>OX453249.1:6482907-7780996 GCA_949709985.1 Luffia ferchaultella | reverse complement strand
GCTTGTTTGTGCTGCGGAAAAGCACATAATGCAGCTGACTGCGGAAGAATTAAAACAATGAGTGTAGACGATCGATGGAAATGGGCAAAAGAAGCGCGTGCGTGTTTTAAGTGCCTAGATAAAAAACACTCGCGTCTACATTGCCGTGTAAAGTGCTGTGGTATAGGGCAATGCGTACGCCCGCACCACAGGCTTTTACATAACGACTCGCAAACGCCTGCAAAAGAAGTGCCGGCAAATTTACGCGCCGCGTCGAGTGACGCGACTGAAGTCGCCGTGACAACAATTAAATCGGCGGACCGTGCGACTTTACTAAAAGTGTGTCCAGTGATTATCTCGGGCCCCGAGGGCGAGATAAATACGTTTGCTCTGTTCGACGAAGGAGCCACGGTGTCGTTAATTAGTGAAGACATCGCGCGACACGTAGGCGCGGAGGGTCAGCCTACCCCTCTGCGCATACAGGGCATAAACGCTACGCAAGATGCCGCGGACAGCATCAAAATAACAGTGAATGTGCGCGGCATAAAAACGAATAAAAATTATAAATTGAGTGCGTATACAGTGCCAAAATTAAATCTACACCAACAAACAGTGTCGAAAAATTTAACCAAATATAAACATTTAAGTGAACTCGAAAACGAGTGTTACGGTACGGCGCGACCTACCGTGCTTATTGGTGCCGATAACTGGCACCTCAGCGTGTTGCAGGAGCTGCGACGCGGGCGGGTTAGCGAACCGGCCGCATCAAGGACACCTTTGGGATGGGTGATATTTGGCAATGTGCCGAGAGTGCTATCGCAGCGAGCAGATGCGGTACTGTACATCAGTGCACCGGAACGCCGCGCCAGAGACCGCGACCTGGAAGCGCTGGTCGACCACCACTTCGCGATTGACGCGCTCGGGGTCTCATTACGAACAAAAACAGACCCTAACAATGAAAGGGCTCTGCAAATGTTCAATGAGACGGCGCGACATCAGAACCAAAGATACGAGGTGGGACTGCCGTGGCGCGAGGATGACGTCATCATGCCGGCCAACTACCACGGAGCGCTCCAGCGGTTACGGTCAATAGAAAAGAAAATGGACCGGGACCCCGAATTCGCGGCTGCGTACAAGTCACAGATTGACAATTTGTTAACAAAAGGATACGCAGTACAGTGTGACGGCACGGAAGAAAATAAACCGATGTCGTGGTACCTGCCGCATTTCGCTGTTCAGAACGTAAACAAACCGAACAAAATTAGACTTGTCTTCGACGCGGCCGCCTCGTTTCAAGGCACGTGTTTGAACGACAAGCTATTAGAAGGACCCGATCTGCTGCAGTCTTTGCCGGGCATATTATACCGCTTTAGAGAGCAACCTTACGCGGTCACCAGCGACATAGCGGAAATGTTCTTACAAATAAAAATAAGAACAGAGGACCAGCCGGCGCAGCAATTTTTATGGCGAGGCAAAGAACGAAATAAACCGCCTCTAAAATATAAAATGACGTCGATGATATTCGGGGCATCCAGCTCACCGTTCTTGGCACACAGCGTCAGGAACAGGAACGCCGAGCGGCACGCCACCGAATACACGAGAGCGCACGAAGCGATAACACGTAGTCACTACATGGACGATTACGTGGATAGCTTCGGTGACGAAAGTGAAGCAGTGAAAACCGTGCTAGAAGTGACGCACGTACATGCGCAGGCGAGCTTCGTGTTGCGAAATTCGAACACGAATAGCCAAAAGGTGGCCGACGTGATACCGCCAGAGATGCGCACCAACAGTACTGCACAGTTAGGTCCGAATACCAGTAACGAGGACATTGACCTATACTGTTGTGCCAGTGCCGACGCACTGGAGTTTAATATGGCCGTGAATAGGTCTCAGCTGCGTGGCCCAGACGACGACAGACACCTGCACCTGCCGCGGTGCTACCAGCAGGTCAAAACGCCGACGCGGATTGAGCTGCACCAGACGCTTCTGCTGAAGGCGAAGCATACGGTGAACGCATGGCCGCTCACGCACGTCTCCGTGGACCCGTCATGTCCGGAGGCGATCACACCAAACCACCTGCTACTCGGGTCGTCAGCAGGACTGCCGACGACCGGGAGCTGTGACCTGGCCGACCGCCGCACCTGGCGCGCGAGCCAAGCGCTGGCGGACGAGTTCTGGCGCCGCTGGGTCAGAGAATACTTACCCACTCTGGCGCCGCGAGGGATGACGACGAAAAATGAAACGCCGCTGAAAGAGGGAGATGTGGTCATTGTGGTCGATCACTCTCTACCACGTAACACGTGGCCGCGGGGTATTGTGCAGCGGACATACCCGGGCCCCGACAGTGTAATACGTAGTGCGGACGTAAAATCGAGTGGAGGCTTGTTTCGACGCCCAGTGTCGCGGTTGGCTGTCCTCCCGACGGCCAGTGAGGCTGCGTAAATACTGCGCCGGGGGGAGACTGTTGCGGACAGCCACACCGCAGTAAATAAATAATTAATAATTATTTTATTTAGTCCTTTTTTGTTATGATAAAATAATTGTATATTTGTATTAACAATTATGTATGTGTATGAAAATTTTGAATATACCTAGGTCCGGGAGTGTATCTCGAAGTCGACGGCGACTAGCGTCCGCAAGACGCTCACATTGTAGGGGGCGGGGCGTCGCCGTGCGACAGATGTCGAACTGTGCGCCACGCGAGCGCGATATCGACGAGATGCCTCTCGGATTTAGGTATAATAATGTTTATTGCAGCTCAATAACTCGAATCACGCATCATCAGACGCGAGGCGCCCGATATGGAAAATTAGAGCCATCGGTAGCCCCGCCCATCTCACAAGAGCGACCGTTAGCGGGTGGCGGTGTGCGGGGGGACCCCGCGCGTACCACACCGTCCCCGGACCGAAAGCGAAGCAAATTTCGGCTAACGGTCGTTTTTGATCCCGTGCGTGTCACCTTCGACGCGATATGGTGACGGATTAAAGATACGCACGTGAGATGGGAAAGCACCGGTGGACAGCGCGCGACGAGCGCTATCGACGGACGCGCCTGCCCGCGGCCCTCAGAGCGGGATCGCGTGACAACGAGCGGGCACAGACCAGCGGGCGCTTCACAGCGATGAAAAATTCGATGTTATTGAGCTGTAAAAATTAAGTGTGTGTAAATGTTATTATGAATGTTTATATAGCCGATAGGCATTTTAACATGTAACAAAAAGTATATATTTGTGGAATAAAATGTCAAGAGATGTTCTATGTAGGTCAAGAGAAAGTTGGCCTACATAGAACAAAATACGCATAAACGGTCCCTCAAAATCTGCGGGGGGACCGCTTTACCGGGACCTGCCCAAATTGTATATAAGACGAAGCGCAGGCCCGGTAAGGTATGCAGTAAGAAAACAACCATCAGAGTAAAAGCTATGTACGTGTGTTAAAGAAATATAAGAAAATAATCAGCGACTAGTGGAGTTTTAATATACAGCCCCCATAATTCCCATTGCCCCTGCCTCTCCACTTCCCTTCTCTCTATCACTTTTTCCATTTTCCCACTTCCTGTCTTCTCCTCCTCACCCCCTCTCCACTATAGCCGTTTTCTCTATTGAACCTCTCTCTATCGTTTATTTTTTCTCCGACCACTTTCCTTTTCTTCCAAAAAATTTTCCAATAACCTTTTTTCTCTATAATTAATTTTGTCTTTGAATCTTGTAACTCTCTTTCCTGTCCTCACTCGCATTCTGTTTCTTCCTGTTTCTCTGTAAACTATATAGTCTGGCGTCCATCTATCTAGTCCCAAAGTCCAATTAATATATTTCAATTGCACTCTCTCTATTTCCTTCCATTCCTTAAAACCCCATATTTCTAGTCCGTATATCGTCACTCCTGCTACCAAATAGTCAATGAGCATCATCCTCCTCTCAAAATCATTTTTAAAAGTCCTTTTCCCGATTCCCCATACCTGTTTTAATACTCTATTTGCGTTCCTACATTGTTCTTTTATGTGTGCGTCCATTCTTCCGATTCTATTAATCACAAATCCTAAATACTTGAACTCTTCCACCTCTTCTATCTTCTCCTTTCCCCATTGCCATAGGTTCTTTTCTTTTTTCTTTCTTCCCTTCTTAAATACCATTATCTTTGGCTTCTCTGCGTTTAACTCTAATTTTTTTCCTTTCTGTGTATTTCTTCATCCTTTTCAACATTTCTTCCATTGCTTCTTTACTCTCAGCCAGCATCACTACATCGTCTGCGTAAGCTAGTGTTCTTATTCTTTCTCTCCCTATTTTTACTCCTCCAACTATACCTTTCTTCATCTCCTTTTCCATATCTGCTATGAGCAAAGCATGCAGTGTTGGGCTTAAAGGACATCCTTGTCTAACCCCTACCTTTGTCCAGAACCAGTCAGACACTTCTCCATTTGCTTGCACTGCGCATTTACATCTTTCATATATTTCCTTAATCCTCTCAATCAGTCTTTTTCTTACATACATACGAAATATCATTTCAATCGGTTCAGCCAATTCCTAATGAATCCAAGATTACGATTGTTTAAAAATTTCTACGTTCAGGCTGTTCTCAAGGTTAAAGACTATCGCTGATTTCCTAATACAAGCGCAATTTGACCAGAAGTAAGAAACTAAACGATGTTAAATTTATTTGACCATCTTAATAAGTACTTATATCATAAAATCATCGGAAAATTTTATAAAAATATATTTTTTTCTAATAACTAAACTCGAAAACTATAACTAAATCAAATATTCGTGTTAGAGAACACTAATTTTTATAAATTTCATGAAAATATATTGATTTATTAAGATTTTGCAATAAATATTAAAGTTTTCTTCTGGTCAATAAATTTTATGTAGTAATGAGCGGTAGCGCTTAACATGCTAAAAAAATTAACCACTATAAAAGCCTGACCTGACTATATGGCATAGATATAGATACGCTATAGATCCTCAATTACAGTGGAAATCAGTGGAATAATGAAAAAAAATAACAATTAAACATAAAGCTTTTAAGGATGCCTTAGAAGACTAGATAATGCAATCACAATACTGGACACAGGTTACTATCATGCATAAGCTTGGGTGTAGCCATAGCTAAAAAGCTGGTCAATAATAATAAAAATATGAAACAACGAGCAGACAGCAAAGCTACGTAGATAGTACCTCGATATATTTTTTATGGTATACAGAGAACTCTCTTGTTGAGCTTTGAACTTTTACCGGAGCCCAATTAGTGCTTTGGCTTTAACCGGGCATATTTCAACACCGGCCTTGCTATGGGTACCTACCTCGCGAAGTTGTACAATTTAAATTTTCACTGTAATTCATCTTTTTCATTAGCAGCAAAATGTGTATGTATAATTGGATTGTGTTCGTTTTACGTAACTAAATCATATTTAATTATGTGGAAAAAAGATGTATACTTATATCACTACATATTATAAAATAAAGTCCCCCGCCGCGTCTGTCTGTCTGTCTGAACGCGATAAACTCAAAAACTACCGAACGGATTGGCATATTGTTGACACCAATGTATAGAGTGATTCAAAAGGAAGGTGTACGTGTATAATTTATTAATGTTTTATGGAAATTTGTTGAAATATGACGTTTATTGTTTCTTGAACACGGAAAAAAATCAAGCCGACTGGGAGCTTTAATCGAAAACGCTGCCTAATCCTTTTGAGATATAAAAAAATGTATGGAGGAATTGTTTATTTTTTACAAGACTAAAGAAAAGTCTGCGATGGCATATGTCTATCTTTTAAGGGTAGCTTACTATACCTATTTTTATGTATGAAAAATGGTGTCATATGATGAGGTGATTGGAAAGCAATTTATACGGATACAGTATTAATCCTTATCAAATTAAATACGTTATTTACCTTCAACATTTCATACAGATTATGATTGCCCCTTACACCATACAATTTAAATTAATATGTTAGGAATTAGCGCGAAATTAAAATAATATTGCTGGGGAACAGACGACGCGAAAAAAATTTGTACATACGTGTGCAGCAGTAAGCAGTGCTGAGTGCACACGAGGCGGCTAATGAGCCGTACTAATGAGTCGTAGATATACAATGTCATCGTCACAGAGGCGATATGCGAAACTTTGTTTATATTCTGCCTATTGAATTGGGTAATGTAAGGTAACGTTGTAAAATAAATTGAAAGAGGCAAAACTGATGGTTTTAATTAAAATGTCTATTTTAATTAATACTGTGTATACATATTTCCCCATATAAGTAAAACAATAATACATTAAAATGTGATTGGTAAAGAATATAGGTACTAGAATATACACTTTCACTAACTAAACCCGACCATTTATCTCACGTTGTTTTATCGGTAAAGGAATGAACGAAAAACAATCAAAATCATTGTTGCAATGTGATATAGAGTTTATTTACCCTTAAATAAAATTAGCTTAGTAAGTTTCTGCCTGAAAAATTCGCTGTAACAGACAGACAGACAGATGGCATAGGTTAAGTAAATAATAATAAGTAAAGTAATAAAGAAACTAAAAAATAATCAGTTATACCTAAGTCATATAGTTCCCCAACATTTTATACCTACGTATCCAAACTGTACGGTTCACCCTTCATAATCTATGATTTTCACATAGAAATGGCGGCAAAAGTGTTTTGATTGATTTCAGTTGATGGTTTGCTTACTTACTTATCATAAGTTACGCCACTATCTTTTTTCTTCGTAGTTGACTGGCTAATTTTTACACGTTTTTAACACGCACAACGGCATTTTTGAATTGTTGTGTAGTTATGGTTTAGTTGCACTTTCGGCACGTAATCACGATGAGTGTAGACGAGTGACATACGAGTGACTGAATGAGTTATTGCTGACTGGCAACAAAGCATGGCGCAAACGTCTGGATCGCGGCGTCGGTCGTCGTCTTCTCTACGTTAGTAATATTATTTATATATATATAATTAGCGCAGTGCTGCGTCGGGCGTGTCGTCGTCGTCCCCATACCGACGCGACACGTGTAGTTAGACAGAAGTTATCAATGTTGTATATAAAGAAATATTTTAGTTTGTTTTTATATATATATTCTTTACTTTTTCAAATATTTACAGAATTGGAAATAAAATACATTACAAATACTCCAAGTAGGATGCATTACGTTACATATAAATGTAATCCACATGTTCGACGCAACAAACTGATATGACACTGCAACAGAAAAAACACTACGGCATATATACTCTGCTACCCGTGCAAAGCCGGGGCGGGTCGTTAGTAAGGGAATATTACTTTCATTAACAATACTTCTTAAGGGGGCAATTACAAAAAAACGGCATGTTTAGGTACATTTTTAGGAAGTTTGGAAAGGTATATGGTCATAAACCTAATTCTAAAATAAAGATCAGTTCTTAATTTACAATTGTGTTAGAAAACATTTGCATATTTTACACTCTTTCACACTGAAAAAATATTATTTTGTAACCCACTTTTGCCGAAATCGCGGAAAATTAACATTTTTCGGTACATATTACACCATCATCACAAGGTTTTTTGAGATTAAAAAATCATTTAAGTATTGTTAATACTTCATCCTTTCTTTCTGTTAGAGGAAATTTTGATAATAAACGGAAAAGTGGCAGAAAAAAATCATCAATAATATGCAATTTCACCGAAATTTCGCCATACTATTTTGTATGAACTGACAGCACACTGACAGCATAAAACCAAGCGCACACGGTATCGTGCTTCAGACCGCTCCGAGGAGCGCTATTGAAAGGTCGGGTGTACGTCTTTGTTTTTCTCCGATCAAATGCTGTACGTATGGTAAAGTTGAACTCAATCAATCTTGAGACGTGGGTGAAAGTAAAAGTGAATGGGCATCTTTGTATGGGCTGCGTACCCAGGTTGTATCAGGTTGTGGTATATGTCATTTTAAAGGTCGTATCAATAGCTTTATTTTATAGTATGGCACCAACCATGAAACACGTGCAAGGAAATAACTATGAGTTATTTTATATCTCATATAATGAAATGTTATTTTTAGTGTAAATGTTACTTATTGTACAATATTACTTTATTACTAAGCATACCTACTATACGGTTACCAATCGCTATTCCACCGCCGCTTGCACACCTACATACTCTTAAGACTGGCCAAAAAAATTGCAGGTTTTGCATAGGCTTCGTCTCCATGCTGTATCTAGTGTAGGCATGTTGTTCTTGGATTTCTTATTAAAAAATATAATTAAAGGCTAGTATTGCGTAAGTCGAAATAATTTAAAAAAAATTATCATTGAACTAATAATCTAGATCAACAATTATATCATCTAAAAAAGTTGCTGGCAACAATATATAATTTTGATGCCTCGCCCACCCCAAATACCATATAATGCTTATTATATGTGAACATGTGCCGACTGTTCTTCGCCCTATTAAGCACGTACAGTAATTATCGACTCCCTTCCCGTCGTTATTGTAGTTACTACAATATATGAGTAATATATCCGATTCGACACATGACAGGACTGAATCCAACCTCTAGTAGTATGTATGTGTGTGGGCAGGGCGGTGTAAGAGTTATACTGACAGGTAGCCGCAACGCACAGTATGCTATATAACATGGTAAATAAAATAATATAAGTAAAAAATAAAAACCGACTTCAAAAACATAAACTAAAAAGTTAAAAATAAAATTTTCACTTTAAAGAAAGGAGCATTAACAGGCGGCATATAGTTAATGAAGTCGGTGCCTACTCACTCAGACACTTTAAATTGTGTTCCATATTTGTTATAGTTATAAATATATAATTGTTGTAACTGTTATTACCTGGTAAGTACCCATTTAAAGTGTCTGAGTTGGCACCGACTTCATTACCTATATGCCGCCTGTTAATGCTCCTTTCTTTAAAGTGAAAATTTTATTTTTAACTTTTTAGTTTATGTTTTTGAAGTCGGTTTTTATTTATTTTTTAAATTATTTTATTTTTCAATTTTTAGTTGAACGCATCTGTAACTTATTTCTATTTAGTATAAATGGGGCTACTAAACGCGCTACTCTAATGAGACAGAACCACGATTACGCAACGTAAATTCAGTGTCAAATTGACGAATCAGCATGCCTAGTAGGCAGTGGTATTCCTATGTAAAACTTCAATCTTAATTATTATTTTTGTGCGAACTGAACATTTTGGCATATTCAACCGTATGAAGGAAGCCCAACAAAAGGTAACTGCTGTAAATCGTTGAGGAATTCCCCCGACTGTTTATGGTCTTCATCATCAGACCTGTAATGGCACTATAACTCATATGAGTGGAAAGTTCTCTTCAATAGAAATGAATTAAGTCCAAACACCAGGTAATTGCTGTAAATCGTTAAGGAGTTCCCTCGATTGTGTATGGTCTCCATCATCAGATCTGTAATGGTACTTATAACCCATATGGGTGCAAAGTTCTCATTAATAGAAATGAATGAAGTCCAAACACCAGGTAATTGCTGTAAATCGTTGAGAAGTTCCCTCGGTTGTGTATGGTCTCCATCATCAGACCTGTAATGGCACTTATAATCCATATGGGTGCAAAGATCTCATCAATAGAAATGAATCAAGTCCAAACACCAGGTAATTGCTGCCAGTCGTTGAGGAGTTCCCTCGACTGTCTTTCAGCTCCATCATCAGATCGACTCCCGACCTTCATTAAATAGTACTAGTAGTAGTACTTTATCAAAATACTTAAAATACGATACTTTAAAATACGATTTTCGAAGGTTGCCCTCGATTTATCTGGGATGCCATCATCAGATCCTGGTTTCCTTATCATGGTACCATTTCGGAGATATCTCCCTTTCACAAAAAAAAAATCATCCAATTCGGTTCATAAACAACGAAGTTATCCCTGAACACACATAAAAAAAAAAAACATATATACGGTCGAATTGAGTAACCTCCTTCTTTCTTGAAGTCGCTTAAAAAGAACTTTATAAGCTAGAAATAATGATTATTTAAATAAAAATTAAATAATTTTAAATTTAAATTTCAAAGGCAGTAATTAAATAATAAGTTGGTGTCATACAATAAAATGAAGCTATTATTAAGACCTTTAAAATGACATATGTCACAACTTGATACACCACTGGGTACGAAACCGCCCATTGTCTTTTATAATATTTTATGAATTGAATTAGTTTGAATTATTTTTTTTACCAAGGCGGAAAGCTATTAAACTTAAAATAAAAATCTTACACTATATATACAATGTACATAATATATACATTACCGAGTTGACCAACTAATAATTTTTTTATGATAAAAAAATTAAATTAAAACAAATGTAAAAAGTGGTGACCTCTTGGAATGGTGTAATTATTTTAATTTTAATACGCTTTTATAAGTTCCACCTGTATGTTTTTTTTGTATCTAATGGAATCTTTAAACGCGGTTGTCACCCACTTCCACTGAAGATATTGGGCTGAAATTCAGAATACATATGTAACTTCGATGACAATACACTAAAATGATAAACATAACTTGATGTTGCAGCCAGGATTGTTTCCTCATAAGGATACTCTTCACCGGTTAATAGCACGAACACGAAACTTTGTATGTAGGTTGGATTTCGATAGTTATCCATGATTTTCACTATAAACTGATGATGCACCACGATAATTTGTTAACGAGGGAACTCCTCAGTGGTTAGATTAGCACCGACATGAAGCTTTGTGTCGGTGTGTATCATTTCATCGTGTTATAGGTAATTGTGAGTTCCACCTTTATGTTTGTAAATTTTGATGGAATGTAGTTTAAAAAATATTAAGACTAAAAAAAGAAAAAAAATAATATGTTTAAAAAAAATTATAAATTACACTTTGATAGACAATCGAACTTTAAAAAAGAAAATAAGTAGAAAAAAAATAGAAAATTAATGTTATTGTGAAAAATCGTGGAGTGCAATGAAATATTTAAAACAACTGATATCGGGCACCCCACGTTTTGTCACAATAACATTATTTTTCCTCATTAAACACTTTATTCTTATTCCAAAAGTTATTTTCTTCTTTATAGATCGATTTGGTATTAAAGTGCAAGTTTCTTATTTTTTTTTAAACTATAATGTTTTTAGAAGGCGGTCTGAATGATCGTGAAATTTGAAGGGCAAGTTAGTCAAAACAGGGGTGTTCGCGCGGTTCCTCAATTTATAGAAATAAATAATGGTGGGAGCTAAGGGCGCGAGCGGGTTGCTTTTTGCGGTTTACGCATGCGGTGCAAACAGAATGCTCGCTTGTGATTGGTGTAAAGTAAAAAGATTTAGTACTGTAAAATACAACATTGCGGTACAAGTTTCGATGTCATAAAGAACGTGTTAATAGTAACTGTATTGACAAAAGTATTAATCGTTGTTGTAATAACGCATACAGACTTGTTTTTTTTTTTTGTAATGTGGACCAAATAATAATAAAATTTTAATCTATACGAAACAGACTTTATTTTAGTAGTGTTAGGCCCAGAAAGAAAGAAGTTCAAAATTGCAGACACTATTTTCAGTTTTGACCGCAGATTTGTGAAGGGAGACCACATGGACCCATAGATATCGATTTTGAAAGCAAGCAGTTCAAAAACTAAAACAGATTCAAAGGCAGTAATTTTTTTTTAGTTCTGAGCACAGATTCGTAATCGAAGACCATATACCGTAATCTTAGACATTTATTTTGAAAACAATCGGTCCAGAATCAAAAATAGTAGAATTTGACGAAATGGGAAATGAAAAGGTCACCTCATTCAATGGGACCTCGGTTTCGCCATCGCCACGTATCACAAACAAAATGCACTCGTATTGCAAAACTCCTCATACGATAACTGTGGCACAGTATAGTATTGTCTAATAATTTTTTTTATGGAACTTTAAAAGACATCTTAACCCACACCCATAACACAAGCTTTGCTTAGTTTGGGACTAGTTAGCGCTGTGTGGGATGTCCCAGGTATTATTGTTATCACTACATATTATAAAATAAAGTCTCCCGCCGCGTCTGTCTGTTTGTCTGAACGCGACAAACTCAAAAAGTACCGAACGGATTGGCATATTATTGACATCAATGGACAGAGTGATTCAAGAGAAAATTTGTTGAAATATGACGATTATTGTTGAAGAAGTCGGAAAAAAATCAAGCTGGTTGGGAACTTTCATCGAAAATGCGGCCTAATCCTTTTGAGATATAACAAAATAATGTATGGAGGAATTGTGTCTCTTTTATAGAACTAAAGAAAAGTCCGCGATAGCATATGTCTATATTTTATGGATAGCTTACTATACTATTTTTATGATGTAATATGATGAGGTGATTGGAAAACAATTTATACGGATATGGTATTAATCCTTATCAAATTAAATACGATATTTACCTTCAGCATTTCATGAACATTATGATCGCCGTTTGTATTCTACAATTTAAATCAATATCTTAGGAGCCATACCGGACGACGCGACACACGTGGTTAGGCTGAAGTTATCAATGTTGTATACAAAGAAATATTTTAGTTTGCTTTTAGGTATTTATTCTTTACTTTTTCATATATTTATAGAATTCGAAATAAAATACATTAAAGATAATCCAAGTTGGACGAACTTGCGTTACATTTAAATCTAATGAAATCCAGTCCACATGTTCGACACAACAAGCTGATACGACACTACGACCGTAAAAACATTATGGCTCTGCTACCCGTGCGAAACCGGGGCGGATCGCTAGTTATTATATAAAATAAAGCAACATTAAAAACCTGACATAAAAGAAAACTAATTTTTAAATAAATAAAAATAATAATGATCAAGACTAATTAGTTCTGGTATAGAGCCAAGTATGTGTTGCCTCTGGTGCAGATGCGCGTGTAGTAGTAAGCAAGCTGTCAAGTAAAACCTATTTTCGAGCTGTCACTTTTTGTACATACGTCCTTAAATTGGGTGTTTTCTTGTTGTAAATGTAACGATAGATATTTTAATATGCCCATGAGATTGTTTTCTTTAGTTTTCTGCAGGCTATTTTATTAAATTTGTAAGTATACATATTAATTAAGTTTAATATAGTATACATTGTTATCTATGAAATAGTATAATATATTTTAAAACTTTGAATAGAAAAGTGTTTTCTGACTCAGGTCATCGACCCAGCCCAAGCGTGGCGACCGTCGTCCGTTGGGCGCAAGTTACAAGGCGGGCGGTTTTAATGCTATAAAGATTTAATAATATGCACGCATTGTTTCATCTCCAAACTAAATCTAGTTTATTGTAAAGTGTACGGACTTAGAACGGGTTGAGTTTTCATAAACATAAACATTTATTTTTTTCTATATAATTTTTAGTTTCCTAGTTTAGTTCATCGTCATCATCAGCCCATTTTTACCCCACTGCAAGGGCTTAGGCCTCCCCCAGAGTGAGGAGGGGGGCTTGGAGCTTAAGTTCACCACGCTGCTCCACTGCGGTTTGGGAACTGTAACGACCGCCATCTATTGACAGCGTCCGGGACCGACTGCTCAACGTGCCCTCCGAAGCACGGTGTCAGTGATATTGTGTACTTAAGTCAGAAAAACTCATTAGTACAGGCCCGGATTCGAACCATGGCCCTGTGGGGCCTTATAAATTTAAGACAGGTTCGTTGTGCTCTGGGCTATCACGACAAGTGATAGCCCCTAGTTTAGTTATATTATCATAATTACGTTAAAGATAACCCAAGCTCAGAACGTTCAATACTGTGCAACAATTTTTGCATATAAAATTACTAAGGTTGTTGATGAGATTTAAAATATAACCTAACTAGCGACCTGCCCCGGCTTCATACGAGTAGCAGAGCATATATATAAGCTATGTTTTTTTTTTGACGTAGTGCCGTCGTATCAGCTTGTTGAGTCGAACATGTGCACTGGATTTATTTAGATTTAAACGTAACGTAAGTTGATCCTAGTTGTATTATTTTTAATTCTATAAATATTTAAAAAATTAAGCATAAATACATAAAAACAAACTACATAATGTCTTTGTATACAACATTGATAATTTCAGCCTAACCACGGGTGTCGCGTCGCGACGTCAGGCATGGTCGGCCGGCGGCGCGGCGCCCAGCTTCTTATCGCGCGATATTTGTATTTCGCGAGAGCTCCTAAGATATTTATTTAAATTGTATAGTGTAAAGTGCAATCATAATGTGCATAAAATGCTGAAGGTAAATAACGTATTTAATTTGATAAGGATTACTACTGTATCCGTATAAATTGCTTTCCAATTACCTCATCATATGACACCATTTATTTTAACATAAAAATAGGTACAGTAAGCTATCCTTAAAATATAGACTTATGTCATCGCTAACTTTTCTTTAGTTTTATAAAAGAGACACAATTCCTCCATACATTATTTTGTTATATCTCAAAAGGATTAGGCAGTGTTTTCGATGAAAGCTCCCGGCCGGCTTGATTTTTTTCCGACTTCTTTAACAATAATCCTCATATTTCAACAAATTTCCACATAACATTAATAAATTATACACGTAAACTTTTACTCTTGAATCACTCTGTCTATTGGTGTCAATAATATCCCAATTCGTTCGGTAGTTTTTGAGTTTATCGCGTTCAGGCAGACAGACAGACGCGGCGGGGACTTCATTTTCTAATATGTAGTTATGTTATCCAAAAAAATTGTATTGTTTTTAAATATTTAAACAATAGAAAGATAGACAGACAAACATCAGAATCCTTTATATTTATATAACATGTACACATATAGAAATTAAAATTTTGTTTGGGATCGTTGAAATATTTCTAATAAATTAAAAAAAAAAAAAAAAATCTAGGAAATAGCTTATTATGCTCGTAGGTCAATATCGTGTTTGTCCGGGACAAAACCCGTTGCCACGTCCGATACCCCCTATCGATTCGACGCGATATGTAATGTAGTGAGAAAGATTTGCTATTTCCCGACGGGAGAGCGAGCGATTGTTGTGTTGCTACCTCGAAAGTCATACGATCTTCCGATTTTACTAAAAGTATGAATAATGTATCGTAAATATAGTATACAATAGCAGCTTTACTGCACTCGACAAAACCTTGTACAGAATTACTGCTAGAAATGTTCTAACGCAAAGTGGCACGTCCCTCCACAACGATTGTCTTTAACAAACATCGGTAACAATACTAAGTAGTAAAAAAATGCACTTGTAAATGTGGCGTATATAATTGGCTTATAAATCGAACAACTGAGCTTTTGGTCAAGACGCCACATGTATTTAACTATACTATAATTCAGATATTACTAGTAACCCTATATTTCAAATGTTTCGATTAATTCATTCGTTCGATTTCATTCTTTTGTTTGTTGATTGGCGGTGTACAGTCACAGATACAAAAGAAAGGGGAACCACAACGAAGCAGCTTATCACTTGATGGGGATTCCCCTTGGTTAGTCATGATAAACAAGGGTTGTTTTATAGCGAAAGTTTTGCATGGCTATGTTTTGTTTTTGGAAGTAGGTAGATAACTCAGTAATCTGGATTTTCTAATAAATTATAATTAATATTTTTTATTATTTTTGTGTAAATACTTGGCTTGGTAGGTACTCACTGAAATTTTATGAAATAATTAAGAAAACCTATTTTGGAAAAAAAAACCGACTGCAAAACCACTTAAATGAAAAGAAAGAAGTTAACGGACAAGACTAAAACAAGCTGTATACTATAGAATTTAGTTTGAACAACTTAGAATGGCAAAAAATAAAAATTGACTAGAAGCCCTCTTCTGCGCTTACCGTCTAACCACATCTACTCTAGCTAGCTGGTGTACGTGTTTGTCAAGATCGCGAGTTTCAGTCTGGTTTCAGTCCACGAGGTCCCCGCGCGCGAGCTCTCGCCCCCGCGAAATTGCTTTGGACAGTTTCGTTACTGTGAAGTGACATTTCTGACTCTATTACAACCAAACGCTGCTATCTTCATTTACTCTATGTTACAACCCAACAAGGATATAACGTCGTATTGTTTTTATGTTAAACACACTGTTCTTTAATTTATATCAAAATAGTAGCTCAAAATAATATTTATAATATTTAATTTAATAATATTTACTAGCTTTTATTTGATACCCATATTAAATCTATGCGAACAACTGTAAATACATCCTGTATATAGATTTTACTTATGCACTCCTACTTCACATAAACTTTAACAATGCCAAATTTGACATTCCTCCAGTCCGTGCGCGCATTATGCTTGAAAAGGGGTACGAAGTTTTCTTTTCCCGTATTAATAGATATAGATTATCAAATCAAGTAGATTGATTCCTTGTAAAAGTAACAGATTTTTCAAAAATTTAAACATACAGTTTTGTTTTCTCAAAAAGAGCTCATGACTTCGTTGAACACTTTTCGCTATTTATCATAGTTTAGGATTTGACCATACAGTCCCATCTCAAAAACTCAACCTGTATATAGATTTTAGCTTTCTGCACTCCTATTCCACATAATTATACTGTAACTATGGCGATTATCACACTCCTCCGTGCGCGTAGTATGCTTAAAAAGAGGTCTAAAGCTTTTCCTTCACGTATTTATATATAGAAAACTAGCGACCGCCCGCAGCTTCGCTTGCGTAGACTACTAATTCCTGTTATAGGTACTATTAACGTTCGAGATGGTTTATACGTACTTTTTGCAAGAACCAATTTTGGTTACACCCATTCAAACTTTCAGTCTTCATTCCCCTTCCACTCTTTAAACAAACCGATACAATTTTTCATCTTCCGTTTCCCACCCTTAAAATGTGGAAATCTAAAAACCCTGAAACACGTCATTATTTGAGTCCCTCCATTCCCATCCTTAAGTTTGAAATTTCTAAAAAAGCCTTTCTTAACTTAATGCTCACGTTATAAAATAAACCTATGTTCCAAATTTAAGCTTCCTAGACTTAGTAGTTTTGGCTGTAGTAGTTGATAGATCAGTGTGGACAAACGACAGACAGATAGACAGACAAACAAACACAAAAAGTTGCTTATGACACTCTTGACAACTTTCTTTCACGTCTGCAAAGTTTCATTAAAATCTTTTCAGCCGTAGTGGAAATTAGCTCGAATAGATAAAATTGAATTGAATAGACACATAGACGTACAGACAAACAGACGGACAAAAAGTAGCTAATGTCAAATCTCTTGACAACCTTCTTTCCCGTCTGCAAAGTTTCCTTAAAATCTGTTTAGCCGTTTTGGAGATTAGCTCAAATAGACAGATACACGTACAGACAGACAGACGGACAAAAAGTAACATTTGTTAGTTTTGACAACCTTACACGTACAGACAGACAGATGAACAAAAAGTAACATTTGTTAGTTTTGACGACCTTCTTTTCATACTTGTGATGTTTCATTAAAATTGGTTTAGACAGATGGACGTACAGACAGACATACAAAAAGTTTTCTGTATGTCACTTTTGACTACATCCTTTCCATATGTGTAAAGTTGCATCAAAATCGGTTAAGCTGTTTTGGCCGAAACCTATTTGCTCGAATAGACAGACAGTTCGTTTTCATATATATATAGCCTATAACCCTCCGCTAGATTCAGGCTATCAAAGGCAAAAAATAATAATTTCAAATCCGACTGGTAGTTTCAGAGATTAGCGCATTCAAACAAACAAACAAACTCTTCAGCTTTATAATAAGTATTTCTATTATATAGATTAACAGATTATAAGATATTATAGAGATTAAAATTCCAAAAGAAATATTAGACTTGAATTCTAATCAATTTATAAAGCGAGTTAAAGTCCAACTCATGAAAAAAGCTTACTATTGTATTACCGAGTATTTAAATGATAAGTGCGCATGGACATCATTGTAATAGTTGTAAGACTTTAAATTAAAAAAGAAAAAACAATTAAGAAAAACATATATTTAAATAAAATAAACAGAGAGGAGTTTCTTGCCGGTTCTTCTCCTCCTAGTTTTTGAACCGGTACCTAATCAATTTTTACGACTTTCAATAAGTGTGTGCAAACATCTTATATTGAATAAAAACTTTTTGAATTTTGAATTTTTTGGATAATAAGAAAATACTGAAAACCGTATCAAAGTCTATTGCGTGGTTTGGAAGTAAAAAGTTAACGAACAGAGGAAGACAGCGAATTTATTTTCTCCCGCTATAGTTTTCATATTTCGATAAAAACTGCAAGATATTAATTTAAATTGTGTGGTGTAAATAGCAATTATAATATGCATGAAATGCTTAAGACAACTAACACATTTAATTTGATAAGGATTAATATTACGTTTAAAAAACATCTTTGCAAATAGTACATAATGTTAGAACAAATTTGATTGTCATAAAAAAGGTTATAGTAAGTTAACCTTAAAAGATACACATATGCTGTCGCGGACTTTTGGTTAGAACTTTTAAAGGGGAACAATTCCGTAATACTTGATTTTTGGTTAACATCAACCGTTTACGCAGCGCGCGCGACGGAAGCTCTCAAAAGGAATAATTTTCCCCGTTTTTGCAACATTTTTCATTGATGCTCCACTCCTATTGGTCGTAGCGTGATGTAGTATAGCCTATAGCCTTCCTCAATAAATGGACTATCCAACACAACTATAATTTTTCAATTTGAACCAGTAGTTCCTGAGATTTGCGCGTTCAAACAAACAAACAAACAAACTCTTCAGCTTTATAATATTATATATAGTATAGATGATACGTTTATATTCCCGCCAGTTCCGAAAACTTTCAATGAGGCTTGGTTATCCTAAATAGGCGCAAATCACAATATTCTATCCGGTGCAGAGTGCGTTGTAATTGGGTCAGTAGTGCAACACGGATTTCAGCGACGACGGCACTTCAAGGGGCTTCTGTCTCGAGCCTTCAGTGAGAGCACTTTACATGCTACTCGTACCACGGTGAATATGTACTATTACGCACTTTATCGTTTCATACTGACAATGTGAAATAATGTAGTCTGTTGATCTGGGAGCTTGCTTGTAATTCTATGACATGAAATTTTCTATCTAGGCACCTAAACAGGATTAGAGCTTAGTGGCCAATTAGCTAAGCATTACGCCGTTGATACAAAGGCCACGAGGTTGATTCTCGCCATAGGCGTATTGACAAATGAGTTAAATATCATCACTTCTGAGATGGTGGAGCTTACAGCCCATACCCGCATCGGACTAGCGTTGTGGGCTTATAGTCCATCTTAACTGAATGCTAAGGAAGAGCTGTACTCCAGCTGTAGAGGTATTAATGCCTGGTAACGATGTTGTAAATTTTCAGTTTTTTTTTTGACTACAATGCGAGGGAATGAACTCGTATGTCAGTAATCAGCAAATGACTTATACGCTGTTCCCAGTTCCTGTAGGATCAAATATAGAAACGTAGGAAATAAAAGAAGTTTCATCGACAATAATGTAGAAAATAAAGGGATTAATTATAAAGTCTAGTTCTATGTTAAAGTGCTGTAATGTACCTTCTAGGAAACGCTTCTTTGTTTCCGCCGCGCTGTCCGCAGGGAACGGGGCGCGAGAGAGGGGCCACAATGGGATTACATATTCTAATTGACAACATATCATATTTTCTAACAGAGGAAAAAAAAACTTGTAGCATTTTTGAAGCTGCTTGGTAATATATCGAGTGTTCGGCTGAACGTAGTTCAAACTTATAGACCATGTAGAGCTTAACAAACTAAACAACAAAAAGTTTCTTGTTAGCAGGCGGCACAGACTAACGGTTACCGAGAAAAACATGTTAAATAAAACTTTAAAAGTTTTAAATCGTTTTTTTTTAGTTCGTTAAGCTCTACATGCTCATAAGTTTGGATTACTTTCAAGCGAACACCAATATGACTCGTACGAAATTTTCAATAGTTTATACAATAGACGCAATATTCACGAATAAGGGTGTTATGGATAACGTTATATCATTTTCGAAAAGGGTCATACATCAGTCTAGCTACCCATAGTGCACGAAATCCAGCTTTATGTGAAACGAGGAGCACATGCTTATCGAACATTCAACTCGCTTTCTGAAACCTTCGGCCTTTCTTACGCTTTATTTGCAAATTAAAAACTCACTAGTCAATTGGGGGAATCTAATCCACGTTTTTCGTATAAAATGCGGAATGGTAAGCCACTCTGCCTCCCTCGACCAACGCGCGTAAATGGACAAGTTTATTATATATGGAACGCGGAGTTGTTTGTTACTTAACCAAACAAAGTGCGTTTGGACGCGACTTGCTACTCGTCGAATTTGTAACTAAAGTAAAGTAAGTATAAGTGTAAATCGGCCTTAAGCGTTCTATATGATCTCCTTAGAAATATAAAAGTGCTTAATTACTTAATTACTAGCTGTTGTACAATTACACAATAACAGCTCAATTCGAGTCGAAAATTAACTCGGCATGAAGCAATCGAGCTCGTTCTTTCGATCGAGTAATTCCGTTCATTAGTTCCTATTTTGTCGTGATGTCGTTTGAGAAATCATTTTAGATGGAGTATGTACTACCTACGATATGATTATCAGGTTTTGATTTGTGTAGAGCGTAGTTGGTTTATATAAGTAAAAACGTTTAAATAATAATAACAGTAATCTTTTAAATGGCATAACTACGTGTTTAATCGATTTGCGTTGTTTACACGAATTCTGAATGAATTCTTCAAATAACCTTAATGTCCTCACATATAAAGGATATGTGTTTTTTAAGAACGACATAGTTTCATTCAGTTAATTCAGAGCATCGAATTTTAGGTTAAAATAAATAAATAGACTTGAAATGTTATTTTGACACATTTGTTTGTTCTGATTTGTGCATCCAAAAAATATTTTATCGCATACAGCGCCGTCGTAACGATCGCAGATTAACTTGAGCGTAAACGCTAATTTCAGTCGTAATGTCCGCGTCTGAGTTAAGCTAATGGTCCAGAATTTAAATTACTGACCGTCAAGTGCCTTCAGTTTAACATAATATGCCTTTTGAGTAAAATTTTACATGGAATGTAAAATAGTTTAAAAACAAGCAATTCGTTTGAACTTGTACGTTATTAGACACATAGTCTAGTTCGCACTCATATCTCTATATAATCTTGATTATATTTTTTTACTTTTTTTATTTTTATTATACTTTTATACTTTTTTTTTATTATTATTATTATATATATATTATACTTTTATAGTTACGTAATTAGAACTAGGTTGCGATGTTTGTGGTGCGTCTCGCGACGACGATTAGCGACATATGCCTCCCACACGCTGCTTTTATGAAAGAAGCGTTGTTGTCGAGCTAATGCAGGCCACTTGTTACCAGTCGTTATAAACTTACAAAATATATATAGGTAGTTTACAGAATGTGAGATTTGAATTTGAACACGTGAAATCGTTGATACGATTTTTGTATTAAGTATACCGGGGTGAGTCGACGCTGAACGTTTTAGGTAGTATTAACTTTCGAAATGGTTACATACTTTTTACTGAAACTAATATTGGGTACACCCATTCAAACTTTCATTCTTCATTCTCCCCACTCCTTTAGGAAAACCGATACTCCCATACTTTTCACGTCCCGTTTCCCACCCTTAAAATATGGAAATCCAAAAACCCTGAAAGACATCATTATTTCTTTATGTCAAAATTTTTGTGTTTCTAACTTTAAAGAACAAAGACTCATACAAAGCCCTTTCGTCCCTCCCTCCTTAAATTTGAAATTTCCAAATATTCCTTTCATAAAAAATTAATACGTTATAAAATAAACCACTGTTCCAAATTTCGGCTTCCTAGACTTAGTAGTTTCGGCTTTATCTACGTTGATAGATCAGTGAAGACAAACGACAGACAGACACAAAAAGTAGCTGATGTCACTCTTGACAATCTTTTTTCACGTCTGCAAAGTTTCATTAAAATCTGTTGAGCCGTTTTGAAGATTAGGTTGAATAGACACATAGACGTACAGACAAACAGACGGACAAAAAGTAGCTTACGTGAAATTTCATTAAAATCGGTTTAACCGTTTTGGAGATTAGTTTGAATAGACAGATGGACGTACATACAGACATACAAAAAGTAGTGTATGTCACTTTTGACCACTTCCTTTCCATATGTGTAAAATTTCATCAAAATCAGTTAAGCCGTTTTTGGAGATTTGCTCAAATGGACAGACAGACATATAGTATTATTTTATACATATAGCCTATAGCCTTCCTCAATAAATAGACTATCCAACACAAAAAGAATTTTTCAATTCGAACCAGTAGCTCCTGAGATTTGCGCGTTCAAACAAACAAACAAACAAACAAACAAACAAACAAACAAACAAACAAACTCTTCAGCTTTATAATATTAAGTATAGATATTTCTTCCGTTCGTGTGTATTTCGCTGAATAATACACGACTGGACTGATTTTTATGAAACATTGGTGGCCCAAATGGACCAAGATTTTTTGTAAACTGTAGGTATAAGAATTAGTGATATAAAATAGAAAAAATTGTAAAAAATAGAAGCCGAAAATTAAAAAAAAACTTGTAAACTAAACGGTTTGTGAATGCGATTCTGTGAACGAAACGAAACGTGGGTGTACCTATTGGGTGCTGATTAATTGCAGTGTGAGCACTACAGTACAGTTTTTCCATTAAAAGTAAAACGAGACCCTATTACTAAAACTCCGTTGTCCATCCATCCGTTCGTCTGTCTGTCTGTCTGTCCGTCTGTCACTAAGCTCCGTGATAGTTAGACAGTTGAAATTTTCACACATGATGTATATCTGTTGCCGCTATAACAACAAATACTAAAAAAGAGAATAAAATAAATATGTAAGGGGGCTCCCATACAACAAATGATTTTTTTTGCTCCTTTTTGCTCGATATTGATAACGGCAACAGGTAGACGCTTGAAACATTCACAGAATATTTAGTTTTTAATTAAATTAAAATTAATATTTAAGGGGGGCTCCCATACAACAAACGTGATTGTTTCCAATGTTTTTGTATTTTAGTGTGGTACGAACCCTTTCATGTGCGAGTTGGACTCGTGCTTGGCCGATTTTTTTTTTACTTTGACATAAAAAGGACTTATTTAGCACTTTTCAAATATATATATACTAGGTTACTGGCTGTCGCTCGCTGCTTCATTTGTATTAACTTGATAATTTATAAACATCACCACAATTCAGTACATAGAATATTCCAGAATAGTCTCCCATTCTAAGAAAAAATTACGAACATATATACCTATAGAGCATAGAGCAGTCATATTCTCCCATTATTGATAAGAAGGCAAAGCAACTATGCCCATATAGCTATGTGTGAAGTATTTTTACACAATATTTATTAATTCTGGCTGCGTATCGAAAATATTAACATACGATAATTTTTATTACACCTATACTTATCAAGTCCAGCATCAATTATTTTTATACAAATACCCTGGAAATGAGGTACAAGTAACTAATGGACGTGACCGATGTTCTTTGTGTATGAAGGGGAGGAAATTGTTAATAAAAAAATGTATAGAAGTACCTATCAGTTTTTTTAAAAGTAAGAACTTGAAAATTGAAATTGTTATTACTCATAAGTAAACAATGACGTGTTTCGGGTTTTTTAATATTTCCTAACTCAACATATCGAGATGTCATTTGTATCAGTTCAGCCAATACCAAATGCATACGCTACTATGATGGTATAAAAATTCAAACTTTGATTACAATAGGAATTTGAGGTCCTTTCTTCACACATGACTGTAAAGTGCTGATGAAAATAACTTACCTGCTTGTAGTAGGTATCGTTGGTTAGATCATTTAAAAGTATATTGATTGTGTTACTTTATAATTCATATTGTAGTTCGCTGCGACTCGTCAAACATGTTTGCAACAGTGAAACAATTTCCCGCGCTTTAATTTCGTATCCTTTGGAATTAAAATCTGTAAAAGTTTATGAAACAAGTTGTATAAAATTATAGACATACTAGAATGTACTATGTATTGACAGACACACAAGGCAAGAAAAGAAAAGCTTATGTGTACGACGGTGACCAGAAAGCCAAATATACGGCTGAGACATGACTCGTTCGTTTCTCCTATACGTAGCCAGTTTTATGCGACAGCTTTACGGTGAAAACTTGTATCACTACCAGTCTAGTATATTATTACTACAGAAAATTTATTAGTTTTCTGTGCCACTTTTGTATGTTGTTATCATTTGTGTTGCGATTATCTATAGACCGTTTTTCTGATCGAGTCAAGTCTAGTGACATATACGGTAGATTTGAAAAGCCCATCTCATCGAAAGTACCTGTCTTATCCCTTTAGGAATAAGACAGATACTTTCTTTAGGAAGTACTGTCAACCGTCAATATCAAAAATATCGTCTGTACCAAAAAAAAAATTGTGGTCCCAAGACCAATAAATTTAATATATACGTATAAGACGATTTGAAAGAAGCTCTAGTCAAAATAAACTACATGAAAATACCAGTTTTTTGAGAGCGAAAAATAGATCTATGCGTTTACACTTTCGAGTTTCTAGGGGTGGGAGTCAGAGAGCTATTAAAAAATAGCTTTCAGGGATTTTTTTTTCATGTAGACGGCACTTTTGGTATGGCATGACTTCCTAAAACTTCCTAAACGAAGAAAAAAAATTTGGGCACGTTTGTTGATATAGGAATACTTTTCAAATCAACCGTGCTATATATATCATGATTTTAAAAGTGTGACGCGACACGATACAACTAAAATATGGCCTCAGCCGAAACGGTCTCTTAAAAATTCGTTAACTATTTCAATCCGGATTGAATGGATCGCAAGTATTTATTCTTTGACATTCACCTACATAAACGGGAGAAAGCGTAGACTCGACTCTCCGAGTTCTCCGACCAGTTGCACAGACCTCGGTCAGCTGGTTAATTATTGCTTTTTCCGTGTGTCCGCCCGCTTGCGCAGCCATATTGATGGCTCGTTCCGTTCAGTTAGCGAAACTGCTCTTACCTTGACATCTTTGAAATCCTAAATTATTTATTGTACTAAAATCACATCACTTTCTATGAAAAAGTCCCAAGTATGCGTGTTACAATCGTCTCGCATCGATATGAAGACATATACAGAATCCCACGCATTTGAAACTGATGATACTTTATATTACTTAGTATCGACATGATATGTGAAATATTAATTTACAGTTTTGGGGTATTGTATTCGTCACCATCGTCAGCCCGTGTATCTCCGCTACATGATATAGGCCTCTCTTAAGGCTCGCCACCATACCTTACCTCACCTTAAATGCCTTACATTAAAATAAAGGTTATAGTTTTCATTTCATTGCAAACTTATCCACACCCGTGACCGCATGCTCGACATAACAGAGCTAGAAAGACAGAATCACAGACTTGATAATATTACTTTTCATGTGGATTATGTTAGTATATATAAATGTTATTATTTCCTGTTTTATACACTTTAATTAAGAATGGTCGTGATTAAAACCTAAACGGTTAATCATGTCGCGCCGCGGGCACGGTCCGCTCCGGCGACGTGTTTCCCCTCTCGACCGCACAGTAGGTATAAATAAGAGGGTAAATAACCCTTTAACCATGTAAATGTAGAATTGCAGCTCTTGCATACATAGCCTTCCCCATTAGGAGTAGACAACGAAACTCATGGAACGTGATTCATTGTAGCTACAGTCACAGTTTACAGTCTACTGTGAGATATGTTTTGAAATTTGTGAGATTTTTGGTAAACGAGTTCTATACATGGTAACAATAAATACTCGTAATACAATTATAGTTTTGATTTCTACAATGGGATTTCTTTTATATTTTCAAAAACATTTAAATGTTTTTAAGTTAATAAATGCCTTTACTTCTTGAACCATAGTTAAAAAAATATATATTAATAGTTATCATGTCAATCATCGATCATGAATGTCATAGAATAACAAATTAACAACAGCTAGTGAAGAAGTAGTAAAAGCAAATAAATTGTAATAAAAAATTATTAACAAATGAAAATGTAGCAAATGAGAAACACTAGTATGACACAGTAGGTATTGGCGCAGTATGATATCAATCAGTATTATTTGACGTAACTGACACTTCGGTCATCAATTAACAGCTAGTGTTTTTTTTTTAATATAGGCAAAAGAATATCATATTTTAATTTGTTTTTTCAATTATCCATAAAACCCCACATTATATATTGTTATTATAGTTATATTATTTCTTAATAAGAACCAGGTATTTCGTACGCATCAATTGGTCCGTCGCCCTCACAAACCATTGAACCATTTTGACGAGGCAAAAGTGGCATGGAAGGTGGCTCTCATTCTTCGACTTCTGGTTACAACGTTTTATGATAGCTGTCTTGTTTTAACATACGACGCTGTCTCGTTTCCCCTTCATTTTTCCCGAAACATTGCCAATACACGCGTTTTGATTAAAAAATTGTTTTATGCTCACTCCCTAGGGGGCGGCGCGCGCACCAATGTTTATACCATAATGTTTTCAAAGGTGTATTAGGTTATATTACTTGTCACATTAAATAGACTGCGTCCGACGCAACACCCTCAGCTGGGGGTAATTAGATACAGTAAACTATTTATAACGCCCTTGCGGTATGGAACGGGGCCGTAATAACCATGTCACGCCGCAGATATTGCTCTCTAAAGGCTCTTTCAATGAAACGTTTGTCGTACAATAATATGTTAATTTGCACGCACGAGTTACGAGTATTACTATTAAGACAGTCTTTCATATACAGCACACGCTGTGTTAATGTTCTGTGTTTTAGTTCTGTGTTTTACTTGCTATTTATTTTGATCGATTTTCTAATGTTTCGTACGTCTTGACTAGGCTCATTGGTCTATCATCTGTAAGTCATCGATTATGACCGATGACCATAGACCCCGACTTCTAAACGGTTAGTCGTGTCAATTTATCATTTGGCATAAGGATCGATGCCTACTCCCCACAGTTATACGTCTGCACATAATCTCGAATTATTTTTAGACTTAGTTAAAAACTGCACCCTCAGATGGGATGAGATGACTATGAAGATTTTTTTTATCGTATGTCTCGTTCTGTAGATTTGAAATAAAAGTTTTTTTTCCGGTTTTATTTCGTCCAAGAAACACGTGAATATTAAGTAGTTGTCCTAAACTATACAAGTAAAAATACATCGCCCATCAAAAACATTCTTGGAAAAAAATTGCCAAGTCTCGTAACACTCTTCTTTAAAAAGTTTTGGGATCCCGTGATAAGCCCATTTTATACCCGATTTGCAATCACAAAGCATGAAGATATACTGTACTCTGTGGCTGTACGGTGACATTACTTGCTTGTTAGCCGTGGATAGGTAAAATTAAATAAAATATTAAAAATTCAAAACAATTAACTGCAATTATAATTTCTCCTCACAGTGTATTGTGATGCCACGTGATTGCCAAGTCTAAAAGTGCAAATTTTAAATAAAATTAAATCGGGTATGGAATGGGTAACTTGTCTCTCTCGGGATCCCAAAACTTATTTTTTATGGGGAAAGTTTTGCTGCACTTGGCTAATTTATGTAATAGACATAAAATGCGAAAGCATGGTGAAAGCATTTGATCGACCTTGCTCTAAATAAATAATGAAATGATCAAAAACTACAATTGTTTTTAAGTAGGACACTCTGCTATCACTTTTAAAAGTCTTAGTCCTATTGAATTTCGGCTATCACTTGTAAATATAGGTTCATCTAAAAGTCGGTTTTTGTTCGTTGTCTGTCCAATGACACAATTGATACGGAGTCTAAATGCGTAAATCGCACTCGCACTTGACCGATTTTTTTAAATTCTCTGTACCGACCTACGTTACCATGGTGTTCTAAATTACGGTTTTATAAAAATGTGTATTGCACATGTATAACTGTATAAGTCAGTTTTGCGATAGTATATTTAGCGCTCGATATTTGTTTGTACAACAAATAAGCATTACGCTTCGCCGAGTGAGGATGTAAGTAAAACAACGTGAAAAGTTATAAGCTTGCACACAACAAAGTTCCGAATCCGAAGGGACAAACGCGTAATCCGTAAATCCTGCGTATTCTCCCGTCGTACCGCGGAACGTCGCCGGTCGCCTCGCTGGGCACAGAGTATAAACTCAACAAATACTACTTGTAGGTACATAGAAATCTGACAGTACCAAACATAATAAAACTGTGAATAGTGGATACATTATAATAATTGCTTTTCTTATATTTGTATACTAAAGGTTTGTATTGGAATGGGGTAGGGTGTACCCATACGACGACGTTGAGATGTCGACAACGAGCAATATATTTTCATTGGCCAGTAAATAAAAGATAGAGCGATAAAGCACGAGGTGTGCTTCCGAACTCCCGAGACGGCCGCCCCTCGCGCACTAAACATTTCAGCGGCGCGAACGCTCCGGTTGGGCGTCTCGACCGTTCACAACAAACAAGAAAGATTCTTATTCTTCTCTAGTCCAAGTCATTCGTTGGCGGGTCCGCGTCGATACATCTACATGTAAATGGGCTAACAGACAGTCCGACCTATTCAATATTACATGCACGCGCGTGCTTACGGTAAGGCGACCGCCCCCGCACCCTGCTCAGCTCGCGTGATGTTTCCTTTTCATACTTTCAATTTCTCAAACTTCGAGTCGATGTTGTAATATAACTTTTAAGTGGTTTTCTTTGTATACATTAAGACTAGATCTTTTTTGGGGTGTAGCTCGCATGGAAATAATTTCTATTTGCGCTTTAAAAGTCCGTATCCAATAAGGAGTCGCGAGTACAGCTGCTTTAGAGGTGAATATTTCAGGAATGGTTAGGTAAAGTGTGAACTGGTCTATGTTACTTCTATTTAATTTTAAAAGACTTTTCAAATGATACCCCACACGATGGAATAAACAGAAAAAAATTAGTCCCCATTTCGTCATAGCGAGATACATGTTTAAAAATATTTATTTTTAGATGACTGATAAAATGTCTGTGCTTGTTCGATATATACACAAAATTTCATTCACCTGTATTATAAAAATGTGGACTACAAATGGGCAGAAGGATGAAACTACAAGGGTTCCGTTTTTTTCTTTTAATTAACAAGAAGGATTTCGTAGGCGCGTAATCTGGGGCGTTTTGTACAGTGGGCAAAATAACGGTCATTATTCTGAGTGAAAATAACTTCATAAATTTTCTAACACTGAGGGTGTTCGCGGCAACGTGATCTAGGTTAGGCGAATTTTCAGTGCATGCATACGCACCAGACTATGTGACATAGTGAAAAATCAGGTTAGAATGTATATATTAACGATTAGTATTCTAATAACAGTTATAGTATTTGTAAGGTTTGTAACTTCTGTGGCTTTTTGGTTGTTTTTCGCATTCGCACTAAGTAAATACTAGCTCAAATAGATGGATAAATAAATTAAAAAAATCGCTTTTTCATATATGTATAGAGGCTTATAAAAGTACTGCTACTAAAACGTACCTATCTCGCGACAAAAAGGGCTCTTTATACCACTGCCTTCTGAGGGTGCCTCAGAAATATAATATATATAATATAAAGGCTTTCATTATAGTAGGTACTGCCCTCAGAAAGTGCCTGATTTTAAGGAAAGGTTGTGCTTGGCCAGCTGAAAAAGAGCGAAAAAAATATAGAAAACGCGGGAGAAATGTGGATAAACAAAGTACATTTTTTACAAAGTACATCATTTACAAAATACGCATGAAAGAGCGAATGATCCACCATGGAATCACTACTTCTCAACAAGTCTTCAAGATGATCAGATAGATAACAAGAGCGAGTACCACTAGTCAGAGTGGAAGCTAACCTGAAATACTGAAGCATCTCTCAGGATAGAATCTATCAGTTTTTAACTTTATTTTATAATGAGATACGGAATGTAGGAAAATAAATACACATTCACTATGTAAGGCATGTACTAAAATATCACAATAAAATAATGAAATAGACAATTTTTCATGCACGTAAACACTAAAATTGACCAATTAGCCGATTACAATTAATTAGTCGCACATCACTCTGTTACGATTTTGTTATAGAACTCGTATAGACACTATTTGGTACTTTTAATTTCATTTGTAATCCAGATAATGTAAGACAAAAAAATGTCCACATTCAAAGAATATTATTATTCACAGAACGGAAATTCCGGCTAAGTTCGGGGCCATAATTTTCGCCCGCGAAGAATATACGACTTGATTTTTACGCTCATTAAATCCGTATTCCTACCGGGGAGCTACGGACGGAGCCATTGTCTCCGAACTTAGACCGAACCGTCCGAAGATCACTTTGGAACTTCATAATTAGCCTTGAAAAATGTAATGCTGAAATGGAGTGGTTCCGTAAACTAGTTTAATCAAACTCTCGGGGGTTGTGAAGTGCGTGAACTCTTAACTGCCGAAGCGTCCGAAGAGAAACACCCCCCTCTCTCTCACACAAACTTCCCAACTCCATTAACCATCGAAACTGTTTACGGCCACTTATTGTTGTATTTTATCTGTTTGTTTTTATTTAACTAAAGTGTCTTATTGTTTGTTATTAACTCTGTTTGAATTATGTATATATTTATAATAATAATAAACACCGCTCCGAAATTACTATATACGATTGTGAATTAGTTAATGCTTATATGGATACGTGGAACAGCTATTTCAGTCGTTTTGTATAAAGTTTGTACTCCCAAAAAAAATATTATTGTGATATGAGTACAAATTAAAGATTTTCAAATTTTTTCCTTTACTCCTGAGGCTTGACTTGCTTCTTGCAAAATTTCATGATTCTAGTCCAGGTCAATAGGAAATTAGATACGTACCCTATATATTTTGATGAGTGATTTTTCGAGTATCAAAATGTGTAATGGCGAATTTCTTACTCCTCCAAGGGACGGTGACTTCAGTATTTGATATTAATTTCAATTTCTTACCTGTACCCATTAATAAAAAAAAGGTGTTGTAGTCCGACGAACATACGGAGAACAAAGTGATCCTACAAGGGTTCCGTTTTTTTCTTTCTGAGGAACCTTAAAAATTAACTTAAAATTATGAATTGGTAAATTTCAGATTTTTCCTGTTATTTCTGCTTCGAGACTTTCCTTTTTGCCAAATTTCAAGATTCTAAATCAAGGGAAGACCCTATAGATTCTGTTGACAGTTATTTCGTATGAAAATATGTAATATCTATTTATGGCACAAAAGTTTTTTTGTAGGACAATGGGACCACAGACCTCCTCCTTATTTTAGATCAGTTTCAACTTTATACTTCGACACTGAGAAAAAGGGGTTGACCGACAGACAGGCAAACAGACGGACAACAAAGTGGTCCTATAGGTGTTAAGTTTTTTTTTTCTTTTTGAGGTGCGGAATTTTAAACATAAGCAAAGTTTAGAAAGCATTTTAATGAAATATATTTATATATATTTTTAATGACGACATAGAAACGTGCATCCCGGCCTTTCCTTCTATTTTAACACAATTTTTTTTTTGTACGTATATTAGATATTAGACGTCACCGGCCCCAGTTCATTTTGCTTGCATTGTTGGAATCTCTTCGCAGATCCATTATCGGTATTCGAACGTCGACGAGACCCGGGCGGAGCCGAATTAAGATTTAGTGCCACTCGAATTGGCCCACTTGAATAAAAAATGCGTTCACTTCTCAGTTCCAATTCCGAACTTTATCGAACAAAATTAAATTTAGTCCCGTAATTTGTGACAGTAAATAAATGGTTCATTGAGATCGTTCGTGGAAAAAGCATCGTTTTAAATACCTATTTATAAACCTGTCTCTTGCCTTTTAATTTGTTTCGAAATTAACTATTTGTAAACCAGGATGTTTTATTTATTATGTAACAAAACAAATAATCGTGTTCCTCTTTTTCGTGTTTACTCGATCTTTTGTAAAATACTCCTATAGGTATAGTCTATGGGAAACAATTTGATATATATATTATATAGTTTCAAAATAAGCGCCAAAAAAGATTCAATTGACAATTTATGACATTATTTCTATATTACACATAGTTCATTTGAGTGATACATTTTGTCGCTGGTGCTTCATGTATATGACAAAGACCTAGCTAAATACATTTAAATAGAGTATACCTATACGGAGTAAGTGCACCACGTCATGCAAAATATTTACTCGAAGACAATGACGTATTTACGAGTGCAGTAATCGTCGCACGCATGTGTGGAGTTCTTGAAAGGACCTTTTTTGAGCAAGGTTGCGGTACAATACATGCATCCTATCTGTACATCTCTGAAGATAGTCACAAAACATTAATAAGCAATGCGGCGGGAAGTATGGCAAACCTACGCAATCGGACATGCGCATCACACTTCAGAGCCGCACAGATCGGTGAGAAGTATAGCAAGTAAAGTCTAACCAGAATTATTTGAGGTCTGTGAAAAAGGCGCTGCATTTGAGATTAATATAGCAACATTCAGTATAGTCCACATAAATAGAATTGGCCGTTTGTTTGTGTATTTGTCGAAAATTTACTTTTCACTGAAATACACAAAACTTAAGTTAATTATGTTAAAGTAAAAAAAACTAGCCATAACTTTTAAATTCTATTTCTACTCGTTGAGAAATGTTTCGCCAAATTAATTGTCTATAAAACATGTTTATATTACGCAGGTTAGAATAAACTAAAACTGGAAAAAATTTAACCTTCAATAGGAAAGAAAAGTGTGAGAAGAAATGTATGATTCAACAACGTAATGAATTGACAACTGAAAAATTGATAGCGCCATCAATTTTTGACTTTTGATTGACTGCTGAAAAAACGCTCATTCAACGCTCAAATCAGAATCTGGGTATTCTTCATCATTGATAAGGGCTCTATTCCATCCACACTGTCGTTTTTCTCAGATTGTGTATCTAATCCAAAGAGATCAGTGTCGTTATCAGAATCAGACCCAACTTCAATTATGAACTTTTCCATTTCTGAGTCAATTATGTTGATCTCATTTTCAGTAGTATTTTTCAATTTTATTTACTTGTTGCCAACATTTTCCCATGTATCTGCTGGTATGTCTTTAAAACAACTCTTAACCAAATCTAAAAAAGCTTCTCCTCCTTGTCCAACGTTTTTCAATGCCACTTTATTTTTGACTATCCCCCATATCATTTCCGTACAATTTATATAACGACTAGCTTTCCGCCCGCGGCTTTGACCACGTGAACTACAGTTGTACCAGCACAGCTAAATGAACGTCACGCTTCAGAATATTGTGACACTTTCTAGAAAAGTCTGCAACTTAACTACCTAAGAAATCTCTATGCCTTATTTCATCACAAACCATTTAGTCATTTTAGCATGTAGAATAACTAGCCCACAAGTCAGTCCCAAAATCGGTCAGCCGTTTTCGAGATAAACCGGAACAGACAGACAGTCATACACTACAATTTTATTAATATAGACTAGCTTTCCGCCCGCGGGCTTCGCTCGCGTTGAGCACAGTTGTAGTGGGACAGTTAAAGGAACGCGACGCTCTAAAACATTGTAACACTTTCTAGAACGTTCTGAAATTTAACTGCCTAAGAAATCTTATGAAATTTTTATGAAATTAGGTAATATGACATGGTCACATAGATTTCGTCAAAACATCCAGTTTGAGTACCAACACGATAAATCTGGGATTAATAGTTTCGAAAATATAAGCATTTAAAAACTTGGTCACATAATCACATAGATCTCGTCAAAACATCAAGTTTGAGTACCAACACGATAGGTCTGCGATTGATGGTTTTGAAAATATGAGCATTTAAATATTTGGTCACGTAGTCACATAGGTTTCGTCAAAACATCAAGTTTGAGTACCAACACGATAGGTCTGCAATTGATGGTTTTGAAAATGTAAGCTTTTAAAAATGTGGTCACATGGTCACATAGATCTCGTCAAAACATCAAGTTTGAGCACCAACACGATAGGTCTGCAATTGATGGTTTTGAAAATGTAAGCTTTTAAAAATTTGGTCACGTGGTCACATAGATCTCGTCAAAACATCAAGTTTGAGCACCAACGCGATAGGTCTGCAATTGATGGTTTTGAAAATGTAAGCTTTTAAAAATGTGGTCACGTGGTCACATAGATCTCGTCAAAACATCAAGTTTGAGCACCAACACGATAGGTCTGCAATTGATGGTTTTGAAAATGTAAGCTTTTAAAAACGTGGTCACGTGGTTACATAGATCTCGTCAAAACATCAAGTTTGAGTATCAACACGATAGTTCTGCGATTGATGGTTTCGACAATATATGCATTTAAAAATTTGGTCACGTGGTCACATAGATACGTCTACAAAGTTTCATTGAAATCGATTTAGTCATTTCGGAGATTAGCCGCAACAGACAGATGGACAGACAGACAAATAGTAGCCTATGTCACCCCCGGTAATGCTATCTTTACGTCTGCCAAGTTTCATTGAAATCGGTTCAGCTGTTACGGAGATCAGCTCGAACAGACAGACAGATGGACAGACAGACAAACAAAAAGTAGCCTATGTCACACCTGACAATACTCTCTGCACGTCTGCCAAGTTTCATTGAAATCTGTTAAGCCGTTACGGAGATCAGCTCGAACAGACAGACAGATGGACAGACAGACAAACAAAAAGTAGCCTATGTCACACCTGACAATATTCTCTGCACGTCTGCCAAGTTCCATTGAAATCTGTTAAGCCGTTACGGAGATCAGCTCGAACAGACAGACAGATGGACAGACAGACAAACAAAAAGTAGCCTATGTCACACCTGACAATACTCTCTGCACGTCTGCCAAGTTTCAATGAAATCGGTTCAGCCGTTTCGGAGATCAACTCAAACAGACAGACAGACGGACAGACAGACAGACAAAAAGTAGCCTATGTCACCCGCGGTAATGCCCTCTGCACGTCTGTAAAGTTTCATTGAAATCGGTTCAGCCGTTTCGGAGATTAGCCGGAACAGACAGACAGACAGACAGACAGACAGACAGACAGACAGACACTTCAATTTTATTAATATAGAAGATAAAACAAATTACTTTTCACTCATGACAACGCCCTCCTTATGTTTGCAAAATTTCAGTAAAATCGGATCAGCCGTTTCGGCAATTAGCCCAAACAGACAGACAAACATATAGACAAAAACCAACTTACGTCACTCCTGACAACCTCCTTTATATGTCTGCGAAGATTCATTGAAATGGTTTAATCGTTTTAAAGATTTGTCGGAACAAAAATACAGACGGTCAACCACACAGACAAAAAGTTACCAATATCATTCCTGACAACCTATTTTTAATGTCTGCATAATTTCATTAAAATCTTTAAAAGTTTAGCTCGAACATACAGATAGACATACATGCAGACAAGAAGTAGCGTATGGTACTCCTCACACCCTTCTTTTCACGTCTGCAAAGTTTCATTAAAATCGGTTTAGCTAGAGTTTAGCTCGAACAGACAGAGAGACAGACAAACAGATAAACAAAAGTATTGTGTGTCACTCCTGACAATGTTTTAATCACATCTGTGAAGTTTCATTGAAATCAGTTCATCCCTTTCGGGAATCAGTTCGAACAAACAGACGGACGGACAGACAAAAAGCAGCCCATGTTACCCCCGATAATGCCCTCTGCACGTCTGCCAAGTTTCATTGAAATCTGTTCAGCCGTTTCGGAGATTAGCCGGAACAGACAGACACTAGGACAAGTATTATTACATTACAGCGGTCAGGACTAGCAATCTACTACAATGACATTATCAGTCAGTTCAGGAATCAATATAACTAAATCATTTAGAGGAATGCTTCCACATTCTGCACGTTTTTAGGGTTCCGTAGCCAAATGGCAAAAAAGGAACCCTATAGTTTCGCCATGTCCGTCCGTGCGTCTGTCTGTCTGTCTGTGGTTTTTCTCGGAAACTATTGGCAATATATATAGATGAAATTTGGGAGATAGGTGTAATCTATGAACCGCTACAAAACGACGTAGTGAAATTAAGAAAAAAAATTTTTTGGGATAGGTCGCCATACATGTAACTGAAGTACGAAAAAAAATCATCATATATCAACGCGAGAGATACCAAACGATAGGTTTTAAAAAATGATATCAAGGTTTCAAACAATTTTTTATTTAAGTCAACAGTTGTTGAGATTTGCACTCCTAATTGCAGTCCTAATTTTTGTTAGAGTCCCCCTCTATCAGCTACACCGTTGTTTTTGGATATGTGGAAAAAAATTATGACAGGAGTACGTATTTAAAAGAAAAACTATCACAGCTAACTAGACTGTGTTTTTACGAGTAATAGATTAACTTATAAAATGTACTTTTATATGTAAATATTTTGTAAAAATTCCATAGAAAATAACAGAAAGCGTTTTGCCAATAAGCGAAAACTAGATGCATTTTATCTGTGTGATGTTATTGTAAAAGTAAATTTTAAAAAAAAAATTATGATGAAAACTACATTGTATTACTAGGTACTATAAATAACGCTTTCCTTTACAGAGCTTCTTCCCTTCACAATCGATACTAAAAGTCAAAGATTCGCTGTAATAAAATAAATAATAAAAATTTTCTCTAGCTATCAGTGCACTCATATTATTAGTTTTCGAATTAAGCAGAGAGGATCGAGCGTCTTCTAAATAACTAACGAAATAAAAATGAAATATATTTATACAATTACTGTATACAGTTGTATAAAAATATATATATGTAAATAATAATAATATTAATATAAAACCGGCCAAGTGCGAATCGGACTCGCACACGAAGCGTTCCGTACCACCATACAACATAAAAAAACGAGCGCAACGTTAATCAAACTTAACCATTAATCATTATTATTATGTAATAAAGTTAGTTAGTAAAGTTATTATGTATAATGTAGTTGACAATGTTTATATGTTTGCAAGATAAAAAACCGAACGCTTCGTGTGCGAGCCCGACTCGCATTTGGCCGGTTTTTCATCTTGCAAACACTTATAAACATTATAAACTAAATTGCTTCGGGCTACGAATTGTTTTCGACATTTTACCTTAATATTTTATAGTTTAGTGCAAAAATAATATACGTAGTAGTGATGAAAATATGACATTGACAAATGATTGACAATTTCATTGTTCCCGTAGGCTTGTGCTGTGACAATAACAATAGGTCTCTGAATTATATAAAACTAGGTCAATTTCAGTTATTCGGAAGAGTATTTGTATTTTTTGTATGTCCATATAATTAAGTCGTTATAAATTTTACTATCGGATCTGATATATCCATTAATGTTATCTATGTACGTTTCCTTGTTACAGCTTCTCGTCGTCGGCTGAGTGAATACATCGAGTACTACGACACGTTGGAGTACGACCCGGCAGCGGTGCACGCGCAACACACGCGTTTGCGACGATCGACAGACGCACGCCCGCCCGACCTGCGGTTCACGTTCCGTGCGCACGGCCGACACTTCAAATTGAGGCTGAGGCGAGACCTCTCCGCATTCGGAAGTGATTTCAAGGTACAAATACCCTGACAATATTGCTGTGGTTATACCGTCCAAGTAAGCAGCGACATCGTGCCAAAAAGTAAAATTTGATAGAAAATCATTTTCTCTAACCTGAATGGGACTTTTTATCTATTTAAAAAAAAAACAACTTTTTTTGATTTACAACATAGATCTTTACAGAATAGCATACAGAAAATGTTAGATACTGTTTCCTAGTTTTATGGTTTCACACCTCTTATCGTAATATTTTTGGCTATCAAGGAAACGGATACCTAAATCTGTTTAGGGCATGTAAAGCTAAGGCGATTCGAATGTTATACCACTTTAATTAAATGCTTCAGTACAAGCTGTATTTGTAACCGAATTGTCATAAAACAGTGGGAATGACTTACGAAAATTTTGATTTTTAAGTACCGTCGTCTCTCATTGTTTCCGAAAGACAAATTAAAATGAATTTTGATTTTAAATGTAGTTTTTGCCGTATACACGAGTAAGGCAGAATCGATTTCAGTAAAGTATTATGTTCGTGGCCTCTTGTGTTGTCAGTACTTCAACAATCGAACCTTCGTCTCGTAGTCAATACGGCGGAAGTCTAACCCCAGTGTGCGGTTATATATATATTTTTGTTGGTATATTTGCATAAAACCAATTTTACACAACGTCGGCGTGAGTATAATGAACGAAATCATAAACATAAAATTTCGCTTATAGCTTAGTGGTATACGAACGAATGTTAAGTTTCTCAGCACTCGTATGTAGGTAACATTGTCACCTTGTTCGCATTAACATTCATGTCACACAAAATGATGTAACTAATTCAATTACAAGTTCAACGTCTGTTTACAGGTCGAAGGTACAAATGGTGAGATACACGACGTCGATAGCTCGCACATATATCACGGAGAGTTAACAGGTAATTTTGATTTTATATTTTATCGTATAGCTTCGTTCTGTGCTTAAGCCAAAGCTTTCTGGACTATTCCGGTGTATCCTAAATGAATTTCGAAGTAGTTCATTTGCCTCGAAAAAGTTATTAAACGGTACAAATTGTATGTACACTTTTCGTTCATTATAAAAAAATCTACAGATTTCGCGCTTCTCGCAACTATCGCAAAATAAAAACTTGTAACACATTTTTGTCAAACAATTATATTAAATTTTCCGAAAAAAATTTTTAACCAATTTTTGAAAATTTGCTACCAAACGATACCCCGCGAGTTCCTGCATCTTTTAACAACTACTGACTTTCGTCTACCTTTATAACTTTCTGAAATTTAGCCGATCCTCATTCTCCGGGGCACCTGCCCAGCCTACAGTTTTCGACCGATTCCAAAACGTTATTTTTCCAAACGGTAGACAATCTATCTGCCTCGAAAACTTTTTTCATTTTTTCGATATTGGCTTTCGTTTTCGAAATAACCAACTTTTTGTCCGAAAAATCGCGAAATTTCGTCTTTTTTTTCACCATTTTTAATTTTCCCTAAAAAGCTACTGAATTTGATATCATACGATGCCCCACAAGCCCCTGCATCTTTTGACATCGCAGCCTTTCGTCTACATTAATTTCGGAAATATAGCGAATTACACTCCCCCACGAAAACGATTTGATAAACATTTTTAATGTTAAAATAAATGCCACAAATGACTGTAACCTTTGTAAACATTTGCTTGTAATCTCTAGTGCATCATACAATTTTAAAATTTGTTATTTACTTACATTAGTGTCATAAAAGTTTCACGAATATGGCTTGAGTGTGTCTGCATCGACACAATATCATTTTATATGTATCACAACTCTTTCGCGCATTATAATGATTTTATACCACATTTTATAATTTCTAGCGTAACAACGTTTCACTGAAATTGTATCAATTAGTCTGGCGTATTAGTTTTCGGTACGTATAAAGTTCAACGCAAGTTTGATAAGCAAGAAAGATGAGTTTAATCTTAGCGAATTTTACCTGCATCTTGTCGTAGCGGTTCAAAACCGAACTCCGCACCGTTATCTGCCCCAGGATAAAGCCCATTGTTTGCCGTACGCCGCCGCCCGAGGGGAAATTTAATAAGTCTCCGCAGAGCGCATGTCGATTGTGTTTCTCTTTAATCAAACACAACCCCACTGAGAGCTGTTTGCTCCACCTCTGTTTATGTACAATTAAGACCATCGGACAGACGGTTGCTTTCTTCGTTTCCTTTAGTCTCCGGCGCCAATAAAACATATTTCTTTCACGGTACAACAGGGCGCAGAACGTCAGAGTCCCAGCTGGTTGAGAGCTTTTGCGGGTGTTCGCTATTTAATAGCAATATAGGATGGCGGTTGATTACACACTTTTTTCCCTTATTTTGTCGATGTAATTCTTACCAGTTTTTTTTTCATATAAAACATTTTATAAAATATTGGTAAATCATACTTTGTTCAGGTGCTGGCCAGAAAGCTCGCGGCTAAAGTCTTTTTTAGTATTTATTTATAATATACTTTTTATTAGTTTGTGGTGCATCGAATATTTGTTTGGTATGCGACAATTTTGTTGCCGTTTGTTGAAGACGGATTAGGATGTAGATCTTCTTTGTGTCATTGACGAACAAAAGTGTTTGTCTATTTAACTAGCATTGTGTGCTTGATTAAAGTTCATTCACTACTTTTGCTAGTGTTACACGTGTTAGTGCTAAATTAGTGTATAATATAACGTTGAACAGCGAGGACGAGCGGGCAGCTTTGCGTTGGCGGTGTGCAGTAGGTACACTCAACGCTCAATCGATCGCAGTTCGTCGCCCTACTTACGGGCCGTGTTCTGATGCACTTAGCCCGCCGAGTTACAGGCGACGTTTATGTATGCACGTCGCAATTCTGTGTAATAAAGATATTAAAGTACATTTGTGCAAATCACTGCAATAAGTAACATGATGGAGTCGAAGCAACTAAAACAAATCGTTGCTATCACAAATTTTCTTCTATATTACATTGGTTGTACAAGTTTTTCACTTTGCTGGACGTAGGTTCATTAAATAATATAATATAATGCAAAATAATAATAATATCTGGGACATCTCACACACGGTAATCTAGTCCCAAATTAGGCAGAGACATATACTATGTGTGTCGTGATAGCCCGAACGCAGCGAACTTGTTTCAAATCTATAAGGTCATGTAGCCATGGTTCGAATCCAGGCGTGTACCGATGTTTCTGACTTAAGTACACTAACTATCACTGACTCCGTGCCTCGGAGAGCACGTTATGCAGTCGGTCCCGGTTGCTGTCAATAGATGGCGGTCTTTACAATCTGCCAATTCGCATTGAAGCAGCCTGATGGATTTAAGCTCCAAGCCTTCTCATGTTGAGGGGAAAGGCCTAAGCCCCTGCAGTGGGGTATAAAAAGTGCTGATGAAATGGAAAAAATATACTAGATAATTGATATCCATACTTAAATAATTTTTTTATAATACATACATTTATAGATATTTTACACTCAAACAAAGAACAAATAAACATGTTCATGCACACAAATATTTGTCTCGAACGGAAATCGAACCCACAAATTTTCGATCTGCACTCGCTATATTTGCGACCACTCGACCAACCGGTCAGTGGTCGGCCAAATGTTTGCAGTATATCGAAAATATATACAATTACCTCTATAACAGGAAAATAGGTGAATAGTAATGATCGGAGATTCAAATGCAACTCCTGGTGCGGTATATTAACGAAATTGCAACAAGCAACATATTTCAGTGATCGGACCGTGATCGTTCGCGTTCCCAACGGACGCGCCTCGCTCCGAACGCGGCCTGCCGGCATACCAATATCCAAACGTTCGCACAGCCCGAAACGCCGGAAATATTTTGTAAATAGAAATACCGACCGTGTTACACATAAACCTGTAATCATATAGTAAAATTCATTTCACTCTTTCATATCGTTTATCGTAACTAGTCTTAAAATTGTCGTTGTAATGTACCTTCAATTAGAGACGATATTATGTGTACACTGAATCTATGTTTGTTGCCCAATATAACTCGATGATGCTATTTAATCAAACTGTAGTTTTCGCAGTAGTTGCTACAATATATTGCTAAGCATTTAACACACGACATCAGCCCAGTTCGGATGTATCTAACATCTGCCTGATTAAGGTATAAATTGTACAAACAATAATCATCATCATCAGCCCATGTTACCCCACTGCAGGGGCTTAGGCCTCCTCCAGGGTGAGGAGGGGGGTTTGGAGTTTAAATCCACCACTCTACTCAACTGCGGGTTGGGGATTGTAACGACCGCCATCTATTGACAGCGTCCGGGACCGACTGCTTAACGTGCTCTCCGAGGCACGGAGTCAGTGATAGTTAATGTACTTAAGTCAGAAAAACTCATTGGTACACGCCCGGATTCGAACCATGGCCCTGTGGCCTTATAACTTTGAGACAGGTTCGTTGCGCTCTGGGCTATCACGAAGACAAACAATAATAAATGTATATAAATAGAATGAATTCTTGATAGAATTTAGATATAAAAGGATATTTACTTACTAATGCAATCGATTTAGAGATGTTCTGTCGTCCCTTTAGGTCCATTCATATGAAATATCTGTTTGTCTGTCAAATAACGGTCTCATATGGATGTGCTGTGCGATTTGGACGACGATTTTCATTGTTCGATGTTCCGGTCTTTGTTACGAGTAGCCATAAGTAGTTGTTCTACGAAAAGTAGCTACATTATCGTCATACGGCTTACGTCTGATTTTGCGTCTATATAGAACCCTATAGAAAGTTTCATGTGTTTCTTTGATTCAGATATCGTCTATTTTGTTATTTTATTATTGTATGTATAAAACCGTTGTGACTGTCTGTCTGTTCAGGCTAATCTCCAAAACGGCTGAACTGAATTTAATTAAACTTTGCATACATGATAAGGGGGTTGTCGGGAGTTAGATATGTCGCTTTTTGTCAGTGTGCCTGTTTGTTCGGGCTAATCGCCAAAATAACTGAACATTTATTCTTTTCGTTTCAGAAACATTTAGGGTTCCTGGGTGACTTTTTGAAATTATAAATAGGTACCACGCGTACGAAGTTGCGATCTATAGTCTAAGATCTAAGTATAGCTCTAAAGATCTACAAGACTTTAACGACTTCTAAATATAATACAAGCATTGCCTACGTACAATATGTATTTTTAATCCCCTAGGCAGCTTCTCAATTTATACGCAAATTTTGACTGAACCGATATGTCGTGGCTGTATTAAAAATCGATGTGTCGTAGCCGGTATGTTATCGGCGTGTACCTACTGCTGTGTATGACATAACTTCGAGTTTTTGGCTATCATACCTCTATAACCATACTTCAAACATAATAACCTTATCTACATACAAACTATTGGCATTTGAATTTAAATAAACGATTTTAGGGAAAAAATGTCCTACTCGTGTACAATGAAAATAAATATCATTACCGAGTTGTAAAAAATATACAAAACTCGACAATATTAAAATTTCCATTAAAATTACACCACTACACTTACTCTTAATTTAATTTAATTAGTTCTATATACATTATTTTAAATTGATGCTAGGTTATATTTTCTTTTGATATATAATAATAATAATATCGTATACATAACAACAACGTCTAGGCCCCAAACTAAGCAATAGCTTGTGTTTTGGGTACCGAGCGAAGACACCACATACATATAACAACCAAGACCCGTACCAGTATCATTGTTCATCATATAAATACTGACCCGACCTGGGATTCGAACCCGGGACCTCCAGCTTCGTAGGCAGGGTCGCTACCCACTAGGCTAAGCGGTCGTCTATGCTATTGGTCGAGGGACACTGAATAAGCCTCAAATAAATCAAGTGGCGTCGTCGTCGATTCTGTTCGGTGCTATTATTAATATCTCATCTATTTATGTTTTTATTATCCTTTACTATCTCTGGAACACTAAGCAGTAATTTATTCGCTCACAATACATGTGTGTGTGTTGACAATGTTTATATGGGTCACGCGGAACGACTTTACCCGTCGTTACACATACTAGGATTACGTGTCTTTATTGTACGAATCCAAGATGATATCTAAAAAGAAAATATCTTTAGAAGCACTGGAAAAGGGCAATATGTGTCACCACAAAATGCTAGTTGAGCATGGACTTCGTACGCGACAGCTTTTAGAATCTATTTAGTGACAAAACGCTCGAAGTAACAGGACATTTTTATCGGATAGGATTATATGTGAACAGTGCCATATAAATAGTTCAGCGACTACCTTCCATAGTTACGAGCCATGCTATTAGATTTGGCAACTTCGTATTATCTGTCACATGTAGTCCGATTTACTTCCTCAGCTGAGAAGATGTCATTATTTAATAATTGGAAACATGGGAATTAAATAACTAAATATGAAATTATAGATAGTATTTAGTAAAAAATAGAAATAAGAGTACCTATTATATGATACTAGAACCTGCCCGCGACTTCGTTCGCGTGTTATAAGTGGATTTTACTAATAGAATAGAATGAAAGTTTATTATATCTCATTTCGGTTAGTGTTGTTATGCTTTTGTGCATTCATCACAGGCTACCTATATCTTACTAGCTAGTTTTATTTTATAATGTTCTACGGGGTTGTACCGTTCCCTTACAGTTTCTTCCTTTCCATGGGTTCTACGTAATTGATTTTGCCGGACCTGCTGGTGGTTAGCAAGCGGTTAAAGTGACCAGGACAGGTATAAGTATAGTTCACCGGAATCGTCCAGACTCCATATCCTCGAACTTACTCGAAAAATGATAAAAAAATACTATGATTTCCACCCAAACGTATCATCAATGTTGTGACGTGAAACGAAAAATGATTATGGTGAAAATATCAACTTACCTCGTTAATTACGAATAAACACGATGCAAAATATCTCTGTTTACATAACGTTTAAATGGAAGAAAACGCCAACTAATAGTCTGACTGATACAAGGGCTCGGACTACACGCAATGTTGCAAAATTTCAATAGCACGGCTTGTAACTATAGAAGGTAGTGGTTCAGCCATAGCGCATCCGGCACATTCGACGTTTCCGAAAAATCTTGGTCCGACATACTTTCAGCAACGTTAACATGTATAATTTTCCTCAGATGAGCCACAATCTACGGTCTTCGGTTCGGTCACGGATGGCGTTTTCGAAGGGAAGATAATTTCGGGAGAGGGCGCGTTCTATGTGGAGCACGCGCGACGGTACTTCCCCCCGAACAGCACGAGGACACGCGTCCATTCAGTCATCTACCGGGAAGGTGACGTCACTGACCCCTACGCACATCGGAGACATGGTTAGTATTAATAATCTAAATTGACATTTTATGGCATTGGCACAAAAACGTGGGTACATTGTCAATAATAATAAAATGTGGCACCTCTCACACACGGCATCTTGCCCAAAAATTAGGCAGAGCCTGTACTATGGGTACTAGGACAGTCTGGTAGGTATACGAACTTAAATATCTTCATACATAATATACTATAGATATTTTAAACCCAAACACAGAACAAATACAAAATGTTAATGCACACTAAAATTTGTTCTGGGCGGGCATCGAACCCGTGACGTTTGGGCTTGTAGTCAGCACTCGGCACCCTCCAACATAAAAACCATACTAGTATATGAAATTGTTTATGTTAACAGCACGAAACGAGGATGGATAGTGTTAAAACTATGCAAGTAAGATGATTCATTTCGCTTTCCTTGTAAATAAAAGTTACGCAATGTGTATTACAAACTCTTATAGTATATCAGCCGCCAGCTATCTTATTTAAGGGGGAATAAAGTATTTACTCCGTCGATCCTCAATTCGGCGAAGTCATCGTATTAATATTTCCTTATGTTCCGTTAGCCGAGACAACTCCTTGGTGAATTTCAATAAATGGAATTGGTTCTAATAAATCGAGCGCGCATCCACAGCCTGCTCCGAGCTAAATGGCTCAAAGTGAGGTCAGCGTGAACGGCAATGGCCCAAATTACTCTGGACGCGGTATTGTTGTTCTTGATTTCGCCGTATCATTTATTACGGAAGGTCTTTGCGGCGGCGGTCCTCCGTTCGTTTCATTCACAGTTATAACAACGATAACATAAAAATAGACTGGCAACAAAAAAAGAGCACCAAATTTAAAAAAATAAATTCAAGCTGGTAATCCTTTGTATACAATGATTTATATCACTGTAATTTTTTTTTTAATTAATACTCAGAATGTCTCAAGAAAATATGCGAGTTTGCCCTCACTTACCTGCACGCGTCAAAGCGAAATGAGTAATCTTTGACTCCCGCGAAACTAAAATGTCCTGACTCCCAGTCCACGTTTTTGCTTATAATTACAATTCTAATAAATTGTTTGGACAACTGTTTCCACTATGTACTAGAATTTTTTTTAAATTTTTGGTTATATATAATTCAAGATAATGCTAGATAGTAAAAATATAATATCGAAAATTAAATTGGTTTGGGAATCAGTTTCTCGATTTGTTTCTATTGAGATTTTTTTTTGTTAATCGTTTTTTTTTTAATTCTCAAGTCATTATAGGTACTATTTGCTGTCACACCGTTTTTACCCGACTGCGGAGGATAATGTTTTTATATAATTTTATATATGGTGATTTGTGAATATAAACTTATTAAATTTTTAGAAAGCTTGGGTATTTAGCTCGTAAATACTAGCGTTTGCCTACGACTCCGCCCATTTGAACGATTCACGGATTTTGAATGTTTTAAACATTATCTACTTTGCTGTACATTGTTGGTGACCTGTGTCATTGACCACAGTCTAATATTTTACGTACGCTATAGGTACATACCTATTATTAAATCGAGATCATCTGTTCGTTAATAGTATATCTTTTTTTTACCGGTCACCGTTATCGCTCGGTTGCGAACGGTTTTCGTTCTCCTTAGATGCATTTTATTTGCATATATTTGAAATTTTTTAATATTACGCGTTTTCACAGAGGTGTAAAACAGTGTAGTCGCGTTAACTCAATATTTCACGTTTTAATTTTTTTTTAATACGTGATGTAATTAACTTTGGCGTAGCATGAATTCCGACTGGCGGTCGGTGGACGGACGAACTTTAGCAACAACATGTCGCACTGCAAATGGATTGCAACGCGAGGTCGTTTAGCAAAGTTTAATCCCATTTGCTCAGCGGGTGTCGGAGATTGTGAATTTCTGTGGTTTCCCTGACAAATGGATGTTATCGACGCCATTTTACACATCTTTACGTACTTTAAGTACGTAACAATAACGGTTAAGTTTACGTTTGTGTATACGTATATATAAGAATGTTCTAACCTTAGAAGTATAATAATCAGGATAGTTCAGAGCGCATGAAACTACGAATTGACTAGAAGCCGTCTTCTGCGTTTACCGTCTAGTCTAACCACTCATAGTCTAGCTAGCTGGTGCAAGATAGCAAGTTTCAATCCGCTACGTCCCCGCGCGCCGGTCTTCAACCTCGCGAAATTGCGTTTTATATTTTCGATACTTTGAAGTGACATTTCTGACTCTATTAAAACCAAACACTGCTGTGAAATTTGCTTACTCTATGATGGAGAGTCTTATACTACGTGCTCATACTTCACAACGATCGAAAAAGTGATCTGATTTAGTGATTAGACACATCATACGTTATTATGATTATTTTAAACAAACATTTTAATAAATTACACATGTATTTCCAGAATTTTCTTTTTTCCCGATAATACTAATTTTGCACGTGGGTCACAGAAAATTCTAGTTCACAAAAAATATTTTAAAACATCGACTTGTTATTTGGTCTACGACGTATATTTTTTTGCTCAACTTTTTGTTATCACAACGCTGTATCTCTTTGGACATTTAACCTTACAAAGAATAATTAAAATTAAGTCTTAGATAGCATAATAATCAAGATGGAGCGTCCCAAATTTGGAAATGATTGAAAACCCTAATAACATGACATACACAGAAATTAGACACACCAAACGTCATTATCATTGTTTTAAACAATCATTTTGTCAATATATAAATTACACATGAAATGTAATTTCAGAATCTTTATTTTCTGTTCCAGTACACATTTAATATGTTTGTGTGTCACACTATTTTTTACTACAGACAGGATGAATATGTCAAAACATCAAGTGGCTTATATTTGTTCTGTGGCAAACAGTTTTTTGCTCACATTTAAAAATCAAGTCGAAATAATCTGAGCGCAGTAGATGTGTGACTGGTAAAATAGAATTAATACTTTCTATCCTTAATTAATTTACAGATTTACAAATTATTAATTTATGAATTTGATACTGTTAAGTAGTCTTTTCAAACGTGCCGAATGCCGGGTAATCGACGGCGGCGCCGGGTACCCGGTGGCGAAGTCTATGGGCATGTAGGTAGCTTTCACACGTACGGGCGTAATTTAACGAGCAGGCCTTTACATTTCGCCATCGGGTACCCGACGCCGGCTACTCGGCACCCGGCACGTGTGAAAAGGTTCTTACGGGCTAGAGGTCGAGGTAATTGCGGATGCACAAAAACACCGATTACGTTATACATATACTTTATTACCAAACAAGATCTCAAAGTATTATCGCACTCGTACACCGTTCGCAAGTATGTTCGCTCGTTGACTCTTCAAAAAAGACTGTTTCCTTCACGGCGGCGCCGACCTCTCCTCTTCTCTGGGATACCCCAAAATCCCGACCTAGAAGTATCTCAGAATTTCCATCATGGGTTATTCGATTTTGATATTTAAATTGTATTTTTATATTAATAAATCACAACGCCAAACGTCGTATTAATTCGTCGTAGTGGACGCGTACCTTTGACGCGTGCCGCCTCGAAAATAGAAATCCCATCAAAAACAATACTTGTCAAAAAAACCAAGTCTCGCAACTCAGTTGTTCTGCGGTAAAAAGTTGTGAGATCCATGTAATACCAAGTCGGTTATTAATTTATTCAGTCTCTACTTAAGCGACTTTCTGTCTTAATACGTCCAGTCTCTAAGACCACGATCGTGGTCCATAACAATTGAAAATCAATTGTGTCTGGAATCTCCGTACTCGAAGCATTAAGTTGTTACGTAATAATTAACAGCATCTTATAGTGACGCATATCAATATTAAAATTCTTTAATGTTTTATATAAATATATTGAGACTTGGCCATCGCACTAAATAATTGAATGTACATGTGTTTTCAGGCGATTGAATTTACACGTGTTTTCAGGCGATGGCCAAGTCTCAATATATTTATATAAAACATTAAAGAATTTTAATATTGATATGCGTCACTATAAGATGCTGTTAATTATTACGTAACAACTTAATGCTTCGAGTACGGAGATTCCAGACACAATTGATTTTCAATTGTTATGGACCACGATCGTGGTCTTAGAGACTGGACGTATTAAGACAGAAAGTCGCTTAAGTAGAGACTGAATAAATTAATAACCGACTTGGTATTACATGGATCTCACAACTTTTTACCGCAGAACAACTGAGTTGCGAGACTTGGTTTTTTTGACAAGTATTGTTTTTGATGGGATCTCATTTCTTTTTGTATTTTGTAGACATAAATTATTTATCCGAACAACGTCCAAATTGTAAGCAAATAATATCAGTAAACCAATGAGAGTAGCCTTTAGTCGTCAAACTAATATAGCAATCGAAATTATCAATGAAAATCGCAAACTTATAGGTAAGAATTCTGGGCACATCCGAACAGCATTGGGTCGCTCGCGCGTATGAGCGCGGCTGCTGCTCGCTCGGCGACATTCACCTTTCCGCGCGCTCCGCCACTGTCCCCGCCCCGCGCCCTCGCGCTAGCACCGCGCAGCGCGTAGTAACGGCCCGCGCTCACTCGCTAGCATCGCAGCGCGTGGTATATATTATACAACCTTACGCACTCGTAATAAGTACGAATACGCACGTAGGTACGTTTTTTGCATTAATAAATAATTTAATTTAATACACGTGTTTTCATGACGGGAATACCCATTTTTTGCTCGATTTGGCAGGGGCACTACCATGAGCCTATATTTATATGGGACTAGCTTAAACCCGCGGCTTCGCACGCAATATAATAATAACTGCCGTAATAAAACATCGTTACGAATAAAGCCAACAATATTGAAAAATTTAACTGAAGACTTGGCTGAATGGGCTTAATTTTCTTTGCGGTCTTTTCTAGATTTTTTAGTTTTTCCTTGATTCATACACCAAACACTACTTATATTCCAAATTTGAAGCTTCTAGGTCTGCTAGAAGTGCCTTAGAATTTTGATGATCGGTGAGTCAGTGAGTGACAAAATTAAGAAATTTGACCCGTTATAATTTCTTAAAAAACACTGGTTCAAATTGAATGAAATTTGAAAATATGCTTATATAATATGCCTGCATGGTTACTGAAAATTTCAGTCTTCTAGTTTTATCCACAACGAAGTTACAGGGGGTCGAAAATGGTCTGAATTGCTTCGAGAAAAGGATGGTACGGCCGTGACGCTTTTTTGCTCGACTTGGTGGGGGCACGGCCGTGCCCCCAGATTTATTTCTAATTTATTTTTTTATCTTTTATTTAATATTTGTATTCGGCCGATATGTTTGTGAACCCACATGATCATTTGAGTACTTTCTAAAACATCGACGTGCTTCTACCCATGAACGTCACAATACATTATAAATTAGCGACGGACGCAAATAATCAACCAAAGCGCACGTTGATTAGGCTAAATATTATTATTAACTACAAACATTTCAACCTAACTATATTTTATCTATGTAGTTACTTTTTGCGTAGTATGGTGTCCTATAGACTATACATACACAGCCATTGTGTTATAAATGTAACATCTAGATCACACACAGGCATTGTGTGCTAATATCTATTCTGTGCTAATATGCCATAGACAATGATCTGTACCATAGACTATACAAACAATGTGTAATGATCCTTAAACCTCGTTTCCACCAAGTATAATACACTGTATAATACAGTGATACAGTATGGATATGACAGTATAATACAGTGTATTATACTTGGTGGAAACAAGGGGTTATACTGCACACTGACATCGAACAGTGATGTACCATGGACATTAGATCGTAACAGTATTCGCAACAGGTAGATACAGTTTTTAATTTTACGTACATTTACTGTTACGACTGTGTTCATCATTCTTTAAATAACATGTAAAATTATTAATCGGTGCAAAAATGTAATCAGTAGGTACTATTGTGGTTTGGACATTTCAAGGCTGTTATTTACATCCGAATCAGTGATAACGAAATTTTAACGCTGTCAAGGCACTACCGTTCGCGCTAATATTACTCCGTTTCACTTTGCCAATTACAAAATTTCGATTATGTGTTTACATTTTCCTACCACAGCTTTGACCACAGCAAGATTTCTAAGTATGCATTCAACTACTTTTGTTATACAAGTTCCATGCAAACCTATGGGTCGGAGATCTTAAACTCGGGTTTTTTATAATTACATTAATTATTGTATCCTAACCACAGCATCTGCACAGCTCGCACCAAGCTTCTAATTCGCTCTGAAGTTAGCGCGGGTGAGTTTTGTGCAGGTGCGGTGCCCACTCTCTAACCCTGTGATACTAATTTTTCCTTCTGCGATGCTACTTGCTTCGACATCTACTGTATGTCGTATAGTGAATAAAAACATACAGTAGATTTTTTGATTTCATAACAACAAAGAAATAAATTTTAGAGTTCAAAGATAAACCGTTTAATGTTGGTCTTTCGTGCGGACATTCACTGACATTCGTGAATGTATAAAGCAATGAACTAAAAATTGACAATAATCAGCGTTTGTATCTCAAAAGTATAGCTATTAAAATATGAAATATATATTTTAAAAGTTTTAGGTTTTATTTCAAATAAATAGAAAACTTCAAACTAGTACTTAGGTATTACATATTATGGCATTTGACGTTTCAAGTTCTTAAAGTATATATTTCGTATTTTAACAATAATACTTTCGAGATTTAAACGCTGATGATTGTTAATTTTTAGTAAATTGCTTTATAAATAATAATAATATAATAACTTATACATCACAACAACGTCTAAGCCCTAAACTAAGCATTAGCTTGTGTTTTGGGTACCAAGCAAAGACACTACATACATATAACAACCAAGACCCGGTACCAGTTTCAATATCCAACATATAAATACTGACCCGACCTGGGATACGAACCCCGGACCTCCAGCTTCGTAGGCAGGGTCGCTACCCACTAGGCTAAGCGATCGTCGAAATGAAAGCTGGTTTTTAAAAAGTTTTTTTTTTTAAGTATATGCTGTTTTATTTAATATTAGTTTGGGTATACGCATTAGAATCTATTATACTATATTACAAAAAGTTATTATTTTATTTTGTTGCCTAAAATAGTTTGCTTCTCTTAGTTCAAAGTGAAGACGGTTCAGATCTGTTGAAAAGCGTTGAAGCGTGCCACCGCTCTAGCTCAGAAATGTCGTAAACGATTTTATACGAAATATCTCTACTGTCTGACTTTCCACAGAACGTTTCTTTATTTGTCCACATTTTCAAGCCTTGAAAGAGTTTTAGATTACTTAAGGAACCTACCGTACATACAGATTTCGGCTTTTTAATGTTTGTGTTAGCGATTTAGCATCATCGTTTAGCATTGTATAAAGTCGGTATTATGGTAACAAGGTCAATTAACGATCCGGAATCAAAGTTTGTCATAATTATAAACGTATCTTATTGTACGTTTCTTTTTTACAACATACGTTTTAAGGCAAACAACTGACAATAACTAATAATGTATTATATACGTATACCTCTGTTGTCTATGCATTAATTAATGGCTGTGTTAGATTTTCGAGATTTACTTTTGCATTTTATGCGCGACATATTCCAAATTTTATAATTCAACCAACTGCTGACATGCAACTTGGAATATGAATTTTTGTAATTTATACACCAGTGAATAATATATTTTATGCCCTTTCGAATGATATCTAAGTATCTGTAGCACTTATATTTTTTTCTGATATTCACGTTTCAACAAAATTCCACGTCAAAAAACCGTTTCGGTAATTAGGCCTCCTATACTACATTGTTTTATCTTTGAGTTAGAAAATCTAATGATTGTATTTTTTAAAATCCCTCTGAAAGTCTACGGGATTTGACTTCTTAATTAATGGTGGTATACATTCAGTTACCTTTGTCTGTAGAAAAAAACAAAATTTGAACTTTTTTATATAATGTTGCCAGTTCAAAGAACTTCCTACTAAATCCAATGATTCAAACTAGTATTCTTATACGTAAAAAAATATTTTGGTCAAAGATATACTTACCGTTTCAAGTTGGCTTTTCCTGCAGTAAGTGCGCAGTGCAAGAGGGGTGATTCCGCACCGTCAATTGGTCCTACAGACAATTTCGTCTGAGCACCAATCCGTCAATGTGTCATATACTTGACACTTTACCACGGATTATAAACCGGATAAATTAATTTGAAACCTGCTTCAAATGCGTTGTCATACATTAGAATCTTTATATTATTTTTTCAGGCTATAATCATGGTCGGTAGTCATGGGGAAATATTTAAAAAAAATTGTAAAATAATCACCGCTTCGGGTCCGTAGGTAATTGATGAATCCTTAAAATTGTAATGTCTTTACTGTAATAATTTTTAGCATTTTGTCTGGTTACCTGCCATATACCGGTTTAACAGAGTAGAAATACATGCATAACCGTATAATTACATGGAATGAATCAAGAGTGTATCAAATATACGGTGCATGTATCCGATGAGATGTTTTATTTTTTTTTAACATTTGAAGAATTATCTCTGGGGGGGGGAAGATGATATGATAAAACAATAAAGACATTCAAGCAAAGAAGAAACACGAACGTGCATTATTTCGTATTAAATATTGCATTTACGTCTCATTTTAGTCTCCTCGCATACTAGTTTCAATGTAACAATAATCTTATTGTAACATATAATGCCAGATATAAATATAACAATATTATTATTATTTTCCTTCGTAATAAGAAGGGAGGTTTAAAAAAAATATACGACAAATGGCTATTAAAATGAAATTGATATTGATAGATTAGGGTGGAATAAAAATCCGATATCTGATAAGAATTGTTTCAAATAAATTGTTCAATTGCTGTGGAATTTCGTTTCGATTTTAGTGTCATTTGTTAAAATTTTGTAGGTACCTGTACCTACTGATTATTTAATGATTGTATTATAATATGAAATTTAAAAATGATTTTATTTTCAACCGATTAATTATTGAAACCAAAAGGAACTAAGTCAGTCAACGCTTTCAGAAAAATAACTTTTTTGTTCTGTTTTTATAGATTTTACTTAAAAAATTGTGAGGTGGATAGTGAGGAACATACTTAAAATAAAAATGAAACTGGCTAAGGGCAAGCTGGACTTCCGTACCACCACGCAATGTATATGTGTTATGTATTTACAAAAACACAAAATGCGTACAAGGTATGTACGCGCTACCCAGGTATCTACATATATTAAATAAAACCAAATAACTGTTCAAGTGCGTGTTTTAGGACGCTTTCACTAAATTAATATATACATGTATGCAGACTCCCCTCGGGGTTTTCATAGTCTGTCTTGATAGGTGTCATAATAACACAATCTGTGAAAATTTCAGCTGGATACCTCTTAACGTCACCGAGTTAGCAACCTGTGACAGCCACACAAACAGACAGACATTGTAGCGAGAAGACATTGTGAAGAGAAGGTTCATTAGGTGGTTCTCAGAGCTGCGGTTTTTTGGAATTCTGAAAGCGAGCAAACGAATATACAATACAAAATCAAACTCAAAGTGCGTGATATAAGTAGGTATAATAATAATAATAATAATAAATAAATAAATGCAAATTGACCGTTTTAAAACACAAAAAAACATAAATAAATTTGACAGCAAAATAGTGATCATTGTTTTAAATCACAAAATTATTCCATCCCATATATTGCACTCACAAAACTGTCTACATCAAAAGCAGTGCATACACTCTTCTTCTGTGACGAAAGTTTGTTTACAAGTATAATAGCAATATGCGAGTTGCGCGATGTTTTGGAACGCATTTTATCGCCGTATGACACATTTAAGTCCAAAATCTATTTTATATTTAAGTACTTATGAGTCTGTGTAAAATTAATATTTGCCTTGGATTGTTATCACAGCTATAAAATGGCATAACCATAATACAACACTTGCGGAATGCAAGTCGAGTATGTCGTAAACGGCTCTCGAGGAAACGTAGGCGGCCGCTATCGCACTCGGAGCTGCTTAGCCGCGTGCGCACAACGATCACTGCGAATATTACTTGGAAGCAGTGAAAACAATTCCGAAAATCGTAATCGTGAGCCTTTCAATTTCAACTTGCTAACGATTAAAAAACTGGCCAAGTGCTAGTCAGAATCGCGCCCTGAGGATTCCGTGCTGTTTGTTATATAACGCGTTTATTGCTACTCACCGCCAGACGGCGCTAAAATGCATGTAAATTTAAAAATAATCCGAAAAAATGTATTTGTTACAAATTAACGATTTTCGGATTTTTTCCTTTACTTGTGCTGAGACCTTCTTACGTTTCAATGATTCTAGGTCCGTGGATAAGTTTTGATTTATTTGCGAGTGTCAAAATAGGCGGCATTAATGATCTTATTTTTTGTATTACGTTGTCTTAGATCTTTAATTTTTTTCCATGTCCAACTTCTAGACACTATAGACCTAACTAAGTATTAATTTCAACTTGATACCTCCACGCGTTCCTAAGAAAAAGGGTCTTGACACACAGACAGAGTGACAGACAACGAAGTGATCCTTTATGGGTCTTTTTTCCATTTAGAGTTACGGAACCCTAAATACGACGAAAGTGAACGATGTACTAAGAAACGATAAACTAAGCGATACGGTGCGCTCGAAATGTTTTCAAGCAAAGCGTGTATAGAAAAATTACATTTTCGTCACAGTAAAGGATCGGAAATTGAATGTATATTTTGGGGACGTCGATAAAATGAGCGGCCGCTCTCCTCGGTACACGGCCGTGTCGCATGTAGGTACGAGTGGAGAACTGGAGACGAGAGAGGCCTAAGATGTGGGAGGTCGACGACGAGCGTTAATTCAATTTGCTGAAACTCGCAAGCTTTCCTGTTTATTACATAAACAGGTGGACGTGTGCACCGTTTTCATTTAAGCTTTAGATGGATATCGTCACTGGATATCCATCTTTAACGGCGGCGTCTGTAGCTTTGCTTCCGCGTTTGTTTGTTAATAACAATGCATATTTAGTTTTAGAAGGGATGCCTGTCGCAGTACAGATTATAAAACTAGAAAAATTATGATTTTACTAGCATAATTTCAGTCGTCCGTTTAATTAAATACTACGCAGGTATTTTATTTTGGGCCGATAAATTGTGTATTTGTCCACGCTTTAACGTCACTATTTTCCAACGGTTTTGTTTTAAACTAGGCACAGTATCCTTTGACCTCCAGTCTTGACCATTTTGGACTTGATTGAATGAGTCGATGGACCTAAAGCGATAAGGTAAATTTTAGTAAATTTTACCAGTAATATAATTTTACTAAGATGTGTTAAACAAATTGTAATAGTAATGTAATAGTATCTAGTGGTAGTTTTCTGACTGGATCGTTTTACTAATTTGGGCAAATTAATTCAGGCCCAGTCAGGTTCATGATTTTTTTACTATACAAAAAAAATTATGTTTCTGATTTTACATACAATTTTATTATATTGCGACTTAAGTGTAGTAAAATTATAGTATCACTAAAATTAATTGACAATATAATAAATAATGGCAATAAAACGGACGAATACAATTTTTCAAAAAAATATACATTTTTACTAATTTTAGAATTCTCTTGTGATGGAAAATAGTGCTCCATATTATCCAGACGTTATCCTATTAAAAAAGAATGATAGCAGAGTGCAGTTATAACTACTAGAATAAAATAATTGGCGATGTGAGACAGGTTTAAGTGACTTCTTTATTTAGGCGATTTTGAAGATATGAGTTCCGAAAGTAGTTAATATGTTCCCCCATCTTACTTTTTAGCAATGGGATAAAAAAAAACCTTGTATATAGCGCTTAACAAAGACTTCCAATAAAAATTATGTTGAACAAGACATGTGGACAAATTTTTGAGAGATATGAAATTTTCAGGTAACAAAAATTTTATGAAATTAGTGACTACGTATAAGAACGTGCTACGATATCCTAACTTGATGTGGCCGTGGATTTTTTCAGTTTTAAGTACCGATGTATTACATTTCATTTGTATATAACACAAGTCAAGCTGTCTGTAGAAAAACTCTCAATTATAAAGTACCATTGTATTTTTTATGTAGTCACATAGAATCGAAATTGGAAATCAGTTCTTTAGCCCATAGATGAATTTACAGTTGTCGAGTAATTCAGAATAGGGACTGTGTGTCCTTTGTGTTTGTTCGAGATGGCAAGTTATAATTAGGGCAATATTTCAGAGCGATCTCGTTAAAAGTTGTCGCCGTCCTTGCCTCCTTTCTTACCTGCTTCCCGAAAGACCGTTTTATTACAACCAGCTCCGTGCATTGTGCAAATTTTCACCTCCTGCGCACAGAGCTTCGGACTATTTTTAATGGGCTCCCCTCACGTGAAAGCTTTCAGTCGTAAAAAGGCAAACGTAAACGTGTTCGTATAAAAAAAAATCCTTTTATGGTTTTGTACTTTAAGATGAAAGATTAAAAACTATGAACACCATTGTAGGATAAACTTTTTGTGCATTGACCTAACTTGGAGTATTTTTTTAATTGAGGTACATAATAATAATAATAATACTAATAATAATAATACATGGGACTTCCCACACAGCGTCATCTAGTCCCAAAGTAAGCAAGTATTATGCTTGTGTTATGGGTTACTAGATAACTGATATACATACTTAAATATTCCTTATAATATATACATATATAAATTTTTTTGCGAAGACACCACACACATATAACAACCAAGATAGGCCACACTAAACCATTATATAAGAGTATAAATATTAGAAAAAATATTTAACTGTTTAATTATGTAATATTGATCCAATTGTAATTTAATTATGGTCCATTTTCGTATATTTTTATTTGATATTTTTTTAAAATTATGTATTCTAAAATTATAGAAAAATTATCTTTTAATATTTTTCGTATTACAACTTACTCGACGGAAAATCATCGTCATAGCAGCAGCAGCAGTGAAATTTTACAGTAGTAGTGCGGGCGGATGCACGAGTGGTGCACTGTGAGGGCGGTAATTTCCGTTATCAGGCAGCTCGGGGTGCCCTGAGGGATCTTCATTATAATGCAGAGCGCCGGATGCGCTGCGCCGATATGTACGTTGCTATAGTGCCGCACGAGCGATGCGAAAAATTTAAACCTCAACCTATCATATTCGAGATACGGCCCCTACGCTATCCTATTGGCATTTTGTTTTTCAATTTAGCGTGTTGATAGGCAATTCGGCTATGACAGTTATAGGATATTTAAAGCTTTGATTATATAATACCTGGATAGAGACTCGCCTAGTCGGCATCAAAAACGTAGATAAAAATATCACTTAACTTTTCAGTTCTAATTCACGCACACTGAGACGGTTTGTAAATGGTTATATATAGGTAGTTATTTGTATGTGGTCTGTTGAGTCACACACACAAGTATGTGATAATTGGCCTGTCATTTTTGAGGACATTGTAGTACGAGGGTCCACCCAGACTTTACATAATGAACGATTTAACCTAGTTACTACGCATTGACCCATTTGGGTTAGATCCAAGGTCACGATCCATTCGATTGGCCGAGACAATTGATTGATAATGATTGATGACAAGTTAATAGGTCAAAGTCAAAATAATATGGTTTTGACGTGACCTTTTGAAACGTACTAATACGACTATTACCGGAAATATATTACATTTTCATAGTAAGCTCGTAGTGAGCTATTTTCAAAACTATAAGTATTAACATGCTGTCTTTTAGCTGTACGATTATAATCGTAGGCTAATTTTGTATAGGGTTTTTCAGGTCGTAATATGAACTCGAAAATATTTAAAAAAATCGGTTGACCCTGCAGGCCATCCCTGAAACTTCCCGCTATTTTCGAGTTCAAATCGTTCGAAAATTAGAAAGTTATTTAGCTCTTCGAACTCAAAATATCGATTTTCGTAGTTTTTGACGTGACGTGGCTCTTCGAGCTCATAATATTCAATTTCCGAGCTCTCCAAGCCCAAAAACAGAATTTCTATACGTTTAGAGTGCTTTAAGCTCAGGAACCTATGACATATCAAAGAAAATATTATTTTGGAAATATTTGAACTGCGATATCTTTCGAACGCTTTGTTTGATTTTAATGCAGTTTACGGTATTCTATGCAATTTTGTAAGCACAAAACTGTGAAAAATCAAAAATCTATGGTCGTAAAATCTCAACGTTATGTTAAAAAACACTTTTTCGGAAATTTGTAGACTGCGATTTTTTTAGAACGCTTCGTTTGATTTTAATTCAATTTACGGCATTATATGTAATTTTGTAAGCAAAAATTTTTTGTGTAAAACCAAAAATCGGTTGATTTTAAAATCTTAGTTATGTTAAAAAAACAGGTTTTCGGAAATTTGTAAACTGCGATATCTTTTGAACGCGTCGTTCGATTTTGATATTTTAGGCGGCACTCGTCGCAGTTCTTTATGTACAAAAAACGTATATAAAGTTTCAAGTAGATCGGTTGAAAAATCTGAAAGTTATTTAAAAAAACCTTTTTTTTTGAAACAGCTCGACCGATTGACTTCAAAATCTAATCAAATTTAAGTCTTGATGAATCCTTTTAAACGCCGAATCGCCGGTCTTAATCGGTCAATCCATTCTCAAGATATCGTACGACAAAAAAAAATTACATACACACACACACTTACGGATTTCCAGCCGAAAATGGTCAGAATGGCTTCCCAGGACCTTAAAACGTGGACATCTGATGAAAACTCGATTTTCGAAAATCGGACCCAAATCACTAACTTCCTTTGGATAGCGGGAAGTCAAAAGGAGTGATTCAAATGGAATTCAATTTTGTCTATTTGAATATTAAACACTTCACTATAAAAAGTATAAGACGCGACAGTGAAAACGAAACTAGAGCACAGGAGCTGAAACTGTTTAGTACTATTTTTCTTTGCCTGAAAGTGAAAACGATGACCGTTGATTGTTGTAAGAGAATTATTTTTTTATAGATTGACCTAGTTTTCCATTTACTTTGACTTCACGAGAATATGGTAATCAGCCTTAACGAAACACTTTATGCACGACTACCTCTAACAGTAAAAAAATATTAACTGTCTAACTAGCTGCTGCCTGCGACATCGCCTACGTTAACTATCACATGGATTATAATATGTAGTTCTCTCTTTTCACCCTATCTGTATGATTATATCCCTTGATGGGGACTTCTTTTCCGTGTTTTGAGATACTTTGCTAAATTAGGATTAGTCGGATTAGTCGACAACCGTATTGTTTTCATGAAGGATTTTCTCGGACAAACTCAGGAATGCGTGCACTTCTGCACAGAATTAGTCACAATTATAATAATAATTTTGCGCACATGGACTTACACTATCACTCTTTCAATTCCTTCAAAAAATTTATTAAAGAATCTATATAAATTTTATTTATATTGTTGTTGCTAACACTATTTTCGTTTGTTATTTTTGTTAGTTGTAATTGTATTAATTGATTTTTTATTTATTTCTTGTTTATTTTTCTTTTTTCTTTGTTTTTCTGCGTGACTGTAGCGATTATAGATTTTTAATATTTGGAAGCTTTTTTTGGACGTTACAATATTCTAAACTTTATTTTTATTTTCTGTATGTGTATCCATGTAAACGTCTGTTTTTGTTTCCTCAATAAATTAAAAAAAAAAATCAAAATCATTTCAGTAGGTACTTTAACCGTAAATATGTTAGCGGTAAGGAGTACGGTGGTAAGGGAACACGGGGGAAAACATAAGCTAATATTATTATTTCGTGATGATTCACGACGACGCGTCCGCCTACATTATATAAACCGAGTTTGAAAAAGGAGGTTCTCAATTGGATAATATCGTCGCCGATTGTGAACCGATTTGATTGATTCCTTTTTTTATTAATAAGGCTATATATCGCGATTTTCCCTATTTAAATTTGAAAAAAATATTCGGCCTCTAAGTTTAGAACATTAGGAGATGAATCTTGTTTATTTGAATTTCACCTACTTCTCGCTAAACGATTTCATTTTAACGTATAGGTTTAGTTCCATAGAAAATAAAATATTATGGTGACCTGGAACTGATCCGATGATGGAAATGGCAGGTAGTCGACGGGAAATTTTCAACGGCAGCGCGTAAAACCTAAAGGCTGCCCAACAAGTAGACTTACGTAATACTGCTCATATAGAACTAAATTTTAATTTAAAAAAAAAATGCATTGGAAATGAACGTCGAACAGTCGTTGTGTACAATATTTTTTTTTTTTTGCAGCCTTAGATAGCATAACCATCAAGATGGGGTATCTCATATTTTGCGACGATCAAAAATCCGAATAAAATGACAGACTCGGTCTTTAATTTTTGGATTTTGTTAAATTACACATGAAATGTAATTTCAGAATCTTTGTTTTCTTTTCCAGTACGAATTCCACGTGGGGGTCACATAAAATTCTACTTCACAGCGAATATTTCAAACTATCCATTGGCGTATGTTTGGTCTCGGCGTATATTTTTTGCTCATATTTTTGTTGTCACAACGCAATATCTCTATGACCATTCATGGTTGCTGTTTTATTTCTAAAATGAAGCGACAAGAACAAAAACTATTGGCGAATTGTGTAATTCAGTTTTATTCAAATGGTCAATGTGCTAACGTTACTTATTTCGCTCAAAAAAATATTCGACGGGCGAGTATTTATCGGATAATAAGGAAATATGCGGATACATTAGCAGGGCTTTTACTGGTGGTCCCTAAGTCCCTTAAAGTCGTTTTTGTTCCTCTGGTGCCTAGAAGTGCCTTTTTTATACATCTTGGTTCCTAAGTACCTTTTTTGTGACAATATAAATAAACGTGTGCTTATAATCCTTTCAGTAAATAGATTTTTAATCGTGAAAATAAATGTAGGCATTAAGATTGATGTGTTTTGAGTTTAAGTACAGTAACATGTAATAAGTCTTCATTTATTGCAATATTTGTCACTCACTGTAATACCACAGTGTAATAATCTACTGTATTACTCAGTTATTGTAAATGAAACAAATAAATTTTTTGCCATTCACCATCCACCAGATCATCTACAGTCTACTGTTCACGTCCTACACATTAGTTGCAGCAGATAGAGTTCACCCACCTTCACGATTTTAGCTGCTATTTGAAAGGGCCCAAAATACAAAGTGTTCAGATTCGAGCGCAGGCGTCTGTACCTCGTGTACTTGTAATCGATGAGAGACTTATGCGCCAGTGAGCTTGACATATATTCCATAAAAAAATTCATGCATCTAATCGTCAAAACGTTAACTGTAAAGACCGAGCCATTCTCAAAACATTTTTTTTTTATAAAAATCTCATACGATTTCTTATATGAAATGAACTCGGAAAAATACCTAAATGTGTGAATTAAGAATTGTGTGATTAATTCATATTCTGGCCTAATAAGGTAACCTGTCAATCAATCAAAAAAATCACAGATTAAATGATTAGCCACAGGATGTGCAATTTATACAAAAAATAAAAATGCTCCAAATGTAGCCCAAGCCAGTGATATTAAAATCTTTTGTTCACTTTGCAAAATAGAATATAAGAAAGCACGGATAAGCCAAAAATGTAAGACCTTTTAGGAAGCTTCGGAAAATTGGTCGCTTTTTAAATTAATTTAGTTTAATTTATTTTATACATACCTATCAATAAGACAAAAGTTACCGATTCAGTGCAACTACTTTCAATTATGAAACAATTACATTTAAAGTGACATCGCATATAATATCATATTCGATTGTTTCGAAATATCGCAAATCCATTTACATAGTAATAATTGTATCGATAAGTGATTAATCGAGGAGTGTTTGCAAGTGTTGTATGACGTCTGGCGTCTGGAGCCGTCGCATACTCCCACCTACCCTACCCTACCCCTCAGCTCTCTTCGTCGGCATCGTCGAGCGCAACACTCCATGTCAGCGCGACTCGTTATTTATTTATCCGAGGTCGGGTTAGACCACCGCTTCTAGCTTTTATTTTTCTTTCACGCCAATCCACTGAACGCCGAGAGTGAAGTCGGGGCTTTTTCATGAATTATTTAATATTACACTTATTACATAAACTGAATAAAATTATTTAACTGGAATGTTAAGTAAGTCATCTAGTTATCTAAAATAAAATATATAGTTAATAATACGAGTTATAAAATTGTTTGTCTTGACTGACTTACTGACTTATCCAAAACTAATAAGTTTAGAAAGCTAAAATTTTGAATATAGGTTTATTTTATAACATAAGATTCCACTAAGAAAGGATTTTTGAAAATTTGAACTTTAAGGGTAGAAAATGGGGGTTGAAAGTTTGTATGGCAGTATCGGTTTTTTAAATGTACGAACTTGAGGTACGAAAGGTACGAAAATTAAAATTGTAGCTACTCATCATAAATAAATAATGAAGTAGGTACTTCAGAGTTTTAGGATTTTCATATTTTTGGGGTGTGGAATTTTTATTGGAGTCATTTGGAGTATCGGCTTTTATAAAGCTGAGAACTTGAAAATTAAAATTGTAGTTACTCATCATAAATAATGAATAATGTGTTTTTGGGTTTGCAGATTTTCACATTTTAAGGGGATTAAACAAGGGATTAAAGTTTGTACGGAAGTATAGTTTTTTTTTTCTAAAGACATGATCTTGGAACTTGGGATTGTAGCTACTCATTATAAATAAATAGTGGTGTGTTTCAGGGAAATGTCTGTCTATCTGTCTGTCTATGGTTTTTCTCGGAAACTATTGGCAATAAATGGATGAAATTTGGAAGGTAGGTGTAATCTATGAATCGCTACACAACGACGTAGTGAAATTAAGAAAATAATTTTTTTTTGGGATAGGGCGCCATTGCAACTGAAGTACGAAAAAAAAATTCATCGTATATTAACGCAAAAGGTACCAAACGATAAATAAATTTAATGAATATTAACAATCAGTTATAACATTAATGCAAAACACAAATTTTTATTGAGAAAGACTTGTGTACCTGAGAGCGGTGTGGTTCTGCACATGAAGTCTAGTGACAATATATAACTAGTGACTACAATTATCTTTATAATTGGTGACCCCGACGTGGTAAACTAAATACCAAAAAGACATATCTATTGAAAGCCCGAAATCTGTTTGTACTGTATAAGATATTATTTTGTGTTTTTACAGGTCACGTGGGCGGTTGTGGCATCACGGATGAAGTGGTCCAGTGGATGGAGCGCATCCAGAACTCTGGAGTGGATGATGATCCACCTCCTTCTTCGCCGGCGCCACCCACCACAACGTCGTCGCCCTCACATTCTTATCTGTCACCACCACCACATCCTAATAGCTTGCGGGATGACTCACCTAGGTTAATAAATTGGCAATATCAGAATTAACTGATACAAATCACATAGAAGTGCAAATATGTATGAACATATTTCTGCATAAATAAAATGGTTTTAAACATTAACGTGACACAGACAGGCCTAGAATTACGGTTATCAAAGTAAATGGTATTTGTGGTATACAAAACTCTAATATTACTTTACTACGAACCGGTTCAATCAAATAGTTAATAGTATTTAAAAAAAATTAAATGCATTTGTGCAACATTACACAAAAAGTTAAATTTCTTTGACATATTTGACAATATTTACCATATATGGTTACTTTTTAGTTAGTAACATTATAATTTCTTAACTTTAGAATTTTTATGTACCTAAACTACATTCTCTGCAACTTCGTTTTATTACAAAACTATTTCATATTGAGCTACAAATTATGACTTTAATTCACCTATTTTTCTTTTAGGATTCAGTATGTATACCCTTACGCGTGCAATTTAGAGTTATCCAATGCCCCTCTCTAGTAATGTAATAATAATAACAATCTTTGATCACTGCACCGAACTAAAATGTGTCGAATACAAAAGCTTAATTATAATACGACCTTTAGAACTAGGTCATTTTGACCACGCGCCACTGACCTTCCACCATGAGGGAAATCGTAATCGTTAACCATTATTAAGTAATACCTATAGTAGACAGTAATTGAAAAGCAGGGCAACGATACGACTTAATAAAATATAGCGTTTTGATAACACGCAGGTTCTGGGAGGGGCATCATCATAACAAGTATTCGCGAGCGGCGAACACGGGCGAACACGGCAGGTCGAGGCGAGCTTTGCCTGACAATCGGAACACGTGTTCCCTGTACATACAGACAGATCCGCTTATATGGCGGCACGTGCGGGAAGGATTCCCTGATGTGAGTATAATGTTTATGTTTTAATACATGGAGCTATGATTATTTTTGCGCGCCCAGAGGTAACGTGACAATAAGTTCGATACTGTCAAACGAGTAGTTGTCTCGTTTTGTCATACGACGGTATCTCTTTTTTCGCATTCGAACGCATTCTGTTCCCCGGAGATTCTTAATCGTTTTTTTAATACTGGATGTTTTTATGTTACCTTAGCAGGGGCTATGCGAAAACAGTCAGCCTCATGCCTTAGCATTGTACTTGTGCCTATGCCTAGGCTTTGGCCAGACAGTTTTGTGGCTTTTGTTAGCATCTTAATTTATGGCTAACCCCGATCCCTAATGAACTTCCCGTATGTAAAATGACAATAACCTGTCAATCTACTAAAACAACTAAATTTTCATGATTACCGACTTTATCGACTTTTTTTAAAATTCTCACTGTTGTACATAATTAACAGAAACGTGAGTATGGTTTTTTCCATTCCGTAAGAAAAGAACAAACTGGGAAATATTGTTATTTCTTTTTATGCTCGACAATTTTTATATCAAATAATAATGAATATTTCTTACATTCACCTACCACATGGTATTTTCGCCCGACGCGACTTTATAATTGTTATAAGTACAATGATTGATTAACAACAACCAAATGATCGATGAATTTTTGCGTGTACCGAAACGTTTAGACTATAATTTAGTATGAACACAAACATCAAAAAAAAAATTGTTTCGACAATAAATAATTGGACTTTCCAACCCATTGAAAGAACAATTTATTTTTGAATCAATATACTTTTTTTGTTTTAAATACACATTCCTTTTCTTTAGATAGGTACTTTCATTCAACTGCATATCAGTCCCAATGAAGAAAGTTCAACTTTCCATCCTGATTCTCTTTACATATTATTTCGATGACATTGAAAGTGGTATGCGTTTATAAAATTAATATTTTTTACAATGTTGCTCACAGCACCGGGATCCCAGCAAAAAATCGGAGGTAGACATGAAGACGCGCGAAGAAATCTTGTCGCTGATCGCGCACCACGTCACCGCAGTCAATTACATATATCGAGACACGAAATTCGATGGACGTATAGAACATAGAGATATCAAATTTGAAGTTCAAAGAATAAAGGTATTATTTTTCTCCATATTTTTTTTTCATTCTTAGCGTCATCGGTACAATAGATATCTTTTTTATATCTGATTTGTAGTACGCTTTGACGAATCGGATAATGATTTATTTACTGTATCTAGGACTGTAGGTACCAATGTTCTCGTCTGTTATACCTGATAATTATTTTATCACTTTTCAAATTTTAATATTATGATCTTTAATAAAAATAACAAACGATGTGTTTTTTCTTTTGAGTAGCCACTCAGTACTAAAATGTCTAAGATGCGCGTATAAATAACAATTGCGTCGGTCAGCAGCCGCCGGCATGATTCGCGCTACACCCGCGATCGCCTCTTTTTCTTGCATAGTATTTAGTGTGTAATAGTTTTGAGTTTAATAACTACGCTGTATCGATAATTCTTTTAGAAATTGTTTCAGATAGATTATATAGGAAAGATTTTGGTGTGAAAATTTTACCTACCTATTTTTTCCAAAAATAGAGTCTTTATATAAAACCTATAAATTCGGAAATAGATGTACAAGTCCCTCTGTATATCTATCTTTATTTCATAGATCAATATTTTTAAATAGTTAAAAGCATCAAATGTTTATGTATTTGTGATGAATAGATTCGATACTAAATTCCACAAATATGAAAATGGAAAAACTTATTTATTAACTAGCTTTACCCTGTTACGTATTTTCCATTTTTTTTTTGTTATTTGCAATGTGTATACCATTTTACATAATAAATTTTTAGAAGGTTAAAAAAATTTATGTTTTGTATTAGATCGACGACGATGCATCGTGCAGTTCATACCACTTCGCAAGTGACACCAACCAGTTTTGTTTGGAAAACATCGACGTATCCAATTTTCTGAATCTACACTCACTGGGCAACCACGAGGACTTCTGCTTAGCTTACGTTTTCACCTATAGAGATTTTACGGGTGGTACATTGGGTATGTATTTCGAGTTTCCTTTATTGCCCACTATACAATATATTTTATGGTGGTAGGATAGAACATGTTAGAAAATAATAATAATAATGTTAGGGACTTCTCACATACTGTCATTCCGTTACAATGTGTACAAAATGCACATTTTATCAAATAGCTCTTGAACTTTACGAGATATTAAAAACTTGAAAAGAAATGGTAAAGAAGCCTAAAAATAATAAGAACTGCAACAAAAATAAAACAGTTCTATTAACAAAAAACTTTAAAAAAAATTTCATCTTAATCAATTTTCGAGTTCTGTTTTTTGATCTAGCATGTTTAAACCGTAGTTTGAGATTTAATAATACTAGGTAATATTTAAAATAAAATCCGTTTGTATCAATCGACTGGAAGAAAGAGAAGTACTTAAAAAAATTTAAATAGAGCTCTATGTTAACGAATAAAAATGCAACTGAAAAAAAATTGTACCTACTTATTACAGGGTTTCTAAACCTAAAATTTGTTAATTTTTCTATCCTGACATTTTGATCCTACCACCACAAGATTATATTACTTATATAAAAATGTTTAAACCTTAGGTGTGGAGCCGAATAAAAATATTTCTTCGATGACATCACCTCACCACAACCTATTAACACATCATCCGTTTCAAATGTGTCTTGAAAATAAACGACCTTGTTTATTTATTTTTTCTGTTGTATTGTGCGTCGAATAAAAAATTAGAAGCCGTAAAAAACTCTATTGTAAGCATGTTATTATATTTATTGAATAAACTTATTATCAAAGTTAGCGATTTAGTCATAAAACTTTTATTGTATATGTATATCATAAAAATAGACAAGAATATACTGATTGGTAGAAAAAACTTTGAATGATATAATTTTTTCACCATTTTTAGGTTTCCGTAGTCAAATGGCAAAAAATGAAACTTTTATTATTTCGCCTTATCCGTCTGTCGCTCCGTTTGTCCGTCTGTCACAGTCACTCCACGCGGATATTTTGACCCTAAATAGATGAAATTTAGAAGTTAGTTGTGGATTTTTTTGTGGTAGTCACCATTCCCGTAACTGGAACAAAAACCGTGTGGGGTTATTTTATCATTTTTCAAATTTTAATATTATGATCTTAATAAAAATAACAAACGATGTGTTTTTTCTTTTAGTAGTCAGTCAGTACTAAAATGTCTAAGATGCGCGTATAATTAACAATTGCGTCGGTCAGCAGCCGTCGGCATGATTCGCGCTAAACCCGCGATCGCCTCTTTTTCATGCATAATATTTAGTGTGTATATAGGTATATATTATATATGTCTTTAAGGTGATATAGAGCTTTCAAAATGTTTTTTTATTTTTATTTAAACATTACTTGTTGACGTATGCACTTCTAAAATCGTAAATAGTGTCCCCACCACTCTTTAAATTTTCAACTAAGGGGTTGAAAACTTTCAAATGAATTTAATTAAAAACACCTTCAACGAAAATTGGTTCGAATAAGATATATGTGGAGGAGTACTTTTTGAGATGTAGGATATTTTCTATGCTATTTTGAACCAAAAGTCAAACGTTCAACTCGACTACAGGACCCTTTACTGTGCTTGGTCGAACACGCGCATGGCCTGTTTTTTTTAGTAATACCCGCTATATTGGTATCATGTATATTCAATGTAACAAGTAAAGCCCTCATTGTGTTGCAGAATATTTTTTTATTAAAGATATATTTAGATTATATACGACTGCACAGGTCTGGCTTGGGTGGCGAGCGCGAGCGGCGCGTCAGGCGGTATATGCGAGAAATACAAAACGTACACCGAAACCATCGGCGGCATGTACCAGAGCACAAAGCGATCCCTCAACACTGGCATCATAACATTCGTGAATTACAACAGTCGCGTGCCGCCTAAAGTTAGCCAACTCACGTTGGCACACGAAATCGGGCATAATTTTGGATCACCGGTGAGTTCACGTCATATAAGTTAGATAAAGCAAGAAATCTGTAATGTTATGTTTGTGCAGACACCTACCTAAGAAATATCTTTCATCATTATCGTCATCAGCCCCTTTCACCCCACTGCAGGGGCTTAGGCCTCCCCCAGGGTGAGGAGGGGGTTTGGAGCTTAAATCCACCACGCTACTCCACTGCGGGTTGAGGATTGTAACGACAAATTTATAAGGCCATAGGGCCATGGTTCGAATCCGGGCGTATACCAATGAGTTTTTCTGGTTTAAGTACTATCACTGACTCCGTGCCTCGGAGAGCACGTTAAGCAGTCGGTCCCGGACGCTGTCAATAGATGGCGGTCGATACAATCCTCAAATATCTTTCACCTTAATAAAATACACTAGAGCGTCGTTTACCCTGAAATCTGTGTTGATCATTTTCAGATGAGTCATAAATGAATGCAAATACTGTTCACGATCTTAATATATTATTTTAATTAAACAAACTGTTTACTCTAATGAGATATTGAGTTGGATAGTTTCAGATAACATAATTTCTGCATTTCTTAGTAAATTCAAGTATGTACATAGAAAGTTATAACTGTTGTATCATATTGATTTGGTAGAAGTATGACTTTGGAATTTTAGCACTCCCCTCCACATCAATTTTTAATTAACAATATTGGAAAATCTATTTAGGGGCATTAAAACTTTGTACATGTAAATAAGTATATTGCATTGATTAATTGAAGTTGTAGCAAAAACGTAGGTTTTTAAAAGTAGAGTAATACTATACTTGTACAAACATATGCGTTTGAGTGGAAGAGAATGTCATATCGTTAACTGACTGTAACGTCATTAATGTATGAATAGTTTGTTTTATTTTCAGTATCCTACAACGAAATAGATCATTATAAAAGTAACTATTCCTTTTGATGTACAGCACGACTACCCATCGGAGTGTCGTCCGGGTGGCCAATTAGGTAACTACATAATGTTCGCATCGGCGACATCCGGAGATCGCCCGAACAACAGTCGGTTTTCGTCGTGTTCCGTCGGCAACATCAGCGCCGTGTTAGACGCTGTGCGCGACGGCCGCAAACGGAACTGCTTGACCGCCAGCGCTGGTGCTTTCTGCGGCAATAAGATTGTCGAAGAGGGTGAAGAGTGTGATTGTGGTGTGTTATTATGATATTTTATGTTAGCTGATTAACCTGATAGGTATAGATCGAGCAAAATTTTGTGACCTATCCGAATATAGCGTCGCAGTAGCAAATAGGTATGCGTATGCATAGCGCCGTAAACTCGCATTCGCCTCGTGTTCCGAGCAGACATAAAGTTTTGCTCGATCTGTACAAACTGTCGCCGTTTATACTGCCTAACAGTATCCAAAATTAATACCATGAAGCTGTGTGGACCCCCACTAGCATGTAATTATGTCACACATTCACTACTGGCGAGGTATTAAAATGTCAAAGGGAAACAGACACTTTGACACAGTATACTCAAGCATGTCACGATGACGCACATCAAAATGACGCATGTCAAAGTCGACGTTATCTGTGGTGGTATGTATGATTGGATGTTAAAGAGAACACTCTGTACTAGTACAATTTAGTTTGCATATTGGTGGTACACTTTCATGTATATTATTTGGACATCAGTCCTTTTAGGTTAACATAACAGTCAATCTCATTCCGTACTCGTGTGATACCGTGGGGTGTATATTATATTATGTTTTTGGTTTCCTGCTTAGTTGAACATGAAGTAACAAAATTTAATCAGGGTCTCATTAAGTTTGTATGATAATCCGAAATCAAACGTTTTATATAATAATTATATGTTTCGATTATTCATTTTTTTTTCAATTGACTATGTAGGTAGGTAAGTGCATATTTTTTTTATCGCAACGTTTATTTGCAAAGAATACAATTTCCGTTCGTTTCTATTATTACTACTATATACTATATATATATATATATATATATATATATATATATACTATTCGTTATAAAGTAATTTGGAGTTTAATAAGTGAATGAAAAGTACATACTTAAAAAAAAAACATATATATTGGATTGTCATCATGAACACACTCGGTCGGTAGGATTCGGTCTATTTTGTTCGCACCGTTGAATATTAGTTTTTCACACCTAACCTTCTTTGGCTCGCTCTTATTCAAAGAACAATATACACAGAAGTAAAAATTTAAGTTTGGTTGTAGAAGGCGATTTCCGTAACTACTCATCTAATTTCAAAAATTCTTTCACCAAAACTTCTAATGAATCTTCGGGATGAATAGTTTATCGTTAAAGATGTATGACGATTGCCGAAGTGACGATGACAGGTGTTTATAAGTTATTTGGCTTGAAAATTAAAGTTGTTTCATTTTATATAATTTTCAATCGTATGTTATCAATACATTCACATGTGCTTGGCTATAAGACATATAAGTGCAACAGAGCACGATATGTTAGCAGTCGCTTCGCTAGCGAGTGTTTGACGCAACTGAATTCGAGGGTGATGAAAGTGTCCAAATTCTACTAATTGTGTAAACAAATCATGTGACAGGATATGATGAGAACGAGTGTAAAGACCATTGCTGTTATCCACGTCAGTTGAGTTCTCACGATCGAGAAAGGAACGCCACGGCCAAGGGGTGCACCAGAAAGATCAATACTCAGTGCAGGTACTTGAAATAAAACCAGTTTTATTATTTCATTTTACTTACAAAGAAACGTCTAAATCTTAGTCACTTAGCTTACGTATTTAGAAGTGATCATAAATGTGAACTTTTCGCAAAACTAATATATCGCTGACGAAAATTGGAAAAAATATTGGCACTTCTTTGAAATTATATATTTTAATGTAATGCGATGTTTTCTATATTGCTAGACCAGCTACTGCATGAGCTCTAATAGTTGAACCAACACCATAGAAAACATTGTACTGAAATACTTATTTTATATTTAGCTGCTTGTGTTATAAAATTAAAATAACGCAGTTCCATATGATCATCAAAATTTAATTGAATTTACGCCAATTTCTAGATGGAAGGAGTGAGTGGACAAAGGTGTTATCTGAGAAAACAAAATCAATCGACTTTTTGCATGGAATTAGATTTTAAATGATTATAAATCGGCTGCGCAAATTTTGATTCGTGTCAAAAATAAAGACCTATAGCAAAGGTATTAACTGACACACATACATTTCAGACTTGCAAATGTGGTAACATAAAATCACTTATAACTCATTTTGAACTTTTTGTTAGTTAACACCTTTGTCTACTTACCCCTTCGATTCATATTCATTACTTTCATGCTGTATCAGTTATTTTTAGCATTAACACAAGTTAATTTTTCTCTTTTAAAAAGTGGCGAAGCATCAAAAGACGTTTATCTGAAATATTGATACACATGTAACTTGGGTATTCTGTGATTGCAGTCCGTCGCAAGGGCCTTGCTGTCACTCGCAGTCGTGTCACTTCGTGCAAGCCCCTCGTAACCAAACTTGTCGCGAGGCAACCGAATGCTCACACGCTTCCTTCTGTTCGGGTCGGTCTGCCGAGTGCCCGGAGCCGCGACCCATGGCTAATCACACTAAGTGCAATAATGGTATAATGAAAAAATATTACACTGAATATTAGATTGATACAGTTACAATCAAACTTTATGGCGGATCCGAACATAAGCACAAGTCGCGTAACCAGTTTTAGGTGTAGCGGAACGCAGTGGAGCGAGGGGTATATGACTGTACCTGCGCAAGCACGCTTAAAGCGTTGTATTCCGATCCGCCATGAAGTTTAAGACGAACTATACAAACTATGAAATAATTGATCTGCCACTAATTTCCAGATCATTAATATTAAATAAAAATATGGTTGTAGCAAATTTATTTGACCGGTGTGATATTAGTCTTAATGAAAGTCATAGAGCAAAACGTAGTGGTGCTGGACTGTCCAAGCGGAAACTGCGCCAGTTACACCCGCAGTTGATACCACAGCAACAGAGTCATTTTGCTACAACTGTAGTATATAATGCTTTACTGTCCGATAAAAATGTTATAAGGACTGGATAGGACGAAGTTCACTCTATTTCGCACGCGGGAGTAGCGTAAGCAGCCGCGACCATACTTTTGGAGACAAATGAAGTTTGCGAAATTCTCAGTCCTAGTAACAATATTATTGGATGAAAGTCCTTCTATTTCATTATATTTTTGATGGTGCATCAAATTATTAATTTCACAGGCACACAACTCTGCATAAGTGGAGAGTGCAGCGGGTCAATATGCCTCGCATGGTCAATGAAAGAGTGCTTCCTGTCCTCTGCACCTACACAAGTGGGTGACGGCGTGACAGCCGTGGTCGACCGAAGGGCTTTGTGCCAGTTGGCCTGCCAAACCGGGCCCTCACAAGATTCATGCCAGAGCACGGCAGACTTTGCGCACAAAGTAGGCTTACCTCCTGGCGGCATAAGCTTGCGTCCCGGCTCCCCATGTGATAATTTTCAGGTACAATTTTGTAGATTATTTGCAACTGTACTCCCGACATTAAAAACACAATTAGGATCGGGAATCATTTTCTTTTTATTATGGGGCCTTATGTACCCAAGCATTTATCAACAAAAAAAAAAACTGGCAATAATTGTGCGTGTCCTTCTGTAACATCTATGAGTTAGACTAATAACAAACCTATAGATTTGTATTCTAATAGTATTGTAAAAGCAAAATATGCAGTTTATTCCAACATTAAAAAAGTTGAAGTATGAGGATGGAGTAATAAGTCTGAAATTCTACTTTGGTGTGAGATTATCCTAAATTACAGTAACCGTGACCTCCATCTTCACCCACTTCTATTAGTTTAGTTGTTACAGCCAGAAAACAAAACAGTTGCAACATTTTTTCAGGCATGAAAAAAAAACGAATTTAGTGTGCTAATTAAACATTAAATTGTTTTTTCTGTAAAAAATCCATTGCGGATACAGCGAAAAGTTTGATAAATACTATGGGGACTCCGCGCCATCTATTAAAATGATCATAAATGGTTTACTGATTTTCACTTTGGTCGTACACGTATAAGTAGTGCCGAACATCTTGGATGCCCGGTTGAGGTCACCACACTAAAGATTATTGCAAAAATCCATATTGTATTGTGGAATGTAAAGATGGTAGACATTTCTGACGAGCGCGTGCGTAGCATTTACATCAAAATTTAGATACAAAAAAGCTGTCCTCTCAACCGCTCGATGGGTGCCACGTTTACTCACTGTAATTAAAAAATGCACCCGTGTGACCACTTCAAAAGTAGGTCATATTTTAACGATTTTTTTTTGTGGCGTTTTATAATCATAGATCGAATGTGTTTAATTACCTCTAGAGAGGAAAAACTTTCAATGGCGAATATTTATCGAATTATGGATCGTTTTCTTAAAATTTTAATGAAAAATGACCACATTTTATGAAGAAGTAAATATTTTTTTCTATTAGGACAAAGCTTGGCTACGCACGCGTGCCTTGCTATAGCCAAGTCCATTAATTATGCTTTGAATTGTTTGCTCATCCACCATATTCCCCAAATTAAGCTTCCTGCGACTGTTTCCTATTTCCTAACTTGAAAAATCTCTTGGCAGCAAGGACTTAGCACTAATTAGCACCATTAATGGTGAGATAGTTAGTGAAATGAACGCATATTTTGAAGGTTTACCGAAATCATCTTTTTGGAATGGATAGAAAAATCGGAAAAATATTCTATGCTATGTGTCGACCTAGGCGGAGAGTATTTTGAAAAAAAAAACAGGAATATAAAATTAAAAAACCTCTATTACGTTAAAAATAACTGAAAAGATAAAAACAAGCTCTTTAATGTATAGAATGGAATAAAATACACTGTCAATAAATGTTATAAGATATTGTAGCCAGGGAACTAACAAATTACCAAAATTTGTTTGGTGGTGGTGCGGTGGTCTTTGAAAATCTATTTAAATTTTTACAACAAATTTGTTTTGTAATTTTTTACTATTCGCGCCTGCAATGCTTCATATATTTTTTCAAGTCATATTTATATAATAGTGTATATTATTCACATTTCATAGATTATAGAGCTTGTTTTAATCTTTTCAATTAATTGTTTTTTACATAGTCGACTTTTCAATATTTTTATAGTATCGTTTTTTTTTTCTTTAAACTAAAGTTCTCTTGTGTTTTACTCGGCTTAGGACGTTTGATTCTTTGAAAAAGATATATAAGCTAATATTCACTTCGGACCGAGTCAGTGTGGTGCCTTGTTTTGTAATTTGTGTTAAAATGATAGCATAAAAATATACTTTTGCATTGGTTAATTTACTAACTTTCAGTTGATACCTATATTGTATTAATTTTCAAATATACACTCTATATCAGTCCCATAAATATGACGATCGTGACGACACCTCATACATTAAAATCCATCAAATTTAGGTCACTGAGCGTGCCAAACAAATAGATAGATATTCATACTTACACTCGAAAAATATTACCTTCCGCAGTTGGGTAAAAATTAATAATGTAGTAGTATGCAAAACATTTTTTTTTTCAATTATTACCAGGCTTATCTCGCCGCCTTCGTATTGATACTTTTGAATTAAAAAACTGATAAGTTTTAGTTGGATACATTAATCAAAGCTTTTAACTGTTCTAAACACGATAGGTTTTTTTCGCTCATTCATAAAAAATCAGAATTTAACTTTAAACTTTTCTTTCGTTTTATTTAAAAGTAAGCAATCGTTGTTCTTAAAGGATAATGCCTAATATGACATTTTTACAATCGAAACGGGTACGACATACCGCTCATTTCCATCTGGCTCAGACCCTGGTGTGAGCGAATACAAAATGGCCAAACATCCTAGCCTAAATCAATTGCTTTCTGATTTCTTATATATGTTTTATTATAATTAAATTGTGCTTGAATATGTCTTAAACATTAGTCTTTTCCTCACCAGGGCTATTGCGACGTATTCTTAAAATGTCGCGCTGTGGACGCAGAAGGGCCTTTGGCGCGACTGAAGAACCTCTTGTTGAACCGCGCCACGCTGCAAACGGTCGCGGCGTGGGTGACGGACCAGTGGTGGGCGGTGCTGCTCGGCGGTGTCGCGCTCATCGTGTGCATGGGCGCTTTCGTCAAGTGCTGTGCCGTGCACACGCCGTCTTCCAATCCTAAAAGGCCGCCCGCCAGGTACGTATTCGAACACCGATCGTATTTATTTCAACGTTTTCATTCTAGTCATATTTCGAAAGTACTTGCTAAGCGCTGAATGCCTACTTACGCTTAAGAACACATTCCTATGCTTGTTGTGTTTGCAACGAACCCATGAATTTTTAACAGGATTGAATTGCCATGACTGTTGCCTTTGGATAGTATTGCAATTGTTTGTAAATTATATTTCGAGTTTGCATGTTGTTTGTTTGCAACTTTTGCACAATAAATATTAGCCTGCTATGCACCAAATCAATTGCAGACGTATTGGAGAAGTTTTTTGTTTAGAAATAAAAATAAAAATTACAGCAAAATTAAAAAGTCTGAAAGAAATAGATATCTTAAATTCTGAAAAAGTTATTACTGTCAAATTCAGAAACTTTTATTTACACTTAGTTTACTTAAAATGTTTTATCTTTATCTGTTTAATGTTTAGGGTTGAAAGAAAGAGATGAAGCATACATTTTATTTAATCTGGGTCTAAATAAAGGTATCTGGATTGAACAATAATATACTAAAATTAGACTTGGCATAAATATTTTCGTTATATGTATTGGAGTGCCTCACATCGTCTCCTGTAGATTGCTTGTTAGTACCAAAACTGATGTTTCAAATGATTTAGGGTTCGCTGGACTTCGTTAACTTTAAAACTATATTTCTGTGTTATTTATTGACTGATTTGAAAATAATTTCGCTATTCATTACGTTTGTTTTGTCAAACCTGGAAATTAGGCAACATGATGACAATCGTATACAGGGTAGGCAAAAAGTCTCGCCCCAGAGCAGGAGTGGGGATCAAGAGCCCCTCCCTTATTCACTTGTTTTTGACAAATTGTTAGAAACAGTAGTAATACAAAAGCTGACATGCACTAGAAACAGGGAAAATGAAACTTCACAGGCGAATACTTTTTGCTCCATCAAAATCATTCTCAACCCGAAACTCTTTCCCGCTATAATAAGTTTCATTTCTAAAAACTTTGATACTGAAATTATTATCTTTGTTTGTTTATATAATAGTTTTTATATAAAAGTGATCACTTACAACTAAGTGATCACTCCTACAAAATGCAACTAAATCACTCATAAAATATTTTAAATTAATATGTTTAATCGTATGATACAGACGTCTTTCGGAGACGCTACGACGGCCAATGAACACACTCCGCCGGATGCGGCACCCGACGAGGGACCCCGCGAGGGACCAAAGGGCGCCGCGTCCCGGCTATCGGCGGCCACGGCAACAGTACAAAGGTAATGTATACAAATCGTAAAAAACACTACCATAGTACCGCACAGTCATAATTGAACAATTATGTATGTGTTATGCATGCAACACGAAACAGAGCACGCCAGCGCGATGGCGCGTGTTTTCTAAACAACCGAAAAGCGGCATGTGAGCTCGAGTCATGTACCAGAACAATAATATGTTTTTCACATGAATACATGTTTCCTTTATTATTTTGATGTCAGTCAAAAACAACCTGCAACCTTAATATCTGTTTGGAAGTTTTTATGACGGTCCTTAATTCTCCAGAATTATTTTAAATTATATTATTCTTACCTGTATTTAAAGATAATATTCTGAAATTTTTAAGATACATCATTCTAAAAAAAAAACACGTGATTGGGTTAGAGTTAAACCTCACCACATATCATTAGGGGGGAAGGAGGGTTAGAAAATGCTAAAAAAAACATCACGTGATTAATGAACGACACCCTAGATAGAGTTTCGGCGTCAAAAAACTTAGAATAAAATATCACCTAACTGTTCGGTTATAATTCATGTACACAGACACTGTTCGGACATGGTACGAGTATGATGTGGCAAGAATATGTGGTCTGTTCAGTCACCATACAAACATATAAAAGTTGGCCTATTTTTTGTTTGTCTTTCTATCGAGTGGCTCTATTTAGATGTAAATAATCAAAGTTGGTAGTGGGCGATAGGAGGAGAAACATCATCTCTATCGTAGACTTTGCTTAGACTTTTGGGATTATATTATTTATGCAATGGGTATCATACCTTTAGTATAGAATCTTATTCTAGGAGTTCTGATAACTCTCATAATGCCTTAGGGATTTGATATATCTAGTTATAAAAGAATAGTAAAAACAGAGGCTGCATATTCATAATAATTTAGTCGTCATCAGCAGGCTTTCCCTATTCCAGCGGTGGAGGCCCCCACTGCTGGAGTACAGCCCTTCTGCAACATTGAGTTAAGGAGTTAATAATGATGCTCCCACACCACACCCTTATAATGAACGTGTTTTATGGTGTTGGCCCCTTATTAATTAATTATATCAAAGACGATTCCAAAATTCAAGCAAATTGTTTTACAGCTTCGGCGCCGCCAGCCGGGCCTAGCAGACGGACCGAGCCGTACGCGAACGCGTATCCTCAGTCGTACGAGATGCGGCCCGCTCAGAAGGTCTGACAGTACGACTACTGTCCGCCGAGCGGACCAGGCGGCGGGGAAGTGGAGCTGGTAGCTCTCGCTCCCGGAGTTCCTCTCCTCCTGGGCTACGTGTACCGCGCTCCCACCCACCAGCCGGCTGGCCCGCCCACCGCCGACCATAAGACGGTCACTGTCGCTTCACAGACCACCATCACTCTACATTCTCCCGAATCCCTCACCGTCACCAATCCTCAAAGACCGCACTCTGACATATGAACCCTCGATGCAAATGGCTGGACGTGCAAAGGTGAGCCTCCTAGTGCTCAAACAGTTCACCGTGGAAGTATACCTGGAGCTCTCAAACTTGTGAACTAGTACCGAGTGATATCACAGTAACGACAAATGCGCAAAGACAATATAGACTAATATGCAAAATATTATGCAAAAGCTATTTACTAAATTTTGTGATTTTTAAATAGGCATGTAAAGTCTATTACACTCACATCTGATATTAATAGTAGATACGAGATATTAGTATCCGACATTGATTATATTTTTGATATTAATCGATAATATCACAGTACACAAACAACAGCGGTCTCGGTTTTTTGTATCTGCATATCCCCTATTGTTATATGTCAACAAGATTGCTGTGTAACTACAAAGGTTTGCGTCTTCTTTTATTATAAAAGTTTGTATTTATTACAGCCCATTCTAGCTACTTTCAGTAGTTTTTCATTCAATATCAACGTATATTTCACGCCTATTTTGAATACTACATTAATATGTCCACATCTATCCCTTGCCACACTTATTCACAACACGACCGATTCCCCTTCATATAAATGCGAACATATTTTATGGACAGCGCCTTGTCCGTTCCAACACGTCTGTCTATCGTCGACTACTGTCATTGCGTCGCTCATCACATCATCATCGTCCAGTATTGCCATGAATGAATTGAATTTGTTGTCGTTATAGCAAAAATGTGCATATTTTTGTAAACTCGTAGCACATAAGTAACGCAAAAGCGTGTTAACGTAAGGTGAGTTCCCATCTGAAAGTCATAATAAAAGAAATACTCCAAATAAACAACTGCGAGAGTGTGAGCAGTGTAGATTACACCAAATTTGGAATGGTTGAAAGTGAAACATAAAAAAAAAATCATCAAAACCGAACTCAAATATCTTACTGTCAATGTTAAGTAACACAATTTCGAAATATTTCATAAGAATGTTTGAATATATTACTTTGTGAGCGTACTTATGTCTCTACAAAGACGTATTTAAAAAAGGGCTAGTTCCTCTCTGAAGAATATCATATAAATTGTGGAATGCTCTGATCAAAAAATAAATAAAAATTTGCTTTAATAAACAATGCTTAGATATTAATATTATTGAAACAAAATGATAGGCGAGCGGTCTACCCGTTGACCCATTGATTGCCAACATTTGAGTAGTTGGATATTTTATAATAAGTTTGCATAAAGCTTTCTAAACTTGTTGAGAGATAAATCTTGAATGTCGACTGGGATCCCATTGTAAAAGCATACACATTGCCTGTAAAAGATTTTGTGATTTTATTGTGGCTGCTAAAGTAATCAGCAAATCTTTGTTTCTTATATTAACATTATGCCAATTTCTTTTACATACATTACATTTTCAAAAATGTATTAAGTCGGCAATGACGGCAAGTAGCATCATAAAACAATACTATCTCATGGTTATTTTTATGCGGTAAGGTAAATCGTTAACATAAATAAAGAAACAGATAAAGACCAAAAATTGAACCTAGTGGAACGCCCGTCGGCACTTCAGATCGAAGTGACATCTCGCCGATCACATCAACCCTAGTAACCGTGTTACATAAGTACAATCTCAGAAGGTTCATTGTTGGGTACAATCAAAAGCCTTAGATAGATTGCTAAATTAGTTCAACACTAGCATCAGTTGTTGAATGACTCCGAGTGAAACTGAACTGTTTGTGATGCATTAAGTTTTTAATTGTTAAGGTTAAAGTGTGAAAGTACCTGATTCAATATTAGTTTTTTGGAGATTTTGCTTTTACATCATAATATACCTAAATATAAAAATGTTTTTCTTCGTTTACAAGTGATTTTAAATAAATTATTGATGGGGCTTTCTGTTGTACATCGGCCGTCGAGAGTTTGCGTTCCTGACACATGACACTTAACTCACAACAACATCATGTTTGTTGTAAGTTAACATAATATCATTTTTAATTTAATTTTTTGCCATTCGTGCATGTAAACGATAATAATAGTTCAAAACGGGAATCGTCCGACGGTACAAATTCACATCAACCATCCGATCATTGTGCCGATTACGACCTATCAAGAACGCAAACTCTCGACGGCCGGTCTATAGGTATGTGTTTACATCTGTGTTAGCAAACTCCACTCTTCTAAATTAATACAATAAAAATAAAACCTTAAATATCCACAATTTAAAAGTAAACCAAAATCAACGGTATAATGGAAGGTGTGTATTCTATGCAATATTATCAAAGTAGTATGAGTTGAAAAAAATTGCAGTGTATTTTGCGTTTTTTTCTATCGCAATAAATGTAAGCAAATAGCATTCTAGATTATTAACATTGATTGGCATATTCTCAATTATAAATAATATATTTATTTTCTCTTGATAAGAAAGAGACTTCTAGACGAAAGGATACATTTCCGAACTCACCTTGCCTTAATTTCGTTTTCAGTACTTCAAATCGTGTATCATCGATTTAATGAATATATAAAAATATATACATTTTAAAATCTGAATACAAAATTACGTTGAAAATATATGTACTTGGCATAGGTATATCATTACGTGGATGCGGTGTCATCGTAGTTGCATTTTGGCCACAAATCTTGTGCCGAAACGACACAAAGTCGTTAGACATCACATAGCAGCCAAGTATTATGTGTCATATGAAAATTATTTCCTTTCGTTTTACTGTTTCAAAATATCACGTAAACGCGCTTTTATTTTGGGACGTTTATGTGTAATAGTGTTCTATATATTTCTTCTTGATTTTTCTTTTAAACAAAACAGTTATTTGTTCGTTTTTCAAGACTTATCTCTAACTACGATGATAAGCTGTCTACATTGTAATGTGTATTTATGGTACTGGGCCCATACTTATGGCAGTACTAAGAAGTACTTGGTGTTTGGTGTGGTAAGGGTTTATGTGACTGTAATATTTGAATGTCTACTTTCTCCAGTTCATATATGAGTTTGCTCAATTAACTGTAAACATAGATAGATAGCCATGGCTCACTCTATTATTTTGTGTTCATTTTTCGGGGTCGTCCCCACTAGAGAACGCAATCATCCGAATTAGATTTTTCTATAAAATTGAAGGTTTAATAAGTGGCAGATGTCGAATGCATATTTTCACAAGATGCAGAGTCAAGAGAAATATTTTGTTAACTGAGTAGTACGAACTACGAAGAACTGAATATAGATTATTTTTAAGTATTCAAGCTCAACAGCTGTGACTAAATTTAAATGCTATGAATGGTCAATGAGAATACGTGACTCGTTTGAGTGCAATGTCTCCGTGTGTCACAAACGAAGCTCGTGTACATTTGTATATAGAAACCCTTATATACAAAAAAAAATATTGTTCATATGATTAATGTAGTAGTGATAATTTACTTGCATATTTATCGTCAGAGATACTAAAAAAATGTTTAATTTTGTTTAATTTTATTACAGAACGATATAATGGAATCTCTGTAAGATTATTATTTTAAACACTAGTTTCCCTTTAAATATTAATGTTTTCGTGGAAGTGCCATGATACCAGTTTCACATGTATTAATGAATCATGCAAATTCTTCCACATACGAGACATAACTGGTGTCCTTGAGAAAATGTATGTCTTAATTATTTAAATTGTTTCTGAGAAAAATAGTTGAATGACAGATTACAGAACAATCCTTTTGATAAAACTTCATAAATGCTTTATTGTATAGAGATTTGATTATGTGGGCTCAAACGATTTCCTATTTATTCCTTTATTTTTATTACACTTTCCAAGATATTTTTTATGTAGTATAATAATTATGAAGTGAAATCAGTATTGCCAAAAAAAATTTATACTAGACTGAAAAAAAAACTTTTTTTTTTTCATGTTATAACAAATTTTATTTAAGGTTCAAATGCTTTTAAAATAAAAATCGTGTCTGCATGTAATAAATGTGAATGTTGCAATATTTATTGAATAAAAAAAAACTGGCTCATGGACTGCCAGCTTGATTGAATTCACTGTACGCTTTTCATGTTAACCTTGACAAGGATTTGTAACAAAATCTAACAAAACTGTTAAACATGAATTTGCATATCATGTAATATAATCATTGAAAAGTTCAATTTAATGTCCTGTTTTATATATAATATATTACTTACTCATTTTATTAATTGATCTCCTCAATATTAGTTCATAATGAGATTTCTATTATTTTAAACAGTAGAGATAGCAACCGTCGTGCAAAGCCAAAGAGCATGATGTATTTTATTTCCATCCTATTAATAATAATACCTATAAGTTTTATAAGTATACCATAGTGTTGCCATTTTAATAATAATTGTCAGTTTGTTACACATGTGTTTCGACTGTATTATAAAGTTGTATATTTGTATGATATCAAGCCGCGAGTAATGTTCCCGGCGTAGTGAATTGACCAATCGCGTGGAAGATTGAAATTCCAAAGTTCGTGTAGATCTACCATGGTATTATTTTCTTCTAAAAAATAAGCTAGATTACTGTTATATGAATATTTAAATGACAATGTGAAGATTTTTAATTAATACAAGAATGAATGTTACAACATGTGATTTCAAAAGTAAAGATAATAAATTTTACAATTATATGTTGTGTTTTACTAAACTACCGTATATTTGAAGTGCGTCTTGTTTTAATTTATACGTACGCGAACTTTATTATTTTCGATACTATGAAACTTTGAATAAAAATTAGACATTCTAAAATGTTGTGATACAGTTCTGAAAATGAAATTTAATTTTGTATTATCCGTGGGGTACGGCTATGAAATACTCATATTCATTGCTCCAGTTAAGGGTAGTCGTAAGCACAACGAAATAATCAAAATCCGAGGTTGCCCTGATGGCTTCTTTCTCATAATGTGAACGGTTTAAATACTAGCTACAAATTAATGATTTTCGGAGTTTTTCTTGTGCGGCGATTCTAGGTCAACGAAATGTACTTATCCTATAGGTTTTGATTTATTATCAAATGATTTTTACCCAAATGCGGCGTGTTGTAATGTTTTTTGATTGATACTTTATTATATTTTAGCAAAATTGTCATTTGTGATTACCAAATAATTTGTACTTTATTACAAAACCTCTTTGAATTCATAAACCTATTGCAGATGTCCTTGCAATAAAAAAGTGATGAATTATGAAAATGAAACATGCTTAGTTGACAATCCCCGAGTTGGTTCACCTGCTATGGAACGAGCTTTGCTTGAAGATTATCTGTGAGATAGAATTTACAGCGAAAAAATTCGTAGTACTGGAGTGACTAACGTAGCTCAGAGAATTAGCAACTTGTGGCAGCAGGCAGGCCACATCGTTTACAGAGCAATGATTGCTGAGGTACAACGGTTCTCGAATGGCGACCACGAACAGGATATTGTAGCTTAAAACGGCCCCCCTACCCTACTAGGTAGACTGGCGATCTTGAAAACGTGGGCTGCCGTTGGTCACAGGTGGCCCTAAGACCAAGTGCTGCGCCTGCAATGATTATCATAAAACTGCACAGGTGAAATAAAGAATAATTTATAAATAATACTTGCAACGATTCGTGATAAATAACCGAAATTAAATTTATTTAAAACTTGTACATTTTGGGCTTGGCCATCACATAACATCGTTATATACTTATGTATGTACGGTAAGATTACTTGTTTACTGTGGAGCAGATTAATAAATTTTCAAGATTATAATATTATATTATCGCATAGTATTCTGATGCCACGTGATTGCAGTCAAAAGAAAAAAAAATTCAAGCAAATAAAATGAAATTGGACCATTTATCACAGTCATAAAATATTATAAATCTTATTATTTTACTTGGATAGTTTAAGATAACTATCAAATCATTTCACCATTATCAACAATTTTCAAAAAAATTTACTGTATGCGATCTCAAAACTTTTTACCGGAAAGTGTTGCGAGGCAGCATAATTTTTTAAAGGATAAAAAAGGTTATCATTGAATTTAATTATTATTTTTTGGTTAACTAAAATGTTTTCTACTAGCAAATATAGCTATTTGCGACGCTACCTATGATAAGTAGAAGTTGTAGAACTATCAAGATTGATGAGCAAATAATCTCATATCACTGAGCACTTATGTTGTTTGTATAGACAATATTTAGAGCTTTCCTGGTGACGACTGGTACCAACAATACTTCAGGCATTAGCGTTTTTTAATAACCATTGGCATCAGAAGTTGAATGTGATTTTCACCATTATTTTCAACGGGTTGCCATTACAAACTCTGTGCTATTACAATTTCCAATCATTTGCTATATAATCACTATAATATGTAATGTTGCCCGACAGTTTGGCTGTATTTAAAGGTCACGGTAGTTGTACTTTTTTCATGAAAACAGACTTAAAAGATTGATTTTTACAGCTCCAAGTGACCGTAGACCTAAGTATCTGATATTAATTTCAAATTGATACTTTCACACCTTCCCGAGGAAAAGGGTCTTTGGTAGAGACACACGAACGGACAACAAAGTGATCTTACAATGGTTTTTTGAGGTGTGGAACTCTAAAAATTAGGTTTTAGAAAAAACTTTCAATTTACAAAATTAAAATTTCTAGCTGACGATCGCAAGTATGCAAATGAGCTCTAAGTACTGTCGCCTGCCAAAAAATCAGATTTTAGAAACTCGCAACCATTTTTCGGTCACAAATTCCCAGACTATTACTTATTCTTAAGGGTATTATTAAAACACAAGAATAAATTATGAGATAATATTTAATTTTTAATAATTTCCACAGATAGGTACAAAAGTACTTAAATCTAGAACCTGGGAATAACTCACCTAAGCTTATGATTAATTTGCCTTAAGTCTATTGGAATATGTGAATTGCTAAAAAGTAGGTATCTTAAAAATAACAATACAATCATTTGCGGTTGGTTGTGGCTACATTGTGTACAATAAAAGACAGAATTATATGTTAAACATTGCATTTAGTTTTTCATTGTCAGTGTTTATTTTTAAGGCATATTTCAGGTTTTCTAAACGTAACTCTTAATAACGTAGTAATCTCCACGTTTCATGAGAATGTTTGCCATCTGGTACGTCTGGAAGACATTAGTATTTTAGCATCGAAATAAATATTTGCCGGTAGATCGTAATTGCATAGTTTATTATGAGATTGCGACGTCTCCATTACAACTGAAACCTCCGGAAAATATAAAATTTTCGTTGCGAAAATCATGTTTCTGAGTGATTCTGATGCCACACATTGTCATTTTTCAAGGGAATAAACTAGAATTTAATGTAAAACTCATTAATAATTTCAGTTACAACTAATACTATATATTTTAATTAATTGCATTTTAAGGTTCCATAGCCCAACAAGGAACACTCATCATTTGTCCAAAATCACTTGTCTGTCTGTATTATTAGTCTTTTATATCTGTTACATACCTATATGTGGAATCCTAAAAAAGATATTTTTCTAGGGACTCCGTAAAGAAATGAAAAGTTAGTAAAAAATTTTTTTACACACACCTTCAAGTTGGATCCGTTGAATAGCTATTTAAAAACCAAATTAATTTGATGGTTTTTCAAATGCAAAGCCCTATATATGAAATATTCGACTTTACTTGTTACTTGAGTTCCACATTCTCACCCTGTCTAATTCTTAGACTGCTGTTCAGAAAAATCGCAATAATCCATAATAATAATAATCCACAGTACTACGTAAATTCTAGGGTCAACTAGTTCACGAGTTATAGGTGACAAGTTGATGCTTAGGTCAACTCTGAACAAATACATTTTAGTTCCTTTATAATGACGAGTTTCTGTCATTAACATGGCTACGGAACCCCACCTCATGCGTGACCTGACACGGACTTGACCCGTTTGAATAACTAAAACGATATACAGTTTCGAAAATGCAATGTGGGTACTTCAAAAATATTTTTAGATAACGTAACAATTTCAATATTTTGATATAAGATAAATAAATTTAGTTGAAACGATTATTCCACCAGCAGCACAAACAAACATAACTTCAAAATAATCAACTGTCATTAGTAAATTGGTGCAAACTTAACTGAAAATATGTCATTAAGCTTAATTTATAACTAATATATATGGGAAATTATATTGTGATTGATATGAGCAATAATTTTTCACAAAATAAATGTAGCATAGTATTTTAATTGTTAATTAGAATTGGCCTTTTTAGCATGGAACTCGCCTATGTCAAAGTTACACAAATACAGCTTAACTATGTAATTTAGTATTCTGTAGTAATGATTGTTTCAAAAAATAATATGTATCTATTTATCAGAGTAGAAATACAGCGCCACTAGGTATCTAGCCACTGGGCATCTTTTAATTATAATGTAAAACTTTAGACACCTCAGTGCATAAAGGCTGTAAAATATTTTCAGCGTTGGTGATGTTACTGAAACTAAAGATAGATATCTATTTACAATTTCCTGTGCAATCATTACCTGAATAAATGATATTAAGCTGTATTTGTGTAACTTCAATATGGAATGACATAGGCAAAGTCCACCCTTTAGTCCGATAAAGTGTAACTATACGACCCTAGCCATTTTACAACAGTTAGGAAACAAAAGTTAGTAACTTAGGCTCTTTAATAGACTATAATGCCCTCATAAGAAACTGGTGTATGGCAAGATTTAATTACAAATGAAATATTGCAGAAATATACAATAGACACAAAAAATTTCCCCAATTTTTTGCTATAAGGATGCAATTTTGAAATGTCACAACATAGGTGTGTTTTGCATGTGAAGCAAGTGTAGGATTCGTTCATACCATGGAGTTATGACAGTTATTTTATCGCACCCTAAAGAAGATAATATGAAATAAAGTTTGTATGATAACACAATTGCCAATCTCTGTGGGGTGACGTTCTGGTGTGGTAAAACGATAGCTGTCATAAAACGTCATGATTGAGTCAGCTTTGACTCTTGTTCGACCTCATCAAACTATTTCGGCTTGCTCCTTAGAACGCGACACACAAAGAGGACATTTTTAACTCCATATTCGTACCAAATAGCGATTGGAATATGGGAACTATGTCTGTAAACAATAAATTGACATTCATTAATTGTAGGGGAATCTGTTGTACCTTGAAACACTACAAATAAAACTGCAATGTTTTAAAAAATCCCGCCAATTGAAGTGTGATCACGTGACTTTCTGCCATTTTAGTATGACATTTGAATACGGTGAAGTTGCGCGTCATTTTGATTTTTATAAAAATAATCTAAAATTATCGCTGTCCTAAGTATTTTGATCTTTCGTTTTGAGCAAATTATTATAGAATTATGATGACTGTCATATCGGTATATATTTTTATCTTTATAACTTTATTATGAATCATTAAATTTCTTGATTACTGTTAACCTAACAATATTACACACCTTAATTTGGGAAATGGCACCTTCGTGTACCTTGAAACATAAAATTATCTTGTACCTTGAAACTGTTTCAAGGTACATTAGGCAAAAAGGTAAATGCTGATGCTAACTTTTCAACTTTCAGTTTACATACATGTCTTTTTTAACAGGTTAACTGAATAACAATGCCTCAAAGTAAATTAGGCCGAAGAGACTCACAAACAAGTTATTTTACAACGCTTCAAAATAGGAAAACTCGAATTTTAACATCGAAAACTCTTCAAATATTATTACTCTGGAACAGCTTCCACCTTACCCATTGGCGGGTCCTAGAATTCTAAATAACAAGAGAGATAGACCGCCAGGTACTACAAGAATCGTCACTGATACTCCAGAAAAAGAAAAAAATTAGACTAACAAAGAAAAAAAAACAAATTAGGCCTTTGAAGTAATCTAAAAAGAATTTTAAAAAAATAATAGAATAGGTAGGTAACTAGAAAAGTTTTGCAAAGCGCATCTGAAACAGAAGAAGAAGATATAGAAATACCTCTTAATAGCCATAGTGAAGACTTTTTTCTGAATACTTCTACTCAAACATCTACCGATCGTGATGAGAGCTGTATAACGTTTACTATCAATGATTGTACTTTAATGAAATTTCAAAGAAACTCTGCAGTAATTCATTATATAGGTTAAGTGAAAGCCAAAGAATCTGAAGATGAATATAAAATACAATTTTACAAGAAATTTGGTAAGAAGACTGATATAACCCGATGAAATATATGATATGTTAACAAAAAGGACATAATCACAAAGCTTCCAAAGCCAGTATCAATGAAGGGTTCAGAAAGAGTTTTAGGGAGGTTGATTTGGAATATGGATTTAAATCGTTATAATGTGAAGTAAAAATGTTTAAAGACTATTTAAAGAGATTACATAATTGTTGGTCCAAATTAAATAATTGAGAAGAATTAAACTAAAGAGAACATTTTTTTAACTTCCCGCTATCTAAGGGAAGTCATTGATTTGGGTCCGATTTTAAAAAATTGAGTTTTCATCAGATCTCCACGTTTTGAGGTCCTGGGAAGCCATTTTGACCATTTTCAGCTGGACGTCCATATATCTTGAGAACGAATTGACCGATTAAGCGATACGGCGTTTGAAAGGGTTCATCGCGACTAGATCTGATTAGATTTTGAAGTATCGGTCGAGCTGTTCCAACCGATGTACTTAAAACCTTATATACGTTTATTGTACATAAAAAACTGCGTCGAGTGCCGCCAAAAATATCAAAATCGAACGACGCGTTCAAAAGAAATCGCAGTTAAATTTCCGAAAACATTTTTTAACATAACTTTGAGATTCTATGATCAATCGATTTTTGGTTTTACACAAAAATTTTATGCTTACAAAATTACATATAATACCGTAAATTGCATTAAAATCAAACAAGGCGTTCAAAAAATATCGCAGTCTACAAATTTCCGAAAAAGTGTTTTTTTTTTTCAAAAGTTTTGTGCTTACAAAATTGCATAGAATACCGTTAACTGCATTAAAATCAAACGAAGCATTCAAAAGATATCGCAGTTCAAATATTTCCAAAATAACATTTTCTTTGAGCTTGAAGAAACTCTAAACATATATAAATTCTGTTTTTGAGCTTGGAGATCGAAAAATGAATATTTGAAGCTCGAAGAGCTCAAAAACCACGAAAGTCGATATTTTGAGTTTGAAGAGCTAATAGCTTTCTAATTTTCGAGCGCTTTTAACTCGAAAATAGCGGGAAGTTTCAGGGATAGCCTGCAGGGTCAACCGAATTGTTTTTGTAACTAAGTATTCAATGTACATGACCAATTTTTTTAAAAGATTATAGTCATTTTGTTTCAAAACTATCATAAATATGTTAGAATATAATAACACAAATCAAGTGGAAAAATTGTCTCTTTAAAATTATATCTGAATAAGAATATCTTATTTTACAAATAAAAAAAAATTAAAACCCTTATATGCACCAAGGTACAACAGTTTCCCCTATATTTGACATGAAAACTACAACGAAATCCCATTATGTGTAGATAAGCAATCTCAATTCAAACTTACACTGGAATATATTTTTATGCACTACCTACCCTTATAATATGAATTCGATAAAACACATCTTTTGTATCCTTACTATTATAAAATAAACATTTTCCATAAAATTTTAATAATATGGCATTGGTGAATATAAGTTTACAAATAAATAATTATTATAAATTGTAAACACTATAATTTCAGTTAAATAAATCTTGTGATGTCACATTCTATAAAGGTTCAGCAATTTATGAGTGAAGAAGCTGCTCCTGTTTATATACTTCATGATAAGCATTACGAATCAAAACATAAGGAAAACATGATTCTAATAAATCCATGGTAAGGAATGGTGACTCTTGAACTATAAGATCTAACAGAAGATAAACAGATTCACGGTTTTTGGTGGCCTCTTTGTCTGTTTCTTCACCTAATCGGAGCAAAGAAGACGAAGCAAGCGCCAAAAATTCCTTCATTCTATCTTCTATGTCGCCTTGTCCACAAATTGTGAATAGAGCACCAAAAATGTGATTCACCGCGAGAGCCATACAATGTATGTTATTCGAATGCCCTTCTAAGGAAGCGCGGTAAAATGACGACTCGCTTCTGGCCAATCTCGGAATAGATACAGCAACAAAAACCATCAACAAGCACACCAAGAGATGTTCCTCTTCTTCAAGCTCCGACTTTTGTTGACGCAATGCAGTCGCCAGGGTTGGGTCCACTTTGCACGACAGCCCTGCCGCCGAGCTCATTTCCGATATCACTCTCATGGGATCTCCATTTGGTAATTGCTGTTGGAAATCTTTTATAGAACTAATGAGGAATGGAATACGTCGTTCCAGCACATCAAGTAAAGACTCCTGCGCAATTTGGCGAAAACTCAAAATTACGCCTATTATAGTCATCCTTTGTAAAACATTGTCTACATGTTGTAGTCTTTTAAACTGCTCCCGCATTATCTCGGGCTTGTCAAAGTTTGTTCGAAGCATCTGTAAGACTTCTTTGTTTTGAAGAACAAGTTTCTTTAATTCCTGTACTTGGCTTGCAATATGCCACATCAATGTTTCACTCAATGATTTCATTCCATAAGGCCCGACAAGTTCTGCTAAGGCTCTCAGTTCGTTGATGTCAGAATATTCTTCTGCATTAAACGGAATAGCACCTTCAGCAGTGAGGCTCATAAACGCTTTCTGATTCATTGAGAAGCATATACTGCCTGCACTAACTCTTCGAAGTAAAATTTCAGAGTACCACTGTGTGTATAAAGATGCTATTGTTTTTTCTCCGTGACTGTCCATATTTTGAGTTTGCTGAAGAAGGCAGTTATTAAATACTCTGGTAATATCAATGTGTACGTAATTTTCTACAGTCTGGAGCACATTCATGTATGCTCGCACACTGACCAACAATTCAGAGGGCTTAGCAATTTCACTAGTATCTTGGTTAAACATGACCATTCCAACTAAAGCTTTTGAGAATCTAGTCTCTAAATGTTGATGTAGATATTCCCTTGGAGCAAAGGTATACTCCCATACATTAACATTGGTGCAATAGTTGATAGCAAAGCACAGTTCTGTAAGAGCCATGTGAAGTTTATCCATTGTAGTGAGTTCTTCTCTAGTTTTTCTGTAACTTTCAGCACCAGGCTTAATGATTTCAATTGTGTTCTTTTTGTTTTTGTCCTTTTTCTTTCTGTTAGCTAAATGTGCAATAGTTTGAGCACAATGTTTTGGTAGCAATTTGTCACTCATGGTGCATTGTTCATCACATATAGTGGTAATGATGTTTTTGGCTTCTTTAGCCATCTCATCCAAAAATATGTTGACAACTGAAAGACTCCTTTCCTTAATGTGGTGTCTCTCTTCAGGACACAGTTCATGTGTACAGTTTTGAAAATGACTACAGATAAGAGGAAAAGCAATGATATACCGATTTTGGGCAGGAAATTCCAGGCACATATGAAACTGGTTTTCAAATATCTTGTTATAAAAGCAAAATAATGATAGATCAGATGTTTCAACCATAATTTCATCGAGATTATCAACCATTTTTGTATGAAATACCATTTTGTCAATGAACTGTGCCAATTCCCTCTGATCAGCTAATGAAAGTGGGGTTTTAGCAACAGATGTGTAAGCTTGTAATCTGAACCAGTCCAATCGAAATGCTCGAAAATCAAACAGCTCATTATCCTCCACTTGTCTTACACTCAAATTTACTGCAGTATTACACAAAGACGATAAAATTACACTTTCATCTTCAGGGCACACTTGCAGATTTTGAATCATAAGGTTCAAAGCCACAGCATCATACCCAGACAAATATTGCACATAGTATCTTTGCATGACTTGACTATATTTCCGTACTAGAGCTCTCAATTCTTCCATGTGAAATAGCAACTCAGGAAGCTGGCGATCCACCAAATCTTCAGTTGCCTTACCTTTCACTTTTTGTGGAGGATTGTCATTGTGTCGCAAGAGCCAAAAAACTTCATCTCGAGAATAACAAAGTCCTATAAAAATCAAGAGTGCCTTTGGACCCAACAATCCAGGTTGGTCAGTCAAAATGAGTCCAAGCTCTTTAAGTGCAGTTCTCAAAAACTTTCTCCTTTCTCTATGTTTATAGCCTGCTTTTTGTACGGCATGGTGGTAACAATCTTTGACCTCTGATATCCTCTTACCATAACCCTTGATACCATCGAAAAAGCCTTGAATGTACGAATGAATATGTATCACTTCATCGCGAAATAGAGCCACAACCCACCCAGACTCTAAGGCGCTTACCCACATTTTGTTGGCTTGCTCTTGTTGTAACATTTGATGGCATAGAGCAAAACCAAATATAACCCATCGCTCCAATAATTCCAAAGAGACATATTCACATGACATAGTGTTGGTCTCCGAGGGCTTTAAAAGTTGTGCAGGGTTACTGACCAAGCTTAGCTTTTGTTCTGATCTCCAATGTTCGGCTGTCAAATTTCTGGCTGGATAAACATGCCATAAGGAGCTTAGGGCACTAGAAAGAACTTTGTGATGAATCATAAATTCTTCTGACAATTTCTTCAATGGTGCATCATAATCGACAATCATTTGACCTAATCTAGGGAAACTTGAATCAATTTGACTGTGAACCATTTCATGTGCAGCATTAAATAGACCTAACACTGCTTTGCGATCTTCAACACGTGACAGCAGTATCATTAGTGATACATATGTCACAACCAAGTCAAGATAATTTTTTGTAAGTTCAAAATTTAATGTGAGATCCAAATTCAATTGACATGAATCCATAATATTGAGAAGTTCGCATACATTATCTTTGAAGTCAAGTAAATCCACGAAAGTATAGTAATACAGTGAAAGTGACTTTATTATTTCATTACGCAGATTAGTTATGGCCTGTAAACCTTTTACATCTATATTGGGAAATCGGCGTACAATATTCTTGATAGATGACTCTAATGTCTTGTCAGATAGAAAAGCAGGTTTTGATTTAGCATCTCCACAAGCTTTTTTAATGTTGTATATTCTCGTCAGCATTCCTATCCCTCGATCATTCAAGATGATCAATTTTTCAGCCAATTTTTGTTGGCTGATGTGCACAGATCTAGCCATGGTTGACATTTTCCTATAACAAAAACAAAAATATTGTTAACTGAATAGTACATTTAAAGCCATCACAAAAAAATCACAATATTATTTTGTGACCATAGTTTGTTGAGCAATAAACTCTCCCTATGGATATATTTACATCATTCAATCAATGACTCATTCATATACACTCAAGTTAGTGTCAAAATAAATAACAGGAAATATCTACTTAGTGAATAGTATGCAATAAATAGGTAAGTAATGTACGTACCTACCTACTCCTACTCAAATAAATATTGACACATTTTTTCTCGAGTTAACATACTATGAATTATGAACTGATTTGTTCTTTTAATATGTAGGTCTGACATAAGGCAGGATAGCAAATGAATATTGAAGGAAACAATACTCATTAAGTAACCCACAAATTGTCTCAAGTGATGAATATTTAGAGTGCCAGTTTTAGACTAAATCTAATATCTAGGTCAGTTTTCCAATGCTGCCTGATGAAAATTGTGTTCATAACAATAATCAGTTTTCCATTCGGCCAAGATATATTAATGGTTTACTATTTCAAAAAAATGGGTTAGACTGCGTTCTGCTTGTGATAATGCGAAGAACGGAGCGACAAGCCACCATGAAGCCCTATATTTATTTGGTTCCGTTAAAAAATATCTGAGTGTGAATTCGAAATTACAAAAGTAGATCCACCGTCGGTGTACCCAAATATTATTCTATCAAGCAAGAGGAGATACCTACTTAGAATATAGATTATACTAAACAATAGGTTGAATATACACCGTAGTAGTTGTTATAAAGTGCGACATGTACATAATTAAAATGATCATAAACAAAACGTATTAATATGATTCATACTTTGCCGTATTAAGCAGCGCGCAGAGTTAAATAAATGCCACTAAATCACGTTGAATTACACATTTGATAGTGAAGAAGTAATTTATGAGTTCATTATCGTTCGGTTTAGGTTACACCAGATTACACATTCACCTAACAAGGAATTAATACATCAGCGAAAATGTACAATGGTTGGGCGGCACACCCACGACATCCAACGACAACCACCATATTTTGTACACAGAGTAATTTATTTATGGTACTTTATTTTGTGGCATCAGACAGAACATTTACTGAATTAATGGGCGTTTTTCTTCCAAAAAATGACACCAGGTAGCGGATGGTCGTCCCGGTCCTAAACGTTGATGTCAAACGTCAAATTCAGTACAAAAACGATGTAATTTGGGCTGACTCGTCATATAGGTACCTGCCTATACACCTGTTAGATGTTTTCTTTGTAGTTTTAATTATCTGTTAGGAATTCTTAGGTAAAATTTGTTTGCGAAAATTTTATATACAAGACGTAAAAATTTATTTTTAAGTTTTGTATAAAAAATTGAAAAACGAGCAAACAATGAGATTGATTGAACAATCAAGAACAAATCAGGAAAATGAAAAAAATATAAAAGAAACGCCAATTACCTAAGAGAAAATTTTTAAATATTATGCAAAAATCCAAAAACGAATAAACAATGAATTTGATCGAACAATCAAGAACAAACGACAAACAAACGAATTAGAAAGAAAAATGTTAAAAAAATTCTTTTGAGTGCCAAATAGAGAAAGAATTTTTAAATATTGTTTATAAAAAATTAAAGAACTAACAAACAATTAATTTGATCGAACGATCAAGAACAAACGACGAACAAACAAGAAACAAACGTATTAGTAAAAAAAATAAAATAAAAATTTGACCGACAAATAAGAGAGCCATGCTTTAGTTGTTAGTCAATAGTTAATCTATGGTCAATTGTCGGCAAGTTCAAATCAATGTGCGTGTTAAAATTTTATTCTGTGGTAATAAATTAATATTTCTGTGTGGATTGTTCTGTGGTGTGGATTTTGGCGATTTTGGAAGACTATGTGCTAATTTGATAATTTTATTAAAATTTGGAAATATGTACTAACCAATTTTGATGTACTAAAACTATAATAAACTATTTACCTGTTATTTATGTGCTCCATCTGATTTGATAGCGTTTAATTTCAACAAAGCGTAACATTCAACATGCCGCGAATTATGATAAAAGGCGGCGTTTGGCGCAATACCGAGGTTTGTGTGAAGATTTCATTATATTAGTATTTATTTTAACATAATACCTATTTTAATAATTAAATAATGATATAATTGGAGAAACTTTGAATTTTTCGGAAAGGTTGATTGTAATGCGATGTCTCCATGTACTTGATAAGAAATATTAGGTATATTTCGGCAAATTTAATAATAATTTCCCACTCACTAACTTGTGAGAAGTTTACATTACACGATATTAAAGTTTATATTTATATATATATATATATATATATTTGATGGTTTCTTCAAATGTAAAAAATTCTGAATAGTAAAAAGCACAGCTGCTGTACATACACTATGACCCAGTTAGTAAATGGCTTATTATTATTTTTGTTTTTGTGGTGTAAACACTCAGACTTCATAACTCAGACCGAAGAATATTTTTGCCAACTTTCATGACATGTTTAACAAATTGCACCATTTTCACATTCTTAAATTATTAAACACTGATTTTAGGTGGTCATTAAAATATCATGTCAGTATTACTTTTTACATTGAAAATACTAAATTGTCAGTAAAAATAATGTTTTATGATAAATAATGAAATGGAAACAGAAAAATAGTTTCATGTATTTTTGACCCAAAACTATTACCAGGGCTGATGATAATAACAATAATAATACCTGGGACATTCCACACAGTGCCATCTAATCCCAAACTAAGCCAGGCTTGTATTATGGGTAACACATAACTGATATACATATTTTTATAATATATAGTTTACACTCAGGCACTGAACAAATAAACATGTTCATGCACACAAATATTTGTCCTGGGTGGGAATCAAATAGTTGAGCATTTCCAATATTGGAAATATATATGGTTTTCACTAGCCCATACTGAATGTCTTGATTACATTTTGTTATCTACACAGGATGAAATCCTCAAAGCTGCTGTAATGAAATATGGGAAAAATCAATGGTCACGAATAGCATCTCTTCTACATCGAAAATCAGCGAAGCAATGCAAAGCTCGATGGTACGAATGGTTAGACCCCAGCATCAAGAAAACAGAATGGTCAAGAGAAGAGGACGAGAAGCTTTTGCACCTGGCTAAACTAATGCCCACTCAATGGAGAACTATAGCTCCAATCATTGGAAGAACAGCGGCTCAATGTCTTGAGAGATATGAATATCTTTTGTAAGTAGACATTATTTGCTTTATTCTGTAACTGCATTTCAGGTTTTTATCAATTTCTTTAGTACTTTTATATAAATACTAGCTTTTAGCTCGTGGCTTCATCCGCGTGGCTACACAATTTTGTTCTGGAACCGTTAAAGGAACATTCTGGCTTAACCATGAAAAGGAAACAACCACATTGGCTTCTACCAAAGAGATTAAAATACTTAATCACAAAAGCGACAAGAGCTGCCATGAAATAAATTTTACATACAAACTTAGTGATGGAAGCTTACAAATCAGAAAGTAGTGAAATTTCTTTAAATTTATGTTAATCAATTAATACATCTCTTCACTAAGAGATGGCATTTTTATTAACTATAATATAAAGTTTTTCGCTGTTGGGGTATCAATGTACTTTTTACTCATTAACAGATAGCGCTTTACAATATACTTAAAAATGTCCTGTCTGTACCTTTAGAAAAACGTTATATTCTATTAAAATAGAATTTACTTTACCCGTTTATGTACTTTAAGTAAAGACACTGACAGGTTTCCATTGATTTATAGAAATTTGATTTGTAACAGTGAGAAATACAAGTCGGTGTGGTTAATTTAAAGAACAAATAATCGATTGAGTATACTGATTGATGTCTTACTCTCTGGACAAAGCAACAAAAGTACATCACATTCCAATCTCATGTTACTAGATGTTTCATAATTTGTCTTATTACAAATTTTTGGTAATTCGTGTATTATCAGAATAACAGTAAAGCTACCTTCACATGGTATATGCACTTGTGGTGTTCAAATTGATTGTTGTTGTTGTCAAATTGAAATGTTATATGTATGTGGTGTCTTCGCTAAGTACCCAAAATACAAGCTAATGCTTAGTTTGGGACCTAGACGTTGTTGTGATTGTGTGTGTTATTATTATTTATATAAAATTATATTTTTTTAAAGGGATCAAGCTCAGAAAAAAGAAGAAGGAGAAGATATGGGCGATGATCCCAGGAAACTAAAGCCTGGTGAGATCGACCCCAATCCTGAAACGAAACCAGCACGCCCTGATCCTAAAGATATGGATGAAGATGGTAATCCCATGACTTGTTAATAAATATAAAATTTTGATAAGGACATTATTCTGCCTTTGTTCAAATATAATTTTATTATTGCATTTGTAATTTACTAGTATTTTTTTTAGTATTTTGAGTTAGTTATATGTAAACCCATTATAATGTTTTTTGTGTTATGAAATAAATGTTGTACTTGAAAGTATTTATTTTTATCCACAACTAAACGGGGGTTGTTCATGACAAGCCTGCTAGACTATTAATTTGCCAATAAAAAGACCAAAATTTCTAGTTATTACTATGTGTATTAAAATTTATACATTACAATTGAAATACAATTATCTCTAATTTAGAGTTGGAAATGCTGTCAGAAGCACGAGCCAGGCTAGCTAATACTCAAGGAAAAAAAGCCAAAAGGAAGGCACGAGAGAAGCAGCTAGAAGAAGCTCGACGTTTGGCTGCACTGCAGAAACGAAGAGAGCTTAGTGCTGCTGGTATTGCTGTACCTACCAGGTAAATATTTATTGAGCAATAAAAACAGATATGCACATAAACACTTTATGTGATTGCTTACAACTTCGGAATTACTGGATTGATTTCAATGAACCTCCTAGTGATATTTAGGTAAGTGCTTGTTTACTGGCGGGTGCGGGCACGGTTCCGGGTCCCACTGCGTGTTTACAGTAGATTCCTAGCGTTCATGCGCAAATGTCGGAACGTAATCGTCTAGTTAGATATCAATAGACGAAAGTCAACTGGTTGGTCTTACATGGCGGCGGCGGCCAAGAACCGCATGTGGGGTGGCTACTTTGAGGTAACCACACGCAAGAGGCAATTAAGTTTGATGTAATCGCGAGCTCGTCGCGTCGCGTGCGTTGTCCGCCAATTCAGTCGCGAATTCCACCGCACCCGCGCCTTAGAAATAAACACTATAAATAAAGTTAAAGTTTGTTATTTCTTGACCGTGACTGTGCTTACCGGTAACCTTGAACAAGCTTTAAGAGTGGCAAATATTTAAGCCATTTTAGCATCATGCTTTCACACCAATATGAATTAAAAGTTAAAGTTTAAAATAACACATTAAGACCTCAGAATGCCTCACCATCAATGCCTCAGGAAAATATACGATTTTGCCCTTGATTCTCTGCCCATATTCGTAATGACCAGAGCATGTGTCAAAGCGAGATGACTAGTTATTGACTCCCACAAAACTAAAATGATCTAAGTGTGAGTTAATACAATTACAATCATTTATTTAGAAAACAGTTTCCACAATGTACTAGTGATTTTTATAACATTATTTTGAAAATATAATTCAAGATAATACACCAAATAGCAGAAACATGTTATAGGAAATAAAAATTTATTGGTATCAGTATCTCGATTTTTTTTATTATTGTTTTAGAATTCACAAGTCATTATATACTATTGTCTATGTATTTTCAGACAGTTTTTTTTTAAATATAAATTTACATGTAAACTTAATATAAAGTTGTTTATTTTTTGGATGTCTTGGATGTCTTTCTCTTAATTAGTATTTATGTGATAATATAAATACAATATACTGGTACTGGGTCTTGGTTGTTATATGTATGTGGTGTCTTCGTTAGGTACCCAAAATACAAGCTAATGCTTAGTTTGGGGCCTAGACGTTGTTGTCATGTATACGTTATTATTATTATTGTTATTATGATTATTAGTACTTTACCAATAAATAGAACTTTTATTATTTTTTTTAAGTACAGAACCTAATAACATGAATAATGGAATATAACAAGACATTTTAGCAGTTGTAGATACATTAAACTGTGCAGTCTCAAAGTAATATATCCGTAATATACTTAAACATGTACTGATTTTAAAATGACAAGCCCTGAGATAATGACATTGATACACCAAACCAACAAACACTACTAATATTTACTCCAAACATCTGTAACGTGTTACTTGTATCATGTGTCATGTATGTGAAACACAGTGAGTGACTGAATAGAAAATATTAACTCGCACACCATATACATTGTAAAATAGATGTACTATTATTATTATCTATATTTTCTTATTTATGTAAAAACTGCGTAAATTTGCAGGAGGAAGAAGAAGCGAGGTGTAGACTACAACTATGAGATTCCGTTTGAAAAGAGACCAGTGCCAGGTTTCTATGATACGTCCACTGAAGTTGTGGACCCCATGGCCCCAGACTTCTCACGGCTCAGGCAGCAACATCTTGATGGTGAATTGCTATCGGAAAAAGAAGAGGTTATATAACTTCTTTAATGTTTAAAATTTATTGGTTACCTTTGGATTAATATTATGTGTATTTTGGTTAAGTTTCTGCTATATTTTTAGATCTGCATTCTGATTCCCTCGTTTTTGTTTTCCACTATTAATAATAGTACAAATTATTTTGCATATAGCTACATCTAAACACTCTTTGTCCTATATGACAAATAAAATGAGGGCTAACAAATCAGCTGCCGATGGTTGGCGCTCACAGCCCAGGTACCTATCAAAATTGTACAAATAGGCTTAATTAATATTTTTGGCGTTTATAATATCGTTAGTTAAAAAACTTTAGTTGGGCTGTCAACTGTGTGAAGAAGTATGAAACTAACTAATGGAAAAAAGTCTAAACAGCAAATAAAAAATTTGTTAAATATTATTTCAGCGTGAACGGCGTAAGGACAAACAGAAGCTTAAAGAACGCAAGGAGAATGACGTACCTCAAGGCATGCTGCAAGGGGACCAGCCTGCTAGAAAGCGCAGCAAACTTGTGCTACCCGAGCCACAGGTTTCCGATCAGGTTAGTTTCTTGCTAGCATAGACCTCCCACAATCGTTCACCAAGTTCAGTATTGGGTCTCCTATAACAAACGGTGTCTTGTCTTCTTTAGCAGCTCGTCAGTCCATATAGTGAGGGGGCCTATAGTGTAGAAACCAGTGTAGAAACACTGCAACATTCGGTCCATGGTCAGCATTCGATAATCTTTCTGTTTCATTGCTCCACATCAATTCTGCAAGCGATGTAGTTTACCCATTGCCACTTCAACTTGCTAATTCTGTGAGTTACGTAGCTCACTCTAGTTCTTTTGAAAATTTCTTTATTACTGAGTCTATCTCCTGGGAACTTCAACTCTAAGCATAGCTCTTTCCATAGCAGTTTGAATGACTTTGAGTATGTTAACAAGGCAAACAATAAGGGGCATATCTTTAAGGGTTTTATCATAATACTTTATTACATAGCTTATAATTATAATAATAAATCTCATTGTTTTTAAGCCATACTTTGGTAACTGATTGCATAAAAACAAGTATGGAAATAAAATTATATTAGTGCTATTTAAAAAGGTGTCATGTTGTTTTAAATGTTTGGTAACAATTGAACATAGATTATTGAAACTTTGTTGTAAACTGTAAATATAAAAAAGTACACTATATTTCAAATATGTTAAATATTCATTAAATATTTTAATTTACTGTGTAAGTTTAGAAGACATATTATCACTATCTACCTTTGTAAACTGCAGTTATTTTGTTTAAAATGCTGTTAAATAATTGTTATCCTTGTGATCGTTCAGGAACTGCAACAAGTAGTGAAATTAGGCCGCGCTTCGGAGGCGGCACGGGAAAGCGCTGGTGAAGCGGGCGGCGCGACCGATGCTCTGTTGAGCGATTACGCTCTTACTCCACAGCCTGCTACCACGCTGCGTACTCCAGCTCAACACCAAGATAGGTTATTAGTTTGTGTTTTCATCATCAGGCTTTCACAGCTCCATTGGTAGAATAACACCCCTTCTTCAACGTTGAGTTTAGTTTAGACCATAAGCCTACCACGCTTACTACGTAAAGATCTCGATTTGTCACCATACCTGGAAATGGGTCAAATTTCATTTAAGTAAGAAAAGATACCACTATAAAATTTAAGCATGATAAAGAGAGAATTTTCAGAAGCAGGCGGCTATATTATCTTTTTTCACATTATTCTGTTGTATTATGTTTTCTTTTTTACATGAACTCGTTTATAAATACCACTTTACAGACATAGCGTAATACTATTATATATCACTCCTAATGTCAATCACAGTCAATGCACAGATGTCATTGCTTAAGAGAAAAATTAGTGTAATGGCGGGTTTGTTCAATTCATTAAAATAATTTATATTCCTAATGTATACTTGCATGTAAAAAGTTACTCTTTATTGTATATTAACCTTCAGAGAACGGTTTTACGCATTAACATCACACATGATTGCGTTTCGAAATGATAAAACGAATGTAAATGATAAATTTCATATGATACACCATTCGGCTGGTATGTTGTGATTATCAAGTGACTAAGTATCTTATGACAAATCGTCATAAATTAGCGAACCATGTGTTACTACGGTGACACCACATCCATGTCATAGTATATCTATGGTTAGGAGCTGTTGACCTCATCATTGACGGAGCTTGTGATAATTGGTGAGAATGGACTCACAACTTTTGTATCCAAAGTCACTTGGCTTGGCCATCACAGTTCTTTAGGGTTTTAGAGTCATGCTATGGTGAGCATATCCTACACTGCGACTTATCAACGTGTATCATGTCCCCATTTTTTGACCCTCCTTACAGCAATTCTCGAATATACTTTCCACTTATTTAGGAGATCTCATAACTCATTCTATTTGAGATGAGATACCCTCAGATATTCCTTCCATGCGACAACTACTGTGTCTAGTGCGACGCTCAAATTATACGTCATGAAATCCAGAACTAAATCCTGTATATTGCGCTTCTTGCAGGATCTTGATGGAGGCGCAGAATGCTATGGCGCTGACACACGTGGACACGCCACTAAAGGGTGGTCTGAACACACCGTTGCATCAGAGCGACTTTTCAGGTGCCTTGCCGCAGGCCAATGCAGTTGCCACACCCAACACCGTGCTCGCCACGCCCTTTAGGTATAGCCACAGAATACTTAATACCATCCATACCATATCATCAGCTCATTGATGCCCCAATGCAGAGGCTTAGCCCTCTCTTCGGAATGAGGGAGCTTAGAGCTTAATCCACCACGCCACGCTACGCCAGTGCGGGTTGGTGAATTTTACGACTGCCATCTATTGTCGTAACAAAGACCGACGGCTTAGCGTGCACTCCGAGGCACAGTCTGTGATAGTTATGTACATAAGTTAGAAAGAACTCATTGGTATATGTCCTTCGATTCGAACCACGGTCTTCGGAACAAGAAGCGGGCTCGCTAACATTCAACTATCACGACATTTATACATGATAGTGCAGATCAAATATTTCTGATTTGTTTATGGAATTTAGACTTTCTGAAAACAATCAATCAATATATGTAAATCGACCTGTGTTTATATATTTCACTTTGCAGCCATAATAACTACACAGCGCAGTGTTTTTGGTAGGAATTTCGAGTCTCCCACCATGCACTAGAGGGTAGCTACATGATGTGGAAGATATAGAGGTTGAAAGTGGTCAACTTCGGAAATGTGTAAAGCTATAGAATTTCCAATAAGAGTCTTCCAGTGTTTTTTCTAGAAAGTTTCAGATTTTAATACAAAATTGTACAATGTCCTGGAACATTATCAAATTCTCTCACATATCTGCCACCTTGATTGTTTTGTAATGTGGTTTTCTATTTTATGTTCTATATGATAATTTTGACTGACAGATCTTCGCGTAGTGAGGTTTCTACCCCGGGCAGTTTCAACACACCTAGTCATGGACCAACGCCACAGCCTCTAACAGTGAGTATTCAAATAACCCTATAAATAAACTTTAAATTCTGTCAATTCCATGCCTGATGAAAACTTAAATATCCGTAGGTTTATGACGGTAATCCATTGCGAGGAGCAGCAAAAAAGTTCATCTCCACTTTTAACATATTGAAAAATTCCATTTGTAAATTTAATTTTAATAATTCTTTTGCCACTTGTTTATTTTCTGTTTTTATTAAATAATACTATACGCACCGCACCACCTATCTAAAAGGCCGCTTGAAGTTGGCTACGCACGAATCGCGCAGGTACAGTCGAACGTATCAATCAAATAAAACAAATATAATATGTAATTATTTTGAACTTCAGATATCGTTTAACGTAATAAGCATATATCGCCAATCTTAACTGCTCATAATAAGTCTAATAAATAGAAATACAAAATATTTCAAAAATTTAAGATAAATTGACGAATAAAATAAAACAACTTCTTCTTCGTAAACAATGATGGTTAAAATGTAACTCAGCTTTTTTGAAATATATACGAATTACTCATATACAAAAAATAGCTTAACAAACACTTAGTTTAATTAACTTATCACTGTAAAAAATAGAAGCCAAAAAATTTAAAAAAACTTTCATGTAAATTAAATTGTTTGTGAAGGAAATAATTCTGGGAACGAAACGGAATGTGGGTGCATTGGACACAGAACAATTGTATTGGGTGTTGATTATTTGCAGTGCGACCACTGTAGTACACTTATAAGTTCGTTTTTTGACTCTGGTATTAAAAATATTCTTAGGTAAATTTCTAATGCCATTGCAAACGATAACCTATTTAGAATAAAAATAAATAAACACAGCCCCAAGAAAAAGAAGTGTCTGAGTTTTATTTACTTTAAAAAGGTTGCCGTCTTGAATATCGCTTACACGGGCAAAAAAAAAACAGACCTACGTAATAAAAACACTACCGCTGCGTTTGCTGGAATAGTAGAACAATCAAAATAAGCAATAAGGAATTGCAGTTTCATTTCATCCGTGCTTTACTTGCATAAATACGACCCCAAAGTATGATAAATAAACAAAAAAGTTCAGTGAGTATACGTGTATAACTTCAAAATTTCAAAAGAATTTTATTTTATTTTTGTTGGATTGAGTGCTGCCGGTCGCCAATCGACGTGCAATTATCACGCTCCTTGTGAAATAAAATCCTGAATAAAGAATGAAGTTCCCGCAAAGGAATGTACTATAAAAAACGTAAAGGGTTTTTGAAATTAAAAGTGAACTAGTTTACAAAAAAATAGTCTATTTATTTATTCATAAACATCACCACAGTTGAAGGGGTAAGTGGACAAAGGTGTCAACGAACAAAAAATTCAAAATGAGTTAAGTTTTCATGTCGCTTGTAGAGATTGTCTACCTAAATTTGGCACGCCCCTCCAACTTATTATAATAGTGTGCGTAAGTGTATCCAAATATAAAGTTTTGTTTGTATTTGAAAGTATTCCACATGAGTTGCGGACCAGCAGTCGTCCGAGACAGTCGGTTTAATGTTTATGCGTCACTACTGTACTGTGTACTACAATACGAAAGTACTGACTGCAGAAAAAACTAAACATGGAAAATTTCAGAAAAAAAAAATTTGCGTGGTCAGGCACGAGAAGTGATAGTTAGTGTGTACCAACGAAAGAAGTTCGAAGTTGAAAACGGTGTGGAGCGCTTAACCGATGCTCGATGGCGCACTTCAAAAGCTGTGGGTGTGAGTGAGAGCACAGTTTCGAGAATCCTCAAAGAAAAACGGGAACGCGATGCAACTGGCGCTGTGTTGAGATCACCGCATAAGATGATAAAAACCCGCAAATGTTTGAGGCGTAATATCGACGATTTCGATATGGCGGTGATTAAACGCACTATTAATAATTTCCACAGAGAATTCAAGCAATATCCAACACTAAGAAGTCTAAAGAGGGTATTGAAAGAAAAAATTGATTTCAATGGATGCATCGAAACTTTACGGCGTTTACTTCTGGATATGGGGTATGGATGGAAAAACACTGACGATAATCGCCGAATGCTCAGTTAAAAACATGACATACAAATGCTTAGGTTTAGATATTTAAAGCAGTTAAGAAAATATAGAGAAGAAGGTAGGAATATTGTGTATACAGATGAAAGTTACATTCACACTACACACGTACAAAACAAATCATGGGCAAATGAGACTGGATCACTGGCACAAAAAAAAAATTTCAAAAGGTATTAGAATTATTATAGTTCATGCTGGCAGCAAAACTGGATTTGTACCAAATGCCTGTTTGATTTACAAAGCCAGTTCAACAACAGAAGACTATCATGATAACATGAATCATGAAAATTATAAAAAGTGGTTCACAACTAAACTGCTTCCGAATATACCAAAAAAATGGGTAATCGTTATGGACAACGCATCTTACCATAACACGTTTGCGGAGAAAATGCCCACCTCTAATAGCAAAAAAGCTGACATGCAGAATTGGCTAAGGTATAAAAAAATTGAATTCCAGGAAGACATAAAAAAAATAGAACTATACGACATTATTTTAAAACATAAAGAGGACTCTTGAAATTATGCAATCGATGTAATTGCGAAAGAAAAAGGTTTTGATATTTTAAGGTTGCCTCCATACCATCTTGAAATAAATCCTATTGAGAAAATTTGGGGTACATTAAAGAACTACGTAGCAAACAAAAATGTAGACCAAAATTTCACGAGTATTCTAAATTTAATTAATGAACACTTGACTATGATCGATGCTACAGTTTGGGACAATACTTACAAACATGTAGAAGAAACAGAAAAAAATATATTGGAAAGACTATGATGACGAGCGAGAATTAATTAATTATTTATGTAGGCGATTTTGACTCTGATAGTGATACATTTTGTTTTTGTGATGATGATGATGATGATGAAAATTGTATGTCTAGTGCTAACAAAGAGCACTGATTTTTTTTTTATATTTAAGTCTGCTGTAAGTTTTTTATATGTATATGTATGTTCTTTTCTGCACCTCTGACAGCGTGTGTGCAGAATTTCATGACAATTGGTAAAGTAGTTGAGGCGTGATGTTATATAGCCTTTAGCTTTCCTCGATAAATGGATTATCCAACAGAATTTTTTTTTAATATCTTAACAAACTCTTCAGGTTTATAATATTAGTATAGATTATAAATAATATTATTTTCATACATAGTATAGATTATAAATAATATTATTTTCAATAGGTTGGAGTGGTATGGGCATGTGATGAGAAGGAATGAAAGGCATATTACAAGGAAAGTGATGAGTATGAATGTGGAGGGATGTAGGGGTAGGGGACGACCCAAGAAGGTATGGATGGATTGCGTGAGAAAGGATATGTGTGTGAAAGGTGTGAGTACTGAGATGACGACTGACAGAGATGAATGGAAGAAGAACACATGTTGTGCCGACCCCACTTAGAGTGGGATAAGGGCAGGAGGATGATGATGATGATGATGATGACATAATAATAAACTTCTTGCTATTTAATCAAAGTATTTTTAATTAGTTGTATTTGTTTATTAAAACTTTGTTTTCATTAGATGTAATAATTTATTATTTTTATCATAAGAATTTTTAGTTTCTCATGCTGCCCGTACTCGCAACATCTTGAGTTTTGCCAGATCCGTCTGCCAACTAATCATAATTGGCGCAGCTGTGCGACAGCAAAGACGTGCCCTTCCATAGAGTGCACGTATGCAGCGCCTTATGACAACAATAAGCCGATTAGTGACCAGATCAGTCGAGCAAAAAATCCGTGCATTTGTTTTAGCTGAGCATCACGCACACACGAGCACGTGGCTAGCCGGGGTTATATATATATTTTCACTTACACATTTAAGAACTCTTTCTTATGGAGGGGCGTGCCACATTTACGTAGACAATCTCTACCACATTTGCAAGCCTGAAATGTATGCATGTTTGTCAGTTAATACCTTTGCTATAGGTCTTCATTTTTGACACGAATCAAAATTTGCACAGTCGATTTATGATCATTTAAAATCTAATTCCATGCAAAAAGTTGATTTATTTTGTTTTCTCAGATAACACCTTTTTCCACTCACCCCTTCAATTCAGTACCTAAAGAATAGTCTAGTAATAGTCCAATAATCTCTAACTCTATAAAAAAATATTTAACTACATACGTCAATGACCCATAGAGCATAGCATAGTCATATTCTCTCATTTAAGAGAAGGTAAAAGAACTATGCCCTGTCTGAAGTATTTTTATAAGATATTTATCATTTCTGAATTTGTATCGAAAATATTATGATTATTTTTATTACACCTATACTTATCAGATCTACCATTTATTATATTTAATGGGCTGAATTCAATGTATATATAACACAATGTAACAAAACAATTAACAATACTAATTAATGACAATAATAAATTCACAAAAACAATGATAACAAAATGTAATTAATAATAACTGACGCGGCGCGGGTTAAAATTAGTGGGAAGAGACTGATGTATGTGACTGTACATAGACAGAGCGGGGTGCGAGGGGCGCGAACTGCGGCCGTACTCTGGTAAATTAACGCAGCGCCGAGTTAGCGCCGAATACGCGCCATTTCCAAAATTCGTAATCTCGCCCATAGTTCAAGCGACCGATTTTTGAAACGGAACGTATTCGGCGCTACTTCGGTGTCGTAAAAAGTCAGAGTAGGCTCACTGCTCTCGCGGCCGATCCGTCTCGTCGCGCCAACTGCCCTCACCGCCCCTTGCCCATATTTTTGGTGTTTGCGCAAGTATCTGGTGCTAACTTGAGAGCCTTTTACTTTTGTGGCGCGTATAGTACTCCCTCTAAAATTTCATCACCATAAGTTGTAAATTGTTATAAAACGTTATTAAAAAATGTCTGATTTTAGACTCCGGGGTTACGTGACAAGCTTAGTATCAATCCAGAGGAGAGACTGAGCGCTGGCGACACGCCCCAACAAGTTAATCGACTTCAGAAACAGGTATTCGTGTTGTAAAAATTTAAATGTATTGCAAATTAAAAAAAATAATTAAGAAGCTATTAAAACGCGATGAACGTTTTACAGGCTAAGGCATCGATACGTAGTGCTTTAGAATCTTTACCGACGCCACGCAACGACTATGAGATTGTGGTCCCAGAGTTTAGCGAGGACAATGCCGAGCTACAACCCGCGCGACCCCTGCTGGAAGATCAGGCCGACAGGGATGCTCGTGTCCAGAAAGAGATGCAGGAGAAACGTAATTAACAGCCTATGCTCCTTGTTTTTCTCTTTGCCAGAAATAAAAACTAGGTTATTATTATAGATTAGACTCTGGGTTACGACTAATAAATTACAAAAAGTTACTACGAAATCTGTTTGGTAATTTTTAATTTTAACTTGTTCATACAAACAGACAAATAAACAAAATAAATTGTATCTTGGATCAAAGCCCGGGTTTATAACTAATAAACAGAAAGTTTTATTGAAATTGGTTCGGTAATTTTTGAGTTTATGGTGTTCATATAAACAGAAAAACAGACAAAAATTCCAAAGAAATATTGTTTTGAGTTCTGTTTCGTCTACATAACCTACAATTATTATTATTTTGGGCAAATATTTTTTGTACGGGATTGACCTTGTTACAATTTCATTATAACTTCATTAAACTATAAAAATTCACAAACTGTTTAAAACCTAAATACTATGACACGAAAAGAAATGATACATCAACAAAAGGAGAATGACAATTAAATAACTAGTACTTAAGTAAATAAAACAGCAAATTGGCCCTAGTCCCAACACTAGGATTCCCTGTGTCGTGGGACTAGTCTCTTCCATGGTACAATAACATAACAAAAAGCAACAATCAGTTGTTACCTATAGTTACCAACAAAGTGGTTATGACAAAAGGAGTAAAAAAGCTATGATGAGGTGTTAAATCAAAAACTGATTAGTATTTTACATTAGATACTTAAATGAAGTGTGTTATCCATAGGTACAAAACATTAACATAAAACAATTTAAATGAACACATATCACACATTAGGTAGTTTCCGTTGTTACAATTTTTCCTCGGTAACCGTTAGTTTGCTCCACCTGTTTTGAGACTTTTTGTTGATTATAGGTTTTTTAGTAGTATTACCACCATCACCACTTTCCAGTCTTATCACGGTCTTATAGAATGTTAAAGCCTTGAAAACAATGCTCTTTAATCAAGAATTCTGCTGGCCTGCTGCGCCTACTTTAGCTGTTCAATCGATATGTCAAAGTATGATCAAAGTTTTGCAGCGGTGTATACACAAACGTTTCGTTATCAGCGGAACCGCGTATCACGTCGGTTTGTACGTTTATTGTCTTCATAACGATCAACCGTTTTATGTAACCGTTTATTTTATGATCAACCATACGGATTTGTATATTGGTTGAACATTTGGCATCAACCTATAACCTCACTTTTCCACAACTTCAATGGTTAGGGTTATTATTATGTAAAGACTGATGAAGGAGTAGAAGTTCGACAGTCTCTTTTTGAGTAACAGGCGTGAGTTTATATGTATGATTATTAATGTCGTGTATCTGAGCAGGAGCTGCGGAGTTGGCCCTGCGGTCACAAGTAGTACAACGTAACGCCGCACGCCCGCTAGACGTGAACACGTCGGTATTACGACCGCGCGGCGCCGGCGGCCAGCTCACCGCCCTACAGCGTGCCGAAGAGTTGCTGAAAGCTGAAATGATTACCATGCTGCATTACGATGCATTGCATGACCCACCTCAACTGCCGCATGGTTCGTGAACTAAATTTTCTTCTCCTCCGTATCAGCAAGCTAGATAGGTTCACTAATACCACATGATCCATTTTGTCTTAACTGTAGCGTGTCGTAACGATGAGATGGTTCACATAAAAGCCTACTTTAACTGAAATAATTGTAATTCTATTCCATCAACCCATTATACTCCACTGCAGGGGCTTAGGCTTCCCCCCAGGGTGAGGGAGACTTGGAGCTTAAATCCACCACTCTGCTCCAGTGCGAGTTGGTGAATTGCAACGACTGCCATCTATTGCCAGCAACTGGGACCGACTGCTTAACGTGCTCTCCGAGGCACGGAGTAAGTGATAGTTATGTACATAAGACAGAAAAAACTCATTAGTACACGCCCGGATTCAAACCACGGCCTCACGGCTTTATAAATTTGAAACAGGTTTGCTGCGCTCGAGCTATCACGACTTCTCCTCCATATAAGCAAGCCAGATAGGTTCACTAATACCACATGATCCATTTTGTCTTAACTATAGCGTGTCGGAGTAATAATTGAACAATTCATCAAAATAGGCGCAGATAAAAAGCGTACCGCTGCGCAACAGGCATCCTTACATTACTTGGACCAGCATCCCTACGAAGAGTTTTCTGTGGAGGAACTGGCCGACGCCAAGGCTGAACTGCAGCGTGAAATGGAAGTCGTTAAAGGTGGAATGGGCCATGGAGATTTAAGCATGGACGCCTATACACAAGTGTGGGAGGAATGTCTCGCACAGGTTTGTACAGATTGATTCAAGAAGCAAAAGTTACGTTATTGTTATACGGAGCTCAGATATATCATAAAAAATATACAAAAGACTGCTTCCCACAGTGATTCTCGCATCACTTTTTGCAATGATGTATTATAAGAATATTTTTTTTGGATGATTGAGGAAAACACATACATAATTATAATAATATTCATCATTTATAGTCGGGTGCTAGCCTGAGACATTTTAACATTTTTTACATGTATAAAGTAAAAAACATATTTGCTAATTGTCGCGCCTTAAATAAATTACCCATAAAATAATATTTAATTTCTGTATTTCGATAAATGAACCGACAATTTAATAGTTAATATAAATTAATGAATGTATTTTCACTAGAATAAGTGTTTATAATTGTCTAAAGGAATTTCCGTCCTTCAACAAACAACAATTAATTATTTATAAGCAGTAAACTATTGTACGATTTATTTCTGCAAGATATTTATTAATATTATGGTCTCCCGAGTTTTTGATATTGCTGGAGAAGTGCGAGAACTTGAGACGAAATATATTTTTTTTCTATTCGTAACACAGCACAATATACGCGTATAATATTAAACTACTCTCTAATTTTAACTGTGTACACATATACACTTGAAATATTATACTGGTTATATACAAAAGATACGGCAATTACAATACATATTAATAAAACGTAATTCTTGGATTGATGCACTCCTTGTTAGACAGTAAACGATTGTACGTAATTCAGCGTCACCGACCCGAGCGTGACGGTTCAGTTTCGTTCGCTGCTTAGTTTGTCGCGCCTACAGAAGTTTTCACTTCAAAAAGAAACACTTCTATTTGTTACAGGTTCTGTTTCTGCCAAGTCAAAATCGTTACACTAGGGCAAATCTCGCAAGTAAGAAAGACAGGCTGGAGTCTGCAGAAAAAAGACTAGAACAAAATAGAAGCCACATGGCCAAGGAAGCGAAGAAATGCTCAAAGATGGAGAAGAAACTTAGAGTGCTGACTGGTATAACACTTTTTTTTACATTCTGAAAATTGGTGCACTTTTTTCTGATAAATTTCATAGATTTATATGTGAATGTGTTTACAGGTGGATATCAAAGTAAAGCTGCATCATTGATAAAACAGTTCCAAGAACTGCAAGATCAGATTGAGCAAGCAAATTTAGAACTGTCTACGTTCAAGTTTCTTGCTGAACAAGAGAAACAGGCGATCCCACGTAGGATAGAGGTAAAATATTTTTAGCAATTACAAGCTTAGTAAGTACACAGTTCTTATGAGTCGCAGCAAATAGCCGCGGGATATAGATAGAAAAAGGAGGGCGAATATCCTAAAAAGTTTCAGCGAAATTAAACTCTATTGTTTTATTTAAAAATCAAAAATATTAATATATAATCAATACTATCACAGTAGCGATTAACTGTCCTATACATCACGCGAATGCATCGAGCTACAGCGCTCCAAGTGAAGACGCTTTGCGTTGCAAGCTCAGCGTCAAACATGTAATACAAATGTATGAATCAATATATTCAATGCCACTAAAACGCTCAAGTCGCGGCGAAATTCAATTACTTCCAAACCGGCAAATTCAATTCTAAACCAATAGTTGTCATCGTTCTAGTTTATGCTATTCACAATTTAATACACAGATTTTAGACATTGATCCTAAAGTCGAAGTAGTTGTAGTGCGCGGGCCCGAGTAAGTAAGACATCTTTGGTACTAGTGCTGGCTTACGAATATTTAGCGCGAGACATTTTTAGGGATGTTGAAATCGCATAAGCTACGAACAAATATCTTTTTTGTTCGTAGCTTCGCATATATCAAATCTATTAGACACACGTAAACTTCTGTGATTTTATAATCCACTAGCGACCGCCCGCAGCATCGCTTGCGTAGACCACACATTCCTGTTTTAGGTAGTATTAACATTCGAAATGGTTTATACGTAGGTACTTTTTGCTGAAACTAATATTGGGTACACCCATTCAAACTTTCAATCTTCATTCTCCCCACTCCTTTAAGAAAACCGGTACTCCCATACTTTTCACCTCCCATTTTCCACCCTTAAAATGTGAAAATCCAAAAATCCTGAAACACGTCATTATTTATTTATTTTAAAATTTTTGTTTTTAACTTTAAAGAACAAAGATTCTCATACAAAGCACCTCCATCCCTCCCTCTTTAAATTTGAAATTTCCAAATATTCCTTTCTTATACAATTAATACTCACGCTATAAAATAAACCACTGTTCCAAATTTCGGCTTCCTAGACTTAGTAGTTTCGGCTTTATCTACGCTGATAGATCAGTGAGGACAAACGACAGACAGCCACAAAAAGTAACTGATGTCACTCTTGATAACCTTCTCTCACGTCTGCAAAGTTTCATTAAAATCTGTTCAGCCATTTTGGAGATTAGCTCGAATAGACACATAGACGTACAGACAGACAGACGGACAAAAAGTAGTGTATGTCACTTTTGACCACCTCCTTTTCATACCCTTGAAATTTCATTAAAATCGGTTTAGCCGTTTTAGAGATTAGCTCGAATAGACAGATGGACGTACATACAGCCATACAAAAAGTAGTGTATGTCATTTTTGATCACTTCCTTTCCACATCTGTGAAGTTTTCTCAAAATCGGTTTAGCCGTTTTGGATATTTGCTCGAATAGACAGACAGACAGACAGATAGTATTATTTTATACATATAGCCTTCCTCAATAAATAAACTATCCAACACAAAAAGAATTTTTCAATTCGAACCAGTAGTTCCTGAGATTTGCGCATTCAAACAAACAAACAAACTCTTCAGCTTTATAATATTAGTATAGATTTTTTTTTAAATTAACTAAACCTTTTTTTTGTTTTAAATTAAATTAACCAGCAAGAGTCACCGCTTTATTTCGGCGCTCGCCGTATTGATCGCCGGCAACTGTCCTCTGCCCCACCGCACCGCTTCTTCACACTCGTCGACTATTTCTCGCGAAGATGTTCTACTTATATAATCTTAATTTATTTGAAAAAAATTGAAGTATTCTTAAAAGTAAACTCTGAAGCATATTTTAAAAGTAACGTCCGTTTTTAATGCTTTATTTCCAGTCTCTGACAGAGGATGTGAACCGCCAAACAGACAGAGAAAAGCAATTACAAAAGCGCTACGCGGAACTTCAAGCTGAATTAGAAGACCTGCAGAAAAATAGGGTGAAGGAAATTGCGACAACTCACAAGGGGGATCAGTCTTAATTTATATTTAAATAATTATAACTATTCTATAAGACATTTAATCTGTTCAGAATAACTATTATTGAATTAAATGTAGTTTTTAAGGTTATAGTGTTTTTTATTGACCAGAATTTCTTTCATGCTTGCAAAGTTTCTATGAAATTTGTATTTTAGTCATTTCGGCGATTATCCCGGATAAACAGACAGACAGACAAACACTCTGACAAGTTACTCATGACAAACTCCTTTTCATGTCTGTAAGTTTCATTGAAATCGGTTCAGCCGTTTTGGAGAATAGCTGGAACCGACAGACATTACGATTTTATTAATATAGAAGACATAAAAATACGAAGATGGCAAGTTTCAGTCCACGCGAAGTCCTCGCACGCCGATCTTCACCCCCGCGAAATTGCATTTGACATTTTCGATGCTGTGAAGTGACATTTATGACTATTAAAACATGATTAAAACTAAACGTTGCTGTAAAATTTATTTACTCTATGGTGGAAGATAAATGTAACAGATCCATAGAATAATTAGACAACAGCGTTTAGTTTCAATAGTCATAATAATGGCACTTCACAGTGTCTAAAATGTCAAACGCAATTTTGAGGGGATGTAGACCGGCGCGCGGGGACTTTGCGTGGACTGCAACTCGCCATCTTGCACCATCTAGCTAGAGTATGAGTGGTTAGACGGTAAACGCAGAAGAGGGCTTCTAGTCAACCATCTTCATCCATCCATCAACTTCAACCATCTTCATTCAACACATGAGAATTAAGTACGTCGATTAATGCCATCAGCGCAAGTCGTCGCTGCTGACCGCTTCTATTAATATTAGACAAGATAACTCGCAAAACATTTATAATGTAACTACAGCTCGCACCTATTCTAAATACGGCTCGATTAGCGATCCGGTTCAAACTGTCATTTTGCCTACTGATGCGCCGCTCCCGCCCAACAAGGCCTTCATCATTTTCGCCCTCTGCAGATCAGGGCGGATTATTAGAGGCAGTTTGGATCAAGGGCTTTAGTCTTTGCTTCTGCCCAACAACAACTTCGTTGGACAGAAATATATTTGGCTTTCTCACAGCCTGGACCACCCTGGCTAACAGCGACATCGTAGAGGGCTTTGCATCAGAAGCAACCGGCTCTGCAGCGTTCCTCTATTAGAATGTCAGCCGTCGCCAGCTTTGCATTCTAATGGTTCGCCTGAAGATATTTGCAGCACTACTTTTATTGACTAGAGAACCCTCAGCAACATTCATTTCGAGATTTGGCTACTTTAGGCCTTATAAAGTAAGTTTCAACTCTCAGATATGTTGCAACTCGTCGATGTGGGTCCACTAATTCGGCAGTAATAAGTACTACGTGAGTGCGCCCGTGTCGTGATAGCACAAAGCGCAACGAACCTGTCTCAAATTTATAAGGCCATAGGGCCATGGTTCGAATCCGAGCGTGTACCAATGAGTTTTTCTGATTTAAGACTCATCAGTACTCAACGTGCCTGGTACCTTTCTAAATACTAACGCTAGAGGCGCGCAGACGCAACTAAATTCTATAAGTTTCAGTTTTACATATTTTTTGTTATAATACTGACAGTAATATATTTCAATTTACAAGCTCTGAATGTAATTTATTCATGTAAAAAATAGTCTTATAGTGCAAAAAAAATATTATTTGAAGTAGTCGATTATTTTCTTTGAATTACGAAACAAATTCAAAAACACGCCATCTACTGTATATCCGTAATACTAAATATATTAATTATAAGTAAGTACCTATGTAACCTGACTTTTTATAAATTGATCGTAAAAGTTTTGTGGCTTTAATCATTACGTTTCTTCTATATTAATAAAATTGAAGTGTCTGTCTGTCTGTCTGTTCCGGCTAAACTCCGAAACGGCTAAACCGATTTCAATGCCTAGTGTAATATTGTAATGTACCTAATAGTGTAATAGCCTAGTGGGTAGCGACTCTGCCTACGAAGCTGGAGGTTCCGGGTTCGAATCCCAGGTCGGGTCAGTATTTATATGATGAATATTGATACGGATACCAGGCCTTGGTTGTTATATGTATGTGGTGTCTTCGCTTGGTACCCAAAACACAAGCTAAGGCTTATAGTTTGGGGCCTAAGACGTTGTTGTGATGTATACGTTATTATTATTATCTTTAATCTGAAGATCAGAATCGAAAAACGATTTAGAAAAAGATCACCAAAAGCATATACAGCGGAAGACAATGTGGCAAGCACCAAAAGATGCCGATAAAGTTCGAGCCAATACGGACAATACATTTATATCCAAAAATGTATGATTTATAAACAGTTATAAAATACCTAGCGGACAAGACAGTATATTGTAGTATATGAGAAAATTCCACCCATCCACCAGCCCAATAGAAGTAGCAAAACGCGCCCGCCCCGCTCTCCACTACAACGACAGCACACTATCGACAGGGCGCCAGCTCATACACCTCGCCAATAGTGTATGCCACCACCAGTCGTTAATCGGCAAATGCCCGTTAGCAATATTTAATCGCGAAAACGTCGAATTATGCAGTGAAATATTGTAAAAACAGAACAGGTTCAAAAACAAAAGATAACATTGAGTGGTGTAACTTTGTATGTATAAGTATGAAATTGTGTGAACTGAAAACTTCTCCGCGCAAACACGTCTCATACTCCCGATACATGGAACGATGTGTTTCGGACAATAAATGTCTTAGCGTGTGTTTAGTGAGGAGGCGGGCGGGGAGCTTCGCTATATCTATGATCAGCCCACATTCGTTCACTGCTGGACATAGGCCTTTCCCAGAGCACGCCACACTTTTCTATCTTCGGCCATCTTCATCCAGCCACTACCGGCAACTAGCTTTTTGACGTCGGTCCCGCGAGCCGGTGGGCGTCCCACAGTACGTTTGCTGGTTCATGGTCTCCACCAAAGACTACTATTGTATGTATATTGGTCTCCACTCAAGAACCTTTCTTCCTCATCGTCTATCCCCATCACTATGTCGATCACCTTTGTTCTCTGACGGATGACTTCATTTCTAATATGATCCATCAAAGATACCCCAAGCATAGCCCGTTATATAGCTCGCTGAGCGACTTTAAGTCGGTGAACTAGTCCTAGCGTCAGTGTCCACGTTTCAGCACCGTAGGTCATGACCGGCAGGACGTACTGTCTACTCAAAATCTACTTCTACTACAGCTTATCGGAAGATTTTCGATACATTGTTTCAACTATTAATTCTAACACGCCGAAAACGAGGGCTAAGAGAAATTCAAACCCACCACCTGTTGGCATGGTCTATCCATACCGGGGGTAATTGTATGCCCAGTAAAAGTCTTCAAACATTGTGGTAGTGGTGACAAGAACAGACGCGGAGCTTCCCGAAAGCAGCCCAGCCCAGCTAAATTCTTCGGTGGACCTCTTTGTTGAAGTTGTGTCTCCCTAACTGGACAGTCTGTCCTAGATAGACATAGTCTTGCACAACTTCAAGAGTCGCACTCTCTACGGTTACCGGTCTCGGTAGAATGGTCTCGGTATATTCGTAGAACATGACTTTCGTCTTGTCCTCCGGCATTGAGGCCATTTACCATTCTACTGAGCTCCTCTAGCGAAACGTATCGAAGATGCGATCGAACGGAACAAAGGTCCGAAAGTTTTCGTTCAGCAACTTGGTCGAAGCCAACTGGCGAAGCTCAGGACTAGCGACAAGACAACAAAATCGTCTACTAAAAACCAGAGAGTCTCGCTGAGATTGAGACATTTTATAAAAAACTCTATGCCATGCATGCACCTCCTCCTGTAGCCCGCGACAACAGCGATCTGAGAGCTCCGCTGACCCGACACTACACAGATGACATTATCGAGGTCAGATTAGCTCTCAGGCAGCTAAAAAATAGCAAAGCACCCGGCGCCGATGGCATCACGACAGATCTTCTGAAAGCAGGCGGGACACCAGTCCTGAAAGAGCTTCAGAAGCTATTCAACTCTGTCTTACATAGCGGTGTTACGCCGAGTGCATGGAGTGAGAGTACATTAATCCTATTCTACAAAAAAGGAGACAAAACGCTCCTTAAGAATTACAGACTGATCTCACTCCTGAGCCACGTGTACAAGCTGTTCTCGAGAGTCATCACGAAACACCTCGCCCAAACATTTGATGAATTTCAGCCCCCTGAGCAGGCCGGATTTCGAAAAGGCTACAGCACTGTAGACCACATACATACGCTAAGGCAGATTATTCAGAAAACAGAAGAATATAATCAACCTATGTGCCTAGCCTTTGTGAACTACGAGAAGGCCTTTGATTCCGTCGAAACCTGGGCTGTTCTGGAATCCTTGCAGCGATACCGAATCGACTATCGTTACATTGAGGTGTTGAGATGTCTGTACGAAACCGCGACAATGACTGTCCAGGTTCAGCACCAGCGGACGAAACCTATCCAATTGCGAAGAGGAGTGCGACAGGGAGATGTGATATCCCCGAAACTGTTCACCAACGCATCGGACGATGTTTTCAAGACGGTGAACTGGAAATATCGTGGCATCAATGTCAACGGCGAATACATATCTCAGCTCCGGTTTGCTGACGACATAGTCATCATGGCAGAGTCGCTGGAGGAGCTCAGTAGAATGGTTCTCGGCTTATTCACCTAAACTTTTTCAAAACTACTTCTTTCTATAGATAATAACATGAACATATAGATAACATGAATTTTGGCTATTCAGATGAAAAAAAAAATTAGAGAAAGGTGACATTTCATTGTATATATAAAACACATATGTGAAAATGATGTTGAAGACGGAACGAAGAGTGACGGTTGTAGCAGGAGCATAAGAGATATACAGGTAAAGTCGTTAGTGGCAAGAGGTAGTAGCAGATGCGGAAAGGAGGCAAACAAAACCTGAAGTCAGTCCAGGCATTGCTGGCGTGAACTTTAAGTTTTGTTGTTGTTTACGTGGCCTGCTAGTAAATTAAACACATCAATTATCCTTACAATTTTTATTGTTTCTACATGATCGCATGGAACAAATCAATTCAATCATTAAAGTTATGAGATGGAACATTTTGTACCTGCTTGTAAATTATCATGGTTATTACAAAGTAATTTCATATTACACTGTAGTTGTAACAGCAACTCAATATATTATTTAAAAAAAAACGTTATCACTTCAAAATTATACAATAGTTTGTACATTAATATAAAAAATAATTGAAATATATCACAGAAAATTTCATCCAAACCAGCTGGAAATTATTAAACATTAATTTTGCCTACAGTATACACATATTCAAGTTCAACTATATTAGAATTCTTAAAGAAATAATAATCAGGCACTATCGTCGGAATCACTTGAAATTTGCCGTTTTGTTTTTTTCGTCTTTTGTTTTATTACTATTGGACTGTCTCCTGATTGTGGGTCAATATCATTTGATTTGAAGTCTTTGACATTTTTTCTTTTGTATTTCCTTCTTTTCCTTCTTGCTTCTAACCGCTTTTCGGCAATTTCTAAATCTGATAAATCATTAGCTTGCGTTAGTCCAATATGAGAATCTACACAGAAACTATCCTGAAACATTTAAATGCAGTTAGTTTGGACCCTTAAAATAATCCCATTTTATTTAAAATTGCCAATTACTTACGATTTCATAATAATCGTCATCATTCACAACTTGAGAACACACTTCTTCCAACCTGGGCGGTAATTGAGGTATTTTAAAAACACCTTTAACAGGACTCCTGAAATTCAACAATTTGTATTACATTATTTATAAGTTTGAGGCAATTTCATTGACTTTAATTTTTTTATTTTTAGTGCTAAAAATGGAACCCTTATAATTTCGCCATATCTGTATGTCCGTCCGTATGACCTTTCCTGTGGTGTTTGGTGATCATAACTTACACAGATGATTGCTTCTAAATTCGGCAGAATAAAAACCGGTCAAGTGCGAGTCGGACTCGCACAAGAAGAGTTCTGTACCATCATACAATATAAAAAAGAACATATTTCTTGTATGGGAACGCCCTTTCATTTTTATTATTGGTTGCTATAGCGGCCATAGTTCATGAAAATTTCAATTGGAAGCAATAATCTCACAACCCCCATCGCGAAAAACGTCGAAAAAGACATTTTGCCACAGTGGAAATATTGTCAATGTGGACATTTGACCACAGTGATCATTTTGATACAGTGGACATTTGGGCACTGGGTATTTTGATACAGTGGAAATATTGTCAATGTGGACATTTGGCCACAATGGTCATTTTGATACAGTGGACATTTGGGCACTGGGTATTTTGATACAGTGGACATCATGTACCTAAAAGCTTTTATTAGGTGAACATTTCACGAGATGTGAGGTTTTAAAGTCAGTTACAGTACAATTCATATGCCTCTGTCTAACTTTTGAACTGTGTGATTAAAAAAATTTAAAAATAAACAAGTAAATACTACTTAACAAACACTTTCAACGAAAATTCAAAGATATGTTCATAAGTTTGTGAGATATCTGCTATTTCCAGTCACCAACAAACTTAATTTTGTGTGATTAGTGACTGTAAGGTGATTGCTTGTGGTATATGCTATAGGACTCCAACAGTGAGTTACAAAAATGAAAGCTCGATCCTATCTACTTGAAGTCTCTGTTAACCAATAATATAACAATATTCGTTTTTTTAATTCTAGCTCTAGCCTATGATTCGCAATAGTTGATGCGTGTCCATCTCGCACTTGAATGTTAACCGTGAAACAATCGATTGGGATTACTCACTTAACAGATTTTAGATAGTGGGCTTGCATGTCAACCTGTTGTTGGCTAAGCGTCTCGTTGTCATCACATATGAAATCAACAATACTACCAATACTGTCGTCCGTGAGCTCATCTCCGCTATCGTGCGACTGACCCGACAGCTCCGCTTCTAACTCCAAAAACATGTTCGCTTTTTTCTAAAAGTGCAATATGTGTATCAACAATCAACATACCAACATTCATCTATTAAATGCCAATCCAAGTTAAACATAACACCATAATTCTAATCAAAAATTTCATAAATAATCAGTCATATAATCGAATGGACAGGTTTCAAAAATAAATGGTGTTTTCATTTTATTTACAATAACTAAGCTATACTTTTAGGCTTTAGTTTTATAACATGCAGAAGGATAGATAGTTATTGAAATAAATTAGTAGTAATATTAATATTTGAGACATATAACACACGGTCATCTAGCCCAAAACTAGGCAGGGCCTGTATCTATGGACATGAGACAACTGATATACATATATAAATAAAATCATAGTGTCTGTATGTCTGTTCCGACTAATCTCCGAAACGGCTGAACCAATTTCAATGATACTTTGCAGACGGGCAGAGGGCATTATCGGGGGTGACATAGGCTACTTTTTGTGTATCTTTCCGTCTGTTTTTGTCAGTTTCAGAATGTTCTAGTGTATCACAATGTCGTAGGGCGTCGCGTGCCTTTAGCTGTCCGGCTAAAACTGTATAGTCCACGCGGGCGAAGCCGCGGGCAGAAAGTTAGTCTTTAAATATTTTTATAATATAGGTATACACATATACTTATTTACACTCAGATACCAAACAAATAGACATGTTCACATACACAAATACTTGTCTCGGGCGGGGATCGAACCCGCGACCTATGGTTCTGCAATGTCTTTAACCACTCGACCAACTGGGCAGTCAATTTAGTGTGAATAAGCTTTTTCAGACAAGGATTGTGAAGTAATGATTAATGAACTGTTTGTATATGATCCATTCCAGTGTGGTCTGCATGTTTTTATTAACAATATCCAAATTAAATTACCTTTCTCATTTTGTGATTTACTACATGTCTTTGTGATTCCCAATTATGGCTTTTAGGCACAGACAAATTAATATTATTCTTACTGCTCGAAATGAAGTCATCATCACTGCCATCAGATGATGTATTGTCTGGTCTTTCACTTTTCTCTTGTAACTGGTTACATACCGAACTTGTGTTTGAGCAGATTGGAAAAGTTTTTGTTTTTCGTCTAAACACTTGTAGTTTTCTAATACTACTTTGTGATGGTTTTATTTCTGGACATAATTTTTTGTCACTTTGGAAGAGAGGTAAACTATTTTTCAATTCACATTGAGGAGGTAAATTTTCCTTCTGTTGTGGAAACATATAATTTACATTATTATTATTTCTGTTTAATGTAACTCTAACTTTCTCTTGTAAGGAATGTATACTGTCATCATCTTTTAGATTAACTTTTCTTCTTTTAGTAAAGTATGGAGATCCTGTATCTAGTTCATCATCACCATCTGATCGTTGTTTTCTCTTACTGGATGATGGACTTTTTAAAATTGATATATGTTCGTTGTTTGTTTCAATCTCGTTATTGATATTGTATACAACAGTGTCTTCAAAGTCACTATCACTGTCTAGAACAATTAGACTTTTTCTCGCTTCTTTATTAGTTTTACCTTGATTAGAGGTTTGTAATTGTTTTTTCTCAGCTTGACTTAGTAAGATTGGTGATGAACTTCTATCATTATAAAAATTTTGGTTGTAGTTTTGCAATAAACTTTGAGAATGTTCAATGGCAGGATCTTCATTATTTGTTTTGTTAATCATATCAACCAGCTGTGTGATTGAGAGCAAACTTTTAGTATAATTACAATCTGTTTTTGTGGAAGTTTCTGGTGAATCAACTTCTTCCTTATCACTTGTATTTTTATACAGGGTAACATTATTGCCTCCCACAGAAGAGTATTGTTCTAATAATCTTCTTGGTTTTCGATTAGGAGATGATGTAGTAACTTCTGGCTGTATTTTTTTTAAACTTAATTGCTTCTTAAAAGGTTGAGAATAAGGAAGTATGGGAGACGTCATCACAGGATGCTGTTTGCATGTGCCAGACAAAATGGAAGGACTAAGAGGTGGCTGTACAGACATGTTTACAGATTTAATTTCTAATTGTGTGGGTTTTTCGCAAACATTATCATTTATTATCTTTACATTAACATCAATACTCTCGCCAGAACTAATAAATATATCTTCTATGCTATCCAAACCAAAGAACCCTAATGTCTCTTTTGGATCACTCGTATTCAAAACATTTGAATCAATTTTTACATTATCATTCAACATATCTTCACCAGGAAGACTGTCAGCAAAAATATCTTCAATATCGCCCAAATCAAAGTTTTTATGTGATGACGTTTTCGGTTTTGGAGATTCGAATATAGGACTATTTGTTTCTAAGAATTCAAAATCTAAATAAAAATTATTACTTTGTTTACTTTCAATCAGCCTCAAATTGTATGCATTACAATCTTGACTAACATTGAGATTTCTGTTATTCAAATAGTTCTTTAACGATTCAGGAGTTATTTCATCCAAAAGATTCAAGTCTGGATGGTTTGGTTTCTCTAAAAAACCGAAATTAATTGATTTGTCGGTTTCTTCTTCTATTTTGTTTACGTACATACAATTGCAGACAAGACGACATATATGACATGGAGTTTCATCACTCTTCGAGTTACTGACACTAAGATCAACTAATAAATCAATTATTGTCGTCGGTATATTTCCATCATTTTTAATTCCTAATTCGTTTACTAATTTAGTGAAGTCTCTTGTTGATTTTGTGGCTGTACTGAAAAGAGTTCTTATATCGCCATCCTTCTTGGATGGTGACTTTGGAGTGAGTTTTTGCTTCTTCTTAGGTACTTTTGATTTTATTGGTAGAACAATATTAAGATTTTGTGTGGAAAGCATCTGTGTGTTAAAAGCTGAAAAAAATATTTGCATTGAATCAAAAAAGTAAATCTTGATGAGAAATGACATGACTTATGTGTTGATACATCACTGATTACAAATTATATACATACTTGGATTTTGAGAACACGCTGGCAGTTCAAGTCGTTTTGCATCAATATATTGTAACAATTCACTTAATACTTCAGAATCACTAGAATGTCCTATATTTACAGTTGGTTGCAAATTTCTTTGCCATTCGAGCCATGTTGTAAGACTTAATGTATCTTTTTCTTGATTGGGAGAAGAGTTCAGATCATCTGAAATAAAGAAAATACTTATATGTAGTGTAAAATCCATAATTAAATCAGGTTTGTACCTACAATTTAAAAGAAAATGCTACTAAACCTTTTTTCTGTGCCCAATATTCTCTAATATTGGGGAATAAATGTTTATTTACAAAACCCTCAGGAAATAAATTTTGGTATTCATCTATACTTAATTGACTACTTGTATTGCTTCCTCCATCTTTTTTAGATTTACTGCTACCTGACGAGCTTCTGACAAACATTTCTCGCAAATCGGTTTGGCCCTGTAATTAATTAAGTGTAACATAAGGAAATATGTACGAGGCGAAATATATTATGTTATTAATGCCATATGTAAAAAAATATATAATATATAGGTACCTAATTAAATAGACAATGTTATTTTTATACAAAATCATTATTATTAAACATGCAAGAAATTTGGTAATTGGTTACTATGGCATATTAATGTTAGACATTAATACCTACGCACTAAGGATAGGATAGCCATGTATGTCAGAAATATTGACAGAAAATTAAAATATTATTATAGCTTTCTTCAATATTGTAGAAGACTATGCACAAATGAATTTAGCTCTTATAGTTATATATCTTGATTTTTCATATTCAAAATATTGTACCTTTTTGTTTTTCTCTGTGATATTTTTTTTCTTAACATCCTTATCTTTTGAATTGTTTTTTTGCGCTACCGTAATATGCATTTTTTGGCATTGAGGTGTAAACCCATGTGGAATCATTCTAGGGTTCAGTTTGTAAAGATTATTTTTGACCTCTTTAGAATTTGAAATTTTTTGGTTTAGGCCATCTCTTTGACGCATGCAGTCCATCAAAGTCTGTGAAAAAATACTAGATAAGTAATTTGAAGAGGTAGACATAAAATTGAACATAAAAATTTAGGTAGGATGAGAGAATATTGAGACGATGAACATAAAAATATATAAATTGTTTAGAACCGTTTCAGAATATCCATAATATTTTACCTGATGCTCTTTCCCTTCGGTCACCAATATGTACACTTGGCCACCTCGCTCACGACCTGTTCGTCCACATCTGGTAAAACAATGTCAACTTATATAAGAACATATTTTAGGAAGCTACAATAAATCCGCCCAGAGAACGCGTTTCTGACTTTCGCATATCCATCGAGTAACATAAATATTGAGTGATGCGACATAGGAGGTAGAGCGGATATTGATGGTGACATGGAATTGATAATTTGATAAAAAATTAAGTTGATTATAAAATAATTGTGATTTTGGTTCTGAAAGATATAATGAAGAGTTAATTAAATTAAATATTATATTTTTACCTATATTTAAATTTTTATTGCATAAATTAGGAAAAGGATATATTTAAAAGAAAATCGATAATAAGAGATATTCCTTATAAATTATAAACAAAAATCACTTTATCCCTAAGAACTACAAGGAAGTGGACTATTGCAGATAACGCATTGTTTCACGAACAAGCGGGACCACACTTCACAAATCAAGTGAATATTGCAAAAGGAGATTCATATAACAATAAATCTTTGTTGTTGTTACCAGGTTATTGTCATTTACATAAATAACGTTTATTCGATTTCGATCTATTCGTTCCTGAATACTATACCAATACTATTGTGAATCAATCACTAAATGCACTTCAAGAAACATCTATGTGGAAAATATTTTTTCGTACAAATATATATTGACCTTCTCAAATTTATAAAGCCATAGGGCGAATAAGGGCGTGTACCAATGAGTTTTTTGACTTCACTGACTCCGTGCCTCGGAGAGCACGTTAAGCAGTCGGTCCCGGACGCTGTCAATAGATGGCGGTCGTTACAATCCCCAACCCGCAGTGGAGTAGCGTGGTGGATTTAAGCTCCAAACCCCCTCCTCGCCCCGGGGGAGGCCTAAGCCCCTGCAGTGTGGTAAAATGGGCTGATGATGATGATATATTGACCTTTGTACAAGCCGCACAGGCGAACGTGTAGAGATGTCAAAGCAAATGATTAAATCCACGTTTCCGACATCGAGGCCCTCCTCGGCTACGCAGGTCGCTACCAGTGTATTGCAGGTCCCTTCTCGGAAGCTGCGCATGACCCGCAGCTGCTGTTTCTGGGACACCTTACCTGGTAAAGAAAAAGCAATGGAGAACAAATATAATGGATCATAACTTAAGATTAGTTAAAACAGTGTTACAAGCTTAGTTTCCATCAAAATCTTTTATATTTTTTTTATGATTGATGTGGATATTTTTCAGATGTTTATAAATGGGTAGATCGCGCCACCCTTTTTATTCGCTCTGAAATTGAAGCGAGTAACGTCGCAGTAGCAAGAACAGGTATCAGCGAGGCAAAAGCGGACCTGCGCCTGCGCAAAACCGCACCCGCGTGAACTTCAGTGGGAACAAGATGTTTGGTACGACCTGTAGTATAATCACAGATTAGATAATAGTTACTATGTAATAGATATACCACTCTCATACAAAAACAAATAAGTTTACGTTATAGCCTATGAAATCATGGCTTTATATTATTCATTATGAGTATTCACCTTAAAATCTCTAACATTTAAATCTAAGTTTGTTTAAATTAGATAAATCCTTTTATTTTTAGCCATACTTGTACAAAAATAGTAACTTAATTAATAAAACTATCTTACATCCGCGTCTCCGCCTGCAGTTCGACATAGCATTGGAGTACATACAATAAAAACACAATTGAGAGTAAGGTCTAAATTCACTTTCACAATCGGAATGATGTATTGAGTAGGTATTAATAATCAATTTAATATTGCCACACGACTTTAAAAGCATGTGGCATTTCCTTAGTTTTTTAATTCATCCCTGTTGTAATTGACGTAGAATCAAAATTCATAACTGTTAATAAGACTCAAATTCATTTGTCAGGTAATTGAAGAAACTTTGATAGAACCGTTCTGTCGAATCTAATCATAAAAGAAATCAGATTGTATTTCTGCCCCGTTACAACATAAAGGACAAATTTGATATGTCAGGGGAGTATTTTGATCAGGATAAATAGTAGCCAATGTTACGCTCCATCCGTTCAACTCAATCCCTTAAAAAACCATCTCATTTAATTGCCTCTTGCGACGTGTAGAAGAAATAAACAAGAAACGTCATGACTTTCATATTTATAATATTATTATGGATAATCATACCAGCTCCTTGCCCTACAAACATCTGTGGCACTATGAGTGGGCGACATTGCAGCAACAAGCAGTGTACCAAGCTAACACTCTCACGATATTCACAAAACACTGAAACAACACAGTAAAAATAAGAAGCATATTTATTAAATATGGTACATTCTACAGAGAAAAAGGCTACAGTGGTATGGAGGTGAGGAGGAGAAGAAGACAAGAAGGCAAAAACATGGAGAAATTAATAGATACCCAAGAAGTAGAGAGACAGAGTTAGTGGGAATATGGTATAATACTGAAGACAAAGTATAATAAAAGATTTAAGGAATTAACAGATAACAAGAAGTCAATGTTTTTGAAAACATAGGGGGGGGGGAGAAGAAGTCAGGAGATGATGGCAAGATTAAGATGTAGAAATCTGGAAGAGAATAACAAGCACTGGATGGCAGATGAGGATAGGAAATACAAAATATGCATCTCAATAATCTCTCATAATCTCAAATAAGAGAAGGAGACTTAGAGCATTTGATGGAGCATGCAGGGTGAGGGAAAGAAAAGGAAATAGGAAAACTACTAGAGGAAAGTGGGGAAAGAGAAGCAGTGGAATGGGTAAAGAGGATAGAGAAATTAAGAAACAGTCTGATAATGAAGTGATTCTACAAGGATTTTTTTACCTTTTGGGGTACGGAACCCTAAAAAGAAGGTAGGAGGGATAGGAAAAAATAGAAAATAAGGAAGGGGGTGGTGTAGAGAAAAAATAATATAACGAAAATGTACTTTGAGAACTTGACCAGTAGGCTGTTTTCTGAATAAATAAGATTTTAACAAATATATTTGGAATATTTAAAATGGACAAACTACCTATTGATTTGGTCTCCTGTCCTTTATCTTTAAATTTGTTAAAGTGGTCCAACATTATTTGACGTAATATATCAAATTTGGGATGGCCGAAACTTAAATTTGTTGGTATCTGTAACAAAATCAAATCATAAAGAGTTATAACAAAAACAAAATGTAATGTTATTTCTTTTAAACCCATAATGTTATTTCATTTCTGTTATTACTATTCCAAAACAATTATGATTAATTAATAGAAGCGCGAAAATTATAAAATAATTTCAATTATCTTTAGTGTTCCCAAAAGTTATTGACATCGCACAATTATTTTTTATGCGATTTGCCGGTTGCTTAGTTGAGTGTTTGGAGACCCCGACTGCAGAACCAAAGGTAACAGATTTGTACCCAGGACAAATATTTGTTGTATATGAACAATCTATTTGTTTCATGTATGCATGAACAATATCTATACTAAGTCACTATTCCGCCATATTTTAGTAGTGTACTACAGGTCTGATTCTAAAGTAAAATCCTTAAAAAAAGGTTTTAATTCGAACATGAACTTTTTCAAATATATTTTCATTTTTATAACATTAACATTGAAATAGAAAATTCAGACATTCAATAATATTAATAATAAAGTCGTTTTTCATCCAAATAAATGTAAAGTGACAGCAAACATGTGTTCTACTACTGAACTTGTACGAGGAGTGATCAAAAAGTTACTAGAATATAATAGAATTGAATATTAGAAACAGAGTTTAGTTGATATTTTGAATTTATACAAAACCTTTATTTTTTGTTACTGGCCAGTGTGAATATGGTTCGCAACAGGTAACTTTTTCTTTTGTTTTACTTTCATTTCAATGTCATTATTGCTTTTTTTGTCTACTAATAAACTATTATGCCTTACTGTCTACTTTAGGGAACTATTGTCCTTCATATTCTACAGTGGTTTGTTGGTGTACAGAGTTTAAATATGGGAAAAGTAGCCAAGCCTAGTACCTCTCTAACAAAAGAAAACAACAAAACTATGATCTAATTTTGAATGATAGAAGAATAACTATACATTTTATAGGTGAGACTCTAACCATTACTTTTGGCAGTGTTCAATCAATTTTAATGGACAAGTTATACTTCAAAAAAAGTTTCTGAACGATGGGTACCTATAGCTCGAAATTGAAGGTCCATAGAGCGCCTTCTAGTGCGGCAAAACTACGTTAAAACAATGAGTTTGTGTTTGAAGTATGAAACGTAACAACAGACCTATGTTATTGTATATTTAACATATTGCTCATCATTAACAAATAATAGGAAGGAGGTTTAGACTGCTATGGCCAGAATAAGTCCAAGTACCTGCACTGAACTGACACATAAAATAAAAAGCCACATCCATATCAGTACAGTAGTTTTTGAAGAACATGCACAAACACACATGCACGCAAACACTAACATGGGAATAAATGAACTGTATGATATATGTAGATACATGCCTTTCACATTGAATGGTACCAAATTCATAAAACAATATGGGATCATAGTCAAAACTAACAAACCAAACAAATAAAACATTGCAACCTCGTATGGTTTTCCAGACATAAGGCCAAAATTAGCAATTCATTTTGCTAAGCATTTTTTTTCTTATAAATTATGCATGCAATGTAAAATTATGAGATGGTTAGCATCTCTTGCTATCCCTTGACAGATTATGTCGTATATGTGGCGGTCGCCTTATAGCATGAGGTGCTCCTAGGCATGGTGTGAGTTGTGACAGAATATGGGAAAAATTTTATTGGAAATAATAATGATTACCTCTGGCACTGATCCATCAGGTAACACACTGAGATTCAATGATGATGGATTGACACCTAAGTCGTCTCGTAGCCTTTCCAATAAGGCCATCAGCCTATCATCAGATTGTATCCAAGACTTCTCAGGATGATCATCAAAAAAATTGAGAAACACTCGAGAACCATGCCTGATTAGAAGTTCTAGGCCATGATAGAGACTTATTATGAATGTAAAATCTTTCATTATTTGATTATGTTGTGGATGCCTGTAAAAAAACATGAAAATTGCTTTTAATTTCTTTTGACAGTTTAAGAACACACATTGAATACACTTGTGTGCACTGTACTAACACTAGTATATAAAAAATTGACACTCTTTAAAGAGGGAGATGGGCACAATCACTTACATATTATAAAACAAACTCCCCCACCATGTCTGTTTGTCTATCTGTCTGAAAGGGATAAACTCAAAAACTACTGAACAGATTTTTATGTTGTTGACATCAATAGATGGAGTGATTCAAGAGGAAGATTTCCGTGTATGATTCATTAATGTTTTGTGTAAATTAGTTGAAATGTGACAATGATTGTTGAAGATGTCGGGAAAAATCAAGCCAATTGGAAAATTTCATCGAAAACGCTGCTTAATCTCTTTGAGATATAACAAAACAATGTATGGAGAAATTGTTTCTTTTTTACAGGTCTAAAGAAAATTCCAGGGGGCATATGTATGTTTTCTAAGGATAGCTTACTAAAACTATTCTACTGTTTAAGAAAATAGTCACATATAATGTTGTAATTATTGGAAAGCTATTTACACAGATAGGATATTAATCCTTATCAAATTAAATACATTTGTTACCTTAAGTATTTAAAGTACATTATAATTGCCGTTTACAATTAAAATTCATATCTTAGGAGTAATTGCAAAATTAAAACTATCACACGATAAAATAAATTGAAGCGGTCCCACACAGATGCGACACGCGTGATGTAACTATGGTAAGGGAGCCCGGGATGCTAATTTTGCAGTTACTACCAGTTACAGCTTTCGTGGGGACCTGTTGGATTATTAAGTTTAGGTTCTATGACGAAAAAAATTTTATGTTAAGTTTGTCATTTTAGTGGAGGGCCGGGGGGGGGGGGGGGGGGGGGGGGGAGCGTGTACAAATTTTCAAAAATGTAAAAAAACCAGTCACGTGGAAACGCTCGAGCGATATGAATGGCTGAATGTTAAGTGAACTCAAAAAAGTGTTTTATTCAAATGACTGACGATTTGGATGCGATCACAAGTCATGACCGATTTTTGAAAATGTAAAAAAAAAATGTGACCTTGACATGCCCGAGCGCGTCAGATTTTTATACAGACGGTATAAAAGTCGTCCTAAATGATAATCTGACAATTATATGAAGGGATATTGTTAATCTAACATACTAAAAAAATATTTAATTGTTTTTTTTATCAACCTTTTGACTAGTCATCAATCATTCTCAATCAATTGGCTCTGTCAATTAAATGGGTTATGACCTTCAATCTGACCAAATATGGTTAGTGAGTAGCGAATAGGTTAATGGTTGTAATGAAACCAATATGTATCGGTGTGAGAGAGAAAGAGAGGCGCGGAGTGGGAAATACACAGTTCTCAGCAGCTGTATGCTTCGCACTTTATTGATGGTTTATAGCTACATCGCGCCATGAAAATCGTCAGATTATATTTTTTCTGTAATCCTTGAACGATTTTCTTCAAATTAAAAAAATAAAATTCAATCGCGCTCAAGTATTTCGAAGTGAAGTTTTTTTTTAGAACTTTGTGACTTGCCCATTTCCTTATGTCACGCTCAAATCGTCAGATTATTGAAATATACACTTTTCTGCATGTACTTAACTTACCTTGTCTTAATCTGACTCGTTCGAGTTTTTCTGAGAATCGATTTCTTTTACTAATCTGACGGGTTGCCCTGCCCTCAATGCACGCCCCTATATTAAGTGTTCATATATGGTAGAGGTACATTACAGTCCTAGGTTTCTCCCCATACGATTTTCTGACGCGTTCGAGTAACGCGCAAAATTTCCGCTTGGGCTCCTCTACTATTAGGCAGAAGGTATCAATGTAGTATACAATGAAATATTTTAATTTGTTTCTATTCTTTAGTTTTTCAAGTATTTGCAGAATTGGAAATAAAATACATTGAAAATACTCACAAGCTCAATTAAACAAGCTGACACGACAGAACGACATAAAAAAAATGCTACCCTTGCGAAGCTGGGGCAGGTCGCTAGTATAAATATAAGATAAACATATGAGTATCCTAGCAATTCAAACTGTCAAAAGTAAATCCTTTTTATGAGCAATTGTAACTAATTTTATAAAAAGGATTCTGAACGATCAATAAAAAATAGATTGTCATCATTTAGAAAAACATATTAAAGTGCAGCTACTGAAAAAAGGATAATAGGTACTATCTTATGAATATTTGGATTATAATAGTGCAAAGGCCTCATTGCAATAGTTATAAGATAATGGACATGAAAAATCAAATAAGCTTACTAGAATTTCTGGCCATAGACATAGAAAAACTTTAAGGTTTAAGATATTTATTACTCATTAAGAATATACAAATTCACTTACATGAGAAAGGATGTACTTATCTCTATATTAATAAAATTCAAGTGTCTGTCTGTCTGTTCCGGCTAATCTCCGAAACGGCTGAGGTGATTTCAATGAAACTTTGCAGACGTTCAGAGGGCATTATCGGGGGTGACACAAGCTACTTTTTAACCCCCGACGCAAAAAGAGGGGTGTTGTAAGTTTGACGTGTGTGTGTATCTGTGTATCTGTCCATGTCATCGTAGCTCCCAAATGGATGAACCGATTTGGATGCGGATTTTTTTATATGAAAAGTGAATAGTCGGGAGTGTTCTTAGCTATGTTTGATGAAAATCAGTCCAAGATGGCCGCCGCCACAAAATGGCGGATATCATATTTTTTTACTACTCCATCAATATGGGTATCAAAATTAATCTTGTGAACTATTATAAAAGAGGTCACTTCTTACCTGGCTCCCCTGTCACGATTCTGACATTCTTTATATAACATCACTATACGTCCTTTAGACAAATTGCCAATATTCTGAGGCAAAACATTCAGTTGTTTTAATCTCCTCGCATACTCATCTATTATCTGAAATTTGATAATTAATGATTAATAATAGATAGTTTTCGCACCACGCCCTCTGGATGCAGCATGAAATATAATTTTTAGAAAAACACGATTAGCCATCTCCGCGAGGGTGAATAAGTTTTCGAGCGCTACAAAAGAAGGCAGCTGTTATAAAACATTATGAAGGTGTAAAGTTTTTACAAAATTAATTTCAAGTTTGATAAAAGGAAAGCAGGTAGCGCACGAAAACGTTATTACCTCCATGCCAAAAACACATGGTCAAAAAACAAAAGTTAATCTTACTTCAACATATTGATTTCGGAGCTGCGTTAGTTCTGGGCCTAAAGGAATGACAGTAGTGTTTATTTTGCGACTGTGACTGTAAGGTGCAACATCTATGCAATGTTCAGATCGCAATTCTAAGTGCGCTATGTGTAAACTTTTTACTACCTGAAAGAGTGCATAATTAAAATGTAATTTTATTATAATGTAAACAATAAGAGTACTTATATATAGTTTTTATGAAAATCTTAGCATATTTTTACCAAATAAGATCAATAAGGCAATAATAGGTTAAACACACAGACCAGTCAACCTATAGACCACACTTTAATAAACGTCAGCACGAAAACGAAATCGCCAAAAAGTGGCGGGGTGCGGGGAGAGGTCGCTAGTTTTCATTGGCTCGTTCAAAATTGACAATTTAATGGCTTCCGACGTGCTTCCAACTGACCGCTCACAAGAGACGTAGTTATGTAGTGTCACAACATAGCCTTGGCGAATGCTACTGCCTGTCAAAGCGTGGTCTATAAGGTTGACTTGTCTGTGGTTAAACATAACAGAAATTCATGACTCTTTTTCTACTAGTGGCAGGAAAATAGCACTCAATTATTGAATTGTTAATTATTACATCTGCAATAATCTATTATTCTATCACTTATTAGTAATGATTACTAACATTAATCACATCTTCAACTTTGCTTCCTGGCGTTGCTGACAATGCTAACACTCTATACGTTTTGTGATTCATATCAGTTAAAGTTGAAATAATTTGGCAATAAGCATAATTTCCTCTTGCTCTATGGGCTTCATCAAAAACTATACACCTGATTTTTTCTGCAGGACAGATTCCTGATTGAATGTCATTGTAAATTACTTGTGGAGTAGCAAAAACGACTCTTTTGTTTTCCCATTGAATTTTTCTCTTATTTATTGGTGTATTACCTGTAAATATGTAAATTATTCATTTACAATTAAAATACAAATATGGAAATAAAAGAAAATTAATCAATTACCTGTCATTTCAATGGAGTCACTAGGTGGAATAGCAACAATATTATAACAAGCATCTATTTGTTGCGCTACTAATGGACGAGTTGGTGCAGTGAAAATTATTTTGCCAAGAGGATACCAACGATAAAAATTGTACATGATTACAGCTGCTATAAATGTCTTTCCTAATCCTGTTGGTAAACTAACCTGAACATCAAAAGAACATTACTTAATATCTTTTTTTTGAGAAAATTTATTTATGGATGTATAATCTATAGAAATGCAATATCTTTACCAGTGTATTTTTCACTATAGTGGCTTGAATAATATTGAATTGATATTGCCTTACTGGATAATTGGTAGGGTATATCCATGTCTGTCCAGCTATTTTATCATAGCCGCTTATTTCTTCATCACAACATAAAGCACTGTAAAATATTACAAAATGCTAATTTACTTTGTATCAAAAGGTACTAAGAATACTTATGGGTCGGTTTTCCATATCGGTTTTCATTATGATCAATTTCAAAGGCGAAGATAGGTTGATAGTCCACTATTTAAAAAAAAAGTTAGAGTTGCTTTCCTTAATGCAAGGAGCGAAGCGGAGTGGAGCGACAAACTACCAAGAAGCTTTTTTTTTTCTGTCAATAAATATTTATCGTGGGAGGTTCCCATGCTCCTATCCTTCATGCCCAATCATATAAAATATTTTTTAACTTTTCGTTCTGCAGCACTATAACACGCTACTAAAGATTATCTTAATACACTTGCAATGTTGTCTGCTAAAAAGTAACAAAATATTTAATCAGGCTTATAGGGAGGGGTGTAAGAAGCAGTAAATATTTTTTTAGGAAATGCGAAAAAAAAAGTATGAGGCTTACTGATGCCTTGTCGCTTCACTCATTGCATTATCACGAGCAAACCCTAACCTAACCTTTTTTTTTTCAAATGATGGACCATCAACCTATCTTAGCCAGATTTCAAAATGATCATTGTTATGAACACAATTATCGTCAAGCAGCATTGGAAAGCCGATCCAAATTTCGTAGTTAGGTACCTACCTGATGTTTAATAAAGAATCCTGGGCATTTAAAGTTTCATTTAGGTTATTCGTACTAAGCCTGTTTGTCTCAAATTTATGGGAAGCAGCCTCAAGGTTTGCAAAAAACGAAGAATTATCAAATACGTCATCGTCTTCATATAACGCTGCTGTATTTATTGAAGAATTTGAGGACTTATTCATTTATATTTAAAATTATACAAATAGGTTTGTCATTTAAATGAGAAAAAACTCTGGTAAATGCCTCAATGTTATTTCGTTCTTTAAGCCCGTCAATAAAAGATAAACAAAAAATTAATTAAATATACTTGCTAGTCTCAATAGCTATTAATTAATTCATACGTTTCCTTGATTTGATTAAACATACACTGTACTGTACCCACTGTATGTACTGCTGTACTGGCTGTACTGTACTTTGTTTGACACCACAAAACATGAGAAACACAATGCAATGCCAGCAATCACAGAACACTAAACCAATAATGCCACAGGTTACACCCATAGACATGTCACACACTCAGGTCACACCTCAGAATAATGACTGAAGTACTAGAAGGAATGTAAATTTTACATATGTTTAATTTGTTTTAACATGTACAATAAAGCATTAGAAAGAAAAAGATAGCTGATACAAAATCAATGCTGCTTATGATCAGAACATAGCCCCTAAACGATGAAGGTAAATAATGCGTAGCCAACAACGTTATCGATATAATTTAAAGTTAAATATTTCCATTGTGGTAATAAAATATATACCTAGGTACGTTTATTTCTTTAAACTTGTACATTATTTTCGTTTCCAACAAGGATCATGGTACGGTATATTAGTAATAAGTATTGTGGGTACAAACATCGACAACACAAACACTGATTATAACCCGGCAGAAATATTCCGTTCCGTTCCATTCCAATGACTCATCAGCCAGCAGTTCTGCTGCAAGGACGCGGAGGTCCGAGACACCAATGAGCCATAGTAGATAGGACAGAGTGTAGGTAGGCTGCAGTCGGGATATAGGAATGACAGGAGGTTGAGCCGACCCAAATACCAGCATCGTGAAGCCAGCATGGGGAATATTGATTATAACCCGGCAGAAATATTAAAAAAAATATACGATAGACTGAGGTTCGAAATCAGATCTAAGTTAGAGTTACTAATAACTGAGCGGCAACATTTACGAAACAAGCAAACTAATGAACGATTTATAAAAGAACAAATTAGTAAGCCAAAAAATTGAGGCAATGTAAATTACAATTTTTAGGATTTCGGGCATATGATTTGAAAAAACGGAACCCATAAAGGATCACTCTTTTGGTGTCTATACTTATCCGTCGATCACAGCCTATTTTCTGTGAATCTATTATACAAGAAGAACTTGATTTTTGGTACAAACACAATGTTTTGTGGCTCAATTAGGAACGTATAAAATTAATAAACTATTTTGATATTGGGGATCAATTTAAGATGGCAAATTAAAAAAAAAATGTATGTAAGTGCATTCATCATGTGATATAATAAATGAAAAAAACTAATTATGAAAAATGCATAGTTTTAATAACAAGAAATTTTAAACGATAAATCAATTCTCATTTTGTGATACATCAAATGAAAGGATACGTTATGGGAAATATGAATATATACAACTTTTTAAACCATACAATATAAAGTGTCAAAAAAAACTTAATTAATTAATTTAATTAATTAGTTTAAAAGTTTAAAATTTTATTAGTTTCGTAATAACCAATACAACAAATTATTTTATAAATCATGTGTTATAGGTAAATCACAATTTCTTGAGCGTTCTGGGTGGCTTGTTTCTTCGGTCTACTTCGCTCCTTTCATTGGCCCAAGCAAAACATAAATCATCCCTTAAATTGTAATTTTAATGTCCATTTAAAATCAAACGACCGGATTTTGTCCATTCACTTCGTATCTCTGGATCCAAAGAAAAACTACAACAAAAATTTGCTAAGCATCAATTGAGGTACTTGGAGTAGCTTAGAAAGTACAACTTTGGCACAAACTTTTCACCGCCGTTGTCGGAAACTGAAGTCATTGAAATAAATTGCGTTTAATATAAAGTGAGGAATACCCGCTCTATTTTTAAAGCGTGCAGGAAAATAAACGAAAATAATCCGGGAGATAAATGTTAGAGATTGTAAGCACATTACAGAGGAATGAAGCGGTATATTTGATAAAAAATTCTATACATAACTATTTTATAGTTTCTGATGCGGAACCGTGTTTATACGTGTCGGACTTGCCTTTGACCGGTTTCTTCTTATGAGAAGATTATTACGCCGATATTTTACATCGAAATCTTATTAATGTACTAACATTAATAAGATTTCGATGTAAAATATCGATAAAACAAACATATTGTGGCAATCTCTATAACAAACGTAATTATGAAATTAAAATATCTTTTACTTCTGTTAAGCTATTTTATCACAGCTTAGTAATTTTAATAAATTCAGTGTAATGTAGGCTATGGTTTAAAATTAGTTATAACAGAATTGTTCATTTCTTAGTGTTTAAAAGCAAAATAAAGACATTTAGTACTTACCGATGGACCGAAGTTCTTTTATTTTCTTTTGATTTTGAGGAACTATGATTGTGGCAGTTTACTGCAACACAAGCCATTTTTGTGGCGAATTTATTTCGCACTAATTTATTTAATAATTAATCCTAAATTATCAAAATTTTTAATAAATTCATGTAAAAGTCAGTGTCTGACGTCAGTCTGACTAGTCCGACTAATGTCACTGCGAAAGGGGTACAAGCAGGTTGAAGCAAGCCGCATATATATACTTACATCTTTTTCACTCACACTGAAATTCACCATATGGAAATCATGTGAAAAATTAAACAAATATATGTAAATACAAGACTGCCTTCTATACTTCAGTCATTATTCTGAGATTTTGTGTCTGGATTTATGGTCTGGATCATGTATGGATTTAGGATTTGTACATACTATAATAATCTTTGGTGGTCTGGATCACATGGGATCACATCAGTGGTGTAAAAATCTGCTATATTTTAAAAACATGCTTCTGACTATAAACTATATTATTTTAACATGTTTTTTAATATGCTATGCTTTAGCATAACACGAGGGAATGCTTAGCGCGAGAATCGTCCGTTGCGTTAGGCGGCGGTCACATGCTGTCGACCGACAGCTGCGCTAATGCCATGCTAATGCTACATTTGCTAATTAGTCGGCGCGCAAGCGCATTCGTTGTAGGAAGTGTTTCGTTGTACTGATCGCATCGCTCTATTGGTAAGGCGGGACTGCGGGATCGTGTCGTGCTATTTAATAGCACCAAGAGTCAACTAATATAATTTCTGTTCGAATGGCATCTGAGCCTTGTTTGTTCACAGTCGGGCCGTCCAGCTCGAACTGCCCTCCATTGCCGAATTTTTAATTCTTAATTTTAATTTTAATCATAAGCCTACGAGACGGCGCCCTTAAGGCGCCGCCCGCCAATAGGCACTAACGCACCGAAGCATCCTCAATGCGTCCGGTCGTCGTTCATGTCAAATCCTATACGCTCTCCGGAGTATAGGTTGAGGAGTCGTTTAGCCGGTCGGGCTGCACCTTCTGTGCAGAAATCCCAACCCGGCACTTCTGCAGCACTATCTGCGCGGTAGGTCGGGCGCGCAGATGTCTGTAAGCAGATTTGGCCCTCACTAAACAAAAAAAAAAAAAAAAAACTAATATAATATGCTAAATCTGTTGAGTTTAAATAACATGTTTTAAATTATGCTATATGCTATATTATCCACCACTGGATCACATCACATCACATCACATGATTGTCACAGGGTAACGGATAATCTGGAACACAAATCTGGACTCTGGAGGTTATTTTTGGTTAAGCATCGTTAGGTCCTATTATACTATGATAAACAATAATATAAACACTAAAATGATGTGCCTGTTGCAGTTAAAAATTTAACCTAATAACGTTCTTGGGTGTCTAGAAGCATTAATACCTAAGAAAAATGGAATCGGATGACGAGTTTGACGATATTCTAGCACAAATAAATGATCCCATTTCATCAGAAACGAAACTGGAGGAGCTTCTTAGAAATGAACCAGGTATTTAGGCTGCGTAATTCGTATACAAATACTATCATACAAGACTAACCTCACAGTGCTTGTTTGTTAAGCAGCAAAATGTAGGTATGGTAGGTACCTATGGTATTAAAACCTGAGAATGAAACGAGACGAAGAAGTACCGACCCCGGGTCGAAATAGGGTCGGCTTTCCATTGTTGCCTGATGAAAATTGTGTTATAAAAATTATCAATTTGAAATCTGGCTAAGATAGGTTGATGGTCCATCATTTAAAAAAAATTGGTTAGGTTATGGTTTGCTTGTGATAATGCGAGAAGCGAAGCAGAGCGGAGCCATGAGCCACCAAACAGTCTTATATTTTTTTTTTTCATTTCCTTAAAAAATATTTACTCCATGAGGTTCCTACACCCCTCCCCCATAAACCTGATTAAATATTTTGTAACTTTTCAGCAAGCTACATTGGAAAGCGCTGCCTCGAAATAAAGCACAGCTGTATAATATAATCTGTTGAATTGAAGGTAGATAATTTTTCCGTAGAAGACTCATATAAGAATTCTCGTAAACATACTTTTGTTACAAATACATACATCTCTGAACAAAGAAATAAAAAAAAATAGGCTGGAATCATGAACCTAAAAATACTCTGGCGTAGCATCGCTAATTATCGATGCACCCCTAGTAAGGCAGCTGGCTATTTACGCACGCATTCTTGGACATGTTCATACCATAGTAAGTCTACTGACCATAAGTATGCTGCAAATTTCTACTTGCAATGCTTCAATGGTTGTACAGTGACAGAAGGTCTTTGAGTTTTTTTTATGTGTGTGGCTGGGATTTAGAAAAGCAAAGGTAGGGGTTAGGTAAAAACTACCATCCTAAAAGTAATAATAATTTAGAGGGGAGAAAAGCGTTGGTACAAAACCAACATTCAAAATATTTAGAAAAGCGTAAATGTGAATTAACCATAAAAGGAACTCGTGTATCTGTTACAAAGGCATCTCTCATAAAATACTTGGAACTAACAGTAAATTACTTTTACAATGTTCAACTTCTGGGTGGCTTGTCGCTTTGCTTCGCTCCTCACATTGATAAAAACAAACTTAACCTATCAATTTAGAAGTGGTGGACCATTATCCACCATTTTTCATTTAATTAGGAATGGATCAAAAGCTTCTAGCTCATATTATCACATTCTTTTAATTAGGTCATACCCTAAACAATAAATATTCAATCAGAAGTAAAAGGGTGGTAGTTTTGGAAACCCAACCCTGTCTCGTAGGTATGTATTTTACATTTTTTAATTTTTTTTTTTTTGCAATATTAAACATTTTATAAGTTTGTTTAATCCACCCTTCTCTCTTATTATTAATACTCTTTATTGGAAACTGAATCCAAAACCAATCAGAGCTTCAAAAATGTCTAATTAATATAGGACAAAAACTGACATTTCTGAAAAACTTGAGGGCACTCCAATTTACTTGTGTATATAAAAATTGCCAGAGGTGAGCAATCGCAGCGAGTATGCAAGTCAAATTTATTTTGTCAAATCATGACTTTGTAAACTACCAAATTTTTATATTTAACATTTCAGGACCATCTAAGGATATAATAAAAAAACCTGCATCTTCCAAAACGCACTGTGTACTGGTAAATCAGAAACAAGTAAGTAACAACAATTTTTTTTACTGTTCCAGAGCCAAGAGCAATAAAGAACCCATATAACTTTGGCGTGTCTCTCTGTTCTGCCTATCACACCTTAGTTTCTAAATTATGATTATTTCTACACATACATAAATGAAATTTTGCACGTATAATTAACAGACAGAATTTACATTTAATTAGTTGTAAATTTTTTTTTTAAACTTTAATTTTTTGTACATAGCTCATGTTGTGCGGTATCATTTTTAAAATAGAATATAACTCTCCCAGAAACTTTTCTTGTGACTCCCGTCCTACAGTTGCTTCTAATCGAAATGTATAAAATCAGGATATCTTGTATGTGCATACTATTACAATAATATGTGAGACACCTCGTGCCAAACTAGTCATCTAGCCCCAAACTAGAAAGATATGTAGTATGGGTACTTATTATTATTATAAACTTACTTGGTTTAATAATATGCCTAAAAATAAAATTTTCAAAAGGTGTGTGGTTTTATTTCTATATTAAATCATGTCACATGTCTTTTAAGAAATTACGCAAACGCGATTAAAAAAACTATATGATTTTGAACATAAGTGCATACATGTTGGTTGGCTGCGAAGGGTTCCAAAGAACTCATACTATCTGGAAAAAGTAAATGGACTACCGCACGCCTTACCAAACATCCTGTATTTAATATCTGAGTCTATCGCAATCCTTCAAACGCCCGGCCACGCCGCCATTCGCGCTCCTTATCTACAAGTGGAAACCATTATTATTTTGCACTGTGTGATCTGCATTGCGGTTATCTGGAAAAATGTTGTAATCCCCGAGTAATATGAGCCTGCCTTTGAACGATTAATACCTAAATAAACGTACAATTCTCTTACGGTAATTTACGTAAGGTTGCGCGGCTGTAATGGAGAAATGGTAATTTTGCTTTGCATATTCCATTCAAAGTGCTCTTACGTGCAAATACGAGTATACGATAGGTTTGTCAGTTATCGTGCTTCAAACACAATCTTATCGTAAGGAAGCCACGTTAGAAGCTGCGCTATACAAACATTTGATATCGTATAATATGTTTGAACCTTATGAACCCGGCCAGGTGGACAGATGACCTGAAGCACCATACCGGGGGTAGTTGGATGCGAAAGGCGGAGGACCGTGTGTGGTGGCGAGCCTTGGGAGAGGCCTATATCCTACAGTGGAGAGACACGGGCTGATGATGATGATGATGATGAATATGTTTGAAATCGGAAATCTTCTGAACTAATATAAAGAGAAAAGATTTGATTTTTGTATTTTTGTTTGTAATGGATACACTCAAAAACAACTTATTCTTTCACTCATAGATAGCTATGTATGTTACCAGCGAGTAACATGGGCTGTATTTAATTTTCAAAAAAATTAGAGATCCCTACGAAAATTACAATGGTGTCGGTAGTCCAAGGTATCAAAAATATGGATATAAAAATTTAAAAGTTATTATTTCGCGTGCGCTGCGAAAACTATTGATGGTACATAAAATAATGTAGGCATACATGTTTATACTACTCAACAGTACCCACAAAAAAATCCGCGATGCTATGTCTAACCAGTCTAACTATTAAAGTTGTATAACCGTTTTTCGTTCAAATTAGTCAAATCAAAACCCGAGTAGAATCGAAAGATGATGACATCTGTATCATGATATTAATCCTTATTCAACTAAGTGGGCCATACTGAAACTTTCTGGATTGCTATAAATAAGGCCTGATATTTTACTTATGATACATTTATTGTTTTTCAAAATATATGTCGCCGTAATTGACACATTTTGCATTATAGCCAGCAAATGATTGCCCTCCATTATTAAACTTTGCTATCGTTTTCTGACACCACTCTACACGCAGTCGTTTCTGATCTTCCGTCAAATCATGCGGTATCCATAGAGTATAAAGCTTCCGTACCTTTAGATGCAAATGTAAAATCTTTGCACTTGACTAATTCCAGTGCCTATTACAGTACGAATTTGCTGACATGTAATTTTTTATCAGTCTCAACTAATTAATCAATATTAAATTCGGTTACCATAGTCGCTGATCGACCTTCACATGCATCGTCATGGAGATAATTACGTCCCCGCCTAAAATCACTGAACCACGTATACACAGAGATACGAGATGGAGCTTTATTACCAAATGCCGATTGAAGTCTCTGGCAACTATCTAACTGACTTAAGCCGCAGCGAAAATAATAAAAAAATCATAGCGCGAAAATTTTCTCGTTAAGTTCGTTGTAATTCCGACACATAATTTTGAAACCGATGCCACAATCAAGAAACGAATGACTGTCTCCCGATTTAAAAGTAAAGTGTTTCCAGAGAGTTCTATTTTCAAATTTCATAAATGTCCTTCTATTTTTTCTATTGTAAGTGGCCAGTTCTAGAAACTTCAAGTATGCCCTACGTACATGTATATTCCTCTTTAAATTATCACAATCTTTTCAAGATGTTCAATTGGGTTCAGTTTCTTCTCGTCAAGTCAAGATAAGTATATTGAATCGACAGTGTGGCAATTTAGGAGAGCTGTACGACGTTTTCTTAGAAGAATGGAACTCTGTCTCTTGCAAAACGTCAAAAAATGGAGTCAATGCTTCGCCGGGTGTAAGGCATTAAATAAAAGCCGGCACAGGCTACTAGCTATTAGTTTTAGTGTAAAATGTATTTATTTGTCTTTCTTAATGTGCGATCTTTCACATTAATGTAATTTATTTAATCTAAGTTTCATCTAAAACAATTCTCGAACAGTTTATTAATCGTTCTTAATTATTTCTCCAACTTAATGTATGTTTGAATTAGTACTATTAAAATAATGAATTTTATGAAATGTGTTTGTGACAGTTAGCGATTTTATATTTCTATTTCTGTTTCCTTTATTAAAAGAAAGAAAGAATATTTAAGTATGTACCTATATCATTTGTCTAGTACCCCATAATACAAGCATAATACTTGCTTACTTTGGGACTAGATGGCGCTGTGTGTGATGTCCCAGACATTATTATTATTTATCAATGAGGCTATTTCATAATATAACTAATTATCTCTAAGAAAGAACACAAAACTACATATATTTCGATTGTAATAAAAAATTTCTGGAACTACAGATTGTTTTTAGTTATATGACCACCACTGTATATCCACTGTACCATATATAAGTTCCCATATAGAACCTACACACTCAATTATTTTTAATGTCTGAAATGTTTGTTTCAGAAAGGAAATCCACTTTTAAAATTCATAACAAGTGTAGCTTGGGAGTATGAGGACATTGTACCAGATTATGAAATAGGAAAAACGATTGGCATATTATTTTTGTCTCTACAGTATTACAACATGAATCCAGACTACATAAATAATAGATTGAAAGAATTGGGCAAAAAGTATGAACTCAGAGTACTTTTAGTTCAAGTAAGTTTTCGTTTGGCATCTTTCTTCTTTGGAAATGTATTGTTTAGGTATATGAAATTTTGCATTGATCTTTTACTTACAGGTAGATCTTAAAGATCCTCACAATCCCCTTAAACATCTAAACCGAATTTGTTTACTTGCTGATTTGACCTTGATGTTAGCATGGAGCCCTGAAGAAGCTGGCAAAATAATTGAAAATTATAAGATATTTGAGAACAAGCCTCCAGATAAAATAATGGAAAAGATCGAAAATGATCCTCATCAAAAGGTAGAATTAACTTAACTGCAAAGCATTTTTGGAAATGTTTTTTTTTTAAACCTTTTTATTTATATTGTAGATTGTGAATGCATTGTCTTCAATAAAGCCAATCAACAAAACGGATGCTCTCACTTTGATCACCACATTTGGGACATTAGAAAATATTATAAAAGCTTCAGAAAATAGGCTGGCTCAGTGCCCTGGTCTTGGAGTGAGAAAAGCGCAAAAATTATACAAAGCCCTTCATGAACCATTTTTAAAGAAAGAAAATTTAAGGAGTAAAGATTTTGAAGATGATTTTAGTATTGAAGATGTAGAAAAGGAGAAGTCTAAAACTCAAGTACCTGGTATGTCTAGTGAATAATAAAAGTTGCACCTGGTATTACAAAAATGTAATTTTTTTAAGTGTAAGAATCAAAAATAAATTATTTTTTACTACTTGAGTTTATGGGAGTCCCATGTTATCTTAAGAAATTAAGTACCTTTGTGAACAAATTTAAAGCTAATATTCTCGAAACTTTTAGTCACCAACCTATTGTGTTGGTGACTTAAAGTTTAAAATAGAATGAAACGTAAAATATGAGTACCGACACGATTTATGTATGACCGAAACCAAAATATTTATTTTATTTATTTAGACTTGATCACGTGATCACATAGACATCGCTAAAACCTGAAAGAACACAGCACAGTATTGACCTACACTATTGAAACGAAAAGGCTGCATCTTAAGAAAATCATTCATCATCATCATCATTATCAGCCCATTTTTACCCCACTGCAGGGGCTTAGGCCTCCCCCAGGGTGAGGAGGGGGGCTTGGAGCTTAAGTCCACCACACTGCTCCACTGCGGGTTGGGAACTGTAACGACCGCCATCTATTGACAGCGTCCGGGACCGACTGCTTAACGTGCCCTCCGAAGCACGGTGTCAGTGATATTGTGTACTTAAGTCAGAAAAACTCATTGGTACACGCCCGGATTCGAACCATGACCCTATGGGGCCTTATGAATTTGAGACAGGTTCGTTGCGCTCTGGGCTATCACGACAGAAGATCATTATCAAAAACAAAGTTACGCGAAATTACTTCTAATTTCGATTTTATTATTTTCTATTCATTAGCGTTTTGTAAACACTGAAAAAAAAAACTAGTAAAATTGCGATGCAGTAGATCAAATAGTCAATAGATGCAGTGGAATATTCTGAAATCGAATTAGTTGCTATACTATTACGAAGGCGCTATACTAGTTATTGTTCTTAACAAAAAGTAACGCTATCATATGAGCTGTCTTAAATTAAATTTTTAACAAAAATTATAAGCTTTCAAACACGTAACATTTGAATGCTACTGTGTAACATATAAAGATGACTCCACATATATATTTTAATATATGATATCTCGAAAACATAGTTTTCTTGAAAATATATTTTACTAACAATTACCTATCGAAAAAGACATTTTTTTAAAGAATTTATGCTTCTTTTTGACGCAACTTACAGACACGCGATAATAGCTTGGGTCAATTTGCAGAGGGCACAATGAGCATTGTCCTCTGAGTACCAATACGATAGGTTTCGAAAAAAAAATCATTTTGAAACTGGGTGCCATGGTCACATCTCGCTAAAACAGTAGGTTTGACTACTGATAGGACAAGTCTATGAGTAGTAGTTTAGAAAATATTAGCATTCGAAGATTTTGCCACGTAATCACTTTAGCTAAAACATAAAGATTGAGTACCAACACGTAAAATTTGAGACCAATAGTTCAAAAATTAGCTTTCAAAATTTTTGCCACGTAGTCATATAGATCTCGCTAAAGCATAAAGTTTGAGTACCAACACAATAGGTCTGTGTCAAAATATAAGCTTTTAAAAGTTTAATCACGTAGTCAAATACATCACATTAGTAAAAATAATTTAAATTTAAATATCAATATAAAGGTTTGTCATTTATAGTTTCAGAAATGTCTCGGAAGTAATATCAGTCCTGTATAATTGCTTTTAATGTTTAATAATAAATAGGTTCCTATAAAGGCCACCATTTGTGAACCTTTTCTTTATTAGGGCGCTTTATGCACACCGTGGAGGTAGTTCTACATACATGCTGAAATGGCAATGGACCAGTCACATTTGCCGTAGCATCGGCAACTGATGGGGTAGACTAGTTGTCGAGTGGAGGCCGCGTACCGGGAAGCAGCGCGTTGGACGCCCTCCGGCCAGGTGGACGAATGACTTGAAGCACCATACCGGGAATAGTTGGAGAAAAAAGAGAATAGTGTGTGGTGACGAGCTTTCAGAGGAACCTATAACTTGCAGTGGAGAGACATGGGCTGATGATGACAGTTTTAAGATGATGACAATTTTAAGTACCAAACACATTTTTTCCGTTTCGAATATAAATATAATTTCGCTGTAATCGGCCTTTTTTGCACTTTCGTACTCAATTGACAATATGGTTAAATTTGTGAAGCATTCCTGCCCTATGAGCGACTCAAGTATGACCTTACATGGGCCTTACCGATTTTGATTTGCTGAAGGCACTTTCGGATCTCGTCTCCACCAACTAGACATCGATGGTAGAGCCGGTAGATACGGATATAACTTGCGGCCATTTACGAAATGTCAAACGGTGTAGCGACGGTAAACGATTAAAGACACAGTTTACATATAAAAACCTTATTCATTAATCGCGCCCCCTGGAGCCTGGACTCCTGGTGTCCCTGGCCCCTGTTGCCCTGTCCTAGATACGTCGATACTAGTGCCAAATCAAAATCCTTTAACACACATCGACGAAATAACTTGTTCAGAACTACATTTTATTTAATGAGCCCGTTGTAAGTTTTTATAGTAAACAAGTAGGTAGGTACCCATACTTACAAAATTCCTATTAACGGTCGGCTGCGTAGTCCCGTGATTGCTTTCGGGATAGTTTTTTGTGCTCACCTTAAAGTGTGGAGAGGACGCGGTGAATACGCTGGAATATTGAAAGCGACATTATCGTGTATGTAGGTGTGTGAGCTTGGGATTCAGATGTGTTTGGGTACACACTTTTAGGAGTGATTAGTAAAGACCGTGGTCCTCAGTGTCACATATCGCAACTACATTCGTGTTCTGAGGGCACCGTACCACAGAATACCCGTACGGCCGCCGAGGCAAAACAAACGCAGCGTCGAAACTCGAACCCACAGAACAGATTGTCGAACCGGCTTCCTCCGTGCTCGGACGCGCTGTCTGTCGTTTGCGCGTAAAGAAATAATTTTGGCGCGAAATCGACTACTTATTGTTTTCGTAAATAAACAAATGTAACTTAAATGAAAGTGACTACTTTAAGATTTGAACTAATTGTGGCAATCTTAATTAAATTAAGTTTGCGTTAATTATAATTTTCTGTCAGTGTACCTCAAACTATAAATTCTGATATTATTATCTATATAATATATACAGTCTAGCAAATAATAATAAATAATTAATACAAAGACAAGTAATCATTAAATATTAATGTCAAAAACTTGAGTATAAAACTGTAAATGAGTATAATTATGCAGTGCGTTCAAATTAAATTGGATTTCAATTAGATGCGGTAAGTTCTTAGATATAAGCTTAATTTACAAATTTTGATAAAAATAGCAGCTATGAAAAAGATATAAAAGCTAATGAAAGTGATACAATTATTTTTTTAAAGTATTTTAACTTGGTATTTAAACAAAAACAAAAGATTTTCTTTTGGTTTGAGAATCAAGATAAATGCCTATTCTTTTTGTTTTATTTATTGGAATAATATACACACCAGGATACATAGTCCATGATTTTGATTGAATAAGAAGATTAATTAGTAAGTTATAGTTTGGTAACGCAAACATATAGTTAATATGTTTGGGTTACTATAACTTCGAGATTCGAGTGTGTTCTTTAAAAGTATTCGAGTTTCGCATTCTTTGTAACGTTACGATTTCAAAATTATGACAATTCTCTGCTTCGTGTCATAATCTTATACCTACATCCTACTCGTATAACGCCTTCGCGATATATTATAGCATTGCATAAGACGAATTAACATTTTAAGTATTTGAATCAAACATCGACTTTGTTATTTAAAACTAGTCAGCGAAATTCAGTTTTGCTCCCTCAGTGAAGAAAAGTGTTTTGAATTTAGAATGCTATGAATTGGCGGCGGTATTTCCAATTTCTTTAGCTCACGAAACGTTCAGAAAAGCAGTCTTAACATTTTGTCATAAGTAATATTTGTATAAGCTGTAATATAAAAAAATAATATTTTTTAAATTTATTTTATGTTATAACTAATTTTTCGAAAATAGCGTTTGATTCTTTATTCATAGTTTAATCAGTTAAAATAACATGAAACATGTAAAACAATAATTTTTTTTAATTACATTTTTATTAAAAAGAAATTACCCAACGAAGTTCCGTCGCCATTTTTCATCTATTTCGTTAAATGGGAAAATTTCATCAAAACGGTTTATTGGTTGACTTATAAGGATACAATCAAACAAACAGATTAAAAAATAAAGGGCTGGTCTATTGGTCTAGTGCTCTGAGAGACCGACTGCAGACCCAAAAATCATGGGTTCGATCCCTGCCCAGGACATACTTTACAGAGAACTATTAAATACTGTACTTTATATTTGGGTGTATGAACTTCTTCCGTGTATGGATGTAAAATATTTGTATATGTATGCGTTATACAAATATTTTATTATGTAGGTACATCAGTTGTCTAATATCCATAGCATAGGACCTAGCTTGGAACTAGATGACTGTTCGTGAAATGCATATTATTATTATTAAACTTGGATGTTAAAGTACTTTGTATGGCGGGGGTTCTAATTAGTCGAATCCAATACATTTCCCAATTAGAAATGTAAATACAAATGTACGCCCCATCCCTACCGATCTCATCTCAAATGAGTGAACTGTAAAACACTTTTCACGTTATATTAATAACGTAAATTTTAAGCGGAGGCCTGCGTCAACGGGATTATTTCGCATCGAGTAACTCTTAGAGGTTTCTCGACATCTTCGCGCCGGTGACACCTTAGTGTGCCTTCTGGCCGCTTCGATGAAGTCGTTGGAGCTTTCGGGCTAACGACACGCGTTCTTATTCTGCTTCAGGCGGTTGTTTAGTGGGCGCAACTCCCACATACCCCGGGCGCCCGGGCGTGCGGAAACTGTAGAGTTTAATCCGCCTGCCTACCGCAAAGGAAAAACAAAAAAAAAAAAAACAAATTTACGTGGAATATATTACCATTTCATGTCACAGGCGATCGTCGACTGACTTCAGCTATTTTCTTCTATTCTATGTTTCAAATTTCGAGCTTCTATCTTCTTTCTTCCTTAGTCGTGCAGCCAGTGTTGTGTTTTTTTTCCTTTGCGTGTAGCCAATATATGCTCTACAATACCTTACACTATTACGTAGACTTTGACGTGTGTGCCTTTAGGTAAGTCTTCGAATAAGATTTTTGTGTTAAAATGGTTGTCACCGTAGGCTTCGTTCGGTCTCATTTCAAGCTATAAAGCTAACCACGTTAAAGGTTTTTGCTTGACTCCAGTGTCCTACGTCTTGAGTGTTTATAAATCTCGTCTTTTCCAATTCAGGATCGTTTATTTAGACCGAGTTTAGTTAAAACGCGTTGTGGGTTTTTCTTTCAACCCAAGTGTCATAGTTTAAAGATAAAGGCGACATATTTTAACTAAACGGGGTCTGATTTATGTTTTTTTTTGTCTTGACTTTTTAGGGTTTTCTATACTTTTCGCCAAACATTTACACATTATATATGGCATAATACACAATCTGCGTACATATTTAGTGTATTTTTTAATGATAATACTCTCTCTCTCTCTCTCCTGCCCTTATCCCACTCTAGGTGGGGTCGGCCCAACATGTTTTTTTCTTCCACTCCTCTCTGTCACTCGTCAGTTCATCACTCACTCGTTTCGCTATCATATCCTCCTTCACACAATCTATCCATCTTTTCCTCGGTCTTCCCCTCTTTTTACGTCCTTCCACATTCATACATGCCAATGATAATACATAGCAGGTAATTTTAATTATAACCAAAATTGATTAATAGCTGATAGTTTGGCGGTACTGCTAGTACTACTTTAGATGTTGGATACAAATAAAGCAGTAGTTGCGTTCTTAACCCAACGCAGGGCACGTGGCGTTAGTTATCGTTAGGTGCGGCACAACGTTTGTTCGTGCTACTTATTTATAGCCATTGATTTATCAACCACGATCGAACCGAAACTAAATTACGTATATGATTAATAGTAGACCACCGGCCATTATTGATGCGATTACATATTCAGACCGTCCCATTATTACAAATTTGTAATGTTGATTGCTTTTTATATCTGAATAGAGCAATTCCCAATTGTAACAAAACATGATTATAATTTTTGTGGTCGATGATTGCATAAAAGTAAATTTGTGTTATTATTATTCATCTTACGTATCAGCGAACTCTGAATGTAGCGGACTAGAAAGAGCACGGTTGCTAAACTCAACGATACAAAGTCGACAAATTTTTATCACCTTTCCATTCCATCAGACTTTTTTATACCCCACTGCAGGGGCTTAGACCTCCCCTCGAGATGAAGGAGTTTGGATCTTAAATCTACCACGCTGCTCCAATGCGGGTTGGCGGATTGTAACGGCCGCCATCTATTGACAGCAACCGAGACCGACTGCTTAACGTGCTCTCCGAGGCACGGAGTCAGTGATAGTTGATGTACTTAAGTCAGAAAAAAAGGTCATTGGTATACGCCCGGATTCGTCACGGCCACATGGCCTTGCAGATTTATGACAGGTTCGCTGCGTTCCGGCTATCACGGCACACCTTTATTTTATTTTATTTTCATTACTTGTCACCTTCATTTTATTTAATTTTTTTTAATCGGTATAGCTACCTTTCATTCAGTAGTATGTATAGTTCCAATCAAACTTTATGGCGGATCGGAATACAACGCTTTATGCATGCTTGCGCAGGTTCAATCATCCCCCTCGGTCCACTGCGTCCCGCTACACCTAAAACTGGTTACTGCGACGCGACTTGTGCCTATGTTCACATCCGCCATAAAGGTTGAATGTACCTAAGTATCCAATTGCGTACGCCAAAACGTGTAGTATACAAGGTAGAATAATACCTAAATTTATATTTGTACAAAATTCTTAAAAATCTTTTTTGTATGCGCTCAAAAATAACAATATATTTACTCTCATATGGGCTAAATACCACTGAGTTCGTTTCAAGAACGCTTCGAACAAGCGCCCAGTAGAGAGTGCGGGTGGCACCTTCTGATAGACGACCGCCATTGAAGATGTGAATTTATAATCGTGTAATTCAGATTTTCCCCTTTATTAGTGCTACGAAACCTTCTATAATGCGAAGTTTTGAGATTCTAGGTCAACGGGAAGTAACCTAATAACTTTAATAGGTAAAAACGGCATATCTTTTTATCGCATTGAATTAGGAACTTGATTTTTCACAGGCCTTTGGATTCGCAGACCTTTATGTAGGTATTTGATATTAGGTTCGGCCTGTTCTTGAGAAAAAAGGTTTTGATAGAGAGATGGACAATAAACTGAGCCTATAAGAATTGAAATGCCAATAATAACAAAATATAAAAACAAAAAAAAAATGCTTTTTCCAGCCGAAATGTAAATTCAGTCTTTCCTACTTCAACTACATAAATTGGCCCATAATTTTTTCTCAAATTTTCAAAATGTCAGCTTCTTATATTTAAAAATGGTGCTTGAAAGAAAATGCTTGTGACAGACACACGCTGAAAGCCCGAAATAATTCCAAGATCTTTATACATATTAACCAAATGTGCAAATACAACTCGCAGATTTTCAAGACGTTTGGTCCATCGCGTCGATGGTCGAAATAGAACCTAACGGTAACTGAAATGTCTGTACGCTATACGCTCTGTCAACCATTAAACGTATTATAAGTCAGTATTTTATTTTTACTCATTAACAAGAGGACAATACGCAATAGAAACAATATTTAAATAAATTTATATACAAAATCAACAAAAAGTATTTAAACAGTGTTCGGAATGCACCAAAAAATATTTCTAATATTTTCCCTAGTTTGTCTTATCGTTTGTAGGAAGGTTTCTTGTAAATGACTTGGTCGTCGCTCACAGTCAGGGGTCACGGGTATCGGTTATCTGGATACTAACTACATCATAGTTGGATTAGGCGCCATGTTGCTGGGAAAGTTTCTATAATATAGAAAAGGAAGGACCACATATTATGTGGTCCTTCCTTAGTCTGGTTTAGCTGATGAGTGTAGTGTAGTAATTTATGCGACTGGTACGCCAAAATACGAGGTGATTGGGCTGTATCAACGTCGCGGCGCTAGTTACGTAGATATCTGCAAACCGTATGTTTTCTAAGTAAATTAAATAAACCTAAGGGGTGGTTTTTATTCCGAATCATCTATAGATAGCAGGCAGAAAGAATAAATTTATGGTACCATTGGAAAGGGCTTGGTGCGTGGATGTGCACAATATTGCTAAATGATTAAAGTTCTGATAGCGGTGTAACGCGAGTTTCCCATTTTAGTTTTGAGACTATAAGGGTAGAGTGGGGAAGAATGTGTTAAAAAGAGTACAATAAAGATGCAATAAACCTAAATTAATTATGGTAAAAAAAACTAGTTTAGGCTAATATGCCCTTTGTATGCCTTTGTGTTGAAACCGAAATAATACAAAAAAATTATCCGGTCACAGCTAGGGCGGTCACTAGTGGAGTTAAAATTTGATATAGTGAAATATACATATTACTTTAAAGGAATTCTATGTAGGTTACAAAATAAAACTACATGTATACCACTTGTAGTGTAAGTATATGTAAGTAGTGTATAATTTGGGTATGGCAGTCTGTCTGTCCGTCCGTACCTCCGTTCACGCTCGATCTAACGAGTCTAACGTCATTATTTTCTAACATTTTTTTTTAACTTGGATCAGAGGTTCCGTTTGACCTCTACTTTTGCAAACAATGGACCTGATTTGATAAGTTTATGTACGTAATAAAAAAGCAATCGGTACCCACCATTGATCTTTAAATGTAGCTGACTAGAAGACGCACACTTCCTAAAATTACCGACTAGGCGACTTTAAGCCGACAAATTTTGTCAACTATATTGAATTAAAATTTTTTATAGGTATCTATGTACTTTCCATTAATTAGTACTAGTTGTAACGGGTAATACACAAAGACCTAGACAACGTCTACTAGGTTACCAATCGCGCGGGTCATACGCTCCTCCCACCCGTTTCCCTTCCTCGTCCTTGGCCTCAAATGCTTCTCAAATGTAATAATTTTGTTTCTCGAACTAAATGCCCAACTTACTCTATCAAACTGATTCAAAGCTCGATGGTACCTACCAAATTCTTACTTTTCACTTTGAATTAAGCATAGTTATGTAGGTTCAGGTATTTTTTGAATAGAATAGAATAAAACTTTATTGTATATGATTTATAGAAGAATTATTTGGCCTTTTGGTTTCTCTAGACTTAGGCAGTGTTATTTACATATGCACGTTAGAGAAATATAATACTGACAACATCGACATCACTTGGCTAGATATGTATTTGAACTGGAGCTTTATGGTTGTACGAATATCATAGCGTGCACTAGAAACAAAAGCTCGTGTCACATCTGACCCGCGTAGAACAATCGTGATTGCTTTCATCGAGATACCGGACCCACGTCACGAAGGCTTAATAATGAGAAAATATCTCGACATACCCGAATGGTACCGAGACGGCTTCAAACAATAATGCGAACTGTGACACTGCGGAATAGAAACATTTGAGAATATGAATAATTATGATTTTAGATTTGAAGATAAGTTGATAAGATTAAGATTATCAATATAATCGACGAACGTCTCGAGGATTGATTTTGTTTGTTTTAGCTTACATTAATAGTTTGGTCCTTTTAAGACAATTATTACTTAATTATATTATATTTAAATAGTTTATAAATCGTCGTCGGTTGATAAAAAAAATACGATTTTTTAATTTTTCAATTTTTATTTTAAATTTAATTTTTTTTAAATTTTAGGTAGCAATAACGAAGGGTGACTTTTAAAAATGGAAGCCGGTCGCGATAATCTAGCTAAGCGATATGATGGGCGATATAATGTTTAGGGTTATTTTCCAGGTGTTTTTTTCATGATGTGCCAAATTTTAATATTATAATCTTTGGGGAAAATACTGAAATACGTGTTTTTTCTTTTATTATCAACTCGGCATTGAAATATTGAGGCATTGCGCCATAAATTTATCGAAATACCGTAGCGATGCGCGGCCGCTGAAATTTACGCCAGTCAGCGGTCGCCATACGGATACCCTTTCCGCTATACCCGCGATCGTACTTTTTTCATACAAATTATTTATGTTTGGCTTGGTAACCATGCTATTTCGATAATTCTTTCTGGAAAAATATTTTAAAGTAAAAATTTTACCTCCCTTTAAAAAAATAGAGTCTTTAGATGATACCTATTGCCTATAAAAAAATTGGCGAGTGATGATACGATTGTCCTGTATAGGTAAACATTAGAATAGACCCTCACAATATCAAAGACAGAGTGTCTATCGCCCAAATTATTGCTACCGGCTTCTCTTCCTATATATAGGTCACTATGCGTCACTAGGTAACTACATGGGCATAAGAATAACTACTTTGGTTTTCTTTATCAAAGTTTCAACATGGAAATTGTAGGCTTATTAACGGGCCGCGTTTGTGTACTTAACAGCATTTGCGTCTTGAATTATAATGAAAATATTTCAAATTAGGTACAGTTCCGATCAAACTTTATGGCGGATGTGAACATAGGCTCAAGTCGCGTCGCAGTAACCAGTTCTAGGTGTAGCGGAACGCAATGGAGCGAAGGGTATATGACTGTACCTGCGCAAGTACGTTTATAGCGTTGTATTCCGATCCGCCATAAAGTTTGAGGCGAACTATACCTAGTCTTTAGTTGAGAGCGTTAACAAAATCTTTCCAGACCTATCGACATCGAGAAAGTACTACCTTGTATTTGATTTCAGTTACCAATTTATCAAGAATATTTATTTTTTTATTTTAAAAGTAGCATAAAAAGCTAGTATACGATAGTATTTGAATAAGTATTTGACGACCGCTTAGCATAGTGGGTAGCGACCCTGCCTACGAAACTGGAGGTCCCGGGTTCGAATCCCAGGTCGCGTCAGTATTTATATGATGAATATCGATACTGGTACCGGGTCTTGGTTGTTATATGTATGTGGTGTCTTCGCAAAAATATTTATATATGTATATATTTAAAAAAAAATAAAATTTAAGTATGTATATCAGTTGTCTAGCAACCCATAACACAAGCATAATACTTGCTTACTTTGGGACTACATGGCGTTGTGTGGGAAGTCCCATGTATTATTATTATTTTTTACTAAAATCCCGGTTTATTCATTACTTCTGAAAATAATTCGAGTTAAAAAATTAGTAATTACAGTAATCCCAGTTAGCTTTCTTATATTTCATAAAGTAATATAAAATAATTTAAGTAAACTAAGTATCAAATTTTCATGAAGTTAGGATGATTTACTCGCTGCTTGGCCGTGACCGGTGGACTGTTTTGTAACTTTTCTAAAAGTGGACACTCATTGTGGCCGACAGTGATAGATGACGTCTCGCCATTAAAGGAAAGTGTGGACACCGCAACTTGGAATAGGTATTATATAGTCTCGTTCATGGTATTTAGCTACGCTTACTTCGCCACGGGCGCGGCTTCCATACAATTGTTAGATAACCTCAATTAGATTAATGTGTTGTGGGGTGGTCCAGAGTTTGCCACAGAATCAAAATACGAATTTTAACTAGGGATGTAAAGAGGAGAGTTTTACCTATTGCAAGTGTCCGTCAATTCCAATCAAGGTCAGAAACTATATACTTACTAATACTCACTAAACTGAAATATACCGGCTAGCCAGCGATGCTGTGAGCTGTGCGATATTTGGATATCTAAAAACCGTTGAGACTTTTTGTATCTTCATGGCGTTTGATTAAGTTTCTAGAACATGGTTTAGGCTATCTTATTCCACAAATCTTGATAATCTGTGGACTGCCAAGATTTGTGGAGCCACAAGTTTGACGACAAGTGGCTATGAAGGAAATTAATATAATGTATACGTATACATGACAACAACGTCTAGGCCCCAAACTAAGCATTAGCTTGTGTTTTGGGTACCAAGCGAAGACACCACATACATATAACAACTAAGACCCGGTACCAGTATCAATATTCATCATATAAATACTGACCCGTCCTGGGATTCGAACCCGGGACATCCAGCTTCGTAGGCGGGTCGCTACCCACTAGGCTAAGCGGTCGTCAATATATTATACAAATATCTATGAAATAATACACAGGTGCTTTGGACACGCATCTTGAATAATGAGAATTAGCCACATATGTGGTACGAATGCTAATAACTAAATCTGAATTTCTAAACCTAGATTTTGCAGTTTATTCACAAAGATTTTTGTCAGTATTGCCTGTTCCTCTTGTAGGCAAGCTGATAGGTTATAGAGCTCAGCTCATATGGTATGGTCAATGACAGGGAGCGACCCTGATTTGTTTTGTTTAAAGTGCACTATATGTGAATATATGGAGAAGTACCTTGTTCGGATCCATAGAAGCTGATCCGGGTCTATCCTCGATTGACTCAGCTGTGAGTCAACGAGCACGATGGGTTTTATTGGCTCAGCGTTCCTCGCAGGATATTAATCACGTCGACTGCATACAGGTTCGGCATATTCCAGGCGACGACGTCTGGCAGCGTAACGAGGGCGCTCCAGAGTTTCTAGGGCGGTTGACATTGAACTCACTTTCACTGTTTACTGGTGTTAATACAAAGTTTGTAAACTAATCACTAGCTCACATAGGCTAGTTGAAGTAAAGGTATAAATTACCTAACAAATTAAATTCTTGGTTAATCCCAGATTCTGGAAGTATGCCAACGAGAAACCGACGCGGTCCGCGGGCTGCGCAGGTCCGCGCACATCTTTGAAATTTTTCTAGAACAATTAAAATCATATATCTCTTCCCTTGTAAGTCGAAAAAGTAATGTGTAATAAATTTTTATTAGTTTGTGTTATTGTGTAAATTTGTTTCACTTCTACTAAATAGTACAATTTTTATAAGCTCTGTAGTCCGACAAGAATCCTTAAAGTTTCTCCATGTCTACACGTATCACCCGTATCACTGTCTGTCAAACCGACTGACATAGCTCTACATTGGTGTGTATTAAAATAACAAAATTTTCTAGGGTGCCTACGTCATAAGTACGAGGATGAAAAAAATATTTACGTGCTCCTTTGAGCGGGGTCTCGTTGAATAACTGTTTACAAAACATTCGGCTCTAAACTGGCCTATGTGCATGAGTTGTCCTCTAACTCTTGAACGCTTCTGCTAAATCTGTAAAATCTTTAAGATTCTTATGTTCAATACGAACTTACTAATTTAAATTATCACGACTATTTAGGGTCCATTAGTTCAAGGGTTATAGCCGTTTAAGTTAATTCATAGTTAGATAAATTATAATTGAAAATTTTAAAAACTTTTTCTGTTGGCATGGCTACGGAAACCTGCATTAGGTGTGATTCTGATAAAATTTTTGTCGCGGTGTTAATGTTAACTCTACCGTGCTCTCAATTTAATATACCTAATAGATAATATAATAATAATATCTCGGACATCCCACACAGCGCCATCCAAACTAAGCAAAACTTGTCCTATGGATACCAGACAACTGATATAAATACTTAAATAATCTTTATAATATTTACATTTATAGATTTTTTTACATCCAAACATGGAACAAATAGCACATGCACACAAATAGCTCATGCACACAAATATTTGTCCTGGGCGAGAATCGAACCTGCGATCTTGGCTCCGCAGTTAGAGTCTCTAACCACTCGGCCAACCGGTCATACGGTGTAGTACACTACACTTAATTTGAAGGTTCTAACATATGTGGGAGCTTCTGCTCCAGCTTAGCTTTTGTTAAAGAGACGGGTAGGTATTTCTAAAGTAATGGCAGATTTATAATTTTAATTTGTAACTTTTTCACTGTTTACAGATTTTTGTTTACAAATTTTTTCACCGTACATAGTCGAGTTGCTTTGGGCTTTTAAGAAACCAATCTTTACCAGTCATAAAAAAAGGCGATAGTTAAAAATATTTACGATTTACCTACGGGCCCCACAAAAAACTTGAACCATTATAAGGTGTTAATATAAGGCATATATAGCTAGCTGTACATGGTAGATGGGCAATATTATGCAGAGGTTTGACTCGTGCCATCTCGGCGGGTCGGCGCACGCGCAGCCTCCGCTCTTGCTCCTTTTGTGTCTCGTATAATCAACTTCATGAGCGTGTGTGGGTCTGCTTTTGCTGGAATACTAGAACAGTAAACAGAAACAGTAGTTTAACGGTTTCAGACCAATCGGTGTTCAGAAACTTACCGAATTGTGAAGTTGGAATTAATGCGATACAAATTCGTTCAACCAGGATGACAAAAATCTTGTGCTGATAATGATCTCTACATTTCACCATTGGTTGTGACAAGATAATGTAAATATTTGTATCGTATATACTCGTATACCGAATCATGAATTAGTTTAATAGAGCAGTAATGGTGGCAGTTAAGTTCGAGAACCAAAGTTATAACATTTGGGGTAAAGGTTGAGGAGGGAGACGGACGGGACACGCGTATGGCCCACGCAATTGGTTTCCTATATGTTGTGTCCTGTCTACTGTCTAGGTTTTTGTATATTACCCGTCAAAATTAGTTATATGCTATTGGATGGAACGGATAGCGTTTTATAACTAGTTTGAAATTCGCACGTTATATAGGTTCGGTGAAAATCGCATGTGATGGATGGACGGACCACAGGTGATTTCATAACTGTTGTTTTTCCAAATTCAGTACGGAACACACCTGGGCAACGGGGCGAAAGTTGAACCCGTAATTGCGAAGCCCAAGGCAATTTAAAAGAGATCAAGATATTTTGCACGAGCTGTGTTCTAGTAGCATACATCAGAGTCCTGCTAAATAAAATTATGTAAGGACGCACACTGCACGCGTCGAACCACTGTTCTCAATTATATTGTACGTGTATAAGTTCGTACAGCACGTGTGTTGTCAATGCGCTTGTGTGCGTAAGTAAACTTATAGCCCAGCGGAGCTTAAGGCGGACTTTATTTTTTAAGCGTGTTGGAAGGATCGTGACGTTGCTTGTAACAGAAAAAATTGCTGTATAGTCAGAATCAATTAGGATAATTTTTTTCATTACTAGACAGTGTCGAGTTGTTTTGGAAGTCAATCAATAATAATTACTACGAACTTTAATCCTCCGAATCTAAAAATCTTCTGTTAATTTCCTAAACAGTCCATTAGCAATTTTTACATAGAAAAGAGGAAAACTATTTAAGTTGTTACGACCCATACTTACCTAAATAATCAGAATACGGCATGGTGGGGAAAGCCAAAACACTACTCCGTCGTACGTCGTTATGATAAAATATAGTTTAATTTTGAATACTTTTAGTATAGCAGCACGTACATGTTTTATTACAATAATTCTAGTTGACGACTTCACCCGATGAAAGCGGCATTGAATTTTTTTATGAAAGCAAGTAACGTTGCCTTTTAAATATCGACCACTTGAGATTGTGCTTCGAAAGCTTTTAAGGTTATCGCACAAAATTATTTATTACTAATGCACCTCTTGAAGGGCTCCAACAGTTTTTCTATGTGCCTTATTGGTTTTATTCATTGCCGTAGAAAAATGTGCATCCACTTAAGAAAGCAATTTTTTGTTTTATTCCTTGACTTATGAAATATTTTTTGTTCAACAGATATACTGGAATCCTTTTTCCTGGTGTTTCGTATATGTTAAACAAATTAATATTAGTGTTATTATAAAAAAATTAGATTTTTCAAAAGATTGACATATAGGTACACAATTATAAATAAAACTGTACGTAAATAATTTCAAAGATAATTTTCGGCAATGATGTCGGCACCGAATATGCAAAGGGGTGTACTATCTTGAAAGTAGATCCAACAAAAATCATAAAAATTTAATAACAATATTAAGAAAGTCATGCCGTCCTTATTAATCTGAAATGTTTCTGTGCAAGTCGATACATTACAATTATTCTTAACAAACTGGCTTATTGTTGTCTTAGAATTAATTTAATATAAAAAACTTCGTTGGTATTCATCAAAAAATATAGATATTTTTATACTCACTGCCTTAATATTGTTCATGTTATTAATTCTTCTTCATAATTCATATCAAACAATTTCAAAAATAACTTTACAAACAGAAGAAAATGTGATAAAAATATAAAAACCGTTTACATGAAACAGACACAAATAGCCAAAAATGTATTGTAAAATGTTGTAAAAGAAGGACTGACAATAAATTTCAAGTAACTGTGCTGTAATATGCCAGAAGGGCAAAAGTGCCCAATGGATCATAAAATATAAAATTAATGTACGCACGTATGTATAGACAATTCTTATTTAGCTGTCATGATATAGATGCATAGCATCGTGTAGTGTTATAATAATCTGTGGTTATAGTAGAAAATAAAGGTGTTTAAAGGTGTCAACGGGTGTTAAGCAGGGGAATATATACTGTCGACTATAATATATACAGAATATATACTATATATTTATACTGCCGCAAACTTGTATTCACATTCGCGAGTATAGTAGTATAGTATAATAGTTTTAGTAAGTTTTATAGACTTCTCGGAGTACTGAATCAATGAAACGCTAAACACTTGTCCAAATCATGAACGTAAAATATGTTTTGTCTCTTTTTTCGATTTTAATTGCCAAATTGAAAGTTAAGAACAAATTATTTAATTATAGTCTAACTAAACCATAACTAAACTTGATTTAAATCTACGTTTAGACTTAGTTTATAGTCCATCGATCGAGCAAAATCTTGGTCACGCTACACGACCCTATTTATCCTCGAATTTGTCTGTTTTGTCCTTATCATCCGATTTTAACAACTGGATTGAAAGAAAGAGACAAAAGATACTTTTAACTAACCGACCTTCGCAAATCACCGCCAGAAATAACACAAATTGGTTTTGACTTAAAATTTACGCTCAAGCCCATGAATCCGTTTTTACAACATAATAAATAAAAAAAATTTGGTCATATTTTACTGCCGTAAAATGAACCGTGTGGTTTACAACTCATTCTTCATAAGAAATTCAGATTTAACGACGTTTTTGGGCACGCTTGAAAACATTTTATGCTGAAAGAAACCATTACAAAAAGTAATACCATTATGAAAACAAATGGGTAGGTAAGTAACTGTTCTTATTTGGGATTTCGTTATTAGCATAAATTTTTAACTTGTACAGAATTGGGCCTTCCATTTTGGTATGGTCTGTTTTAAAAATATTATGCTTTACTTTCTTCTGTATACTTAGTTAAATTGTTCCTTACCGAAATAAATAATTGGTGACTTTTTCCTCACCTTCCCAATTTTAATATTGTGATCTTCGGTTAACATTTTAACTTGCCATTAATCATTATCAATCGTCTCTGTTAATTAAATGGCTCGTGACTTTCAATGTGACCAAATTTGGTTAATGTTTAGTGTGTAGGTTAAAATAAGATATACGTGTTTTTACCGTTTTCTTTTAGTATTATGCAGTGGTAAAATATTAAGATATAGCGCCACAAAATTATATTATCGTGGGGATGCGCGAGCGACTGACGATTAGTTGGTCAGCAGCCACCGGCGAAATACTTCTCCCCGCTACGACCGCAGTCGCTCCTTGCGCGTAGTATTTCTGTTTTATTTAGTAACCATAATTTTTTCGGGAGCAATATTTTGATGTAAAAACTTGACCAACAATTATTTTTTTAAATTGTAACATAGTACAAAATACGTAATACCTAGAACAAATTGGAAAATGAAGAATATTTTTTCTTTTAATCAAGTTTTATTCCCAGATTATTGAGGTCATAATTAATGTTTTTTTTTTTTTTTAAATTGCACCTCGTGATTTCAAATGTGTTTATTTTGTAAATTTTTTACATGATTTTATGCAAGGAATTTATACAGAATGATTTTATACAGAAAACAACCATTTATGCACTGATTATGAATTGATTTCATAACATAATTATTTTCGAAAATTTAAAATTTATTGAAAAATAATAATTAAGTGAACTTCTATACCATTTTGTGAGGACGCAAGAAAATTATAGCATTTCTGAAATTCCACGGAAAGTCTTGGAATTATGATAATATAACATTGAGTGGTTAGAGACTCTAACTGCGGAACCGAGGGTCGCGGGTTCGATCCCCGCCCGGGACAAATATTTGTGTGCATGAACATGTCTATTTGTTCCGTGTCTGGGTATAAAAGTATCTATATATGTATACATTATATATATAAAAAAAGAATATTTAAGTATATATATCAGTCGTCTAGTACCCCACAATACAAGCATGATACTTGCTTACTTTGGGACTAGATGGCGCTGTATGGAATGTCCCAGATATTATTATTATAACATATGTATGTTATATAGACAGGAAAACATCGGAATGAATTCATTTCATATTATTTAAATTTTTTTAATGACAAACATTGAAATCATTAAACTAATCAAGTTTAACCCCCACAGGCGAGAGTCTTATTCTAAGTTTTATGTTCTAAGACTCATTTGTAACAGTAATGACGCAATGAAATAAATTTTTAGAATGACGTAAGCAAAAAAGTAATTCTGGATATTACTTTCATGGTTCGAAATTACAGCAATAAGGCAAGAAAACAGTAATTTGTTATAGTCTTCAGTTTATGGTAGATTTAAAAAAAAAAACTCGAAGACGCATGACGAAGCAAAAACTTCAATCGTCATACAATTGGGCAATTATCGATAAAACATGTTATTAAGCTTTCAAAGACCACTTAGGTTAAGAAATAAATGTGTCATCGGCTTACTAAACGTTAACAGACATAAAAAAAAGCTAGTGAGAGCCACCTCCATTTTTCGTTAATATATTTACTGGTATGTGTATCTACGTACGTTAGCGTATTGATTTATTTTATGGATACACAAAAAATCCTAATATTATATAATTAATTTAAAATACATTTTACTCTTCGATTAAATGCTGGAACTGACATATTTAAAAGAAAATATATAACGAGTCATACTGAAGTTTTCTTCACAATTTAAAAAAAAAAATCATGTGAAAGTTACATCAATATAGGTTCAGTGGTCCCTAAACTATTACAACGACTTGAATCAGCAGACTATTAAAATATGAAATGGATAAAATCAAAACACAAATTCGACGAACAAAAAGACAACACACGATTTGTCAAGACCCTCTTTGGTCAAGACACAAAAAAGTCTATGAAAATAAATAATTCAGTGATTAAAATCTACACGACGGGTTCCAATGAGGGAGACAGCTTTAGACAAAATAAAAATGTTGTTGGCCAGAGCGCACGTCCCCAGTCTAGAATAATCTAAATTAACCTCTATTATTTCAGACATTTTAAATACTAGTTTTTGTGTGATTTTTTTTTCATGTTTTTTTAAACTATGAACCTTTTAAATATTTGTCCATTTTTTTCTATAAAAAACTGTGATTTTTTATTCTTGTTTTTAAATTAAAAAAAAAAGGATCATTTAGGTTAAACCAGCCTTCAACCAAAACAAAAAAAAAAATCGTGTCGAAATCGGTTAAAAAGGATCATTTAGGTTAAACCAGCCTTCAACCAAAACAAAAAAAAAATCGTGTCGAAATCGGTTCATCCATTTGGGAGGAACGATGCCGCAGACAAACTTATAGACAGACATACAGTTAGAATTGTAGCTAAGAAGAATCCCGATTGAAACAGTTCTTAAGTAAAAAAAAAAACTACATTGACATCGGTTCATCCGTTTGGGAGCTACAATACCATGCCACAGACAGACACGTATACAGACAGATAGATAGAAATATATCTAAGAACCATTCCGATCAAACCTGCTTTCAATTTAAAAAAAGCGCATTAAAATCAGTCTATTCGTTTAGGACCTATAACGCCACAAACAGGCGAACATAAAGACAAACAGAGACACGCATACAGACATACGCCTCAAACGTATCTCCTCATATCAATCACTTCACTGACTGACTGGGTGAAATATCAAACAGTCAAACTACTAGGTGTTAAAACTAGAAATTTCGCACATAGTTCCTTACTATAATGCAGGACCCACTAAAAAGGGTTTTGTAAACTGCAACCTCTGAAGAGGTGAAAAATGTAAATAAATCGAGTCGGTATCAAACTTGAGTTATTTTGCACAAATCTTTCACTAAACATACGACAGAGATTGGATCATTAATTACTACAACAAAACTACAGTATTATCACCTATAACCACGCAGACGAACACGCGGGCGGAAACTAGTAGTTATACAATATAACTGACAAAACGATCTAGATATCCTTACGTTAATAAGTGATTCTGGTTGAAAATTCTAGTGACCGCTATAGGAATGTTGCGGTCTCCAGATAATTTTGATGATTACGATGATTACCAGTTATTACGGAGTATGATGCGTGTCCACGTCACGCTGGCATTCCTCAACCTACTGACTCGAGAAAATCCACGTTCATTACTCGAACGGGTATTAATATCTACTTTAATGAAATATATGATTTCTTTTTTAATACATTTGCTATTAATACGGTCTTTATGACATCGAAACTTGTACTGTAATGTTGTATTTTACAGTACTATGCCTTTTTACTTTACACCAATCACAAATGAGCATTCTGTTTGTGACGCATGCGTAAACCGCGAAAAGCAACCCACTCGCGCCTTTAGCTCCGGCCATTATTATATTTGAAGTATCTACCTAATTTTAATAGCAAATGTCTTGAAAAACATTGTATGATGCTCGTACTCAGTAAGCTGGCTATTACAGGCATCGGTTATAAGCACTCGGCTTCGCCTCGTGTCTATAAAACACCTCGACTATAATATGCAGCTTACCGTACTTGCATCATAGTGTACTATTATGCTACATGTATTTTCTTGACAACAGAACTGTTTATGTTGACACATAATGTATTTCATTTTCGTCGCGTGAATGCTAAAATAGAAAGGAAAAATTATTGACAAAGAAACTCTTCACATACTTTGGTTTTCCGAATTTCCGAACCGTTATATAGATTAAATCTTACTATATAGTGTCGATTACTATAGTATCGGCGACCACCTACTATAAATTTATATTCTATAGTTAAGGCAATATTAACTAAAAACGGTCAAAATTTCGAAAAAAGAAAATTACTTCGTTTTTTTTTATTAATTACGATTTTTTGTCAACAAGCAATACTCGATCGCCGTTATAATAAGGCCCTCATTAGAAATACAGCTTGTATAAAAAGTTTTCTTTGTTGTAATTTTTAAATACTTTCGATAATAATTCCGTAACTATGTACCTACTGAGGACACAATTTTTTCCTTGTGCCAAGTTACTACTTCGTACGACTAATCATTTATAACGGTGTCATACTAACCTCCTATGCCGTTTATAGCCTTAGTTGCGTGGCTGTACTTACATTTGCTCTGAAGTGTAACCACACAATTAATACTACAATTAACGGCGTTCCACGTAAGTGTTGCCCTGCCTATATAGAAATCAGAACATCTTCCAGACGAACGGACTCACGATTCAAATCAATAAAGGCGGGTCCAGGGGGGCTATTCTCAGTACATTTAATAATTTCATTATGAGATAATGTTCTAAGTAAAAAATTCCACATACGAAAATTAAGAGGTAGTGAATTTATTATGAAACATAACTGTCGTAGGAAGCAAATAGAATTAGAGCAAGTTAACACTGAATTCGATATGTTCTATTTCTTCTATTGATTTAAGTCAAAGTCCTTTGCTGTTCCATCCATTAGAAAATAGTAAATAATACATTTAATTAAAAATTTATGTTGAAAACTCTCTATATTTTTCGTAGATACTTTAGATGCATTTTGTCTTCACTTGCGTGTAATGGAGTGTTGTAGTGTGTTGATTTTGTTCTGTGATCTGAGTAAAATCAATGTCACAGAGTACGTCAATGTTAGGTTAGATTTTTGCCTATTTTTGCTTATAAATGTTATGGAGACTTCTACAAAGAGAAAATCATATTTGCCGCCCGCTCAACGTACCAAATTAATAGAGTTAGTCACTAATGATCACGAATTAATAAGTAGGAAGTTTATAAAATATAACCTCCTCTAAGCTAGTCATTATTCAGATAAATGAAAACCAACATATTTTTCAAAATTACTCATACTTTGCGTTTTGACGTTCGATATTTTTGACAATATTAATCGGTATGTACTACAGACCGCCTATTGCATATCACATTTTTCGTTTGATAACTATCTGGCGAAACGAATTTTATCACGTGAGATATTGTATCAAACGATCCGAGAATAACCCCCCAGACGTGTGCAATGTAAAGTGTGTGTTTTCATCAAACGAACGCTTGGAATGAAAAGTTACGTTCGCGGCTTTTGCATTACACAGGCTCGGTTCGTCTCAAGTATACGAACACCTTACTCATTAGTCATTACATAAATACGTCTGAAACAAGATTAAAAATTTTCGTATAAGGTACAGGATCCTGAAAAATTTAGCTACATCTAGCTAAGGAAAGGATAATTTTGAAGAGTTTACCAAATAAATTCTCCGAACACCTTTCTTAAATCCCACGAGGTTCGCCGTTAATGGAATGCTCGATGGTTTTTATTCCAAATTGGGGCTTAATCATTTTGTCAGTGTAATGTAAACGTATGCGTGTAATCGTACGGCGCTATTCTAAATACACAAATCAGCGGTGATGTCAGGAAAATATACAAACACTGCATGCACGGGTTCCGTAATCTCTGAAATCCAACGCTGTAGGAAGTTCTCCGAATTTAGTAACTGACAAACTGTACTTGTGTAAACAGAATCTACTTTTACACGCGCGTGCGCCTGGCTACATCGATATAAAAAAATCATTCCGTGGCTTATCGATCCTTTTAACAGTTCAATGAAATCGATATCAGAGTTTTCTTTTTTCTGCGAATACGATAATTACTGAATCGAATCGACACGATTATTTGTCGCAACTTATGTGATAATCGCAAGTAGCTTTGCTAATTGAGTTTTCTCTCATAGATAAGCTTCGAAGTGAAAACTAACTAGCATCTGTGGACATTTTAAACTCTTAACGCATAATCGTGTACGATTTTATCATAAACTTCCAAGTAATATCATAGATTTGTCAATAAATAAATTCAGAAATTTTGTAGAACGACAACTTATGTGTAAAGCATATTATAATTTAAAAGAATATACGAAAGATAAAAATGCTTAGGGTTGAACAGCTCTAATCCACTTAGTTTTTAAGACCATGGTTTGTAGTGCTGTAGTGTGTCACTAAAAAGAAATAAGCCATTCTGGAGTTCATTTCAGTGTTCTCCTTAAAGTGGTCGCGTACGAACCCTGTCTAGACTTATAGTATATATAGGACGTTCAAAATTGACAGCAGAGTGTCCTACTTGGAAATAAATGAATTTTTATTTTAATTGTTTTAATGTACGTATACGAACTGATTTTCATGTATTCTTTCGATGCCTTTAAGCCGTCTAAGTCTTCTTTCGGTACGATTTTTTTTTTGCCGATCGTCATAAGACATTACTATGTTTAAATTTACATAGCGTTATCCCGCTGACCGCCACCGGCCGCCTTAGCTCGTATGTATTCAATAATGAATTTCATTATAATAAAATACTAGTTATATAGGTATTTGTGTATATACATATGGTAAAAAACTTTTTTTTTTACTTTTAAGTTTACTGGACTGCAATGAGTTTCTTGAAAAAATCACAAATAACTTGTACCGGATTGTTTGTATATATAAATGCCCGATTTTGTAATAGCAATAGGCATAAAAACGTAATCAACTTGAAAACGGCAATAAAAGAGAGTGGCAGTGAGAATAGGAGCAGGGAATATGGATAAATTTATCGTAGGTCTAGCGTTGGCGCGGGATACACAAAAGTTCGGTAAAATTAACTAATACTTTGTTATTGTGTCTAGCAATCGGCATTTATCAAGTAGGTAGGTATCCCAGTTTCGTTTCACTTTACATTGAATTCAAAACTACTAGTTTACATTGTAATCAAAATAAACCCGGTAAACGTTATGGCGTTGAAACGATTTCTATCCGCGCGGTTCGATTTCGCGTTACGCAAGTGTAATTTAGGAATTAACCTCGATTTTTGTGAAATTGTCTGGATGTATCGGAAGCGTTCGGCGGACGATCGCCAGAAATAGGATGCATTGGATTTTTCATTGATTAGCACGTAAGGTGAGGTAGTGTTCTTCGTTGTAATTTGTAGTGTGCAAAACGTAGAAAGGCGAAACTTTGAGATAGATCTTAAATTTAAAAACTAAAAACCCCGATTAAAAAAAACTAACTTTTAGAGAAAAATAAACCTGCATTATTTCACGATTTCTAAATGATTGTTGACTTTTAAAGGCATAGGGAACGGCTGACTAACTACTTGTCAGTCCCTGACGCCTGCAAGGATTAAACAAATTGAAAATTAATAAATGCATATTATTTTAGATTTTTATTTCATTTTATAATATCAGGGGTTTCTTAAATTTTAAATTCATTTCTTATTTTATGTTTGATAAACTTGAAAATAAAGATTTTATGCTTTTTTTTACTTTAAAATGATCTAAATTAAATCACAGCTTTCAAACAAAGAAAACCTGCATTAAAATCGATTAATCCATTTAGAAGCCATGATGCCACCGACAGACATACGGGCAGATGTCTGTCGGTCGGCATTCGGTTCGCTTCGACTCTCTAAAGTTGCCTAAAATCCCAAATAGTGTGCCCCTCTCCCTTTTAACTTTTCAACTATGCAGTGGAAAACATTGAAAAAAATTATTAAACATTTTCAACGAAAATTTGTTTTAATATGACATATTGTGTAGTTTCGGATATATTTCTTTTTAAATTTATTATTTGAATTTTAACCATAAACTTCATCCCGACTACGGGACCCTTCACTGTGTGTGGTCCCACACGCATTTGACCGGTTTTTCTTCCTGCGTTGCTATTTTTTCCGACTTCAGAGCGAACAATAAGTTTTACGTGAGTTGTACTAACTATTCTTTATATAACACTTCTCTATATTTTATAAAACAACCGTATAGTGGAGTTTAATATCTCTACATTTCAATATAATATTATTTCTATACACGTCTGTCCTGGTAAATTTAATATTTTTAGAAGTTCATGTTTATTTATGAAATAGTTTTTCGACTTCTGCTATCGCCGAAGCTCCGGGAAATTGTTTTCGTGGTAGGGTCAAAAAATTTACAACTAGTCCGATTAATATTAAATTCTAAAATATTTCTACTGTGTTTCTATGTTATGCTGACTAAAAATGTCTCGATAAATATTTGGTCGCCTTTTTCGTTCGTATTTAAATTCCGACTTTTTGTTTCTGTTTTGCAAATTGAAAGCTGGGCTGGTATATGTTTTAAGTCACTCATGTTCCAATACAAAAAATTAAGGAGAAACAAAAATACACGTTTATATTTAATCGGAGCTTACAAGCTGGTTTCGCAAAAACAATTTTTTTTTCGTATAGATCTATAAACATAGAAATAATATTTTCGGAATATTTCTTTTTTTTTTAATTTCCTTATTTTTTTATATACATGGTATAAGTGAAGACTTGAGAATTGTCTATTTCTAAGCTTATAAATCTTCTCAAAGTAAACTTTTTGTTTTTAAAGAAAAACGCAAATTAACTTTTTAACAATACTAAAAGAATTCGAGTCGGTAACTTTACGCGTTTCAGAGAAACTTTTATGTAAATTTAATATAAAAAAAAAATAATTTGGCCTTTGAATGTTTTTTGATATTAGACTAAGTATTTTCCTATACGCTATTGGTAGACATATATTAAATTATGTTCTGTATTTGGAGCATTAAACAAAATCGATAATATATTGAACACTCTTTTTATCTAGGTTAAATAATATTAGTCTGTTAGCACGTGATGAATGATGACAGGCGGTGGGCATCAAATTGATGATTCGATTGATTATTAGGTCGTCTATTTCTGTTGGTTGATTTGAGTAATTTAATTTTTTTTAAACATTCGTATGGGCTGTTTGTGACTTTTTTTTACCATTATTTTAAAATTAATGTTACTTATGAATTTATTATTTTATTTCATAATAGCTTTGCTCCTATTTCATATTCTTCTTTTGTTACAGTATTTTACAAGTATTGAACAATTATGAATAAATGTACTTATCTATGTGGACATTTTATGAAATATGTTGTTGTTGTTGCACCACAGTTGTAGCATAATGGCTGCAAAAGCTTAGTTAAATTATTGTATTATCATCATTCCCATGTAGGTAATAATGATTAAGAGTTCAATCAAGGAAGATTTTAACCAAAACCGTTGAGTATTCAAAGCGTGAAAGGTAACGAAAGAATCAAAATCTTCGTTTGATTTTTATAGTACTATAGATGCACTAAGTTCGGTAGGTAGCTAATAGTATTTAGTCATTAAGCAGCCCAAATGCGTACCTTATATACAATTCCTATCATACTTTGTTCGATTGCATCGGCAAAGAATGGCAATGCACGCAATTTTTCTTTTAATGTACAATGACATAAGCTCTCAGTTTCTGTTTAAATTCAGTTACATGAGTGCGTTCTACAAAAGCTCATTCAAAGTTTATGGCCATCTCAACACGAGACGAATGAAAGTTTGCGGTGATACAGCACCCCTCCATACCCGCTGACACCTAAAATTTGCTACTGTGAAGCTACACGACACTATGTTGGGATCGCCAAACAAAGGCAGACATGTCCCTACCTACGGCGTCAGCTATTACATTAGTGAAATATAAACTTACCTTCACTCATGAGTCCTACCTAGTATGCTAATAGTGATGAACTCAACCCGGAACCTCTCACCTCACAGGTAAAATGCTAACTATGCTACGCAGGCCAACAAACCCCTAACAAAAGCAATTAATTCAGAATATGCCCACATTAAAATTAACACACTCGGAGGCACTAATCTCACGTGTATTGACCTTAGTTTTTTCCACTCAGATGACGCAAGCCGTCTGCACACGGAGTAAAGTGGCGCGGTGACGTGATGGCGAGTGTGCATGAACAGTATGCGCGGGGGGAAGAGCGGCCGCAGCACTCCCGCGACGGCTCCCGGGATTCTGGAATCTTCCACACCACCAAGGGGTTGTGGAATGCTCCAGGACTAAACAATTGCTTTTTGAATAGCGCTGTCCAGGTAAGTCTGTGATTTTAATTAGTCTGTAATTAAGTGTTGCAATTATTTACAAGATTCTTCTCCTCTAGCTGCCACTCTTCTTTCTGGTTTCGGTCCAAGTCCAAGACTTCGTTTCCATATCTGTTTTCTTCTCCGTGGCCAGTTGAATCGAGCTTACCAATAATTTCTCTTAAAAACTCGAATATATATATGATTATACGATTTCGAGAAACCCTAGGTTCTGAGAAATGCAAATTTTTTACCAAAATAATTAAAGTGGAAAACTAAGGAAATACTAGGTATAGGTGTAGGTACTCTGTGTCGTGTCAGTGGCGCCTTTGGCCGATTTTTTGTAGTGAGGCAACATTGAGCGGTGATGGCAATTTTTTTCGTCAGAAAAAAATAAAATATTAGACACGTTAGCCAAATATTTTAAGTTTTACTTTTAAGGTATGAAATGGACAGTTAAACTTGGTCTATAAAAAAATATAACCGAACTAAACAAACCAGATGTATTTCGGAAAGATGCGACACGAGTGACGTGTGAGTGAGAGGCGCACTCGTCCCTTCACACCGGCGCAGCGAGACCAGAAAGTCCCTTACCGCCCTCAGTTCGGCATTAACAAATGAGAGCATAGTCCATTGCCGCATTAATTAATAATTACCAAGTTCTCTCAGCTGAAACTACGCAATGTACACAACGGTAATAAGCCATGTCATCGATAGCCTCAGCAACTTCATCGCGCCGCGGATCTGAAACGGAGCGTTCACTTAACAGATAATTACCATCACAGTCACTTATTGCAAAATTTTTAGTAGAGTTTATATAGATTAAATAATAAGCAATTAAATATAAGCTCTCAAATACTTTTATGAAAAAAGTATTTATAATTAAATTATTGTTATGGATATCAGTAGCCTCACTTGGTCATCTGCGAAGCGAAAATGTGTTCGATTGCGGCAATAACAAACAATATGTGAACTCAAAATTAAGAGATTTTAATTAGATCGTTGAACAAAATAATTTCAGCTTGCCTAGATCTTAATTTTATTGTCTTGTATGTACCGGAATATGGCATGGTCACTCAGATTTCAAGAAGACACCATTACGTCTCTTTCCCACAACCAAACTGTGATACTTAAATTGTGAATATTTGTTATCTGAAGATCCGTTCAGAAACTATACAAGTAATTTGGGATATGACCCCGCAGCCGGCCGTCCGACTGTGGGCAGTTGTGTACATACTTGAGAATTGCTATGAGTTATTTTGGTGATTAGCGAAGTCCGTTTTCGCTGTCCAATGTTGACACTGTACACCGTATGTACCTATACGGACTGGGCGTGAGACATAAGTATTATATTTGCATATATTCTCATTAGTACGGTTGTCGTTCTGGGAATTGAATTTTAATATTTACAATTACTCAAGGAAAATGTGATATAAATATTTTTTTCTTATTCGGCAGAAAAGTCCATGTTTATGTCTTTTCTTGTGTCACAATTTAAAATTCTCTCTATATACATCCTATGCATGTTAATTAACTCATAGAACTGGAACTTGAATATTATTATTTGATTAACCACTGTACCATTAATAATATTAATAGTAATAATAACACACACAATCACAACAACGTCTAGGTCCCAAACTAAGCATTAGCTTGTATTTTGGGTACCAAGCGAAGACACCACATACATATAACAACCAAGTCCCGGTGCCAGTATTAATATTCATCATATAAATACTGACCCGACCTGGGATTCGAACCCGGGACCTCCAGCTTCGCATTGATTACTGTCTCGTCTTTAGATTCAAACCCCGTATAAACAAATCCAATAGGTTTAAATATCAAGTTTCTCACCACAAAGCTACATTGATAGTCAATACCGATAGAAATACATAAAAGGGACTTTGACTCATTAGTAACTTGACACCCTAAGATCATGATATATGGAAAGCTCGGCACGTCGCGTCGCCTGCGTAATGCCGGAGTTGGGGGATTTCAATAATCTTCTTGTAATACGACATGAATTATATCGGAAGATAAATCTTAAGATTGGGATATATTATTGATCTGTCAATAGAGCTGTCTTATAAAGCAAGATTTTTTTGTGGCTTTGAGGGTCCGGTGCCTCAAAATAAAAAAAAGAACTCTCATGGAAAAACTCTTGCCCATTCGTATGTCATGCACAGCTTAGGAATACTTTTTCGAAATTATTAACACCGGTCTGAAACAATGAAAAATCATAAAAGAAATACATGGCAAATGGCTAGGTACGTCGTTGAAAAGGTCTTGCATGTACATGTCAGATAGATTTATTTTAGATTTTTTAAATGACGACGTTTAGAGGATTTTTCTTGAGTAAATTCCAAAGCATAGGTTACTGCGAGCCCGCTTACTTAAATATGTGTTTTTATGCGACTTAAAGTAGTTAAAATTATGCTGGGTACATTTTTTTGTGTAAACATCCATTTAACGTACGTCATCAGTATACACAGACCCTTCATTGGTTCTAAATCGGAAAACTCAAACAGAAAACAAATGAAAAATCTTTTATTATCTTTAATCTATATTTTTCTCGTCCAGGTACACCGTCAGTTAATAGTTATTTACGATACAAGTATGTGGAAAGTAGATGATTTCCAACGAGTGTTTTTACGACACGAGTTTGGAATTACCTTTCCGCACGTTATGTCATATATCTTCTTACAATGCATTATACGAGGAAATAAATTAATCATTTTAATTTTACTTCATTTGAAGAAATTGAATACTTCTATCCACTAAGCTTCTCTTTCGATTTAGTTGGCAAGTGGCTGTCATTTATAAATTGTACTTCTTGGAGGATGTCATCCGGCGTTAAATCTAACAATTCATCACTTGAACTCACAGACCAGTCAACCTATAGACCACGCTTTAATAAACGTCAGTACGAAAACGAAATCGCCAAAAAGTGGCGGGGTGCGGGGAGAGGTCGTTTAGTTTTCATTGGCTCGTTCAAAATTGACAATTTAATGGCTTCCGATGTGCTTCCAACTGACGGCTCACTAGCGACGTAGTTATGTAGTGTCACTACATAGCCTTGGCGAATGCTACTCCCTGTCAAAGCGTGGTCTATAAGGTTGACTTGTCTGTGCTTGAACTAGACATTTTATTATTTTCACTTGTAAAACTTAAAAGGTTTGTTTTTATTTCATATTTACGTGAGCTAACAAAAGTAATTCAGATAAAAATCAATTGGCGGGTTTTCAAGATGACATCAATTCGACCAATAAGAGCGCAGTAGGTACAGTCCGCGCAAAGTAAGTTGCTTTTCGGGCAAAGGTCACTTGAAAAGAGTCGCTTTCTGTAACTAAGCTTAAGCACAGAAAGTGGAACTTTCGATGCATATGCATTGTAAATATTTTTAAAGTTCCGCATCTTAAAAGGAAAAATGAAACCTTATAGGATCAGTTCGTTGTCCATTTGTCTGCAGAGACCCTTTTTCTCAGGATCAAAATAGTATCAATTTTAAATCGTTTCCGTGCGTTGTAAATACATTATATACCAGTACCTACGGAACTCTCAGGGCGCTAGTCCAGCTCGTACTTAACCGATTTTTCTTATTAATATTCGGTCACGGAGAAAAAAACGTTCAGATAAAGAACTTTAGTCGAGTAAAGATTTGAATTAAATTATCATTTAAAATTTATGGTTAATTAAATCAGAGAACTGGTAGTTTGAATTAAAATTTGAACGATCTACACGCGGAAGGGTCACGACGAACGGTACAACTGGAAAAAAAAATTACGTTTATAATGTGTGGTCAAGCGACAGCTAAACAATATGGTCCGGTGACACTTCGAGTTAACGGCGTGTACCCGATCGACACCGGTTTCTAGACATTCATATTAATCAAATGTAAATCTTATGTTGAAAGGTTTACAGTCGATTTTATAACATATATAAATGACCACAGTTTTTCTAGTTTGTCCACGGGAGACACTGAGTGACGTGACTTATGTGCTGATGAGATAAACTTGCAACCAACATGTTAGCTGGTTTTATTTATTTTTATTGCACGCTTCACAATGCTAAGTAATACGACCAGTGCTCTAATCTCGCTATCAAAAACACGTCTGATTTCCTTACATTCAATCACTCCTAGCCACTTTTTGGCACACAAAAATATGATATTTTATCTTGAAGAAATCCGTCATTTTAATAGACTACAGAATAATGCAGTAGCAGTGCAATCTAACACTATTCATGCAAATGATTTCCAGTGTACAAACGGACAATTCTCTTTTGATGTACCTATAAACCTATTTAGGTAGGTATGCCATATTAGTTCTTGCATGTGTATATATGTGTTTTCAATTTTATTTATCAATTTTTATGACATTATATTCTTTTTCGTAATAGGTATATCTTAGAAAACCAAGTCAAAAAACTCTTTAACGCTATTTACTGCTTATGTGTTTTTAATTAAAATTGAATGAATTATATTTATGGTTAAGTATAAATATTGATATTTTTATGTAACTATTGTATTTAAAGAACTTACAATTTAGTCTAACCATCTAATTTAGTAATGAACCACATGAGTTGATTGTGTGACAGCGCCCTTAATTCGAATATCATAACAGGTCCGTCAAGTCTGAAGTCATCTTCAGTTGACTCTCTTCCTTGTCACACGTAGTTGCCTCCATTTTTTATAACCGTATCATACAAGAACGAAGAATTCCCGCAACTGTGTGACATACAAACTTATTTTTAGTGTTTTCCCACATTTCATAATAAAACTGAAAACTTGCAGGTTTTATCTTCATTCCAAATGGCCAATAGTAGCTTATTACGTGTATTAAGGTGTTATCATAATGGTATATGTTCGTAAATACATGGATTTAATCTAGAACAAAGCGTGAAGACATCAAACAAGCTGGTTACGAAATCACGAAATGAAAACCTTCACACGAAATAGCGTATGAAAGATTAACATTCCTCGTAGTGCTTGTTGAACGTACACTTGATAAATGTGATCCAATTTACATGAAAGTAATTACGCGACGAGAGCGAACGGACGAGTATTAGTTACGGGGGAAAAAAAAACAAGCGTAACCACACATACCGGGAGAACTTGACATAGGTGAAAATCGGACGTACGCGTCTCACCTATAAGTAAAACGAGTGCGAAGCTAAGGGTTAAGTATACTTTTTCAGTACTTTACTTACAACCAGAAATCCGATTTTCACAAATTCCGTTGTTGTTATTACTTAATAAAAAAAATGACAATTATATCAGCCCCCTATGTTATGAGCTAGGCCTCCCCTTTGCAAGAGGGGCCTTGGAGATTAATCCGCTACGCTGCTCCAGTGCGGGTTGGTGGATCGTGTTCCAATCAATGCGTTTACGCGGTGAATACTCAGCCTATATACCAAATAAAGATTTAAATATCATTACATTACATCTGACGACTGCTTAGCCTAGTGGGTAGCGACCCTGCCTACGGGGCTAGAGGTCCTGGGTTCGAATCCCAGGTCGGGTCAGTATTAATATGATGAATATTGATACTGGTACCGGGTCTTGGTTGTTATATATAAAAAAAAAATATTTATATAAGTATATATTATAAAGAATATTTAAGTATGTATATCAGTTGTCTAGTAACCCATAACACAAGCATAATACTTGCTTACTTTGGGACTAGATGGCGCTGTGTGGGAAGTTCCATGTATTATTATTATTATTATTACAAGTTTTACTATAAAAAATAATTTTAATAGTAAATATTGTAAATAAAATTATGTTTGCATGCTTGCTTGAGTCTAACATAAAAGTATAAGTAATATATGTGTTTTCCGTCTCACAGAATTGTTTTGCAACTAAATTTAATTATTATAATGATTTTAAAAGCAAAGCATATTTATTTATATGTTTTTGAGATACCAAAAAAGGAGGGCTCCATGCCCATGATTATCTTCGTGGGGTGCCAATCAAAGTCACATCAATGACGCAAGTAATCTTACATGTGAAGGTTTTACAAAACATCCATATAGACTTTATGAAACTTGTAATTTTATTACATTAAGAAATACCGATGGGTTTCATAATTGATTCTCTCAACACCCAAAGCTTAAGTAAGGACAAATAGTACGTTTTAGTCAAAAGAGTTGTGTCATTTGTTGCAAAAGGTGTACAAGAAACTGCAATAGTACTTGTGATTTGACATTGTTAGGGACTGAAGTTTTGTTATATTAATATATTTTACAGTGTTTAACTTAGAGGAATGTTTAACACAGCTTAATGTTTTCCGAAAGAAAACATAACAGGGTCATGGAAAAACAACATAAATGCAAAATTATATTAAATCCATGCCATTTTTAGGGTTCCGTACCAAATGAAATAAATGGAACCCTTATAATTCCGTCCTGTCTGCTTGTCTGTCTGTCTGTCCGTCTGTCACAGCTATTTTACTCGGAGACTATTGCCACTACATAGATGAAATTAGAATGCCTATTCGTACTGACTTTTCTCATTCATGAATCGAATGGAATGGATGTTTATAAATTATCATATTTATTTTAGAAGTCGTCCTGCCATTTTTATGCTTATTTTAAACACGATTTTTTTTTCAGGAATTGGATTGATTATTACTTATTGAGTAGCTTTGGATATTTTTTTTAAACATATTGTTTGACTATAACTTAGCTATGTTATTTTTTAAAACAACAGTCTTTATCGTTTTCTGAAAAAAATTGTAAACTGCGCTTGCGTCCTTCCTGCAATTACCGATTCAATTTAAAACTCATTTGAATTGAAATTTGACGGTTTGACGTGTCATCGTTGAATCCATCGTATATTTTGGTTGAATGAAAAAAAAAAACAACAGTAACCGGTCAACTGGTATCCATCAGTAGGTAGACTATTCACATTGTTCCGTGTATGTATTCCCATAGTCGTTACATAGTATAATTGGAGCACGCGAGAACCCTATCAATCTTCCCCGGTAATAGAATTAAAAATTACTTTATTGTGTCGGCCTCGAGACGGATTACTCTTGTAATTGAATGCGACTTAAACAGCAAAGTCTGTTCACGTTTCATTAAAGATAATTGAATTATACTAATCATTGACTAATTTATTTTATTTTATTTGTACGGAAAACCAACAGCACAAATTAACTTATTGACACACATAATAGCTACAAAAGGCCAATAACAGGTTCTCACTTATAGATATAGAGTAGAAAAACAAAACATACTGTGACGCCTATCTACTCTCGCGACGACGTTATCGAACTCACTAGAAAAAGCGTGACACCTATCTACAATTGTACGAAAACAGGTCATCGAACTTACGAGAAAAATTCCCACAGCCATTCAATAAAACCGAAAAGTCTGCGGATAAAGAATAAAATTCCACAAATTTATAATAGAGGCGCTTTTTGTTCAAAGGAATATTCGCGATATTTCTAAAAATCAACGCTCATTTTTTCTAGACGCCAGGCGCCAAAATTCCGTTCCCACGGTCCAGGAAATTAAAATGTAATTTATAAATTTCGAGAGATAGAATATTCGAGACGGTGACTAGTGGAAGGGAGAGAACTATATAAGGCAATGGTCGGAGGCGTCGAGAAGTTGATTTTTGGAAGTAAGTCAAGCGCGATAATTTGCGAAGTGCGGAGTGCTTTAACCGTGTAATTAGTGTTCGATATTGTTTGCTCTTGGATTATTTTGTGATTTGGAATTATAATAAAGTAAAGTGAACTAAAATCAGTGTTTTAGTGCATCGTCAATATTAGAACCGGTAGTCCGTAACAATACGTTATTAACTGACAGCACAGGAAAAAGAAAGTGAACAACAGCAAAAATTGTGTATAAGGGTTACAAGTACACATAGTTACACACTAAGAAATAAAGAAATCGCTACATAATGCTCGCCTTGCCGATAAAACACTCGTGTTTGACAAGTCAAAATCGTATTGATTACATAACTTATTAAAGTTATCATTAGCTCGCCAGATGAAAGCATTCCTTCCACAGTTGGTCGACATGTTTCGCAAATGAAGTGGTACGTTATTTCGTTAACCATTATTGTATAACGTTATACATTGAAAATTTACTGGGTTAAAAATTTACCATGTCTATAAATATAGGTAATATTTCAGAACGCCGCAGGCGCCACCTATGTAACTAAAAGAGGTATTTTTTTAAAGAGTGCACATTTCAATTGATGAAAATGCAAACTGAGATCTCAATTGCAGTCTACGAACTATGGGATGCTATGTCCAATTCAGAAACATTGATTCATCCACAGTTTATATAAAATATCTTAGTTTTTTTCTTTCGATTGTGACATTTGGATTTAAAAGAGAGACAAACATATTAACTATTGAAATAACTAATTTCAAAGTTCGTGGTTACTTTTGAAATGATAACATAAGATACTGAATCTCCTCTATTAACAATTTATTAATTAAGATCTCTTAATGGAAAAAACTTATTATATTAATATTGTTTTTTTATTGTTATCGTAACGGAAGTGTCCATAATTATGAAAATAAAGATAGCGTTAATGAGTACATAGGTCATCAACCTGATAATCTCCGCTTCGAGGAAGAGTTGTTTCCTTCAAATAAGGGCTTGTTATCTAAGAGTTACCTGAACCATTGTTTACGAACCTTTTATCGCGTCTTGGTGCTAGTGCTACACGTGCCCGCTTTTATCACGTTATAGTATACCCGTTATGTCGTACAACAATTTAATATTATGTACTGATTTTGATTTATTTACATATTTTGATGTTAGGTACATTTGATTCAATTGTTTTCATTTCATCATTCATGACGACCGCTTAGCCTAGGGGGTAGTGACCATGCCTACGGAGCTGGAGGTCCCGGGTTCGAGCCCAGGTCGGATCAGTATTTATATGATGAATATTGATACTGGTACCGAGTCTTGGTTGTTGTATGTATGTGGTGTTTTCGCTTGGTACCCAAAACACAAGCTAATGCTTAGTTTGGCGCCTAAACGTTGTTGTCATGTATACGTTATTATTATTATTTAAAATAATCAGAATAAATTTTCGGTATACGTTCATATTGAAATAATATAGTGGAAAAATATTGGTAACTGTGAGATTTGTTACCTCATAAAGACCACATTATCATGACGTTCTACTTCTCTAACAGCATAGTCAATTTTGGTACAATAACTTCGTGTTACTTCGCTTGGCCCTAATTACGTTAACAATCATACATGTAGTTGTAAAGTTACCTGGAAAATTGAAAACATAAACAACAAAAAAATCTACTCACCTATCTTCGTAGTGTCTAAACGATTCAAAGTAAAAAGTGTCTATTTCGCTAACTAAATATTATAATAGTAAAAGCGAAAAACCACAGATTTGAAATAAATAATGAAAGAGAAAATGATTGGTTTTTATTTAGGTTTGATAATAAGATTTTACCGTAGCTAAATTTAATAAAATTTCACCCGCCCTTTCTTCATGCCCCTAGACGTTTTAACCAATCAAAAACGCTCGACTGTATGTGGCTGATACTGACGCGCTGTAAATTTCTTTGCATGTAAATAGGTCCATGATCTGAAGTTATATAATAGTTTAGAAATAAAATTTAAAATGTCTTTTTTCTGTGATATTTTAGATAATAACTTGAAAAAATATGTATGTATGAAACATGTTTAGAAAAATTTTAAAAATAGACTTTTTGTGTTGTTAAATATTATACTTACATTTTTCTACTGGAATGCCCTAAAATAAAGATCGTAAATTTTAAACGTATTTCGTTTTTAATAACAAACAAAAAGTTGCAACGTGTGACTTCATCAAAAATCAGATAGCGCTTAGGGTAAGCGTCTAAATAAAATAATTAATAAAAGACAGAAAAATAAAATATTGAAATACCTAAATTATTAGCATCAGAGTGGCGGTACGTGTGGTCCTTTTAAATAACAAACTGGTCATGCAAAATACTTACGTACAAAATATACTCACTAGTAAACGATTCAAAGAACAATGTTTTGAACTGCAACACGTATGTTAGTGTAACAGGCTCCGGTATATTAAACAACGTCATATTTTGACGACACACGGCCGAGCCTCCACCGTCCATGCGTTCCTCTCATAACAACGTTTGAACAGGTGCACGTATGTCTGACACAACTAAGTTTATACCTGTTCTATAAAGGCGTGCTTTGTTGCCGCCTCCCGTTTTAAATAAACTTTACGATGAAAGCTTTTACGTTAACTTTGTAATTTTCGGATATGTTTAATCGTTTATTGTGTGAAAGCTTTATAAGTTAATCAGATGTTTAATTTGGTACCGATTATATAATAAAATGGATTTCAAGATATGTATATCCTAACAGTGGAAATTTGATTCGAGTGAACATATGTATTCGTTTTAACCTATTCGCTACTCATTAACCATATTTGGTCAGATTGAAGGTCACGACCCATTTAATTAACATAGACAATTGATTGATAATGATTGATGACTAGTTAATAGTATGTCCATGGTTAATAAGTTAAAACCTAACAAAAAATTGCGTTCATTAAAATATTATTGTAAGTGAAAATTGATATGTTAGTATGATTTTTCGGTTAATCCTAAGACATAATAAACATCAAAGAATATAAAGCCGATTTTAACTTATGTTTTGTGTTTAATGTTCTAAATACGCGTAATTAACTAGAGTAGTTTAGTTTAGTAGCACACACACACAAGTATGTAAAATTTGACCTGTCATTTTTGTTGACATTAATAATAATAATAATAATAATAATAATAATAATAATACATGGGACTTACCACACAGCGCCGTCTAGTCCTAAAGTAAGCAAATATTATGCTTGTGTTATGGGTTGCTAGACAACTGATATACATACTTAATTATTATTTATAATATATACATATATTAATATTTTTGCTAAGACGCCACATACATATAACAACCAAGACTCGGTACCAGTATCAATATTTATCATATTAATACCGACCCGACCTGGGATTCGAATTCGGGACCTCCAGCTTCGTAGGCAGGGTCGCTACTCACTAGGCTAAGCGGTCGTCAAACATTGTATTGTGAGGATCCATCCAGACATTATAAGAACAAAGAACTGAAGAATACCAATAGCTGACTTTTTCTTTTGGATTGAATGTTTGAATCAATATGTATTCGAAAACACATTGTGAAAGGTCGTTTATTTCCATTGTTCGATGCGTATATTTTGAAAGTCTTTATTGTATATTTTTACAGTGAAGATATATTAGTTCGGACATCGATTAAACTGACGTCCGGTCGAATGTATACATAACTCGCGATACAAAAATACCTATCAGCGTCAACATCAACGATTTATGAGGCAATTGACCTAAACTATGCACATGGCTTTGAAAGTATCGCATATCATACGCACAAGTGATATTAAGCCTATTGTCGACCTTTGGGCCCCTGACGGATTCACGCTGACGGAGATTGCGTAAAAAAATACCAATAGATAAAAGTTACAAATTAAATTGAATACGTTTCTCAAAAAAATAAAAATCCGACTTCAAAACATTGTTAAAAATGATATTTTTAATTGAAAGAAATGCATTAATGGGGGGCATATAATTTATATATAATTTATATATAATTTATATATAATTTATATATAATCTATATATAATATATATACACTTTGAATGGGTACTTACCAGGTAATTATAAAATTAACTGGTAAGTACCCATTCAAAGTGTCTGTGTTGGCACCTACTTCACAAACTATATGACGCCCATGCTCTTTTTTTCAATTAAAAATGTGATAAAACTCTTTAATTTACATTTTTGAAGTTGAATTAATTTTTTTATAAAATTTTGTATTCAATTTTTCGTTATAAATAACTATAATTTATTTATAATTAGTATTAATATGGCTTCTAAACGCGCTGTTGAAATTAGACAGCACCGTTTGGAGGAAACTGTGGACAAATCGCAGTATTATCCTCTAACTCTTAAATGTTAGGAATATCGTAGCTTCCATCATCAACTTAGTAGCATGGATAATGACTCCCAGACGTAAACATGTAAATAACTAAAAAATAGATTACAAACTATGCGTTTCTATAGGATTTGATTGTATCCCTCGATATCCTGAGATCCCATCATCAGATCCTGACATTGTGATAATGGAACCACCTCGGGAGTATATCCTTTGGAACAAAAAAAAAATCTTTAAATCAATTCACATACGCAATTGACGAAAATATCGGTGTACATATACATAAAAAAAAAAAATTAAAAACAAAACATACATTAAAACGAACGTAACACCTTCTCTTTTTCGAAGTCGGTAAAAAATGACCGAAAGAATATTTTAGTCCAGTAGTCATGATAAATGTCAGCTCGTTACTCCGATTTGGGTACGCTCGCGCCTGCGCATTCCACTTTGAGATTAATGTCCACTATAGAGTATTCACGTCTGGTACTTTATTTATTCTTCATGTCGGTAACTAGTTACTCAGAACTCTCGTCACGAATCAGGTTGTATTTTGTATAGTTTTGAAAAGTGACAAATATATTTTGAATCGAAATCCATACATTAGTGACATTCCAATTTTGAAATTGGTCCTTTCATACAAACACTGGTTGAATATAGTCGAAATGCCAAAAGTACCAATTCGTAGGCATTTGAATTTGACCTTGATCTGTTAAAAATTTACAAATCATTTTTTTTTTAAAGTGCATTTTGATGTAACCACAGATTACATTTTTACGAGCATATACTCGTTTCGTTAATGGATTCGTTTCAAACTCTTGTAAACACTGCAGCATTTGCTTGATCATTTTTATGAATACCAACGAGTTATTTTACTATTTTATTTGCCGTTCTTTTATATAAGGGAGCGTTAATAAACTACGTGGCATGGTCAAAGGACGCGGAAAGGGTTACTTAGAAAAAAGTTAGGTTGAAAACTATATTGGGTTACGTGAGGACAAACGGGTCAGACTCCGAACTAAGTAATTCTATATTTATTTTTTGGCCTAATATGGTATTTGATTAATATTGAAAATATTATATTAATATGTATTAATTTTTAAATTTATTTAATTGTTATTGAATATTTAGAAAATTCTTTAATATAAAATAATAAAGAAAAACAGTCAGCTACCCTAATAAAACTGTGCACAGAATATTCGACAATATTTTTATGGTATAACAATAAATATCGTATTTACGTAATAAATTTTAAAAATAGTTACCGAGGTTCTACCCCAGAGATATGTAGGAGGGCCAAAGTAAAAAGTACTTAGTATATAGACGCTCCCTAGAAGTTGAATTATAATGGGGTAGACGGCTAGTTTTTAATATATTTATTTTATATGAAAGAGTTTTATAAATATGTAAAATATTGTTGTATAAATATTTAAAGTTATGAATGTTTAAAGTGTTAGACAGAGAAAGCAATACCGCACGGCGTACTTAGTTTGTAAGAAAGTGACGGAGATCAAATTTTAATAGCTTATAATATTCCCATTCTTCAACCGAATATAGTTTTGTTTATGAATTTTGTTATCGTATAGAGTCTATTTTTATATTTTCTTAATGAATATAATGTTTTCAGTATTGGTCGCATAACCTATTATTAATCCAGGCTCATATAACACTGGTTTATAGATACTTCGCTGTTCATATAAAGAGCTATGAAGGAACATAACGCGTCGAATCATGTATCACGTTCTTCGGACACGTTGTCCGTCACCGATAATACTGGATAACTTTGAGTTTAACAAGGCGCGAGATGAATTCGAATCAAAATTTGAACAAGGACTACATACTAAACAAGTTCGTGACTTTGTTTCTTATACGGATGGCACGTTTGGTTGTCTTCGATTGGTATACCAGGGTTACAACTGTAAACAGAGGTAAAACTATGCAAAGAACAAGGTAACAGCTATTATCATTATCCATTGTTATTTCAGATGGAAATTGATGTCATGCGTTGAATCGTTATTAATACAGTTTGTATATGAACGTAGATCTATATTATCTATACTCTATACTACTATACAACGTGCTCCGGAGATACCCGAGAGATTTTGCCTAGCGATTTCAGAGATCAAATAAAAAAAAAAATTATTAACTTATAATTCAATGTCCTATTTTTTTTTGTTTATGCAAGCGTATTTAATTGTTTAATTTTATTTATAATTTGTCTTATCGTTAATTCGCTCTATAAAAGGCAACGCAGATTTTTCAAATTACGTGCCGTACCGTACTGTACCGTGTAAACGTTTCGTTACTCGTAGTTCGTTGCTTGCTAGCCGCACAAAGCTGTAACATTGCTTATTATTCGGCTCCGCTGTACGACGAAAAGTGTTAATTCTAATATTTTCATTTTCTTTCATATTTCAAACAATGCGTAACAGACAGGAACAACCTAACATTGGTTGGAAGGTTCTGTTAAAATCCCTCAGGTACCTACAGAGCACATTGTATTTGATTGTATAAATTTGTTGGCTCTGTCTGTACAAGTTTTTTGCTAAATTTTGTGATAAGTATTAATTTTATGATTCACAGACTTCAAAATCTACCATTAAAAAAATTTTTGTCTGTCTGTCCGTACGTCTTTTTACAACTCTAGAACGATTTCTGTTAGCATGATCGTCGTCGTAAATGGTAAAAATGGTAAAAATGATGTCAACCAAGACGAGATTCTGTTAGCATGATCGTCGACTCGATTCGATGCAAATCTGATACGTAGCTTACCAATTTAAGTGCAATTTTATATACCCTAAGGTTCAAAGATACACGAGCCTTCCATAAAAATTCTAACAAATGAAATTGGATTTTGTTGATTTTTGTTGTTTCTTGAACAAAACTGGTGATAGGAGAGCGTCTATAATCAACGCCAAGGTTGTGCACCTAACACTATGAAACGTATTTATAAATTCTATGTTTTATGCGTTCAACTATTGACATGAACCAGTGAAAATGGTTTCCAAGACATAAAAGCGTGAATGAAAGCAACGGGCATACACTAGTGGCATTTTGCTGAAGCTGCATACGTATTCCTACAAAAGTCGGGAACACGTACACGTGCTCCCATCTCGACCGCGGCGGATGCCTTTCGATTTATTGCTTTAATGTCACATCAGATCGTTCTGATTTCGCCATTTGTATTTCATATCACCTCCTATTTGTTATTTAGCGTGCCTTGAAGTTTATAATAATATTATTCGTGTCTAATAACAACTATTTAGCGTGAATCGTGAAACTAATTTAGTTTTTATCGAAATAAAATTGCCAATCGTAACGTAAAATCCATACGTCACTACAAGATTGACAAACGCTTTTTATATTTAAAGGTTCGAACGTTTTAACGCTTACTAAAAAACTTAATATTTGATCAAAATTATTGTATTTGTACGTGTAATGACCAACTTTTGTACCATGTGTTTGCAATTATTTTGTTCAAGTTTTCTGGTGAGGCTGAAACGCTTGAACCAAAATATAAAAAGTGGCTCACTTCACAACGTAGTGAGTGTTCCAGCGAAATGTATATTAACGTTTAAGAAATGAATAATAATAAAAGTTTACTGATATTTAATCAAAGCAGAATTTGTGTTTCGATCTTACTTTCGAAACTTGTTGAAATTGGCCATAATTTAATAATAATAATAAAATAATAATAATATCTAGGACATCTCACACAGCGCCATCTAGTCTCAAAGTAACCAAGTATTATGCTTGTATTATGGGGTACTAGACAACTGATATACATACTTAAATATTATTATGTTTTATTATATATACATATATAGATACTTTTACCCTAGGGCACGGAATAAATAGACATTTTCATACACACAAATATTTGTCCCGGGCGGGATTCGAACCCACTACCCTCGGCTTTCTAGTTAAGGTCTCTAACCACTCGGCCAACCGGTCAGTCATGCAAAACAAGTATTATGCTTGTATTATGTGGTACTAGACAATTGGTAATCATACTCAAATATTCGTTTTTTAATAATATACACATATATAAATACTTTTTACACCCAGACACGGAACAAATAGGCATGTGCAAGCACACAAATATGTGTCCCGGACGGGAATCGAACCCTGGCTCCGCAGTTAAAGCCTGTAACCACTCAGCCAAACGGTCAGTCAATGTAACGTGTTGTTCAACATTCTAAACTATTTGAAACACCCAAAGCTTATTCCTCAAAGCGCTTACGACTAACAAACGAGATCGTTTCATTTTCATAAGTATATCATCAAGGATTGTACCATGAAACTGTATACCTACCTATGTTATCGAAAATACCAGTTAAGAACCTCTAAACCAAACGTTACGACGACGTGACGTAACGCTAGCCAAGGCGATAAGCCCCAAATAGGATTTTACGCTTTATTGTAAAGCGAACAGCCGTTTCCTTTCATATTGCATGAAACTGCTCCACGTAACTCCGGACGCTGGCACCATAAATGTTTATTGCTCACTCTCTATTGGAAATATTTCCTTATTCCATTAAATCCTTTAAATACTTCACGGCTATTAGGTCCCAAGTTATATCATAATGTGCCTAATTCTGTGCTCGTACGATGGTAAGAAAATAGGCCAATTGCGTCTTGGACTACGAACAGTGAAGTATTCTGTAGTCGGAATGAACGTTCACGGTTGAAATTATAATAATAATAATACATGGGACTTTCCACACAGCGTCATCAAGTCGCAAAGTAAGCAAGTATTATGCTTGTGTTATGGGTTACTAGACAACTGATATACATACTTAAATATTCTTTATAATATATTCCTATATAATTTTTTTTTCCGAAGACACCACACACATATAACAATCAAGACCCGGTACCAGTATCAATATTCATCATATTAATACTGACCCGACCTGGGATTCGAACCCGGGACCTCCAGCTTCGTAGGCAGGGTCGCTACCCACTAGGCTAAGCGGTCGTCTTAAAATGATAAGTTTATAACAAACATCTTAAATTTTTTTTTTACATTTTCACTACACCGTATACAGGGTGAGATTTTTATGACCAGCCAAATTTTAATATAATGATCTTTGGTAGAAAACCTATAGCCGTCTTGTTTTCTTTTAGTATCGTTCTATAGAAAAATATTGAGATATGACTACATAAACCTTTCCCGAAAAAACCAAAAACTCTAGTTACCATTCTTGCCCGCCGCATCATTCCGTTTCAAAGGCCTCGGGCGCGTACGTTTACTATAGCGTCAAAAAGGCAACCATACGTTATAAAATAAACTGTAGATAAAATAATTTATTTTGAAAATGTAACCCATATTTTTTATTTACGCAATGATGTCTATTGGTGATACCTAACACCTAGAAAAATTTTGGCCGGTTAATAAAATCTCACCTTGTATAATACCGTACATATAATATTGTACCGCACCGTAGATATAAATTGTATAGCGGTTCATAGATTACACCTTTCTTCAAAATTTCATCTACGTATATAACGCCAATAATTTCTGAATAAAACTTTTAGCTGTGACCGACGGACGGACGACGAACAGACAGAAGTAAATGACGAAATTAAAAGGCTTTCTTTTTTCCATTTGGTTACGGAACTCTAAAAACGTAGTTTATTCAAAGGTTTTTTTAACTGTTTAACGTTTGGACGATATTTTAACGTGGCTGTTACTATATTCCGATATAATTTCGAAAGTGGCTTTAGAAGTTTTAGTTAGTTTTATGACGAAAATGGGCTAATAAGTTGAACCTGATTGTCGAAACACAATTTTAATCGTATTTTAGGATGTTCCACCAAAAGCTAATTTAAAACCCAATAAATATCGAATAATTCATTATTACGCCATTTTAAGTCTTTTCATTAAAAAAACTGGTTGATAAAACGCAATATATGGTTAATCGTCTACCCACGCAAAAGTGGCCAAGAAAAGAACCATAAAATAATTGGCGAAGTTTTGCAAGACAGGACAGACTATCTTTTCGGCTCTCCATGTCATTAAATGACGATTAGTTAATTTTAGTTTTTGTTGTGATGATATTATTATTATTTTAATTATTATTGTGGTTGTTATTGTTGATATATAAGTTATATAGAGCCGAGTAAAATGTAGATAATAATAATTTCACATGGGACATCCCACACAACGCCATCTAGTGCCACAGTAAGCATGTATTATGTTTGTGTTATGGGTTACTAGACAACTGATATACGTACTTAGATATTCTTTATATATACATATATAAATATTTTACACCCAGACATAGAATGAAATAAACATGTTCATGCACACAAATATTTGTCCCGTGCGGGAATCGAACCCGCTACCTTTGGTTTCGCAGTTATGTTCTCTAACCATTTTGCCATTCGGTCAGTAGATATATGGACCTATACCTAAAATAATTTAAATATGTATAAAATATTACATTACATTTTAATTACATTACATTTACATTAAAATTAATTAAGAATCATTTTATATGTTAAGCAATAGCCCTCTTAAATTGCTGTGCTCTCACGGGGCGTCACATAGTATTAAGACGATTCAGTCTGACAATCTAAAAACTTACATGTGACAAAGCAATAAATAATTGAATTGAATTTATTGTGCAAATGGTTACAAATTATATGTCGCTTCTTTAGTTTTTCAGGGTTCCCTACTTAAAGGGTACCAACGGGAAACCTATTACTGAGGCTCCGCTGTACGTACATCCTTCCGTCCGTCTGTCATAGGGCTGTATCGTCTGAACAGTAATAAGTAGAGACTTGTTTTTTTTTCCTGTGATGTTTTTATGAGGGCTTCCACACTTTTTTCTACCACCACGGCGACGCCACTTCTAGACTTTATCAAATGGGTTTATAAATATCTCGCCTATAATATGCAGCTTACTGTACTTGCATCATAATGTAATATTATATTTTAATAGTATTTTTTTTATTCCCTTCGATAGTTATTGAATTATTGCTCTACGTTAGAGAAACTTATGGACTAGGCTTTCGAAAGTTCCCTAGATGACCGTAACATATATATAACTATAATTATCACCTGTCAAAAGCCACAATCATTTAATTTGTTACACCTGGTCATCCGAGAGCAGCAGTGAATATTTTACAAATATATTTAATAATCGCACATGTATCGTGAACACCGTTTGAAATTAAATGTCAACTGTGTAATTACTATGCTTACTGTACCATCCTTGTAAGAAATATGTAGGACATAAAGAAAAACGCGGAAAGTAATGGCCAGTCTTATATATAGGTACTTGGTAGTCCGATGGGCGGTCGAAGGAGCAAGTATGCAAAGCTAATGTGGATTATTTATGGCACGTACAGAGTCGCAAATAGTTTGAGGAATGTTTAAAGTATAATTTTTATTGAAAACAAAAAAATTTTAGTTTAAATTCTTCTTCTTAATCGTACAATCCTAACGGAGTGGTCGTTGCTATGTCTGCTATGCCGTCTGCTATGTGAACTTCCAAATAGAAATTCTTTATTTATTTCATTATTTATCATTTACTATTATTATTATCCTGAAGTGGCTCGGTGTTGTATATTTATTACAAAGATAGAAACTTTGCATTGTCAATAAAATGAAAGAAAGTTATTCCGCATAAAACTAATAAGAAAAAAAACCCGTGCGTGTCAACTCCGACGCGCGATAAGAGTTTACTCGAATGATTCGATTTTAGTAATTTATATATCAGACAACTTACTAATTTCACTACGAAACGACGTTTTCTATATTTGTTGTTTACATTATATGGTTCATAATATACAGAAATTTCAAATTCCTACTTAGTTTAGAGATAGACCCCGTAAATCATTTTATTCCGATCCCCTCCACTTTCTACCCGCTGTCGGGCCTTTCACAGCTAGTACGCTTATACCTGCCCCCTCTTTCTTCGCTCCGCCGTTACCCCCGCCAAGACGCACTTAACGCTTCAACGCTCGCTTTCTCGATTTTACTCTCCATAAAATTTCGATACCGGGCCCCTTATATCGTTTCTTAAGGAGTAAACTCCAATTATTGGTCTTCTTTTCTGTGCCATTTTAATTCAATTCATTGAAGTACATCACATCAATCTACAGTTAGGTGAATTGAATATATGTATAAGAAAGGACAGTTGTATTCAACTCGATAAGTAGTTTTTGTGTGCCGCATGCACCTGCAGCCAAGGGCGACATTCCCGCGTGTGCCGGCTGCAATGCAATACGTTTCCGTAGCCACTGAACTGTTCTGATTTGATGTGCTTGTTTTCATTCGGCACCTATAAAAACATACTATTAAGATAAAACCTGTTGTAAATTGTGTTATTTTTATCGCCAGATTCCTCCAAAATGCACTTTATCGTAATTTACTTTTTTAGTACTTAAAATCTGTAATACAAAGATTATATATACATATATATATTAATTCTTTACTACAGGGTATCTACTTTTTATTTAAAAATCTACTAATTAATATTTTGCTTATAAATTTAAAATCTGTAATACAAAGATTATATATACATATATATATTAATTCTTTACTACAGGGTATCTACTTTTTATTTAAAAATCTACTAATTAATATTTTGCTTATAAATTTTGTATTATAAACAAAATTTTTCGGTGATTGAAATTAAAGGTGACAAAAGTAAGTTTAACAATTACTTTAATAAAGTAATTTTTTAATTAATCACAGGTGATTGAGGATTTCAAATCAGTTTTATACTAATCGAAAACGTAATGATTATTATGTGACTAAAAATTTCTCTGGATAGGTCATTGAACAAGGCAAACCATTCCATTGTTAAATAGAACCAAAACTTGATCTATATTACTTGATAAAATAAAACTTACGATTTTTATGAAGTGTGTCCAGAAGACGTCCACCACCCCTACTCACCCTTACCCATTTATACTCATATACTCACTATTTAGGTATACATCGGTTGTCACGATAGCCAGGTATGGTTCATATTTCATATAAACAAAAATAGAGAAAGGCTATGAAAGAGACTATAGAACTACGAAGTTATGTGACTATTCATTAAAAAAATTGCGGATCGTGAGCAAAATGGTGATGCCGACTCCATGTAGTAATATGTCAATCCTTACCTAGGTTCGTAACGGGTGTAAACGAGCGTTAACCGGACGAGAGACCTAGCATTATAATTTAATTTGAAATATCGAGACCTAACTCGATATTTCTATATATGTCTAAAATATAGAAATATAGAGGTAGGTCTCGATAGTTTTCATCTATACCAGCTTTTCTCTACGACTTCGTGGCAATGATTTGAACTATTCGCGTAAAAGTGTAAATTTGTTACACCTTGAAAAAAAAATGCTTTTCACGTGTTTTCAAGCACGTAGAGCTTAATTATTTGCACTAAGAACGAAAAAAATGTAACTTTTGTTCTTACTACTCTATCAAAAACAGCAGCTTGATTGATGATTGACATAATATGTTCCATAGGTGTTTTCGATTGAATATATTTGAATGTATCCGATAAAAAAACAATAAAGTCTTGTATTTTAAATTCAGGAAGAGTAGTGTAATTAGTCAATAATAATAAATTTCACAAACAATATTTTCCATGCACACACATGATTGCATTGCAAGTACAAATGATTATTTTGACCTTAGGTAGCAGAATCATCACGGTAGAGCTGGTAGAGCGTCTCATCCTTCAAAACAATTGAAAAATGACTAGATTCCGTTATTAACCAGACTATACACAATTATCTTTGTTCGGTAATTTTAGAATATTTACTTGTTTTTCTAGTACGGATTTTACTTGTACATCAGACTAAATTCTATTTCACAGTGAATATTTAGTATGTGGCGTATATTTCTTTGCTCACATTTTTTGTGGTCACGACGCTGTATTTTATCAACATCCATGATGAACTTACTTTGAAATCTCTTAAATACTTAACTTTAAAATGAATTGGTAATTAATTTCAATAGTAATAGATTAGTAACAAAAAAATCAACAATTATTATACAGATCCTACTACAGATACTCGTTATTAAAACCGCTATCATCCGGTGACTTGGATGTCATTGGAATGTGATTGCACTATTAAATAGTCCCCGGAGTTTATTGGAAAGTTATCCACTAGAATTATTTTTTTATTAATTGGTGCGTGTATAGCCAGTAAATACAATCTTGAAATGTCAAGCTCAATAAATTACTTAGTATTAAACATTTAAAAAAAAGTACTGTCACTATTAATTCACAGATTCGATCTCTACGAAATGAGATAATGAGATATCAAACGTTACATTATGGAACTCAACTAGACGTATTCGCTCAAAATATGTACCTATCGTATGATAAAATAAAAATACATTTATTTTGAAGTAGGACATTGTTGTCACTTTTAAACGTCTTAAAGCTAAGTTTATTCAAGTTCGTACGCGATAATTCGAAGTAGAAAACTTGAAAAAACTTGAATGTCCTATTTTTTTTAGTTAGGACGTTACAAACCTTTGCCTTGAAATCTAAGTCTATTAGAGAAATTTGATCCCAAACATTTTTATTATTTATGTATTCTTTTAATTTGTAATATGCTTTGGACATAAGTTGTCGTTTTACGTAATTCTTGAATATATTTAGTGGTAAGTTATATAAGTATTGCTTGAGACTTAAGGGGGCAATTACAAAAAAACGGCATGTTTAGGTACATTTTTAGGAAGTTTGGAAAGGTATATGGTCATAAACCTAATTCTTAAATAAAGATCAGTTCTTAATTTACAATTGTGTTAGAAAACATTTGCATATTTTACACTCTTTCACACTGAAAAAATATTATTTTGTAACCCACTTTTGCCGAAATCGCGGAAATTTAACATTTTTCGGTACATATTACACCATCATCACAAGGTTTTTTGAAATTAAAAAATCATTTAAGTATTGTTAATACTTCATCCTTTCTTTCTGTTAGAGGAAATTTTGATAATAAACGGAAAAGTGGCAGAAAAAAATCATCAATAATATGCAATTTCACCGAAATTTCGCCATACTATTTTGTATGAACTGACAGCACACTGACAGCATAAAACCAAGCGCACACGGCATCGTGCTTCAGACCGCTCCGAGGAGCGCTATTGAAAGGTCGGGTGTACGTCTTTGTTTTTCTCCGATCAAATGCTGTACGTATGGTAAAGTTGAACTCAATCAATCTTGAGACGTGGGTGAAAGTAAAAGTGAATGGGCATCTTTGTATGGGCTGCGTACCCAGGTTGTATCAAGTTGTGGTATATGTCATTTTAAAGGTCGTATCAATAGCTTTATTTTATAGTATGGCACCAACCATGAAACACGTGCAAGGAAATAACTATGAGTTATTTTATATCTCATATAATGAAATGTTATTTTTAGTGTAAATGTTACTTATTGTACAATATTACTTTATTACTAAGCATACCTACTATACGGTTACCAATCGCTATTCCACCGCCGCTTGCACACCTACATACTCTTAAGACTGGCCAAAAAAATTGCAGGTTTTGCATAGGCTTCGTCTCCATGCTGTATCTTGTGTAGGCATGTTGTTCTTGGATTTCTTATTAAAAAATATAATTAAAGGCTAGTATTGCGTAGGTCGAAATAATTTAAAAAAAATTATCATTGAACTAATAATCTAGATCAACAATTATATCATCTAAAAAAGTTGCTGGCAACAATATATAATTTTGATGCCTCGCACACCCCAAATACCATATAATGCTTATTATATTTGAACATGTGCCGACTGTTCTTCGCCCTATTAGGCACGAACAGTAATTATCGACTCCCTTCCCGTCGTTATTGTAGTTACTACAATATAGGAGTAATATATCCGATTCGACACATGACAGGACTGAATCCAACCTCTAGTAGTATGTATGTGTGTGGGCAGGGCGGTGTAAGAGTTATACTGACAGGTAGCCGCAACGCACAGTATGCTATATAACATGGTAAATAAAATAATATAAGTAAAAAATAAAAACCGACTTCAAAAACATAAACTAAAAAGTTAAAAATAAAATTTTCACTTTAAAGAAAGGAGCATTAACAGGCGGCATATAGTTAATGAAGTCGGTGCCTACTCACTCAGACACTTTTTTCAGAGAATTTGACGAAATGGGAAATGAAAAGGTCACCTCATTCAATGGGACCTCGGTTTCGCCATCGCCACGTATCACAAACAAAATGCACTCGTATTGCAAAACTCCTCATACGATAACTGTGGCACAGTATAGTATTGTCTAATAATTTTTTTTTATGGAACTTTAAAAGACATCGTAACCCACACCCATAACACAAGCTTTGCTTAGTTTGGGACTAGATAGCGCTGTGTGGGATGTCCCAGGTATTATTGTTATCACTACATATTATAAAATAAAGTCCCCCGCCGCGTCTGTCTGTCTGTCTGAACGCGACAAACTCAAAAAGTACCGAACGGATTGGCATATTATTGACATCAATGGACAGAGTGATTCAAGAAAAAATTTGTTGAAATATGACGATTATTGTTGAAGAAGTCGGAAAAAAATCAAGCTGGTTGGGAACTTTCATCGAAAATGCGGCCTAATCCTTTTGAGATATAACAAAATAATGTATGGAGGAATTGTGTCTTTTTTATAGGACTAAAGAAAAGTCCGCGATAGCATATGTCTATATTTTATGGATAGCTTACTATACTATTTTTATGATGTAATATGATGAGGTGATTGGAAAACAATTTATACGGATATGGTATTAATCCTTATCAAATTAAATACGATATTTAGCATTCAGCATTTCATGAACATTATGATCGCCGTTTGTATTCTACAATTTAAATCAATATCTTAGGAGCCATACCGGACGATGCGACACACGTGGTTAGGCTGAAGTTATCAATGTTGTATACAAAGAAATATTTTAGTTTGTTTTTAGGTATTTATTCTTTACTTTTTCATATATTTATAGAATTCGAAATAAAATACATTAAAAATAATTGAAGTTGGACGAACTTGCGTTACATTTAAATCTAATGAAATCCAGTCCACATGTTCGACACAACAAGCTGATACGACACTACGACCGTAAAAACATTATGGCTCTGCTACCCGTGCGAAACCGGGGCGGATCGCTAGTTATTATATAAAATAAAGCAACATTAAAAACCTGACATAAAAGAAAACTAATTTTTAAATAAATAAAAATAATAATGATCAAGACTAATTAGTTCTGGTATAAAGCCAAGTATGTGTTGCCTCTGGTGCAGATGCGCGTGTAGTAGTAAGCAAGCTGTCAAGTAAAACCTATTTTCGAGCTGTCACTTTTTGTACATACGTCCTTAATTATAAAATCTTATACAATTATTCATGAATGAATTATTTATTTTATAGAGCCCAGCAGTGAACAGTGCTATTCCATGTTTATACCTAATATTAACATTGTGTATACATTGTTATGTATTATTCTTTTTAAATTTGGTGTTATTTTTATAATACATTTTCATAAATGTGAAGTAATAAAATAAAATTGAATCGAATGCTAGTAACGTAGATATTACGAGTATACTTGGTGTTCGGCTGAAAGTTGTCCAAACTCATAGAGCATGTAAAGCTTACCAATCTAAACAAATAGTTTAAAAAAATTTGATGAAAAACAATGAAAATAAAATAAACTTTAAACGTGTTTTTCTCAATTTTTTCATAACCTTTCTTTGTTTTTGTTTCTATGGCTATAACACATTTTAGTGAAAAATATATAAAAAGAAATATAAAATTACCTAATATTCGATAAATTTCAAATCTAACTACTTTGCAAATTGATTAGAAATTTTTGGCAATTATGTTAAGGTTGAATGAATAATTTTATCAGTTGAATATTTTGTCTCAAACCCTAGTCGGTTTGACCAACACGAAATAACGCTTCGATGCCTCACGTTGTTAAAGAGAGAGAAAGATCAACAGCAAAATTGAATCATAAGTACGTTCCGCGTAGTTTGTTAAATTACAAGTAAACGGTAGACCTCAGAATTATTTGACGTGTGGGAACAAACTGAGAGCGCCAAGACGGTAGCGTCACGGGTCGCCGCCTCCGGAAGGAACTTCGACGTGGGAAACTTACTGACACGCTACACTTACCACTTTATGTATATGCACGTTGCGTCTTATTTTCAATGACTATCTTACCGTCTAACGTGTTAGATTTTTGACCATGATTAGTGAACCGAAAATTATTCACATTGTGATCGTATATGTTTTGACGTTCTTTGTTTATTCAAATGTAGTGCTGATTCCTTTCATAAGGTAATACGTGCAGCTCTTGACAGATCCCATAGGTACATTAAAATGGCAACCACTGAAAGCTCGGCATCTAGTGGTTTAAGATCTTGACTTTAATTTTACATATGTATGAATCACATCATTTTCGTATAATGAAATCCGTGTCATGGCGATGTCGATTTGTGTAAAGTTCTTTTGAATTTTGTTCTGATCGCCTCAAGCTGCTAGAAGCGCTTATGTTCATACTGCTATCGTGTTATATATAAAATGGGCCCTAAAAATACACTAAGAGATAAATTCAAAGAAATTAATATAATCATCATCATCATCAGCCCATTTTTTACCCCACTGCAGGGGCTTAGGCCTCCCCCAGGGTGAGGAGGGGGGCTTGGAGCTTAAGTCCACCACGCTGCTCCACTGCGGGTTGGGAACTGTAACGACCGCCATCTATTGACAGCGTCCGGGACCGACTGCTTAACGTGCCCTCCGAAGCACGGTGTAAGTGATATTGTGTACTTAAGTCAGAAAAACTCATTGGTACACGCCCGGATTCGAACCATGGCCTTATAAATTTGAGACAGGTTCGTTGCGCTCTGGGCTATCACGACATACGAATCCAATATAATCCAATATAAATAATAAGACGAAATTAATATAATGACAGTGTATATAGTCAGTATATTTATGAAAATGTATTATATATTTATATAAATAAATATATAATTCAAAAATAATAGTGATTACACAATGGTAATACTAGAAATAAATATAAACTCGTGGGCACTAGTACGAGGACTTCATAAAATAAGTAATTCATTCAAAGGTCATTTGGTAATAGTATAAGATTTAATAAAAAACTTCACAGTTTTATTGTTTTATTAGTAGTCGACACCACTTATTTAAAATCGTAATCGTCAGTTTTTTTTTAATTTTTTGCCTATTACCATCAGATTATTTTTCAGTATTCAAAATTTGTCTATACTTGCTGTTAATATCGTGGTTAAAATTTGGATATGAGAAAAATTAAAGTTACCAAAAAAGTATTTAATGACAATAATGATACTCTTTTTCTACGCATTTCTACTAGGGAATCATGAATGCTCTTGTGATAGAACTCTAGGGAGCAGGATTTAATAAAATTCTAAATTTTTTCTATGAAGAAAACTGTTTAAGTAATTGCGGAAAAAATTATAATCTGCAGACACCAAGTCTGGAGAGTATAGAAGGTGACAGGAGATTTCTAAATGTAAGTCTTGTAGCGTCATACGATTTCATGTGTAGGAGGTATGAAATTTTCTGTCATCCTGAAGCAATAATGGTGAAGATAGAAGGTAGTGGCTGGCTACCTCTTGGTTCATTTCGCTTCACATAATTTCTACTACGAAAACTTCCTCCAAACACAGCCAAAATGTTACGAGCTATAACGTATCTGCTGCGTAAGTGCCATGTAATAAAAAAAAATATTTATTTTCAAACGTGTCTATGATTGGGATAATAATTGAAAAGCAGTTATCTTAATCTTGGACTTAGAAGTTTTAGAACACATGGTTTTAATTAGTTAAGGCCTAAAAATTCAAAAAAAAATCATTAAAAAGTACCAGTAGCTACTTGTATAATTGCGATTTCATACTCAAAGCTTAATATTTTATGTTTCTGCACTAAAATAAAAAATACTAACATTGTAAAGTTATGATATTTTAGAAAATTATTTTTTCCTTTTTTTTAAATAGCATTTTCTAGTTTAATTATAATAATCACGTTCGGTTCGCATATTAAAAAAACAAGTTTTAATAAAACTCACATAAACAGTAATGAACGCATTGATACACGCTCGGAATCAAACCCGGTTCTACCGCTAGGGTCAGAGTTCGACTGTAAGTAGCTAATATTCAAGTAACATCTAATTAAGTGGCTACTAATGAATTTATTTCTACGTATCCCACGCTGTTGTCTTCTCTTCGATTATTGTGGGTCAGTTAATTTCATTCTGGTCTTAATAAGCGGTTAAAGAGCCAACGTCATGGTCTTTGGTTTTATTGTTCAATTCGCTTTGTTTTGAAAATCAAAGTTAATTAGAGAGTTTAGAGTAAAGGAAGATTTTTGAACGAATCACCTCTCACAAAATAGGCCAATGTAATACTAGCGTTTTCTGAAATTGGTCTATGTTGCATTACTTAGATAAAAGTTAACTTTTTGGCAGTGTGAAATTTGTGAGGTGGAGTTGAAATTTTAATGTAGTTATTAAAATATGGAGTTTATATACACTTAAGAAATGTATCTAACATTCGTATGAATTAAACTTTATATATAGAACTTTAGTGATTTTTGCTTTGCAGAGGTTTGTGATGTACATGTATATATAATAGTATATGTCGATAATACAAAAGCTTTTCAGTACAGACTATAGACTTAAGTATTTGATATTGATTTCAACTTGATACCTCAATGCGTTCCTGAGAAAAACGGTCTCGACAGACAGACAGATAGACGGACTACGAAGTGATCCTATAAGGGTTTATTTTTCTCTTTTGACGTACGAACCCTAAAAAGTGGAATAGTCACTAATTTGTTTGTCATTCCCTGAACTCAATTTCTGAATGTCATATAATTTGGTCTCAGTTTCGTGCGACCCTCTTCGTGTGGTCTTCCGGAAGTGAATTATCTAAGCGTCTATCGTGTGCAGCTTCTGTTATACAATATAATGCTGTAATGTTTTATTTCCGTTCATTCCAAGCTAGGTATTCTTATTTGGGACAACGTAATATTAAGAAATTTGTTTTATAAAGTAAAAAAAAAACGGGAAAAATAAAACTGACACGCAAACGTATACTAGACTATACCTACAATAAGTTTTATGTTTAAGAAAGTTGAGGTTGTATTAATGGTTAAATGATATGTTGAAAAAATTTACAACAAAATATCCTGAAGAATGACGAAATCAGAGTTTGTGATTGTTTTGTACATGTTTTTTTGGACCAAAATTATTATTATTTCCCTTTTATTCTGTACACGCAAATACAGAGTCAAATGTTAGACTTGTATGAAAAACAAGCTCATGCTAGAATATCACCTGAAAGTGTATGAATATAGCTGCTTCATATTCATACATCATAATGCTGTTAGAACATCCTAGATTACGTGTGTGCCCAGTGAAAATGACAGACAAGGTCTTTACGTGTTTGTTTCGGTAACACGAAAACAAAGCGAAATAAAACCTAAATTATCGGGTAAAATTTGATTTGACACTCAGTGACAATTTGTTTTTTCTTTTTACACTTGACTTTTTATTTATTTATTTATTTATTTATTTATTTATTTATTTATGTCAAGGAGAACCAACAGTTACACACAATGAGAATAATCAGCAGTGAGTGAGTGAGTTTATTATCATGTCATTTAAAATTGACATTTCACAAGGAATTAACCCTCGGTTGTCAAAAATTTTCCATTTTATTCACCGATTCGGTCGTTCTAGTGTTTTCCAGAAAGCATCATCAATCTAAATTATTTGTCTTTTGAACCTTCTGGTATGAAACTAGTGAGGGCGGAATGTCGATAATAAATGAGGGTTGTAATTGCTTCATTTTACGATAGTCAATAATGATCCATCAGCAACCATTGCCATCGTATACGCGGCGGGCATAGTGGTGTTTAATGGCCGATGTTGGTCGGGTTTTTCGTCCACACTTTAAAATGAGTAGCGGAAAGTGGCCGGTTATGTGTCTACATACTATTAACAATGGCGAGCGTAGACATGTCAATACAATGTTGGCGTCCATGAGTGCTCTTCAGGACAGTAGCTATCTTGGGCCATCGTGAAGTGAGGGCTTAAAAGAAACCAATCGTCCTTTGACATCAGGGCCACATTGTGGTCTCGAGGAGGGCAAAGGATCGCGCGTTACCCGCTCGGCTGCGCGTTTAGTCACACTGCCACCCTCAATGGCGGCGCGCGACACTACGCTTCATTGCACACAACTTTCAATGTTTTTGTATAACAATCCGATCCGACGAGTTAAAAATGTCTATACAAGCGGAAATAGGCAGTTTTTCTTGTAATTTCGAAAACCGTTAATTAACTCACGTCGATTCGAATCGCGGGAGAATTTTATTAAAGTTACTATGGAATGTAGTAACTAGTTTTGAATTAATCATGGTTGCATGAGAGCTGGTTGCAGCATAACGCTAGTGAATGTTGTGGCACGGAATATGACGTCATTCACAATATCCTCTATTATGGCAATCATTATTGAAAAATCACAAAATTTAGATTTACTATCAGAGTTAAGTGGTAATGCAGTAATAACTATAGCGATTCATTACGAAATTTAAAACGCGGAAACGCGTTGAGATCTTCTCTATGAGCTTTTGGATTTTCTTATTATTAAAACACTATAAAAATAATAATAATAACGTATACATCACTATTTTGGTTTTTATCCGTAAAAAAATTATCTAAGTCTTGATAAGTAAAAGCTAAATGTTCATTCTATGTTTTTGTTTGCTCACGTGAATACAGGCTTTATATATTTTCTTCGTAATAAAGTTTTCGTCAAATTTTATAAAAATGAATTTAATTTTGTAAACTTACCATTAGACAAACTTACTTTCGCATTTATATATTAGTATCAATCAAGATTATAAAATCCCTTAATTCAATCATATATTTTAAAAAATAACAGTTTTTATCTAGAAAACTACAAAACTACACACTTGTACATAGTAATTTATATAATTTGTTACATAAATCGTCAATGATAAACGAGTGTAGCGTCGTTGGAGGGGATCGTGGTCTCATTGTGTTCAGCGGAGCACGACCCGACGACCCACGACCACGACCCCGGTGACTCACCCCTTAACTGCCTTTAAGGATCGGTGGCCCCTTTTTCATGTAAAAAACTACAAAGACGTCCATTATCAGAGTCGATTCGTCATGATTTGAAACTACTAAACTACGATATCGTGTAGTCTGTCCGTCTGGGACTGCTTCATGATGTAATTTATGAAAATATTGTACGGCCTTATTAGGCCCAAGCGTGCTGTCTATGCATTAAAATTTTTTCGTTACCATTTCAACTAATTTCTTTTCAAGATTCAGTAATTATTATGTTTCAGATTTAAGAAGATTAATTAAGAATATTTATTAGATAAGAAAATTTATGCTCATATATAATCAGGTGAACAACGCCACCGGAAATATGTAATACTTATGTCGCGATGGTACGTCCAATATTGTTAGATAAGCGTTGCTTTTTTATCAGAATATTTAATACAAAAAAAATTATTAGTATCTTAAAAATATGACACATATATTTAATACTGCATACATACATATACTCACGCCTGCTTCCCATTGGGGTAGGCAGAGACTACAGATTTCCAATTAGTGCGATCCTGGCATACTTCTTTCGCTTCATCGACACCCATCACTCTTCTCATACACGCTCTCCGGATGTTCCGGATACTCCGGGACTTGTCCCTTTACTAGTATGTCCCCAATCTGGTTCCTGTAAGTGCGTCTAGGGCGACCCATTCCGACCCTACCATTCACCTCCGCACAGTAAATTTCTTTCGTCAGTCTTCTTTCATCCATCCTTTCCAAATGGCCAAACCATCGCAGCATTCCTTTTTCAATTTTTGTCACTACATCTTCTTCCATATCATACCGTTCTCTTATCACACTATTACTTATTTTGTCTCTCAAACTAACCTCGCATATGCTTCTCAATGATCTCATCTCTACTGCATTAATTTTACTTTTATGCTTCTTCTGCGATAACCAGAATTCAATACTAAATAACAATAAATATTTCTTTGTATTGCGCGACTATCTATAATATAACTATATTAGAAAATTCTTCTAAACCCGCAGTTTTGCCGTAACCCTGTACCATGTACCAACTTAATACAAATTAACATCACGTAAGTAAAACAATATTATCTGTTTTGTTTTACATTAATAAAATTAACTTTGAAGTCGTCAAATCGTAGATACACATAGTAGGGTGTTTTTTACAAAACCTTCTATTTTCTTTACGTGGTGCCCACAAATACACCTGCTTCGCTTATCAATATTCTGCCCACGGAATATTGTAATTTTAAAGGCTTTAGAACTATATGGAGATGATGATTATCATTATAGCTTCAATAAATTGCTTTTCGTAATCTAAAATGAAATGGATCGAATCCGTGTTTAGGTATATATAATATACTTATAAGATTATTTTTCTTATTTTGGTACGTTTAAGGATATTAACATATTTTAAGCTAGCTTGGTATCTAAATTTTATTTAAATTTTTAACTAAGGGATAAGCGAATAGATAAGCAACAAAATTAAATACAAATTATGTGAACTATGGACAAATTTCTATTTAATTATTTTTTTTCTAAAATATTTTCTTGTTGCATCATAATTATGGATGGCATAATTTATTATGAAAGAAAGTTTTATGTTTTGAACATAATTCTTTCATTCATACTCAACAACTTTATTCACAATAAAATATAAATGGCAAGCGTGACTCAACTCCTTCATCATTTTTATGTTTTCTTATTTTACCTTTTTTGACGGTCTCATATTTAACTATTCAAATAATTCATCTGTGTGAAAACTTGTTTTTTCTTAAAAATTGTTATGTATTACCTTCATCCACTTACGTCTTCTCTATATAGGATTAATAATTTAATACACAGTATTCAAACTATTGAATTACGAATCCACCTGGCATTTACTAAGTAGGTACAAAAATAACGACGGCTCGCTTTATTTCTTTGTTACGCAAAGTTAGCAGTTGCACCTGCTTGCGTTAGTTACTTAAATAACACGTTGTTCTCTGGAGCTTCGCCAAAATTATTGCTTGCGTTTTATTATACAGTTCGCTCAAAAAATTCCTCGAATCAATTTTGCCCAAATCTATGTTAATTTTGTATTGTTGAACAATAAACTGAGGTTCCGATCTACATGATTCATTTGATATTGTTCGATAAGGGTTATAAGGGATTTGCATAAAAGCTGAGGTAGAGTAACGTGTGAATAGCCCCTTAATCGCCATCAGTTCTTGTAGGATGGGGTATCCTCAAGACGTGTGGGAAAGAGCACCGAAGCGAGACAGCAGCGCCGGCGCAACGATCTAATTACTATGCCATGTGGGCAGGTGGCCAGTCCGGTCAAAGGTTGATTGTAAGCTTGGACACTCATGGTGAAGGTTAAACATTATATAGGACGTATAATAAGGAAGCGACAGACAGACGAACCGGGAAGTATAGTTTAAGAAAATATCTTTCTCACGATAAATGTCTCAACGTAACCTGGATGTAAGTGGGTTACAATGTATTACGTTGCGGTGAAATAAAACGTAAATAAATAATAAAAACAGTCGCCACCGGTCGTATCTGAAGTGTGGGACTGTGGTCGACTTATCTTCTGGGAACCTGGTATTTGAAATACATTGTTTAGTTATGATTTTTACTATGAGTCGTTATTGAAAAACTGGTAATGTTATTTCAAAGAGTCACACGGGTTCAATTTTATTAATTATTTTCAGGCTGAGCTTCAAGTAATAAAAAGTGATGTTGAAATATAAAATTGTTCTCTTAACGTATACAGTCTTATGGATGCATTAATTTTTTAAAGCGCACCAACTTGTAAATAGAGGCGTGCTTAAGCATTTATTCGTCAGGTTAGGATTTTACGGCATGCCCTAATATTCATTTGAATATAAATTATCAACTGAACAATAAATCTTGTCTGCCGATACAGACAGACTGCGTTGTTTTTAGTTTTTAGTTATGGCAAAATATCTGCATGTCAAAACGAATTCACTTGTAATTTGATTTTGTCCTCGAAAGAAACTAATTACCATATCATACCATCAGACTGTTAATGCCCCGCTGCAGGAGCTTAGGCCTCCCCTCGGGCTGAGGGGACTTGGAGCTTAATACACCACGCTGCTCCAGTGCGAGTTGGTGGATTTTAACGACTGCCGTTTATTGATGGATACCGGGACCGACAACGGCTTAACGTATTCGGCACGCAGTCAGTGTTAGTTATGTATATAAATCAGAAAAAACTAATTAGTAGGTACATGCTCTGGGATTCGAACCACGGCTAAATAAGAAGCAGATTCGCTACCACTCGGCTATCATGACGACCTTATTATATAGGGTTATTTAATATTTTATAAGCTTTTTGTAGAAGCTCGCGGTTCCAGCATACAAAACAGTAAATAAAACTACGATATGTCTGAAAAATTATCCTTGATCCTCGAAAGTATTGTGATGCATCTTTGTGATGAATATATTCATTTGGCAAATAGAAATACATATCATAATTCCATTGAGGTGTCCACACAAATGATGTCCACGTCTCCCACGAACAACCGACGTCACCCGATCCGCGATCGCCGTGAGAAATCATAAATTAGATCGTTTCTGTTGCGCATCATAGAATCTACGCATTGTGTGTGTAATGTATTTTTTTAAATATAATTAAGTACCTATACTCAGTGGGTATTCTTATGAAAAAAAAAACAAAGTCAAAACCATAATATCTTAATCATTTTTTTTTTCTCAACGTGACTATAGATTGTGTGTTTCTGTTACTCCGAAAAATCTTTCTCACTACTCTGTTGTGAAATAATAAGTAATAAATATACGTATAGGCGTGCAAGCATAAAAAAGTACGAATTGACTAGAAGCTCTTTTCTGCGCCTTTTCTAACCACTAATACTCTACCTAGCTGGTGCAAGATGGTGAGTTTCAGTTCGCGAGATCCCCGCGCGCCGTTCTTGACCCCCGTAAAATTGAGTTTCACAGTTTCGACAATATCAAGTCACATTCCTGACTCTATTGAAACCAAACGCTGCTGTCAAATTTATTTACTACATGCGTGCAATCCATGTGCAATCCTATTTCACAGTTTTGTACTGGTATGTACTGAACTTACTGAATTGTTTTATCACATATAGTAATATCCAGCGTTTACATTCGGACAATACGTTGACGAGGTAAATGAACTTTATCATTGAGGAATTGATATATGTGCAATTGTGACCAAAGATTGAACATAATCCATTAGATAGAGCATAATAATAAATGTACGTGTTTTAATTACAGATATATAATATAGTTTATATAAAAGATAAAAATAAAATAGTTTAGATACAAAATAATATTTATATTTCAATATGGTTCGTAAATTAGGTGTCAAGTCATTACCTTTATATTTTTCTATATTCGTTATAATAGTTATAGTTGTAAATATAATCAATGTTTAAATTATTACTATTAAGTATTTCATAAACTGTATACCGTCCATTAATGCTTTTTTATTTAAAGTATTATTATTTTCAACTTTTTCTGAAGTCGTTTTTTTCGTAATAATTTTTTTTTAATTTTAGTGGTAAGCAACTGTAGCTTGTGTCGTGATAGCCCAGAGCGCAACGAACCTGTCTCAAATTTATAAGGCCATAGGGCGATGGTTCGAATCCGGGCGTGTACCTATGAGTTTTTCTGACTTAAGTATATTAACTACCACTGACTCCGTGCCTCGGAGAGCACGTTAAGCAGTCGGTCCCTGACGCTGTCAATAGATGGCGGTTGTTACAATCCCCAACCCGCAGTGGAGTAGCGTGGTGGATTTAAGCTCCAAACCCCCTCTTCACCCTGGGGGAGGCCTAAGCCCTTGCAGTGGGGTAAAATGGGCTGATAGCTAGCTGATATAACTGATATAGCTGATATATAGATAGATAACTGTAGCTTACTTGTATTTAGTATGGGTAATGTAGGTAATGAGACATGAAATGAAGTGAGACAGCGCTGTTTGGAGGAAACTAGTGACGATAAGGACAGCTCTTCTTACCACTGCCACTCCACTTCCTCTATGTTCGTGGCCGTGGGCTCGCCGATGACAATCAAAACACACAAGGAAGTCTACGCTAAAACGAATCATATGAGCCCAAATACGAGGTAGCTGCTGTACACTATTGAGGAGTTCTCGACTACCTGCCATTTTCATTATCAAATTAGGTCTAGGTCACCCTAATATTTTATATTGTACGGAACTACACCTACATATATATGTACCAAGTTTTATTAAAATAAGTTTTTGGGAAGTGGATGACATTCAAATACTTAAACAAGATTCATCACCTAATCGCCTATCTTTTAATCTAGAATACTTTAGTCAGATTTAAATGAAACTAATACAAAAAAGGAATTAATAAAATCGGTCCACAAACGGCGAAGATATCGAATAACATACTTATACACAAGAACCTTCTTCTTTTTTTGAAGTCGGTTAGTAAAATTAACTATATTCAAGAATTTACTATAAACCCGTTATAATGATAGCTCTGTCGTTGTGAATATGTATCTAAAGTTTTGAAATCTATATTGAAACTACTTTAAAATATACGATAGCTGTAAAGCTGTCCACGTGTCTCTATAAAAGTGATTATGGGGACCATTAAACTTTTAAATTGGTATCGTTTAGATTGTGTTGTTGAGATGAAAAACATTTTAAAACTCTTACATATTGTGGTTAACTGATTCGTATTGAACGCATTATAACGTATCGCCTTGAACGGTCATCTAAAATAAGCGATATGATTGGCCGTTTATGTTACTGAGAAACGATGTGCTATGTGCTACAAATCATGGTGTTAAAAAGTGATTCACGAAGTCGACAGCTCGTACAAAAAATGCATTATATAACTGCTAAGCCAATAGTCTAGTTCGCAAGTTCGAATAGGTATTAAGTCTAGAAACCGCTCTTAAAAATATGAGCGATAGCTTGGATTCGGAATGATGTCTTGGAAAATGTCTTGATATGTTATATTAGCATATAAAAAATTGCAAAAGTTATAAACAAATTAAGATAAAAAAAGGTTTTTAGTTTTTTGCTAATATCTCAAAAACTAAAAGTGATAGCCAAAATCGAAAAAAAATATTTTTAAATATAAATTGTATAATATAAATATAATATAAAGAAATTTACAATAAAAATTAAGCTCTCCGAACTCTATCTTCACTATTTATAATTTTAAATTAACGCTGAAAATATGGCTCCACAAGGTCGTTACGAGAGTACGCCATCAAAAAAAATTTTTTTTCGCAATATTGAATATTGCTTTAAAAAGAATAAATTATAGTGTATTCTCAACATTTGAAAAAATGAGGTCCCGTTGGAAGGAAATGCTAAAGTTAATTTTTTCAACTAGTTAGGTAATTGGAAACTAAATAAATTTTATGGCACTTCCGTTGTCATTGCAGACATCGAAAGATGTTTAAATGATTGGCTTATTTTTTTTTACTTTTTGTAGCTGTTCTTATTATATATATACATTACAAGATCACGTTGTAAAAGTTTTTAAAAATTGTTAATTTTTCTATTATAAATTTTGAAATTTTAAGAAAAATTCCCAATATTGTAATTTTTTGTTAACTTTAATAAATTATGATAAATAAAAATTCCGTCCTTAATCCGTCCGATGATACTTTATAATTTTAGTATGGTAGTTTGTTCGTCTGTGCGTCTGTCCCTTCGCACTCAAACATCGTTATTTTCCCAAGGGATTTTTCGAAATTTGGAACATAGGTTTTGCAATTATTATTTTGAAACGTTTTGGAGGAAATGGAGAAATTGAGATTTCTCTTATTTTCGAACGATTGTTTTTTTGGAAATTAAATTGTTTTTGACCTCTATAGACATTAAAGGTAACCTCTAAATGGGCAAGTACTATTTTGGAACTGATTTCCCAAAATGTTTTCTTTGTTTTTTCTATTACCTTAGACAATATTGCGTTCTTAATGATAAAGGAAAATGAAAACGGTATAAGTTCATAATAATGCACATAAAAAAGCTCCTTCATGGGATATCTATCTGTTCATAAAGCGCGTTATACAAAAAGTCTCATAAATAGATTACTTTTCTCTCTGATTGATTGATTACTTTTATTGTATATCAACAGTCACATAGCTAATTAACGTGGTAATGGTAGTATCAAAAACCAAACCGTTTTTAATGTCAGTTCTTTTAAAAACAAATTAGCTATCTTCCACAGGCTTATTGATTCGTTATCTTCTCACGATATTACCAGCTTTTCCTATTAATAATAAAAAAATAAAGTTGCTACAGCAGGTTTGGTAAGTTCGATAGAGACTTACCTACGATTGCATCGTTTGTGAATGGCGCCGTGGGAATCCTCTTACGTGCACTCACAGCTCCGTAAAATTTAAACTACTTTTTAACTACTAAAGCAGTGAAATATATGCAAACCGTTTTTTATTGCATGGACGATAAATTTTACGATGATTTAATTTCTTTTTGTCGTGCTGCTTTGTTGTGCGAATTAAGCGATAAGCGGAAAGTGTAGAATGATCAGTAATTTTTCTGCTGACAGGTGAAATGTTTTTTTCTTTTTTAAGTTTACATGAAAAACAAGAATAAGAAACTTAGCGAGTTATATTGTTACACTTATTTGTATGTGTGAACTTTCGAAGTAGAAGAACAATGGGGTTCACAGTAAGGCGGACTCGTACGCCGTCGACCAATTTCGCGGAAACGTTGAGTCAGCGTCCCGAAATACAATATAATTGAAACCTTTCAACTTCTATACCTATAATATACCTTATAATATTTATAAGGAAATATTACACACCTTGGCAAGTTCATAATTAATAATAATAAATAAGATTAACACTAAGAGTTGTATGAGACAATGCAGCTTGCATTACAAAAAAAAAAATAGAATAGAAACCGACTACAAAATGATTAACACCAAAAGTTGTATGCCACAACACCTTGAATTGGAAAAAAAAATAAAATAGAAACCGACTTTAAAATTTTGTCTACATATACAAAATTGACGTAAAAAAAATTAAAATTATATTTTTATGTTAAAGAAAAAAACATTATTGGACGGCATATAGTTTATAGTTTATAGTAAGGCCCCATAGGGCCATGGTTCGAATCCGGGCGTGTACCAATGAGTTTTTCTGACTTAAGTACACAATATCGCTGACACCGTGCTTCGGAGGGCACGTTAAGCAGTCGGTCCCGGACGCTGTCAATAGATGGCGGTCGTTACAGTTCCCAACCCGCAGTGGAGCAGCGTGGTGGACTTAAGCTCCAAGCTCCCCTCCTCACCCTGGGGGAGGCCTAAGCCCCTGCAGTGGGGTAAAAATGGGCTGATGAAGAAGAAGAAGAAGATATAGTTTATGAAGTCGTTGTCAACTTAGACACTGTAAATGGTTACTTACCAGATAATAACAATAAAAACAATGATAATATTTTACCACTATAACAAACTATTATAACAAATAGAGAAAACAATATAAAATGAATGGCTTGGCACTTATTTCATAAAATATATACCGCCCATTAATGCCCTTATCTTTAAAGTAAAAATATTATATTTAACTTTTCAGTTTAAATTTGTAGGTATATACAGTAATACGCAGACAAAGTTTAGAAGTCGGTTCTATTTTTTTTTTTGTAGTTGTCGGCAACTGAAGCTTCTTATTTGTATTTAGTGTGGGTAGCCCTGCAAACCGCGTTGTTCAAATGAGACAGCTCGGTTTAGAGGAAACTACTATTATACGATAGTTAAAAAAAAATAGGGAAAGAAATAAAATGCTTTACGGGTCGGGTGTTTGGTCGCAGCCATGAATAGAGTGCAAGCGGAACACTAGCAGAAGCAAATGACGGCTCCATACAAATGCATATGATCTTTCTCACTGCTCCTGCTCAACTTTTACTTCCCCTGTCTGCCATTTCCATCATCAGATCAGCTCTAGGTCACCATATTTTATTTTCTATGAAACCACACCTAATAGCCAAGTTTTATAATAAAGTCTGTTAATGAGGACTGAATGAAATTCAAATATTTTTTTTTTTTTTAATTCGGTTCAATATAACTTCAAATACTAAAACTTTTCAGTGCATAAACTCCAAACTTACAACTAAACAGCTTTTAAAGATTCTGTAGTTTTTAACCTAACTTTGGTCGAGTATACTAGTATAATGTCGAAAATTTCAACATTTTCAATATCTGTCAATTTATTGATGGTCATTTAAAACACTTTTTTGTTGAGCCAATTAAATTATGTCTCCTGCTTGAACCGATTTTCTGTAAATACTTGTGAATGTTTATCACAAGATATTTCCAGGCGTTCAATCAAACTGAATAGAATACTCTAAAATTATATCAAAAGCACACAATAAAGACAACACTTATCGAAAATAATTTAAAAAAAAACTGTAGGATTGTAAAAGTCGAGCATATTTTTAATAAAAACAATTTCGTGTCGGACCACGCACATTGAAGGGTAATATTCAAATAATAAATTTTAAAAAATCTGATAAAATATTCAATATTGAAGCAAATTTTCGTTGAAAGTGTTTTTTAAGTTGTACTAACTTACATTTTTCAAAATTGTTCATCCCATAGTTGTAAAGATAGAGGGAGGACATATTGTTCAGGAGTTTAGGAGCGCATATCTCAACAACTGTTGACTTAAATAAAAAAGTCACTTAGTTGTACAGGTACCCACACGTCAATGAACGTTGGAATTTTTGGAAGCGTTACACCATCTGTATAGCGACTTATAGAATACACCTATCTTCCAAATTTCATCTGTATAGTGTAGTGCCAATAATCTTCGAGTTAAATAGCTGTGACAAACAGACAGCCAGACAGACGGATGGACAGAAAGGATAAAATCACAATCGTTTCGTTTTTTGCCATGAAACGTTAAAAATACAATCATACAAACTTGACAAAAACTCAGTGTCACTCTTGTAATTTAGTTGCTTTCTCACTCGTACTTGTTACTATATTCGGATCGATGCTTAGATCTGATAAAATCATAGACATAGATAAAATTAATTTAATTTTTGGGTAACCGACGTAGTGCAGTCCGATTTTATTAAGATTATGGCATAGCTGTTCAGTTTTAGATTTTCTATTTCGATTAACTCGAAAAAACTACACTTGAAATCTTTAATACCTTGATTATATAGTGTCTGATAGAAAGTCGGCGTTAAAAGATTTAGATAAAATATCACCTAACTGTTCGGTTATAATTCACGTACTCAGAGACGGTTTGTACATGGTTAGTATGGCGTAGCGCGAGTATGTGTCTGTTGAGTCGCACACAAGTATAAGTTGATGTGTCATTTTTGTTGACATTTTCCATTTAAAAATTTATAATCAAAGCTAATATAATATTTTTTTTTGTCGCCAGAAACAATATTATCGCGTAATTTTAAAATTACAATTGTCTGAATAGACGCCTGTGAAATCATAGACTGTGAATTGAGATTTGAATGTTACGAATGCAATGGTATAATTTTTGTAAGGCGCTACAATGATGTGGCGGCCTTTCGATTTAATAAACGAATGAATGTAAATTTGAGATTTATTGACATCGCTATAATTATTAAATTATTGAATCTATTATAAAAAAAAATATTACATAAAAACATGTTTGTTCATTGTTGTCTATTTAATGCATTTAATTTTGTTCTATTTTAAAGTGAATATATACAATGCAACCAATGATATAGAGAAAAAAAGAAAAAAAAAATAATACTCTTCAGAACCTATAACAATAAACAAAACATCTAAAAAAGTTAAAACTAATTCTGTACGTAGGTATCGTGTGACGCTAACGGTAACTTTATTTTGAGAGCTCTGTTAGGCTTTCCTATTAGCTTTAAAACCAGTTTGGATTTTTACTACGTCTTACTACAATCCAAACAGGAGTTCACGCTTCATATGTAAATTTAGTTTCGTCTAACGTAAAGTCACGTCTTGTGACTGCAGACACATTTAGAACCTTTTTCTCGCGTGAATAGAGTTTAAGGGAGTTTAATTGTAATATATCCATTTGTAACTTTGGGATTTTGAATCTTGTGTACTATTAAATAATGCTTAAAATGCGATGAAGCCGTTCATTGCAAACACATCAATAGATTGTATTATAGTGATTGTACTACAGTTTTTCTTTTTGTGAAATAAGATTTGGTGTATACCTGTCTCTGAATACATTTCTTTACTGTTCACGGATTTTTTTTAATATATATTGTACTTACTGTATCAAATAAATTTATTTTACATATTTTACGTTCCATATTAACAAGTATATAAAAATTAAATTTTTTTACACAACAAAGGTAAATAGATTTTTTATTATAGTTACTACCTGTACTAAACCATAAATTATATATTTTATACGAATATGTTCCAAAAACCTATTTTTTCTTCGTTTCTTTTTTTAATAAGCTCTATCGAAAGCTTTCGTATTAAATATTAAATGTGTATTCTATAGAAGTAATCTAATACAACCGCCTATTTTAATCTCGACGAAGATGATTATCCCGATCTCGAAATGGGCTTGTACCCGTCTCAGATTATTCATGCTACCTTTTTTATAAGCCGTACTTTTTTATTTCGATTTTTTAATTCGAAGGGTTGAAAGGGGCAGCGTGGTATGAGGCATCTGTTTTACAATAAAATTGTAAATGATTGACTATGTGTTATGAGTTGCTACTATAATATTCATATATTATGTTTGACAGTTGTTTTAATGTAAAACTTTGTAAAATAATATTACATAAAGTTTACTCTTCTTTCCATTTCTATAAATATTTTCATTTATTGCTTTTACAGATTTTATGTATGACTAAAATTATTTTGAATAACAGTGCTTAGAAATTTGATATATTCCCTTACAGCCCTTTCTTTGAAAGTACTGATACAAGAGATTTTATCTCGCGCTTCACAATTATTTTCTTTTTAGAATGGTATAGTAATTGGAATAGTAATTAAAGATCATATTTGAAGAAATAATAGGTCGGTCTAATTTTCAGATTAAAATATTTTTAGCGAAAGAATTATCGACACAACGCGATCACTAAGTCAAACATAAATACTAAATACGAGTCAGAGGTGCCCGCGGGTGCAGCGGAAAAGATTATCCTGCCGCCGGACGCCGATCGACGACGGGTGACTATTATAAGTCACCCTTGCACCTGTATGGTGATACTTTTACTTAATGGCGTCATGTGCATTAAAAAAAAACCATGTAAACCATACTAATATTATAAAGCTGAAGAGTTTGTTTGTTTGTTTGAACACGCCAATCCCAGGAACTACTAGTTCGAATTGAGAAATTCTTTTTGTGTTGGATAGTCCATTTATTGAGGAAAAGTATAGGCTATATTTTTGGTTTGTTTGTTTGTTTGAACGCGCTAATCTTAGGAACTACCCATTCGAATTAAAAATTCTTTTTGTGATAGATAGTCCATTTATCGAGGAAGGCTATAGGCTATTATTAGATCACCCTACGACCAATAGGAGCGAAGCATCAATGAAAAATGTTGCAAAAACGGAAAAAATAATTCTTTTTGAGAGTTTCCGGGTAAACGGGTGATGTTAAGCAAAAATCATGTATTACGGAATTGTTCCCCTTTAAAAGTTCTAACCAAAAGTTCGCGACAGCATATGTGCATCTTTTAAGGTTGACTTACTATAACCTTTTTTATGGCAATCAAATTTGTTGCTAGGCACGCCAGAGATTTTATTTGTTTGGATGATGACGATGATACCATAGTGTAATGTGTAATGATACTATATGGTTGGACTAGGGAACCACCCCGACTTCGAACGGGTGCAATGTACTAATGCGTGGAACGGGAAGAGGAATCCTAGATAAATGAATGATAAATTATTTTTACTAATTTTGTATATAATGTATATAATAATATTTATATCATATAAGGACTGTAAAGTCTGAAATAAACAATTATTATTATATCTCAATATTTTATTACGGAGTGTTATTGCACAAAAAATATATAAGTATTTTATTATTTTTCTCAAAGATAATAATATTGGTAAAGTGTTGCGAAAATCTCCTATGTATTTATTATTTAAATTAAATTAAACTCGCAAGTTTAAATGAACCATCTATAGAAATTACTAACACTGTACTATTCAGTACCTAGTTGTTGAATTTTAATTGACCATAAACAGTCAGTTGTGCAATATTACCTATTCTGCTCGCACAAGCTTTATAAGCACCGATTCATATAGAGCCGTGAAATAATTCAGTGATAAATGACCATTTGCTACGAACATGGCAATGTTACAAAATGAACACCTATATGTTACATTTTCACACCTAGTTCTTTATGTAACTATGTTATATGATAAATCACTTTAAGTCGCCTACGTCTATTAACACATTTCTTTAATTACACACTCCACTGGAGGAGGCTTTTCATTATTAAAGTTAAGCTCCAACATGCTGTCAGTCAAAAGGCTTTCGGATTTATGAAATATCTATTCCGTTTTAACTTAATGTAATTTCGGCATTCCAACGTTCAAAATATGATTGAAATATTCTACTAGACTAGTTCTAGTTAAATTAGTTCTACTGACCCATCGGTCGAGTAGTCAGAGACCGTAACTGCGGAGCCATGGGTCGCGGGTTCGATTCCCACCCGGGACAAATATTTGTGTGCGTAAACATGACGACCCAGCAAATGTCAATTTAATCCAGCTAAATATAAACACTTATTAATGTAGAATTTGAATCAAAATAAAAAAAAATTGGGGCCTCGCGAACATAATGAAGGCTGAACAAATTTTAATTTAAGAACTTCGCTTGTAAATAAACGGATCACGCTCACATACATATACACCAAAACCTGGCCGGTGCCTGCCAATTGTCTGGTATCCATAATACAAGCTTTTTTTAATTTAGGACTAGATGACACAATTTGGGTTGTCTCAGGTTACCACAAAAAAATTGGTAGTACAAAAATCAACTAATTTTTCAATTGACGACAACATTTATAAGCCCAATTTAGTATATCACATCCCAAACAAGATGTGACTACCTTGTTAATAAATCCAATTTCTTTGATCACAAAAAAAAATCTTAGACGAAAACGGACGTTTATGGAGGCTTTTCGTTGCCCAATAGGGACGGTAGTTGTAACTTGGACTATTACTTATTTTCATTCCTTAGTAATTGCGGTGTCGGCGGTGTCCCAATTACACGTAGCCAGCCCTCTGAGGTGCGAGACGTCGACTAGCCAACCGGATAATACTTTTCATAACATCAAATTATAGGATAGATTTCTTAGGTAGTTGAAAAATTAATATTCCATTACGTAAACGAGACCATCAAATCTATATATATATATATATATAATGTTTATAACATATAATCGTTGATGTATGAATTTGATGAAAAACCTTTTCATAAAAACTGTATAGATCGTTGGCCGAGGTCATTTTTCTAATATATCTTTCAGATGAATATAACTCTCTAATTATTACCAAACATATAAAAATACTAGCACATTTGATGATAGGAAAGCGTTTCAAATATGCCGTATTATGTCAATAGACGCTATTCGATATATATGAAAAACGGCCTCGGCTGACGGTCTAATATGTAGGTAGGTGTGACGTAGATTGTTTGTTTGTGACTATAAGGTGAATTTTTTGGCACCTGAACAAGTTACAATGATCTTCAATATCTATATATTATCTTATAATGTACGGCAACTTGAGGTCCTATGACCTCAAGTTGCCGTACATTATAAGGTAATGATAAATATACAAAACTTCTATTGTATAATACAAAATATAATAGTAGACCTACATTTTATGAATATCAATTTGTTAGTTATCAAGTATAATTTTAGGCAACCCAATATAAGCTGGCGTAAAGCCACTACCGCGAATCCGGTAAAATAATTTCGTTGATTGAATTCATCCAAATAAACCGACAAAAAAATCGGCCAAATGCGTGTTTAACTCGTGCCTGTCAACTTAGGATGTCTTAATATTTTTCCCCTACCAGTCTTATAATTTATTTAAAGTTTATTTCAAAATTTGTAGTAAGTGAAAATTGGGATTATCTAAAAAACTTGTAAATATAACATATTGGAGACAAATTTATTGGTTTTTTAAATACTATCTGTATTTTTAGATTTGCCACAGGCGCGTTTGAAAAAAATGGTGGGGTACCTACACGTTGTGAAAAATTAAGTAGGGCTCATATCACGTGAAATATTCACTTGAATAAAGAGTCACTTAAATACCTCACTTTTATCTTTAGAACTTTGTTCAACGAAACCACACACGACTGGATACGCGAAAAAACTTTACTGCCCTTATTTCAATGTATAGAGAGCCAATAAACGATTTAGTTTTCATTATTTCTTTACAGAATTGTATTGTGGGGTTACACAACACATTACTTGTAGAACATCGAAATTAATATGTGACAGACGGATGGACGGACTGACATGACAAAATCATATAGGTTCCTTTTTCCTATTTGGATACGGAACCCTAAAAATATGCAAATATACTCTTATCACTTTCGGACAAGTAGCAATCTCGTGAGCAGTTACTTTGCGCACGTGCGCACAGACAAAGGAACCTTTGTCTGTAAATACATCATAGTCAACCTATAGGTACCTACAGCTTGTTAAGAGTATTGTTGCTAAACGCTGCCACAATTCAATTGAACACCTATTGTAAGCAAACGTTATATTGCTTAATTTGAACATTCGGCAATGGCATAGTTATTTATGACTTGTTTGTTTAGACCCAAAAATAAAATTTATGATAAATATTTTACTCAGTAACATAATAAATATATTAGGCAAAAGTTTCCTACGATGGATATATATACCTACAATTACGTGTAATTGCTATTGTTCGTAGTATTCCGGTCTAAGCTTTCATAAGATTCTCACGAGCGGTCATTTACTGCCGGCCGGGACGTTCGCGTGATGGCCAGCGAAACAAAATGGCCGCCGAGATTCAAAACAGGGCGCGTTTTAAGACTGCGTGATGTTTGTGTACACTTTTAAATATGAGTGACCACAGGTAGAACTAAGCGGACCAAACACAGATATTCACTTGAGTGTCGCTTTCGACGGACGTAGTATCGATGGTCGTAGCTTTCGTGCTTCCCTTCGTAGCCGCTTGGGTTAATTTTAGTTCGGGTCTACGCCGCGCCAGCGCGTTGTAGCGCTGATGGTCACAAGCCGCTCTGGTTCACATCGCTACACTCAAATACATTCCCACGTACGAAGCTACGAGGTCCGGTTGTAAATATTGTGCTCTGAAGCAGTGAAAAACTATGTTATATGTATCACGTACTATTGTGACTGTGGGATGTTGAGAAACCGTTCCGTGATGTGATTGTGCGAACATTGATGGACTCAAAACATCGAATATGACTAAAACTAAGATAATAAAACACAGTGCTCTGTACCACAGTGCCAAGGTGAGCGTTTTTCATGTTTATTGTAGTACTTCACTTCTGCATATTTAAACTGTATTAAATTTAATAACTTCGTAATGTTATTTTTGTTTATTGTATTTTATCATAGGCTTACATTAATTCGTAGAGATTAATGCTCTGATACTTTATTTTACTTTCTAATTAATGTTCATAACTAAAGAGTGTAAAAGAAAGTAAAACAGTAGGTACGTTTCTAAGGGGAAAACAATTAATGTATTTTTAATATTTTTTCTGAATATTATTTATAGTTCCTAATAGATCTGAAACTATATTAATAATATCTTTCCATACATATCTTTCTATATACATATTTTTTAAAAGGCATTTAGCTCTTTTTAGACTAGAAATGTTTAAAGAGCCGTATACTAAAGCGGGGTATAGGATTCCCTCCGAAAATAGAAACCTCCAGGTAATTTGACCCCAGGCTCAAGTCAAAGACACAGTCGTGAATCTTGATCCCTCCTGTCCCCTCAGACCTCATACCCGGCCGCTCCAGACCTTATTTCAAAAGAAACGACCTTTTTACACAGTACATCCATAACATAGATAAATTTAAAAATTACCAAATATTTCATAAGTGAATATTTCAATATTATTAATAACTTGCGTAATATTTATTCATATATACGTAATCATATATATTTATACTTAAAAATATTTACTTAGGAAATAATAATACTCTTAAAACGTTACATATACTGCAATCTCAAACCAAGAGGCGAAAAGACTTCAACGCGGCACGTGAAAGAGAAAGCAATGTCGAATCGAAGCTTTTCGTATGAGTTGGAGCGAGACATCGTTTCGTATGCAACTTTATTTTTTATTTATGTACAGGTAGGTAATTATATGCTGGGATTTCGTTTCGTTGCTTAGGTACAGGTAGCGGACGGCACGGATGGCCGCTCTCCCCTTTCCAAATGAAGGGATGGTCAAATTAATCGGGGGAATTTGACGGTCGCAAAGTTCATCTTGAAAATGTAAATAAAACCTGGTATAGGTACAGAATAGAGCGTTTCGGGCCGTGAGCGCTAATGGAGCTTGAAAATACGCTTCGTGACTCTATCTTTAGCGTCGATTTTATTAGTTTATATTTTGAATTATTTACGTGTACACATAATATTGTAATTGAATTTATCATCAACGATGACTGTAATTTTTTTTTCTGCAGAGATTAAAAATTGGTATTTAACTAAGTTATTTTAGTTAATAAAGTATATAGTATAAAAATAACGCCCTAATTAAGTGACAGGAATGAAAATTAGGGCTCAAAAAACAAGCGATCATCGCCAGCCAAAAACGCCGCATCGGTTTTGGAGGCAACGCGCGCTTACAGACCGGTTCTTGGCACGAGAACTCATTTTGTATTTCTTTTTCTCGGTTAATGATATACGATCGAATCCATAATTTCGATGTATTTTTCAGTTGAAAATAAAGTGATATAATTAGACATGTTCATATTTATTTAGTAACAAGCTGTTTTATGCAAAAACAGCTCTTTTCTATATCTATATAAAAAGAGAACTGACTGACTCACGTAGCAACACACTGCCTAAACCGATACTCGTTGAAATATGAAATTCCGCTCACGAAAAATCTTAATATACGTATTATTATACAACGTTGGTTTTCACTACGAAAAGGTTTTAAAATTCAGTTGCTGAGGGGTTGAAAAGAGAAAAGAGGTCGACGGTAGGGTTCGGTTTAAGTGATTTATCACTTTTAGAATGTATCATCACTAAAGTTAAAATTAAAACGATAAAAATGAAATTCTAACTTTTATGATTTGAAAGACGATCGAAATAAATTTTTTTTCTCAGACATTAATCAAAATCGATTTTTTTTATTGAAAACTTGATGAATTATCTCCAGTACTCAATTATTATTGGCAAATTGTTACTCGGAACTGGCAATTACGAGAAGCCGGTTCGGTCGGACGTGTGTGTACAGTCAATGTACAGTTAGTGTAGGTATATAAAATGTAAAAACAGGTTCTAGTGTACAGATTTGTTTCGTTATGTACCTTAAATAGCATAATAATCAAGATGGATGAGTGTTTCTTACTTCGAAATGATCGAAAACGTGAGCAAATGTGTGATTCGATAATTGAACAGATATACGTCATTACAATCGACGACCGCTTAGCCTAGTGGGCAGCGACCCTGCCTGCGAAGCTGGAGGTCCCGGGTTCGAATCCCAGGTCGGGTCAGTATTTATATGATGAATATTAATACTGGCACCGGGTCTTGGTTGTTATATGTATGTGGAGTCTTCGCTTGGTACCCAAAATACAAGCTAATGCTTAGTTTGATACCTAGACGTTATTGTGAATGTGTGTGTTATTATTATTATTATTATAATCGGTTTAACAAAATTTTGTTAAATTAAACATGAAATCAATGTAATTTCAGAACCTTTATTTCATTTTCCAGTACGAATTTTACGCGTGGTTCACACAAAATTCCACTTCACAGTGAATATTTTGAAACAAGTGACGTATGTTTGACCTGCGGCGTATATTTTTGCCCACATTTTTGCTGTCACAACGCACTATCCCTATGTACGAGTACATCCATGTTACTGACAAAAACGCAAAATCTTGAATATTGCATTTTCACGTTCCAACGAAGATTTTTCCTACACTACAAGTCTCATCTGTTGGTTAGGCTACTAAACTTAAGTTGTAGTTTTAATTACACGAACGCAAACGGAGCGTTATCTTTATGCTACGCTGAACATCTGCCTACGGTCCACTGTTTTCGCTGCGTTCAAAATCAGATTGCGTTACGTTCAATCTGAAAATTGGGTGACTTCAATGCGAAATTAATGCTAAGCAAACCGTAGATTATAAACTGTATACATTACGTGCGAGCAGGTTTTAAATATTCAGACACCTATAATAGATGTTTACAAAATAAACGCTGAATTTTGTGGTGTTTTTCTATCGTCATTAATTTTTAAGCGTGGCATCAAATAAGATGGATATCCTTGATTAAATTTTGAAGTTACACGGAAATCTCGCATCCAGAAAACCCCAAGAAATTAGTCCCACTGTCCTAGTTGCTGCTCCTATGTAGTTGCGAGGAGCGAGGGTTGTATCTTCGGTCATTCGTCGCATTTTAAATTAGCGATATAGGAACCCCAGTATGAGTGGTTGGACTGTAACAATAATAAAAGTGGAAGAATAACTCGTCGGGTGCATTTCCGTAGGGGAAGCGCTGACTATATTTCGATTCAAATGTACTTCCGCTTACCTTCTGAGTGTGACAAATCAAGTAGTTTTTGGTAATGTTATAATAACTATTTCTTGAATTTGATTTGTTAATAACATAGTTAAATATTATAAGATTTAAAGATTGTTTGTCTATATGTCCGTTTATAATTAAAAAAAAAGTAAACTATCTAAAATTTTAATACTTTCTATTTGTTCGTAATACATACATGTCATATACCACATTTCATTTAAAGATTACATCTCTAAGTTATTTCTATTTTATTTTATGTAAGTTCATGGCTGCTTCCTTCTACTTAATTAATAAACAAAATTTTTATTTTGGAATAGAGTAGCGATATTATCTTATTTCTGCGAACAGTGACCCACTTTTGATAAGAAAAGCGTCTATTAAAAGCGCCTTAAGTCACTTAACAGATATTTATATCTGATATTTAATAATAATTTTGTTTATTATTTATTATTATAATTATTATATTATTGTTTATTAATTAAGTAGAAGGTAAACGAAAGCAAGTATTTGATCATACACTCAAACAAAAAAAATTCTAAGTTTTCATTAAAAAAACAACACATCGATAGTATAACAAAAATATAACTTTATCTCGAATACGATTCATTAAACGAAAAAATCACTCAATAGATAAATTTAAGTAAAATTAATGAAAACTCCCTATAAGTTTACAAACTATTACGTTTCATTAAACAGGTAACCAACCAGTGTTTCTCACGCTAATCGATGAGCGTCAAATGGTGTTTTTACTGTAATCCATATAACAATTAATTCTCTACCATTACCAACTCGCAACTCCCCATATATCTACAGTTAGAACAAAAACTCGTGTGAAGTGACCAGCCATTTGTAACAAGTGCGATTAACAAGTCTATTTAACTGCAAAAAATGCAATTTTTGTTATAAATTATTTTCATAGCTACTATGTGTACATGAATACTTAGATTTAAATCGCACTGTCTGCACTTTATGTTTCTTTGTCAACAAAAATATTTTAGTTTAAACAAGTGCATGGACTGTTCTTGTATGAATTTAATGAGATCTAAAAATTATATATCACATGTTAGAGTGTAATAAACGCTTTTTGACTTTCGAAAAAATACTGGCTATTATTAGAGATTTAGTAGTTGAATGACGATTTTCGCACTTTGGCGACTATTATGATACAAGCATTAGCTTTTTCCCCATTTTTTTCCTTTTCATGAATTTATTATCAAAGTACTTCTTTCTTGAATCTTAATTAACAGATTTCATGATACTATGCCGAATTTCTACCATTCTCTCTGGCTCTTCAACCAGGATGTCCTCTTTCTACAAGAAGGCTATTGCCGTGAATCTTGCCTTGCATAATTAATTGGACGGTATTTGTCGTTTTTCGTTATGTGGCCGAAATAGTGCAGTTTTCTTCCTTTAACAGTGTGCATGACCTCTTTGGTTAAAGCACTGAATTACTATTTAATGCTACAGTGTCCAGCTTCTAAAATTATTCTTCTATTTTATGTATTATGTCCTGTCTGAAACACCTGACGAACATGCAAGCTACGTACAAATAATGTCATCTTTTATGTTTTTGTACGTTTGAAAGCAAATATATGCTTTATATATAATGCCTTTTTATATAGTTTGCATCACCCAATTTTTTTAAAATACTTGATCCAGTTACTTATGATGGGCAACAAATAAATGACATTAGACGTATGCTATTATATTTGATCTCGATTCGACCTGGATTGTAAAATGAATTCTATTGCAAGATTATATAAAATTGGTATTTATTTATTACAGAGTGAAAAGCTTGATTTTGTTACTTTATGATATTTATACGAAATTTGTTGAAACAATATTGTGAGTTCGCTTCCCAATCAGTAACTTCTACTTATTTTACGAAACCATGAAAACAAAAATTAGAGGTTTGTAGAGCGGTTCTATCATAGCTCAATAACATTCCAACGACAACTTTGTGGATAAAACATGAAGCGTAAAGACAGATTTAATTCACTGTTTGTTTCTATAGAATGAACTGCTTATCGTTGACGAGTCATTGGTGTGGAACCAAGAGCGAAATTTCAATGATAGTGAGGTCTAAAACGTTGTCACAACGTTAACTATATCATACTCCTCGTAAAAAAATCGACAATACGCTAAAATCGGTAATTGACAAACCATATGAAAAAAAATCGTAAAAAAGCTAATATTTGTATGGACAATCTTAAAAAAATTGCGTCGTAGATTATGAAATACTAGACAAAATCGCATTAAAATGTTCTCGCAAAATATTTCATTGTCAATTTTAATGTAATGCTATTCAAACTATATGTAATCATAATTTGTTACTTAGCTAATTTTATATGTATTTAAAATTTTAACAATGGGTATTTCTTACCTGCTCTTTGTAAAATGTAAATTTAATAGTCTAAAATAAACATTTATTATTAACTAGCGCCCGCCCCGGCTTCGCACGGGTAGCAGAGCACATAAGCCGCAATGTTTTGTCATTGAGAATGACTATCAAATCCATTTCACGGGAGACGCATGGTTACTCCGAGGGTATGAAGTCTAGCCAAGATTTTAAAGTCTCAAAAGATCAAAAATTCAGTTGCGCATCGTACGACATCAAAATTTTGGAAATCGGTTTGGTAGTTTTTGAAAAAAATTGGAAAATGTAAAAAAAATCGGGATTTTTTCGGATTTTTTTTTTACTAAATCCAAAATATTTCGAGAACGGGGACCGATATCGAAAAAAAAAATAGTATCTCAGCCATTAACGTAGCTACGGTTTGAGACCAAGTTTTTGGAAATCAGTTGGTAATTGTAACAGAAATTATTTCCGAAAGATGAGATTTTTTGGTCGATCGCTGGTGTTTGCGGATATAAGTTACTATATTTCAGAGGGTATTCGTCGGATTGCTTCGAAGTGTTATACAAAAGGTTAGAAGGCGTCGGTAGCTACAGTTTGAAACCAAATTTTTGGAAATCGGTTGGAAATCGAACAAGAAATGTGACATGACATGTTAGATTTTATGGACGATCGGGAACTTGTTAACATTACGGTCATCGCCTTTCGGCCTGTATTCGTTCGAATATTTCTTTATCGAGTTCAAAACGCTTAAGGATATCAGAGGCTGCAGTTTAAAACCTAAATGTTTCAAATATGTTAAACAAACGAAAATATTTTTTTTCGTTGATTTATTTCCGAGTTTAAAGAGTTGAAAATAATAGTGCCAAAACTACAATTACGTGGCAATGCCACGATTTCGTGGCAATAAAATAAAATAATCTGTGAAAATCGGATTTGGGTAGGTTAATAGGTTAATCCTCTATACATTATTTTGTCATATCTCAAAGGAATTAGGCAGCGTTTTCGATGAAAGCTCCCAGCCGGCTTGATTTTTTTCCGACTTCTTCAACAATAATCGTCATATTTAAACTAACTAGCGACCGCCCGCAGCTTCGCTTGCGTAGACTACAAATTCCTGTTATAGGTACTATCAACGTTCGAGATGGTTTATACGTACTTTTTGCTGGAACCAATTTTGGTCACACCCATTCAAACTTTCAATCTTCATTCCCTTTCCACCCTTTAAAAAACCGATACAATTTTTCATCTCCCGTTTCCCACTCTTAAAACGTGAAAATCTAAAAACCCTGAAACACGTCATTATTTAAGTCCCTCCATTCCCATCCTTAAGTTTGAAATTTCTAAAAAAGCCTTTCTTAACTTTATAATGCTCACGTTATAAAATAAACTTATGTTCCAAATTTAAGCTTCCTAGACTTAGTACTTCGGCTGTACGTTGCTAGATCAGTGAGGACAAACGACAGACAGATAGACAGACAGACAAACACAAAAAGTAGCTTATGACACTCTTGACAACCTTCTTTCACGTCTGCAAAGTTTCATTAAAATCTGTTCAGTCGTATTGGAAATTAGCTCGAATAGATAAAATTGAATTGAATAGACGTACAGACAAACAGACGGACAAAGAGTAGCTAATGTCAAATATCTTGACAACCTTCTTTCCCGTCTGCCAAGTTTCCTTAAAATCTGTTTAGCCGTTTTGGAGATTAGCTTAAATAGACAGATACACGTACAGACAGACAGACGGACAAAAAGAAACATTTGTTAGTTTTAACAACCTTCTTTTCATATTCATTGATGTTTCATTTAAATAGGTTTAGACATATGGACTTACAGACAGACATACAAAAAGTTCTGTATGTCACATATGGAAAGGTTGTAGTCAAAAGATTACATCCTGTTATATGTGTAAAGTTTCATCAAAATCGGTTAAGCCGTTTTGGCCGAAGCCGATTTGCTCGAATAGACCGACAGTTCGTTTTCATGTATATAGCCTATAACTCTCTGCTAGAATCAGGCTATCAAAGGCAAAAAGAATTTTTCAAATCCGACTGATAGTTTCAGAGATTAACAAATTCAAACAAACAAACAAACAAACGAACAAACCAACCAACCAACCAACCAACCAACAAACAAACAAACAAACAAACAAACAAACAAACAAAGAAACAACAATCAATCAATCAATCAATCATTCAATCAATCGATCATCAAATCAACGACGAACGCGCGACGGAAGCTCTCAAAAGGAATAATTTTTCCCGTTTTGCAACATTTTTCATTGATGCTCCACTCCTATTGGTCGTAGCGTGATGTAGTATAACCTATAGCCTTCCTCGATAAATGGACTATCCAACACAAAAATAATTTTTCAGTTTGAACCAGTAGTTCTTGAGATTCGCGCGTTTAAACAAACAAACAAACGAACGAACCAACCAACCAACCAACCAACCAACCAACTAACAAACAAACAAACAAACAAACAAACAAACAAACAAACAAACAAACAAACAATCAATCAATCAAACAATCAATCTATCAAACAAACAAACAAACTCTTCAGCTTTATAATAAGTATTTCTATTATATAGATTAATAGATTATAAGATAAAAAGAAAATAAGATATTACTAAAAACCGTATCAAAGTCTATTGGTTTGGAAGTAAAAAGTTAACGAACAGAGGCAGACAGCGAATTTATTTTCTCCCGCTATAGTTTTTAAATTTCAATAAAAACTGTTAAGATATTAATTTAAATTGTATGATGTAAAGGATAATTATAATATGCATGAAATGCTTAAGAAAACTAACGTATTTAATTTGATAAGGATTAATATCACTTTTAAAAAACATCTTCGCAATTAGTACATTATGTTGAACAAATTTGATTGTCATAAAAAAGGTTATAGTAAGTTAACCTTAAAAGATACACATATGCTGTCGCGGACTTTTGGTTAGAACTTTTAAAGGGGTACAATTCCGTAATACATGATTTTTGCTTAACATCAACCGTTTACGCAGCGCGCGCGACGGAAGCTCTCAAAAGGAATAATTTTTCCCGTTTTTGCAACATTTTTCATTGATGCTCCACTCCTATTGGTCGTAGCGTGATGTAGTATAGCCTATAGCCTTCCTCGATAAATGGACTATCCAACAAAAAAATAATTTTTCAATTCGAACCAGTAGTTCCTGAAATTTGCGCGTTCAAACAAACAAACAAACAAACTCTTCAGCTTTATAATATTAGTATAGATATGCACAAAATATTAATAAATTATACACAGAAACCTTCCTCTTGAATCACTCCGTCCATTGGTATCAATAATATGCCAATTCGTTTGGTAGCTTTTGAGCTTATCGCGTTCTTCAGACAGACAGACAGACAGACGCGGCGGGGGACTTTATTTTATAACATGTGATATTATCGAAGTCGAAATTCAGCTACAAATTTTTACCGGACATATGACAGTTTGAAGTTTCTATATTTATTTGTTGTCATTACCTGCGTATAGCGTCTCTCTATATAGTCTGAGAGCCCGTGACCGTGAATGGTCACGAGTTTCTAAAATAGAAAATTTTGACTGATAATATCTTACAAAGTTCATTAATACGTTTAAGACATTTAATATTCAGTTTATTCATATTTTTCCAATCCATTCCATCAACCTTTTTTATACCCCACAGCAGGGACTTAGGCCTCCCTTCAATATGAGGGGGGCTTGGAGCTTAAATCCACCACGTTGTTCCAATGCGGGTTGGCGGGTTGTGACAACCGCCATCTATTAACAGCAACCGGGACCGACTGTTTAGCGTGCTCTCCGAGGCACGGAGTAAGTGATAGTTAATGTACTTAAGTCAGAAAAAACTCATTGGTACTCGCCAGTATTCGAACCACGGCCACCTTATAGATTTGAAACAGGTTCGCTGCGTTCGGGCTATCACGACCCATTATTATATACAGATATCGTTATTATTATTATATTATTCATATACAAATTTTTAAACAGTATATTATTGTAAATAACAGATTATAGTCATACATTTATAAGTGAGGAAGGAAATCACGAAGCATTAATGTCAGCTGAAGTAGTACATTGGGTCAGGTCCATTAATAGCCTAATTACTAAATTGCCTTTGGCTATCAAGTGGAATTTATCATTTCTTAAATATTGAACAGTTTCTCACAGTTTTTTTTTTCTTGAACTCGGATGATTGATTACTGTAATATGAATTCCAAGTACAAGTAAATTACGATAACCTTTAATGTGGTTTCTATTTGACCTACGTACGTTAAATTACGTATTTTTGAATGATAAATTATTTGATTTTTTAGAAATATTATAGAAATTAGTCTAAATTAGTTAAAGTGACTGTTATTCTGTAAATATATCTTAATTAATTAATATGTCTTAAAGTATCGTTCTATTACTTGTTTGCGTTTCGATAACCTAAGTTGAGACCCTTGGCTTTTTGTACTACAGAGAAAATCACTTAAGTACCTTTTTAAAACCGCTTCGAAAAAATTTCAGCATAAATACTAAACCTATCGACTTGTTAAAGATCTTAGACATATTAAGTGTCTGTGCGTAGGTTATTTGATTAAAATTATACGTTTTGGTAAAAAATTAAAAAAAAACCCTGTTGGTTGCTTACGTTGTTTTTTCGAAGCACATGAGGTGATCCCATGTTTTCATAATATTTTGAGCCTGGCACTGGTTTATGTTACGGCATTCTGTACAATAAAATAACGTATCTGGGTATTTATTGGCGCGGGTGTTGCGCAGGTTAAATGTTAATTTAGCTAGATTATGTATATGTTATCGGCATTGATTATCGTCATTTTTCATCACTATATTTCTAAGGGCTGGGTCGACAAAAACAAATTCAAGCGTATTTAAATTGATGGAAGTTTTCTATTACGACTTGAACGATAAGTTCCCATAATACAAGCACATGATATTTGGCTCATAAAGATCGTCAATGTCCATATCGTGCAAGTTATACCGAGAGATCATCTTATTTTAATATGTGTACCCTAGAAAATCGTCGCAAAATTTGCGATTTAACAACTCTACACAAAATCGTCCATGGTGAAATAACATCGATTGAATTGCTTCAAAACATTAACCTCACTGTTCCAAGAAATATCCCTAGATACCCGTTAACTAAGTCCTTTTCACTCAATTCTTATAGGACCAACTCGGGAAAATATTCTCCCCTAAATAGGATTGTCAATACATATAACAAACTGTGTGATTCATCCGGTGACATTGACATTTTCCAAAGTAGCTTACATAATTTTAAAATCTCATGTAATAAAATCTTGGGGGTTTGACTGCGATGTCTCTGTTGGTAATTTTGTAGTTTTGCTGCTGAGTACTTTGTCTATTACTTATAATTGCTTTGATTATTTTTGATTGTTTAGATTAGATAAAAAATCAGATTCATTAATATAGATGATTGTTTTTGTTTTATTTTTTAATTTGTGATGTTTAGTCTTAAATATTTGATGAAGTAAAATTATTGTTGTGTACACCTGTAAAGGTTTATAGCCTGGTCTGTTAATGTTGTTGTAATATATTTTTTTATAGCTATAGTTATAAACCGATGGTGTAACTTTAATAAATAAATAAATAAATAAGCATAATACTTGCCTACTTTGCGAAAAGATGGCGCTTTGTGGGATGTCCTAAGTATTTTTTTTAATTCCAAAGGCCACACGCTTGACAAAAAGCTTTGTCAAGCGTGTGGCCAAAACTGACAATTTGCCGTGAGATATCACATTGGTTGAAGTGGTCAGACAGACGTGGTGGCAAAACACTTCACATCTACCAATCGTATAAGAATATTTTGAAATATTTTCGAGAATTGACTAAAGAAAATTTATGGTTTCTGATGTACGTATATAAATTAAACCGAGGTGTGCACAAAAACATAAAAGCTTATTGTTATTATTTCAAGTGTCGGAGAAAGTTCGATAGTAGTGTTGTGTGGGGACCGTTATAGGCGCTCGTTAGGGACCCGAGCGCACGTGCGATCCGACTGCGTCATCGTTACTCCGTTACGTTTACGAAACTCTAATCGTCTACTAGCTAAACATGAGCCAATATCGAGGTCTCTAATAAAACTTATTTATTTTTTTAGTTTTAAGCTAAGAAATCAAAGTATTTACTGCATTTCGTGTACTCTATGTGTAGGTTTCATTCGAATACCTTAATAGAAACAATTTAGGTATACAGAATATCTACCTATTAACTCAATAAATATAAATGAAACTTACAGGATAAATGAACTAGAATATCATTTATAAAGTCTTTACTTTTTTATAATTTTATGTGAGAGGTAAAGATTTGATGAAAAGGAAATAGGAGAATTGTTTGGGAGAAATAAGGAGAGAAAAACAGTGGAATGCGTACGGAGGATAGAGAAATTAGAAAAGAAAAAAGAAGGGGTAGGAAATAAAAAATAAGTAATAGGGGATGAAGGTGTAGAAAAAAAAACTGTAATACAGCGAAAATGTACGTAACCAACTCGGCCAATAGGCTGTTTTGTATATAAATAAAAAAGTAAAGATTTGTTATTTAAGAATTTTGGAGGAAAAAAAGTCTTCTTGCTAATAAAAGAAGAATAAGGAACTGATTTGGAATTGGTATATGCCTATACATAGTAACTGGCCAAATTTTTGTTGCAAACAGAGAACAAGAACGCATGTTTCAGAAATGTTAATATATCAGAAATAGATAAATCTATTGTCCTTGTAGATAAGTAAACTAGAGTTTTAAGAGCAATAATAACTTCGTTGACACTACAGTGTGGTCACAGCCCAAAAGTTGAACCGTCGAAGCTTTCATTTGATTGACAAAAAATATTAGATCGAACATTTTTTTGACAATAATGGAAAAGCTTTGACGATTTATTCGGTCATGTGACATCATTGTCGCCTCTACGTAGCTATTACCTAAGCTCAAGTTTTGCTTGTTTGCCTACACAGACAACAGATGTTGCTGTTAATATTTCTGAAACATGTAGTCTTTGTTTTTTATTTGCAATAAAAATTTGACCAACCACTAGGTATAGGCGTATACCACATCCAGATAAGTTCCCTAACCTTTACTAAACAAATAAATAAATGGACTTATTTTGTATAAGTAAACATGCCTTATCGGCTCTAAAAGTATTCGTTTGTAAAAGTATATTTTTCCAGCCGTTTCGAAACAATTCTTATCTCACAAACTGTTCTTCCATTAGCAGGAAATTTTATCTGTTTGTGGCGAGTTAAGAAGCTCAGCGTGGCGCCGGCCGGCACCATTTTAAGAATCATTGTTTGTATGTGACAAGGACTTGGGCTATTAACGAAAACGACATTTTCGTTCGACATTTGACAGTTATTTTTTTCTCAAAACTTCTATTTATAACATTAAAACAAATCGCATTAGTATTTTGTTTTGTTCACTTAATTCCGTAAGTTACTCATAGTGGGAAATCTCAACTAAGCGAGGGTTTAAGTACATAATTTAAGATTGCCGTAGTAAAAACGTTGTTTAACAGGGGTTCTCAGAAAATGTCGGCGCACGCGCAAAACATCTGTCGCCTTTCCGCAATCCACTGCAACACGTTTGCACATCTAAAGACAAAATAGTTTTGATACGACATTAATTCTAGGTAGTACGTTTACGTTATCTAAAGTGTCTATATTAATAAACTTTCCTTGAGTAGTTACTATAATATAATCTAACATTTTGAACTTGAATTTTCAGACGGTTAGCACATAACCATTACGGCCCGCAAATCAATATTAATTCATCAAAAATAGTCTTTATAATATAACAGTTCCGCTCTAGATATATAATGATAATACTTGTTATAGCTACATCAGTGTCAATGTTAATAGCGAGGCATTACCCTCGAACTTACGAGAGCGCGTTGATGTCTTTACTAAACAAATACAGTGGGCGGCCGGAAGTCTGTAGGCGTATTATAATAATAATGTAAGCGATAGTATTTTTTCTGTCAGTAGCCCGTTAGTTATATATCGATAAGCTTTTATAATTTTATCGGTCAACTTTTTTTAAAAAGTATTACAATTTTGAAAGTCGCGTATTATTTAATAATAGGCTATCATAAATTTAGATTAAGAATGTGGGGTGTTTGAAATCTAATGCGTGTAAACAAAGTGTGCAGTTTAATATGATAAAATAATCTGACTGCAATGTCATTGTAAATTAAGTTTACTTTATATTCTATGAAGCTATCTTCAAATATCAGTTTTTTATGAAGTCGTACAGATTTGAATGAAAAACACACACACGCAATGTACGTCCGTTCGTGTATTTGTATTTACCAATAGAGTTCGCATTTCATATAATAATTATTATTATTAATACATAAATGTACCTAAATAAGTATTGTTAACTATCGATAAAAATGATCATAATTAAATACGGTATGAAATATATGGTTATTTAAGCCGAACCGACAGGTAAGTTTTTGCGATAGCAGATGGCGTGCGTGAACAACTGACAGTCCGGAGGTGACGTGTGGAGGAGGTGACGAACGGACGGAGTGACACGTGCAAACGATCTAAACTCTCATGAAATAGCCTCCTAATAGGGGTCCAATCTAGTTTATTTTTAATGTCTTACTACACTATTTTATATTCAGCAGGTATATATAGGGCTTATGAATTACATGGTATAGAAAAATATAGATTCCATTTTGTAATTTATTCCACAACTCAGAAATTGTAAATATTTTTTATCCACAAGGTGTTTATAAACACACTTTATTAAAACACGCGTCCATACTATTATAGGAGAAGTAACATTGTCGTCGTTTTAAAACTTGGTAATTTTACAGGTTTTATAGACGTTTTTGCTTACGGCCGTATTTTTAGCCTTAATTAAGTAGTTTCTTAATGTGCCCTAGCTGGAAAGAACATGTGCAGCTTATTATCGTGAGCAAATTAAATAGCAGAGTTTGTAAAAAATATTTGTATTATATGATAGAACAGCACCTGCCGTTACGCGTGCGATACGTTTATCTTGGTAATTTCGGAGCACGAACTCAGTCTCGTTTCTTTTTCGCAGGTGTTATGGCATCTGGACATATTTCGACGCAGTTTCCGCGAGCTTACGGGCCACGCTTGCCTTGGACCCTCCTGCATTTTTTGCGCCCTAAAAGTGAGTTGAAACAAGATATGTTTTTTATCTCTCCGCTTACATACAAAATGTAAAGTATAATTATTTTTATTTATTATTTATATACTTACTATTGTTTGATATAAGCACGTCAAGTATCGAAAATATTGAATTTTATATTTGAAGATAGGGGCGTTACTTCAATGCTATTTTTATATGAAAGAAGTTCATTCTGATTTACAATAAAATAATAATTGATTTTGTCTTTGATCCGTTTAGAAGTTATTTGACGTTTAACAACGCCTTCGTTATACAACTTTATGCTGACAATGGGATGTTTGCTCTCTTATTGAAAGACTACAGATTTGTGAGTGTTATTTTATGCCACAGAGAGAATAGAAAGCATAACACGCGCTTTGTATCACCTCGATCGACCGAGAGGCGCCACGACTCGCCTGCAACGTGACGTGACCTTTGACGAACAATAGATTTTCTGCCCAGACAACTCCCTCCGCGCTATTGGACGTTTCGAGCACACTTTTTGATTTAAATGCAAGACCTTGTTCATATACTGAACGTAATTCAGTATCTTTATATTAAAATGGTAATGTACCTACTATCGCTGTAACAATATAATAATAATAATGTATACATGACAACAACGTCTAGGCCTCAAACTAAGCTAATGCTTAGTTTGAGGCCTAGACGTTGTTGTTGGTAACCAAAACACAAGCTAATGCTTGTGTTTTGGTTACCAAGCGAAGACACCACACACATATAACAACCAAGACCCGGTATCTGTATCGATATTCATCATATAAATACTGACCCGTCATGGGATTCGAACCTGGGACCTCCAGCTTCGTAGGCAGGATCGCTACCCACTAGGCTAAGCGGTCGTCAATATCATTTGTTTTACATCGATTTCGTGCATTATTTTGTAAAAATATTTCCCCATTTATTATATTCAACCAGTTTCATAACACGAACATAACATTTGAGGGTTTATCACACGAAAGAGATAAATGTGAGTACTTTCAAGCTTAATGTACAGGATTAACCGGATTTTAAGAATAAACTAGTTTTGACATATTTTTTACTAAGATAAGTGTGTCTTAGATGCAATCGTTTTGTTGTACCATGTTCTACTAGTTTTTAGAAATTAAAAATCCTTCTAGTTTTTATGTATGAAAATTACAGTATGAAATATTGAAAATGCTATTTACATAAAAGATGCACGTGTCGCACTAGTGTATACAAAAACTTGTTTATAGTTCGCGGGTTTTCTAGCCTATGGGAGGTGAGCGCGCGAGTTCGTGGAACTCTTGGCCTCGCTCCTGATTGGTCGTCATTTTCCCGCTTTGGACGCCGGAGTGTGTGTACACATGTGCTACGTTAGAATATATCAAAGGTTTTAATTCAATACAATATAAATCAGTAGGTTTTGTTGTTGGAACACGATATGATTATAGATCTATTAGGAAATGTGATATAGTAAAAAGGAAATATTTTATAGTGAATATATTCCGTTAATTAAATAAAATCGATTTCATATCTACATTATACACAAAAAGAATTAATGTTGAACTATGAAATTGATTTTGATAATATCGTATTACATGGCGCCGTATAAAGTCTTCGCCGCCCACTTGGCGGGCGGCCACGTGGGCTACCATACACCGTAACTACCTTCCAGTATAGGTACTTAACGATTTATACGGTTTTTGAACTTTTTATCTAAACTGATTTTTATTACGTTTAACATTGCAACATAAGCTCGCGCTCATGCGATCTGTTATGCGTTATGTTGAAAGTTTCGGGTTCTAAATTCCGAGATTATAATTTCTAAAAAGCAAAGATCCCAAATGAGGAAATTAAAGTAAAATCATAATTTGTAATAAAAATTAAAAATTTAAATTATTATTGATAACAAAGTTAACATCTAATTGTAAAGAGGCAACAACTATCCGATCGACTCACCGGTTAGCCGAGTGACTAGAGATCCTATGCGTAGAACCATAGGTATAGAGTTCGATTCTTGCCCGAACAATTATTTGCGGGCATAAACGTGTCTATTTGTTCTGTGTGTGGGTTAGAAATATCTATACAGGGTGAGGTTTTAATGACCAGCCAAATTTTAATATAATGGTCATTGGTAGAAAAGCGATAGCCGTCTTGTTTCCTTTTAGTATCGTTCTATAGAAAAATATTAAGATATGACTACACAAACCTTTCCTGAAAAAACCAATAACTCTAGTCACCATTCATGCTCGCCGCCTCATTCCGTTTCAAGGTCTAGGGCGCGTCCGTTTACTATAGGATTAAGAAGACAACCAAACGTTATAAAAGAACACTGTAGATAAAATAATTTATTATAAATATGTAACCAATATTTTTTATTTACGCAATGAGGTATATTGGTGATACATAACATCTAGAAAAATTTTGGCCGGTTACTAAAATCTCTCCTTGTATATGTCTTATTATAAAAAAAAATTTAAGTTAGTATGTATATCACTTCTCTAGGACCTCTTATACAAGCTCTGCATAGTTTGGGACTAGATGACGCTGTGTGGGATGCTCCAGATATTATTATTATTATATTATCATACGATTTGGAATCACACATTGGAAAATTATGTAATTTTCTAGTTTAAGTTTTCACATAATAATAATAATACATGGGACTTCCCACACAGCGCCATCTAGTCTCAAAGTAAGCAAGTATTATGCTTGTGTTATGGGTACTAGACAACTGATATACTTACTTCAATATTCTTTATAATATATACATATATAAATATTTTTTTTTTACAAAGACACCACATACATATAACAACCAAGACCCGGTACCAGTATCAATGTTCACCATATAAATACTGACCCGACCTGGGATTCGAACCCGGGACCCCAGCTTCGTAGGCAGGTGCGCTACCCACTAGGCTAAGCGGTCGTCGTCATAATAGTCAATATACAGCGGCACTGTGATGACTGGTAATTTAAAAATAATTTTATTTCGATTTATTTTAATAACACCGTAAATGAAAAACCTATTTCCCAACGATGCTAAATTTGTTAAGCTCAATCAGAAATCACAATCAATTGATCAGGCCTGGTGTTGCGTTTCAAGTTATTGGTTTATTAAGTGATGCTCGGCCGCGTTAAGAATTGAATTATGTTTGGTGGCGCGACGACGACGAGACGGTCTTTGACTTTGGCCTCATCGCGCACTGTTTGTTCCGCTAGGCGGTCGCTGAAGGTGCTATAAGAGTTTTTAATTAAATTCTAGAACGGTTCTAGCAACTATTTTATTTAGTAAACAATACATTGCCTAATGTGTTCGTTAAATATTATGATGCCTTACTATAAGCAGAGCAATGTATGGCGTCATAAATCGAGAGGGATATGAAGTGGAAAAAATAATCGCTAGCATATGAATGAAGGAATGAAGAGCAACCACAAATTTTTCGCATTTTATGTTTCGATCATTAATGGCTCTACCGAAAATGAATCATAAAATTACTGTATAATATGAAGCTTTATTCTGAGTAACATTTAGTGTAAATTTATCGAATCGACCCCCAGGATCAAAAGATATGAATTTTCAAGTTTAGTTGGAAACCTCGTAGCAACGAGTCGCAGCGCCGCGTCACGCGTGTCCGGTGTTGCGGGGCGGTGGTGTATCGCAGGGAATAGAATCACATTGCGTTTTATAACCGACTGAGGTAGATCCATAGACATTAAATTTAAGTAGACGCGGACTATGTTGCAGGCATATCTAGTTTTTATTATTTAAAAACTAGCTGTTTTGTTTTTGCAATACTTCCAAATATAAAATAAATTGAAAACAATTTGATGAATGTCAATTCATAACGATCACAATGACGACCGCTTAGCCTAGTGAGTAGCGACCCTGCCTGCGAAGCTGGAGGTCCCGGGTTCGAATCCCAGGTCGGGTCAGTATTTATATGATGAATATCAATACTGGTACCGGGTCATGGTTGTTATATATATGTGGTGTTTTCGCTTGGTACCCAAAACACAAGCTAATGCTTAGTTTGGGGCCTAGACGTTGTTGTCATGTGTACGTTATTATTATTATTATATTATTATTATAGTTATTATTATTATAACAATGTACACGAGTATACATTTTTTCTATGTCTATAATATTTTAATGTTAATAATATTTTAAATGTATACTGGATCTATCGTAGATCTAGTCTATCGTAGTAGTTGGAAGCTGATATCCCTAATTTGTGGCCTGAATGTGATTAAATCCCCTGGTTATGAAATAAGTACGTGAAAAATGCAAAATATCTACTTAATTTGTTAGAGTAAGTTGTAATAAACGAAAATTTTGAGACATTGGAAAAGAAAAATTCCACGGATCACCTAATTTATAATTCACAGTGGAAACTAGTGCACGTATCTACATAATATTTGCCATTCATTTAACTTCTAATCCGACACTTACGTGGGCTAAGCCGCGAGCACAGTTAGTTATTTAAATATGTATTGGTTCTGATCGGAGGGCATATGTTTTTTTTTTGTACTTTTAGAATATGCTTTTAATGTGGTGTAGAGAAATACAGTGTTTCTAATAGCTATCACGTAATAAATAGAATATTTCTTAGCGCGACGTGCTCGGTGGCGCCGTTAGAACTAGGCCAGCCTGTTACGGTTCTGTTGTTGCTTCAGACATGACGTTGGTCATACTATGATTTTAAGCAAAATCTTAAAAATGTTTGATTGTACTTCGGATATCTACCGTAACTTCACCATTAGACTACAAATGTTCGACATTATTTACACGGTTCGGACCGCGTAAAATTTAGTACATTTCGCAATATTGCAATTGGATTTTTTTTTTTTTATACATGGGACTTCCCACACAGCGTCATCTAGTCCCAAAGTAAGCAAGTATTATGCTTGTGTTATGGGTTATTAGACAACTGATGTACGTATTTAAATATTCTTTATAATATATACATGTATAAATATGCGAAGACACCACACACATATAACAACCAAGACCCGGTACCAGTATCAATATTCATCATATTAATACTGACCCGACCTGGGATTCGAGCCCGGGCCCTCCAGCCTCGTAGGCAGGGTCGCTACCCATTAGGCTAAGCGGTCGTCGGATTACATTCACATTTAGTATCTAAGACTTCCGTGTACTTAGCTCATTTTGTGAAATATTATGTCAAAATCAATGCAATTTTTTTCCAAGTTGTTTATTTATTCACGAGATTACAAATATGTACAAAATGATCTTAATCTATCTGAACAGGAGCCATATTTTTATTTATTACACAGGCTATGTAGCCTTTACGAACATTTAAAACATAAATTGTATACTTAAGTAAGTTTGCGTTGTCATAACCAGTTTTTTATATACATTATTTTTCCTATTATGCACGAATTTTAGTATGGATCCACATATATTTACAATGAATAATAATGAAAATAAATTAGAAAGTGGCTAGAATTGCGCAAATAACATCCAAATTAATAGTCTTCGAAAACAATATAGAAAGCTCTTCTAAATGTGGCCGGAAAGCTTAGTTAGAGAAAATGCAAAGAAGAATGTTCATTTGCAATTTACCCTCACAGGACAGGCGACGCCTAGTGAGAAGGTCAGTAATTTAAGTTTTAGTGTATATTCAAAATGGCAATTAAACATATTTAATTTAGTATTTTAAATTTCGTTCAGAACCTAAATTCTTGTGTTTCGCGACTGAATGGTACTTCTAAGGACGATGAGTCAAATAGCTAATAGTAAAAGGGTATTTTGACACATTTGGCTAATAAACCACACGTAAATGACTTAGTTGATGAGCTGAGCGGGTAAAAAAGTACCCGATAGTACCTCTTACTACATATAATACACTGTACTATAGATTATTATTGTAACGGAGCCATGAAACATATTATCTGCTTTGTTCGATCCAGTTCTAGCCAGATCTAGGTGCACACGCCGCTGGCTAGCTGCCTTTGTGTTTAGCAAATTATAAATTTTAATCACGTCAATTATCTGAAATTTTAAAATGTTGTATCCCATTATACTTATTAAAATCTCAATAATAGTGTTTCATACGTATCCATACTATAAACGAAAATAAAATCGATAGGGTAAAACTTAGATTTGAATCTAAATTTGACTGACCGGTTCGCCGAGTGGTTAGAGACACTAACTGCGAAGCCAAGGGCGCGGGGTCGATTCCCGTCCAGCACAAATATATTATATTTGTGTGCATGAACATTGTTCCTATTTGTTCTGTGTCTGTGTGTGAAATATCTGTATACATATATCATTAAAAATATTCAAGTATGTATATCAGTTGTCTGGTACCTATATTACAAGTTTTGTTTAGTTTGGGACTAGATGCTGCTGTGTGGGACGTCCCAGGTATTATTATTATTATAAAAACAGCGAATCATCATTGTTTTAACAATGTATATTCACACTATGGTAAAACCATGGATGTTCATAAAGATACCGCGTTGTTACAACAAAAATGAGAGCAGAAAAATATACCACCCAGACCAAATATACAATATATGATGTTTTGAAATATTGGCCGTGAAGTAGAATTTTGAGTGACCCACGTGGGTAAATCATGTGTATTTAACAAAATGTTTATTTGAAACATTGATAATAACGTATAGGCTGCCTAAGCACTGAGTCTGACATTTCGCTCACGTTTTCAATCGTTTCGAAATACGAGCCACTCCATCCTGATTATTATGCTATCTAAGTGTATAACATTTTAAATATGACACTTTGACTGACCGGTTGGCCGAATGGTGAGAGAGTCGCGGGTTCGATTTCCGACCGGGACCCATATTTGTGTGCATGTACATGTTTATTTGTATATATATAGTATTAAAAAAAGAGTATTTGAGTATGTATATGAGTTGTCTAGTACCCCATAACACAAGCATAATACTTGCTTACTTTGGGACTAGATGGCGCTGTGTGGGATGTCCCAAATATTATGACATGTAGGTATGTGTAAATTGTCTTAATTTCAGCAAGTTACTATAAAATTTAACAATTATGAAATTGTCTTTTAAGTGGTAACTCTGCCATTTTTTAATCGATTTTGTTTATAAAAAGTGGATGTAGTGCTCAGCATATAGATTTTTTTCTTGAGTTGAAGTCATAAAAACACTTTACAACAGCAATGGAATGAAAATATTTTTCACTTTTTTCGTTGTTTCAGTACAGTTATCAATTATACATATTTATTAAAAGCAAACATAAAATATAACAATTTGTATTAGATTGTACCTATTGATATAGAGTGAAAGTATCGGCCGAGCGCCGCTGTACTCTGATTACACTTTAGATAATAACTGCGTTTAGGTGGGCATTCTGTTTAATTTATATATGGCCATTGAAATGACTTGATAAAGTTTTATTTTCGTTTACATTTTTACATTTTACATTAAACATTGTAGTTCGAACCCTTAATTTTAAGTATGAAAGACCGTAAAAAATATATCAATTTTATTGAATATGTATAACTTACATTAAATTACAATAAACAATTTTAATGAAATAAAACATACATGGTGAACATTTTATTTTTTTTCAAATTATTGCGTTTTGAATTTTAAACCAATAAGACAAATTTATATAAATTGTTTTTCAATCTTTTTTACATGTCGTAACATGAATGTTGTGTTTGGAAGAAACATGACTAATGAAGGCACCATTGTTTTTTGGTTTAGTTGTTTTAGCAGTGGAAATCTGCATAATTTGCAACATGGATTAAGGTTACCATATCCACAACAAGTTTGAATTTCTGTGCCCGTGAATTGACAAAATCAAGTACCTAGAAAAATGCTTGCCACAGATGTACCTACCACATGAATAGGGTAATTTGCACAAATGTATGCCTTTACTTTTACTTTTCTATCTTGATAGCCGTGTGGTAGCGAGCCCGCTTATTGTTTGGAAGGCCGTGATTCGAATCCTAGGGCATGTACAATTATACAATTGTATATGCATATATTATACGTATACATTGTACAAATGACTTTTTTCTAACTTACGTACATAACTGTCACTGACAGTGCCTTGGAGATCACGTTAAGCCGTCGGACCCGGTTGCCATCTATAGATGGCAGTCGTTGAAATTCACAAACCCGCATTGGAACAGTGTGGTGGATTAAGCTATAAGCCCGAGGAGAGGTCTAAGCCTCTGCTGTGAGGCATTAATGGGCTGATGATATGGTATGGTAGGTACGCCTTTATAAGCTTTGTAAAGTCCTACTCCCCAGAATTGTATCGCAAAGCATTTACGATCTTCCTATTACAGCGGAAGTGTGCAGAGAATATAGGTAATTATTTGTATTAAATAATCACTTTTTTTTAGTAATTTTTATAGTTCCTTTGTTTCCTACGTCAATAGGCAATTAAATTTTTTTCGTTCTTTAAAAATAATCTGTACAATTCTAATGTGTAGTCGATTTATTTTTTTCATTGTATAAATCCGTAGACGAGATCGCGCAATGATAACGAATTTATTGGATGATTACCAATGTAGATACTAAAGGCTATAAATCGTGGAAATCGTATCGTGCTTTGATTAGCAACACACTATCCCATGGCCGGTGATCACGCGAACGGCGGCGCACGCGCGTGATCCAATGCAACTATCTATAAGTGCGCAAACGAAACGTTTGCTGCTTGCCACCGTTCTCTACTTAAAATGCTATATCCATTGTATTAATCATTATTATAGCATCACTATTATAAGCTAAATAGGAGGGAGTTTTGTTCATAGTTGCAGAGTGCGCATACAATTTTTTTTCGATTTCGTCTCTATGAATGACTTAGTGAAAGTAACTAAAATTTAATAAGTACAAGGGAAAGCTAAGTAAGAAATGATGATCATGGACAATTCTTTTTTTCTAATGTAGTCTAATCCCTTGAGAGGGAAATGCACTATTACATATTGAATCATTAAAAAAATATTCTTTCGATTTCTTGTTAAAATCCTCGTTTACTGCTACCATTACCTTATTATCTGTTAAAAATCGTCGTCCCCATATAAATCTTTCTTAAAAAGTCTAAACAGGTAATGATCACCGGGTGTTAATTCTGGACTGTAGGCGGTGACGCCCTTATATAAGGTAAATTTTGTTGTAAGGCTTCTCATCTTTAAACTTCCACTATTATGATTCTTCTGTAAGGTGTTTTCGGATTCAGATTTAATCATATTATTGTTTTACAAATAATTTCTACCTCTTTAGCTCTGCATATGAAAAACGCTTCGCTAACATCTTATACAACGCTCCATAACAAACGGAGTCAACATTTAAAAACCCAAGACGTTCTGACCTTGGATATAGCTAAATTTTGATGAATTATTTCGTTTACGTGCTCTTTATTAATACCCTTGTCTGTGCGATTTCTCACTGTTTAATTGGGCGGTCTTCTAAAATGTATTTGTTCACGTTTGTACAGTCACGTAGGTAAAAGTCGAAACGCGTGGCCAACTACAGATGTCCTCTTCGAAGCTTTTACTGCCTTATTTAAACTACTTCGACTAAAACTTTATAATGAAGTCACTAGGACAAGAATCACTTAACACATATAACATAGTCGTCTGATTTTAGTTAAAAATTTAAGACCACTCGATACTCTATTCTTAATATATTAGGTACGTTTTTCTGTTAACTTGTTCAAAACAAATATAAACCAACAGTTAAGGGTTATTTTAGGATATTCACTAAGCACAAACTTATATTTCAAACTTCATAATACAAAAAAAAATTTTTGAACATAAATATTAATCATATATTGAGCTATGAAGTTTGAAAAAATAACATGTTCCGTCCATAATCCATTTATAATTGGGCATAAAGGTAGGTAACTATAATTGGGCATAGTTACCTAAATACAGATTGACTTAAAGCGCGCGTAAAAAAAAATCACTGTCATAGATTACATTTCAGCACACTGCGTACCTACCTACTGCAGCGGACTGAAAATTCTGTGGTCGAACTGGTATATACCTAGCTAGTTAGATACACCTTGGAAATCTTATACCATAACGTATACTATACAGTGGGCAGTGTACTGTCGCCGCACGCGCAGCTGCAGGACCGGTTTGCCGTCTCGTTCAGATGAAGTCTGGCGTTAACTTACTGTTGTCTGCATTATAATATATACAAGTGTAGCTTTTTGTTGTTCGAGTGTTTTTATCTGTTCATAAAATGTATATACAAATACAACACATATAAAAATAACATTTCTATATTAATTTGTACAATCAAAATACGCGAAAAAGTCTAATAAGGGCCCACCAGTAACAAATGAAGTCTTCAACAACCATCGGTTTCCGTGACTACTAAAAATTATTTTTATTACAGATACTGGCCTGTCTCTATACTAAAAATTATAATATTAGTGGTAAATTTATAGATCTGTATATAAATTTACCACCCATATAATGTTTTACACTAAAATGTCATTTTTTTCCAACTGTACCTAAAAACACGACAAAAGGAAATGAGCCATTACACTAGAACACAATGTACGTATTATCAGTGCACTATAGGCCAGGTACCTGCGAAAAAATGGCTGCTTACTACCTGCACCGTGCACTCACATCCTGTGCATTGTGCTCTTTATATAACAATAGCAGTGCCGAATGCAGATGGTAAACAACTGCGCATTTCAATACCTGGCTATTCCTTAGACTATGTTGGGAATAAAAAGCCTTTCAAGATTGGACCAACATTTCGACAACTTCATAGAACATCGTTCGTATGTGTAAGTAGGGTTCGTAAGATATAAAATTGGATTGGAATCGTTTGAGTGGAAGTCGGGCTCCTTCATCAAAGATTCCGTTTATTCTGAAATGAATTTTGGCACGGACAAATGAAAATATTGAGGAAGAGACATAGACAAATAAAAACTAGTTCGCGCGTATATGTAAAAGTAGATAGGTGAGTACGAATTTACTGGAAGGATAACAACTTACACTTATAACACCGTTAGTTTTATTTTTTCAAAATTTTACACTTTATTACCTTTGGCAATAACGAAAGGTTTCGTGTCTCCATTTAATTTTTTTTAATTTCAAAATTTTCATCAGTTTGGACATAATAGTTTTGTAATCATAAAGAAAATCCCAATCAATCGATGTCCCACATCATGGAACATTTAAAATATTGTGCCTTGGATCACTCAAAAGTGTCGAAATATTTTTTTCGTTCTGACTATTGGCGTATATAAAAACATCTTATTAAATATTTAATATAAATCATTACATGAAGGTTCCTTTTCATTTCAAAGGTTCCATTCGATATATGGAACCTTTATAAAATAATTATAAGTAAAATAAATATTGACGTATATAAAAACTTTGTGATTTTCTTAATTTCACCTATAAATACAGAAACACGAAGTTTTGGATTAAAATACGAATGTCAATTCGAGTAACAAGTAGCCGAGTCTGAAAATAAATTTAGCAGTTGTTTAAGGTGACAAATCAGACATAAATCTCGTGTTGTTGTCAATTCGTCAAGTTCTGCGTAGACTGAATTGTTATAAAACGTTTTAATAAACTTTAATTTCACTAGAATTTATGTTTCGGTTTTATTGTCACATGGGAGGATTCGTATTTTTGAAAACATTTTATACGTATTTTGCGCTTTTTTTTATACTTGGCTTGACGTTAAGTCACGTATACTCGACTATATTGGAATATATATCTAGAAAATGATAATGTCAACATCCTGTATATATATATATATATATATATACATATATATATATTAAAATTACAAAATCATATACTTACCTAAGTTTTCAGTTTTATCATGTGGTCGTAAGCATACACCTTATTATTATTTATGTTTATATTACCAGGACTACATAACATAGGTTGAATACAAATCGTATAAACATGCGCCTTATATGACCATAGGCGTTTTGATGCAACTTCATCATAGTTGCACACTGTCGGCAAATTTTTGGAATTGCGTGACGATTCGTCACATATTTCATATTTGAAATATAGTTTCTTTCACAGCCTTTCTGTGTTTTAGTTTGAATAAAATATAAATAAAATAAATAAAAATAAAATTTGGCCCATAATCGTACCTAGCTATGATGAGACCTATATCGGTCTACAGATCGTTGACGACCTATACGAAAAGAAGTGATATATCTTATCTATGTTTATCACTATATAACATGACAGAATTTTTTTCACTAATACATCGGGAAAATTTATAAACAGTACCATACGAATAAAAAGCAAAATTCCTTACCAAACATTTCTAATTATCTTAAAATATCTGTTTTATTTTATCTCTGAGATTACTACTTGTGTACCTACAATGCTAATTACACGCGTCAGTTAAAATAATTCTTGGTAATCTATCCGCTCTGTGGTATTTGAAAGGGAGGCCATCGAGTTGCTTCGAAGTGGCAGCGCTGTGATTGAATGTCGTTTACATAATGTCAAATTGTAGCTATAAATCATGGAACTTTAACTAACATCTTATGTGCTTTAAGTTTGTCTTATATAAAACACACCTGAAAGTTTTACAGTAGTGGTCGCTACTGTTCTATGATTTGAGGCTCATAAGCTAGAAATCCAATGAAAACCTAAACGCTTATTATTTTCCATAACTGAATGGCAAAAATGCAACCCATTTTAGAATTGCGCTGATTATTATTAAAATTGAAAGGAATAAGGTTCTTTAAGTACCTCTTAATTTTTTTTTTCTTTTTTATTATTGTGTTTAAAAACTAGCGAATTTACCAGATGCTTAAGAAAATTCATCTGAACTGTCCCTGTGACGTCACCTGCTGCTTTCCACAGAACATGTTGTTTATTGAACTTTTTATTCCTAGGTGAAATTAAGTATAACACTTTATACGCATCTTGTCTTCGCGAATATTTACCGTTTTTCCTAGGAGTTTACAGTCTTAGGGTTTTCATCTAGGCTTTCTTGTAAATTATGGGTGAGGTCATATATTCCGCATTTTCGTAAAAATCACAGTTTTGAAAATAAGGGGAATGCTCGATATTCGTATATTTTAAATTTCATAATTACAAATAAATATTTACATTTCTCAAAACGTGCTCTTTCATTTGATATGTCACGTAGAAAAGAGCTCTTTTTAATTTTATTATAATCAACGACAATTTGTTTATTTACGCAATATGTCTGTGATTGGCCAACTTCCCTCTGTATACCTATGTACTGGCCTCTAACTTTTTTCCTCTAGTAGATACGAAGAAAATAGTCTAAGACAGACAAACGGACGGCCAGACACGGCAGTGATCTTATAAGTGTTTCGTTTTTTCATTTTGGATATATCAACCCGCTCCCAAAAAAAGTAATTTTATAAGTCAATATGGTTTTGGCATCCCACTATAAATGTTGAATGAAAGTTCATTATTCAGTTGGCTTCTTATTTTGGTTACTGTTAATTCACTTTCTTATTACATATTTACAATAAAATTACGATTTTGTACGTGTAGTTTTTTCACAGATTTCTTGTGTTGATACTTAATTTGCAGGTACCAAATAAATTTTCAACCATTACGTACAGACAAAAAAAAATTATCTAACTTAATTATTTATTACAAGTTTGATTTGATTGAAACTATGTATACTATATGAAATCAAAATTACATATTCATAAATATCCGTTTTTTGTGTTCTCTAGCCTAATCTTGATGTAAATAAATTAAAACCTTATAATTGGCCGGCTACACCGTAGGTGGTTAGTGGGCACGGATTGGGCGAACTGGTCTGAAGCGAACAAGTGCGTGCCAAGTGTGTCATAGCCCTACTTACCGCGGCGAAATCGTCGGCAAACACTTGCGCCCGCTCCGACACACCCAAATTGATCATGTTCTACTGTAGGTCCAACACACAATATATTTTTTGGTTCTTAAATATGCATTTATGTCCAAACTTCAGCTACAGCGTACCACATTCTTCATGTGTTGCCGATGCTACGACATCAAGCTCTGTGTAATTAGATTCATAAGACATAGATATAGCAAGTTCCTTATGCGGTTTTTTTTAACTAATTATCAGTTCAGAACGAAAAACAAACGCCACTATGACAACTTATTTATTATATTTCTAAACATAACTTCGCTTTTATCATTCGACTGTCCCATCGAATCTATCTCATCGATCCCCAGACGAAAACTGCCATAAAATTCAATTGACGGTAGTCTGTTTTTCATCAAATTCTTGAAACCAAACTAGCTATAAGGAAATGTTGATAAATTAACTTCAAGATTTTGCACCATTATATGCCTTTAGGTTCATATCGTCCAGAATATTAAAATGTCAAGGGTATCAAAATGGCTATGTACCTACTTTCATTAATTCTAACTCTATCGTTTATGGTAGATTTATATATAGGATAATTTATTTTTATTTTTAGCACCACAGATTCTGGTTGTTTTATATGTGAAAAGACATTTCGGTACATATTTTATACCGCAAAAAGGAATTCGAGGAGTTTATTTTTGTAGCGTTCGGACAGGCCATTTGTAGGTCGTTGGAGCAGGTATAAAAGCCCCCCTTGCTATATATAATACCTACTTGTTGCTATATTTGTTCACATCATTGTTACCGTATTTGTGTGCACCGTTCACTCATTATTTCTCACCTGTACACCTGACCGCTATAGATCACTAACTCATATTTTACGACTTCTCGTGTGAACTTTCGGAGTAGGTGACTTCCTTTAGTATTTACGTAAGTTAAGCGCTTTTGTACCGAAAAGCTTTTGTACGATATAGGCTTACAGAGCTTTTGTGTTCTCCGCAATACGTTTTTTGCAGATTAAGAATAATGGTGGTTTGAATTGTACGTACATATTTAGGTACGTAAAACACCTAAATGTATACATTTCTCCTTAAACTCGAATTTTTTTTTCTTACTTCAATATATTTAGCTAGACATTCGCGTATATGATGACAGTATTGTAGACCTGACAGTTATAAAGTATAATGAAAGAATATCCAGATGTTATGACTTTAAATTAGAGACATATTACTACACAGAAAATATGCTGTTATGTTTTGTCGATAATCATTAATGGCATAATTAAAAGCTGAATTATAAAATTAGCCCTAAATAAATTTAAAGGTTATCTAAATAATTTCCCTTCTCCAAGTAAATTGACTTAAATTTATAAATTTATAGTAAAGAAAATAAGAAATTGCAATTTATTTAAAAATATTTTACAAAATGGAATGCGCGCATGGGTGTGTGTGTACATACGCGAAAAGTGTATCTTCTGTGTTATACACTTTTGTGTATATCGTAAATATGATCAATGAAAGATTCCCCGACTACATTGTAAATTTAATCATCGGCGGGCTCCCCGACTATATTTTAATTATATAGTTTTATAATCATAGGATTATATGCATTGATGGGGACAGAGGAAATACAGATTATGACCTCAGATTGTAATGCGCAATGTATCGGATTTTTTTTCCTACTCTACCAAAAGAAATTTCACTGCAATAAATTACAGCTATTTGTTTTTTTTACCACGAAGTGAATTAAGTGCCACGTAAGTATACTAATTAATTAACGATCAATATTACAGTATTTAAATCTATAAATATAGATATGGTAGAGCGAATCCTTCCGGTACAATTATAAGTGAAGGAAATAAATCGAAAGAGAAGCGTTGGACGCCCCCCGGCCAGGTGGACAGATGACCTGAACCATACCGGGGGTAGTTGGATGCGAAAGGCGGAGGACCGTGTGTGGTGGCGAGCCTTGGGAGAGGCCTATATCCTGCAGTGGAGAGACACGGGCTGATGATGATGATGATGATGAAAAAATAAATCGTTTTTCATTAGTATTAAAAAATGATGCTTCGTTGAAGTTAAACGTTAAAATATTCAATTTAGCATATCAATAAATAAGAACACATTTTAAATGTCGTGGCGTGAGAACAATGTGTTAACTATGAAAAAAAAAATCGCTATTGCTGACCCCGGTGCGTTTCACACGCCTGTATTGCGAGGCATTGTGTTGGGTAAACATTTATATGTTGTACTATGTTCAATGAAATACTTTCAACAAAAAATAATTTTCTGTTCAGAGTATGAAAAATGACATGAAATGACAGTATTAATTAGGTATGATCAATTACGGATATTGGTATTTTAGTAAAAATGGGAGAGCATTAGAATTAAACGCGTTACGCTTGTAATTTTCCGAAACGTCATAGATTCTGTTGTCACTTGAATCTATTTTAGTGACGAATATAAGAGCCTAAGTAATATAAGAAAAATATTAATGGTAAATACGTTACTAAATATATATGCTCCACAAAATGATAATTTATTAGTTTATAATTCGTCTGTAGGACCAATTTTAAAAGCATATTTGTAGTCAAATGGTAAAACCGAAACTCTTATGATTTCGTGGTGTTTTTTTGTCGGTCCGTCTGTCCATTTATGTCACACAGTCTCGTCATCTTTCCACTGATTCTGAAGAAATTTCAAAAGCTCTTCATAATATTGACGACCGCTTAGCCTAGTGGGTAGCGACCCTGCCTACGTAGCTGCAGGTCCCGGGTTCGAATCCCAGGTCGGGTCAGTATTTATATGATGAATATTGATACTGGTACCGGGTCTTGGTTGTTATATGTATGTGGTGTCTTCGCTCGGTACCCAAAATACAAGCTAATGCTTAGTTTGGGGCCTAGACGTTGTTGTGATGTATACGTCATTATTATCATTATTATCATTATTATTATTATCTATTGTGTGGAATATTGTTGGACAGATATTTGAAAATCTATTGAAGGCTATTAACTAATTTTTTTTTATGTAGATAATTATTTCGCGAGATATGAACTCATAAAGCCGTTGTTAAAATTGTGTCTCTTCAAGTTTTCAACCGTGTGATCAAACATCTGAAAACAATCAAGAAATAAACACTGCACTTTTCAACGAAAATAATTTGAACAAGATGTCTACATTAATGATTTTTTTATTTCCGCAATTTTCATCAGTTATCAACTGACTAAATTTTGTGTGATTGGTTATAAAGTGATTGCTAGTAATATATTCTAAGCAACCCTAAGCTCGTGCGTGTCGTACATACACTTGGGCCGTTTTTTTTTTATATTGTAATCAGAATCGACAAGTTTATATTCGTAATTAGCTCTCGTAAGTGCCCCCAAGTTGCACCCGTATCTAATCTCATACAATAATGATTTCGGCGAAGTGTTGCGTCCGAACAAGCCGACTTGGCGTCAGCCTCGTTACAGCCTCTTGTCTGTAATGTAACCTCGATTGCTTAACGCTTTAAATGATATTAAAGTGTATATTAAATATCATGGTTGATGTATTTTAAAGTTTAATTTATCTAACGACTGTCAATAGCTTTGCTTGTCCAGATTCTCTTTTCTTAGATTGGCAATGAAATCACGAGTACAGATATTCTAAAGTAATTTATTAGTAGTGACATAGGCTACTTTTTATCTGTCTATCTATCTGTTATGACTAATCTTCAAGACAGATGAAACCAATTCAATGACACTTCGCAGACATAAAAAGATTGTCAGTAGTCGCGTAGGGTACTTCTTGTCTGTCTGTTTGTAAGAGCTAACTTCTCCAACGGCTGAACCATTTATGCATTTCATTCTGGAAATTTTAGAGTTCTTGCGTAACCTTCCGAAATTGTAGACACTGTAGAAATCGTGAAAACCTCTCATGCTAGAATTATCAACTTTATAATAAACGAATAGGTACGAGGCATCAAAAATACATTTAATTACAACACAAAATTACAAATAATATTGATCTGCCATTTCTATGATATAATACGACTATGTGATATACCCATAAAATTACGAATTGACTTGAAACCCTCTTCTGCGTTCACCGTATAACCACTCATACTCTAGCTAGCTCGTATAAGATGGTGAGTTTCTGACCGGGTTTCAGTGCGCGAGGTCCCCGCGCACCGGGCTTCACCCCCACAAATTAGCGTTTGACATTTTCTATACTGTGAAATGGCATTTGTGACTCTATTAAAACCAAACGCTGCTGTAAAATTAATTTACTCTATTGATATACCTAACTATATTAAATGATATGCTTTTTTTGTTTGAACTCGGTCCAAAACGAAACCTCTTTCGGTGTAACAAAGTGATGATTTGATAATTCCAATCGAGAGCTCGCTCACTTTCGATTATAATTTATGGAACAAAACAATAATTTTTTTTTACTTTTTATCGAAAGGGAAATGTCAGAAATATACATTACAACTTAAATTTAAAATTTTCGTCATCAAGTTACTTATATTATATAGGTCTGGGACAAAGTGTTTTTTAACGCCTGCGTACAAAGCCTGGCGTAGCGCGGTCATGCGACGCCAGTAACAAACTCTGTCTAATATTCTAGCAAACGCTCGGTCAATGATCTAAGTCTAGGATACTGGTTTATCAGTCTGCGGCTCTTCACTTTTTGTCTTCTGTTTTTAATTCAGTATAAACATATTGACTTGATAATTAAGTAATTCTGACTTAGAGGTAAAATATTGTGAGTGGTTTTAAAAATAAAAATTTAATTAACGTTAATAATGTAAATACGTCAATATTGTTTTAAATTGTTTATCCATTATACTAGTAAATTTTGAATACCTAATACAAATACTTTATAGCGATATCAACACCTACTTATAAGTTTTCCTTAAGCTATAGCAATTAAAACTTCTTCAAGCTCCAGTATCTCATGGCCATAAAGAATACGCTTAACCGCGCTCCCGCGCAAAGCCTCTTTCGGTTATCTCGCTCGCTCTCGTTGCGTAGGTGTTTGGCGTAAAAGCCTTCTTTCTACCGTCCCACTCTAACACCCGATCTCAGACGCCTGTCACCGCGCACTTCTCAGCTCGTAAGTACACGCCGTGTCTCTACCGCCGCGAGTAGACGCGCGTAAAAAAACTTTTAATTCGATATTATTTATCTTTCGACCGATCTGTCGTTCGGGACAGTGATTCGATAAGCATCTGAAAGTTATTTAATTATTGTTTTTGAAAGTGTATGTTAGTTTTTGAATAAGCGCGTGTGTCAAAAGGTCACTATAGGTTAATGTTAAGATAACAAGTGAACGGTACTGTCGTGTCGTGTGTTGCGATATTGGAAGTGACTTCATGTTATGGAGTGGTTAGCCTTGTGTTCGCCATTTCGCGGGCCGGCACCATATTAATGTCACTCGTTTATGATATCTAAGCTATATGTGTTTAAATATATCTACGAGGACCGAATTTCTGAAGCAGTCTATAAGAAGCGAACCGCGCACTTTTACGTGAAATTTTTTAGAGTTTATTAGCCAAATGGCGAATGGAGCAACTAATAGTATACAACTTTTAGAAATATTACTATACTCTATGAAACTTTAATGACAAGAAGTTTGGTCAAAACATGTCTGAATTTTAAAGCCTATAGTAGGTAATATTTAAAATTTTATCCAAAACTATTTACACCAAACTATGACGTACACTTAAATTAATTCAGCATATTGCGTTTACTTGAACAGGTGGTATGATTCCTACCTGTAATTACATACGAGTGTTGTTTGGGGTACGCATGCACCCACTGTTTGCATGTCGCGGGCGTCGTCGGTGTCACGTATATTAAGCGCACTTCCCGCCAAATAACAAACCCACGCAACGCATTTGGTTGCAATATTGACTGAATTGAACTTGAATTGCGAATCTCTGGCGAGTTTTTAATGACCATTTACGGTTATACAATATGGATGTAGAACAGGTTTTTTTTTATAGAACCGCAATTTTTTTTATCTCTTTGGAACGTAGTTTATGAGAGAGCTTGTGGTGGTGACAATATTCCAAACTTGAATTTTAGATCTTACTTTGTTTCTTTGTTTTACTACTTATATATACTTAGTACCGGCCACTATTTTAGTACAAACCAGTTTACCATATTCAATACGTATACATCCATAATATGAAAATTTTATGTATTTTAAATATATCCAAAATAAAAAAAAATATACTTTGATATGCAAACAATAAATAATATCGTCCTGTAGGTTTCCTTTACTTTGACATGTGAAAAAAAAATATTTTAGCTAATCGCAGCACAGATCACGGACAATCCGTGTGAACTGTTAAGCTAATGTGGTTGTTTCGTACTGAATTAGATTTATTATTATTTTTTAATTGTTTAATCATTGTTTACATCTTTTTTCATTATGTATGGATACTTGGTATTGTGTATACGTTACCGTGAATACCCGATGTTGTAAGATTTCGACGCCAATTTCGATGGTGTAAGACCGAAATGTTTTAGTATTGTTATTATATTCGGACATGCACTGATGCATGTTAGTAAGTTGCCAAGACGATTCCGTGACTTTTAGAAGCACAAGTGCAGAAGCCTGTGAAATTCACATTTTCCAGTGTCTGTTGTTTGGGAAGCGGGAAATAATATGCTCATCGTTTAGTAAGTAAATTAATTGAAAATGATTGATTTTAAACTAATATAAAAGCTGAGTGTACGTACCTAAACTAATCTACTAATTTAGAAATGGTGGACCATCAACCTATTTTATCTGAATTTGTCGAAAGGCTTCTGGGTAGATCGTCACATCTTTATTACGTATCTTTTATTCACGTTCCTTAGATTATAGAGCTCGTTTCTCTTTTCAGTTAAATATTTTTTACGCAATTGGGTTTTTAATTTTATTAAATATTATTATTTTTTCTATTTTCTATTAAATAATTTTCAATGTTATCAATCATATGAGTGAAGCGTCCTATTGTTATGGCAAACTAATGTTTAATTTTTTGTAAGGGATAATTTGGAATAAGTATTTTACAAATCGCCGAACAAGAACACAGAGCAGAAACTGTAATGATTATATTTTTACATTTGCATTGTTTGGTTATATATATACACTGCAACTTTTAATTACTATTTTTTTATTAACCAATACAATTTGTGAATAAATATTAAGTGATACTAATGATAAGAAGTATTAAATGAGTAATTTTAATCGTTCCTCTCTTGCAATACCTGTTCTGCTGGTTATTTGGTAATCGAGCGCGACCGTATCTACGACTTATTATAGTTTTCCTTCACTATCGTAATTATTTTACGTGTTATTTAGGAAAATTAAGCCTATCATACCATATATAGCAACAGTTAAAAGAATGTACAGTAATGGATGAAACAAGCTGAGGTCAGACAAAATAAATACAATAACTCTTGATATTGCTTTACTTACTATCCAAAAGACCTGGTTTAGCTAAAATAGGTTTTGTCTCTTTCTTTCGAATTTAAGTGTCATAATGAATGATAAAGACAAAACATATTTTAAGTAAATTATAAATAAATAAACAAAAAAGTAAAATAAAAATAACCAGGGCTAATGAACATTTTTGAATTTGACAGTACGTATGAAATCCTCAACACCCAAGACCAACATATTTGCCCAGTTTACATATTAGGTCGGGGAAAAAGTCTCTTCGTATTTTAAATAATAATAAATAAATAATAATAACGTATACATGACAACAACGTCTAGGCCCCAAACTAAGCATTAGCTTGTGTTTTGGGTACCAAGCAAAGACACCACATACAAAACCACGTTACAAAACAGTCCATCACCGGTCACGGCCAAGCAGCGAGTAAATCATCCTAACTTCATGAAAATTTGATACTTAGTTTACTTAAATTATTTTATATTACTTTGTGAAATATAAGAAACGCTAACTGGGATTACTGTAATTACAAATTTTTTAACTCGAATTATTTTCAGAAGTAATGAATAAACCGGGATTTTAGTAAAAAATAATAATAATACATGGGACTTCCCACACAACGCCATCTAGTCCCAAAGTAAGCAAGTATTATGCTTGTGTTATGGGTTGCTAGACAACTGCTATACATACTTATTCTTTTTTTTTAATATATACATATATAAATATTTTTGCGAAGACACCACATACATATAACAACCATGACCCGGTACCAGTATCGATATTCATTATATAAATACTGACCCGACCTGGGATTCGAACCCGGGACCTCCAGCTTCGCGGGTAGGGTCGCTACCCACTAGGCTAAGCGGTCGCCGAAATATATATATATAAATAAAAGTTCATGGCGATTTTTTCATAGTTCAATTACAATTTGTTTAAGAATATATGTGCCGTTTTGTTCGTTAACTTGTTGCCATCTTGTAGGCAATGAAATGATCCTGTGCGTTGCTGTAGAAATTATGGCGGTTGTGGTTAAAAAATAGCGACAAGTAGTTTTGACAATCTTCTTTTGGTGTTAATCTTCCTAAAGAATTCTAAAAAGACCTAAACTAGTGGAAAAGATCAGGGCTATGTTTGTTTATTAACACTTCCTAGCCAAACTAAATTTTTCCTGAGTGGCTAAAGATGTGTGTGGTCTAGCGTTATCAAAATGAAAGACTCCTTTTCTATTGATCTACGCTGTACCGATATTTTTTCGAATAGAATATTTTATTGAGAAAATTTGGCAAGTGACGAAGAAACCCCCCTTTTTACGTTTTATTAGTACTGTTAATTCTATAATATCTATTCAATGATGTTCACATACGGCTATTTACGTTGTGTAGAATTTACAATTTATGTTTCCAGTTTACCTTGAGTAAATGTTCACGTTACATTGTTTTACGGCCGAGGTAAATGAAGCAACGTCCAATTCTATAGAATCAGACGTGCCGACAATGCGTTCCGAACTGTTTGTGCACACTTTTCCAATGAATACTTATAACACTTGTGTTTATTTATGCAAGGCTAATGATTGGCGTAATTTCAACGTTGTGAATTTCAGTTTCTGAAAATTTGAAAGTCTTCAATACAACATGAATTATATTTTCTCTTTTTAAAAAGGTGCATATGAAATGTATAGTACGAAGTTAAATTTTCCTCCATTTCAAAGTATTTTATTCCAACTTTGATGGAATATTGATATATTTAAAAAACCCCCCAAGTGTGGATCGGACACGAAGGGTTCCGTACTACCATACAATATTAAAAAAAAACACATTTCTTTTATGGGGACCCCCTTTAATTTTTAACTTTATTTTATTTTAAGTATTTGCCCGTATAGCAGCTAAGTATTATATACTTCATAAAAATTTCAAGTTAAGCAATTATTTCACAACCAGCAATCGTCAAAAATAACACGTTTCTTGTATAGGGACCCCCTTGAATTTGGAAGTTTATTTCCTTTTTATTAAATCACGTGTAAACAATGATCTCAACCACCACCAATCAGCAAGAAAGTCGAAAAAACACGTTTCTTGTTTGGGGACCCCCTTTAAATTTTGATTATATTATATTTTATTATTTTTTGTTATATACACCCTCTGTGAACATTTCAAATGTCTATTTTTACAGAGCGTGTACATAACAAAAAGATAATAAAATAAAGTACAGTTAAAAATTAAAAGGGGGTCCCAATACAAAATAAGTCTTTTTTTATTGTGTGCGGTTGTACGGAACCCTCCATATGCGAACCCGACTCGCACATGGCCGGTTTTTTCTTTGGCAATCCATACCGAACTCCTAAAAGAAAGTCTCGGTTAGATTATACTAAAGACTGTCGTACAAAAAAAATTTAATCATTAGATCGGTGAGAGTTTAAGAAGTTGATATACCTACAAGGTCTACTCATATTTTGTAACTCGGGTGAGTAAGAATGGGCCGACAAGAGATCCGCCTTATGAATAACGCCTTTTTCGTAGAACCATTTCGAAACCGCTCACCCATGTTCGGATTTTTCCGCGTGCAAGTCGGTCTCACACACTGAGGGTTCCGTACATTTTCTATAGGTAGTGTGTTTTAACCTATTTATATATATAAATAAATATAAAACTAGGCAAATTTTAATAATACCCCCTCTCATTTATACTTATTGTTATATTTATTGTTTGTCCTGATAAGTGCTACAATGACACACAATCTGTGAAAATTTCAACTGTATATCTCGTACCGTCATCAATTCAAAGGACTGTGATAGACTGACAGACGGACAGATATTGTAGGCTTAGTAATAAGCTACAGTTTTTGATTCTTGGGCACGAAACCCTAAAAATGATGTATTCAACGAGCGGACTTCGTCTACAGCAGCTTATACATTTAATATAATTAGCAAAACTATATTCATTTAATGTATTAGATTAAAAGTTAAAATAAATTAAAATATTTGCATTATGAAAATACAAGAAAGTTCAGTTGATATGTTCATGTATTACTGAAACGATAGTATAAAAAATAAAGGTCAGAATTCAGGTTTCTAGCAAATACGCCGTTATAACTGGATCGTGTATCCACACGTGAGAAAATCGTACGCAACGACGTACACTATATATGTAATGATTGATTTTTATTAATTTTTAAAAATTTAAAATTGACAAAATTTTATTTTGATGTCAAAAATGATCGTTTACTTCCTTCGTGATAATTTAAATATAGACTTACCTAATAACCATTTCAACTTCAAATTTTTCTTTACGTAGGTATTATTTTTACGTGATATATTTTTATTAATCTTTGTTTTGCATTCAAATCATGACTGTATATATATATATATATATAGCGATATTTTTCTTAGAACCAATAAACCACAGAATCTTTAAAGTTAATCTTCTAATCTTTAAGTTGAGTCACCCTAATAGTGTTGTTTAAGGATATAAAGTTTAATAGTTCTATAATATACCTAAGATGAAAAAAAGTTATTCTCTAAATAAATTTATGGTATTAAGTTTAGTTATAAAAAATCAACCTTATTGGACACTACCATGAATTGCCCGTGATACTACCAGGGTTGTACTACCAGTTGGTTCGCGGGAATATTTTGTCCCTGGACCTACTTTGTACAACTGGCTGTAGGTACAACGGAAAATTTTTACTTGTCCGTCCGTGGCACTACGAAGCCTTGAGTTGAAAATTGCAACATGAAACGTAACCATAATAGAGTTTCCTCGTAAACCAAACTACTTACGTCAATTTAAAACTAGTTCGAAGTTTCCGAACGTATTTAAAATGAGTCACTTGACGTGAAAGTCCATCCGGTAAATGAGATCTCATGAAACAAAGACCTACTTTGTCTGAGTCGCACAGAACATGTAAATGTCAAGCCTAATGGTTTTTTAAAATGTATAATATTAGATTATAATACAATAATAATTTTTTTTTAAACACTTCATCTTTAACATTTTTTCCATCTGACTCACCTCTTGCTTGTAACAAAGTAGATATGCATTCCTCGCATGATGGATGCCATACATTCTCACATTTATAAACGCTTTTGGTATGTAGCAATATGAAGTGTAATTTATAAGTTTTACATATACAAATTGCTTCTGTTTTATCATAATATTATAAAAAAATATTCCATTTTCTTACTCCCTTCAAACCATTAAAAATTTACACTTCTTCAAAACTGTGTTTAGTTTACAAAAGCAGTTGATTTTGTAAACTAAATTTTGTAGACTTTCAATGTTTAAGCACAGTTTAAGTCATTTAGAAAGTCGTGAAGTGTTTTTTGTCCTTTAAGGTTTACAGCGCTATTTAAACATAAACAAAGGTTTGTAGTATATCATAAAAGACAAAGACGGTAGATATACCTCTGATATAAGTAAGAGAGAGATAGACTATAGGTCCACGTGAGCGGCGATAACAATAGGAGGTCACAAAAAGCTTTACCTGGAAGGTAGACGCAGTGAAATAGTGGTCTGGTCTGTTGTACGTAGTATTGTATTTAGTTTAGCGTCTGGCACTCCGCAAATCGGTATTCAGTGTCTGGTCGCAATAAATATAGAAATTGGAAACACCTGTTACAATTTAATTAATTTTACTAGAAATACATAATAGCAGAAATTTAATCGAAGGAGAGCCTTGCTTTGTTCGACCACCTGTCGTGTTCTACCTGCCCAGTGCCCTTCAATTCGGGTGGAAATAATATATTCCCGCGTAATTGCTTTCCCCTTGTGTTGTGTACCTTCATGACGGCGATATTCTTCGACGTGGCGTTCCGTCTTACGGTTCGGTTTGAATTCAAATGAAAAGTTTCTCGGTAGTACGTGGTTCGCTTGCTTATTGCCTTATGCGGTCGTTCAGCCGTATGTATCAACTTATATGTATATTTAGTGCGCCGCCATTGTGCTCGACGAAGGAGGATGGAAACTGAATTCAAATGAGTGTGCGCGATTTATTATCCGATGAACGACCAGCGGTGTGAAGTGTCGATTCGTGAGATGCGGACGTACGAGAGTGCGCTCTAAGCGAACTGCGAAATGATTAAGTTTAGATATAAGCGAAAGGAAGCGGTGGAAGAAGGCCCGCCTCGATCACAGCCGCAGTCGCAGCAGAAGAGCGCAGGCACCGCCATTCAAAAGCAGAAGATCGAGGCATTACGTGATCGGGAGCTGTTGCCGCCAAAAGAGATGCTTGTGGTTGGCAGCCGCCACAATACCCTGCCGCGCGTACACCGCGGACCCGCGCCACCGCCGCCCGTCAGGAATCATGAGCTGCTATCACTAAACACACTCGCACTTTTCAGAGTGAGTTTTCTTTTAATTTGTTTAAAATACTATTAAGGCCATTAATACTCGCCAAATAGCTTTGTAATAGAAATGTATTTTACGTTACACAAACGAGCATTATTTACTTGAAATGTTCTTGTACTTTACTTTTTATATTAATACTTAATTGTTCAAACATTTTAATGCTAAAATTTTTGTAAGTTTTATGATCTACAGAGTACAGATTCCAAAATTTTTAACATGTGTCTTTAATATACCTACCTGACGGTATAAAAAATACTTTTTTGAACATAAAAATGTATCGCATAGAACATTGGAAACACTGAACTTGTGTCTAATACAGTTGCTTTAAGTATTATATTTTTTTCAGGTTTCTTGGGAGTGTAGGCACGTTATAGATTTTGACCACATAAACATTAGATAATCTTTTGACTAAATATAACTATATATAAAAACTATATATATAAAACTAAATATAAAATAACGGTGACTAAAACCTGCTAAATAAAGTGCTAGAGGCCATTCGCAACTCTCTATAGGTACATTTTAACTACCTACTACACTACTTACTACACTTTAAATTTAGATAAATCCTTTTATGGAAATACCATTTTATGGAAAAACAGTTATCCTCAGGACTCGTACTTTTTCCGGAATAAAAAATAGTCTATATATTATTTTGATGTTATAGCTCTACATATTACTATAAAATTTAATCCAATACCGTCCAACCATTTTTGCGTACCTAATTGAGTAACAAACATCCAAAACTTTCACATTTATAATATTATATCATGGTCGTCAGGAGAATGCGTTCCTGACAGGTCTTAATTGGATGGTTGATGTCAAGACAATTTCCGTTTTCAAATATTATTGTTTACATATACTTAAATTATATCATTATGTCAATTCACAACATACATGATGTTATAACTATAAATTTCATGTGTCAGAAACGCATTCTCTCGATGGCCGTAGTATAGTAAAATAATTTGCATATACATTGAATACAGAAGTTATAAAAAAATTACTAATTCTCTTATTGATCGAAAATAATAATACTTATCTCCATTAAATAGCGTTAAATATTCGTATTGGTACCTGCTCAGGACTATGAATATTCACTGTTCTTAGATCGCACCTTGTGTTCAGTCAGTTAAGTAACGTTCCACACACGTTTATGCAGTCCCGCTGCGTCGTCGCCGTGTCCCCGACTCTAGCAGTCGTCGTCTAAGGCAATTTGTTTCGAGAATACGTAACTCAAAACTAGTTATTTAAGCATTCACTCGCGCATTTTGTCGACACTTGAACTGTCCATTGTATATACTACCTACTTTGTGAGTAGAAAGACAAGGAGCACATTTTCCTCGTTGATATGATCACACCGAAGTTGCACGTACCGAGTTTTATGGGCTCCGTTGTTATATTCGCGTTGAAATCGCGCGTGATCACACGAAAGATATCCTGTCGAAATTCATGCGTCTTGTTTGAATCGATTCGTGTATAACTTAAAAGCGTTTTTAAAGTTTATCGTATCTAAATGAAATTGATACCCTGGTTAATATTATTCACGGAAGTGGCCGCGTCGCAAGAAGCGGGGTCACGGGCAGATATGAGGGCATTTTTATTTCCCATGGCACAATGGTCGGATGATATGTAGCCGCGTTCTCACAGCCACACCATGCTTTGTTTAATGCCGCAGCACCCCATAAATGTCTTCTCATCTTTGATACATTAGTTCCTTATCTGTATTTTCAACACCTATGAATACTTACCTATAGTTTTACTCTAGGAATATAAAATGATAATAAAAAAAAATTTTTTAGACGTTCATATTATATATCTATCATATTATTATTATAGTGAAAAGTGAAGACAGGACAATAATCAGTTAATTAATGATAAGCAAATCAGGGTCATCAAATTAATATTAATAGCAAGGCAATCTATTTAATTATATTACTAAAAGGCTCTTTGTTAAAAGATACTAAAACCTACAAATTATCTTTCATTGCCAGTATTGACAGGCAATTAAGGTTAGTATATTTATACATATAATAGTTTCTCACCTTATTGGAATTTAATACGCTTGTTAATTAACGATACGTAATTGGTCGCACCTTAGATTGGCCAGACACAACAAACACTAACAATGGAGGCATTGTAGTCATACGAATGGCGCGACAGCATCACGCGTTCTTAGCCATACGAAATAATTATCTACATGTGTACAGTAAATCTCTTTCATTGCGTTGGCATACTATATAGTGTTTTTTTTTGTTTTACCCTTGCGATGGGAAGGCGGGAAACTCTACAGCTTACAGGTATGTGGGAGTTGCACCCACTAAACAATCGCCTGTAGCAAAATAAGGCGCGTGTCGTTAGCCCGAAAGCTTTTACGACTTCATCGGAGCGGCCACTAGGGTTTCGCCGGCGCGAAGTTATCGGGAATCCCTAAGCGTTACTCAAGGCGAAATAATGCAGGAGGCGCGGGCCCCGGTTAACTATATAGTATGTACTGTGTTCTGTAGCTAAAGTATATTAATAAAATAATAACCATGATTGCCGATGTTCATTGGAAAAGCAGACGGTAATCTGTGTTGGTGGCCCATTTCGTTATTCCTATCTTCTTTAGTCATTGTGTAAAGATAAGTCATGGTTCTACAAAGATTACACTTAATTATGGTTAAATATGAAAATTTATTTTTAAAAATTGGTAACTGAAATATAGATTAATTAACGAAGGTATCGAATACGCAGATTGCAAAGAACTTTAAAATACTATCTCAGCAGATGTACAGTACAGACAGGTTACACTTCCGCTGTTAAGGCGGATGCAGCTTGCGCTATTTTCCGGTGACATTATATCATCACAAAAAATATATATATAATCCCACATAATACAGATAAGTAATGAGGATTATGTTCGTTATTTTTAAGATAATACGTTTTGAAAGTTTGCAAAGCGCAATTAATTCAAAGTTTATTGAAAAATATATTTACTGGCCATTGCATTGGTCTCAAAAATATTCTCGATTGCTGAAGAAACAGCTTCCGCGTAGTAAGTTCGTATTGCTAAGCCACGGCGGGCGGCGTGTTGGTGACCTATAAGTAAGCACGAGGCCATCGCTCGTGCTATACCGGTTCCTTAACCGAACCACAGAACACAGGCCCGGCGTTATTCTGATTGCCAATCTATATTCAACTTTAGTGTTTTGTTTGTAAGAACAATATTTATTTACAAAAACAATAACGTCACGAAAGATATTTTAGTGTATAGTTCAAATCTTGTTCGAACTTTACTTTTCGTCCGCGATGCGGCTTTCACATTTAGTTTATTATCTCTCAGACAAAAGAACTCACTGTTGGTTTCGATTGCCATCAAAGGTCACTTAATCTTTTGAAGACAACGACAAATATTGTAGGATTAAAAATCAACCATGTAAAGTGAATGAATACTTAGGTATTTAATATTTTATTTCGAAGTTTCGATACGATAAGTTTTTGAAAATTTTACTTAACAATTTATGGCTTTGTTTTTCATACTTTAGAACATTAGCTGGACAGACTAAGCTACAGACTAAGCCTTTAACATTAAATTAATAATTAAACATCTATGGTCTCTATATTATGACTATTTTTTATATTAAAGAGCTTGCAGTGTGTTCAGCTCTATATATAGTTCAGCTAAATGTTCTAATTATACGAATACAATCTATATTATTGCATGTGGCATTACTTGCTTAAATTCAATTATACTGTGTTCGGAATAGAACGAATGATGAAATGCGATTGCCAAAAGACAAACATTTTTGGAAGGTGCATTTGTAAAACGAGGTCATCGTAATCTCATGGTAAAGTATGCAACTAGGAATGCCCCGAAAATGTGCGACTTCCAACGCGAAAATCAGCTTTTCAGAAATATACCCGAGTATTTTCGAAAGAAATCAGTTTTATTGGGTCGACGAACAGCCAGATAATATTATGTTATTATTTTAGTACAGGACGCGGCGTGTAAGTTGAGTTCTGGCCTTAATTAAATGCGCGGTAGATAAACTATAGATATCACAGATGATGTCACACTTTACAAAACAAATCTAAAGTCCGTGATTCGTGTGATTCGCTTCAGCGATTTCAGCTCCACGTTGATTGTGAGTGAGTGAGTGGAAGGTCTTTCTATAATTTTATATACATAGATACCGATAACACTTATATAAATATCACACCGCATCGCCAGTGATATCCATAACTCGTCTATAGTTTGCCTCAAACTTTATGGTGGATCGGAATACAACGCTATAAGCGTGCTTGCATAGGTACAGTCATATACCCTTCGCTCCACTGCGTCTCGCTACACCTAAAACTGGTTACTGCGACGCGAATTTGTGCCTATGTTCACTTCCGCCATAAAGTTTGTTTGGAACTGTACCACGCATTCAAGAGCAGAGATCAACTTGCTTCGCGCGTACTGAGCTCGCGTAATTTTTAATTTGGACTTATGAACATGTATCTTTTTGACAGGAGCTGTTCGCTCAACTACAATGGTCTGCGGAGCGAGCGCCGGCCGCCGACGGGTTAAGGCGAGCGCTGGGTGGAGGCGGTGCACGTTTTCAATTAGGCTGTATGGCAGACGCCAGCGAATGTTTCGAACACCTTTTATTACGCGTACATGCTCACGTGGCTGGCAGTACGAGTCCTACAGAAAGGCGTGATGACGATGCTTGTCGAGCGCCGCACTGCGTGCCGCACCGGAAGTTCGCTATGATGCTTGTCGAACAATCTGTGTGTGGTGCTTGTCAAGCTACTTCCGAACCGCTGCCATTCACGCAGGTATATATTTTATTAATATTTTTTTATTAGGGTTCCGTAGCCAAATGACAAAAAGGAACCCTTATAGTTTTGCCATGTCCGTCCGTCCGTCCGTCTGTCTGTCTGTCTGTGGTCTTTCTCGGAAACTATTGGCAATATATACATGAAATTCGGAAGGTAGGTGTAATCTATGAACCGCTACACAACGACGTAGTGAAATTAAGAAAAAATTTTTGCGATAAGTCGCCAAACATGTAACTAAAGTACGAAAAAATTAATTCATAGTATATTAACGTCAAAAGTACCACCGTTGTTTTTGGATATGTGGAAAAAAATTATGACAAGAGTATATATAACGTAGTTAAAAGGAAAACTATCACAGCTAACTAGACTGTATTATTTAACGAGTAATAGATTGACTTATAAAATGTACTTTCATAAGTAAAAATTTTGTGAAAATTCCATAGAAAATGACAGATAGCGTTTAGCCAATAAGCAAAAACTACATGCATTTTATCTTTGTGACTTTATTGTAAAAGATAATTAAAAAAAAAAACAAAACACATTTTATGATGAAAACTACATTGTATTACTAGTTCTAATATTGTGGTATGGAACCCTTCGTGTGCGAGTCCGACTCGTACTTGGCCGGTTTTTTTAATATATAATAGATCTGGGACAATGTTTTTTGCATTTTAAATATCTGAAATGGTATCATTTCCTGGGTTTAGTTTTTGTACCTGGCTAGTTTTAATATTAATAAAAGTTGCCATTCTTATAAAAATTCTAATTCAAAATAATAATAATAAAGACCTTATATATCACAGGTTTAATAACGCGTATTTTGGAGGGATATGGTTTTGACAATGGTGATACAAGTCTGAATTTGTTTAATGTTTCTTTTACAGATGGTACACTACGTGTCGGCCACGGCTTTAACGACGCAGTCGGCTCTTGGCGAGCACGGGGACAGCTTTGGTGTTCTACTCAGAAAGGCCGGTGGCATGGGTGATATCCGCGATTGTCCGGTATTAAATTATTCTTATTTATGATAACTTTAGCTTAATTATCTTGTCTAAAAATTTACTACTTTCACATATTATTATTGTGGTACATTATTTTCTTACCTCGTAGTTTAAGTTCTCAGTTACTAGAAAGCTAACGATTAAATGATTTATTTTTCAGAATGCGTGTGGCGCTAAGATTCAGATATGTCGGACGTTGATGAATCGACCTGAAGTTGTATCTATCGGCGTAGTATGGGACTCTGATCGGCCATCAGCGGAACACGTGGGTGCAGTCTATGCTGCGCTCGGCACTGAATTGCGTCCCACCGATGCTTTTCACGCATGTATCGACCGCGCTTGGGCAGCTCGCGCCACGCATCATCTCGTCGGTCTCGTCACCTATTACGGAAAACACTATTCCACCTTTTTCTTCCATAGTAAACTACGACTCTGGATATACTTCGATGATGCCGATGTGAAAGAGATTGGCCCCGATTGGTCACATGTAGTCGATAAATGCCGCCGGGGTCGTTTTCAACCACTGCTGTTATTATATGCAGCCGTTGACGGTACACCGTGTGACACTAGACATGCACCAAAGGACGTAATACCATTTCCCGCACCTGAACCTAGGCGAGCGGTGACTCCGGCACCTGAACGTCCAAATGCTGGTATTGCACGAAGAGCCGTCACACCTGGACCCGATAATGAAACAGATTATATGAGTAGAAAAGCAGTCGAGAATATGCTAGAAGTCCAGGCAAACCGTCGGGCGCAATTAGCGAGGAGTTTGAGCACTGGCTCGACGTCGGACACACAGGACCGGTCGAGACGCCGTGACTCCGGCAATTGGAGTGGAGACCGAAACAGCGCTTCATCGGCTTCGTCGTCTACAGTAGAGAGTCCATATATGTATGCTCGAGGCCCCCGGGCTGGTAGCGTACCCGGCAGCCCTACACGTAAAGGTGAGCTTTCTAGTGGTGGTTCGTGCGATGCTGGATACGATTCTTACTCGTTGTCATCTACGGATAGCTTACCACTTCAACAAGGTCTCCGCCATAATTTACAATTAGCACAAATACCGGAACTGACCACTCGTGGCGACTGTGAAGCTTTATGTCTAGAAGCAGATCGCTTGTTGGAAAAATCTCGTCATGCCGAAGATGCTGCTGATTATGAGACTGCCTTAGTTTTATGCGATGCAGCTGCATCCAAAGCACGAGCAGCTATGGATGCACCATATAATAATCCACATACAATGACATTTGCTCGTATGAAACACAATACTTGCGTGATGCGGGCGCGTAGCTTACAGAGACGTATGGCTGGTATGTCGCGCGTCGCAGAGATCCCACAAATTATACCTGTAAGGAACACTAAAGGTGGGCTAGAAACTACTGCCAACACCATAGAAATATACGCTACTCTGCCCAAGAAAAAGAATTTGTCTAAAAAACTGTTAAGAAGTAATGACGATGACATTGATAATCCACCACGTGAACGCCCCCCAAGACATAAAGGGCGCGAAGAAGATAAAGCTAGAGAAAAGCGTTCTAGAAGTGAAGACCGCAGTCGAGCTCGAAAAGAGGTCCCACCAGAAAAGCGAGAAGAATCCGCGGATGAGAAAAAAGCTAATAAAAAACAACACAAAATACGAAGAAAACTTTTAATGGGAGGCTTGATTCGGAGAAAGAATCGATCAATGCCAGATCTCACAGAAGGAGCTGATGTTAACACTGAAACAGCTTCTAAAGAAAATCGTATATCATCGGTCGATGATGGTGACGTTGGAAAAAAGAAGAATGAAGACAAATTAAATCTCAGTGGTTATTTATCTGAGGGTCATTTAGAATATTCTGTATCCAACGGGACAAATCCTAACCTAGAAAGAAGCAAGCTAATGCGAAAAAGTTTTCATGGCAGTGCCGGTAAAATGTTGACAGCTGCAAAAGTTCCTCCCCCACCACCGCTGCGGACCACTTCCCAACTTAGTGGTCCTAAGTTTGAAGCTGAAGTGACAAATTCTGCGGTGCAACCTCGATCTCCTCAACCTCTCTCTCATCAGAACTCACCACAACTTGTCGATTATAATTACACTCACGATAATGAAGAAGACTGCGGATTTTCAGAACAATTTGGAGATGAACCTCAATCTTTACCATTTCTTCCTTCGTATGACGGAAACCACAATGTAAATTATAATGCTCTCCATCAGTATAATCGAATGGAAGATTCTCCTCAACAAAATTTTCATACTGTCGTAACAAAAGCTATGATTCATCAAGAACAGAGTCCTGTAAAAAAAGAAGCCACTTTGTCGTTACCTCCTGCCCATAGCAACATTCAAAATTTGAACAACGTTTTTGATAACGGTACAGATGAAGTGGATTGTGCATTGCCAGTGCGAAGATCGCCACAAGTATTTGAATTACCTCCTTATCCTAGTCCCTTAAACTCCGTGAATCATTCTCGCCAACCGAGCGAAGAATTCCCTCCACCACCGCCTCCATTAGATTTAACGCCATTACAAGTAGAATTAGATAAAATTGAACCCGAACCTGTACCTGAAAGAGACATAGAGGCCACCAAAGGATCGTTACTTGCTCAGTTGCAAGAGAAACGCAATCAAATTTTACGAAACGAGGAATCTATTGCTAAGTTGCCACAATCAGAATTAATGGTTCCATCCAGTGACACTTGGTTAAAAGAGTTACAAGCCAAGCAAGCTGCGTTAAAATTGAAAAGATCGGGGTCTATAGAAGGCTACCTTTCTAGTTCAAACGATTCTAACAGAATAACAAGGTTTCAAGAAAACAAAACAGTTCGAAACATAGCATCCAAATTTGAAAATTGCGCACTAAATAGTACACCCGAAGACAGATCGCACATTGGTTTCGCTGGAATACAAACAGCAGCAAACAGAGATGTCATAAATTGTTCGAATCAGTCATCTACAGGAATGTATAACCGCCGATCATCTTCGTCCTCTATTGACCCCAAGCAAATTGACGATGATTCAAACGAGCAAAAGTTAGGTAACGCGCAATTTGGAGATCGTAATAAATCTAAAAAGAAATCGGTTTCTTTTTGCGACCAAGTTATTTTAGTTGCGACGGCAGAAGATCAAGAGGATGATAGTTATATACCCAATCCAATATTAGAAAGAGTCTTAAAATCTGCTATGAGTAAGCCCGAATTATCAACAGTGCCATTACAGTCTCACAAATCCTCACTTCAACGTCAAGATTCATTTGATAGTCAGTCGTCACGATCCACAATTTCGTCACTTTCACAACATTCCCTAGTACCCACCTGTGCAGACAGTGGGCAACCTGAGTATGTTAGAGTTCAAAATTCTTTTCCTATGTATCAGACTTCACAGACGCGAGTTCCACAACATTGTAATGCACAGAAAAACTCAGCAGCATACGGAGTCAGTCCACCGCTGTCAGCTTCACACCTGATTCAAAATAATACAAGTAATTGTCAAATATATCAAGCACTACCTTCCAGTCTGTCTCAATCTACTTCTGTTTTGACAAACACAACTACTTACAATTGTCAACCGGCAATAGCAAATTATTCGAATAATAATAATGCCAATCTAGCTGTCAATCAGATTAATAATAATAGGCCTACGCCAGTGCCACAACAAAATCCGACTTATCATACAAAACATTCTGTGACTCTACAAAGATCTGTACCTAACATTTATCCACACCCGCCAAATCAACTTCGTCAAATGAATCAAACACCGACTAACGCTTACTATCACAGACTCCCTCAACAAACTAATGTTTCGACTCTCAATAATAATAATTACACGCAAAACAGACAGCTTCACCAAAACATCGCGAACATTGATAGTTCGCCCTACCAAAGTATACCCACCAACTCACCAGCTTATCAAAGCTATCACAACCCACCGACGAGCTATTCAAATTCTGACATTTCCTCTAGTCGTTATCAACCACCGATGAACAGTACCAGTCATTATAGTGCCTCACCCTCGCCTTACCAACGCGTTCCGCCGCCTCACGGCGATGTACCCGTAGATAACTACAATATGTCCGTGTATCAAAGGTTACCCAACAACTATTACTCTGATGGCAGTCAAGTTCGAAATCAAGATATGCGACCTTATCAAAACGCAAGTACTCAACGGTCAGTATACAATCAGACTGTCCCCAATGAGAACACTTCTGTCAACGGAGATCATATTGTGTACCAGACTACTTCAAACGTGAATAACTATAATCCTTACCCTTTAATGGCACACTCCAAACAAGTGCAAAAGAAGTCTGTTTCTTTTGAACCGGGAACTAAAGGTGGAACGGAATCTCCTATACCATCTCAGTTCCAAGGTAGCACTGTGTATCCGAGTAATGATAAGGAACTTCTATCTAATTCATATGTTAAGGCACACAGAGTGTTATGTAATTTGTGTCGTAAAAAACCTGTGAACTCTCCCGCTGTGTACTGTTCGGATTGTGACTTTTACATGTCAAGATTTAAACTGTCAACATAGACATAGGCTAATAATATATTTACCTTATGAACTACTTACGAGTGTGTCTTTTGTACATAATTTTATCATATTTTTATCGACTATTAAGGATAATATTAAATCATGAAATTCATATGACTGATCTCATCTGAGAATATAATTATTTTATGATTAATGTTAGATGTTTTATACTGTTAAGTTAATAATATAAAAAGCTCATTAATGATGGTTCACTTATGAAATGACTTTTACAAAGTATAGTATCATTTATTTTTAATAAAATAATAAATTTCTAAAATGTGTCTCATTTAATAACATGCGTGCAATATGCATATTATTAATAAAACCATCAATTTACAATAATAAACCTATGTACAGTAAAACGCACGAATCTTTGCCGCTGAGTTGTTTGCGAATGACTCAATGCACAGGCAGGTACAGCTGTGCGGGCAGCGAGGGATAGCAGTGGGAGGCGGACGCCGTGCGCGCGAGCGACTAGCGCGAACTATCCGAACTCTCCTTCATCTCTATTTTATGCTACTGCGACGCTTTCTGTAAATAAGCACGATGACATATGCACCGGAATTCACGGCCGGTAGGTATAATGTACGGCGCTGATTTTATGTGATTATGTAGACGTTGACACACGCACACCAATTCGGTCCGACGTCGGACGGAAAATATGAGTGCTACCGATACCTCCCGCGCCGACCGGCTATCTTTCCGTCCGACGCCGACCGCTGTGTATATGCACAGTGGCACACGCAATGAACATTCCGGACGGAATCCGCAGTTGAATTTGTTCGTGTATGGATTCATAGTCACAAGTGTTTTCACTGGCCTGTTGGCCTGCAAAACGCGACTGGTCAAAATCGTCCTGAGTTCGGCACGTGTGTTTACATACTCCGTTTTCCGTCCGAGACTAAATCGATCCGGCCAGGAATATCGGTGCATATCTCCTCGCGTTAACTTCACGGCGGCAAAGCTCCATGCGTATTACTGTAGGTACCTGATTATCGGACCCCTCTCGTTATCTTAGCACAGACACAATGCTTATCAGACTCATCAATATGGAGCGGAGCGATGGAGTAACACCGATTTAAATCATATAATGTCGGTGGTCTCACACTTTGAAACGAACGAAAATGTGAACAATATGACAGACTCAGTAATTAGACATAGGTATGATATATGGTCATACTACTTAGTAGGTATGTCCTTATTGTTTCATATTTTTTTCTGAAATAACACATGAAAAATTTCAGAATAGATACTTATTTGCTTTTCCAGTACGATTTTCACATGTGCGTTACTCTAAATTCTACTTCACAGTGTTAAGTCGTAGATTTAGATACCACAATTACCACATGAGATAGCATAACAAACAATGACGTGGAGCGTCTCAACTTCAAAACGATCTAAAATATGAGCAAAATGATGGACTCCTATATTAGGCACTGTGAAGTAGAATAATAATATGTCATTATCTATAATATTTATCTATACATTATTATTATTATTATGATTATATGGGTTCCTAACACAAAATCCTACTTAACAGCTAATATTTCATCAACATCAACCAATGTATATTTTTGATTTACGTCTTGGAGCGTTTAGTCTGAAAAAAAAACAGTTTTTACTTTCATTCAAATGCGCCATTATATGTCATCAAGAAAACTACAATTTGATGCCTTAGATGAATTAGATGCAGCATGCACAGCCTATAACATGTAGGTACCACCATGTAGTACATACATAGGTAGGTACTGTCTGGTCTGGTACCATTATGAAAACAATAATATTCACTGTTTATTTGGGTGTATAGGTAATATTTATAGTGTATGTATATATTATAAAAAAAGAATATTTAAGTATGTATATCAGTTGTCTAGTAACCCTAGCAATATTTGCTTACTTTGGGACTAGATGGCGCTGTGTGGTTTGTGATCATTGACATTATTACGATTTTATTATATGACAGATATATCTATACAATATGCATCAATATGTAATTATTTTAAATTTTGCACTGGCAACTGAGATGGTGAGATAGTAGTTTGGCAACATCGATGTAAATTTAACCAATGTTGCCTTTATAATGACTTTACCACTAAACTTCACAGATTTTCTTGATCATTAATGACAAAATTTTATACAGTAGGTACAATGCTGAAAATTTAAAGTCTGCTCCAACACATATTAAAATGCATTCTGAAATAGCATAATATGACCGGTATTATAAGACACTCTAACTCTGTGCTAATATTAGGTACGTACCTACTAAGAAATACTTGAATAAAGCTTAGACTGTTCGGAAGTAGGTACAAACTGTGCTCATGAACACAGATAATTCTAAATCACGTCTTTTTTAAATGCTTATTAAGGGACCATTATTTTCATAATAAATTAAAAGTTCTTACATACGTTTAAACGCCTTAAAATTTACTTTGGTAGCAAATATTTTTGATACTGCGGGTTGTTTATAAGAAAATCACAAGTATGAAAGCATTAGATATTTTATTTTCCGACTTTTCGGATTTTTATTTTGCTGTCAGACTGACATTGCGATGTACTTACATTGATTTAGACGGACTATTGGTGGATTATATGAGTATGATTTGCAATAATACACAAGTAAATTAAATTCTTCGTGTTTAAATTAATGTACGTTTCTACACGTGCGCTTGCATGTTATGCACTTATTTTTTTTTTTTTTGTGCATTCATATAAATCTGCATGCGAATATTTTTCATTATAACGACCCATTCGAAATGACTAGAAAAATGAAAATAATATGAGACTTATAACCACCCTATTTTTTTATAAGCATTAGTTATTATTCAAAGACTCCATTTTCTAAAAAAATACTATAAGTTTCCTATATTATAATCTGAACAACGGTTAGATTATAATATAATACACAAGTTCTTGAATATCTATATACTGTAGTATCAATTAACGCCCAGCACAGATGGTTCATAAATTACAAATGGTGGTTTGTCTTCTAATTTCAGATAGTTTATATGAAGTAAATCATATTTTCACAAAAAAAAAACATTATCGCGAAGGGATAATATTTATGCGATATCGGAGCGGAGCGATATCCCTCCACTGGCTGTCGAACGATATGGTCTTTCTCTCCCACGTTAACGCCATTCCCTTGTGGCGCCATATCTCAATATTTATATTTATAGCATTACTGAAAGAAAACTACGTATTTTATTATTTTCATCAAAGATCACAATATTAAAATTTTAAAGGTGATTAAAAAGTTACTATGTGTATGTTTTATTATTTTGTGTAACTTTTATAATTAACTTATTTGAATACCAGACAGAACCTATCTCAAATGCGTAATTACGAGTAAGTATGTAATTGTTTAACACAACTAGGTACCTACAACACATTTTACCACACTCAAATAAATATAAAAATAAAATATAATAGAAAAAGCAGTTTTTTTTAATACTTTGTATAAATCAACGGCATATAGCTGTTTACGTCAGTGAAAGCTATCATAACTCCATTACTAAAGACATTAATTTAAATATATATATCCGAAATCCGTCGGTTATTGCACAGCACGCACACTTGAACGCGCCGAATTCAGACTCGGACCCCGGCTTTGATGGCTATGATTTCTTGCTATCCTAATATTTTTGTTATTTTTGGTATTAGTTAACAAAACCTGATTGTCTTGACTTTCGAGGCACATTTTGTGGAATGACAAAACTTTCAAACAACTGCCATTTCTGAATTTGTAACACCCAAGAAATATTCCTACATAAAGCACCAATTTGATATCACAACACCGATAAGTTAGATATTATAGCAAGTGAAACATATTTTCAATTTTAAAACTACTTATGATTAGTCTTTTTTTAGCATAAAGATAATATATTAGAGTAGGCAAGCCAATCCGAAGTGCGGTCATCTACAGAAAGAGACAGAGAATAAGAGTACCTTGATTCAAACAGAAACATACGAAGTCAATCTCTTTTTATTTTGAGCATCCACAATTAATATCTCTTTGGTTGATAGCTGTGACCGCTATGACAATCAAATGAATGTCTTAAGCTCTGCGGCTTACAAGTAAAATTAGAATACAACTAGGTACCTACAGTTATTTTCCATCCTTTTTTCTCCTATGCCCCACCGTTACATCCAGGGTTTTATGGAGCTTGCCTACTCTAATTATATTATCTTTATGCTTTTTAGAGGTCGCGTTCATAACTTATGGTCGGGTATTATACACCAAATTCATACCTAGTTGATAATTCGATATATCGTTCATATAATAATGAGAAGGAATATTTCCAATAATGTTATTTAGTTTTAATACTTAAAATGATTAGCTTAAAATGACGAGAGGGCTTTTGTTTTTATTGGTGAAAAAAATTATTTTGTAATGGCAACATTGACTTTTTGACCGATTTTTGACAGTTCTCCAACAACCACTAACAGTTCTCTAATGGCGACGGCTAGTGACGGATAGTTGTGTGTAATGTAACTGTCACTCACCTCATAATTCGAGAGTTCGTATTCACGTAAACATGACGGGAATATTACCCACTTATCAGCGATTCGTAAATGGAGTTCCTGTACCGTCCATATCTAGGCGTTCATTTCGTCTTCGTGAAAAGTATTTGATAATTTCAGTTCTCTTGACTTTTGGGATTGTGTGGTTAGGAGCCCTGTTCTACTTACCAGAATTCAAAAGTTCCACCAGCAGTGTGAACGATAGTGTTTATAATGTGTATAAACGCATACAAAAAGCGGGACCAGAACTCTTGATGCCGCCGCCGTTGGCTCAAAATGAAATTGGGGATCTTCCCATCGTCGGGATCATTCGACATGGAGAGGAGGGCGATGATCCTCACATAGTAGAGGACAGAAACCGACTAAAAGCAAAAATAGACGAGGAAATGGGTATGAAAGTATTAGAGAGACCCCAGTTCGATCCAGTGCCATCGGTGTCCTCGTCCAAGGGTCCTAGTAAGCCTCCAGTGGATGCCCTGGAAGAACCTATGGCTGAAGATAATGATGCTAGAAGTAAAAGCGTATCTCCAGCAGGCTTGAAAGCTGAAGGCTCTCATAACAAATATGTAGGAGTTGCTGTAGTCCCAGGTGCTGATCCTGAAATCAAACGAAAGTTGGACACAATAAAAGAGGTATTTATAAATTATTACGCTAACCAATAATATTACGTACACAAATATAATATTCTAATTGAAGGTGAAAATATTGAGTAATTGACCTCAAAATATTATTACTCATAGTTTACTGAGTTACGTAGGTATACTTTACTATATTGTTTATATTGGTTTGCTCATAGAAAGCAGTTTTAAGATTTCTATACTTCTATACAAACTATCTTAGAACTTGGGATTTACAATACATATAGGTGATAACGGAAGGAATCATATGATATACAACAAATCTTCAAAAAGCCAGCAAAAGAAATAGTGGGGTGTCCAGTGTTGAAATTAATTAAAAAAGGTGTCAAGAAATTGTTTAAATAGTTGTAAATTTTATCAAATCTACTTTATACTGAATTCTGTTAATGTACCTAAAAATGATATTTTTGGTTGAAGACATTCATCATTCTTTTAACATCTCTTGATAGGTTTGTATATTATGGTATATGCATATTTGTCAATTGTCAATTGAATTACCGGTGTAATTTTACAGGTGTAAAATGTCTATATAAGTATGTATTATACAAAAAAACGATATTTAAGTATGTATATCAGGTGTCTGGTACCCATAATATAAGCTTTGCTTTGTTTGGAACTAGATGGTGCTGTGTGAGACGTCCTAGGTATTATTATGAAAATTGATATATATCCATGAATATAATATTGGTATACATTAATTGCAAATGTAGCATATTTTGTGATTTACATATAATTATTTTAACTAAATAATATGACAGCACTGTACAAAAAAATAATTACATACTTGTCTGATTGGTCTAGTGATGTTGATACAGACCCAAAAACCACAGGTCCGATCCCTGCCCGGGACAAATAGTTTAACATGTCTAATTTGTTTGGGTGTAAAATATTGTAACGCTGTCCCCTCACAGAGTAATCACCAGTATATTTGAAGAAATTCAATACATGCTCCGATTTCAGTTCAAAAATATGCTACTCAAATAAGCTTTGTGTGTTATGTGCTTGATATAATTTATATAGGACTTGGGGTCGTGGCTCTCAAAAATAAAACTGGTAAGAAACTATTTATCTTTCTTTTGATGTTTATTCACAAAATATCTTATACTAGATTTATTATATTCATGCATCAAATTGTAATCGCATCTGTTAGTATTAGGGGTGGCTAAAAACAAATCTACCTAACAATGAAAGAAATAAGTCATAAATGTATTTAATTATTCTAATCCCCTGGGACTGTAATGCGCTTATTACCTATCAATAAGAGACATTAGGCCGGTATAAAAATAATTTTCTTTTTGAGTATCAAAATGGTCATTTACAGCAGCCAATATTTCTTCATCCGTTGAAAATATCTATCCTCTTAGTTTTTTTTTTTTGAGATCTTTGAACAAAAAGAAGTCACAGGAGGCCAAATCTGGATTATAGGGAGAATGGTTAATTTCTCTAAAGTCACATTTATTTATGGTGGGCTTTGTAAGACGACCTGTGTGGACTGAACCATTATTGTGCAAAAGCAGAATTTCTTTCCGAAGTCTACCTCTTCGTTTTTTTTTTCATGTAACTGGCAAAGTAAATTGGCATAATGTTTGGCATTTATTGTTTTTTTTTAGATAGGTAATCGATCATAAGAATCCCCTTGGCATCCCAAAAAACTGTAGCCATCAATGTCCCTGCGGATGGTCAGACCTTAAACTTCCTTGGTGGCTTTTCTTCCATAAATTTCCACTACATGGATTCTTGTTTGCTTTCCAGGTCCCATTGCCAAATCCAAGTCTCATCACAGGTCACTATTCATGAGATAATTTCTTCTTCCTTACCACTGATCATGCCTAACAATTCTTGGCAACATTTGACTCGACACTGCTGGTAAAATGGTGTCAAAATTCTCGGCACTCAATGAGCGCTCACCTTAGTTATGCCTAAATGTTCGCAAATATTGTGTACTTGTGTTTACTACGAGCTACGACAGTGTTTATTGTATGATAACTCTTAAGATATTAATTTAAATTTGATGGTGTAAAGGACAATCATAATGGGCATGAAATTCTTAAGGTAAATAAGGTGTTTAATTTGATAAAAATTAATATTGTATCTGTAAAAATTGCTTTCTAATTACAACATGACCCCTTTTTTTAAACAAAAAAAAATAGGTATAGTAATCCATATAAAATAGTAGTAGTAATCCATAAAAGATAGACATATATATGCCATTGTGAACTTTTTTAATCCTATAAAAGAAAGACAATTTCTCCATACATTGTATTGTTATATCTCAAAGGGATTAGGCAGCATTCTTGATGAAAGGTCCCAGTTGGCTTGATTTTTCTCGACGTCTTCAACAATAATCGTCATATTTCAACTAACTTGCACAATACATTAATAAATTATACACATAAACCTCCTCTTGAAACACTCCGTCGATTAGTCTCAACCATATGCAAATCCTTTCAGTAGTTTTTGAGTCTATCACGTTCAGACAGACAGACGCGGCGGGGAACTTTATTTTATAATATGTAGTGATAATTCTTAAGAATAATAAAAAGTTTGTGAATAAGCAATTTACAGTTTGTTTAAAAATTATTGTGGTAAAAATACAATAATAAAATTAACAAAGAAATTCAAATTAGTACAGTTGAACAACCTCGATTCAGCACACTGGAAATGTGAACATTAAAAAAATCAATACCCCTATATAATCATGTGGAATGGAATCAAATGGGTTTCAAAATAACCTTATATAATTCTACACTTCACAATTAGATAGGTAGTTATAAACATTATGTGCATGTTCTATTGTTGAAAATATAACATCGTTAAATATTGTTAGAAATGCGATTGATTTTGATAGGAACTTAACACAACCCTTTTATCAAATTAGATCATCTTGTAACTTGCTTTCCAACCTTGCACCTCTTGATGGAACCTTGTGTTCACAAACCTTACAAGTGTTGTTCGCATTCTGGCTTAGGGTATAACAATTTATGCTTTTCGCTTTATGGATTTTATGCTAATGACTAAAATTAATATAATAATAATAATATCTAGGACATCCCACACTGTGCCATTTAGTCCCAAAGTAAGCAAGTATTATGCTTGTATTATGGGGTTCTAGACAACTGATATACATACTTAAATATTCTTTTTTTAGGTAAAATATATAGATACTTTTACATCCAGACATGGAACAAGTAAACATGTTCATGCACACAAATATTTGTCCCGGACGGGAATCGAACCCGCGACCCTCGGCTCCACAGTAAGGGTCTCTAACCACTCGCCCAACGGGTCAGTCAAAATTAAAGTAATTAGCAAAAGTAATAAAAGTAACAAAAAATTTAAGTAACAAAAACTACAGGTAGGTTTACTTATAGGTTAACATACAGGTAGGTTTACAAATGCAGAACTTCCTAAAATATGAAAAATTTGCTTGTAAAAAATATATTTATGGTTCATCATCATCAGCCCATTTTTTATCCCACTGCAGGGGCTTAGGCCTCCTCCACGGTGAGGAGGGGGGCTTGGAGCTTAAGTCCACCACGCTGCTCCACTGCGGGTTGGGAACTGTAACGACCGCCATCTATTGACAGCATCCGGGACCGACTGCTTAACGTGCCCTCCGAAACACGGTGTCAGTGATGTACTTAAGTCAGAAAAACTCATTGGTACACGCCCGGATTCGAACCATGGCCCTATGGGGCCTTATAAATTTGAGACAGGTTCGTTGCGCTCTGGGTTATCACGACACGATATTTATGGTTAAAACCGAAAAAAAAATCATGATTTGATGAAATGAAGAATGATTAAAAAAAGAAAAAAAGAATTTTAAAAATAAAGTCGTAATAGGTGGGACACAAGGGGGAGGGGCAGGAAAGTGAGGGCCGTTTACAGGCTCATACTTACAATGATAGATTAGTGGTTTTCCTGCATTGGATTCATTTAAAGTACTATAATAAACATTTTTAATCTTGTCTCATTAATATATATATTCGTAAAAACACAAGCATCGTGGAAAAATAAGACGTCTCGTTTTACGTAACTCTCTGCTCGACGTGTCATTAGATATATTATTTTTATTAATTTGGTATTATTAAGAAATAATTTTTTTTTTAAATTTGCCAACCCTAACTCGCCCTTTTGTGGGGAAATATGGCTTCCTGGCTTCATACCCACTAGTCGGTGAAAGCGACGTGTATTACATGATCATGACTACTTATTTGGCATCTGTTTCAGTGGAAACATTTATGACCGAAGTTCCAAATACGATTTTTGCGAAAATAGTAGAACTGACAAAAAAAATTAGTTTGAAAAAAATTTTGTTCTGAATGAGAGGATACTGTATGTATAGCATGAAGCCTTGCAATCATGTTTCCTACCTGTAATTGATAAAGATTAGATTAGATTAGATGAAGGATTAGTGTAAGCTTTTCATTCATAAGAAATTGATAGCAGTGCGAAGAGTAAAATAAAAAAACCAATGAGATCTTTCACACTTTTCTCTGTCACCAGAGCGGCGCCACTTTGGACTGAGGTAATACATTTCTTGCCAAGGAGGTGATCGGTTAAAAAAAAGGGTTCGGTTAAAAATAAAATAAAAATGAAAGGGGATCCCCATACAAGAAACGTGTTTTTTTTTTTATATTGTGCGGTGGTACGGAACCCTTCGTGTGCGAGTCCGATTCGCACCTAACCGGATTTCTTTAGTGTTTTAGTTAACCTCTTAGCATATTCATTTGACCAGTGCTGGTTAAATGTTTGCTCATGGATAACCATTTAATGATACCTACCAAATTGAATGCCTTGTAATACTGAAGATTCCATGTTTACTAGTTCATCTTTCTAGTTCGTATAAGTCTAGGCTGTTGCTTCCACAGGGTTATTAATAGGAACTTAAAATGCAAGTGGAATGCAACCGATTTAATACGACCTTCTTTTAATATATCCGTGAGCATGATTAAACTTACTTGTGATATATACAGTGGTTTCCCATGGTGCTTCATCCCCAAAAGTCAAAGTCGGTTGCTCGATGCAATGTTTTTGAGTTAGCCCACGTCGAAAATAGTAATAAGTCATCGCACAAACGCAATTTTCAATATGACGTCACAATGGATAAACAATTGACAGTTAAATGAAACAAGCTGCGTTCTACAGCCAAAGAGATCCATATTTAAATTTTGTAATAACTTTTTAAACATTTTTTTATTAGTTGCCAGTTTCGGATTTATAAATAGCTGCCCTCGTACTAGATGGTAATAGTATACATTTGATATCAAAATTATGAAGATTCCACCAGGTCACATACTTCCAAACGATGGAAAAACGGAGAATAATGACATAGGTAATGTTCTGAGAAAACGTCAAACATACAGGATATCCGCGGCGTTGGTACCTTTTTGTGCTCATTTTTTAGAAACCCTTATAGTGTCGCCATGTCCGTCCGTCTGTCTGTCTGTGGTTTTTATCGGAAACTATTGGCAATATATAAATGAAATCTGGAAGGTAGGTGTCATCTATGAACCGCCACACGACGACTACGTAGGGAAATTAAGATTTTTTTTTTGGGATAGGTCGCCATACATGTAACTGAAGTACGAAATGAAGAATTCATCGTGTATTAACGCGAGAGGTACTTACCAAACGATAGGTCTTTAAAAATGATATCAAGGTTTCAAACTTTGATAAAAAATTCAAAAAAAAAAATTATTTAAGTCAACATTTGTAGAGATATGCACTCCTAAAGTCCTAATTTTCTTAGAGTCATGTACGTATACGTATTGTGTATATAGTTCTAACTTGGTACGTTTTTATACATATATGCAGAAGTATATAAAAATTGTTTTTGTTATTATTTTAGTCCTGCCTCTGTCTGTGCTTTAGTCATTCTGAGCATCCCAGTCTCAAACAATAACATCTGGTAAGCGAAAGATTATTTGCGTTCATTGATGTGATATTGCTATATGCGATAAGTAAAATTTGTATTAAAAAAAAAAATTCCAATGTAAATAAAAAAATGGCACAACAAAACAGGACATCCGGCAATCCAAATAAGTCCATCAGTTTGATTGCTTCAATTATTTTTTTTTTTTGAATAGTTTTGTGAACGTAGGTAGGTATATTAAAATGAATTAAGTGTAACTGATTGAAATTATTTATAAATAGATTGAGGTTAGGTAGGCAACGTACGGTAATGAAAAGTAGCTGAGCGTGACTGGTTATAATGCCATTTGACGGAAGGTACAATTATATGTATGGAATTACCTGTTGTGTGGTATTGTCTACAATTATACAGTATTTACAGATATTTCTGATTTCTAACATACATAAATGTCAGAAAACACGGTTACCTAAATTCGCATTACTCGTAATTTGTATATAAAAAAACCTAGCTAAAAATATGCTAAAAACTCATAATTGTTAATCTACTTAAAATACGTACCTACTAACTAAGCAATTTGAGATAGAGGAATGAAATTGCCAGTAACGTCCATTACAGTAGAGGTACCGTTTCGGTTGTTTTGTTCAACGACCTGAACACTATTTACCTAGGACATAAGTTGCCGGTTTGGAGGCGAAACAGCTGATAACGACCAGCAACCGTACGCGGATACCCGCTCGGTGCACACATCTTCACACTCGCCGCTGTCGTTCACGTACGATCCATACTTGTAGTTCAAACTGTTATTCCACACTGACACTATACGTTGCTGTCAATTTGGTTATCTCAAGTAATTAAAATAATTGTCTAGGTAATAAAAACTCATAGAAGATAAGTACAAACTCGTATATTATGAAGCATTGACGTAGCATTAAATATAATTTATGCAATAAGGCAATTTTTTCCTCTTCTTACACTGGATTTTTATGAATAAACCACACTAAGTAGCTTGGTGGGAATTTAAAAAACATAACTAATTTTCCTTATTGCCCCATATTTACGTAGTTTAAGATCGCCAAACATCTTATTTCCCTGAAGTTAATGCCGATGCGGTTTTTCGTAGGCGCGGGGTCCGCTCAATTACCATTGATATACATTTTTCTTACTGCGAGGCTACTTGCTTCGTCTTCAAAGCGAACAAGAAGTGTGATGCCAGCTCTACTGCTAATCCTCAGATTTAATATATACTAGCGACCCGTCCCGGCTGCGCACGGATTGCAAAGCTGTACTATTTTTTCTGTCGTAGTGTCGTATCTACTTGTTGCGTCGAATATGTGGATTGCATTTAATTAGATTTAAAAGAAACGTAAGTTCATCCTACTTGGAGTATTTTTAATGTATTTTATTTCCAATTCTATAATTGTTTGAAAATGTGAAGTATATATATACATAAAAACACGTATGATGTTGGCTTTCCTTAAATAAAAAAAAAAAACATTTCTTAGTGTACAACATTGATAACTTCTGCTTCTTTATATCACGCGCGTGTCGCGTCAGTATAGGGGCGCTCGACCGCTTGTCGCGCGATAGTTTTTATTTTGCGATAACTCCTAAGATATTACTTTAAATTGTATAGTATAAAGAGCAATCATAATGTGCATGAAATTCTAAAATAAACAACGTATTTAATTTGATAAGGAATAATACTGTATCGTATAAATTGCTTTCCAATTACCTCATCATATGACACCATTTTTTTTAACATAATAATAGGTATAGTATAAGCTATCCATAAAAGATAGACATATGTATGCCATTGCGGAATTTTTTTAGTCCTATAAATGAGAAACAATTTCTACATACATTGCATTGTTATGTCTCAAAGTGATTAGGCAGATGAAAGCTCTCAGTCGGCTTGATTCTTTCCGACGTGTTCAACAATAATCGTCATATTTCAACTGACTTGCACAAAAAATTGATAAATTAAACACATAAATCTTCCTCTTGAATCACTCTGTCCATTGGTGTCAACCATATGCAAATACGTTCGACAGTTTTTGAGTTTATCGTGTTCAGATAGACAAACAGACGCGGTGGGGTACTTTATTTTGTAATGTGTAGTAATAATAATGAACTCAGAAGAACGGCTGTGTTTCTAGCACCAAATTTACAATTAATTAAAAGATAAAAAAGGAGTGAAAAGGGGGCGTAAAGGTCCAGGAGTGAGATTTCTGCAATTCCGACCCAATAAACATTTTTAATTAGTTTTTAGATAAGGCTACCGCTACATCAGCTCATGATCAGGTCAATCAACCCAGCTAATCATATTGTGGTCATAAAAGTCTTTGATTATATCACGTAACAGACAATTAAATTGACTGTCCACGTGGCGTGATATGATTTGCTCTGGATTCTGATAAGTCGCTGTCTGTGAGCTAATGTGACCGCAGCCTCATCAAAGGAACAACACTAATTAAAAATGTTTATCGAGCTGAAGTTCCAGAAATCTTACTCCTAGACGAAATTCTCGCTTCGTTTACTTTTTTTTTACGTTTTTACAAATTGTAAAAACACCAAAAACATTGCCGTTCCATTCATTTGATCGATTTACATCTTATCAAGAAACGCCTTGATGTAGATATTTTTTCGAAAACTTCTATCACGAACGGAAAATAAATTCAATCACAGCTACACGCGAACAAAAGAATAATTTCGAACTGTCATACATTATTTTGGGCCGTGTACGTGTTTTCAGGAGGTGCCTTATTTATAAGTAAATATTTGATTCGCGACGACATTGAGGATCCGACGTCGTGACATTTGACGCACGCACCTGTACCTAACCAGGGAATTATTTCTACATTCCAGTGTACATGACTGTACCGAGGGTAACGGATGGGCTTGGAGCAAAATTTTTAACACATAGCTTTTACAATTTTTTCCGAAAATATAAACCAATTTAAAATATCTTCCCAAATAAAAAAAATTAAGTCTTTGATTTCCTTAGTTATTTTTTTATAAAACTTTATCAATACAGTATCCCTTTGACGTCATCTAGACAGATGCTTACTAACTGTATTATCTTGGACTATATAAAGTCATAATATTTTTATTGATTCATGAAGATTTCAATTTCATTTGATGTATATTTACTTTTAGCTTTGGTTTTTTACTGTGAAAAGCAGAGTAATAACTTCAACCGCCTAGATGACGTCTCAGGGACAATTTCAACGTCAGATGAATTTTCATAAATATCTGTCGAATTCCCAATAGAAAAAAAAATTTAATTGGTTATTCTAGAGCCTTCTTCCGTTTAATTTTAATGACCATCAGGGTAACATTAAAATTTTGGTCCAAGGCCATTGTCGTCTAATAATCGTCGTCGTCGTCGATTATTGGTCGTTTTTTAAGGCTCCGTATCGCTAAAGGTAATAATAAAATCGAACCCTTCGCCTTCGTTGTCAATCTATGTGTTTTTTCTTTAAAAATGGATAGAAGTAGTAAAATTAACATCAAATACTGAGGTCTGCGGCCTCATCAACCTGTAAGCACGTCGAGTTTTAATTTAATGCCATAAACAGATATATCCTTTCAAAACCTTATTTTCATGCGTCATCGAAGCCCATTAAGGCGTATTCCGTTCGCTATCTGCCATAAAAGTCTGATAGCATTAGTCAACGAAAAAAAATTAACAATTATAATTTTTAATAATGCCATGTCTCGAAAGGTAGAACGGATGGAAATACAGAACCCTTAAGGCGCAAATCCCACTCGTATTTGGCCAGTTTTTATTTTATTTATTAATTTATTAATAGCATTTTTTTTTCGTTAAAAATGTAACAAACAAGCATATGTTTTTTTAATTTATCAAACAAAACTTGTATCTAATAATGACAGAAATGATAGCATATTTTTACGTTGTGTGTTCTCTGTGAGCAACCCACGTCACCAGCTGAAGGTTATAAATTTAAAATTAAGCAGGTACGTACATATGCCACATACGCTCTTTCAAGGTCGTCAAGGTTATCATTTCGAAAACTAAAATAGCAGCTGCGATGAAATACCAACAATTTTACAATTTCATCATTGTTGCGTTGATGCTAGACACGACGTTTTTCTAAATTGAAAGTAAAAGTAGATGATACTGTGACCCCATATCGGTTCGACGTGTTGTTTGTTACACTGTTATTGAGAAATATGTGAAACTGTTACGTGGCGGCACGACCACGAAATGTTTGCAGTTGATCATCTTTGCTCACGTACCTCTGACACAGAATAGGCATTTGTGTCAATCCTAATATCAATGCGAACTGTGTTTGTTTGTTCTTCACATCGCAACAGGGCAACAACGTCATTTTTTAAATTCAGTTTTTAAATAAATGATTAGTAAAGCTTTGAGTCGTGAGTTAGGGGTAGAATTCAAGAAGGGGATGTTATTCTACGCGGGCAGAACCGTGGGTAAAAGCTAGTTCTTACTATAAATTGAATGCTTTATATGCTGCAATGAGGACACTGAAATTTATAATAATAATAATGGATTTACTTATTATATAAAATAATTACGTTATACAGGAATAATAATATCTGGGACATCTCCTACATGGCCATTTAATCCCAAATTAGGCAGGGCATGTATTAGGGTACTAAACAGCTGATATACATACTTATATATTTTTTTTATTACATACATATATAGATATTTTACACCTAGTTAGGTCCATAGTTATGGAACAAATAAATATGTTATCACATAAATATTTGTTCCAGGCGAGAATCGAACACGCCACCTTAGGTCCTGCAGTCAGGGTCTCTAACCACTTGACCAACCGGTCAATCAAATTTATAATTATGTTGCCTATGATTGTACCAACGTTTCGCACTCAACCCTTTGCGTACAAATCGTGATCCAACTGTACTTAACGAAAAAAAAACCCCTGTTCCAAAGTGATATAGTTGAGAATCTGTACCGTGAAGTGAAACGCTGTCGCTCACACAATAACGGTCCATTTGAAGAATACCGTTTTCGGATATCGACGACAGAAAGCGTTTACCTACTTAGTTACACGAATCCGATAAATTCGTACATAGACAAGTATTTGATGAAATCAATTGTGTTAGCCTAATACGTATTGTTTCGTTTCGGTTATCTACTTTTAAGGACACCTGTATTACTGTTTCGAAAACATAATGTTTGTGTTCTGTCATTTTATTGATTTTATTTGAATTGCAACATGTTACAAGTAAAAGATTGTGTGTACGTATGCGTATTCGTAATATAAAGCTCTAAACACACGGACATCATGAGATCAATGAAGTTACGTGTTACTGTTCAGAAACAGAAATTGGTTTACGCTGTTACCATGAACTTCAAAGGTCGATACTCGCTAACGACGGCGTAAAACATTCGTGCGTGAGTTGTTAAGTTTTCTCGATACTGCTACAGTGACAGTGCAAGTTCACAATACAAATTCTAGCGAATAAAGTTAAAACTTATGGTAGCAGTGCTGAACGCATCTAATATACGGAAGCGATTGAAAAAAATGATATTTTATTTAAAAACCGTACTGGCTAATATTAGAGAGATTGGCGTGCGACTCTGGGGTCAAGAGTTCATTTTGCAGTTTCACCCGATGAGCTAGAAAGATATGCACTAAATTTATAGTATAAAGGCTTCTTTAATGTTACGCTCTCTCTATGTATGAAAGACTCCTCTTGTCAGGTTGCCGATAGCGTGTTTCACATGTATGCATGTATGTTAATATATAAGTTTATTTGAAGGAAAGGTGATTCGCATGAAACATCATGCGAATTTAACTATTTTTGGTTGCATGTACCTCCTATTTATATTACTCAATCGATAGATTCCTATTACCGGGGAAATATCAAAGAAACATGACGTTGGTAAAAAATCAAAATGGCGGTTGCTAGACGCCATCATGTGCTGTGTAAGAGATATTTATTTCCGTATCTGTTAAATAAATACATTAACTAAAATTAGAATATTATTAGATATGCATTAACACAAATAATAATAACAATTAAAAACCCGATCACGTAAAAAAAATGGTTGTAAAATAAAATCTCTAATAGTAGAAGACACTCTTTTTTTTTAACCTAACAAACATAAGTTAAAGTCAGAGACTCCCAACATGTCACGGTTCTTATATGTAACGTTTTGTCTTTAACCCCGATTTAACATAATATCTACACTTGATTTGTAGGTTTTAGCAAAATTGAAGTTACCGCCTTCGGTTTGTAAAAGAAAAGAAAGTTATTCCAAAGATATGTTATACATTGTATTCTGAATTTTTGTTTTTCAACTAAGTAGGTACTTATTTAGAAATTGGGTGTGACAATATTAATTCCTCTTCTATAAAGTTCCCCAAAAGTTTCCACCTATTATGAATAGCGAGTACAGGTGTTCTTTTTAACGCTTTCACTAATGCGTCCGTCTTTTTATGCTAATGCGAAATACTCTTTCGTCATTGACACGATATGCACGTACCTATTGCATAACCATAACTTTCTCACCGAATCCCTCTATGGTTTTGATTTGCAATTACATTTATTGTTTCAATATATCATTTTAAATATATAGACTATCTCGGGAAAAAATTATCGTTTAATTCTTTCTTGTAGACGAGCATGAATGATTGTAATTACTATTGTTATACCATTATCAGCTAAACAAATATCAAATAGAAAACGTCAACCGACAAGTTTTGTTTTCAGTTCTGTTTCGCGTACAAATAGACGTCTGAATATTATGTATTTTCTATATATGGGAGTGTACATTTTAAGTTTTATATTTTTTTTACGTTTCATATTAATATAGGTTTCAAGAAAATGAAAAGTCTCGATTTTCACGAGAGCTAGTTACCTATTTAATATGGTTATTACCCTCTTGAATTGAAGGGACGACAGGATTTCTGAAGATGGATGAAAATGAGAAATATCTGACCGTTGAAATATTAAAATGATTACGACCCACCCGCACTATGTTAAATTATTTTTAACAACTTACAGGTACAAACGGATTTGAGATGTTTTGTTCTGTGTTTTTTTGTCTACTCTTACATGATTTTTACGGCATAATTCGCAATTTTTCGTAGTGAAATGGCAATAAAGTAAACCCTTTTAATTGTGTCTGGTCGGTATGTTACAGGCTCATATCTCCGCCATATTTCCTTTGATTCCTCTGAAATTACACAGGCAGATGTCTTATACGAACAACCATACAATTCCGTAGAGAAAAAAAATCACGTAATTAAAGGTCGTGTAATCATGTGACTTTTTTACTAAAGTGAATATATGAGCTTTTAAAGTTATTAGCAATGTCCGTCCCCCCCTACCCGCGCTAAGCTTTAACTGCGAAATTAAAAAAAAATTACATATTAGTAGTAGCTACTTAACAAACACTTGAAGAGAAAATTATTTCGAACAAGATATCTTTGGAAGTTTTTTAGACATCCACATTTTCAGTCACCTTCCACCAAACTTTGCGATCTTAGAAATGAACTTTGATTCAAAGCCGTTACTAAAAATGTTACGGATTCGTAAATAGATGCGTGTCCGACAAGGAGTTAGCCGGTTTTTGTAGCTTGAATTAGATATGACTGACCTTTGGCATAACAGTGGCCACGACCACTTTTCACCATTTAGTCAACAAAACTTTAGTGGGATCGAATACTCAGCGCTTTTTCACCCCTCTTGTTAGTAAGAAATATTTTAATAATAATCTTTAAGAAGGCAAGTACAGTTCCAAATCGTTATCGAATTATTATCGGTTATCGACCGTACTGCATAATGTGTGTGCACGCAATTCAATTTCTTCGTTCGGACATTTCATGGAAAACTGTAATTTATCGGACCAGCGTGGCGACCTTTTGCTTCAAACTCCTCAACTCAATATTCAGGAAGGGTTGTACTCCAATAGTGGAGGTTTGATGATGATGTAAGATGTAAGCTTTCAAGTGCGCCGTCGCCAAACATTTGAACGGATCAAAAGCGACTAACAGCAGAAATGATTACTAATGTGATTCTTCAGTGCTGACTCCTGATTGTCGGGCGGAAGACCTAAAAAAATTAATGTTCGTTCGGACGATAAAAAACCGGAAGTGGAAGAAAAACAGCGAATAAAAACACAGGGTGTGGAGTATAATAACAAACCGGTTAAGTGCGAGTCGGACTCGCCCTATGAGGGTCCCATACAGTTATAGACGTATGTTAACTTATTTATCGTTACTCGTTTCCAGAATGTCACATAAACACATATTGCAATTGGCATATAATTAATGATACCTGGGAAATTCCACATAGCGCCATCTAGTCCCGAACTATGCAAAACTTGTATTATGGGTACTAGATAACTGATATACATTGTTAAATACTCTTTATCATATATACATATATAGACATTTCACACCCAGACACGGAATAAATAGACGTGTTCATGCACACAAATATTTGTCCCGGGCGGGAATCGAAATAAATCGAAATAAAAATATTTATATTCTTGCCATGATTCCAGGTAAGCAGGAAGTAGTCTATAAGTGTTGATTTATCTGCGAGTCTCAAAGTATCACCACAAAATACTTATACATCGTAAATGGCTATTTTATTTCTGATTGCGTCAGCTGAAAAGTTTGGTTTTTTTATTACAGTTCCAAAGAACTGTGGACCTAAGTATTTAATATTAATTTAAAATGGAGACCTCCACGCGTTCCCGAGAAAAAAGACGGCAGACAGGCGGACAACGAAATATTCCTATAAGGTCAAAATGATACGAAATTGTAACAGCAATCTGCGTTGTGTAAAATGCTGAAATTAAATAATTGTGGACACGGCGCGGCGGCTTGTAAAAATTTACATATACACATAGAGATGAATTAGCTTATAAGTATTTCGGTCGTTGTCCGTCCTTGCGGCGACTTACTTGCCCTAATGCGTGTCGTAATTAGCGAACAGGACGCTCTCTCCGGTTATTGCTCTAGACGGTTGTATAAACGGCTCTCGCTGAGCTGAATCGGGGCTTGTAAAAATGTTAATCTAAGGCATTTAAGATTGTTTGGACACATCGTAAAACCCTTTTCTTCTTATTGTATAGTCGGATGTGTTTAATTAAGTATTTACCTTTATACAAATTCCCGTGTTCGCCCTTGACTGTTTGTGATCCGTATTGGAAGAGAAAAGGATTCTGAAATGGATTTCCATGTGTAATTGTTGACGAACGCTTAGCCTAGTGGCAGGGTTGCTACCTGCCTACGAAGCCGGAGGTCCCGGGTTCGAATCCTAGGTCGGGTCAGTATTTATATGATGAATATCGATACTGGTACCGGGTCTTAGTTGTTATATGTATGTGGTGTCTTCGATTGGTACCCAAAACACAAGCTAATGCTTAGTTTGGGACCTAGACGTTGTTGTCATGTGTACGTTATTATTATTATCATTTAACAAATTGTTTCTTTAAAAAGTCTGTCATTTTGCTCACGTATTCGATTGTTTCAAAGTATGAGACCACTATGAGACACTCCATCTTCATTATTATGCTATCTTAACTATCGAAACTTAAGAGGTCGATATATTTATGCTTATTGGGAAATAAAGTTCGATTTCAGTAGTTCGTTTTTATTAAGCTGTAAACACCGATTGCAGCTAATTTTGAGCTCAACTTTAATCGGACTTTATCATCGAGTAGGTAATGTAAATATTGTGACGTATATATATGGAAGCACGTCGATTTGTTATAGAATGTACTCGAAAAGATCACACGGCTATTCATACACATCGATTAAATACAGAAACATCGAGATAAAAATTAAATTCCACAAATTAAATTCATTTTAAACGCGGCTTTTTACTAAAAGAGAATTAGGCCTTCGAAAAATACAATTATGAGACGGTGTTCTCAAAGCGCGCTAATTCGAATTATTAATCGAGGCGTATTTTGGCAAAAGCTGGCACCGGCGGTAGAGCTTTCCCACGCTAAATTGAGATTATAATTTCGAAATAGAATATTCGAGGGTGGAATCTTCGAGATGCCCGTTGGTGGGGGATTTCTGAGAGCCATATAAGGACGACGACGCGACGTCAGACAGTCATTTCACGAATAAGTCAAGTGCGACTAATTGTGAGGTATAAAGTGCGACATCAGTGTAATTCGTGATCTGTATGAATTATTGTGATTATTTCTGTTTGTGATTTTGTTTCATAATAAAGTAAAGTACAATTAAATCGGTGTTTTAGTGCATCCTATAAATGTGGACCGATAGCCCGTAACAATATATTGGATATATTGATTCCGAAGAAGCGTCGATGCGTTTAGGATTATTTTCATCAAAAACATCTTTATGCTAAAAGGCATCGAAATCCTCTTAAAACCGTTGCTATATTTTATTCGACTATCTCCCGGTCAGTCGCTTGAGATGGCGTTAACGGACTGTAAGGTTCGCACCATAAATCTATGACCACTTCACGAATTTTATTTATCACACAAATAGCAAAAGCGACAAAATTGCGACGTAGTTTTAATTAATTATGCAGGACGATGTTGAAAAGCTGGTATAACGAAGCGGTGGGTTTGGGATTCGGCCGGTATAGTTCGGATATGGCGGCGGAGTTCTCGTAACAAGGTCCTTCCGCTCGCTGACCGCACTTCTGGCCGCACGGCCCCTCCTTTGTCTGCTGGGTTCTTGGTCGTGTCAATGACTTTGCCTTAGCGAAACTCGTCGCACTGCCAGTGATAACAACTATAACAGGTTACAAAGTTAAACTAACTTTAATTACATTTCGATTTAATGAAATAAGTATTCTTTATAACTAAAGACTATACTTAGGTACTTGTAATGTTGAGATAAATTTTATGACGTAACTGGAATAAAAAACAACGCATCAAAACAGCATGATATTTCCAAATGAGAAAATGTATTCATAGTCATAATGTGAACAATAAAATATGTTTTAAGACCGTAGATTCAAAAATAAATCGAAGGTAGTGCGTCATATTATCATAGATCAAAAAAATGCGCGTAAAATGGCAACTTTATTTCTTTATTAGCCCATTTTTACCCCTCTGCATGGGCTTAGGCTTCCCCAGAGGGGGGGAGCTTGGAGTTTAAATCTATCACGCTGCTCCACTGCGGGTTGGGGATTGTTACCATCTATTGACAGCACCCGGGACTGACTGCTTGACATGCTCTCCGAGGGACGGAGTCAGTGATGGTCAATGTACTTAAGTCAGAAAAACTCATTAGTACACGCCCGGATTCGAACCATGGCTATAGGGTCTCAAATTTATAAGCCCATAGGGCCTTATAAATTTGAAACAGGTTCGTTTTGCTTTGGGCTATCACGACACAACGACGACGCAACTTTATTTAAACGTACAAAAAATTACTACTATGTATCCCGACAATGTCTCAATATGCGAGCTATATTTGGTTATATAATCATTCCATTACTGTCCGAATAAATTAATGAATTCCGAAATCAATAAAACTTTATATATGCGATATCACTCATTTGGATATTATCAGATTGTTGTTACACACGTAATTCAAATGAATTTACTAATCTCGATTTTAGTTAGTTATCTATAGAATTACAGCATTATTAATAACTATGTTATCATTTATTACCTGTGTATTTGAAACATTAAACCTTATCTTCAAATATTATTGGCGGAACAAAATAATGAATACTCTATGCATCAGAAGGCACAGTCGTTTATTAGATTATTTTATGTATTTTTAAAAGCTTAAGTAGCATTCCCGTTTGCTGGTGTATTCGATGGCGCCTTATCTGGGTCGTTTGTCCGCCGGGAAGCTCTTTAGTCCGATATGCGCCCGTTTCGCCGCTAGCTTACGGCCTCATCAGCTCGCCTTCACGACTTCTACGATCTCTTTAAGACGCTTGTCTGCCTCGTTCTCTACATCTACAGACATCGCCTGGACCGGTACGAAAATGTACTAGGCCATTAGGAGCATTAGGAGGAATGGTCATTTTTTATGTCAATTACTACTAAGAAACTAAGGCAATTTACAGTTATTGTAATAGGTAATAACAGCGTTAACAAGTACTAATTGCACTTTGATGAGTACAAAACCTTGTCCTCAATTTTAAATGTTAACGCTACAATAGGTAGGTACGCGAGTAGTTGGTGGACTCGATAATTTATTCGCAGTAGAGTATGAAATCAGAACGTATTACCTTTTGAACTATGGAACCCTGAAATAATAGCAAGTGATCGAATTAATGTTAAAGCTCATATCCACATCAACATCCTTGTGAGTTTGTCTCTTTCAGTTCCCCATAGCTTACTTTGTTACAGATAGAGAAAGAATATAGAAGACCATTGCCAAATCTCATGAAATTTTACGTTTTATGCACTTTTCAAAAGAGAAAGCGAAGTACTTATGCAAAAAGAGAAAAAAAACCACGACATGTAGGTATTGTTATTTAACGTACATGTTTTCACGATAGATTGGTTTGTGAAGAAAAAGGTTTTAACCTATTTTAGTAATTTTTAATGCTTTTCTTCAAAATATAAAGAAAAAACACTATCAGATATATCCTGTAGAGTAACATATATATTTTTCCGAATCGCTTGGTCAAACACTTTTCGAGAAAAACTGTTTCGTTTCTACGTATCTGCCGTACGTATACCCCAAACCGATCCGTTGAAACTTTGTAGCGACCGCAATACAATTAGAAAGCTAGGTTAATACGCGAAAAATGTGTAGACGAGAACAATATGTGCGACAGCGGAAGTTATAGGGAATTTGGCTAGTAAAAATTGTGTTTCTATAAGACATTATTCAGATGAAAATCCATTCCTCTCATTGTGTTTTTTTTTTTTTTGATGTCTTAATACCTAAAAACTAATAATATTTAAAAACGGTGTAAAATGTACAAATAACTTTTTTATACGTAACTGTCGCCGTCTGTTCAATTAATGCAACGATCGTGCGGATCTGACAATCGTTAACTGCGCGCTATTTTCTGACAATAGTGGTAACGATATTTTAATTGAAGCCTCGAATATAGCCCGTTTTTGCAATCGCAACTTTTTTTTTACGTTTTCTGTAGGAGAACTGAGGCAATTATAAATTATTTTCGGCATGAAAATTGCTACGTATTTTATGAAGGAGATAAGTAATGATTATAATTAACTTTCTTTTCATATGAAATGTGGCTCGATGAATTCGTCCCCTAATATGATAAATAAAATAATTGGAAAACCATCGAGAGGAAAGAGATATTTAAAAATATACAATGAGTCAGCAAATGAGCGTAGTTAAGAAAACCGGTCAAGTGCGAGTCGGACTCACGCCCTGAGGGTTCCATACAGTTATAAACAATATAGCGTATTGACGTGTTTATACCTATTTGCCTCCAGAATGTCACGTAAACGCATATTTCAATGTAAAAATATTAAATCAATATTTCTTCATGTGGTATAACAATAAATTAAGGATTTTCGTATATGTATGCTTTTATTTTTGCTGTATAATGCCTAGCGTCCTGCCAACTTTTATAATTTTTAGTTAACGGGAGTACCCTATAGGTTTTGATTTACCTATGAGGGTCAAAGTATGCGGCATAGACGGCTTTATTTTTTTATTGGGTTGACTTGAAGACCTGATTTTTTTTTACGGACCTATATAGAGACCTTAGGCCTGAGTACTAGATATGAATTTCAACTTGACACCTCCACGCGTTCATGAGAAAAAAAGTTTTGACAGACAGACGGACAACGAACTAAGGTTCCTTTTCCTTATGAGGTACGGAGCCCTAAAAATTTGCGATGGCAGAATATAAATAAAAGTAATTGGGATGTTTTCCGAATTCTGTCATTTTGCTGGAAAATCCGTATGCCCATTTTCCGAGCTACATAAAAACAACGAACGACTTGTATACAGCGACGAAATGAGGGTCGGGCGGTTGGCAGCGCGGCTTCCATTGAAATATGAAACCCGCTTTACCTAATTCCTTAGGCCATTTTCCGAATGGAAAAATTTACTCGGAGCTTTCTGAGCGCCATTCGCTATCCGCGAGCGATCACTTCTCTTTGCAAAGTGACGGTGCCTGTAAGAAAGGGTCGTCCACATAAATAATTGTTGCGTTTACGAATTCAACCACAGAGCGGCATAGCGGCCGGCGCACGTCAAGGAAATGTTGTAGCGGATTGATCACGAATGTAACTAATGGCTCGAAAGGTCGATAACAGCGGTCAACGCGTACAAAAATATCTTCGCTCTTATCTGTTTATGATGGGTTGGGTTAGAACGTTATTTTTCACCTTGTGCGAACAATTTATTGCTATCCAGTAAGCTATATGTACTCGTCTATGTTGCATATCTATTTTGGTGATCTGGAGTGGCTATAGCAGGCTTCACACGATGAGTTTGTTAAATTAGGAGCGTTACAACATTCTCGTGTGTCTTGTAGACTTTTGGATTACGGACACTTTAAAAGTTTATACGTTTCGCATCGCCATTTCGCATTTATTCTCAGATGGTCAGATTTTTTAATACATATATATCTATATAAAGTAGTTCTGTATGTATATGTAAAGTGTCGTGATAGCCCAGAGCGCAACAATCCTGTCTCAAATTTATAAGGCACGAAGCCGGGCGTGTACCAATGAGTTTTTCTGACTTAAGTACATAACTATCACTGACTCCGTGCCACGGAGAGCACGTTAAGCAGTCGGTCCCGGACGCTGTCAATAGATGGCGGTGGTTACAATCCCCAACCGGCAGTGGAGTAGCGTGGTGGATTTAAGCTCCAAACCCCCTCCTCACTCTGGGGGAGGCCTAGGCCCCTGCAGTGGGGTAAAATGGGCTTATGATGATGATGAAAGTAGTTGTGTCAACTTCTGAAAATGCGACTCAAGTCGCGTCAAAATTTGTGCCGTTTATGGATTTGATGCGCTTTCAGTAAGGGTAGCACATAGTTTAAGCGTTTTCAATGAGAAAATTTTAATGTTAAAAATGCAGTGATAAATTTGATGTCATTTAGTGGAACGAGGTCAGCATATCAGTAGTTACAACATTACTGAAGAATTGGGCATTGACCATTACACAGTTTTCACTAATTTCAAAAAGTCTGGATGTACAAGTAAGCTCGATGTTTTGGTGCCACACAATCTTACCGAAAGAAACTCAATGAACCGCGTACTCATGTGTGATTCTCTATTAAAACGTAATGAAAACATCGTTTTTAAAAGAGTAATTTCTGGTGATGAGAAGTGGGTCAATTGCGATAAGAACGCAAGGAAAAGATCATGGTCAAAGTACGGCCAAACAGACTATGGTAACACCCAAATTAACGCGCAATCAAGTGATGTTAAGTAGGTTTATGGTGGGATTGGAGTAGCATCGTTCATTGTGAGCTTTTACCGGCCAGGCACAACCACCGATTCCGATGTTGACTATTATTAACAACTGATAAGACTAAAACATGCGATTAAGACAAAACGGCTGGAATTTATCAATAAAAAGGTCTTTCATCATGATAACGCCAGGCCACACACCATATCTTGAACCACTCAAGATAAATTGAGTGAGTTGGCTGGTAAGAGTTAATGCATCCTTCATATAGTCCTGATTTTACACCCTCAGATTTCCACTTGTTTCGGTCTCTTCAAAATTATTTAGGTAGCGTAAAGTTAAATCAAGAGAAAACTGTCAAAACTTGTCGCATTTTTTTAACAACAAACCCCAAAATTTTTACAGAATTGCGATCATGTCGCTACCTACAAGAAGCATCAAGTTATCGAATGAAACACCACATATATACTTCAATTCAAACACCTTGTATTTGTATATAAAACACGATAGGACTTTCTCCCAACCTAATATAATATTTTATTAAAACTAAATTCAGCGCCACCTGACCTTGCCTTGCTCGTTTACTCTGTTTACAAGCTTCAGAACTCTATTAGCTATTATTCCCAGGGACGAGCTAACTCGTAATAAATCGAAATTGCCACCAGCTCCCTACGGGCTATTGGCCATTCCTAAAATATGTATATTTTAATTTGTGTAGATATTTACCCTAGGTAAAAACGTCGTAGATGTTACGTAATTGCTACATATTGCAGTAGGAGTTTTCTACTTCAACGGAAAGTCACAGACGTTATTTACCTCCGTAAAGTAGGACAACAAGAATATTGTGTTTGCAAACTATATCTCGCCTTCAGTTGCGTGGGTCAAATAATGGTCGAACGTTCGCCGCTTTAGCACTGTTCGATATTCATTTATTAATAATTAATACCAATGTCAACAATCCAGGAAATTATTATAATTATGTTACGCTAGGTATTAAGCTGCATGTCATTTTCATGCAATAATAATGTTATTCTTATTGATATAATTTGACAGTTCATAGATCAGTTACTTATGAATTAATCATCATCATAATCAGGCTTTCGGGCCACCACTCTTGGAGTACAGCCTTTACTCGACGTTTGGATTATAAACCGCTTAGCCTAGTGGGTAGTGACCCTGCCTACTGAGCTAGAGGTCCCGGGTTCGAATCCCAGGTCGGGTCAGTATTTTATGATGAATATTGATACTGGTACCGGCTCTTGGTTGTTATATGTAGGTATGTGGTGTCTTCGTTAGGTACCCAAAATACACGCTAATGCTTAGTTTGGGGTCTAGAAGTTGTTATGATGTATACGTTATTATTATTATTATAAAAGCACACATTCGCGTTAAACTTCTAGTACGCTCAGTCAGAGCTGGAACTGAAGTTTGGCGCGAACTATACTTGACAAACGATATCATTATGGAGACGATGTCGTAAGCAACAGATGGCGCGATAGAACAAAAGTCTGTATTGTCGCGTCGATGCAGTTTAGGGGCTGTTAATCTCTACCGTCACATAAGTGATAACGTCGGCGGAATTTGTGTCATTTATTTTACTTAAGTGTTAAGAAAATTAACAAGTTCTTGGTCAATACTTCTATGATATGGGAATCCAAACCACGACATTTGTACGAAAAGCGAATTGTTTAGCCACTCGGTTACAACATCGCGTTAAGTGAATGCGCATTGTTCTTGATGATTTCAAGAATTCGGATCTATTTGTAGAAGAAATCGTTGTAGCGTCTGTCTGTAGCTATTCCAATATATCGTTAATATGGCGTAACCTTCTAAATAAAATAAATTAAAAAAAAAAAAATTATGAGTGAGGCGTCATGGGAGGCCCAACAGATTAATATTTTTGAATAGAAATATCTTTAAATGAAATCGAAATAATTATTTTTTTACATAAAATTATTCACAAAACAAATAAACTTCAACGAGTTCTTAAAACTATAAATTTATTTTAAAATACCGTTAAGTAGAGAAGGGAAATGCTGAGGAATTTCGTATATAATGTCATAAAAATGTCGTGAAATGCCATGTAAGGTTATTAAATGTCATGACGTATAAAAAGGCATGAAAGGTCATAAAAGATTACAAAATATTATGAAAGGTTGAGAAAGGTCACGAAATGAATAGAAAAGTCATCAAATGTCATCAAATGTCATGACAGGTCATGAAATGTGTTAAGAGAGAAGCCGAATGATAGAATGGGACGTCCGATCAGAATATTTTCACTCCTATCCAAACGTGGTATTTGATGTTTCACATCAAAAAGATGTCAGATAGAGAACTCCTATAGTTTGAGCAGTACGGTGATAATACCAATTATCCTAAAATTCGGTAGCGAAGTTTCGAAACATAAAAAAAATTTAAATATCGTCTTTGAGGATAGCCTTTCGATCCGTGGCTTCGAATTGGCATCGCTATCTCCTTTTCAATTCCTCTTCTCCGACCTATTCCTGAGTGACAGAGATGACTAGAACAAGTTCCCAAAAATACCTATGAAATACCCGTCGAAACAGCTAGCGGGCCGTGACTGTTTCCACTCCTGGAATGTGTATGAATTGTAACCAAAATTTGCAGGGTCATCAATAAAAGATGTCCCTAGGGCGGTACGCATTTCTTTTAAAATCGCATTAATATCGAATTTAAGGCTCATTATTTTCAAAAACGAGAACCGACAGAAATCATGTTTTTCACGAATTTATTCTAAGATATCAAGGAAATAAAAACATACCGCCCTGTGACAGTATTTCTCCTATTACTTATATATTTTCTGTAAATATTGATACAGAAATACAACGAGAATTAGTCACGGACCGAACTCTCTTTTTTTTGTGTGAAAAGCCTACCTCCTTAAGTAAATTAGTAAAACTAAATCATGAAGATTAGTCACACAATATTTATGTCCGCCAATTTTTTAGAATACATTCAATATTACTGGAGTAATAAGATAAAATTTAAGAGGTTATTTAAATTTTTTCTTCTTCTATTGGTATGAGTGTAACTAAATGACATTCAAAATATTGTTATGTACTGGATAAGAAAAAAAGGACCATTTTCGAACTCACCTCGCCTTCCGCCGCTGCCGCCCGCCCGATCGCATCATCCGCGCCGTTCACGTTTCCGATATCTAATTTTGTTTGTGCGCTAACTAGACATCGAACGCAGTTATTCATACTTCATCGGCGTCGATATACCTTCCGGGACGTGTGCGGTATAAACAGTTCGTTACCTCAGTTCGTTTACCTTGTACGAGTGATTTACGCCTTCGGGCTTGCGAACCCTCGATCATACGAGGTCCGGAGAACCTCCGACCGACCGATATCGTTATGATAGAATTCAGGTGGAGCCGAAGCTTCTGCACCCGAAACTTATCTGGAGCCAGCCCGATAGAACGTACGATGGGAATTCGTGCGATGAATTAATTCGTCTCTCCCATATTATACTAACAAGATCATGAACGATAAGGACGGATTCCGGACCGAAGGGAACTCATCTCTTATCTTCACGTGGTTTTGCTAATTCTGTAGAACGTTAAAACATAATTATGCGCTCGTTAATGTTACCGTAAAATGTTATCGACGGGTCGGTTAGATATTACCTATCGATATTTATGAATTTTTATAAAAATACTCAAACCGTGAAACATGTTTCGCAAACTTTTTTCACAATTTTCAATTTTCCTATCGTTATATGTGTCTGTGTTTCTGTCCGTTTAGGAAGATTTAGAAAATTATGCCTATCTCGAAAATAACTTCTGGAGTAAAAAAATGTGTCCCATCCGGTTTTTCACTTAAGCTTCCCGGTGGCCTCTATGCGACCAATTAACATGTACACGTATAAGACAATTAAAAAAAAATGGGTCGATCTGATTTCGAGTTTCGATTCGTGTAGTAGTCAGAGCTAAGGAATAATCGTTTTATATGGTCGTATTTTTTAACTGCTGACGGCATTTTTAATACAGCATCACTTCTTAAATCTTTCTGAACGGAGAAAAAGACTGGCACATTTCATAAGGGCGTTGTAAATCTGCCGTAAAATGTCAATAAGAAAAATGGCCTCGGCCGACGGTCTATTTGGGTACATAGAACACTATTCGTAATACCGCGTCAGCCGAACCTTACAAAGTACCGTTACAGACTCCTCTACTTTAACAGAATACGACTAAACGACAGAGTGCGGTAGCATGCCCTCGATACGTTGTATTGTGATCACGACGCAGCGGCGAACATTTGTTACAGAGATAACAGCACACCAGAGACATGTTGTATTAATGTTGGTACAAAGACAATACCTCGATTCGGTGAACGGAGCACTTATTACACATAACTGAATGTCCCTAACCATATTTATAACACAAAATTTGTATTGATCAAAAACAAGTGTAATATATTAGTACACATAAGTACACAAAAGATGGAAAGCAATATAGTTTGATTAACTTTTTATATTTATACTAATGAAATATAAAGAGGTTATAATAAGACTGTTATTACGACCAACTGTTCAAGCACAATCGCATCTTGCAAATATTTTCAACATTCATTAACAATTTAAAATGCAGCAATTATGAGATTAAATATGAACAACTGAGGGTTCTAACTATAATAATAATAATAATACCTCAGACATCCCACACAGCGCCATCTAGTTCCAAACTAAGAAAAGCTTGTACTGTGGACATCAGACAACTGATATATATACTTAAATAATCTTCATAACATACATTACAACTATATTTTACCTTAGTAAGAATAGTAGAAATAGTTCTAAAGATCGCATAGTTTTTGGAAGTAGGCCACGCAGACAATGGGCTTGGATCAAAATTTTGATGTTACGCTGATGATCTATTATGTGTTTTTAAAAATTTGCCAGATACTTGTAAAAATTCATTTTACGTTGAAATTGTTCCTTTGACGTCATCTGGGCGGTTGAGCTTATTGCGCTGCTTTCCACAGTAAAAAACCAAAGCTAAAACTAAATAAAAAATATTGAGGCATATGGCAAATGAAATTGTAATATGAATCAATCAATATATTATGACTTTACTTAGTTTTAGATAATGCAAATAATAAACCTCTGTCCAGATGACGTCACAGGGATATTTTCTTATTCAAAGGTCGGAAAAAATAATTAAGTAATTAAGAAAATTGCAAACCGAAAACTGTCTACTGTTTATAACCCCTAACGCAAAAAGAGAAGTGTTATAAGTTTGACTTGTGTGTGTATCTGTGTACCTGATTATTTGTCCGTGGCATCGTAGCTCCCAAATGGATGAACCGATTTGGATGCGGATTCTTTTATATGAAAGCTGAATTAGTTGGGAGTGTTCTTAGCTATGTTTGATGAAAATCAGTCCAAGATGGCCGCCGCCACAAAATGGCGGATATCATATTTTTTCGCTACTCCATCAATATGGGTATCAGATAAAAGGACTTGACTAGCGGAATACTATACACTATGACAAATTTCAAATCCAAGATGGCCGCCATCACAAAAAAGGCGAATTACATTTTTTCACAAACCCATCAATGTGGGTAGCAAATGAAAGGGCTTGACTAGTAAAATGATGTACACTATATTGAAAGGGAATGAGAAATTTTAACGAAATGAAAACTAATATTTTTTTGTCTGATCATATACGAATTAGTTTTGCTAAATAAATAACTAAGTTTAAAAATTGTTTTTTAGTTGAATTTTCCAACTTGACAGTTTCACTCTACCAGCGCGTACCTACCTTATTGTTTATAGTACACTGTGTATGTAATAACAAAATTCAACAGACATTAAAAGAGCGTGTAAGCCGAGAGGACGTTTGGTGTCATCAGTCATGCAACCACTCGAGGTGGCCACTCTGGCCAGCGCTTTCGTTATGGATGTCGGCGAGCGGCGATCCGCAATCTGTCATCGCCGAAACGGATGGGCCGTTGACTTTTTGTGCACATTATGTCTCGCTAAATACCATGCTTATCCACAGATTGCCAGGTGCCATTATTTTATAAGTTTTTCTTTTTTGTCCGTAACAAAAGTCCGCGACTGACGCAATGATTATTTTCTGTATATTTAATATTAATAAATAAAAGATCCTCATAATGAATGTAAAATAATTGCGTTTATTTGATTTACCACGTCAGATGTCTTCTTTATATAGAACTTCGTAATGAAACGCATCGAATTTCTTCCATAAAACATTACCTCCCGCAGAGGCGCACGGCGACGCGTCTCTTTCACGGCCTAATGTTTATTGAATTATAAATCATCATTTGCAATTTTATGCTTTTGCCGTGTTATCATTAAAACACTTGTGGTCGTTCATTCTTTCTCGGTTCTTGATTTCGTCGAAACGTTTATGAAAGGGCATGCTTTTTATCGAATAATTTTAGGCTCATTTTAATTATACTCTGCTATAAATCAAGTTTCGATCGTCGTTGTCGAACCACAAAATCACGATTTAAATTGAACATGTGTTCGTCAGATCAAGGCACGCAAGGCGAACGTCTTCGCTACCTGTTTTTGTCATCTGACTCGAAATGGTCCAAGAATTAAATGTGCTCGCTCGTTGTCTCTCTGAGTGGTATGATTTAATGGGCATGACGTTTTTCAGAGTACATTATACGACAATTTTGTTACAAGAAGCAAAATGTTTTTTTTTATCGACCACGGGACTACACGTTTGTATTATTTCGACTTTAACACAAATTGCATTAGCACATATTCTTGCAATTGCAAATTGTAAGCTGTCTCTCTGCTTGATTGGATCAACACCAGCTCAGTGGGTGTTGACGAAATTTATATTTTCTCAGTAGGTACACTTTGCATTGTCCCGTGGGAATGAGACATTTCACCGTAGCGAAAAGTATCCTCATGTTGATCAAGGTACACTTACTAAATTATCTTCATGCCAATTTTCATTAAAATCTCCACAATAGTCTTCACGCATTGCGTGCACACGCACACAGACAGACAAAAAATCCAAATTCTAAAAAAAAAATATTTTTATATCTAAATCGATAAGTATCTGCACTATAATCACATTTTTCAAAAATGTTTCGTTAAAATTTTACTATGTGTATATAGATGATGTAACTTAATTTTCAATCGATCATCCAAGTGAATAGCGTTACTTAAAAATGTTAAGTTCTATTTCAAAAACTAGAAGTGCTTGTGTTTCGAAGCTATTGATAGCATCTCCGCGGGTTGTGTTTTACTCCCTGACAACAAAAAATTGATAGAAATTCAATCTCAGCTCCTCACCGTAGATGTCGTAAAGAGTTGTGCGGTTATTACATCGGGGCTCTCGGGACACACGGAAATTGTTGGAGACTTTGTAGGAGCCATATTTTATTTTATTTCCACGTTAGTACGTGGAGTGATATAGCTGTATGGTTTCTAATTTTGATTGGTAACTCAGTGTTATATACTGGAGACGTACTTTTTTCTTCTTTTTTCTCTTTTCATTAAACTCATTCATGTAGATTTCCAGAAGACGTGAAGCCGTGATAATGTTATCTAATTTTCCACTAAGTTGTGCCCGATTATTTTTGTAGTGATGATGCAAAGAATATCCCATAAGCGCCATGCTTTATTGTATTAACAGACTAGGTACCAGTGGGTGGAACGTGCTCTTTGTCGTCACGACCTTATACCGAGCGGAGACCACTTTGGTACCAATAATTTGATTTGGTGCCCATTCCTGGTACTGATTTGTCTCATGCATTAAAAGAAAAACTATTTGTAAATTATTATGTTTATTTTAAAGGTCGTCTTGCCATTTCTCTGCTTGTTTTAAACAAGAGGTTTATTTCAGATATTAAAAAGATTTGTAATTGACAATATTGACTACAAATTATCACCAGATTTATATTTTTTTACTAGATAAATTGCACAAAAAAGTTGTCATAGTTATTAAACAAAAATGTAGAAAGACAACTCCGATCGATATTATTATTGATTACAATTAAAAACATAATTTTTAAGATCCTGCTGGTGTAACGCCATCATCGCATATGAAAACGTAAGCATTTCATGTCTTTAATTCTTTTAATAAAACATAAACTAAAAAGTTAAAAATAAAATTTTCACTTTAAAGAAAGGAGCATTAACAGGCGGCATATAGTTAATGAAGTCGGTGCCTACTCACTCAGACACTTTAAATTGTGTTCTATATTTGTTATAGTTATAAATATATCATTGTTGTAATCGTTATTACCTAATAAGTACCCTTTCAAAGTGTGTGAGTTGGCACCGACTTCATTAACTATATGCCGCCTGTTAATGCTCCTTTCTTTAAAGTGAAAATTTTATTTTTAACTTTTTAGTTTATGTTTTTGAAGTCGATTTTTTTTTTTTTTTAAATTATTTTATTTTTCAATTTTTAGTTGAACGCATCTGTAACTTATTTGTATTTAGTATAAATGGGGCTACTAAACGCGCTACTCTAATGAGACAGAACCGCGATTACGCAACGTAAATTCAGTGTCAAATTGACGCATCAGCATGCCTAGTAGGCAGTGGTATTCCTATGTAAAACTTCAATCTTAATTATTATTTTTGTGCGAACTGAACATTTTGGCATATTCAACCGTATGAAGGAAGCCCAACAAAAAGTAACTGCTGTAAATCGTTGAGGAATTCCCTCGACTGTTTATGGTCTTCATCATCAGACCTGTAATGGCACTTATAACCCATATGAGTGCAAAGTTCTCTTCAATAGAAATGAATTAAGTCCAAACACCAGGTAATTGCTGTAAATCGTTAAGGAGTTCCCTCGCTTGTGTATGGTCTCCATCATCAGATCTGTAATGGTACTTATAACCCATATGGGTGCAAAGTTCTCATTAATAGAAATTAATTAAGTCCAAACGCCAGGTAATTGCTGTAAATTGTTGAGGAGTTCCCTCGATTGTGTATGGTCTCCATCATCAGACCTGTAATGGCACTTATAATCCATATGGGTGCAAAGATCTCATCAATAGAAATGAATCAAGTCCAAACACCAGGTAATTGCTGTAAATCGTTAAGGAATTCCCTCGACTGTTTATGGTCTTCATCATCAGACCTGTAATGGCACTTATAACCCATATAAGTGCAAAGTTCTCTTCAATAGAAATGAATTAAGTCCAAACACCAGGTAATTGCTGTAAATCGTTGAGGAGTTCCTTCGATTGTGTATGGTCTCTATCATCAGACCTGTAATGGCACTTATAATCCATATGAGTGCAAGGTTCTCATCAATAGAAATGAATAAAGTTAAAACCCAGCTAATTGCTGTAAATCGTTAAGGAATTCCCTCGACTGTTTATGGTCTTCATCATCAGACCTGTAATGGCACTTATAACCCATATGAGTGCAAAGTTCTCTTCAATAGAAATGAATTAAGTCCAAACACCAGGTAATTGCTGTAAATCGTTAAGGAGTTCCCTCGCTTGTGTATGGTCTCCATCATCAGATCTTTAATGGTACTTATAACCCATACGGGTGCAAAGTTCTCATCAATAGAAATTAATTAAGTCCAAACACCAGGTAATTGCTGTAAATCGTTAAGGAGTTCCTTCGACTGTGTATGGTAACCATCATCAGACCTGTAATGGTACTTATAACCCATATGGGTTCAAAGTTCTCATTAATAGAAATGAATTAAGTCCAAACGCCAGGTAATTGCTGTAAATTGTTGAGGAGTTCCCTCGATTGTGTATGGTCTCCATCATCAGACCTGTAATGGCATTTATAATCCATATGGGTGCAAAGATCTCATCAATAGAAATGAATCAAGTCCAAACACCAGGTAATTGCTGTAAGTCGTTGAGGAGTTCCCTCGACTGTCTTTCAGCTCCATCATCAGATCGACTCCCGACCTTCATTAAATAGTACTATTAGTAGTATTTTATCAAAATACTTAAAATACGATACTTTAAAATACGATTTTCGAAGGTTGCCCTCGATTTCTCTGGGATGCCATCATCAGATCCTGGTTTCCTTATCATGGTACCATTTCGGAGATATCTCCCTTTCACAAAAAAAATATCATCCAATTCGGTTCATAAACAACGAAGTTATCCCTGAACACACATAAAAAAAAAAAAAAAAACATATTTACGGTCGAATTGAGTAACCTCCTTCTTTTTGAAGTCGCTTAAAAACTTCGAATTCCAGTTTTGATTTCTCTAATTACTAATGTTTTTAGTTAAGGGTGCAATTACAAAATAACAGCATGTTTAGGTACATTTGTAAGAAGTTTGGAAAGGTATATCGTTATAAAGCTAATTCTGAATAAGGAATAGTTGTAACCCACTTTTGTCGAAATCTCGGAAAATGAATATTTTTCGGTACATATCTAGAGGATGCAGAACCGGCACTTATTCAAGAACCGGGTTTTCGGTTCCGGAACCGAAAAGAACCGGGTAGAACCGGCACCCGGTTCTTTTCGGTTTTTCACGTAGAATCGGGAAGTATTAGTTAAAAGTATTTTTATTTGTATTGCGTAACTATACCGGGTATTCGGCCGTACGTAGTTCAAACTTATAGAGCGTATAATAGAGCTTACCGAAAAAACAAAAAGTTAAAAAATAGTGATTTTAAAAAATGAAGCTTTAAACATGTTTCTCTCGAAGACCGTTTGCGCCATCTACTCACTTGATACTTTTTGTTTAGTTCCGTAAACAAGTGCGACAAGGGCGTTAGGCGTTCCGTGACAAGGGCGACGTATTTAATTATAAATCTTTAAGTATTCTAAACTGCTTTGTGTTAATATTTTATTTGAGGGCTTGATGTATGAACACCTATTTAACCATTTCAGCCATTTACTGAGTATTCACCAGCATGATTTTGTTAATAATGGATTTACTGCCTCCAATCTGCTCATCTATAGTAAATATCTCTGTCACGTATTCAATGATAAAATTCAAGTTGATTCAGTGTACACAAATTTTGCCAAGGCATTCGATCGTGTCAATCACGAAATTTTACAGGCGAAAATGCAGCACCTTCGAATTCATGAATCCTTGCATTGTTGGCTCAGATCTTATCTACTGTATCGATCGCAATTGGTTTGTGCGTATGGATATGAGTCCTACCCTTTCACGGCAACCTCTGGGATTCCACAGTGTTTATTACTGTTCTAAGTGTTTATTAGTGACCTTCTGACTTGCAACTGCTTATCTTATGCTGATGATCTCAAACTTTTCTTACCCATTCGTCAGATTGTCGTCTACTACAGTACAATCTGAGTCTGTTGCACTCTTGGTGCGAGAATAATCTAATGTCCATGAATATCTTGAAGAGCCACTATATATCTTTCACCAAGAATGAGATAATAATTTACTATCTGTACAATATAAACGGGTCTCCATTGAAGCGCGTCAACGTGGTTCGTGATTTGGGGGTGTTGTTTGATAGTGTGCTCAGATCTCTTTATGGGTGGATGGTGCGCAGGGCTCGCTAGATGCTAGGGGTTCATTTTCCGAGTCAGTAAGGCCTTCAGAAGAAAGGAGTCCTTCCTTATACTTTACACTTCAATGGTCCGTAGCCTTCTGAATATTGTTCCTCTGTTTGGTGTCCGATTTGTCAGGTTCCTACTAATCGAGTCGAGTCAGTTCTAGCACGTTTCCTGCGCTGTCTCAGCATTAAGCTGGACCTGAGGAAAAGACTTCTAGAGTATAATGATTACCTGAAGTACTTTCATCTTCAGTATTTAGATCAGACGTAAATTTATGGACTTGTGCCTTCTTCACAAGACATTTAACGGTGTCAGAGACAACAAACATCGTTTACTAATAATAATGTCTCTTAAAACAGTACAAATACATAGGTTTAGTAGTCTATATAACGCTTTGAATGATGAATGCGACATACATCACTACAATTATGTCTCATTTAAAAGAACTTTATCCAAATTATAAATGTTTTCCTTTCTTTATTATATGGTCGTTTTTGTTAGATTATTGCTATGCACTAATTTGCAATGCCGTCTATAGCTACGAAGGTCAACAGACTCACAGCCATTGCATTTTGTACATTTTCTAGATTTACCTATTTCTAAGTGTGTTAACTGTTGCTGTATCTATGTAATAAATAAGTAAATAAAGCATTAGTTTGCGCCATCTGCTCACTTGAAACTTTTTGTTTAGTTCTCTATTAGTTTGGAGTACGTCCAGCCGAACACCCAGTATACCTATAGGTGTTCTAATCACAAATTTTTATCTGTTAAATTTCTAATAATTGTGCTCTTTGGACTGTGGTTCAAAGATTTATAGGTATTTGTTAGACTGCTTATATGAGCGCACGGAGAGTACGTTTAAGCTTTCATCAAGATGCAAGATGGAGGAATTGGTGGAATAGTGAGTCCGCGCGCCTTCTCGCCGCTCGTGGCTTGTTTCTTGACTTAGTTAGCTCCCGTACCGTTTTTTTTTCAACATTCCGCATTTTACTTTTGCACATGGTTGTTTTATTGTAAAGCAAATATCTTTATATAATTGAATAAAATAAAAAACCCGAAGAACCGGGTAGTCCCGGGTATTGCGATTTTGGGACCGGTTCTCCAGATTAGGTAAGAACCGGGTATACCCGGTTCTCTTGGAACCGGGTAGAACCGGGTGCATGCTCTATACATATCACACCATCATCACAAGGTTTTTTGAGATTAAAAAATCATTTAAGTATTGTTAATACTTCATCCCTTCTTTCTGTCAGAGGAAATTTTAATAATAAACGTTAAAGTGACAAAAAAAAATTATCAATAATATGCAATTTCACCATAATTTCGCCATATTAATTTGTATGAGCTGACAGTTCATTAACAAGTGAACACGATATCGTGTTTCAGTTCGCTGTGAGCAGCGCTAGCGAAGGGTTGGGTGTATTATTTTTTTCTTTTCCGGCCGAATGTTGTACGTATGCTAAAGTTGAACTCAATCACTCTTGAGACTTAGCTGTAAATAAATATATAATATTATTTTATGAATTAAATTAGTATTAATTATTTTTTTGTTACTAAGCAGATAGCTTAGCAATTAAACATAAAATAAAAGTCTTACACTAACTATACAATTATACAATATATATACAACGTGCTCCCGAGGTACCCAAGGGATTTTGCCCAGCGATTCTAGAGATAAAGATAAGAAAAAAATTTAAATACTTTTTTATTACATATGATGCAAGTACGGTAAACTGCATATTATAATAAACATTATAGTTATTATTATAAACCGATGACTATAATAGCCAGCTTACTGAGTACGAGCTACATATGACGTTTTTCAATACATTTGCGATTACAATTAGGTAGATATTAGCGAGTTGCTTTTTGCGGTTTACGCATGCGTTACAAACGGAATGCTTGTTTGTGATTGGTGTAAAGTAAAAAAGGCCTAGTACTGTAAAATACAACATTACGGTACAAGTTTCGATGCCATAATACCGTATTAATAGCAAATGTATTGAAAAAAGTATTATTCGTTGTTGTAATAATGTAAACAGACTTGTTTTTTTTTTTTAGTAAGATGTACCGAATAATGATAAAATTTTAATCTGTACGAAACAGACTTTATTTTAGTAGTTTCAGCCCACCAAAAAAGAAGTTTAAAATGGGAGACGCTTTTTTTCAGTTTTGACTACCGGTATCGATGTTGAAAGCACTCGTTCTGGATACAAAGAGTTCAAACCGGCAGCCAATTTTTTTAGTTTCGTGATCGTAGACCACGCGGATCCTTAGATATCGATTTTGAAAGCAAACACTCCAAAAATAAAAAAGTTTAAAATGGTAGCCACTTTTTTCTTTTTCAATTTTGACCACAGATTCCTGATGGGAGACCACGCGAACCTATAACTATCGATGTTGAAAGCAATCAATCCAGATACAAAAAGTTTCAAATGGCAGCCATTTCTTTTAGTTCTGACCATCTGACCAAAGATTAGTGAACGGAGACCATAAAGACTCTTAGAAATTGTTTTTGAAAGCAATCGGTCCAGAATCAAAAATAGTTGAAGTTGACGAAATGGGAAATAAAAAAGGCACCTCATTCAATGCGAACTCGGCTTCGCCACGTATCACAAACAAAATGCACTCGTATTGCACAACTGTTCATAGGATAACTGTGGCACAGTATTGTCTAATTTTTTTTTTTATGAAACTTTAAGACACGTCTCAAGCCACAGCAATAACACAAGCTTTGCTTTAGTTTGGGGCTAGATGGCGCTGTGTGGGATGTCTCAGGTATTATTACTTAAAACAAAGCAACATTTATAAAGCTGACATAAAAGAAAACTAATTATTCAATAAATAAAATTAATAATGATCAAGACTAATTAATAGCGCCAAGTATGTGTGCGTGGTTCAGATGGGCGTGTAGTTGTAAGCAAGCTGTCAAGTACAACCTATTTTCGAGCTGTCACCTTTTGTAATTGTATTTCCATTTTATAGTACCAACTAAAGAATTTTTATAATTTTATTACCATTAAAGTCAAATCCTAGTATTCTTAATGCCTTATAACTGCGGTAGATTATGAAGCTAACGCTTACTAAACGCCAAACAATTTATACCAAGCGCTGGCCAGTTGCCAAGTTTTCAATATAAAGATTCGTGCCGGCAGTATATGTCACAAACGCTTGGCCCTAGTCTCCGCCTTCTTCAATTAACCATCCCATCTCCTGAATTATTACTGAGTTTCAATATTATAGGCCGTCGGTTAAGGCCCTTTTTCTCATGTGTCGTGTCTAATGCCATGATCGTTAAAGAAGAATTACAAAGTAACGCTATGTCAAAAATGCAGTCTGCAGTAAAAAAGTAAAACCTTGCAAAACAATCGTTTCTTAGCCCTCTAACTCCTACCTCACCAATCGAAGTTGAAAGAGAATCAATTTTTTCATAAATAAATTTAGATTTTAATGTGACCTATGACCACACTTCCTCTGAAGCGCCTTATACGTACTATATTATGTATGTTACTGGTCTCTGATTTAATGATTTAATACGGTACATTGGTTAAACCTTCCTATCATCATATGTACCCGTCTATCCGTTTACGAAGATTTATCAAGTTTTGCCCGTCCCAAAAATGCCGTCTTAATTTAAAGAAAAAAGTAGACGGGCGGGTTTCCATGTGTAGTTGCCGGTCAACACGATAGAACTGAATAACGGCCTCGGCGGACGGTCTATTAGTATTTAACTTTCTAATTTCTGAACGTCATGCTCATTAGGCAGATATTGAAAATTAAGTCGGTTAGAAAATGAAAATAACATGATTTGCCTTATTTAAATTATGTTGACGCAGGTATTGTTAACTGCGGCTCTACCCACGTGAATAGCTTGAAGTTGAATGTATGAAAAATACGATGTACAGTATGATTTATTGCTCTGATTTCATGTAAGATATATTTACACTGCTGTTCACGTCACACGGGTAGGTTTTGGTAGTTTTCCCCCATTTATTTCACTTGTGGTGAAACCACATCAATATCCCTTAAATGATTTTTAAATTATACACGGACAAACGTACATTGAATTGTTTGTCATGTTAACCGATAAATTAATATCCTATAGATCGGCATAATTTTTTCCATGGATATAATTTATGAGCTAAAGGGTGACATAGGCTTCTTGTTATCTCGGAAAAAGGTACAGTTTCTGTGGGATAATTATTATTTATGCTATAACAGTTGAATTGAGATAGCGAAGGTCCCCACCGCCTCACCACTGGAGACACGGTAAGACGCAACGTAACATTATTTTTTGTCTTTCGACGTGTTTCTAGAACATTTCACTGCATAATTCTTTATGCGATCAAAAATATAAATTTCCTTGCTAACGGGCATTTGTCGACTAACGACGGGTACCAGGCATACGCTACTAGCGGGGTGTATGAGCGGTATTTCTTTCGATAGCGTGCTGTATTTCTAATGAGGAACGGGGCAGGTGCGTTTCGCCACTTTTATGGCTGAACAGATTCTGATAAAATTTACTAAATATATACGAAGATGTATAACGTTTGAAATAACACACAGGATTAATTTCACTCCTAAAATTACACGGTTCCTGTGAGATAGCTATTTTTCCGCGGTCGAATAGCTAGTAGGATATTACTTAAATTATATTCAACGTTATTGTAGTGACGATTGAGTGTTTTATTTTTGTATTTTTTGGATAGTCTATTATTTTTGTTTTTATGAATTTACCTTCAGCCAATTTTTTAATCAAATGACTCGTACTTGGCAACTGAGTCTGTGTTGTTTTTAAAAGGAAAGTTATGCGCTCCTCAGAATCATCTCGGATAAACTTTTCCGTTCTCAGCCTACGTTAAGATTATCTTTTCAGTGATGATATTAAATTTTAAAGTTTATGTGAAGTTCGAGTAACTTATACTTTGAAAATGATTTGCCAAAGCTTTCAAGAAACATTAATTTATTTTAGGTAGACATTTCTCGCAATTGGTGATTACCCACATGTCGCAACTTTGTAAAACTTAATATTTTTAATACATAGATATTAATTTTAATTAATATATATATATATATATATATATATATATATATATATATATATATATATATATATATATATATATTATAGTAACTACTATTTACTGTAAATATATTTAGCATATATCTGATTAACACATATGTTAGCAAAAAAAGATACAAATCCATAATTCAATTGAATTTGAAAATGGGCGTTTGTCTTACAAAATAGCAAATTTAATCTTGAAGTTAAGAGTTTAGCTATGTATGATGATACAGGGCTTGTCTAGTCCTATAACATTTACCTGAAACATTTTTAGCTAAAATATATCGCAAAAACTGGACTGACTGGAGAGGGAAGGGGTTGAAAGAACAGGGGAGGAGGTTTTCATGTTATTTCTATCAGTGGGAACCTGTAAATGGTTGTCAATCACTCATTGCTAATTATATTAATTTGTGTATAACTGTTGGTTCTCCTTTAATATAAATAAATGACAGAGAAAGATTGAAAGAGCAACACTATAGGTAGTATAACTTTTTATTAGTCTCATGAGACTTAAGGATTCTTGGTGAAACATAAAGAATGAAGTGGCACCTGCCGTCGAAGGTTTTTGAAATAGAATAGCAGTTGCAAGAGAGAGTTTTAACAACCAGAAAATTGAAACTTGTCTACAAGTATTTTAAAAGGCATGCATAACCGCTAAATCGAGTTAAGCGCCTCGGGTTCATAAAAAAAATCTTTAAATGTTATCACATTGAGCTCGGCAACTTTCCTTCCAACTCGTGGAATAAGCATTAACCGCTTTCTTGTCATTTGTATACAACAACTGGGCGATGAAGTTCCGGTCTATTGTCAGTTACGCGCTGGCTGGCTTATTATTGACCATTCCTAACTCGGTTGTTTGTTGCCGAAGTGCGTCGCTTTGAAGCGAACCTCAACTTTGTGAACGCTGTGGGCCGCGACGTCTCTTTTTTTTATCTCGTCGTTTTATTGCGAAAGTTTCCCTTTGAGTCATGCATTAATTGAGATTTCGGTGAAAAAATTCGTTCAAAGTTCGAGTTTATTGTGAATAATTCCATTTACGGTTCAAAGTCGAAATTTTAGTTACGGTTTCGATCATTGGTGTATTACATAGATGTGGCATCACAATAGTTGTACTTCACTTCACTTCATCAGCTCATTTTTACCCCACTGCAGGGGCTCAGGCATCCCCCAGAGTGAGGGGGGCTTGAAGCTTAAATTAATCCACCACGCTGCTCCACTGCGGGTTGGAGATTGTAACGACCGCTATCTATCGACAGCGTCCGGGACCGGCTGCTTAACGTGTTCTCCGAGGCACGGAGTCAGTGATTGTTATGTACTTAAGCCAGAAAAACTCATTGGTACACACCCGGATTCGAACCATGGCCCTATGGTCTTATAAATTTGAGACGGGTTCGCTGCGCTTTGGGCTATCACGACATAGTCATATCACGACAATAGTTTTACATGGTCCGCTAATTTTTGTGACGAATTATCACCAGATAATAATAGACCTAATAGTTTATTTGATAATTTTTCTTTCTGTTCGAATGAAAATCGGCCCATATCTAGCTATAGTGACAACCGATTTCTACATAGTGATGTCTATCTATGGTTTACATACACAGAAACTTCTATACGTAATTTATTTACGTGTGTTTCACACGGTTTTTTAAGCGATTCAAAGTGGTTAGTATAATACTTGTAGAAAATCTCTGCGAATTCTACTCGACGTGTTGCGTGGCCACTATTGATACCGTTGATATTATGCATTTTATATATTTTTTTCAAATTTATGACAGAAACCTCCTATCTTCATAAACCCTAATATTTTCAGTGCGTTTAGTATATATATTCACGTCATACCCTGATGGTGACGCTGCGGCTCAATTTCCCACGAAACCGTGGTCTACCGTGCTACAGTTATGAAGCAACCGTAGGATGAGAGCTAAGCTGTTTATACATTAAAATAAGAATAGGCACCGTTCAATAATATAGAAATCATTTTGTTGAAAATTTCTCAAAGGTTCAATCGTGGGAATCGCACTGAGAAAAGGCTTCATCATCAGTCGAGCAATGGATGACGGCCATAATAAAAAAACGATTGGAGGAATACGAAGTAAAATTATATATGCGTCAGTGAAAATTATGGTTCCTATAACGTAGTTGTTTTCTCCTCAGTTTCCTCATAGTTATGATGAACTCAGTCATCAATTGCTCAACTGATAGTGAATTATCACATTTTTTAAAGAACACTTTTTCAGTGTGGTAAATTAGCTGCTTGTCTCATTTATTGGCAATATAATAGTGGATAAGTAGACGCAGTGGGGGCAATGCATACGGCTCATACTCCTGCAGACCGAGCGGGTGTCAGGCATGCATTATGCAGACGCAGCGCTTTCGACTGGCACTCCTTCGCAGTTCGCACATCCATTGTGCAACTTTAATGAGTTATGCAGCCGCGATATATATAATATTGTTCTCTAGGGAGATGTTTCTAGAGTGTTCTCTTTTAAAGCGTCGAAGGTATTTACAAAAAAATCTATTTTTAGGTTTCATACCTCGATGTAGTGACCTAGTGACGACGCGAAACCTTTTATTGTCCTGATTTATGCGTCCGTCAGTTCAAGCGTCTAAATTCCAAATGATTTGTCGTCCCAAATTATAATTTCATACAACGATAGACAGTTGAAACGATACGTGCATAAATTTGAAGACGTTTTAAAAATCAGTTTCACATCCTGATTCGGGCCAATGAATCAATTTTTGACATTGAAAACACAAAACGAAACGTTAAATAGAGATAAATATTAATAAGTCACCTGCCATATAAAAAAATCTGCATCCCAATCCGTTCATCCGTTTGGGAGCTACGATGCCACGGGCAGATACACAGATACACACATAAGTCAAACTTATAACACCCCTCTTTTTGCGTCGGGGGTTAAAAAGGTGGTCCTTTTTTTTTTTATATTCATATTTTTGAAGAGGCTTTTATCCCGTGTGAGATATGTCAGCCTCGTTGGTAGCTATTGTAATATGTATACATATATGCCTTTAGTAATCAAGTCCGCGGGTCAATACATATTTATGTACATAATTATATATAATGTCAGCAAAATCGGACTCAGGCTCACTCAGGATGCTCTGGAAAGATCCCAGATTCGAATCTCCAGCACCTAATTTGGTCGTCATCGATATTCTCTCCGTCTTACACCGGTCACACTCCATCAATATATGGGTTACATCCTCAATCTTTCGACAAATATCACAATTTGGAGATTCAGTTTTTTTCATGAAAAAGGTGGTCCTTGAAAAAAAGTGAATAATAAAATAATTGTACTTTATTTTATAATCGACATAAAATAATAAAAAAAATAAATTTAATTAACCGTCGTGCATGCGGTTACGTTAATGACTGGAGTATACTTATGTAGTACATCGGCCATGCAGCACGGTTAATCAAAACCTAATTTAAAAAAAATATAACTGTGCACTGTTTCATTTTAATAATTGTCATAAATGGCTTTTTTGCTTACTTCCGAAGATGAAAATTGCTTGTTCTGTTAATGTCAGATCCCTAGACCGAATCACGTTCGCTTACACCTGGGGCTGACCAAAAGAAGGGAGAGTGGGTTGCCCGATGTCGTCTAGACCCGCGCCATGACATTCGCAGTTATTATTTTTTTACAAAATATTTAATAAGATTCAAATTTACAAGTACTTGACGGCTCAAATATTTCTCTTATTAAATTACTTATCCAGAGAGATATTTTTCATTGCATGACAATTATTATAGTTGGTATAATCAGCACAAAACTGATTTTTAATCATCAACAAAAGCTATGTGATTGCAAAACAATTTAATGTGTTGAAGTAAAATAAATCAAGTTTGAAAGTACCGAAAAATTTAGTTCGAAAACTAATTAAGTAATTACTATAAACCAAACCTGCATTTTAGAGACCGAGCTGTCAATCCTAAAAACGAAAATTTCTTAGACCAGACAATCTCTGTATGAAGATAATATATTGACTCCACCGATACAGGCTAGGCCTAGTGGTGGAGTTATTGTACTTCAATAATGTATATAATATTTTTTGGTGAATAAACGTTATTATTAGTATTATTATTATTATAATACTTTGGTCTGTGCTTTGGTATAGTTTCATCTGAGTAGAATGTATGCGCGTATTCCATTCGAACTGGACCATTTTTTATTTCGTGTTTGATAAAAGCTTCTATTGAGAAATAGCCACAGTTTAGATGAAAACGTTCAATTTTCGGTAAAGATTTTTTACAAAATCTTTAAAGATAAAAACAGGAGAGAAGAAAAGCACAAATGAAATGTTCTCCGCGTCAAGAGGCTGCTGACGCCGACTTTCTAATAGAAAATTTTCATATTCATAAGGACGTGGGAAATTTGCATATAAAACGAGCAACTTGACGTCGCACCTCCCCCATTGCTGGTTCAAGCACCTTGTTTTCCATTCTGTCGCTTGTAAAAAGTCATGAAACCTTATAATTTAACGAGTCAGTGAGATCGCTTTTCCTGTGGAAATGCCAAACAACGAAAGTGTTACGCGTCGGCTACTGCATCGAATATCACTATGTATATTATTTATAAGTAGCTCGTTGAGTGAACTTCCTAAACATTGAGAGGATTGTGTGCTGGCTAATTTCCATACAAACGGCGTCAATGGTTGCACCTCATTAAACCTTAACCGATTGGCGCAAAATATGTATATATGGTATTCAGATCAACAAGAACTAGGTTAATTTTTTAAATATTTTGATACATAATAAGAAAAAAACTTAAATGCACGGGGTTATTTTTTGTTTTATTTTGTTATTTTTTACAACGTATGAAAATGCAATTAGTTTCAAGTCGAACATGTTTTGGGAAATGAAACGGTTTCAAAAAAAAATGCGCGTTTAGGTTTTATTGTTTCTTATGATGTAACAAAATATTTTATAAATGAAAAACGATACGTGTGTAAATCTAGTTTTTTGTGGATCTGAATATAACTTTTTTTTTGCGTTAATCGGTTAAGGTTTAATGGGGTGCAACCGTTAACGTAAATTTGCCAGTACACATTCCTTTTAATTTTTGCATTTACCTAAAATGTTATTAGATAATATTTCAAGTTTTTTAATATGAATCGTATCCTTGTAAAGTATTCTCAGAATTGGATTAACAGTTTAAAAAGTTAGCGAGAGCATCAAGAACGAATGAAAGATCAAAGTTATATTCATAGATATCTGAGATTGGAAAAAACTTTTATTACTTCGTTACATTTTATGATCAGTCTTACAGTTTCTCAATTTATTTACTTCGAGAAAAATCTGTCATGGGTGTAGTTACACAAACATTAAACTAAACATAAAGATAAACTTTGTAGCTTATTCCGACAAAAAATATTTAATTGTTCCCATTATAATCCCAGATATAAAATAGCTGAACAGTAAATGATTAGTTTTCCTTGGATTTTCGTAATGGAGTGGGAGGGCATGTCACAAAGTGGTCACATTTAGGTAGTTTTCTGTACAAATGCAGTTTCATTCTGCTTGCTGTAAAAAGGCATTAATTAGAAACAAAGTTTGATTTGTAAACATCTATAACTATTATACAACATAACAGTTATTTTTTTTATTTTCAAAATAAACAATTTTATATTATACTCCATTTATTTTGGTATTTAAATAATTATTAAAGCAAGGTAGAGATGAAAAAAATAATCTGTAAAAATTCGGTATTCGGCCTATTCGGTAATATTTTAGCTATTCGATATTTGGTCGAATAACGATTCAAGAAAAAAGGATACCACGGACTATACCATGAAAAGTCTATCCCATGAAATAAATTTTAATTTTAGTTACTTAAAGGTATATTATGGTAGATAACAATCTTTTCTCCACATCAGATTACAAGAAACGATCACGTTCATTTTAATTTCCGATAACAGCTTTGCGAAAATCCCTCAATCACATCTCTTACAGTGCTGCAAGTTGCAAAGGGATATATTTTAGGGATATATAATAATAATAATATTCTTTATTGTACACCAAAAGTTCTTAGAAAAATAATAAATAACATATCTCTTATCACTAAGTTTGGTAGAATGGGCGTCTTATCGCTAAAAGCAATCTTATCTAAACAACCATTATTATTCTTCGTAAATTTTTTAAATTAACTCTGGGGCACCAGGCGGCCATATAGCTGGAACAAGATCTGAGGAACATCACATGATTCTGTTCTAGATAATATTTTCTATTTTACACGAACTCGTTTATAAATGTATCCGATTCTACACGCGAAATATTGTGCATCGGCTCAGACGATTTAGATTTTGAATGAAGTTCGTTCGATGAAAACTGTACCTTCGGGCCCTTCTTTTATGTCACCTGATACGTTCGCTTTATTCGTTCTCATTTTTATGTAAGTTCTCCTGCAGCTTGCTAAGCGGATAACGCAGACTTTACAGACGCTATTCAGAATCTAGAATGTAATGTAAGACCGAAGTCTCTGTAGTGCAACACATTAATCTTCTGTAATGCAATATAAACGAATCGTATTAAACTGTGAATACGTTCGTTTTTTTCATGACTCGGATAACACGAAATGGAGCCTCTCGTCGTGGGATTCTCGCTCCGGTGGAAATTGAAATAGATTGTTTGCGTTGCGGAGTAACTCCGCTGCGATTGTATGCGGTTTGTCCAGTTCTACCGTAAATTGAATCTTAAATGAATGTACTTTAGTTTTATTTGCAAAATATTTGAAAAATGTGATAAATTTTTATTACTGGTCAAAAAACTTGAATTTGTTATTAATAAAGAGATGTTGCTTTTAAAAAACTTCAAGAAAAAAAGAATCAATAGAAAATATGTTACCGATGAAGAATTATATTTTTATCTGCACATCAATTACGTCAACACTTCCCCATCACTTGTTCCGTTCCTGAAAGTTTAGTGTAAAGCAAGCGAAGAATAATTTAATTTGAAAGCCTTTTCTGGAAAGCACTAAAGCGTCCAACCAATCTTTCGAATATAAAAAATGGCAGCCTAGACAGTGTGTCAGATTGACGTAAAATGTAAGCGACAGTTGGGTGATAAGTCAACTGTAGAGGAATAACGAATAAGTTGTCACTGTGTTGAAAAGTGTAAGTAACGTGTGGATTATATGTGAATATTATCTGATAGGGTAACCGATATTAATGACTTCATTATCTTTTTAAGTATATGAATAAATGATAAATATAAACTTAATGCGATAGTAAAATCTACGAAATAAAAAACGGTTCAAAAAATATTTCCAAAAATTTTTTTCGTTTCTTTTTTTTCCTTTTATTTTAATGGCCGTACCGCGCCGTCATATCACGATCGATATTGCCCTTTCTGTGTAATTGGTGATTTAAAATGTTCATGATTTAAGGGTTTCCTCGCCAATCCTTTAAACTCTTATACACCAACAATTTGTTGTACAAAAATGAGCATCATTTTTCCGAACCATCATCCGTGTTATATTACACTCAATTGAATAAATCGGTTCAGGAATCAATCCAAAAGTTATTGATCTCAGAAACTTGTAGATTTTACGCATATATGAAGCCTACAATAAACATAATTGTAACTCTAGCATAACACAGATTTCACTTAAATGCTGGGGTATGAAGAATGCACAGCACAGCAACGGTGGCGGGCTCATTGACACTTGATCTAGGTTCACACTTGACCGGCTTTTTAATTTTATGTATATTAAAAAAAATATACTCAGAATGTTATTATAAATATTTTTTTCACAATTTTACGAGAACTTGATAACTATTTCGACACTGATTCCGCTACATATCATCACACGCCCGCTCGTAGGTATTTTTTTATTTCCGTTGAGTTTTTTTTTACAAGTGTGTCTCGCTCTATGTTCCGAAAGATTGCGATTTAAGCAACGCTCGCCACGAAATTCAGCATCACGTTGTAAGGTCCCTTAGTAAATTTTAAATTAAAAATTGTCCGTCCTATTGATTGCGTTGCGTTTAGCGAAATTAACGCGTAAACAACATACTGTACGTTTTGCTGAGCACACAGAATCCGGGATCGAACAATATGTTCATATAGCACCGCATTCAACCATGCGACTCGTGACCTCATATTTGATGGTGGCTTTCAGATTATGTCGCTGACATAAATCTGATTGTTGTATTCATTGTAGTCATGTTGAATGCGGCTCGGATCTTACGATCGTGTATACAATACACGCTGTTTTATGGGAACTTAGAAATCTGTTGTACAATACTGGTAAGTGAAAAGAGGGAAGAGCTTTGATTTAATAGAAATATATAACCTTGTCCTTACTTATGGGTACATTATATAGACATACAATACAAAAAAATTATAATAAAAATACCACTTTACACTGACTCACTATTGTATAAATAAACAACGTACAAAACTAAAAAAGATATTAAAAAAAAAAAAAATAGTAATAGTAGGTAGGTTAACGGTAGGTAGGGATAGTTTATAGGATGTAAGGGTTTCATTATTTTAAGTTAATAATAGCATAACCGTATGATCGCAAACCCACCAACTGCTGCGACAAGGGCTCGCCTAGTGCGGTAGTTGGGGTGACCCATGCACTTTCAGCCTATTTTTTTTATGAGTAAAAAAAAAAGTGTATAATAGAATATTCTTCTAAGGTATGGTAAAATTCTTAGTAGTTGTAATGAACAAATTGCATTTACTTGCGTTAAATGTTTTTTAGATTTTTCATCAATGCTGTTCATAGGATCATGATGAACATCGAGTTTATTGATTGAGGATGCAATTAAAATGATCTATTTGAGCTTAAAGATTCTGTATAATCCCTATATTCAATTTTAACTACATCTACATTTGACGACCGCTTAGCCTAGTGGGTAGCGACCCTGCCTACGAAGCTGGAGGTCCCCGGTTCGAATCCCAGGTCGGGTCAGTATTTATATGATGAATATTGATACTGGTACCGGGTCTTGGTTGTTATATGTATGTACGTGCCTTCGCTTGGTACCCAAAACACAAGCTAATGCTTAGTTTGGGGCCAAGACGTTGTTGTGGATACGGAAAAGAATATGAGACAGAAATCGGATTTCTACACCGGAAAGGGGAGTGACACCGTGAACGCGTGAATAGAGGTGTAAATAGTAGTAACCGTATTTCGAAATCTCGGAATGGCAAAAATGAGTAATAGACACTTTTGGTAGTTCCTGAAAACCTGAAGGACCTAGACATATCACAATTGATTAATTAAAAGTTGCTTTCGATTTTATTATTACATAATAGTAACTCCGTAAAGTTAAGTAATTATCGTTGTGTGATTGTCGTTCGTGTCAAACTAGTTGAAGCGGCCACTCGAGGCGCGCAGGTCGGGCCCGCGCGAACACTCGTGTACGCTCAATGGACGGACAGACGTGCCGACCGCTAACTTAGCCAATCGACCCAATGTACGATATACGATTACTCACATTTCTTCCTTGAAATGTATGTATATGTACAAATATTCACCTGTTTCCCAGAATTGGGTAGATATGAATTGTACATTTCAATTTAGGGATTTAAGTGAATAATTGGAGACAAATATTAAATTCTAATCTTTAATACTATTGAATTTGTAAAAAGTTTTCTAGTTTGAAGAGTAAAAATACGTCCCCACGGGTGTCTGCCTCAAGTGTTCGTCGGAGTAGAAAAACTGCCGCTATCTGTTCGAACTTCAAAGTAGTTATTATATGTCGTCACTGCCAAGGCATAACATTCGCTTGGAAAATCGACGATAATTTAATAATGAAACATCCCTGCAAGTTTATGTACGTCACGCAGACTTAAGTCACAAATGCTACTAATTTCACTTCGGACTATGTCTACGTGGAAAAGAATTTGATTAGCTGGCAGATGTGAAACATAATTTATTAATATTATAATATATTAAATGAAAACGAACAAATTAATTATTCTTTGTTTTCGCAAAGTAATATTTGAGCATAATTAATAAATATATCGAAAAGTATCATGTGGGTGAATTTATCCCTGACAAAAATTACGGGAACTTTCTTATAATTTTAATAAGGATTTTTTCTACTTTTGTTAAAATAATTAATGGCTTAATTCTCTTACGCGTCGTAGAAAAGATAGAAAACGTTTTTGATAGAGAATAGATGATAAATATACAATGTGTATTAGATAAATGTCGGAAAGATCCTACAGAACGCGAAACTGGCCGAATGGCACGTCGTGACTTGCCATCGAGACGTTTTTACTCCCATCCAAACGCGCCATTAAATGTTTCGCAACAAAAGTATAATTAAACCTGTCATTAGCAATTCAAGGATTTCACTTCGTGCTAATAGCGCATTCGTATAGCAAGTAATGGTTGCACGAACAGGTCTCACCAACAGGGAATATTAAACTAGGTGAAACACGACATATTGAAAGCGTTTCGCCCCTTTGCAGCATTAGATAAAATTGCACACGTATTTCACTGAGGAGCAGCACGTAACTATTTGATAAATTTTCACCTGCGCCGTACTCGTGGGAAGCCAATCATTTTCAATCGATTACGGTACTAGTGAAAAAGGCCGTCTCCGTCGCACAGTATAAAAACTAGTGCTGGTGTTTATAAAAACACATTTGTTTTGTATTCGGTGAAAAGGTTAAACATAATTTATAGATAATGGGCACTGTTCGCTCGAGGATCACAAAAGGTTTCCCAGGGACTAACTGATTATAGCGGTAGAGATTTTTCTGCGGATGGACGACTCGTTTCAGTTTTTACTAACGCTGAAATGTACGAGATCTTTTCTGCGGATGCGAGCGTTCTCCTAATGTAATCCCGCCTTTTCCATGTTGAACGGCGATTGCGGCGGGCAGCGCTGCACGTCGGCGTCGTTGCTAGCCGCGATACACGCGCCGGGCCCTCGTTAGGAACCACGCGTTCACTTCGCCAAATCGAGTTACGACTCTGTGAACGTCCTCTGAATCGTCTATATTTCCGAATTTAATCCTCGAGAATAGTTTCTTTTTCGATCCTTAGATGGAAACAAAAACCATTATTCCTCGGCGAAGTGTTCTCGAATTTAGATAGGCACTTACATAGAACGCGACAACTGACGAAGGAAGCCCTAGAAAGTTTTCCAATACCACCGAATCGCCCTCTCGGTCAATAACCTTCCGCTTAGAGGTTAACCCTCGAAGCTACGAGTACAGCAATCGTCACGGATTCTAGTTTGCAAAAGTATTCAATTTTACGAATGGTTGAATCGCCAACTAGATACTTACTCTGTTTTATAAAATAAACAATAAACATTGAGTATGTCATAACGCATTTGTTTATATTTTAGGTCTGAAAATCATATAGAGGAACAAAATTTATAACGAAGTTCACACTGTAAAGTCAAATTTTTCTCATAACGTGATTGCAAATTATTTGTGATATTTACGTATAAATTGTAGTTGTACGGACTAAGTAATTGGATTCCGTAGCTATAATTTTTTGCATAAAACACATCTTAGGACTGTTTCTATTCGAAGGATTTTCTATATCGTTGTTGTCTTGTATACGTCAAGTTTTGTATCTAAATTGACTTACTTGATACGTGGCGGGGAATGTATCTATATTAAGATAAAATTAAGTAATTTTTTTTCATTTGTTTTTTTTTTCGATTCTCAGAACGCGTATCTTATATAATATAGCGACTCGCCCCGGCTTCGCACGGGTAGATAAATAGAAAGATTAGTATTTTATTGCGATAAAAAAAAAATAACAATTCCTTATTAACAGTTCCAATTTTTATACCCATCGTAACTTCTAAACGAAAGGTCTGATTCGAATAATTTAAAGAGGAATTTGCATGCACATAATCAACCTTCATTATAGAACTATTTAGTTGGATAAGGATTGATATTCTACCCGGGTTTTGATTGACTAAATTGAACAAAAAAAACAGTTATTGTAACTTAACTACAATATTTAGACATAGCCTAGTGGATTTTTTTGTGGGTATTAATGAGTATCTACTACAAACATGTAGTACATAATTTTATGTATTATCAATAATTTTCGCAGCGCACGCCAAAAAATTAGTTTTATAGGCAAATTTTTGATACTTTGGGTTACAGATCTATCTGAAAAGTAATGTGACTGGACGTACACGCAATTTGCAAAATAATTTGAACCAAATGTATTTAGTAATAAAGTTGTTTTTACAGTATGTTTATTTCGTTATAATTTATGTCTTTCTCTTATTAAAATTATTTCATTGGATAACTTCGGGCAAAGCTGCGCGTCCCATGTTAACCGATTCCTATTACTTTTCTGATACATTTGTACTTTATTGTAATTTTCGTAGAGACCTCTATTATTTTTTTTTTTTAAGAAAATACAGCCCGTGTTACTTGCTGATAATGTAGCTTTCTATAGGTGAAAAAATTTAAAACATGTTATGTAGTTTTTGAGTTTATCCATTACAAAAAACATACAAAAAATCGGTATAATGATCAGTATTATACTTTCGTTCGACTAAATCGAATCAAAATCGTTCGAAAAAATATTCAAGTGTGTATTGTAAAAGTTGTTTATAAATTTTATGTAGGTACTTAATGACGTAAAATACTACTCAATATTATACAAAAAAAAAATCAAAATATTTCCGCATATGCACAGGTGCGAAATCGATTCGCAACCAACCAGGGGCTGAGCTTTTATCATCCGCTCTGATTAAAAGTTTTGCGGTGAAAAGCTCCATTCAAATATTTGCTTGCTTGCACTCACTCCGCCTCTTCATAACTTCGGTGCACGAGCGACGACTGCACCGCGGTATATAATATGAAGGTATTTGTTCAATGAATCTATGCTCTACGAAGTCACGCGATTCTGGGTCTTTAAATAGTCACTCAACATTTCTCTCGACTTATTTATGAGGCACTTATATAGAAGAAAAATTATCATCAGTTGAAGGAAATATTTTCTTATCCGATTGTTTATTTTGCAATGCAATTGACATTAGAATTTTAATTGTCTCGTTATAATGGGGCGTGTCACACAAAAGTTTTGTAGATGGCGCACTCGGCAAAAGTACCTTCTTTATGCATGTATACGTTTAAAAGAATTACATTTTTGTATGAAACTGACAATCGATTGAGTACCGGCGCTCATGCGCCACCTGGCGAGAGAAAAGGGCAGTGATACACCCCATTCTGTTCATATTTAATATTATGATTCGTACAACTCTAACACAATTTAGAGAAAAAGGTTAAAGAATTAAATACCAATGTGTTTCTATCACGTCTTGTATGTCTGTGATGTCGTGATAGCCCAGAGCGCAACGAACCTGTCTCAAATTTATAAGGCCCCATAGGGCCACGGTTCGAATCCGGGCGTGTACCAATAAGTTTTTCTGACTTAAGTACACAATATCACTGACACCGTGCTTCGGAGGGCACGTTAAGCAGTCGGTCCCGGACGCTGTCAATAGATGGCGGTCGTTACAGTTCCCAACCCGCAGTGGAGCAGCGTGGTGGACTTAAGCTCCAAGCCCCCCTCCTCACCCTGGGGGAGGTCTAAGCCCCTGCAGTGGGGTAAAAATGGGCTGATGATGATGATGATGATGACGTCTTGTATACGAGATAATGTAGTTTTAACGAATATGTAGGCATAGAATAGATAGCATTTTGAAATACTGATCCTCTAACACGCTCTAGACGAGGCATGTTCAACTTTTGCGACCCATCGATCGTTCGCCCGAGGGACTCCTTTGCCCCTTAAAAGGATCCCCGCGACCGAGATTAGGTGAACCGACCTTCCTACAAAAGCCACGATTCCTCCGAAAATAATTTATTACAAAACGTTTTATACTCGCAAATTCGTTTGTATGTAGGTCTCTTAAAAATATAGGTAGTATATCCAGATTATTGTTCGTAGGTTGTGTTATCTTGCGCACTTCACTAATAAAAAAAACGGTTAAGTGCGAGCCGCACTCGCACACAAAAGGTTCCGTATTACCGTACAATATTAAAAAAAAAAACACGTTTCTTGTTTGAGAGCCCCCTTTAATTTTTAATTTAATTTTTATTACTTGATGTTATAACGGCTACAGTAATACACTATGAAAATTTCAAGTGTTTACCTATTACGGTTCAGTCGATACAGCCTTAGTGATAGGGTTTCACTTGATACTTTTTTGGTACGGACCCCTAAAAAACGCTCAAATACGTGTCGGACACACATCAGCTTAGGGGTCCGTAAAATAATTACTTTCGGGTCCACTACGTACGTCTTCCTAAATTTGCGAGTTAGATTTTCGATTTAAGTTTCTAGTTTCACGTGGAACAGAATTTTGCCCACTATGCGGTGGGCTATACTGACAAGCTTTTGAGATTCGGTTTTCGATATCAAATTTATGAAAAAAATACTATAAAGTTTACTATAGATCGTTGAATAGCGATGAATAGACGCTAAAAGTAACAAAAGGTAATTTAAATGTCGATAAAAATGTATATAAAAATAATTTTTATTATTATTTCATCTCTACGTATGTTATTTCACTTACACATAATAACAACATGAGATGCGCAACAAAATTATCTTGCAACCAATGGCTTTATTTATCCTTTTAATTCCAAATTAATCAATATTTATTATTAAAAAAACATTATTTTAAATGTATAAGAGCAACAATAAATATTTCACAATGTCTCTTTCTTCGCTTTGAGTACCGCTACGTAACGTCTATTCCTCTAATTTTAGCGAGACCCGGGCCTTAATTGATATTTTTTTTTATTACTTTTTCATCTGTATACTCGGATGATAAACTTTTGGCAGTAGATAAATCGAACTATTCGGGACAGGCGCTAGAAATCACCGCTCATAAATCGGTTACGATCGGTGGGCGGGCGGCTGTGCGGGCCGATAAAACGAAAACTGAAAACACATAAAAATTTTATTCACTTAATTTAACTCGTATAGGAATAACTTAATGTTGGTTAATTACATTTATAGTGCAATAAAATTAATCGCTACGCGTTAATTTAATTGAGTGATCTAAAATAATTAGTGTCTATTTAATTTATAAACGTCTATTTAAACCCAGTTTAGTTAAAAATATCGGATTTTATTTATTTTTTGGTATAATCGTATTTGTACAGTTAGACTTGCTCTTATTTTTAAGTGATATTTGTGGAATGCAAAAAACCGCATCACGATCCTCCCAGCCGTTTTACAAAAACGTATTTATTGCAGCGTCCTCTGGTGGCCCGTGACCGCAAAGAACCTACTCTTAGGTGATCTCTATATAACGCAAAACGTGTAGAAATCTTCGTAGCCGTTTTAGAGATACATATCTATTGCAGCGCCTAGTGGCGCATAACTGTACAACTTGTTTAATTATCTACTCGTAAGTGATGCTATGTAATGCAAAAAACCGTACTAAATTCAATCCAGATGTTTCGAAGATTCACATCTACTGCAGCGCACGCAAATGTTACAATCGAAATATAAAGAGAAAACATATTTTAACTAAACTGGGTTTAAGTCAGTCACTGGGTCAGTTTCTGAATCGGACAGTGTGGATGCGTACGATGGTGATTAGTAAATTCTATTTGGGGTGAACGCACGGCTTTAGTAGTGTTTATTCTTACGTTGTTTCTATTGCATGCCTTATATTGCTGTGACCCCGTGGGTAGCCCTCCTTGTTTGTTTCCCCAACAACATAATTCACAGGGTAATAACAATTCACTAATATTTACCAAATAAACTTACCCCTCAATCTCACACCTAATTGCATTTTTTTTTCTTCTTTGCACTTGGCATTGACTTCGCTGTCTCCTTAATTTCTTTACCACGAATACTGACACAGCGGTTGTTAAGCGTTGTGCCTATGGGTCGTTCTACGGGTTTCCAGAAAAATCCCAACATTATGTAGATTTTTTTTTTTGGGTGTTATCTGGCATATAATTCGTGATAAAAAATGGGGTGTGGCTGTGTCATGGACACGGCCGTGTGTTGTACGTGAATACGTTTTTACGTAACAATTAATGTTTTCTATATAAAATATATTATTATTTATGTATTGAAACGTGCACTTGCTGCTGTCCAATGTGTCTTCATAATCGATGATCGTACACAATCAATGCCTACACAGTCCAGTGTCGATATAGCAGTGATTTCATTATTCACTTGCATAATTTCAACCGGCCCAGCTGCCGATGTACTGGCACCGTCGTTATCCGCTCGGCCACATTTATTCTTTTACGTTCCCGGCACTGCTTGACTCGGTCATATGGTGTTTTTTTGGTGCCATTAGATTCTTCTTGAGAAGCCCTTTCCAACCGTATACGATCTTTGTATTTTGATTTGGCTTTTTGATGCGTATAGGCCGACATTGTATATTTTTTATATGATTATTTTATTATTTTAACGTATAACATTCACTGTCTCTATTTTGCACTAAGGTTTTATACACAATCGATAGCTTTTGGCGCGAGCTGACTATTGAAACTTAAACGAACCTCGTAGCTCTTTCAAGTCAAAAGTTTTACTAAGTGGAAATCTCGACACGCAGAAAAATCATCTCAAAATGGCGGCGCTTCCCCCTCCCCCACGCGCGATGCGTCGCAGTCCTTACTTGGCGAAATGAATTCTTTGATTCTTTAGCTATTCAATGGTGTAATTGAATTTAGGATGCGGATGATAGATATGAATCTGCAGCATCAAATTGTATCCCCCGATTTTGTTATCATTGGTTTTTTTGACTTGCCTCCCACTATGGAAGCAATTTTAAAGACGTATTCACGTCAAAAATTAATATCGATGACGGAAATTTTTTTAAGGCGACAATAAACCACGTTGCTCTCGCGGATCGCAGTGCAATTTCTTTGTTTCGATTACACACGTTTTCTCAGTAAGACGACAACTGCCCGGCCATTGCTCGAATTTACGAACTCTGCAGGTGCTGCGATAAAAATAAACTTTCTCGTAAACCCTCTTTATTCAGACCACCCTCCGACTTACCTTACGTCTTTGTTCTTATTAGACAATCTAGTAAACAATAAACAGGATTTGAAATTAAAAAAAATTGTATGAAAAATAATAAATTTGAATCATTACTAATAATTTTTCGCATTCTATAAATTTTCATTCGTTACTAAATCATATATGTTTAGCATAGAACCTCGCTTTTGCCTTATACGAAAGTGCAGTCGGCAGCTGTCTGCGGTAATTATTTCGAAATCTTTTAATTTGTACGGTAAATTACTGCGCTTACTGTGTATTTATTTCTTATTACTCGGAATTAAATTACGAAACTGTTGGTATTACATATATTCTGAAACACGTGACAGAATTCTATAGCAGCCAACGTAATAGGTAAATAGTTTTGTTACAATAGTTACAGAATAGAGAGTGGCGATACCGGAACCGCGCCGGCGCGTGCGATGCGACCTTTGCGTTCCGCACCTAAACGGACTTCCGCTTGCACAGTGCTACAACAGAGCTGATTTGCAATGATAGCCCACCAACGGACCTATTCAGTTTTATTGTGGTCCATTCACTAACTGAATTTATGTTACGGGGAATTTATTTGAATCTAATATAGAGAGTTTATTGAATAAAACGATCTATTTACGACGACGACCGCTTAGCCTAGTGGGTAGCGACCCTGCCTACGAAGCTGGAGGTCCCGGGTTCGAATCCCAAGTCTGGTTAGTATTTATATGATGAATATTGATACTGGTACTGGGTCTTGGTTGTTATATGTATGTGGTGTCTTCCCTTGGTACCCAAAACACCAGTTAATACTTAGTTTGGGGCCTAGACGTTGTTGTGATGTATACGTTATTATTATTGTTTATGAAAGTAGACCTGACGCGATTTCGTGTATATAATGTACGTTAAAAATATACACAAATCACTCATCACACTACTCTCAAAATACTATAACTAAAAGACGCTGATATACAGGACGATTTTTTTATCACCCGCCAATTTTTTTCTAACCATTAAGTAACAACTAAGGACTCCATTTAAAAAAAAATGTAAGTAGGTAAAATTTTCATGTTATAATTTTTTTCCGAAAGAATTACCGATACAGCGTGGTTACAGTCAAATATGAATACTACGTATGAAAAAAGTGTGACCACGGATGTGGTGGAGAGGTCTATTCCGCTGACCGACGATGCGACGCAATCGCCAGTCAGCTGCACATCCCCATGGCGATGCAATAAGTGGGGCGCACAGACAAGTCAACCTTTAGACCACGCTTTAATAAAAGTCAGTACGAAAACGAAATCGCCAAAAAGTGGCGGGGTGCGGGGAGAGGTCGACTAGTTTTCATTGGCTCGTTCAAAATTGACAATTTAATGGCTTCCGATGTGCTTCCAACTGACGGCTCACTAGTGACGTAGTTATGTAGTGTCACTACATAGCCTTGACGAATGCTACTCCCTGTTAAAGCGTGGTCTAAAGGTTGTCTTGTCTGTGGTGGGGCGTCATATCTCAATATTTTAGTACAGAGTGGTACTAAAAAAAGCGTGTTTGTGGTCACCAAAGATATTACAATTTGAAAGGTGATGAAAAAATCACTAGTATACATATTACGGCGTGGTTGCTGAAACACAGATGAACTGGACTGAACAGAGACTCACGAAGAAAGTACTACGTTCAAAGTAGTTAATGTGGAGAATGATCATTAATTGTTTTTTTTTTTTTAATTTATTATTATGCAATTTTGTTGTCGTTTCCCTTTTGTTATATTTGCAGATTGATATTGCTTGTTTTATGAGCGTTAAATTTTTTGACGTGACAACGTCTTATAATTCGATGGAGCCGGCTGCACGCACGAAAAAACATGACGCATGCGGCGTTACCTCGCTCTGAGGCGTTCCATGTGAAACAATTGCTCAACGCACATTCATACTTGTAAAAACTATGTACATTGTAAAAAAAATTGACAATTGTATTTATGCGTACAAATAAATGTAACTTAATCAAATCAATTGTGATTTCCATTTACCTCCTTCTTTATATCCATACAAAATATCTATCAAACAAATAAAATTAAAATTTTCTTTTGAAAAATGCAACCGTTCCATCAGTATTTTCTTATGACGTTGTCACGTTCAGCTATCGTCAGTAAACTGACTTTACAGGCAACTGATTTTTGTTTATTCTATATTAAGATGTTTACATTGTACACATAATTATGCGTATACGAGTATCTAGTATTTAAGTTCTAGCCATCACCCATCTTAGAGAAAGTATTTTAGTTTTTATGTATAAAAATTATATTTTCATAAATTCACTTACATGGGACGGTAAGAAAGAATATTAATTTTTTTAAAGTGTGTCCTTAGGCTATCTCCAAATTTAAATTTATATATACCTCGAACTGCTCTTTTTTGCACAACAAATATTATTTAAATATCAGCTACTTTCCCCCAGAGTAGAATACCTTATGACATTATGCTATAAAAATATATAACCAAAATAAGATAGTCACGCTGTAAACACATCGGTTATTCTTATTTGTCTGATTGCAAATACAACAGAGGTCTGTTTTCCAGCCACCCTCCATTGTACGTTAGCTTTCGATGGTGATGCCCTAAAATACAATTCTATTAACTTACTGTTTATAAAATTTTACTTTATTACAAGCGTATGATTAGCTCGCAAGTAAAGAAACAATAATATGTTAATAATTTAAAACCTTTTTCATTAAAATAATATACAAATATTTAAAAAAAAATGTAACGAAAGTAAAACAACGGCGTTTGTTTGTATGTTTATGAACGTTTGACGTGTATCTTCTACATTCATCGTAATATTTTCAAAAATGTACCATACGTTTTCACCTAAACATGTTTTGGGAAAAAGAGGTCATTAACGAAGCGAATCGACTCTGTTTATAAAGTTGCATAACGGCTTAGCAAAGTGGCGACGTGCGAGCCCACCCAAAACTCGAACCTTATCCGTTTCATCCGCCCGACAACAATGAAAACAAATAAAAACTCTGTACAATGTACCCAACATTGCAGGAAACCTTTGGACTTGCGCAGTTTTAAATAGAGCCTTAAGCGGATGCGATACAAAACGTAAATTCGAGAAATACGCTACTGTCAATTGGTAACTTATAAACTGATCTACAAAGTTTTATTTGTTCTTATTTGTCTTGCAATGAAGGGTTCAGAATCAGGTTTATTTTTGCTAACCTTTTTGACCCTTTTGTAACATTAAGTGCGGGCTCTGGTGTCGAATTACGAGTGTAGAGAGCGTGAAAATATTTCCTCCACGCAACACCTGGCCGCTCCCACGTTACATACACATTCGGCGTAGTCTGACTTGCTTCTCGATTTTTTCTTTTATCATTCTACCGAAACGCTTTCTAAGTTGGAGTGCGGATTTTCTTTCATGAAAATAGATCTTAAATCTGAGTCAGCTTTAAATAATAGGAGTTTAGGTATGAAGTAGCCACTTTACCTACTGGTCACTTCAAATAGTATTAAAGTGTGAAAGATAAAATCTTTCTAAATTGTTTTTTTTTTTAAACAAAAGACTGTTTTCTAAATTCAAAACCAATAAAACAAGTCGTTAATTATAGTTCCAATCAAATTTTATGGCGGATCGGAATACAACGCTTTATACATGCTTGCGCAGGTTCAGTCATATTCCCCTCGCTCCACTGCGTCCCGCTACACCTAAAACTGGTTACTGCGACGCGACTTGTATCTATGTTCACATCTGCCATAAAGGTTGATTGGAACTGTACTTACCAATTGATTTCACATTTGCGTCTGCACTCAAACATAACACATCAGTGAGGCACTGATGCTCGTAACATAACAGATGCAGCTCGAAACATCAATGTTGTGTTTGGAGAAAACATGACTAATGAATGCATGCTTTTTTATTTAGTCGCTTTCGCTGTGCAAACGTTGGCTTGCAAAATGAACCTAGAAGTAAGCCAGCGATAGAACTCAGTAAGTAATAAAGAATCGCAAGCCACGGTAGAAGCTGATCCATATCAATCTACTACAGAATTAGTAATTTGAGGTTAGCGTAAAAAAATTAAAAAACAACAGCTCCGACTGCCCAACCGATATCCCTCCACCACTATTGTTTCACGATAACGAAAGACCTCATACTGACATTGCAAAAGAAACCGCTTCAACGCTACAAAAGTTACACTAAAAAACCGTCCGTCACTCTCCGTAGTCTACTGACTTGGCACCCTACCTGCGACACCACGGACTACCTTTTTTTACGCAATCTAGACAACCTTTTCCATGAAAAAACTTTACGTTTCCATATGAAGCAGCAGAAATTGCCATTGCAAACTTTGTGTCCTGCTCCCCAGAGTTCTATCGCAAAACATTCATCACGTCCCTATTAAATGGCAGAAATGCATAAAGAATACGGCTACGGATCAAAATGTCTGCTTAGAAATATGAGGGGTGGGTTGATAACTACTTAGCCTAACCTACTTCTAAGTATAATAAATTTTAAAAAAATAAGGTTATACTACTGTTCATTGGTTTACATTACAAGCCAGATAGGCCAATAGTTTAAAAAAAATGTCATTTAGAAAAGCGTTGTCACGGATGATTTTGCAAAGAATAAAATCGAAGAGCGTGCTGTCATTAAGTTTTTGTATATGAAAGGATTGAAGGGCAGTGCAATTTTCGAAGAAATGAAAAATGTTTTAGGTCATAGTGCACCATTATATTGTAATACGTATCGTGATAGCCCAAAACGCAACAAATCTGTCTCAAATTTATAAGGCCATAGGGCCATGGTTCGAATCCGGGCGAGTTTTTCTGACTTAAGTACATCACTGACTCCGTGCCTCGAAGAGCACGTTAAGCAGTCGGTTCCGGGTGCTGTCAATAGATGGCGGTCGTTTCAGTCCATGACCCGCAGTGGAGCGGCGTGGTAGATTTAAGCTCCAAGTCCCCCTCACCCTGGGGGAGGTTTAAGCCTCTGCAGTGGGATAAAAAATGGGCTGGTGAAGTAAAGAAGAGGAAGAAGCACCATCATATGCAACAGTAAAAAACTGGGTAGCTGAATTCAAACGAGGCCGTACAGTAGGTACACGAGCGTTCAAGATGAACACCACCCTGGGCGTCAAAAAGTGTTACAATTCCCGAAATGGTATTTAAAGTACATGACATGGTTTTAGCAGACCGCCGTTTGAAATTATCAGAAATAGCTGACGCAGTAGGTATTTCTAAGGAACGGATACCTACTTTTTAAGTGAAGAATTGGATATGAAAAAAATATCTGCGGGATGGGTGCCGCGTTTGTCCACTATCGAACAGAAACGTTTACGAAATTATTGTTATTATTAAACCATAAACAGTACATATTACGCTAACCTACTCGACAAATTACAAGATTGTATTCGTCTGAAAAGGCTGGAATTGAATAAAAACAAAAATAATTTTTTGTTCCCCTACCTAAAAATAAAGTGGATGGGCAGAGGTTTAGATGAGGTCAAACCTGCTGTAGACAACTATTTTTCGGGACTCGATAAAAGCCATTTTAGGAGAGGTATTGAAACACACAGGTGCTGTCGCCATGGCGAAAACCAACGAACTGCGCTGTGATTTGTTTTCTCACCCACGTTATTCACCTGATTTGGTACTGTCCGACTTTCATTTGTTCCCCCTACCTAAAAAAAAGTGGGTTGGTACAGGTTTAGGAACGGAGATGAGGTCAAACCTGCTGTAGACAACTATTCTATTTTTCGGGACTCCATAAAAGCCATTTTAGGAGAGGTATTGAAACGTTAAAAGATCGTTGGACTAAGTGCATACAACTCAACGGGGACTACGTCGAAAAATAAAAATATTTTTAAAACGATAACATAGGTATTTCCTTGTTAGGCTAAGTAGTTATCAACCCACCCTAGTACGTCCTTTCCTAAAATAAAACTATTCAAACGTACTGTCTGTTAACACTATGTTCTCATCGTAGTGCTACGATGGTGCGACTGTCGTTAACAAACTCCATTATTCTATTTACGTTCCACTTCACGGTATTCCTCTGCCATCTCGATGGGATTTATTTATGTCTGGGTGATACGATGGTAAACGTAGAAGCCGTGGTCGTTTTCAACTAACAATGTGGCAGTATAATAGGTATGGTTTAAAATTTTGAAGAAAAATTCTAGGAGCTTCCTTCTACATGAAAAGTGAGAGGGTAAATATTTAAAATTGCATACTTCACCACTCGATGGAGTATGTAGTTTTATGTATGTAATCTTATTAAATAATAACAGATAATACGAAGTTACTTAGGAAAACTATCTACGGTCCACTAGTTTACGAACTATAGCCGCCCTTGATATCGCGTAGTTGAACTAACCTCATGATTTTAGATATTTTATTGTTGGCTTGGCTACGGAACCCTAACTTACGCGTGATCCGACACACAGTCGACAGTTTTTTTCTTAGTGTTCAAAAAACCGACAAGAGTCATACTCATTAGCCTTCTTCAGGAAAAAGAAAGCAACATTTTAAGTGAAGGATGGTTTTGAAGGACAGACATTTTCGAATAAAGAGGCTTGAAGCAGTTGTTTTCAGAAAAACACCGAGTTTTTAATTCAAACTTCAAAACTTTATTGTATTCATGTCATGGTTACGATCACAGCAATCTTAATCTAATCTTAAATTTATAAATAGGTATTAATATTGCTTCTAGCTTTTAAAATAAGTACTAATAATTTAAAGTTATATAAACTACAAAATAATAAAAAATAAAATGCAAAGCCTATCATAAGCTTATAATCTTTATACATCAAAAGTACTTATCACCTAGAAACTCTTGCAGCGTGTAATATGATAGTATTTTTCAATTAGCGTCTGCTTTAATGTGCTTTTAACATTGACAGCTTTTAAATTTTGTATATTATTTTCATTCTGTACGTATGAGGGATTTTATTATATATTTTTACTGTCATTGCGAAGGGCCCGGAGTGCATCATTTGGAGTTTGGAAAATGGTAGTACTAATCTATTTTTATGGAATCGAGAATATTGAGGGAATAAGTGTATGTTTTTTGTGACAAATATATAGGAGTCACTGTGAGTATTTTTTCTTTATAAAAATATGGTTTACAGCTAGTCATAGAATTTATATTGACGATTCTTCTAAGGCATTTTTTGTAAGATTCGTTTTCGTCTAAGAATTCATTCAATAGAGGAGTAATGTTAGCCGTTTATTTCGAAAATCAAAGTGATCACATTTGAACATAGGACGAGGAAGGGAAACGGGCAAGACGCACGTATGGCCCCCGCGATTGGCTACCTAGATGTTTGGGTTGTGTCTAGGTACACAAAGTGTAATACCCGTCACGACTAGTTATATACTATTGAATGAAAGGCATAATATACAGATAATTTCTTTTTTTTAATAATTATGGTTGACAAAATTTGCGAGCTTTCGCCTTCTAGACTGCTACGTTCAAATTTTGGAGCAGAAAATGTATTAGATGAATACTTTCCTTCTTAGTAATTTCTAGTCTAAATATTAGTATATCAAATGTCAATTTCATACTTCAACCCCGAATATATTATTAATAAAAAAAGTGGCTTAATTCAATGTTTGCCTGGTATTTGAGTAAGATTAACAGGGTCGTAACAAATGATCGCCACAGGCGTTCGGCCAGCGCCCTGCGCCCTTATCGCCTGAGGCGCACCCTATGATTGTCTTTTGTATATTCCAGATTCTCGTCTTTAATATTGCATTATTACCGTCCGAATAAATTAGCTTCATTTTTAAATAAAAGATCTACGTAATAAACCTTTTTTAGAGCCCGAAAAATTGCGACACGAAAAACATGCACTTTCAAGAACATATGAAGTGCCTAAAGTTTAAAGGATTGAAAAGTAGTAGTTATACCATCGTAAAGGGCATTTCTCCGCGTACCTAAAAATATATGCTCATTTGGGCGAAATAAACGTAATTTACATTAAGGAGTGTATTATTATGTGTTAGATCAAAAGTTGAAAACAAAAAAGATAAAAATTAAAAGTTTCGATGCCGTTAGCGACCGATCAAAACCACTTTAAAGAGCGGAGAGGGTGTGTCGTTTAAGGAAGAACGAAGACCAGCTCGAACCAGAGTCAGAGTGATCAGGCGAGCGCAAGGGACGAATATCCATATTTTCAACTTCGCAGCCTTTTATGTCAATCGAATCGCTTTAGATAGTATTTTTAATCGTCCAAAACAAAATGATCGAATTCACGATAAAAACTAGGAGTAGTGGCCCGTCTTCTACCCACCCAGATTTTTTCGGAACAGAATTTGTTCAGAAATAGAGAAATTAGTATATGTGGCAAGTCAACCATTAGTATGGTATTAGTAGGTACTTAGGTAGGTACAGACCCGGCGGTAAATATTGCACATCGACCTTTTGAAAAGAGACAATCGGTTAATTTTGGCTTCTTGGAGCGTTATCTCTATTGTGCACTACCTATATGACGTTTGATAGTCGTGGTTGGAATGTGATAGAGTGCGGCCATGTCCAGTTAAAAATATATATATAGAGTTGCTGAAACCCCAAACTATAAATCATTTGAAGTTGTACGATGGCATCTATAGGGAAAAAAGGGAAACCTTTACAAGACCAGTCACGCGAAATTATCTACAATGTTTATAAATATTTTGTAACCGAAGCTGACAGGTTTAAAAAAAAATTGAGGATGACAATGTAAGTAATTATTTTAAGAAGGTTAAAGAGAGAGTTGCAAATGCCGCTGCAATTTCAAGAAAAACTTTGAATATATTAAAATATATATGTCAAATAGAACTATTAAATGAATAAATTAATTAGTTAGACCAAAAATAATAATAATAATAAAAAATAAAACTAATCCAATAATCCACCCCTCGTCGCCCCCGACGCAAATGTGCCCATGACGCTCATCGCATTGCCGCGCTGAATTGCAATGGCAATTCTTTGCACCAGGAAGGAACCGGAACGGGGGTCGAGTCCCCTTTCTTTTAGACGACGGCCGATGCTCGCGACGAAACGTTTGGCTTCAATCCCCCAACAGCCAGCATCTTCCACCGCAAGAGGGACGAACAAGTATTTACTCTATATATTATAATTATTAAATATATATTATAAGCGATGTATTACGAATATATTAAACGAAGTATTGAAATACATTCCTGGGCAATAAGTTCAGCTCTCCGAAAAAAGGGAGACCAAAAAAACAATTTAGTTTAGATATGGACGATTTTGATTATCATGTTGTTTGAAGAATGGTCAACGATTTTCTCTTGCGTTTTAAGGAATTGCCGACAGTAAAATCATGTATGTCATGTTTGTTTCGACAATTAGGTATTAGTTGCGTACCTAATTGTCGAAAATAAGAACCTCCTCATTTTTTGGAAGTCCATTGAAGATGTACTTTATTTTGTTTTCATTTTTATTAATTTCGTTGGTATACTATACATGTTGAAAAGGAGTAAATATTATTTAAAAAGGAAGTAGTTTTACAGCTCTATATAGTTCGCGCAGGAATCAAAACAAAACAACAATAAAGTATTTAATTCTGAATTCAAATCCGACAAACGATTAATCTAATAATTGATGGACATGCGTATTCGCATTTGTTTGTATTCGGAAATGCGATTATTCCCGATGTGCAATATTTATTGCCGGGTACTGTATGTCCTTTTCATAGTAAATGAATTTTTTGGCTCGAATCTGAATCCACTAGATCCACATAGAGAGCGCGTTCCTGACATTTACATGGCCAAATGAATATTGTGTGCCGTTTGAGAATACATTAAAATGCAATACTTTATAGTTGCGAGTTCTGGAGTAGAATAGATTCATTCATTGTTGTTGAACGGATATTCTATTTCAATAAAACACGGAAACATACCATATTCAGTTTTCCAACCACAAGACCAAATACCAAGCTTCGAAGTTTTAGTGTTAAAAACTCTTACGAGCTTTCATCCCTTATTTTACTCCTTTAGTGGATAATAGTCGATGCTCGTTGTACAATGAGCAGAAAATACTGAAATTGCACTGATCAAATTATATCTATATATATTAAAAATTTTATAAACGAAAACCCATAAAGTAAATAAATTTGACAGCAGCGTTTGGTTTCAATAGAGTTAGAAATGTCACTTCACAATATCGAAACTGTAGCACGCAATTTCGCGGGGTTGAAGGCTGGCACGCGGGGACCTCGCGGACTGAAACTCGGACTGAACTCGTCATCTCGCCAAACAGGTACACCAGCTAGCTAGAGTAGGTGTGGTTAGACGGCAAGCGCAGAAGAGGGCTTCTAGTCAATTCGTACTTTTATGCGAAAACCTTTAGTTAATGAATAGTATTGTTTCTTATTTTGAGATAATTTATGTATGTGGGAACGATGTTTTTTTTTTTAAAGAAAAAAGATAGACAATTTATAATACACTTATTAAGATGGTAAAATAAATACAACAAAGTGCAATTTTTTACTTCTGGTCAAATCAATTTTGTTTGGAAATCTGCGGTATCGTTTAATCTTAATGCATGTGTGAAATTGTATAAAACACATTATTTTATTATTATTCGTTTCCGAACGTATACTGCTGTAAAATCAATTAAAATATTTTTTTCCCTTATTCATTGATCGTGCAGTTACGCAGTCATAGAATTGGGTGATTAATTTTTATTTATTATAACACAATTTTGGGTAGGAAAGTCATAGCTGTAATTCTCAGGAAACGAGCATCTTTTTAAAAAATCCTGAAACAAGGCTTTCTTAGTTTCTAACCGATAGGCTGAATATCCCTTTTCATGGATTTACCCTTAGAATATAGGTTATAAATCAGATTGCCAACTCCACCCTCTCCCTTTCACCACGCTTATAATATTGATTACTTTAATTCTTTTGTTTGTCAATAAAACAACTTTATCATATCATGTTCTGTTTATATGAGGGATATATACTACTGAATAATAGAAAAATCGAGTGGAAAACATAATGGATTTTCCTATATTTATTATTCAACGACCGTAACGTTTTCGTTCGTAAAAATGATGGAATGCTTAGTAGTGATTCGGCACTGGGATTTCGGGAGCGGCGGCGACCAGCCCCGCCGTGTTGTCAGCGTGATAATGATAAATGAAGGCCGCTCGCCGCTCGTCAGTTGCCATCGAGTTAAATATTTTTTCGGACTCGTTGCGAATGCTACGAACCCGGTATGTGACCTCTGTCATCCCCGAAGCCTATTTTCCCTATTAGGCGCGTTCAAAAATGTAAAACAATACACGGAACATCGCTTTGTACATTCTTACATCCGTATATACAGATATTCTCATTTCCTATGTAACCAGTCACCACACACACTGGTACCAAATTAATTACTCGACGGTTAAACGTTTATTTTCCTTTAACAATGATTAATGGCTGTTGGAATATTACGTAATTTTACTGCATGAATCTTGATAAATTGTTAAATAGGTTGTACATATTTCGTTTATAGGTACATCGTGTTAGAATATCAATATAAAACCGTAAATAAAATATGTCGTCTATTATAGTCTTAATCGCGCCCTAGAAGTGGATAGCGAGGAAATATTAGTGTACTTGTCATGTTTGTTTTAGCAGAGGACATTAAAGAGAGCGGATGTATTATTGGAAATCGGTTACAAAGCGACACGTTTGGCGGAGGCTGGGGCGCAGCGCGCCTTTCGCTCGTTTCATCCCCGTTGAAAGGAAGTTAAGTCACAAAAGGAGGCCACTCAAGAGCTCACTTTGCAAAAGGAGATCGACAAGAACTGTCGCCTTCCGTAGGCGAGTAAATAGCGGAGGTCCATTAGCGGGTGAAGAAGCGTCCGGGCCGCGGGGGAGTGGGCCGCCGTCGACCTGCCCCGTTTAAATCGAATCACGAGGAAAGCGGCCCCTTATGCAGATTTTCCATTAGTAAAAAACTCAAACATTTTCCCACGCCGCCGGCGCGGCGACGCGATTCGTCGCTCTTTTTTCTCGTTGTCGATCGCATCGCTTCTTCATCGTTAAGACGGATAATCTTCGACCAGATTACGTGAGTGCTATCTCAGCAGTCTCGGCACATTGTCGAGCCAAATCGCTTGTCTTGCAAGAAACGACATGCACGCTAAGTAATTATTACAAGGTTTTAATACCGTTTTACATTTAGATACTGAATTCTTGAAGAAATTATGCCTACGCGATTTCTCGTATTATATCCATTAAGGTTAAACTTTACCATCGATTTCCATACAAAATTTATTTGACAAGAAATGAAAAACTACACTTTTTTAATCATAAACTATTATTGGATTAGTTTTATTTTTTATTATTATTATTATTTTTGTAATTTAATGTAGTTAATTTATATTACTATCATAAACTTATTACTTAAAACAATTACACGATGTATTTTACTTATTAGGATGATAAAATTAATAATATAATAACGTTGAATTTATTACTTCTGGTCAAATAAATTTTACAATGTTAGAGCAATCAAGAAGCCCAAAGAGGAAGAAAAACTCATCAAATATTTATATACTGAAAAAACCGACCTCAGGTAACTAGAAATCCAAACGCTTTCGTTTTTCTTTAGAATAAAACGCTCTTCGATGTTTATAGTCACCACCCACGGGGGAAATCCTAATACTCGTATCTGGTCGGAACTCAATTTGCATTTATTTCGGAAACGGGGGCTGATTATCTCCCTCGCGGATGCTCATGGCCCCATTCTAAAATACGACAATAATGATTCTATGTTACGATGGTTGATTTAACACCGGATATTGAAATGATTGATAGCAAGCCTGGAATAGATTTCCAAGTGGCGCCCACGGCTTGGTCTCGCGAGAGAACCACAAGTGGTAATATTTTACAGAAACGAGTAGTGGAGTGAAAGAAGAGCTAGGAAGCCGGCGTTATGGTCGCAGTTCCGGCTATAACAGTAAATCTGGAGGCTTCGCCGCGATTTATGCCGGGCGGCAGACGCGGCTGCAGTACCACTAGCGACTGGCTGCGTTAATTACCACCCACCGAGATTACTTCGCGCGCTGGAAGACGTCTCGTATTGTCTATCCCTCCGTATACGAGACATTTACGACGCCACGCGATATATTTGATCTGACGGAGGCTGTGATTTCATATATAGATTCAACGCTCTCTATGTTTTGAATTGATTTAAAAAAGAGATAAGCGTATCCACACGACACCCGACCTCCGACACAAAAAGACTAAAATTTAAAGTCTGCAATAGTACAAATTTCTTAATTTTCAAATGATTTTATATCCTTAAGTCAGTAACTGCTAACTTTACCACTTTAGTTTCTATCTTTTTTTATGTTACATCACATCACAACAAAATATATGTGCTTATCGTATATGGTATAAGTTAACTTATCGGTCCTTAACGCCTTTAAGGATTTTACTTATTGAACTTGGCCACTTGGCGTTGAGCACAACAAAAAAAAACGCAAATATGACTTGTGGACGACGACGATGTATTTCACAAGAGCGATAGATTTCACGTTGGTTCCAAATTGAATTTTCGGGGTCGCTTACGAACCGACCGACCTTGTAACGTTTCGTACACCCAGTCCTTAACCATATATAAATACTATGTATCATTTAAAAAAAATTTAAGGACGTATTAAAAATTACCAACTCGGACTATTTGATCGGGGGTTAATATTTAAAAAGTCCTTGTCGTCATCACATTTTTATATTTGCTGACATTTTTTTTTTCTTTGTACCATTTGATTCTCAGATAATGTCTCCGCTCTCTGCAACGTTCCGTCTATATCCGATATTGCTTTCGAAGCTTTCATCAATTTTATTCATTCTAATGCCTCCGTAGATCAATGTCTCTTAAATTCTGAGATCGATTATTTATCGTGCCGTTTTTCGGATAAGTCGCGTATTAATTTCTTACCGCCGCTTAGCCTAGTGGGTAGTGACCCTGCCTACGAAGCTGGAGGTCCCGGGTTCGAATCCCAAATTGGGTCAGTAGTTATATGATGTATATTGCTATAGGTACCGGGTCTTGGTTGTTATATGTATGTGGTGTCTTTGCTTGGTACCCAAAACACAAGCTAATACTTATTTTGTGATTATTATTGCGCTTTAGTGCATTATTATTATTATTGCATTTGCTTGCTAAGAAATTAATACGTGACTTGATTGATTTGATAACGGTTTAGAGTTACCGAAGGAAAGGTTCATTTTATATCTCTACGATTTTGGTTCATCTTGTTTTTCAAATACAGTTCGTGCTAAACTTCTCTAAAATCGACGCGCATGCAATATGCGCGGGTGCGGAGCCCGTTTTCAGTCATCTGATACCCATATTTGATACTCTGATACCCTGGGACGGTACTCCCTTCGATTTCAGAGCGAACTAGAAGTTTAGCGCGAGCTGTAGAATAAACTTAAAAATGCCGCTTTCGGCATTTTCAACTGCAACTGACCCGTCCCATTAAGGGTATTCAAACTGCGCACTTTCCCAGACTAACGCTGTTGAGTAATCTCTCGTTTATTGTCTAACTAAACTGGTTTGTTGTTTTTCTTGGGGCCATTTTCGAGTCGTTTCGTTTTTTATTCGGATGGAAGTTTATTCATAACAAAAGTAGCCTAGGCACAGCTTTTTAGGTTTAGAGCTTTCAACTATTGAGAATTCCTGTATCGCGAATTCTCAATGGTTGTCAAAGTTCCGGGAACAAAATGAGATTTAACTAAACCACTTATGCGTATTTATGTCATTTTGAAACATTATTTACTCGTATTGAGATATAGTTCACAGTTTGTTCATTGAGAAGCAAAAAAGTTAAACCACCATCAAATGTCAACAATGAAATATATCAAGTACCTAGTTTACAATATTGGTATGGTAGTTTGTCCTGTCGTGCTATAACTTCGTTGTTTTCCAACGGATTTTGTTTGGAACTTGGCCTAAAAGTTCCATTAGACTTCTAGTTTTGCAAGTACCATTTTATGGAGCTGATTGGAGCGAAGTGATCAAATGATTGCTCCAGTTGCGAGAGTTTCGTTATTTTACAAACGGATTTTCTTTAAACTCAGCACAGAGGTTCCTTTTAGCCTCTAGTTTTACAATTTTGGAAGTGATTGCGAGGGTTTTGTTATTTTCCGATAGTTTTTTTTTTTTAATTTTAATTAGGCACAGAAAGCTCATATGACCTCTACTTTAACACCTACCATTTTGGGGCAAATAGAGCAAATTCTTGCTCCAATTTTGCTTGAAACTTGGTACAGGGGTTTTTTTTTTTGACTTCTGGTTTAGAGCTGATTGAAGCAAATAAAGGAAGTAAGATTTCGTTATTTACCTACTATTTTTTTTTATTGGCCACAGAAGTTTCTTTTTACCTCTAGTTTTACAAGTACCTTTTTTTATAAAGATTTTTAAAACTGAACTTAAATAATTTTTTGTAATTTTAATCTTGAATAAAAATTAACTTAGTTAAGCCCTTTTCATATCACTCTATAACTTCAACATCATATTATTTGATATTTAACTCAATTGACAATATTATATACATACTCCGGATAAAAAAACCTGCAAGTCACACTCGCGCGTAGGCGAGTTCCGCACTATAAATCATCGCATTACCGTGTTATGTTTTTTTTTTTTAAATTCCTACTCAAAGACCAAAGGTCAGTATTGATATACACTGTTTATTATTTGTTTAAAAATTAAAAGACTGCTCCTTAGAATTTTAATATCAACAATAATGTTACGCGAAAATATCGTTCAATTCTATTTGGTGATTTTCATTGCAGCAGTGTTTGATAAACTTTGAAAAAAGATAGTAAAATTACGATAGAGTATATAAACCATCCAATCGCAGGAAAATAAACTAATATCGAATTAATTGCTATACTTTACCATGAATGACGCTATCTAACTAGTTATCCTTCACAACAGATAACGCAATCACTAGAGTTGTCTTAAATAAACGTCAATTATAAAAAATTTTGAGAAAAATTATAAGCTGTCAGACACGTAAAATGTATTATTTCGGAAAAATATGCAGTGCTTGGAATACAAATATTCGAATGCAACCGATGTGACATATAAAGATAGCGCCACATGTATAAGTTTTAATATATGATATCTCAAAAACACAGCTTTCTTGAAAATATATTCTGCTAGCAATTTTCAATGACATATTTACGAATATAAGGGACAACTTATGGTGATGTAATAATAACTTGGGCCAATTGCATATGGCGCACCGACGTCATTGTCGTTTAGACTAGAAGTTGAACTGACTACTTCGTATAAATAACACAGCAACCAGTAAACCAATCGAACTTATTACTTATTGGTTAAATTAAGCAACACATTTTGTATGTATTTTCTCATCACGAGTATTTTCCTTTTTCTGTAGTAATGGAAAGACCTTGGATTTTCGTTTAGGTTTTCCTGTTAGTTCTGTATGAAGCCCCTATTACAATCTATATTTTTTCACAATTTGAAGCTCAGTGATTTCGGAATTAAGGAAGGAATGGTCGATTCTCATACATTTCTTTCTATCGTGAGGCGAGCGCTAAGATGTTTATAAATTTAGTATTAACGGCTTATGACTCACACATATTGCACTGACTACCAAGTACCAACTAGGATTCCCTTTATGAGTAACAACACTACAAAAAACCTTGAGGCGTACTCAAACACCCAGATCCACGGGAATTGAATCTGGAATTTTCTGCATGCAGAGTGCTTTCCACTACTAAGTAGGCTTCGCGACATTCTTATATAAAACGTATAAATAATTTATGATAAAAATTTTTTCCATTCCATAGGAAGACTGATCTCTTGACAGTTGGTCTATGGGAATAAAAGTCTGCCAAGTGCGAGTCCGGATCGCGCGCTAAGGTTTCGCTTCGTGCTTATGGTTATTTAATATTATCTGTGCGGTTTCATACTTTGAGGTACGGAATCCTAAAATTAGAAATAGCCAAGTTTCAGACTTCTCCCTCCGTTTTTGCTCTCCAACCTGCAAAGGATTTTGTAGGTTTTGATGACTTGCCAATCAATACGAAAATATTGTTAAAAATTTACTTAGGCCTTTTTCTTTTACACTACTAAAAAGGGCATAGAGTAAATTAATTTGACAGCAGTGTCTAGTTTTAATAGAGTCGTAAATGTCAATTCACAGTATCGAAGTGACATTACGGAATTTTGCGGGGTTGAAGACTGGCGCGCGGAGATTTCACGGGGTGCGGACCGGCGCGCGGGGACTTAGCGCACTGAAACTCGGACTAAAACTCATCTTGCACCGGCTAACTAGAGTATGAGTGGTAAGACGGTAAACGCAGAAAAAGGCTTCTAGTTAATTGCAAATTTTATGAAAAAGGGCTTGAAATAGATTATTTAATATTAATGTCTACTTGATACTTTTACCTTTTTTTTGAAAAAAAGGATTTTCACGGATAAATTTATACAAAGTTATCTTATAATGGTTTACTTTTTTTACATTTTCGGCCACGGAACCCTAAAACCTAATCGATGACTACGAACGCATTAACTTAACAAAGGCAACGTGCCAACGACAACGTGTTCATTTGATAACGCTCGACAGATAAGGAACCGTTTGGTTGGCCACACTCGATTCTTTATCACAACTTCGGATTATGATGACGTGTGCGAATTCGCGTCGAGTATCGCGTGTGGCTTGGGCGCTAACTGAGGCCAGTGCGTGCCGAAACGTTCGTCTGAAAGAGCATATACTGTGGAAAGAGCACTTTGGTCGAATAGTCGCGGTACAACAAAACCTCCGAAGTAAAATATAACCGTGCGCCTGCGTCACTTTTTAATCTAATTTCTGACTACGAGTAACATTACGCAATAGTGTTTTACACATGTGACCAAAAAGATATAGTTATTAGTGTAATTTTCTAAATCGTTTACCAAACAAAAACTGTGATTGATGTCATTTTAATGTGTATCGATTTGATCCATTCATCGTTAGTTCGAGTGTGTCATAAATAAATAATAAAGCCCATTGCATTTACGCTACTAAATTCTTTTTTTTTTTTTTTGATGTAATCATGTTTAGACAATGATTTAGTATAATTATGTAGCATACTTTAGTTTCGTTTAAAGGATTACATCATTCAGTTTGTTAGAAATAATTTTTTTACTCGATTTCTATTTTTTTTATTAAATAGAGCGATATGAGACTGTTGTATAGATTTTTGTTACTGTGCGTCATTCTTGCAACGGTGCCTTGGATGATGATGCTGACGAATTCCTTCGAAGCCGAGCACGTTGCACATAGGACGCCACGCAGCACGAATAATTTGCTTTTGAACGTACACAACGCGCCTCGTGATTCAAACGGTTTCGATTTTGCAACGATGACATGGGTCAACACGGGCCAAAAACGAGAGCACATTGTCGAGGTATTACATCACTCAATATCGTTGTTTTATGTTTACTATAGTTCCAATCAAACTTTATGGCGGATCGGAATACAACGCTATAGGCATGCTTGCGCAGGTTCAGTCATATGCCCCTCGCTCCACTGCGTCCCGCTACACCTAAAACTGGTTACTGCGACGCGACTTGTGCCTATGTTCACATCCGCCATAAAGATTGATTGGAACTATAAATAACGTATCGGCTTTATAAATAAATGTTTCTGCACTTATGTCTGTCATAACTGCCAAAATCCACTTGTACAAGATTCTTCTTATTTATGTTATCATATTACAATCTTACGTACTCGAGTACTAATAAAACCGTGTGAACGGAAAGCATATGATTAGGTGCGTTTCACCATTGTAAATAATTTTATTATTGAAATCATAATGGATGAACAGTCTTTAAAGATTCCTCCGTTTTTGGCACCGTTTAGCCGTAAAGACAAATTGTAAATTATTTCGTCTTTTAGCTGCAAATTCAGCATAAACTTATAAATAAAATAAAGCTGTCATGTCTGATATAGGACGGTACAGTTCATTTGAGTTGTTTAATAAATTCATTAAAGTGTACAAAAATTAAACAATGTGAATAGGGAAGAATAGCGGACGAAGTGATAGTTTGAAACGAATTTTATTAAAATAAAATAAAATTTTATTGTGCATTATAATTTTGTTAAATTAAATAATGTACGGTTATTGGCGACCATTATTTGCCATTTCTTGATTTCTCGTAAGAACGTTTTCTCATCGCTGTGAAATTTCTGTGCTTTGAAAAACACAACGTGTTCTGAAATTCAAAGCCGAGCCTTTGAAGGCTGACCGGCTATCTCATGAATCACCAGAAATATCGAATTACTACCCGTAATATATGTTTAATAGTATTCAAAATATTTTCATTTTTAGGAATTTCCTGAAAATCTACATCTTAATTCAGTGTTTTCGGTGCCTCTGGTGCAAATTTTAGTATTTAATCATTCTTTTTAAATGGCAAAAAAAGAGGAGATTCTCAAGTCGAAGCGTGTAAATTTTTTTACGTATGACCACGCATACTTTTTTATAAAGTAGCCCGACTTTGATAATTTTTTTTTGTTGAATAGGGTACACCTACCTCAAAGTTGGTCACATTTAAATTTAAAAAAAAAAAAATTTACCCATAAGGGTAGAAAAATTGGGGTATTTGATGTCCTGTGAACCGATTTTGTTCAAACTTGGTACTCGTATATAGTTCTGATGCATTACAACAGTATGGAGACCTGGAGTTGATCTGACAATAGAGACGGAAAATATTTGAGGGAAATCCTCAACGGTTTGCAGCAGTTACCTCGTGTCTGGACTAATGTCATTCGTCTTGATGGGAACTTTAAAGCTAGCTGGGTTATGATTGTCATCGAGGCTCTGATGATGGAGACAGAAGGCTATCGCGAGAAGTCCTTATTTGAAAAAGGACATAGAATATAGATGAAATGGAAATAACATTATTATAGCGGTCGAGCAAATGTACCAGTTAGTAATTTTCAGCTACAAAAACAATATTTTAAAAAAAGGTTTGCTATTTTACTGCATAGGACATACACTGTAATAATATTGTATTAATTAGCATTTCAAATAAATATTTTTGTTAAGATCTTTTAACGTGTCTTGCACTTCCTGTTACATTTAATTTCATGTACAGCTGTATTAATTTATTATCACAACTGTTCCGTCATTTATTGGCTTTATTTACGCTTTTTCTTTTATGGAATCGTAGAAGAAAAAATCTAGAAGATTTAAGATAGAGAGACCTCCGAAGCCATAGAACGGTTCGCACTTTTTGTACACATTGAGCTGATCAGCCAACATTTTGAAGTTACATTATCCTACGAATGGCCAAAAGGTCTTGCAGTTCATTTTCTAAAAAATGGCGATAAATTTCGCCGTTTGTATTTGAGAGACAGCATCTATGTTGGTGTAGGGAAATAAATGTTATAGCACTAAAATATCACTTCTGAGAAAATTCCGTGCTTGCATTCGGGTTGGTGACAAGCAATTCGAACTCTGATATACATTTATGTTTTGTTTATATATGTATTAGTAACAGCAGTAGAGTTTAGAGTTTATTGATGAGAAAATCCTTAATACTGCGATTAACATTTCTTTTGTTTGAAAACCGTTATCGTATTGGAAACTTATTTGATTACCTATATTTGATACTATTAATATTAGGCACGAAAGATATATAAGCAATTTTTTTTAATAAATAAATATTCTCTCAGACCAACAAAAAATGTCTTGCTATAGGATTTCCAGATTCGAGTATTACTGAAAAATATTTATTTTGAGAAGTATTTTGTGAGTTATAAGATAGCCCATCGGCCCTCAAAGGATTGATGTTAAATTTCGGGACACTTTGTATTTATTATTTAAGTATATCTTGCGACCTGTGTACCTATAGATATCACAATACTAAAAATAAAACTTGACACGAATAAAGAATTGCGGTACATCTACGCTTTTAAAAGTTTTTAAACAGTAATTTGCTGAACATTTTTGGCCACGTCGAGCAGGATTTCTTCTTTCAAGTTTGCAGGACCTAATAATAATTAATGGCCCAAAGGGAAGTCCGATAGCCTTTCATTAGTGTTCGAGACACGAGGACCAAGATTAAAAGTTGGTCTTGGCGGGCTTTGCCCGACACTCCTTTAAATGACGACGGCGGGCGGCGCATTCAAGGCGGACCTTTTGAAAATGCCACGTTTCGCAGTCTTGCCCTTGCGCTTTTATGAAAGCATTTATTATTTCACGCTTTTTAAAATGTCCCCATGTACTATGTTTAAGTTTATGAAATGTTTCACTATTACATATTACATTCTAAAGTACACGATATAAAATTGTATTGCATTGAAAATAGAAACAGTTATCAAAATTTGCTTCTTTGTTGAATTCAATTAACTGTGTTAACAAGCTGCTTATAATAATTCTAATTTTTTTACAAGATTAGATAAGTTTTTAATATCTTTATTAATATATTTAACATAGATTTTAATCTACAGTTTAAAAAAGTAATTTTTCTCTTATGCATTTTGACCTACCTACTGAAAGTTTAAAAAAAAATCTCCTTCGTTTAGGAAATTCAATTCAGACTTATTTTAAAACGACTTATACCAATTTAAAACTATTTATGTCCGTGTGTTATTAAATCTTAAATTTTGACGGATTGATCTTAATTTGTCTTTAAATTGGTTACTATTTAATTTTATGATACTGCCTATGGAATTCTATAATAAAAACGAACTGCACATAGAAATAATGGAGATGCCAATAAAAAATGGTGGATGCTAACGTCTTGTCTTCTTTCAGATGATGCGGCACGCGTGGAACAACTACAAACTGTACGCGTGGGGTAAAAACGAACTGAAACCGATGTCGAAACGTGCTCACCTCTCTAGCGTTTTCGGCAACGGGGACCTCGGCGCCACCATCGTGGATGGTTTGGACACCCTATATATAATGGGACTGCATGACGAGTTCCGCGAAGGTCGAGACTGGGTTGCCAACAGTATGCACATCGGCGATGTTGTAAGTACAATATGTGATCAATATATATACCTAAATAGTCAGTACAGGTATCGGAAAAGTGTTTGTTGAAACATTATTTTTCTCCATGAGTGAAAGTAGACGGTGTATGCGTCTGGGGTAACAGATTGCGTGTTTTTGAAGTGAAACTTCTTATGGCACGGGGTGAGCCTAAAACGAGACGAAAATGCGTCACGCTAAATAATATAAATGGGGGAGATATAAGGAACAATCAGTTTTCACACGAGAAGCCGGTTGTTCCCTATATCTCCACTACTAACTGCTGAGTGTGGGGAGTAAGGCCAGAGCGTTACTCAGTTTCGTGTCGTTGGCAGCTGCGTCATTGGTTGGAGTGTCAATAGATGTGAAATTCGTGAAAACCAGATTGATGTTGATAATTTTAATAACATTCAAGTTCTAAGTTTTCATTTCTGTCGCCAGTTCCTATAACTGCCAATCAGTTTTTTTGTGTATAAGTCTTTTACCATTTTCCTCAGAAACTACTAGATCGATTTAGATGAGGTTTTTTGTATTTCATAGGTAACACTTAAGAATTTGTTCTTAGAGATGTTTCATTATTATAATTATTATATGCTACCAGGGGGATGGGATATACTTAAACGCCTGGGCCAATTTTGATACGGTTTTTAACATTACATAGGTATCACTTCAGAGCATATTTTTAAACATATTTATTGGTTATAGGTCACCAGCGGGCGCTACAGAAAATGCGTTTTCTAAAACAGCAAGGCCAGTTTTAATGTGATTTTCTGTATTAGATAGGTGTCACCTCAGAGCAAGTTCTTTCTTACAGTTTACGGATATAAACCGCTAGGATGCGGTGCAGCTGCTGTTGGGCACAGACCTATCTACTAATCTTTAAAAAGTCATAATTTAAAAGAATCACATTTCCCCAATAATAATGGTTTCCAGTATTAATAATAATAAGTGGTATATCTCACACACGGCCATCTTGTCCCAAACTAGTTAGAGTCTGTATTAAGGGTACTACACAACGGATATACATACTTTGATATTTTTTTGCAATACATATACATACGTATATAATAATATTTTATTTTCATTTATTCAGAAGCAAAAAGTTATTTACTTGGATATATTGCGTTTTAGAAAAGATAAACTTAAAAACCTAAAGCCTCATATTTACAGTAAACGAGAAACAAACAAAAGAATAAAAGAATTTTACACTCAGAAATCGAATAAATAGATATATTCGTGCATTCAAATATTTGTAGCGGACGGGAATCAAACCCGAGACCTTTGGTTCTGCAGTTAAGGTCTCTAACCTTTCGACCAATCGATCAGTCTCATTATTATAATTGTTTGTAATTGGTTCAAATGCAAGCAAAACTTCTATACTTAGGTCTAAGTAGGTATCTGACTTTAAGAGCGCCCATCATTTACCTCCATACGAATTCCCGTGTACTCTCTTTACTGTTTGTGACTATATTTAACACTAATTTTAAATATATTAATTATTTGACACCTTGAGAAGTATATTTAGGCTTATTGAGAATTCAAAACTTGAAAGTTTCAGTAGTATAGTTTAGCCTCATAAAATTGCCGAATTCGGTTCATTTTGAGCTCCAGTTTAAACGAACATTATCACGAATAATATGACTAGACTGGTATTTTGGCCATATTGACTTACCGATTGGCCGAGTGGGTAGAGACTCTAATTGCTGAGCCGAAGGTCGTGGGTTCTACTCCCGCCCAGGCAAATATTTGTGTGTATAAGTAAGTCTATTTGTTCAGTACCGGGGTGTAACATATCTATTTATGTTTGTATTATAATAATAAGACAACTGATATTCATAATTTGGGTATGTATATCAGTTGTCTGGTGCCCATAATACAAGCAAAATACTTGCATACTATGAGACTCGATGCCATTTTGTGGGATGTCCCAGGTATTATTATTATTAATTCTCAAGAAGCATCATGTTTGTAAAGGTTTAGAATGAGACATATGGATTTATTTAGCAAGGGTTAGTTTCGTCAAAGACAGGTTTTTGATGGATATCATCGGAATTCTCTATAACTATTGTTATTTCATCCCACACGCGCTTCTCCCGACGGGTCGTTTGAGAGAGCGATATGGACTGACAAGGTCGTCGAGTATTACTTATTATATGCAAACATAATAATGAAGGCGTAACACAGTGTGTGGGTGGGTAAAAATATAGAAACCTCATTTTCGATGAATTTATACTACCCTTATTTTATGGAAAACTGATTTTGAGAAGGCGATTGGTTGAAGCGATTCCAAATCAAATCAAATCAAATCAAAATATCTTTATTTCGTAGTTATGTAACATAATCTTGAAATACGTCTTAAGAGTGAATTTTATTACTTTGTGGAAAAACGTCACCACAAAGGCGCATTCAAAAATGCTGGTACCTCTCAGAAGAATACGCAAGAAACTGAGGGACGCTCTTTTTAACAAAATTATAAAAAAAAATTTTAACAATAAGTGCTTAAAGAATAATATTATTGAAACAAACTGATAGGCGAGCGGCTTACACCCATGGATTTTTATCATCTAAGTAGTCTGATACTTTATAATAAGCTTTTGCATAAAGCTTTCGTTTTATTGTAGTTTTAAACTTATTAAGGGGTAGATCTTGAATGTCAGTTGGGATCTTATTGTAAAAGCGTATACATTGCCCTTTAAAAGATTTCGTGATTTTATTGAGGCGGCTGACATGATTAGCAAGTTTATCTTTGTTTCTTGTATTAACATTATGCCGATCACTATTTTTTTTAAATAATGTAATATTTTTTTTTACGTACATAATGTTTTCAAATATGTATTGAGATGGCAATGTCATTATATTAATTTCCTTAAACTTTTCTCTAAGTGATACTTTAGATCCTAGTTTATAAATTGCTCGAACAGCTCGCTTCTGCAACACGAAGATTGTATTAACATTAGCAGCGTGTCCCCACAGCAGAATGCCATAAGTCATTAAACTATGGAACGCACTGAAATACACCAATATTGTACTGATTCATTCGTATAGATTACGTGATACAAAACAAAATTAATCTAAAACTGATTTCCGGTTGTGATAGCCGGATGCTGATCAGTTAGTTTATTTATATAATCATATTCTTATCAGATAACGCAAACTTTATGATCAATTATCAGTTGCCATCCTCTTTTCAGTTTATAACGTTTCAGAAATTATTGCTTCTGAAAATAGCAGGGATCATATCCTATGTTTTGAACTATTATTTCATCTATTTATACTGTGACAGTTACATTAGAAGCGTTTAAACAAATAAACAGCCAGATGAAACGTATATTGTCTATAAGGGAATAACTAAATAGTTACCAATAGTTGATTACATTGCAATAAAATGAACAATACTGTAGCGTATGTGTCTGGCTGTTTATTCCAGTTGTATTTTTACGCTCTCAATAGGAACGATTCCTACAATACCTTCCATGTATAGAGGTAGGAATAATATTAATAATAAGATTAGAACGAGCGCTTTTCGATGGAACTATTACAACATCGTAAGCCGCAAACGCGGGGATGTATCAAAATATTTAAAACATAGAAACCTAGTTTTTGTTGATCTGTATCACAATATTTTTTTTTGCGCCAATCGCCTAAGGTTAAATGGGGTGCCATCGTTAATGTCGTTTGTATGGAAATTCGCCACTACACACTCCTCTTAAAATTTATATTTTACCGGAGACCTCTAGAATCAATGTCGTCCAAACGCGCCGCGTTATCTACACTTAATTTAAATGTAGTTAGGTATAATACGGCAGCGTAACCGTATTGTGTGTCCTAGGGTCTACCTTATATTATTTCTACTTCTGTGCTTCCACGGCAGTTTAAAAATAAATTATCTAACAATGTTTCTTATCAATGTATCGCCTATTAAATCACTATCTATGCAATAATGGCAATAAGTTATCGATCAAAACAAATTTCCCGCTTTATGCATCTAAGCTGGGTAACCAGACCTAGTCAGTAATTAATTTACTAGTACATTACTTGCACTGGATACGTTGTCCCCGCTGTCCCCTTCAAGTATGCAGTATGTTGCATACTTAAGGCAGATGTCATAGTCTAAACTTTATCATATGACGTAAAATCATACCAAAGATGTAGGTAAGTGAAAGGGATAAACAACTTAACCGTCCTCTAAAATGATATAAATCTGAGACAAAACTGTTTACGTATGTGTAACATTTTGGTTTATTCCTTTGAGGACAGATTCTGTTTAGGACAGATTCCCTTTAAGACAGATTTTGTACGGGCAAGAGAAAAAGTTTCGATTTGTTCCGTTAAGGACAGAAATGTTTTTAACCAACGTCCTCTAAATACGCGTTTACGAATAAGAGATTTATTTATAAGCTATTATTATTAAATTATGGAAAACTCCTTTCAATTTCTGCTGACGTGGTACTATGCTCATGCTATGCAGAATTTTGTTATCTATGCGTATTCATAGCGCGTTGGTTGGCAGTTGCTGAATATTTCATTAATAGACAGAGAAGTACCTTCTTCCTGTTGGACTAAATTAATTTGAATCCAGTCATACTGAGCAGTAGTACGATTTGGATTTTTGTTCATATTGTTCTACCGTAAAGCAAACTTCTTATTCGTAAACACGTATTCATGGGGCGTTGGTTAAAAACGTTTTCGTCCTTAACGGAACAAATCGAAACTTTTTCTCATGCCTGTACAAAATCTGTCTTAAAGGGAATCTGTCCTAAACAGAATCTGTCCTTAAAGGAACGAACCAACATTTTTACTTAAATTCGTTGTGTGAGTAATTATTTTTGAGACACATGTCTCTGAACAAATACCGTCACATGATACTTCTAACCTACTCGATTATCTGTGCTGTAACATAATAAGTCGTTATAGAAAAACATTCATGACAACATTGGCACGTTCAACTTTTCCAGGATTCAGATCTATCAGTGTTCGAAACGACGATCCGTTTCGTGGGCGGTTTGCTGTCGTGTTACGCGCTTACGGGCGACGCGGTGTTCCGCGACAAGGCGACCGAGGTAGCGGACGCCCTGCTGCCAGCCTTCGACACGCCAACTGGCTTACCCTATTCACTCATCAACCCCTCCACCAAGGTGAACTGACCAGTTTTTATTTATATATATATATATTAGAAATGTTAGGATAGTTTTCTAAAGCGTATCGTAATGACGTCACGCAAACGACATCGGCTGTGAATCGCGTGAAATATGAAACGTCAATAAAATTATAAAATTGAGATTGTGCTAACATTGACGTCGGTGTAAAGGTCGAATTACCCGCGGGTGAAACGTTCATCGAGAGTGTATGTATTTGATCTGTCATAAGAATAGAGTATGTCTCCAATGTTTTCTGATTTGCACCCCTAAAATGTGCAAATCAGGTAAATTTATTTATCATCTATCGGCTGCCAATTCATAAAAATTTAAATCATAAACGTGATTAGAGCGAAAATATCGACCAACCAAAAACGACATTGTTTGGAAACTGTTCCAAGTTGTATTCATGCTGGGTATTAATAAATTTAAGTAACAGTAGATTAAGAAATTGCAATTACAAACAAACATCGAATAGTAAAAATTTGGTAACCGAATTTACCGCAAACAATTATAATCTATAAATTAATTTGATGCGATATAAGCACAGACCAGTCAACCTATAGACCACGCTTTAATAAACGTTAATACGAAAACGAAATCGCCAAAAAGTGGCGGGGTGCGGGGAGAGGTCGGCTAGTTTTCATTGGCTCGTTCAAAATTGACAATATCGCTGAAAAATTGGCTTCTGACGTGCTTCCAACTGACCGCTCACAAGAGACGTAGTTATGTAATGTCATTACATAGCCTAGGCGAATGCTACTCCCTGTCAAAGCGTGGTCTTTAAGGTTGACTGGTCTGTGGATATAAGTCACCAAATAAAAATTGTATACTAGGTAAATATTTAATATAATAATAATAATTTAACAGGCCAGCCGGCAGTATCACTGGGCAGGTCCCAACAGCATCTTGTCCGAAGTGGGAACCTTGCATCTCGAGTTCACGTACCTCAGTGACGTCACCGGACGTGACGGTAAGGCACCGATTCTTATTACAGTTGCACACAGACTGGTTTTCGTTGAGATGATCATTAATCGAGTAACATTGTTTATGTTATAGCTACCTATTAATGTACTATAATTTAGAAAAATGATAAAAATCAACGGCGTTTTTGCTGCTTAGTGCTCCCGTGTTGATCGTTTTGTTTGATCCCGATTGTTTTGAAATCATATTTCATCAAACTTAAGAGCAAAGCTCTTGTTGGTGTAGCTCCTTCCATTGTGGTTGATCTCACGCCTTCTATTTAAAGTCCTTATGCGGCATGACGCCAATGTTCTTTCTTTGATCAATATAATCTATCTTTGGTCTTCTGCTTCTTCTTCTTTATTATATTTTGTCTTCTAATAAATTCTTGATATAGTCATCATGTCGTATAAGATGGCCTGTCATCTCCTCTCGATTTTCAATTATTTTGATAATACTTTTTTTTATTTTACTCTTTTTAATACTTCTTGGTTTATTACTGTTTAGGTCCAACTTATATCCATCCTTCCCCAACACCACATTTCAAACGCTTCCATTCTTTCTCTGTCGTTATCATACTATCCGTAATAAATTCATAATCATTTGATTATAAATATTGAAATATGGAAGATATGAAATTGAAATTTTGACTGACCGGTTGGCCGAGTGGTCAAGACCCTAATTGCGGAGCCGAGGGTCGCGGGTTCGATTCCCGCCCGGGACTAATATTTGTGTGCATGAACATGTCTATTTCTTTCGTGTCTGGATGTAAAAGTATCTATATATATATATTACAAAAAAAATATATTTAAGTATGTATATCAATTGTCTGGTACCTACATAATACAAGCATAATACTTGTTTATTTTGGGACTAGATGGCGCTGTGTGGGATGTCCTAAATATTATTATTTTCAATTTCAATAAAGACGAGTTTTTCAGAGACACATCTTTCAATTTAACGCAATTAATAGTCACGTAATAAAAACTGGGGCAATTACATATGGCGCTATGAGCATCGCCTTTTCGTATGAGTCACTTCAGCGGTTTCACCTCAACCGCGTTGAAAATTGAGTGATATATATATATATATATATAAAGCTGGTAGTAGTAAATGTCAGATGGGAGTCTATGTCAGATGGGAGTCTATGGAATAAACTCCTTTTAAACATGACGACCGCTTAGTCTAGAGGGTAGCGACCCTGCCTATAAAGCTAGAGTTCCCGGGTTTGAATCCTAGGTCGGGTCAGTATTTATATGATAAATATTGATACTGGTACCGGGTCTTGGTTGTTATATGTATGTGTTGTCTTCGCTTAGTACCCAAAACACAAGCTAATGCTTAGTTTAGGGCCTAGAAGTTGTTGTCATGTATACGTTATTATTATTATCTTTTACTATCAGCTTTTTTTAACTATTGAGTAAAGAACAAGGCTTAAAAATTACGTTTTTTACTGATGACGCTGTATAACGCAATCGTTGCGTCATATCCCTACGATTGAATCAGAGTGAAACAAAAATTTAACTGAAATATATAATTGTTAACTATTGTGTTGTGTGAATTTTATATTCTATCTTATTGAACCATGTTATATAATAAAACTTCGTGTCGACAGTATTTACTTTTGTGTATTATATAAACTAGTGTAAGTCAGTCAGTTCAGGATATTTTCTTTTGCATGTATAAATTACAAAATTTTATATTAGTTAGGATCTATAAAGTTTTAACAAGTGGAAAATGCGCCACCTGTTTTTGTGCTATGAATCAAGTTCTGTGGTCATCATACATAAAATATTTCATAATTTTTTTTCGTTTAATTAATATATCGTTGTTATTACAGTTTACAGAAAGAAGGTTGAACGAATTCGAGAAGTGCTACAAAACATCGAAAAGCCAGACGGCCTCTATCCAAACTTCATAAATCCGCGCAGTGGACAATGGGGACAGAGTGAGTCACCATTTTTGTTTTCAAATAATCTTTGTATTAACATCGTTATTGTTATTTATTTAGGTTGCACTATAGGTGTATTCAAATTCTTTGATTTTACACGCCATTGTCTGTATGTCTGTTGTTTAATTCAGTTACCTACGTGGTGTACGCTCCTATATGGCAAATCAGCCTATTATGTTCTAATAGTTTTTTTTTTTTTTATAATAGGAAGTTAGATAAATTACAATCCGTTGAGTGTAATTTGTGTCTCGTAGTAATTCTTGTTTATAAGATTAGCAAATATATATATATATAAATATATTTTTTTTAATTTTGGTTTAATCAATGATTTCAGGGCATATGTCATTGGGCGCTCTCGGCGATTCATTCTACGAGTATTTACTCAAAGCTTGGCTCGTGTCCGGCCGCGACGACAGGCCGGCGCGAACCATGTTCGACGACGCGATGCAAGCAGCGCTAGACAAAATGTTGCGCGTCTCGCCTTCGGGGCTGACCTATCTCGCTGAACTCAAATATGGACGTATATTCGAAGAAAAAATGGACCATCTGTCATGCTTTGCAGGTGAGTTGTTACAATTTTTAGCCGAAGAGGCTAGGTATACCTCAGCTTTGATTCAAAAGTCGTGGGTTCGATCCCCATTATAGGTGTATTTTTAATAATAAAAATTTAAGTCAATTATCAGCTCTGTTGGCATCGTCACGCATCGCAGTGCATCAGTGCGGTGGGCTTATGGTCCAAACGCTTTAAATCAATTGTTAAGGAAGGGTTGTACTCCAGCAGTGGAAGTTGAAAGCCTGAAGAAAATTAAAATACATTTTGTCATTTGCAATAATATACGACGTCTAGTCAATCGTAATCAATATAAATAATTAAGTAAAACGGTTGTTTTGGTATAAGTATGAGTGATTTAACTGAAAACAATAATAACAACTAACAAGTACTGTATAAACGACTGACCGATTAATCTAATGATCGGGGACGCTAACTGCAGACTCAAAGGTGTGGATTCGATTCCCGCCCGAGACAAATATTTTTGTGCATGAACATGTCTATGTATTCCGCGTTTGCGCCTAAAATATATATTATATGTATGTATCATAAAGGCATTTAAGTATGTATGTTAATTTTTTAGTGCCCACACTACAGGCTCAGCCTAATTGGGGCCTAGATGACCGTTTGTGAGATGTCTCACATATTAAAAAAAATGGGGACTCACCCGGAGTGAGGTCGTCTGTCAAGTTATTATTGTTTATGGTTACTGTCTTTTTTTTTGGACATGGATCAAGTGTTTATCTGTGGAAAACTAAGTATATTCAATTATGGCAATCGTAATGGCATGTCGCCGGCACAAAAATGTTCAATAATATTTGATTGGCGATATTTATCATATCCTGGCCACCTTTCAGATTAGCACCGCCTGGTGGTGAGAACTCACCTTACTCCTCATAGAAATTAATATTAAAGAGACGAAATTGTATTTTTAGCAAAATATTGACAAATAGGACGTGCATGTCCACGTTATATTTAAAAGATTATCGGTTTTATTTTCCACGAAAAAAGAAAGTCGCATAGACTGTCTAGAACTTGACATAAGTTATACGAGTAACATGTACATGAATCCTATCAAAATTGATACAAGAATCTGTTTCGTATTTCAAAAAGGTGACAAATTCGAAAGGTGATGAAAAAATCATGCGATACATATGTATAGTTTTGAAAAAAATTCAAAAATGTTTTTTTTTAAATCTAGGTGGCATGTTCGCGCTAGCATCACAGACCCTCGAGAACAGCCTGTCTGAGCGGTATATGGACGTGGCGAGAAAACTGACGCACACATGCCACGAGAGCTATGCACGTTCGGAAACCAAACTGGGCCCCGAAGCGTTTAGGTATGAAAACAACTCTTAACCTTTGCCTTCCCGGATACTAACCAGATTGAGCTCAACGCGCTAGCCTCTTTTGATAAGAAATCGGGTCATTTGCTTTTGTAGCCGACAAGCGTTCTGGTTTTGTTACATTGTATTATTATGATGTATTAATGTTATTTAACTATTTTCGCTTAGTTGATACATCATGACTGATAAGACAGCACATGTAGTTCAAGCAATCATTTGTTTATGATATCACTGTTTAAATGCCATTTATAATTTATTTAGCGTAATATACAACCTGTACCAGAATCAAACAAAAAGATAAATGATTACTTTGTTGAAATTTGTCTGCTGAATCGAATCCATTTTTTATGTATACAGGATGAGGTTTTAATGACCAGTCAACTTTTGATAAAAATCCGTTGGCCGTCTTGTTCCTTTTTAGTATTGTTCAATAGGAAAATATTTAGTTAAGACTACGTAAATCTTTCCCAAAACTACCAATATAGTAGTCACCCTTCACGAGGGCGCCAGTGCACGTGCACGCGCCCCGCCCACATGCCCCATGCCCCGCCCTTTCATATGTAAGTAGAAGGTAGTCAAATTTTGTAAAAAAATATTTAGGATATAATTATTGATTATGGATATTTGACCTATATTTTTATTTACGTAATGAAGTCTATTGATGATACCTAATATCTATAAAAATTTTGGCTGGTTACTAAAATTTCATACTGTATGTGGTAAATTTTCATAATTCTTTGGACTCTGGGCAAATTAAACTCAGAAAATATGTTTAAAAAAAATGTGCACAAGACTGACGCATAATACTTAAAATATCCTTAATTATTATTATTTTTTTGTATGGGACCATAAAATTTATTCTATAGAAAAAAAATGTTTTGCAGCCAAAATATGTAAATCTTAACCTTTTGACTTGTCATCAATCTTTATCAATCAATTGTCTCTGTCAATTAAATGGCTAGTGACTTTCAACTTGACCCAATTGTGATAATGTGTAGTGCATAGGTATAACAATCGATTTTAACATTTATATTATTTACTTGGTCGGTTGGTGCAATTAAACTATCAATAGGTTCACATTATTTAAGCTAATCATCAACAATTTTCTACTACTATTGATAACGCAAAACTGTAATATATAAGGTAAAACGCATAACAAAGGCCTATTCGTGCACACTTTTACTGGAGATGAAAGTAATAATATTATTTTGTGTCAAGATCGTAGGACGTGGCATTGTATTCTCTATCCTCCGTTTTCACAAACCATCAACTTCAATAAAAAAAGATGTTTGACGAATTGTTTAAAATTGAATATCTTTGAAACTGTAGGACAAGTTTTTTGGTATACGAAATACCTTCCATGTCCAGCATCAGCTAGTAAAGTTCTCAGCCTTGTGTGCATGTTAGACCAAAGTTCTTACATTTTTGCTCATTGTCCTTTTAATTAAAGAATTATTAAGTGTTTGTGCAATTGATAAACCGACGTTATGCTGTGCGCAATAAAGCGTATTTTTATTACATTAAATCACAAGCTAAAATTTTACAAATTACCAAATAATCAGAACTGTGCACGGGGGTCCAATATACGTGTATTAACTTTGGTCATACTCGACAAATCGACAAAGTTTTGAGGCTAATAACGACTGTATTACTCAAATTTAAAATTTTTTTATTTGCAATAAAAGTAATTGCTCTTCTCGAGATATTACGTATTTAATGATTTCGCCGCAAACAGTCAAGAGCGCACCGGGAATTTGTATGTAAATAAATTCTTGAAGGGCGCTGTTAGTAAGATCGTAAGGAGCCGTCCATTAATCACGTGACGCTCGGACAGTGGGGAGCGGATTCCGATGACATCACCTTCGACCACGAGGAGGGGGAGAGGGTATTATGATATATTACGTGTGATTATTTTCGCAAAATTCTGCTAGTTGTAATGTGTAATAACAGTCTTCGACCTCGTTTGACCTAGATTTCTGTGCCGGTTACCGCGGTGCTAGCGATCACACGTCGTACAGAGCCCATAAGCATCAGACATATCCGATATTTAAAAATGAAATTGTCGACATTAAAGAAAATATATTGTATAATTTTTTTAAAACACTGTCAAAAGTTTTTTTTTTATTCAATAAAAAAAGCACGTGATGTTGGATGAGGGCAAGGGATGGTAGCCTTGACCTTCACCAAATATCACCAGGGAGAGGATAGTTTCAAAACTGGCTTCACGTGATTCATGGATGACGCCTAAATATAGATGAAATTTAATAATTTACCCCACCTAATCAAATCTAGATTCAGCAGCGCGGTGGAGGCGCGCGCTCAGAAGAGCAACGAGAAAGTATACTTGCTGCGACCGGAGACGTTTGAGAGCTACTTCATCATGTGGCGGCTCACCAAGGAACAGAAATACCGTGACTGGGGCTGGGAGGCTGTTGAGGTGATGTATTTTCATCGTCATTCGCTCTGAGTAATGCAAACTGTTTAAAAATCAGACGCGACTGAGCGAAAATATGCTTAGAACACTGAAGTGAACAAATAAATAGTATTATATTTATATATAAAAGAAAAAACTCGAAATTAGTGTAGTACTGCGTAATGCGTGTCGGACATGCATCAACTTGGATGTCCACAAACAATCACCTTATATTTACCAATCACAAAATGTTTATTAGTGACTGAAAATCTCATACATCTCAAGGCCCTGTCGATGTATTTTGTTCAAAACAATTTTCTTTGTTGTTTTTATATTTTTTTATAGCCCGCGCGTAAGTCGTTGGCTGCTCCTTAAGTAGAAGAGTACTGTTTGCTGTTTTTTACTATGAATAACGAGAAACTATCACCCTCTCCGCGCCGCGGCTAACGATTTACGTGAAAATAAATTTTCATTATTTAGTTCAACGTATGGAGAGGCCTGTTAATTTAAAATGAAAAGACGTATACGTCACAACAACGTCTAGGCCCCAAACTAAGCATTACCTTGTGTTTTGGGTACCAAGCGATGACACCACATGCATATAACAACCAAGACTCGGTACCAGTATCGATATTCATCATATAAATACTGACCCGACCTGGGATTTGAACCCGGGACCTCCAGCTTCGTAGGCAGGGTCGCTACCCACTAGTACAATAGGCTAAGCGGTCGTCAGTTTAGTTTGTATAATTTATTTACAAAATCATGGTTTTTTTATAGAGTCTTAACCAAAGTATGACGGTTCATGTAAGACTTTTGTCTGTGAAATTTTATCAGGATTAATGGAAATATGACAGAGATATAAAGCTATGACAAATGGACAGACGAAAAACAAACTATCATTAATTGATGAATTAATTGACTGAGCGATTGACCGAGTGGTTAGAGACTCTAACTGCTAAACCGAAGGTCGCGGGTTCGATTCGACAAATATTTGTGTGCATGAAAATGTCTATTTGTCTTGCATAATGTCTGCGTACAAGTGTACATGTCTCCATGGCTACTATTCCATGTCTGGGTGTAAATTATCTATATATGTTCACATTATAAAGAATATTTAAGAACGTATATCAGTTGCCTAGTACCCATAATACAAGCTCAGCTTTGGGACTAGATAACGCTGTATGCGACATCCCAGATATTATTAATTGAAATTAACACAAGCACGTAAATAGTACAATTTTTTTCGTTGCATATCGATCAGGCGCTGGAGAAGCATTGTCGCGTAGAAGGCGGGTACACGGGTCTTGTGAACGTGTACCACCGACAGCCGCAGGGCGACGACGTTCAACAAAGTTTCTTCTTGGCTGAAACGCTTAAGGTAATAAGCAAGGACACAATACTGAAAACTATATATCTATCTTTAACAAGTAACTGTGAATAATTCTCAAAGTTTGTCATAACTCGACAAGCTGACGGCTCGTCTGTCGGCCGATTCAGAGTTTCGGGCCAAAGAAACGTCAGTTTGGGGTTGTCGGCGTATAGGAATTGACAAAAATTTTTTCCACAAATATTAGTTTATTATTGGAACCCAGATTTAAAATACGTTTAAAATTGCATACAAATTCACTTGGCACTTTTCAATAGCTTAATACCGAAACTACGTGCTGAAACATATTTGTAAGTTATTAGTAATAACTTATCTAACATTTTCTGAGCGAAATAGACATTTCGCTGGTGTATCTGAAACATAAAATTAGATATTGGGCTAGGCTGGGGTTTCTTGATGGTACATATACAATAACTGTATTTTGAGCAGTTCTTATGTGATGTCACGGTCACGTCTGAGTTACCATGGTATTAAAATAACGCAAAAAAAAAACAAAAGAAAAATATTACTAAAGTAGTATGAAATTACTCATTAAATTTTTTCCACCTTTTTTCCATATAATAAAGGATAAAAAATTATACAGCTTTCAATCCTCGTGTACTATTTAATATCTTTGCCTATTCCATGGTTTTATTATAATTTTAATTTATTGACCAAAATCTAAAGCCAGAAATAAATAGTTTAGCTTTTAAGTACAACACATAGATAAGGCTATTTACAGATTTCTCTCAAAATTAGGCTTATGGAAATAGTAAGAAAAAAAACATATAATTATTATATACAGATTTTTCATTCCATTCCATCAGCTCTTTCTGTACCCCACTGCAGGGGTTTAGACCTCCACTCAAGATGAGGGTCTTGGACCTTTAAACCACCACGCTGCTTTAATGCGGGTTAGCGAATTGTATCGACCGCCATCTATTGACAGCAGTCGGGACCGACTACTTAACAAGCTCTCCGAGGCACGGAGTCAGCGATAGTTAATATACTTACGTCAGAAAAAACTCATTGGTACACGCTCGGAATCGAACCATGGCCACATGGCCTTATAGATTTGAAACAGGTTCGCTGCATTCAAGCTATCACGACTTCAATTATATACACATATAAAATACATAAGTACAAATACACATACATACAATATGTATAATAATATTAACTTCAATCGTAAAAGAGACCTTCTCTTAGAAAGTTTTAAGCTGTTGAGTTCAGGGGGGCAAAAAAATGAACTCCTCCCTCCCCTTCACAACTGAAATACTTTATCTTGACCAATTTTAAATGTACTAATAATTTGATCTAGTTTTTTATTTAGAACAAATTTTCTAGAAGATATTTCTCACCTTAAATGAAATTTTATATCCACAGATATGTATATTAGTCTACCCAGGTTCAACTTATTTACTTTAATAATCCCTCTTTCCACAGTACCTATATTTGCTATTCTCCGATGACTCGCTGCTATCTCTCGATGAATGGGTGTTCAACACTGAAGCCCATCCGTTGCCCATCAAAAACTCGAATGCCTTGTACCGTGCAGCGACAGCGCCACCTCCACCGCTCCCTCGTCCCGACGACAACCAACTGTGAAAAAAAAACTCCGAGACAATGACTGGCATACAAAAATTGAGATTAGACGCGAAGGTACGATTTTAAAACATAGAATAATAAATTACTGGCATATACATAGTACGTTGTCGCCGTAGCTGGGGACAGATACAGTTTAAAACGGACGAAATGTGAAACAACACAGAAAGAGTGCACATCCCTTTCTCGCTGGAAGACTTACTGATTCTGCTGTCATGCGGTGACTGAAAAACATGTGTTAATTTAACACAAAGTGCAACTATGGCGGTAAAATATCTATATGCTAGTAATTTTATTCTGTGGCTGAAAGACGTAGTTTTTCTCTAATGTAATAGTAATTCTGAATAGGATGATATTAGAAGAAAATAACATCATAACATTATTGTAATGTTCATAATGTGATTTATAACGTATCGAATCAGATACTTATAAAATAATTAATTTACACAACGACTGTTACATTTTGAACATAAACAATAAATTACCAATTTCCTGAGGTAACTGGCCGAATAGCAAATTATTCAATAAATTGGTCTCATGAATGAATTTCAAATTCCATTTATATAATAAAGTTGAAATCGAATTCATTCCAATTTAATATCCTTAAAGGATTGAAGTAAATGTTTGAAAAAAAAAAAGGTTCTAAAGCATTAAATAAATCATTAATGGTAGAAGGATTAATGCCCACTTGTATTTGGCATATTAGTCTGTGATTTCCTCCTCAAAAGGTCACAATTACATTTCAATCGTCTTATTAAGGTTATTACATGAAAATGCCAGAGGACGCTGTCTTAAATAACTTATCAACCTAAAGACTACCTTGCACTTGTTGCATAAATTCTAAAATTGCTTAACAATATACTAACTTATTTATTTTTTCACACACTGTTTTCTTCCGCCGTTACTTGTTGATCAATCACGTTCTCTGTGCATCGAAAATAATCCTATTGCAAATAATTCATGTAACTTATTAACGTGGTAAAACTTGTAGTAATTTTATTTTCCTTTTATTAATACGATAATATCAACGGAATGTAAGCTCAATTGTCAAATATACACAACTCGGTAAAGCTAAATTTGTTTCACACTTGGACATTGTTTATTCAAAATATGAATTATGTAGGTCCTATGAATAAATATTACCGTAAATGATTGATACTAGAAAACTAATTTCAATCAGAACTGATTAAATTTTGCTTGTTAATTAGAGAAAATTTATTATGTTTGGATTCGGAAAAATATGGAAATTCAGGGCGTCGCGAAAACAGTAATTCAAGCCCCACAAACCTTGCGATTCATATGTAAATGCATAAAACGCGCACACAACTACATCAAAACCTTGCCGACCGCGTTCATTTACTATGAAAAAATTTTAAAATGCTGTTATGTGTCGTGGAATGGTGTACAAAAAAAATTTACATCTAAATTCACATAGTTTGTCTGTATTACAAAAGAAGTTGGGTTCTGGGTGTAAAGTATCTATATATGTATTATTAAAAGAAAATATTTAAGTAAACAGTTACTTAGCACCCATAGTACAGGCTCTGGATAGTTTAGAAGAAGATGGCCGTGTGTTAAATGTCCCAGGTTTTATTTTATTACTATTATAACTGTGTGGCTCAATACGTTGTTTCGCGATGCCTCATCCTGTCTTTCCATTTTGTTGATCTAAGTGTTTGGAATATGTCACGAAGTTTGGTGCGACTGGTCTCGTTGACGGATGTTAAAATGTTGCATATTATTTTGAGATTGTAAATTCGTTTGTTTATTAGTTTAGTAATAAAAACTGATAGTTGTTGTACGACGGAGAATTCAGTTTTCAACAATTTCATTTATAGACAATATTCTCATATTAGTAAAGATTTGTGGATTTCCGTATTTTCCAACTCGGAGAATACAAAAAGAATGTTTTTATGTTTTTTTTTTGTGTGTGTGCGGCAAAAACGTCGTAGCAATGAGATTATATGAAAGTGAGCCCATAATCGTTATTTTAATTTATTATTTATTTACACTGGAAACCCTATTTTTGTTATAATTTTCAAGATATTTTATAAATATAAACACAAAGTTAATGTCGATTGTCAGTCTTTTTAATGAAAATTATGCCTTCGTCGTAATGAAAAAAATTAAGAATTATTAATTAATAAAGAATTCTGAATAGTTCAGAATTTATTTCCATTCCATTCCATCAGCCCTTTTTATACCCCACTGCAGGGGCTTAGACCTTCCCTCAAGATGAGGGGGCTTAGAGCGCAAATCCACCACGGTGCTCCAGTGCGGGTTGGCGGATTGTAAGGTAAAGAATTAGTATTGAAACATTAATTTTATAATATATTTTGCTTGTATCATAACAGCACTCTTCATATGATAAAAGGCATTAAATACCGAGTCCAAAAACAAAATTTCACTGCAAATATTTGAAAAAAATATTTTGTCATAACAATTTATGATAGCATAATTTAGAATTAATTATAAATGCTGATATTGTTGATGTAGTGTGGTTCAATGAAATTTGTAATGTCGAAGTGGAAGGACTGTGTATTTTATATGAATGCTACTTACTACATATATCGGCGGTCGGATCGGATTTTATTCGACAGGCCAAGACTACGACCACATACCTTTAGAGTTGGCAGCTTACCGTCGGCTGGCGTTACCCTTACGTGTATACATACAAGTTAATGATTTGTTAGACTTTGAATCGCATTTTATAGCTGACAGTCGGTCATTCAAGGCGTATCGTGATCGGTTGTAGATGTATGCTGTTTGCTATAAAAAAAACATGGCCGTAACCTAATAATGTGATGTTATTTTGATATACTTGTATCGATATTAGAATAATCGATTTTTGCAACAGTTGGGGAACATTTTATTAAAAGACAGGTACCTTTTTTTTTATACGAAATTGCTAGTTAGAACCTAATAATTTTCACGTAAGGACATTATACAGGACGAGTCAAACGTATAGGCCGTGGTACAAAAAGTACAGTAAATATTAAAGATAGCAAATTTTACTAATGATCTTTCTGCCCAAGTATACCTACGCCTTAGGTAGCGTGGAGAGGGATAAAAGTATAATTTGTAAATACTAACAAAATCTCAGCAATTATTTCAAGATCCATCTATCTATCAATATAACGCAATTGTGATAAACTTGTCGGAACGTTTACCATGTTTCTTTTGGTTTGCAACATTTTTATTGACACATTTCAATTAAATTTTACAGTTTAAATTATTTAAATTATATTTTATCAAATAAAATTCAAATATGTGACTTACCTAATTTCTAAGGTTAAAAGGTCGTCTTTTCATCGCCATTATGGTTAAGTTTATTTTTTTATTTTATTTATTTATTTAAGAAGATAAGAAGAAATAATCTAAAATCTTGAAATAAAAATAGAATGAAGAATTTTTTATATATTTATTATATTCTTAAACTTTGAAAGCTTGCCGACCGATCGCGCGATTGATGTTTAAAGTACAATCGGTTTGGTTTATTTTCTTTTATATGGGGCCTTGTCTCCTTAATTCGAAGTATCTGTAACAGAACACTGTTTATTTCTTTCTTTTTTCAAAAACGAACAAAAAATAGGGGTTATAAATTTGAAATTTTGACATTCGATGACATAAAAATCTAACGATTTTTGAAATATCCATGAATCCAGTTTTTTTTAATCTTTAAAATTAAAATAACATTTCCTTTCAGTGAAATTGGCTATCTTTAAAATTTACGAAACTTATTCTCTAATACTCGTTCGTTTTATTCGCTCTGTATATTAATTTAAATTTATGTTTATATGTATATGTAATTTTTTTTTTAAGCAGTTGTTTTTTGTTAATTTATCAGATCTCATTTAAAGTGTGACTAATTTGTAATTCTCAATGCTCCGATAATTATAATTTGTATAAAATAACAATAAATTAATATGAATTTATTAAAACCACTTTGATCTGAAAATGTATATAAAAAATTTAACTAAAACTGCTGAAAATCCTATGACAGTGAAAACTTGGCACGTACAAACAGATTTATGAACAGGCCTACATCGTTTTGTGTTGTTGATGACACGACTTATGTAACCGTGCTTAGCAATTTTGTGATTTAATATTTTGAGGTAATCGTAAAATTTATGGCACCTGTTAATAAAGCATTTATTGTTTTATCTATTTATTTATTTTAAAAAAATCTGTTGCATAATAATACCAATATTACGGGAACTTATAAATTATTTAAAATTGTGTTGTGAGATGTAGTGATATCCATTTTAATTTTATCAACACAAAAGTTAGATAAACTATTCTAGTGATGAGTTCATCTTGTACATTTATGTATATAGTAGTTGTAGAATTTATAAATGATTATTTAGAATTTTAGATAGTCCATATGTAGTGTGTATGTATTTTTAACTGAAATTACCGTGTTTTATATTTTGATATAAAACTGAAATATTAAAACCGTGTTGTGTTGTCTTACCAATATTTATTATAATCATCGATTTATGAAAGTAGTATAAACTTAAATTTAAATAAAAATTTCGTGGTATAGGTAGTCATTAAATAATATGGTCAAATTACATTAAAAGTTGATATTTGATAATATCGACATATTAAAAACTCAATGGATACGTGTGAACGGTTAAATGATTTGTAAAAATTTTGTATCATTTCATCTATCGAATGATCATGTACTTATATTATTATAACTGTGTATGAGGAGGATGTGTTGATTATTTAATCAAAAAAAAAAGTAGATATTAAAACGTTTATAAAAAATTAAAAAATCATCAAACAGTTCTTTAAAGACGAGACCTGAGCTTTGCGTTTGTGTGAACGCACATCGATAGGAATCAAACAGGCCTGAGCCACAGCTATGTTTTGTCTACAATCGACTTGGACTGCTATACGGTCCCGTCTGTCGTTCTCTTGCATAATATGAACTAGTCCCAGTCGCATTGCGCCTGCACCGTCTGTGCTTTCGGCGCCTGCACAAAAGCTCAGCTCAACTCTCGTGTTTAAGACTACCTATTATTAAGAAGGTTATTTTGATGTACTAGTAAAACGAGCTGTCTCGCGAAGTGACACTACTGCCTACAATGTAAATGTATGTATGATTTAGTAGTTGTACATTATAAGTAAGAATTGTAATATTATTATTTTTTTTGAGTTACTAATTAAATATGTTTACAAAACCCTGTTTTAGAACATGACTTTTATTTGTGACCAACCTTAGCCATAGGTATACATCACACTACGTATCTAATAGATCGATTGTCACCATGACTAGGTATGGGCCAAATTACCTTCAAATAAAAACAAAAAAAAAGCTATAAAAAAACAGGTATTACTGTGGAGTTATGTGATGATTAAATTTTACATACGTAAAAAAATTGGTCGGTTTGCTTAAAAGTAATTTAAGAAAAATACTTTTTCTGACAATATTTCGCCAACGGAATCAATCGAACTTTACCGATTATAAGTGGTTTGTAAGATTGAACGCTGTTTATTCGGGATTGATGCTGATTAAATTTGCGAATGGATTGATTCCACTTCTTGCACCAGCCCATTATGCCCCGCTGCAGGGGCTTAGGCCTCCCTCCAAGGTAAAGGGGATTGGAGCTTAATCTACCACGCCGCTCCAGTGCGGGTTGGTAGATATCGATTAATTAGATTAAAATTTATTTAATTTTTTTTAAACGTTTTATTTTAAAATAACTCAAAATCTACTCGACCGATTAAAACTTAAAAAAAAGTTTTAAAGCGATATAGAATGAGGGAAACTTTTTAAATGTTGCAAGTTTCATTTTAATTAATGGGTGCGTTTAGAAGTAGGTACTTACGTGACTAAAATAAAAACATTTTTAAAAATTTTATTATAAAAAATTTGTTTTTCGTCTATCAATCTACTCAATAAAATTCATTTTTTAAAGAATTGAAATTTTTTCGAATACCGCAAAAAACTCAAATTGGTTTATCGACTCGACAGTTATAGAGGGTTTACATACACGCAGATACAGACGTCATACTGAAAATGGTCAGAATAGTTTCCTTCCACAAAACTACTTATATTTGTGGTTCTGTATAAAATAGGTGATTTGCGGTAAACATAACGAGACTGAAAATTTCTATCGCCAAATCAAACGAAACTGCTTTCACGAGTTCCACGATTATGAAAACAGTATTTAGAACAACAACTTGAAGTAAGTACATTTATTATGAATCTACGTTAAATTATCTGGGTATTTGGCCGAATGACCGAAACTCCTGAAGTTGCTTAAAATACCTACGCATAAAATTGTAAAGTATCTGAAACTTATAACTTTTAGATAAAATGGAGTTTTGTAGAAATTTTGGCCCGTAACACGCATTATGAACAAGATAAACGGTAAGGGTGTACCACAGACAAGTCAACCTTATAGACCACGCTTTGACAGAGTAGCATTCGCCAAGGCTATGTAGTGACACTACATAACTACGTCACTAGTGAGCCGTCAGTTGGAAGCAGGTCGAAAGCCATTAACTTGTCAATTTTGAACGAGCCAATGAAAACTAGCCGACCTCTCCCCGCACCCCGCCACTTTTTGGCGATTTCGTTTTCGTATTAACGTTTACTAAAGTGTGATCTATAGGTTGACTGGTCTGTGGGGTGTACACACCGTTCGCTCAAACTGCGATACCTACGAGCGCGGCCTGAACTCGTGTCATTTCATGCACGAGTTCGAGAAAACGATGCAGTACTGAAAATTCCTAATAAATGCGCTTGATAAATATTCGTGCACCAATATATTTTCTGCCATCGTTGATGTTAAAATAAAAAAACACGATAATCTAAAAGAGTCCATCATTATGTTGGATGCTGATTTGACACAAGGTCTCGCCTAGACAGGGATGTGTGACAAGGGAGTTTTTATGTTTACAAGCGAAAGGGTCATCCCCCTAATTGGATGACGTCGGGTGGCTAGGGCGGCAAATGTTAGCGTCGGCCGTCCGTCGGCAATCACGGCCCGACATTTACCCACGCCTTATGGCCGCAGTCACCTTTATAGCTCTTTATTTAGGCCACGCCGAGGTGCGTCATGTCGCTGACTGAAAATACTTAATATCTATTAAACTATTTTGATAATGTCATTGGCTTTTTAAGTTTTTCATTTTCCTTTGTTGCTAATTATACGCTATTATAAGGTAAAAATAAAGCTGCATCTACGTGAATTCATTTTTAATTATTAATAATCGATTAAACACTGTTGTGATTCACATTTGAAATATCAGCATCATCAGCCCGTGTCTCTCCGCTGCAGGATATAGGCATCTCCCAATGCTCGCCACCACACACGGTCCTCCGCCTTCCGCATCCAATTACCCCCGGTATGGTGCTTTAGGTCATCAGTCCGCTTAGCTGGAGGGCGTCCAACGCTACACTTCCCGGTTCGTAGCCTCCACTCAAGAACTCGTCTACCCCATCGGTTGTCGTTTCTAAGGCCAATATGACCAGCCCATTGCCACTTTAGCTTGCTAATCACTTCAGCTATGTCGACAACTTCAGTTCTTCAACAGATTTCAGTATTCCTGATTTTGTTCATCAAAGAAATACCGAGCATAGCCCGTGCCGTAGCGCTCTGAGTGACTTATGATTGCGAAATTTGTGAACCAGTCCTGCCGTGAGAGTCCATGTATCGGCACCGTACGTCATTGTAGGCAGGACGCAATGGTTGAAGACCTTGGTCTTCAGACATTGTGGTAGTGGCGACGAGAACAGACGACGGAGATTTCCGAAAGCAGCCCAGCCCAGCTGAATAATTCGGTCGGCCTCTTTGTTGAAGTTGTGTTTGCCTAACTGGACAGTCCTCTACGGTTACCGGTCTCGGTAGAATATGTTCGTTGAACATGAATTTCGTCTTGTTCAAATTCATCCCGAGTCCCATCCGCCGAAAGGCGCCATTGAGGCCGTTTACCATTCTACTGAGCTCCTCCAGCGACTCTGCCATGAAGACTATTTCGTCAGTAAACCGGAGATGAGAAATGTATTCGCCGTTGACATTGATGCCACGATATTTTTAGTTCAGCGTCTTGAAAACATCTTCCAATGCGTTGGTGAACAGTTTCGGGGATATCACATCTTCCTGTTGCACTCCTCTGCGCAATTGGATAAGTTTCGTCCACTGGTCCTGGTTTTTTGAATAATCTGCCTCAGGACATATATGTGGTCCACGGTGCTGTAAACTTTCCGAAACCCGGCCTGCTCAGGGGGCTGAAATTCATCAAATTTTTGGGCGAGGCGATTTGTGATGACACTCGAGAACAGTTTGTACACGCGGCTGAGGAGTGAGATCGGTCTATAATTCTTAAGAAGTGTTTTGTCTCATTTTTTGAAGAATAAGATGACCGTACTTTCACTCCATGCATGTGGTGTGACACCGCTATGTATGACAGAGTTAAATAACTTCTTTAGCTCTTTCAGGACTGGTGTCCCACCTCCTTTCAGAAACTCTGTCGTGATGCCATCAGCGCCGGGTGCTTTGCCATTTTTAAGCTGCCTGAGAGCTAACCTGACCTCGCCCAAACTGACATCGGGAATGTGAACTGTGTAGTGTTGGGTTAGTGGAGCCCTCCGATCGCTGCCATCACGGGCTGCAGGGAGAGGTGCATGTGTGCATAAAGTCTATTGTAAAATGACTCTTTCTCAGATACTTTTTACAAAAAGGTATCTCTTATATAAGAAAAATATCTCTGGTCTCGAGTAGACGATTTTTTTGTCGCTAGTTAGTTAGCTAGCTTCGTCAGTTGACTTTGACCAAGTTACTGAACGAAAACTTTCAAAACTTTGTTACGCTCGATCGCCTCTTCGATACGTCTTGTATTGAAGAGACGAAAGTCCCGTCGTATGAGCTTCTTGATTTTTTTGTTGAGAGGCAGGTATGACGATGCTCCCCGTAGCGACTTCTCACGTTTTTCTCGCATGAAATCCAGAGTCTCGCTGGAGAGCTTAGACTCCTTGCTTTTGCACCTCGATCTAAAATATTTGCAGCCCACTTCTCTGACAACATCGATCAGATTCCTCGCCATGTCGTCAACATTTGCAGTGGTTTCCAGTGTGTCGAATCTGTTTTTCAACTCTAGTTGTAAAGTCTCGGAGCTTGTGTCGGCCTGGGACGGTGTTGGTTGGAAATTGAGCTTCATCAGATGGGCTCTTTCAAGCGTGTAGCTGATGTTCAGAGTGCCTCGGACCAGGCGGTAATCGCTTCCGGTATTGAACCCGTTGATCACTGAGACATCTCTGAATAGGTGTGCACTTTTTATCCGTCATGATAAAATTAATGTCGTTCCTGGTCACTTTATCTGGACTTTGCCAGGTGCACTTCCTTTGTAGCGCCTTCCTGGAAAAGGAATTCATCAGGAACAAACCTATATATAGCGTGAGATACGTCGCCCCGTCCGTTCTGGTTCCACAAACCTACAGAGCATCGCAAGAAATAACGTCAAGCGAACGTCCAGTGGTAATTCAAATAATTCCTATGTATGTTCTGCAACTTTTGTAGATTTCTAATTATAATTTTTTTTATTTCTTACCCAACTACGAGTTTGAAGAGAGTTTTGGCCATGGTGAATTGAGTGATAAATTGAAATGAAATAAACTCTTGATTTTTTCCGAATCTAACACAAAACAGATTTTATAAAAATGTTTTGTTTTTGTCTCTCACAAGAAATACGGAACTGGGCAGAAAAAAGCAAAACACATTTTAGTTTTTTTATTTTAGAAGATTTCACTTATTTTAATACATCTTCGATTTTATATTTATATCCTATTCATACAGAACGTAACCCATAACTCAACGTGAAGCCAAGATCAAGCGAAAGGGCAGTTAAAATTTTCCTCATAAACACGTACAGGTATTAAATTGAAATTCATATCAAATACTAAGGTCTACCCAGTTTTTTTCTGACTTAAGTACATTAACTACCACTGACTCCGTGCCTCGGAGAGCACGTTAAGCAGTGTGTCCCAGTTGCAGTCATTAGATGACGATTGTTACAACCCGCCAATCCGCATTGGAGCAGTGTGGTGGATTTAAGCTCCGAGCCCCCTCATTTTAAGGGGAGGCCTGGGCTCCTGCAGTGGGATATAAAAACGGCTGATGGAAAGGAATGAAATGGAACACGAGTCTATAATACCTTTAAGCTGTAACAAAATCAAACTTTTATTTATATACCTACAGGTTTGTATGGAACCCTCGGTGCGCGAGTCCAACTCGCACTTGTTTATAAATACGTTTCATAAAATAACCACTGTAAAACACTAAAATAGATATTTGAAAACATTTGGCCTTAAAAATGTGGTGTGAATTTTCAAATCTTTCAATAATATGCATACCTATATCACGAAATGTGGGTTATATTTCCAATTTTCCACCGAGAATTTAAAATTAGAGAAGTTACTGATTTCGATTAGATTTTCGAAAATAGATTTTTCATCAAAATAGGAGAAATAATCACTTAATCAAGCTACCTACGCAGTATCTTTATGAAAATCCTTGATATGGATTATCACTGATTACTAAGACATGTAACCTTTACTCACTTGACCCCCAACGATGGATAATGTAATAATTTTCTCTAGTTATGCCTAAATGAATTTTATATATTTAAGTTTTTATTATTGTAATAAAAAATATCATAAAGCACAGAGCGACTTAGACTTCACATCCGAAAAGCCCAACTACACAGAACAGACCGAATTTTCTTAAGTTTGTTAATGAAAATGCTTACTCTGAATTGTTTATCACATATATTTTTTTATAGTTAAGCCTTTGTGTCTAATAGAAACTTCTTTGCACATAATAAAAGCCCATTTATTAACAAAAATCAATTAGTTTTTCGAACCATATTTAGGTAGTAGGTACCTACTTACGATTGAGGATTAAAAAAGAAGGTAATGTTTAACTTTTCGTCTGTGTTATTTATGACCATTATCAAAACGTAACTTGTAAATTTACTAGAAAAACACGTATGTACCTCCATTTACTTTACTTTCTTTGTTTACTCAAACTACTCCATTCACTCTATTTGCTCGAATCACATCCGAAATAGTACTTACAAAGCTAGAGGCCAAATGCAACCTTTGTGCCAAGTTTCAAAAAAATCCTTTGGAAAATAACGAATTTACTTCCTCCATTTACTCCAATCAGCTCCAAAATGTTACTGGCAAAATACGTTGCAATATGGTAATACTCAATTTATTTATCAGCTTCAATCGCTCCGATTGCTTTATTTGCTCCAATTTCTAAATTTTCTCCATTTCCTCAATTCGCTTTAATTCTTCCATTTACTCTAATCCCTAGATTTGCTCCAATCGCTCCGTTTGTTCCAACTCCTTCCTATATTTGCTTCGATTGGTCCATTTGTTCCAATTCTCCATTTTCTCCAATTGCTCTGTTTACTATAATTCCTCCAATTTTTCCAATAGTTATATTTGCTTCAATCCTCCATTGGATTCAATTCCTCTAATTGTTCCATGTGCTCCGATTACAACATTACCTCCATTTCCTTTATTTGCTCTAATTATTCCATTTACTCACTTCCTTAATTTGTAAATTGTTTTATTTGCTCCAATTCTTCTATTAGCCCCAATTTCTACATTTTTTATAATTCTTTCATTTTCTCCAATTACTCCATTTGCTCCAGTTCCTTCGTTTGCTCCAAACAGCTTTAAAATAGTAAACTTGCAAAAGCAAATTTGCAAAACAAGAGGTCACGTTTGAAAAAAAATCGTTGAAAAATAATAACGTAGAAAAGCGCGAACGGGCGGGCTGACGAACAATTCCATACCAATATTTTAAAGTACCAGCAGTACATAATACATAGAAACATTTGTTTTAGATAGTTTAAAATGTACTTATTTATCCTGATGTTACATGCACTTGAATTTCCTTGAAGGCTAAAAACTATTCGTAACTTACTACTGTAAGGTTTTCATTGCGTACCTACTAAAACTGTATCCCTTCCTCAACGTTTCCTCAGAACGTACTATTTATTTATTAAAGAAAGAATAATTTCGAAACATTTTTTCGAAATTATTTTCGAGAAAATGTACATGGAATCGTATGACCATAACCCTTTAGACTTGATTGTCGAACTTCATTTTTGTCGTTCCCTTCTACCCTTTCTTTTTTGGCCTGATTTGGACGAAAGCAAATGTTTTCCCAATTAACGGAAACAGACAACTTTCTTTATTGGTGACGCTCCCCAGGGCGGGCGGCCACACGCAACGACGCGCCCTTCGCCCATAGCCCCCATGCTGATTTTCATCGGCTGAAATCGCGCCAGTCGCTCACCAGAATTCAGAACTTGCTAACCGGAAAACTTTGTTTGTTTTTCCGTCGGACTTGCAAAACAAAATGTATATTTTATTTGAATTTATTTAATTTAAAAAAATATTGTAGGACTTCTTAAAGATAATTTTATTAGTTTATGTACTTTTTTAAGACAACTTAAATCGATGTTTTGAATTCTGTGGTAGTTTATTCATTTAATTCAGATTTTTAATACAGTTTTCACTTTTGTGATTTCTATAAAACCTATCAAACTTTTCGAACGGTTACATTTTTCGTTGAAAAGTTTTCTACTTACTGGAAATTAAACTTTTGCAGCGATCTTCAATGATTAGAAATGTGACAAATCTTAAAGCGACAACTAAAAAATTAGTTTGAATTATCACAAAATTAATTACAAACCTAATTGAACTCATGGAAGTAACATTGAACTAGGTACAAAGTGAGTGAAATTATCGCTGCAATGCATCTGACGTCAAAACTGCCCCTCCTAATACTTCTAATGACTGGTAAGTATAAATTAAATGTTTATATATTGTAAAGTGCACCAATATATTGTACTTTACTTCTAAGTTTAATAATATTAAAAAAATGGAATACAATAAAATTTATTTTAATCTGTACTGAAAGTATTGTTTGTATTACGCGTTTCATCCATTATTTCGGAACATTTTATTGTAAGTAGTAATATTTTTTTCAATACTGAATAAAATTTACTAAAATTGGCAGCAGCCCAGCGTCCATTACAGAAAAGGTATTTCGATTGTTCCGTCCAACTACATTACCTTAAACAATATTTTACATATATAAAGTAACTGGTTTGCAGTCGAAAGAGGTGACGGCGACCGTTACTAACTCCCGGACCACACCGCCATTTTGGATCATGTTCGATTTATGGTTAAAACTAATGTTACACGCCGTACGCCGCTACTGTGCTTTCTGTTACTCTATTTTACGTATTTTTGACTCATTTAACATATTATCTGTTACTCTACTTACCTAAGTACAATACAACTGTGTAGCCAGCATAAATTATTTTTCAAGTTTAATTTGACTTATTTCATATTTCCAAGGTAGCGGCTATATTTCAACCCATAATTTCAACGTGCATGTGCTGCAATAGGTACATGCAAATTCTCAGCTTCTTTACGAACGTTTCAAATAATTTAGTGCAGGACTTCCTGCACTAAATTTCAAGGTAATATTAAAATAGGTAAACATAACGTGCTCCTGAAAGTAATATTAACTCTCAGCTGAGTAGTAAATATTTGCTTACATCGTTTTTGACATGTTTAAGACTGAAAATGACGAGCTATGTTCAAGATCATTGGTGTCACGGCGATAACGATGTGAGGTCACTTCTCGTAATTTTTCTCAGACTGCGGAGAGTAATGTTTATCGAGAGTATGCAGGCACGTATGTATGTATGTGCATATGTATGTACGTAGGTACGTATGCATGTTTTCTAGAAATTTCTTTGGCGCACGCACTGTAGCCTAAGCGGCGTAATGGATCTGAACATATCAGGTGTTGTTAGATTCGTCTTAGTTATAGGAATGACATAGGCCTATCATATTTCACTATGAGGTCTGCGCATCAAAAAAGGGAGGGGAATAAAATTTTTTTTCGTTATTACCTCAATATGGGTATTACGTATGAAATTTTATTTTTATATGTTTCGACGGCCAGTTAACAGATTTTTATTAATAGTAATTGAATAAATAAACTTTCAACTGTAGCAAGTAAACAAATGAACCGCTTACGTGTACTCGTGGAATGTGTGTATAAAACTAAAATATATTTATTTTTTGAACATTCAGCGTTTAATTTATAAGAGCTTTAATAGCGGTTATTTATTATCTACAATTTTCCTAAGAATTATTACCTACGAGCTGATTTAGCAGTAGCCTTAATACACATGTGACGTCGCTGGCTAATATGGCGACAGAATTTGTTGAATTTATGAGGATACAACATAGAATAAATTAATTTGACAGCAGCGTTTGGTTTTAATCACTACAAAGTACGCTGTGGTTTTAATAGAGTCATAAATAAATGTCAGTTCACAGTATCGAAGTGACACTTCACAATTTCGGGGGTTGAAACCGGCGCGCGGGGTTTTCAAGGGGGTGAAGAGTGGCACACGGGGACCTTTCGCACTAAAACTCGGACATAAATTCGCCATCTTACACCAACTAGCTATAGTATGAGTGGGTAGACGGCAAACTCAGAAGAGGGATTATAGTCAATTCGTACTTTTATGCGATACAAGCTGTCATTTGCTCTCTTCAATTATCACTACTAGTTTGTTTCATTTGTTAAGTAAATTTAAATTGCACTATATCTATTTTATATAAGCAATTCAAAGAAATAATATTTTTAGTTTATTAAATTTTTTTGAAGTGAAAACTTCTTTAGCATCGTTGTGATTTGAAAGTCGATGAAACGAAAAAGCGACAGTAAAAAGAGACAGACACATAAATTCACAAGATTTAACGTTGGAGAAAATGAGATAGGAAGCATTTTACAGTGTTTCTTATGTTCGTGGTTCTCTTTCTGCTCTGTTCGTACCTCCTCCACTCGTGTTTACCAAGGCATAGTGGGAGTTTGCTTAGGCCTCAGCGTTGTACATACGTGTGTTAATACGTGTTTGTGTGCGCATGCGTAGTACAAAGCTTGAGAAAAGGCATCACAACAACCGTGGTGTTTTCTATACGTGTATGTATTATTTATAATAAAATTCTTCAAATATGCCGAATACGAATGTAGAATATTGTCGCGATGATCGTAAAAAAGGGGAAAACAAGATTACAAAGATAGCAAAAAGTTCAACGGAACGTGTTCGTGAATTTCGTGCACACAGAAAAGCGTTGTTGCATGTGAAAAATAATAGTTCTATTATGCATAATGATGATTTTACTGTTCAAAATAGTGAAACTTCCCGAAATTTTACATTCGTCTCATTATCTTGAAACCAAAATTTTTGAAGTTTTCACTTCTACCACGTGTGAATTTTTGATTGATTATCCTTTACCTATTGACGAGCATAAACGAATAAAATAACATTGAGACAATAACGAAGTTACCATGCAGTTAAATCACTAAATTATTAGAAAAAAACAATGGAAAAATCACTTTAAATGCTTGAAATTTGAATATATATCCTATTTGCAAAATTTTGACGAGTATTTGAATTGTTTGTGGCGCCACCATCGGAGGCTGGTTTAGTCCTCGTTGTGATATCTTCAAGCGCAGCGGTTCAGGTGATACTATCAATATTTCAATTTTTTTTCGTTTCCATGAAAAAGATGAATACCTACACTACACATTTCACAAAATCGGTATCGTCCCTCTATGCCACGATTACTCATAACGTCGCCACGTACCTATCAATTTTTTTATTAGAATTAAATTTAAATTTAAAACTTCCTCTTTAGGAAATAGAAATAAATAGTAGGTATAGTTTGGCATTCAGTTTGAAATAGTAATGAGATTTTAATTTTACTTTGCGATTTAAATAAATATTTAATTCGACGTCAGCTTGAATATGCTGTACCATATCAATCTGGAATCCCTTGAATTCCATAACAAGTATGAAAAAGCAAGACAGTCTTGATTTGATGATTTTCGACATAAATTTTTACACTTTTTATGTTGGATAGTAAAATTTTCTAACAACTGCCATTTAATTTTTTTAACCCAAACGTAATTTTCTATGTACCGATAAATAGGATACTTCATTTCCTTTTCAGTGATGTATTATTTAGATTCGTAGTATTAATTCTTTCAGAGATAATAACAATTACACACGTGACAGTCAAGAAATTCTTTAAGAAATAGCTCAACTTTGATGCACACAACACGGCACCGATGAGGTATTTTTGCAAGTGACTTTTTCTATTTAAATATTAAAATCATAGAGTAATATAACTAGAATAGACAAGTTCTATAAACCTTGTATGTAACGATTGGATATGAGAGGAAAAAGGATTGAAAATAACTACCTAGTTGTATCCTTATTTAACTTTTAATCCGCAGTGCTTAGGACACTCATTTGATAGTCACAACAGTCACAACTATTACCCATAGAGCTATTAACTGCGGCGGATACTCAAAATAAAAAGAGATATACTTAGTATAATTCTGTATAAACTGAGGTATGTTTATTCTCTGTCTCTTTTTGTTGTGGACTGCATTTCGATCCGGCTTGCCTACTCTATTATATTATCTCTATGATTGTAATGGAGCAAATTTGCTTGTTCGATCGACATAAGCATCACGTCTGAACGCGTGTTACGTGTACGCGTTTCCGTCGAGCACGTTTTGGTAGCGCTTAATTTTTCCTTGTATACTTCGCTACCGTCCGTGTAAGACATGAAAATTGATTCTATGTCAAAAATACGCAATAATAAGTCTTACTTATAATATACAGGAAAACCTGTACCAAAATCCTGAATATTGAAATTCCCGCGGGAATCGAAAAATATTCGCGATAAGAAAATGCCTGAAAATGCATAGGTACGCTGCTGTCAAATTTATTTACTCTATGGCATTGGGTTAAAATGCGTAGCTTAATTTCACTGAGAACTAATAAATGTAATCGGTTACTATTCAACTGCTTAATGTGGTAGGCTACTTATACTAAAAAGTAGGTTTCTATTTCGGGCCTAAATTTGATTTATATTTAAAAAAACATACTAGGTGCCGTGACGGTGTGTAACACGGAACCGTCTCCACGTGAATACGACTCGCACTTGACCGTTTTTTATGCGCAAAGGCTAGGCTCAAAAAGAAATGTCTCGTTGAAGTGTAGGTACATAGCGAGTTATTTTTTTCGACAAAACCTTTGAGCGAAAGGTAATTAACCTTTTGTTTTGCAAGTGGCGAACGTTTTCACCGATTTGAATAACAGCGTCAGGGCGCGCCTGCTTTTGGGTCACTTCCGCTCCTGTCCCGTTTACGTCAAAACCCAAAATTGTACCTTGAGAAGGAGAAAATTTCACTCTTTTCCATAAAAATGAAGTCCTTATTTATTATAGATTTTAGCTAGCAATTGCAAGACTAGAAATTATAACATTTTCACAATTTTGACTTTTGAAATTACGCGCTATAATGACGTTTCCGCTATTTTAGATAACGTTCTTCCCTCGTTTTTTTTCCCTCAGTGTAAACGGTTATTAATTGTATATAAATAATGAATTTTATATAAAAATATTTTCAGTGCCTTTTTATCTATACCTAGTAAGTACCTATTCAGAATTAAATAATTTAGCTTCCAACGGTTTCCAGCCGTTGAGTTTGCTAGTTCAACTTTTTGTCGAAACGACACAATAAACGTTCAAAATGACGACAAAAACTCTTTTTAACTTGCTTAAGAAAAAATCGCGTGAGAACATCCGTTGGTCGTAATCGAAGAAGTTCACACGGTCGAGGTCCATAGGTGCGAACAGCTCGACCGAGTACCTCAAAAGGGACGGAGGTAGATCCTGGGGGCGCGCTGGGTGCGAGCGTGAGAAATATGGGATGCTGATGTTCCTAAATCACAAGGAGATCAGAAGCATGCGAGAGATAAGAAGGATAACGCCGAGCGCGCGACGCGAGGCGAGGATCTCCCTCACTCGATCCAAACAAAACCCTTTGAGCTTTGAAACTTTGATGTGGATACCATTACGACATCGAAACATATTGAGATCCTTTCAATTGTTGAATAGATACAGTTTTTAAATATTTAGAATATAATTTTGAATGGCAAGTTATGTTTCTGGGATACAATTCGTGGCAAAATAGCAAGATTTAATTGTTGATATTTTTTGTAAAATTTAACACCGACCTTTCTAAAATATATATGAAACAAGCATATAATATTATTTTAGTTCAATCTGTGTCATTTATTTCTCATTCGTTCATATATTTGTTCTTAAGTTCGGTCATTATCATTAAAAACACATTCACTTATGCTCAGTAATAAATTAAAAAAGTATTTAAAATGATCGAAATATTAAAAAACTACAAATAAAGTGTTTTTTATAAACATAAAAAATCCTAAAATGAGAAATTCTGCTCGATATTCAAAAATATATTTTATACATTCCTTCCTCTTATTTCCAAGTTATCTAGGATCAATCAATTTTCTCCATTTTGCCCATTAAATGTTACAGTCACGCCACCGATTTGTATCCGACAAACTTGACATTCAAAATACCTCAATAATTTCGTATCATATTGACGTCATTAAAATCAAAGAGAACGCGGCGATAACGGGGCAATGCAGACGGTAGACGAGCCCCGAGGCGCGGGCGGAGGCGCACCGACACTCCCCTGACATTTTACCCGTAACCCATAAAAAGAAATATCTACCAGGGAAGCATCGAGGGGCCGCGGTGCGCCTACACTTTGTAAAGGCTCCGGCCGCGCCCTCACTGCTTTAAAGCCTTCGCGCCAACACGCTCCACTAACCCATTTATTTATGAGGTCGTAAATAGTTTACCTACGTGCTATAAAATTAAGGGAGTACAATTTTTTTTTTATCACTTTATTGAATAAGTAGCTTAAATTACAATCTAAATTTATTAGAGTACCGCATTTTTTCATATATATTTTTATTTTATTATAATTATTTTTCATAATGAGCGTTGAACTCTTTCGCTTGCAATGCAAAATAAAAACTTCAAATCATCTTACGGACAGTTTTGTTTTAAATATTTGACGTTAAGATTATGTTCGTTTGCAAGTACACGTTTGTAAAAATTAAATAGAGTATTCGAAAATGCGGGATGACAAAAAAACGGCCGAGTGCGTGTTGGACCACACAAAGTGAAGGGTTCCGTAGTTGGGATGAACGTACGTGGTCGAAATTCAAATAATGAGTTTAAAAATAAATATGTCACAAACCACTCAACATATTTTATTAAAACAATTCTTTTTTGAAAGTATTTTTCAAGTTACAGTAACGTGATTTTTTTTTTCAGAATTTTCCACCCCATAGTTAAAAAGGTAAAGGGGGAATACACACTTTTTAAGACTTTAGGGGTGCATATCTCAACAACTACTGTCTTAAATAAAAGGACATTTTGAAAGGTCTGTCTCTAAGTTTATTATTTTGAAAGACTACCACACGTTCATACACCACACGTTGATGTGCGCTGAAAATTTATTGCCTCCTATTGTACAGCAAAATACCTCAATAAGTTTTTTTTTCGTAATTTCGCTACACATTGTATAACGGTTTTACATTACATCTACCATCCTAAATAAAAAATAAATAAAAAATTCCGTTTACAATAATATAGTACCAATAGGTTCTAAGTGAAATGGCTGTCATAGACGATGGACAGGACGAAATTATAAGAGTTCCGTTTTTACAATTAGGGTATACTCATAATTTGTCTTTGCAAATGTTATTTACTTTATTAGGTTTATTCATTTTCTTTGTAGGGTAAGTATGACATTGCTATTGAAAATTGCCATGAAAGTATGGTAAAAATTTAACATTTTAGATTTCTTCAAATGAAAGGCACTGTGTTCTAAATTTATAATTAATAAAAGTAGGTATTTGATGCTTGCTTTCCAATCCTTTTTACAATACGTCTGCATTGAAACATGGTCACGTCGAAAATGCGAATCATTTTCGAATGTACGAGTTCCGTCGTGGCACTAACGAAGGAGATTAAGCTCGTGACATCGATTCTGTGTTAAAAGTACGGCTCGGTATCGATATAGTATCAGATTGGTCTGTTACGCGATTAATATAACTCATTTAATAATACATGGGACATCCCACACGGCGCCATCTAGCCACAAAGTAAGCAAGTATTATGTTCGTGTTATTGATTACTAGACAACTGATAAACACACTTAAATATTCTTTTTTTTAATAATATATACATCTATAAACATTCCACACCCAGACCCAGAACGAAATGAACATGGTCATGCACACGAACACATGTCCCGGGCGGGAACTGAACTCGCGACCCTTGGCTCCGCAGTTAGGGTCTCCAAACACTTGTCCCATCGGTCAGTCATTTAGTACTCAATTATATGAATCGAATAATAAGTTCAGATCACTATGTTCTTTAACACGAGCCTTCATACTGCTTGAGAGACAGGTACCGCTACAGGAGTTCCACTTAGAAACCCTTTTAACTCTACGTCACCTTTCATACTCTTCGGACTTGGCCCCTACCCATTACCATTGTTTGGACAACTTTACCCGTGGAAAAGTAAATTTGTTCCCGAATCGCTTTTATGAACTTTGTTGAGCCCTGCTACCCATAGTTCGATTACAAAAGGATTCATGATCTCTCTATAAGATAGAAGGCGCAGAAATTTGCAACTTTTTTTCGTTTTATTTAATTTTTTAATATGCAAGGGCAGTTTCATACTTCAACTCTGATGAATAGAGTAAAATGAGATTAAGGTGCACCTTGGATTACCTTGATTATGAGGGCATTACTCGAGTATTTCTTTACGCCGTTTAATATTATGAAAAAAAAAAATTTGTTATTATGCGTTTATTTATGAATACTACAGAATGGGCTGTGAACTCTTATGTAGATACATTACTTGCTTGTCAAATCAAACCAAATCACATATTTCAGAAACATGTAACAAAAAATTATAATATGTGGTTTATTTGCGTTAAATTTTGTGGCACAATTTAAGTATTGAATCCATAGGCACCCGAACTAGTTTTTACTGTATGACGGATGCCAATGGTTTCTCCCATGCAGATACAACTTATTTTAATGCATTGAAAAAACAATTTTCACAATCTTATTTAACAAAATAAAAAAAAATGATGTACATGAATTCTAGAAATACGTAGGCAAAACACGATCTTTATGATAACACAGTTTAATATATAAATAACTATATAAGTTACCTATGTAATTAATGTACGTAATTTAAATATGTAAAATAATACAATTCTATTGTTTAAACAAAATTGTCTATAGTTATTCAAAAGAAAAGTAAAAAAAAAATCTCTTTCAATTAATAACTAATTTAACGGAGCTTCACTACATTTTATAAAATAAAGTCCCCCGTCGCGTTTGTCGCTCTATCTGTCTGTCTGTCTGAATGCGATAAACTCAACAACTACCGAACGGATTGGCATATGATTGACACCAATGGATGGAGTGATTCAAGAAAAAGGTTTATGTGCATAATTTAATAATGTTTTGTGCAAATTAATTGAAGTATATGACGATTATTGTTGAAGACGGCGGAAAAAATTTAGCCGACTGGGACCTTTCATCGAAAACGCGGCCTAATCCCTTTGAGATATAACAAAATAATCTACGATGGAATTGTTTTGTTTTCATAAGACTACAAAAAACTCCGCAAGGGCTCATGTCTATCTTTCATGGATGGCTTACTATACCTATTTTTAAATTGAAATAAATGGTGTCATACGATCAGGTGATTGGAAAGCAATTTATACGGATACAGTATTGATCCTTATGAAATCAAATACGTTATTTACCTTCAGCATTTCATGCATATTATAATTGCCTTTTACACCATACAATTTAAATTACTATCTAAGAAGATATGAAATAAAAACTATAGCGCGAAAACGACCGGCCGGGCGCGGGGGCGGCGGCACGGCACACAACTCGCGTGATGTAAAATTAGTATATGTATTTATCTTTTACTTTTCCAAACATTTATTGAATTGGAAATAAAATACATTAAAGATACCCCTAGTACACTTAAATTTCAACATTTCATTTCAATCTGACTATATCAATGAAGCCGAGGCGGATCGCTAGTAACTAATAAAAAGAAAGTTTCGGTTAAATAGGAACCTTTGGCAAAACGTTAGTAAACATAAACTTGTGTTTTACAGATTATTTCAAAATGCTACCATCTGCGCAATAAGCGTCATCTATCTGTACATATGCTTATGACAATATGATATGAAAACTAGATGACCTGAAAATTAGGCAACATACTTCTTCCTTAAAAATCATAGATACTTATAAATACATCTGAAATATACGTCACGAAGTAGATATAAGGATGGCATAACAACGTTGTACCTACCTAATTAAAGAAATTTGACGTCAATTTTCATTTTTGCTTTCTGCCTATCAAATATTTTCACCAACATTACAGAAGCCTATCAGCGGACCTTTCGACCGAATTTAACTATAATTCTTGTACTTTCATTGGCAGACTGACGTGTAAGGTCGTAGGCAGGTCGAGGCCTAGCGTGTATCGCCTGCCGCAGCTTGACAAATGGCTGTGAGGAGTGCCCGTTGACCTCCTGTTGTCTTTATTACCGAAGGGCAACCCTTCACGTGCTACTATCAGCAAAATAAAATGTAATTTTAAAAAAAATCAACGAATCTCCTGCTTTCGCACGAACTTCTTACGACATTGGAAATGAACCTAACGGAATAAACAGATATTTTGGATAATATTTTTCGAAATGAATTTTTTTCGCAAAATAAATAACACAACTGTATCTGAATAAGCTTAAAACTTCGAAATATAACATTCTGTACGACGTTTCGATCGAACAAACCGAATTAGTACGAAATGTAACACCGACGCATATCCGACTTCCAACTAAGGGCACCCTTAACCACTACTTCCAGTTGTCCGATTCTAACAATTTTAGTCTCAATCGATCTCCCGTTTAATTACCCCGAGCGATTTTTTTATTTTTTTCTTATTCGAACTTAGTTCTCGACATATCGGGCTCCCAATATGAAAATCGGGGAAAAAAAATTGCGATTTTTTTTTTTGTATTTTGCCGATAATATTTTTGTTTTTAAACTTTTTCCAAATTGTCTTTTGCCATCTTGTAGAGCTCGTCGAGTTGCGTCTTTTGACACCACGTTCATCACGATATCTCGAAAACTCTTCGTGCAATCTGCCTGTCTCACAAAACTCCCAAATTACCCCCTATACTCCAACGAAATGAAAGTCATTTCTAATGACAAAAGGCAATTAATGTAAATTCTGTGTACGTATCTACCTGTTAATTTTACTGCATCGAAAACTAAATTGCAAACTGAATAACTAAATGATTATTTGCTGTATGGGATGTCCAAATATTATTATTATTTATTTTATGGAATTAAGAAGTTAAACTCAATTACAATAATTACTCTTTTTATATGAGCAATGAATGTCGTAATCTATTTGTCTAATGGTTCACCTCAGACTGTTTATTATAAACTTAAGGAACTTTAAGAAACTTTCAGCTTAAGGAACCGTAGACCGTAGTATTTGATAGTAATTTCAACTTAACTAATACTTCTAAGGGTTTTTTGAGAAAAAGGGTCTTAATAGACATTTAAACAGACAGACGTACAACCAAGTGATCCTGTAAGGGTTCCTTTTTTCCTCTTCAGGTATGAAATTTGGACTACTTAATAACTCAAGTACTACAAACGCTGCATTATGATGAGTATCTTTTAAAATATAAGTGAGTGTAATAAATAAAAAATAAAGTACCATAAATTAAAAATAAAATAACCTTTATGGTTCTGAATAAAAGTTTATTTCAATGACTATTGGTAATTTACAATTGCTCCTATCGAAAAATTTCCAAACGTCATAATCCTGTCCAAAACAATACCTATTAGTTGAAAGTGTTGGTAGGTTGATATTATTAACGACTTTAAGAACTCATACTCGCAAAATATCTAACTGAAAAGTCACCTGTGAATCATTATTGCGTTTTCAAAGACCTTTCTAACGATACTATACACTAAGAAATGTAAATAATGTAGTATTCATAGTTTCTCTAAAGATTTGTATGGCGGTTAATTTATGACATTTCATCAGAATGAATGGAAAGACGGCGGAGATATGAGCCTGTGACATTACGGACGGACAGACGGATAGCCAGCGAAGCCGATAAAATTATAAAGATTTCATGTTTAATTTGCCTATTGAACCATAATAATTTTGGTAAAATTATTTATATTTATTGCGTTATTCAGAAGTAAATATGTGTTGTTTTCTTATCGGGATGCTCTTTCGGCACAGATAATATCTGGCAGAATTTAAAATATTGTTTTATCACAGAATGAGTGTTATGCTGTCGGTATGACGCAGCGTGAGGTCGTTCAATTCCGTGATAATGCGTCGTCGGTCAAGCCCATCACAAATAAACGCCTTAGAAACTCGCCAATTGTATTCCCTTTCCTTTAGACAATTTTTCCTTGCAAAGTTTGATATAAAATCACAAAGTAATCGTTCTACTGTTCCAAATTTAAAAATAATCGGCTAAGTTTAAGGAAGATTCCCGCGCAAATGGATTTTTACGGAGTTCGGTGTAGATTAAGTACTATGGCCCTGTCCTAAAACTACCTTAGTGGCGACACGAGTAGTTACGTTTATTAAAACGATGTAGGTAATTGATATATTTTTACAAAAGATGTGTATAAAAACTTGTCACTTTTTACAACCATATCATTAAGAAGACTTTAGGTCTATTTTGTTCTCATATCTAATTTGCATTGTTTTGTAATGACTGTTTATCGAAATAAATAAATAAAAACTTAAAAAAAAGAGCGCGTATTTTGATATTCACTACGGCAGCCCTGCTCGATGGTATGCATATTTTACTAATATTTTTTTCCACTCATGCTTAATAAGAGCGTTATTTATATATTATTCTTAAAAAAAATCCTAATTTATTTAAGGAGAGTGTGGACGTACTGCCAAATTTCCATGCAAACGGCGTTGACGGGTGCACTCCTTAGGCCTTTAGGCCAAAGAATGGTAAACAGATCAGCAAAAACTAGGTTCAACCGTTTTTATTGTTAAAGAGAAAAAAAAACTGAATTCGCGGGGTTTTTTTTAGTTTTATTTTTCATTATCACCTATCATATCAACATTTCATCATTTCCATTTCATTCAAATGCAATTAGTTTTTTGTTGAACACTTTGTGAAAAATAAAACAAAAAAAAACCCTACATTTATGTTTTTTATTTTCTTCGATGTACTTATCAAAATAATATAAAAAATTAAAACGGTTGTACCTAGTGTTTGTTGATCTAAATTCATATTTTTTTTTGCGGCGCCTCACAGTCTATGTTCAAATATTTCTTTGGATTTCATTTAATGTTTCATTTAAAACTTAAAAATCATCAAGCCAAAAAAAATATCTCAATCAATGGACGACACGTCTTATCGACTGTCATGATCTTCTTTCGGTGTAAGAGCTCAATGCAACATTTGCGTCGTAAAAATGTCGCTTCTGTTACCTTCTGATATGCAGTTGCCGCGCGAGCGAATCTTTGCATGCTTTGTGGGCGTTCGACCTACCTAACTGTTATTTTTTGGGGGACGGGGAACTCTTTATTCTTTAAATGTGATGTAGCCTAACTCCAATGCCATTCTGTTGACAAAACACTATTAAACCTCAACCGCATCGTGTCATAAATATCTAATAAATATAATTGTATATTATAATAATACCTGAGACCTCCCACACAGCACCATCGTTGTCCCAAATTAAGCAGAGCTTGTATTTTGGGTACTTACCAGTAGGTAAATTAATAATAATAGGTAAAGAATATATACATATATGCACACCCATACACGAAACAAACAGACATGTTCATATACACATAATATATTTGTCCCGCGCGGGATTTCATATGTAAAAAACAAGTTAACGCGTTTATCACCAAATCATTTTGCAAGTGAGTATATGTAGGTACTTTTCATTACATTCTATATTACGAGGGCAATTTGATTTACAGGTCATAAACGACAAACTTTTCCAATCATTTCTGCCATCCAACACAGCAGTGATTTTTAAATTGTAATTTGTGTCAATAAGGTACACAATCGACAACAATCGCTGTAGCAATGCAAGGATGCACTGAGATCTGAGACTAGATGTTCCCCTGGTACAGCGACCGTGTACTCGCTCGACTGCCGACCCGCACTTGGCAACCGACCGCCTCGCGACCAGCCGCCGGGCAACCCGCATGCTGGTCGAAACTCAAAAAACTACATTCCCTTCCATGCTAAAGATGCCGTGGCCATCGAATATGACGATACGTGGGTGACTCAATATGTCTTGAGATAAAGCAAAAGTATTCTACATATTAGTACTATTTATTTCGCATATTTTCAAAATGCTCTCCATCATGCTCTATGTAAAGTTCTTTGAAATTTGAAAACACTTATGCCAGTCTTGATCCGACAGGTCAGAAATCACTACTTCGTAGGCAGGCATGGCTTTTTCGCCGCCTGAAAAAACTTTTCTTTCATTTTTTTTTACGGTTAGGACTAAAAAGAAATCACAGGAAGCTAATTCAATACTGGTTCAGGTGGGTGAGTTAAGGTTTCAACACCAGATTCCTCAAACGCCTTTGTTCTAAGGAACGTATGTGAAGACGGCTGGTCGTGATGCAACACGATCCCCCAAAGCGCGGCCTTCAGTCTTCTCTCCCGCAAAGCTAGAACAGCTTTGGCTACTGTTGTGTACCACTCCGAGTTAACTCGCCTACAATTTTCTTGCATTGACGTCAACAAATGTCCGCTCCGCGAAAAAAAAAACTAGGCATCATTTTTTTACCAAGTTTGCGAGGTCATTGCAGTTTTGTCGAAAACTGTCCCTGGTTACACCCATACCAATGATTGCTTTTTATTATCTTCATCATATTGATAGGTCCATGTTTCGTCAGCAGCAATGATTTCTCGAACACTCCTCGAGGCCCCGTTTTCAAAACGTAGACGCATTTCATGGCACCAATGGACACGAACCTGTTTTCGGAGAGTTAACGAGGACCCAACGACAATAAGCTTCTTCACTTCAAGTGTTGATGTAGGATAGTATTAACGTTCTTCGAACTAATGCCTAGGATCTTCTGGGTATCAGTGTGTGTAATACGCGGATCTTCTTGCACCAACATTTCAATACTCCACATATTTTCTGCAGTTACTGCTGTTTGCGGGACTTCGCTTGTTTGGTCACCTTTAATATTAATTTTACCCCTTTTAAATTCAACAAACCACCTAAAAATTGTTGCGCAAGCTGGAGCTGAATTTTCTAATGGTGATTATAACCGTTGTAAACTTAATTGTTTGGTTAAATTAAATTTAAAATCGTGATAAATTATAGTGCACAGATGTTAGCGGATAAGCTCCATCATTGTAAATAAAAAGCGTGGAAAGCGTTGCAGCAAAATTATTAGACATTTGTTTTTAAATTAATAATAATAATAATATCTGAGACATCTAGTCCCAAAGTAAGCCAGTATTATGCTTGTTATATGGGGTACTACACTACACAACAGATATACATTCTTTTTTCTTTTTTTTATAATATATAGATACCTTTACACCCAGACACGGAACAAATTGACATGAACCCGCGACCCTCGGTTCCGCAGTTAGGGTCTCTAACCACTCGGCCAACCAGTCAGTCATTGATTGGGCAACAATTGGGCAAAGGGCTTATTGAGTTCTATTTTTAAATTATGCTTTTTAAAAACATATAATACATGTGAGTTCCATTTTTTTGCAGCATCTCACAACTTATTGAGTGATATACACGTGCTTGTTATTCAAAGTTTTACTGAAAAACACGGGCCACGGTAAAAAAAAATGTATAATTTATTCAATGGTCTATAATTATTATTAAAATGTACGTTTTCATTACGAGTACATTCAATTTTTTAACTCACTGTTCCTATTTTAGTGTTTCAGTTCGTTTAATAGATTAAAATTAAGGTACGTATTAAAATTTAAGGAACTGTAATTTTCCTATCCAAAAACGCTATACATAGATCGTTATATAATTTCTACCCCAAACAAAATTCAGTGACACCCCAAATATGAAAATTTAACTAGTCATTGAATCAAATCGATACTGCATTGTTCACTAAGCAGATTTTTCTCGTTATTGATAAAACCGAATATCTACCTTAATTATTATAAAGCTAGGTACATGTTAAATTTTTTTTATTTGCAATGATAATATCATGCTGTGGTTGTTCGAACAATGTAAACAATCATACTGTATTTAAACAATCACTTTGTTGTAAAAAATTTAAGAATAACTCAATAGATTAGACATAGTAACACTTATATATAATAACTTCAAATTTTCACAAAATAAAAGAATGACCGTCAAATTTGCTTAGAAAAATTCGGTGCAAACTAGGTAGCCACGGCGATGTTTAATTTTTGATACATCAGTTATATACGTGGTGTTTTTAAATAATATATTTACAGTTTTGATTTCCGCAATAGGGTTTCTTTGATATTTTCTTAAACATTTAAGTTTTTTAAATGCCTTTGCTTCTTGAATCGTGGTTTAAAAAAACCTATATAAGTAAAATTGATAACAAATGAAAATACAGCACATTCCGAAGAACGCAATCGCCCGGGTTGGATAATTCTAGAAAGTCTTACGCAGGTACTGGCTTTTCGAGACTATTCCTTTCCTCTAACGCCATCTAGTATTGAGTAGGGTTTTACAAAGCGGTTTTACTGGTTGACGCTAGATGGCGGTCGTTACTCTGTGTGTTCGTAACATTACTAACGTAGAGAAACGACACCGCGATCTAGACGTTAACGCTATGCTTTGTAGCCGACTGGCAACAACTTATTCAGTCACTCGCATGTCACTCGCCTACACTCATCGTGATTACGTGCCGAAAAGTGTACTGAACCACAATTAAACAACAATTAAAAAATGCCGTCGTGCGTATTCAAAACGTGTAAAATGATTTAACTTCGAAGAAAAAAGATAGTGGCGTAACTTATCATATCGGTAAGTAAGCGAACCATCAACTAAAATGAACCAAAACATTTTTTTTGTTTTTTACCGCCATTTCTATATGAAAATCATAGATTATGGAGAACGAACCGTACATATTGGATACGTAGGTATATGACTTAAATATAACTGACTATTTTTGAGTTTTTTTATTACTCAACCTATGCCACCTGTCTGTCTGTCTGTCACAGCGCTGTAGGTAGGTTTATAATCGTAATAAATAGCTATTTGAAATGTTCATAGAAAACGTGTGACTAAGGCCTTTACCTATTGTTTACGCCATACAGAATGATATTATTGGTACAGCATTCGCATGCCTGTCCCATTCGACCTTTGCTGTTTTGTGTTCCTACCCCCAGCTTGCCTTCAATTATCAACGAAATAATCGTCCGATAATCGTCACGCCGCGCGCACGTCAAAACCAAATATATATATATATATATATATATATATATATATATATATATATAATAACCAAATGTATATACAAATTCATAAAAATAGTGATAAAAGAACAAAGGGAAACCCAGGACGAGATACGGTGGCCACTAGTGCAGTTCAGGGCGCAGGAGGATTGAAGGTGAGTGTCCTTTTGTTTTCCACTCCTTGACTGCTTATATTGTCGCCGTAATATTGTTCTGTGTGTTGTTGGGAATCAGCAGGGCATCTATAAGTATTATTATAAAAAGAACCAGCGCACCGCCACACCATCTATGTTGTTGTTTAAATAAAATACCTTATTTCTTACAATAAAAATCGGCTAAGGACGTCTTGGGCACAATCATGTATATGAAGTTCCGTAACCATTTTATTCATACAACGTGTCAGGGAAATAACGCTACATACTCAGAATAACAGTGATTGTTATCTTTTAGGTTTTCTCGTCCTAGTCATGACAAAAGAGAAGCATGGCGTATATTGGTGCAAAAAAAATTGCAACGAAAGTGTCGGGTCAGTTAGTGCAACTGTATATTCTAGTACCTACCTATATTCAGTATCTATTTCAGTTTAATGCATAATTATTTTACTTATATGGGGCAATATATATACACAGTAATAATTAAAATAGACATTGTAATTATTACCATCAGTTTTGCCTTTTTCAATTTATTTTACTATGTTCCCTTCCATTACCCAATTCAATAGGCGGAATATAAACAAAATTTCGCATGTCACCTCTTTGACGGTGACGTTGTATATCTATGACTCATTAGCACGGCTCATTAGCCGCCTCATGTGCGCCCCGCACTGCACATTGCATTGCTTACTACAATAAACGGTGTCTGAGATAAATGCTAGTGATAGCCAAACAACTGAGTGACTTTATAAGAGTTCTGTTTTTGCCTTAAAACTCCGGAACAGACTTATAGAACTTAGATAACAGTATTATCAAGAAAGAGCGTCTCATACTTCAAAACGATTAAAAAACCGAGCAAGGTATGGATTAAACAGATCATACATCCTTACAATTTTTAATATTGTATTATATTACACTTGGAATCAATGTAATTTCAGAATCTTCATTTGCTTCTCAATTTTATAAACTGATGGAAGATAAATTTAAAAAAGTTTGTATTTGTGATACGCCTATACATAAATGAAAACTCATTGTGAAAACTTAATTACATTCACGTTGTCATTTAGGTTACTGATGCAAAGTTATCACGCTATCACCCGTTAGCTATGCATTCCTACTTTTTCCAGGTCAGCGATGCGCGTAGTATCAATAAGTTTCTAAATAATCTGCCTTGGCTAAGTTTAGACTGCTTTATTTTTCTATAGTATTATTTACATATTTTCTTCTTTAATTTCATACTATTTAAAAAAAACAACTTGTAAATTCATTTTCAGCGTCATCATATAATCTTTTTCCATGGATGCTGTCCTGGTAAAGTGAATTCAAACGAGTTTAACCCTTCCTTTGCTTGCGTTCTTATTATCATAACGTTTAACGGCATTGAAATTCCTTGCATTCTTTTTGATCGCCAATGAACTATTTAACTTTCCATCACTTTTAAAGGATTTGATAGAGTAAAAAGAAAATATGTGATACGACCAATTTAACTGTGAATCATTAATTATTTTCATTTCTTATTGAAAACCTTCTCCGTCGTCATTATGTGCTAGTAACAGAGCAAAATCCGTTTCCATAACGACACCCACGCGCGCGCGTTTTTGCCCCGCCCAATGGGCGCGTCCCTTAACCAATTTAATCTTGCATTGATTCCTGTTCTCCTAATATAAGCAGCTCACGAACTTTCAGGAAGGGAATAACTGTGCGCTCCACACATTCTCGTAACCAACGACGATCAACCGCCACGGCAAACCCACGTATAGCAGTATGTTCCCCTAATACTTCCACGATCTAATTACGCATATCATTATCCCCATTCTTCAATCACCTTACGAGACCCTTGGGGCTGCTTGCTGGGGCTAAATTACGATTAGAACGAAAACTGACTTGGGAGATGAGCAACTAATAAAATGCAAGTAAGTTTGTAGGAAAAAGGCGATGAACTATTGCTTCGGAATTTCTATCCCAGTTTTATTATAGTATGTATTATCTCACTATTAAAAATAATAAACATATGTCTCACAGTCACAGCGACGTAACTTCTAATTCTTATAAATAAGAAAAAAAAATCATATCTATCATACACACAATAGTTACGATACTTAGACCACCTACCAACAATTTTCAATAAAAATCTGATATCCAATATCACTAAATACAAACAATATGAGAAGGAAAATACGTAAAACATTAATTGCATCTAGAATCTTACATATAAAAATGAAATGAAACTTTTTACATGTCTAGCTAAAAATCAAAAAATGGCTGGACCGGGTTGGCTAATTTTGGTTTTAAAGTATTTCTGAAAGTCCAAGGAAGGTTTAAAAGGTGACAAAATGTGAAGAAATTGCAAGGAAAAACAACAGTATAGTAAAAACAACAACTTCATTTTCCCATACAAACCCTTCGTACCTGTCAAACAGGGTGCGTTCAAAAATCAATTTCTTTACTCTTTTATTGGCTATCTCAGAAACGGCCTTAATTATTTATATAAAATTTTGTATTTAAAAGATAGGTATCATTCCAAAACAGGTATCTAAATAAGTTTAAAGGTTATTAAGCACCAAGGAGCGCTGCAGTAAAAGTGTATCTTCGAAACGACTTGACTGGTTTCGATACGGTTTTTTGCGTATATAATTGTCACCTACGAATAGACAATTAAATAAGTTGTGCGGTTATGGGCCACCAGGGGGCGCTACAATACATATGTATCTTCAAAACGGCTGGGACGATCTTGACGCGGTTTTTTATGTTATATAGTCACTTAAGAGCAAATTCTTTGATAAGGATTGCGGATTTGAGCCACCAGGGGGCGCTGCAATGAATACATTTCTCTAAAACGGTTGGGAGGATCTCTACGCAGTTTTTTGCTTTATAAATACTATATCACCTAAGAGCATGTTCTTAGATAAAGTTTGCGGTCATGGGCTACCAGGGGGCACTGCGATAGATATGTTTTTCTAAAACAGTAGGGAGGATCTTGACCCGGTTTTTGTGTTACATAGATATCATCTAAGAGCAGGTTATTAGATAAGAATTGCGTGGCTATGAGCCACCAGGGACGCTGCAATAAATACGTTTCTCCAAAATGGCTAGGAGGATTTTGACGTGGTTTTTCGCTTTACATAGATATCACGTAAAAGCAAGTTCTTAGACATTGATTGTAGTTATGGGCTACCAGGGGAGGGGGGCGCTATAATATATACATATACGGTATAAACTATTCTGAGTTCTGAGGCGGTACGCAGTTCGCCGTGTCAGCTATATTATAAAAATATGTACGTCGCGAAAGTGTAATTTATTTAATTAATTTTTATTAACGGGAAGGGGAAGAACGGGAATGGGTTACAACTGAAATTGAGACAATAAAGCATTTGTGTCGCGGGAACGAAAACGGGAAAGGGAATAACGGGGATGAGTTAAGACTGAGATGAAATAGTTATTCTTGATGAGAATGAAAACGAAACGACACCAGGGCCAAGAACGGAAACAATAAAATATTATTGCGATGAGAACGAAAACGGGTAAGGAAGAACGGGAATGACGTAAGACTAAGATAAATGCGAAATAAATAAATGCGAAGTGTTTTAGAATATGGCTCCTCCATTTGGTCCCCACAGTACAATATCTATAAAGATCGAATCGATAGTATCCATAAAAAGTTTATAAGACATCTCGATTACCGCACACGCTCTAGTTCCGATTCATACGATTCTGCTTGTAAGAAATATAATTTATTAACCCTCGAACAACGACGTGTAGTTTTAGATATGACCTTTCTACACGACGCGACGTTTGCTCTGGCTGTTTAGACTGTCCGGAGCTTTTGGTTGGGCTAGGTCTCCGGGTGCCTCAGCGGCCCGCTCATGACGCCAGACGTCCGCAAACTAAATTATTTAATGTTCCTATATGTAAAACTAACTACTTACAAAATTCTATTCTAATCAGACTGCCTAGAACTTATAATGAATTATTTTCGGAAATCGACATATTCTCGACTTCAAGATGCACATTCAGAAGCAAAGTAATTCAATTAATAGAATCTAAAGCACGAATTTTTGACTAAGCGTAATGGGTAGGTACCACAGGTGCATACACAACTACATTTTATACTGCACACACACCCTCATACACTCACACACACCCTCACATACCCTCGCAAACTACACACTTCTCTATAAAACACATCACTTAAAAATTTATTTTAAAATTGTAAATTTGAGTCATGGTCGGGCCCAGTTATATATTCCTGTTAACTGTTTTGTAGTTTAAGTCTAAATATAATAAAACGCTAAATAAAATTGTGTTAATTTGCAATTGGTACAACATAATAATAATGTAAAATTATGTAACTGTAATAAGTGAATAATATGTGTATGTACTGTGAATTATCCAAAAATAAATTTAAAAAAAAATGATTTTCATGAGAAACGAATACTACCCGTGCGAAGCCGGGACGGGCCGCTTGTAGAATATAATAAACAAAGTTTTGTTGATATTTTAAATTTATAATATCGGTACTGACCAGCATGACTAAGGTCTTTCACGGGTAACTATGTTATTTAATTTTTTTAAATAATATTAATATGCCAGTTATCTTGAAAAATGGATAGAACCGAAATCCGATCCGTATTTAAATATTTTATCCTGAAAAAAAATGGCAATTTAATTATTACAACTTCCTTGCTATAAGGGACAATTTCATATTCTACAGAGGCTTTTTGGTATGCGGAGTTGTAAGGTGAGAAAAAAGTTGCCAATACGAGTACAGAACGGGAAACATGTGGGAAGACTGTAAATATCAATGCTCACTAAGAAGAGAAAACATGAAAAAAGTTGAAGACCAAGTTTTCAATGATAGAAGAATAACTATACGTTTTGAAGCGTTTCGAAAAAAAATATTGGCTTTAACGAAGAACGATGGAGATCTGTTTTTACGATGATATGTTACTATAGATGAGATTTGGATTCATCATTTCGATATTGAAACTATCGAAATGCATTGCAGTGAAATGAAATTGCATTGCAAAGCATGCAAAAAGACCTAATCCTTTCGTTGTGAACAGAGTTTGTACAAAACCTTCCGCAGATAAAAAAAGTGATGGCGTCTGTATTCTGGGATGCTGAAGAAATTATCATAACTGATTACTTGCCGAAAGGAACGACATTTACAAGTTCATTTTATGCACCGCCCTTTTTAACCGTGTAACGAAGTGATGAGTGCTGTAAAAGCATTTTTTGAGGGTCAAGAATATTTTTTTTTTTTTCAAGAAAAATGTACTCTTATTCATGGACAAGGAGATTATTGAAAAATAAAATATATAATTATTTAAACGGAAGCCTGTCCCGTCTGTCTGTCTTATCTTTAAAGGACTGTAGTTTGTAAACCGTAAAGGTGGGGTTGAAATGTTTACGGGAAATATGCTATTCTAGCGAAATACCTAACAAATAATTAAAAGGAAAAAATTAATCGGGCTCTCCATACTAGGAACCTGTTTTTTTTTTCAATATTTAATTTTTGTTGTATCGTAAAAACGACAATAGACACAAGCGTCAACCTTGGTCTCATTATTGTGCAAACTCTAAAAAAAACAACAAATAGTAAAAACCGGTCAAGAATGATTCGGGCTTGCATTAAGAATCCAGAACTGAATGAAACAAAACAAAATATTTTTTTTGATAAATATGTAACACAAACATATCACTCTGATACGGAACTCATAATTAGACAAAGATATTCATTTCCTTTTGTCCTCTCTTATATTTATTTATTACTGTCTTCTATGCTCTACGCAGCACATCTTAACAAAACGCTTTCCTTTTGAAATCACAGACAAAGACTTCTGTTTTATTTATAATAATAACGTATACATCACAACAACGTCTTGGCCCCAAACTAAGCATTAACTTGTGTTTTGGGTACCAAGCGAAGATACGTACATGCATATAACAACCAAGACCCGGTACCAGTATCAATATTCATCTTATAAATATTGACCCGACCTGGGATTCGAACCAGGACCTCCAGCTTCGTAGGCAGGGTCGCTACCCACTGGGCTAAGCGATCGTCTTTATATATATAATACATATTATCATAGATGGATATTTCTGAGATAGATTACTTTTCGAAATATCTGGCAAATCTGCTAATGAAAGTCCCATCAAATCCATTCAGCTTTTTCAGAGATTAATTAGCCTGGACAGACAAAGACATATAGACAACAATTTAAAAAGCGCGTGTTTGGTTTTTGTAAGGTGCAAATAAATATATGAGCAAAATAACGCCCGCGACTTCGTTCAAGTGGTTTTCCGGGTTCCTAAATATTTCCCGAATAAAAAATGCTATTCTCAAAAAAGTTTTGCATCCATTAAAAATCCCGTTTAAATTGGTTACAGCCGTTTTTGAGATTAGCCCAGACATACAAACAGACAGACAAGAATTTTAAAAGTGCGTTTGGGTTTTGGTTGCGTGCAAACAAACGTGAACATTTAAGAAAGGTCTTTATTTTGCAATCGCAGACACTTCAATTTTATTTATATTTAATAGACAAAGAACACCTAGATTATTCATGAAATGAAACTTTTTTAATATAATTTTCCTTTGACTTTGTTATGTGTGAGTTAAAGCAAAGCCGGATAGGAATATGTAAAAAATAAAATAAAAAATGTACGTAGTGGCGCATGCGTCCGTCCGTTCCTCACGTCACTCACACGGACGCGCTTCGTTTTGTGCCGCCCCGTACATCGCATCCCATCGATGCGCTTCCTGTTCACCTGTAACCGATATACCGTTCCCTATAACTTTGGAACGCTATTAACGGTGCATCGATTTCTGGTCACTGTAACTCCCCTCACACCATGTCGCCTTAGTATTTTCCGAACGGTTCGACATTATCGGCAATCGCCAATACCGTCTCGATTATTGTCCAGGTATCGATACTTTTTTTGCCTGGGTAATTTGTTGCACTGATTAAAAAAATTAATTGACGACATGTTTTGAGCTTTTTAACCTACGAGGAAAAAAATAAATTGTGTAATACATTATATGAAATCAATATTTAGTTAGCAATAAATGTGTTTCCAACACAACTAAAAAATTTATCATTTGGTAATTTTCAGTTTTATGTTTTTTTTTTATTTCACTCTTTTCATGACCGGATATTGATTTTCAGCGAACGGAACTGACGCCCTGTTTCTGAAGTCCTGGCATTCCCTGAAACAGTTTCCGGTTTCTAGTAATTTTTATATCCGGGTTAACCGAACGTGTGAACTTTTGGCCTTAACTGATAATTTCTGCCTAAATAATTTTTTTTGCATTAAACCAATTTTATTTTATGCAGATGGTAGTTTTCATACAAAAATTTAAAAGAAAGGCGTGGTGAGACACGTGTAGAGGCGGCGAAAACCGTTGTTTGGAAGGCGGATCCGCAGCGCCACAGAACCCAGTTCTACCAGGCTTGTAGCTCGGTAAAGTAGATTCGAGAATAACTTAAGTTTATTGCTTTCATATTTTAAATTCAGAAATATCGCTACCGTATCCATTTGGTGATTTAAATGTTTCGTATACATCGTGTCATTTAAATTAAATTGGTTTACATATTAACTATACTATTAATGAAAAATAAACAAGATTACCTAGATAATACTAAAGTAAAACTTTTAAATTAAATTCTTAGAAAGCCTGACAATCAAGAGATGGAGCGTCTCATATTTTGAAACGAACGAAAACGAGAGCAAAATGTCAGACACAGTGATTAGATAGACCATACATACGCATTAACATTGTTTTAAACAAATTGCACGTTTCAGAATCTTTAATTTATCTTCCAGTAAAGATTTACATATGGGTTACACAAAATTCAATTTCACAACCAATATTTCGTGAGCGTACATTTCTTTCATCATTTTCTCGTTTTCAAAACGCGATATCTCTATGAATATCTATAATTAAAATCTAATTAAAAATAAAAAATACCTACAAATACAAAATATTTGTAGGTATTTTGTATAAATATTGGGTCTTAACCTATGAAGCTGCCGTTCTTCAGTACTGGCCATTTCAAACAAAAACAATTTTGATTGGCTGTGAATTCTAAATTTAAATTTATTTTCTTTTAAAAACACGAAATTCTTTTTACAAAGTCAGTCTTTTGTTTATTGCGTTGTGTTTTCATTACATTTGAATATATTTCGTCATAATGGACACTTTAAAAATTCGTGTAATTATGGAATATGAATTCCGTCGTCGCACTAATGCGGCATAAACGGCACGTAACATCAACAACGTTTACGGAGAGAACAAAGGAACGCACAACCCGATTTTGGGTTGTCCGCTTCCGTTCTAGAAATTAGTACTTGAATAATGAACCTTGTGGTCGTCCAGACACTTTGGTCAACAATGATAAATTGAAAGTGATTGTGGAAGCTGATGATACTCAAACTACAGCTGAACTAGCAACAGCTTTTGATGTCAGCATCAAAACGATATTGGACCATTTACAACGAATTGGCAAAGTAAAAAAGCTTGATAGATGGGTACCCCACGAACTTAACGATTGCGAGCGCAACGTACGCGTCGAGGCCTGCCTCGCGTTGCTCAAGTTCTCCCTTATCCGCCTCATCTTTTTTCAATTCTCTAGAGACGGTACAAAATACCTTTGCAAAGTTTGTTGCCTCCCGTCCCGTTGATTTTTACAAGAAGGGCATCAATAAATTGCCACTGCGTTGGCAAAGATGCATCGATTGCACGGGTGATTACTTTGAATAACAGAAATAAAGATGTTTAAAAAAAAAATACTTTAACGTATTTCATACAAAACGGCAAATTCATAGGTTAAGACCTAATATTCAGCGCGACAGAAGGTAGTGGCTGGCGCACTGGGGCGGCGTTACCACCAGCGAGCCACCAGCGATGTGAAAATCAGCTACATTTAAAAAACCCGTTTCGTACTATAAACTATATTATTTTAGCGTGTTATTTTATATATGCTTATATATATCGCATAACGAGCGAGGCAGCGCGCGGTACGTTTAGCGCAACCTCAGAACAATTATACTAAAGTTATAGAAGGCATTCTTGTACTTACATATATTTGTTTCATTTTTCACATGTTTTCCACATGATGAATTTCAGTGTGAGTGAAAAATATGTTAGTTTTCTCAGTGACATCATCAAATTATTAAAAATTTTGGTAATATAGGAGTAAATTATTAAATAAATTGGTGCGAAATAAATTCGCCACAAAAATGGGTTGTGTTGCAGTAAATTGCCACAATCACAGCTCCTTAAAATCAAAAGAAAATAAAAGAATTTCCGTCCATCGGTAAGTACCAAATGCCTTTATTTTGCTTTTAAACACTAACAAATGAACAATTTTATTATTACGTATTTTTAAACATTAGTCTACATTGCACTGAAATTATAAAAATTACTAAACTGTGATAAAAAGTAATTTAAATTCATATTTACGTTTGCTATAGAGATTGACACCATATGTTTGTTTTTATCGATATTTTATATCGACATCTTATCAATGTACCAATTCGGCGTAATAATCTTCTCATAATAAAAAACCGGTCAAAGCCAAGTCCGACTCGTATAAACACGGTTCCGCATCAGAAACTATAAAATAATTATATAGTATATATATTTTTTTCAATGAATGTTTAAATTCAACATACCCTCAAAAATTGTCAAGAGCGTACACCGGAATTAGTATTGAAGTTGTCTGTAAATTTTCCATCTGCGTTAGTTTGTTTTTTTTTTCTGTTTGAATCCCTTATAGTTATAACGTTTTGTATGTATGTATAATATAGAAAACAATTGTTTTTAGTTTTAATTTAAAATTGTTACTGAGTATTCTACTGAGCTTGCACTGGTTATTATGTTGTGATGCGAGTAAATCAGTAACTTAGTCAAGTATTTGAGGCGGAACTGTCTCCTATAGCACAGGTTCTTACCTAGTTTTAGGAGACAGGGATCCCAAATTTATGTTATTTTGTAGCATTATTTACCTAAAAAAAATCATGTATAGATTTTTTTTTCGAAATATACCGCTTCATTCCTCAGTAATGACCCCACAATCTCTAACATTTATCTCCCGGATTATTTTAGTTTATGTTCCTGCATGCTTGAAAAATAGAGTGGGTATTCCTCACTTTATATTAAATGCAATTTATTTCAATGACTTCGACAACGGCGGTGAAATCGGTTCAACCGTTTCGAAGATACATTTGTATTTGTATCGGTTTTTTTAAAGGTGGGAACATCATAAAAAAATAATGACGAGTTTCAGGATTTCTGAATTTTCACATTTTAAGGGTGGGAAACGGAGGGGAAAATTTATATAGGAATGTCAGTTTTTTTAAAAGTAAGAATTCAAAAACTGGAATTGACTATAGCTACTCATCATAAATAAATAATTAAGTGTTTCAGGATTTTGGATTTTCAAAATTTGTATGAGAATTACCAAAATGTGTCCCAACAAAAAATACGCAGAAACCATTTCGAATATTAATCGTAATTTTAATAGGAATGTGTAGTGCAATCGAAGCTGCGGGCGGCCGCTAGTATATAATAAACTTTCAGATTGAACAAGGTGCTGGTGTATTTGCTCGCCTGATGGAATTCGTTGTTATAAAATCTTTTTTACAATCAATTAACATAACAAAATCGAAATACCATTGACTCACTCACTCTCTCGTAACGCCGAGCCGAAATCCCTGAAGCGAATCCCTTGTAGTTTTGTGACAGAAGCATCCGCTAAGATAGGATTTTTGAAATTCGAACCGTATATAAAAGAGTAAAACGGGAGGAGTACATTTAAATGAGAATCCGTCATTTTTGAAGTTGAATACTACAAAAATTGGTATATAAGTACTCATAGGCTTCAGGTCAGAAACGAAATATATAGAATTTGATTTTTTTTTTAATAATCAATCTTTAAGGTAGCAACATAGGACATGAACGTTTGTATGGGAACTCCGTCAATTTTGAAATTAAATTTATGAGTTTGAGTTCATAGTCAGAAATTTTAAAATACGTATTTAAATGGTTATGAAAATTTTATTTTTAAGGGGGTAAAATAGAGTAAGAAACATTGTATGGGAATCCAGGTAATTTTAAGTAATTGAGAAAGACCTATTCCAAGAATTAAGAAACTTAACTCTTTCGGGGGAAAAATAGTTAAAATTGGAATAAACCTTTTTTACGAAATTAAAGGCGAAATGTTTCAGTGTTTTTGTAAAATTGCTAAATAATCCTTAATAAATGCTAATACACAAGTGTAATCTAAGCGAATTAAGCCGCGGTTGTTACTCCCCGATCTATTATTACTTAATCATTGAGATAACGATAGTCCGCATGAGAATGGTCCGGTGTTTTGTTGTCACTGACATCTGCTCTCTGCGAAAAGTTGGATGCCTTTGAGATGTGGGTACACCGTCGTATGCTCCGCATCTCGTGGGTTCATCGAGTGAAGAACACCGAAGTTTTGCGACGTATGTCCAAAGGCGTGGAGGTCATGAACACCGTTAAGAGTAGGAAGTTGGGAACCACAAATACCATATACTCCAGTTGTTGATGCAAGGTAAGATTCAGGGCAAAAGGCCCTCTGGCTGAAGGAAGACATTCTGGTTGAATAAACTGAGAGAATGGTTCGGTCAAAGCACCAAATCGCTGTTTCGTGCCGCAGTATCCAAACCGAAAATCAAATTGATGATCTTTAATCTTTTGTCAAGAAGAAACACCTGAAGAAGGACGATAGTTTCTACAAGATGTTTGCCTTAGATTAGGATAAAAAGTAGCTTAGATATGTCCTTTTCCAAGGTTAGGAAAAGGTTAACAAATTTTTTTTATCAAATTGGGTTCAATTGTTTAACCATAAAAATCATAACAGACTGACAGGCAGAAATACTTTTGCAATAATAATATTCGCATGCGTATCTAGCGATAGCCCGATAAATATTTTAATTATCAGTTTAAAATAAAAACAGAGAAACCTAAACAATTTCTCTAATAGTGTCTAATAATTAGTGAAAGTAACTAATAGTTACACCATGTATGCAGCGGCGGGGTTATACATCAAAGTATTTGTAATGCTTATGTGGTTGTTACATCCCGGATGTAAAATATAATAAGCAAGTAACTAAGAAATCTATAGAAAAACCGGAATGACTTAGATAGGACACAGAATAAGCAAGTTGAAAAGGCAATGGGCAGGCTACATCGCTCGTAGAATTCATGATTCCCGAGGAAGAAAGGTTCTCGAATGGCCACCACGAACAAGACGTTGGTAATAAATTAATTTTTATTTATTTTCAACTAGGACACTTTGGACGTCATAAAGCTTTATATGCAGGTTCGTACACGACCTCTCTTAGAAAAACACTGCATGAAACTTAGAGTAAAAACAATTGTCTTAAAAAGCGGGGTAGAGCTTATTAATTCCAAGCATTTTTATCATTCATTATATTCTTTTACATTGTAATTATGTTTTAATCATAAGTTGTCGTTTTACATAAGTGGGATATATAATTTTACATAATTTAATAATTGCAGAGCCAAGATTATTTGAAAAACTATATTAGGAACCTATTGAAGCTTGGCATACAATGTTATACCTAGAAACACCGTAGTATTAGGTCGGGGAAAAAGTCTTTTCGTAAATAGTTTGTATATACTTTTAAGAAAATCTCTTTGGCTGTACTATTTGTATCTGGCTGGTTTTGATACCATTAAAAAAATTACATTTCAAAAAAAGAAACAATTTAGTAAAATATTGTTTCCCGCCGGTTTTCATTTGTTTCATTCTGTCAAAATAAGTGAATCTAATGAAGAAATTAGATACATTTTAAAATTTTATTATAAAAAAGGAAATAATGCAACGCACGCAGCGAAAAATATTTTAACGTTTATGGCCCTAATACGGTGTCAGTAAGAGTAGCAAAGCAAAGTTCAAGCGTTTTCAGAAAGAAACTTAATGAGAGGTGTACTCATTTGCGATTCTTTATTAAGATGTAATGAAGCCGAACCGTTTTTGAAGATATTGATAACTGTCAATAAGGTAATGTTGTGTGTATGGTGGGATTGGAAGGGTATTGTTCACTATGAACTTTTACCGCCGAACAGAACCATCGATTCGGATCTCTATTGCGAACGACTGGTAAGATTAAAGTAGGAAATTGAGAGAAAACGGCCAGAATTAATAATAAAAAGGGTGTGGTCGCGGTAACGCTAGACCTCACATTTCTTTAGTCGCTCAGAAAAAATTAAGAGAGTTTGACTGGGAGGTGTTAATGCATCCATCATATAGTCTTGATCTTGCACCTTCAGATTTCCACCTGTTTCGGCCTCTTCAGAATTCTTTAGGCATTATCAGGTTAACAACAAGAAAGGATTGCCAAAACTATTTGTCGCGTTTTTTTGATCATAAGTACCAAAATTTCTACAGCAACGGGATCATGTCACTATCTACAAAATGGCAGACAGTCATCGAACAAAATGGCACATATATATTGTAATTAAATGTAAATAAACTTTGAAAAAAAATGTCTTAAGTTTTCATATAAAATGCGAAGAAACTTTTTCCCTAACCCATTATTAACTACATCCAAATTCTCATTCCCAATCGCTATGCTTGTTTTGATGTGTTTTACATTAGATGTAATGAATTTAACACATTAAATTTTTTTCTCATTAAATAATATGTTATTTACAATGAACCAGTTTCACTACATTTGATACTATTGACACTGTCATAGTAACCATTTGTTAGCGTTTAATTTTAAAGAAAATTGAGGTGTCATCTGCAAACAATACTTTGTCATGGTTGTCCTTTACAAGATGAGGTAAGTCGTTTATGTAAATGAGGAACAGGAAAGGCCCCGGTCTCAAACCTTGCGGACTCATTAGAGCATTGTTTTCCATTCACGTCCTCCCTATGCATTCTACTGATATAGATACATCGTTCTCGTTTTTATTGGAAAAATTTAATGAAAATATTTAAAAATTATGCTATAATGGCAGTTATTTATTTCAGTTATTTTCATTATTACCTGTTGTGCTCGTTTAGACGATCTTCCATTTTGTAAGCTTTCCTATTCATTGTCCCATAGATTCAGTCTAGTAAAAATATGATGACTCTACATTTTAAGTGACTTCAAAATACGCTATTCGTGTCGTATAATATTCAAGTCTTAATCGGGGTTTGATTCGAAATCCCGAATGTAACGAAATCCCGAATGTTCATAATCCCGAAACTCTAAAAATTACCAATAAAGTATTTTTAAAACTTCTTTATTAGCTGCACCTGTATGTCACGGACATATACATGTACAATATATGTTGTGGTGTATGTATATTTATGATTGTCATAAAATCTAAGGAATTCAATTTCACCCACTTCTAATTGTTTCTAATTACCATACTGAAATTATAAAGCACCAGCGGTACTTAATAATATCTGTATTACTTGCGTGGAGAGTTTTCGGGATTTTGAATCTTCGAGTTTGTGAACATGTTATGGTGTTATGAATTCGGGATTTGGAATCAAATTTTAATCATAGTGTTAGACCGTTAAACCTCACCCTTGTGTAGTATAGTGATTGTAACACTTTTTGGACGCCCAGGTCGGTGTTCGTTATTTTGCCATAAAAATGGTTACCTACTTTTATATTTTTTCCAATCGAAGAAAGTACCTGTACCTATTTATGTTGTGGGGTTGTGTTGACTTATATCTCGGTGTAGGTAGGTAGGGTAGGTAGGTAGACAGACTGAGTAGTATATTGTTTTAATATTACCACATTTTGTTACATTAGTAGGAACTAATTTTAAGTAATTTTTTTAAGTTACTTATTAAATTAGATAGTTCTACTATGCTAAACCCAATATGTTAAAATTATGATATGGCTGTTGAGTGAGCGATAGAGCGTTGAGACATAAAACGTGTGTTAAGTAGCTTGGTCTGGCGATCTGTACGAACTCTTTTATTCTTCGGACCGAAATCTTTTAAATAGACGAGTCGTTTGAATCAAGCGGTGTTCCAAAGAAATGATGAATTTTGTGGGAATTCATTATGGCGTTTGATCTTCGCTTATCGCTAGTTTCTTACGTTATAAAACCTTGAACTTACTAAAGATGTTTTTATAACTACAACTTAAAACAAATTGTAAACATAGAAACAGGATGTCTTAAAAATACCATGCGATAACAGTTATGAGTAAAAGGGATTAAGTGGGTACTTTACAGGTGCCGACAAAAGACAATAGTTTTAGTTTGAGTTTAATATTAAAATGTCTAAATGCTATTTGTATGTACATTTATAACTAAAGCAAATATAAAATAATTATATGAGCTGCGCCGCCACAATGTTTTCACAAAAACTGTCGTGTAAAGTAGGTAAGAAAGAACCTATAGTATATAATTTTTATAGCTACGTAGGTACTTTACGTAGCTACGTTATTTATTCTATGAGTAATAGTTGATCACGAAGTACCTAATCATTTCCACTCATAAATAAAAGCAGCCAATCAGCTAAAATTACAGGAAGACAATTTCAAAACACTGTGTCCCACTGCATAGTAGATAAATATTTTATGGGGCATACTGTGGATAATTCGATGACAACAATATAAAATAAATAATGTATTCGAGTATCTTGTCCCAATTATGTGAGAGCATGTGTCACTTGTATGATGTGTGCCTATAGTAGGTATGTAGATGTATAAGGGTCTCCGAGCAACTGCGTAAACTTTCTTGCGTAAGACGACGAGCGCTCATTGGTTGCCGGGACTCCGCCCAGTGCGTAACTAAACCTTGAAATTCAACAGGCCCTACGGCAGCCCTTTTAAACTCTTTAATTCTTATGGATTCCTGGTAAAGTGTGTTATATTATAAATAATTTAAAAGGGCTTCAATAATAAATAATATTGACATAACAAACAAGTTTTTTCTCGGTTAATTTTTGTGCTACTTGAACAAGAAATGCACGCCACTAGATTTTTGTTTGTTTAAAATCTCATTATTACCCTAAATAAGTAATTAAAAATGTAAAAACTCGCTTTGCTTGCCGCCCCAAAAGAAGAAGGTGTAAATGAAATCGTAGAGAATCTTGTAACGAAAATAATGGTCATGTCACTCCCAATGACTTTGTATACCAGGAACACATATCTATTCGGGAATAAGTTGGAAAGCATTGCCTGGTGTCTACTGTGGGTAGAAAATTAAACAAGTTTACAAAAGTTTTTGGCCTCTCTGAGTATTGGCTTACTATGTCAACCTTGTACATAGACCACATTTACACAAATTGTTTAATAAAAAATACACGTATAACAATTTTATTTTCAATACCATGACATTAGGTTTATTCTAGGTTGCCTACATTACATTCTTTAATGATTCGGAATGTAGGCAATTATAAAATACTTTACCAAAAAAATTTGTTTTTGGTCTTAACCAGTAACGAAGTTCATGTTTTTTTTTTTATTTGTTTTCATCTAACATGTCTGTAATCCAAGACAGTAGAAACATCAAGATAGAACTTCTCATACCTTGAAACGATTGAAAATCCGAGCAAAGTGACATTAGACAGATCATACGTCATTGTCATTGTTAGTTTTGAACATTTTGTTAAACCCATGTAATGTGAATTCAAAATCTTTATTTGTTTCTCAACAATTTTTACATATGTGTCATCCTAAATTCTATTTCACAGTGAATACGCCAAAACATCAGTAGCGTATGTAGTACTGGCGTATATTTAGCTGCGTATATATATTTTTTCTATCATATTTCTGCTCACGATGCGGTATCTCTATCTATATCCATGATTTCACCAAGTACGAACACGACAGATCTGTGGCCAACAGTTTCTAAAATAAATGTTTTTATAATTAAAATGGATTACGCAAAAATATTTTCCACACTCAAATAGTCATATATACCAAATTTCATAGCAATCGATTGAACGATATAGAAGTTGATATACTGCAGTGCCAAGTGGTGGCAACTTACAACCAAGAAGGTAGCATAAAAACCTTCTTAATAAAAAATATATGTAGGTATCTGCCAATTTTCATGGTAATCGGTCGAACGGTATAGAAATTGATATACTGCAGCGCCAACTGGTAACAATTTACAATAAAGAAATTAGCATAAAAATCTTCTTCTTTAAAAATACATGTGCCTGCCAATATTCATGGTGATCAGTCAAACGGTATAGAAACTGATATACTGGAGCGTCATCTGGTGGCGACTGACAACAAAGAATATAGCATAAAAACCTTTCCCATGCAGAAATACATGTACTTGCCAATTTTCATGGTAATCGATCGAACGGTATAGAAGTTGGTATACTGCAGCGCCATCTGGTGGTGACTTACAACGAAGGAAATAGTATAAAAGCCTTCCCCATAAAATAATACATATACGTACTAGGTTTCATGGTGATAGGACAAACGGTGTTGAAGTTTAGCGATTTCATATATACAAACATTCATTTATTTTTTTTATACAACAAAGAAAAAATTCAAATCTGCCAAAATATTTTCAGTACTATTCTGAATGGATTCACAGAACTTATAATTGTAGTACTACATTTTGAGTGCTTTGATCAAGGGGCAATTACAAAATAACGGTATGTTTAGGTACATTTTTAGGAAGTTTGAAAAGGTATATTGTTATAAACCTAATTCTGAAATAAAGAATAGTTTTTAATTTACAATCGTGTTAGAAAACATTTGCATATTTTTCACTCTTTCACAATGAAAAAACATTATTTTGTAATCCACTTTGGCCGAAATCTCGGAAAATTAACATTTTTCGGTACATATTACACCGCACCGTCATCACAAGTTTTTTTGAGATTAAAAAATCATTTAAATGTTGTTAATACTTCATTCCTTGTTTCTGTTAGAGGAAATTTTGATAATAAACGTAAAAGTGGCAGAAAAAAATTATATCAATAATATGCAATTTCATCAAAATTTCGCCATACTATTTTGTATGAGCTGACAGTTCATTGACAAGCGAAAACGATATCGTTTGATATCTTGTTTCAGTTCGCTGTGAGCAGCGCTAGCGAAAGGTCGGGTGTATTACTTTTTCTTTTCCATCCAAATATTGTACGTTTGCTAAAGTTGAACCCAATCAATCTTGAGACTTAACTGTAAATAAATTTATAATATTATTTTATGAATTAAATTAGTTTTGTGTGTACTGTATCTCATTGATAAAGAGGCTTGGGTCCAAACTTGCTCGCTGAAAGTTGTTATTAATGACCACAATTGGGAATTTTAAGGCTTTCTCAATGGTAACATCTAATTTAGAAATTTCCAAATGGGGCAACTGCGAAGTAGAAAGGTAAATTTAGGATAAAATATATTTTAAAAAAAACACCAAAAAATCGCAAAAAAAAAATAGCTGCTCATTTTAATTTTAATATGCTTTTGTAAGTTATACCTTTATGTTTGTTTGTATGTAATGGAATCTTTAAACACGATCACCACCCACTTGTACTGAAGATATTGGGCTGAAATTCAAAATACGTATGAAACTTCGATGACAATACACTAAAATGGATAAACACAACCTGATGCTGCAGCCAGGATTGTTTCCTCACGAGGAAACTCCTCAACGGTTAATAGCACGAATACAAACTTTGTATATAGGTTAGATTCTTATTAGAATCTTATTAGAATTAACTATTGTTAACCATGACTTTCACCATGAACTGATGATGCACCAGGATAGTTTGTTTACGAGGGAGCTCCTCAGTGCTTAGGTTCGCACCGACATGAAGCTTTGTATCGGTTTGTATCATTTCATCATTTTATAGGTTATTGTGAGTTCCACCTTTATGTTTGTAAATTTTGATGGAATATAGTTTAAAAAATATTAAGACTAAAAAAAGAAAATAAATATTATATTTTAAAAAATAAAAAATTAGACTTTGATAGACAATCGAACTATAAAGAAGAAAATAACTTTTAGCATAAGAATAAACCACAATATAAAGATAAAGTGATTAATGAGAAAATTAATATTATTGTGAAAAATCGTGGAGTCCAATGGAATATCGGAGACCCCACGCGAAAAAGCGTGGGGTCTCCGATATTTTTTTGACGCGAACCCATAAAATTTTCCCTTACCTATCAGTAAATAAATTTGACAGCAGCGTTTGGTTTTAATCATTTTATTAGGGTCGTAAATGTAACTTCAAAGTATCGAAAATGTCAAACACAATTTCGTGGGGGTGAAGACCGACGTGCGGGGACCTCGCGGACTGAAACTCGTCATCTTGCAGCAGCTAGCTAGAGTACGAGTGGTTAGACGGTAAACGCTGAAGAGAGTTTCTATACGACAAAAACACTGAATAATTTCATTTTTATTTCCAACAAAAATAGACAACAATAGATAAACTAATAACTAAACAAGAATAGAATAGCAGATTATCCTTATCACTGACTTCTGGCACCACTACTTTAGTACGGCACTAGGTTTTTCGACATTTATTTTTAATCATCTATACACGATAACAAAGCTGTACATTAATAATTTGTCGTAATTTATACCTGAGAAATTCCATTCACTCAAGTACTCACCTGTACCGCTCAGAAATGACGGCATAGTGCTCAGAGTTATTTTCTGTTAAAGTAACAGCCTTCTAAGCGTTATTCACGGTGGTTCATTTCACATGTTAATTTTTTCCACGGGCTTGTAGTCTAACCACCATATACTCAACATAAAGCCAACAAAATTAATTCATTAACTAGTATATGTCATTGGTTTCACATAAGTGGAAAAAGCAATCCTGCTCATTGTTTGTCAAGGGGCTTAGAGCCCACACAACTATCAATATGCACTATTTGGTGGCAAGAACCACAAGAATTGTTTGATTAAAATTATGTGCCTGAAGTCCAACTCTTCGATAATATAGAGAATGTAGAGTCATAATGTAGAGATTATGTAGAGTCAGAATCTGGAGATTATGTTGAAAATGTTAATTGCATTGTTAGTGAAGAGTTACTTCTTTGTTCAAGGTTTTCATGTCTTCCCGAATTGCAGCGAGTTTTTAGAAATGTATTGAGATTTACAAAAAATTTTAGAGTTCATAAAATTAATATAATAATTTAAATCAGTTATTTGTATCTGAAGTTAAAAACTCTATGTCACTAATAATCAAACATGTACAAAATGAACATTTTTTTTATGAATTAAAATGTCTTAATAAAAATAAAAAGACTAATAGTAAACTCAAAAAACTTTGTCCCTTTTTAGATAAGCTACGAATATGGCGGGTGGGTGGAGGACTTGAAAATGTGAAGATACCTTATAATCAGAAATATCAATTATTTATCAAGAGCACATTTCATTAATGCATTCTGGATTCAAATTAATTATGTCTAGTCTTATGCAAAAGTACCATATTGTTACTATGATTAAATAAATAAAAATCTACAGATTTCACACTACGCGTAAGTATCTATCGGCATTGGAAAATGAATTTAGAAATACTAAAACTTGGGAAGAAGAAAATAAATATATGAACCAAAAAAAAATTATTTCTTGTCACAAATACAATTCAGCAATAGGTTGCTAATTTTATTTTTTTTAGCTTAAAGTTATACAATATAAATTTTGTTTGGTAATATGGTTTTAAACAGTAGTTTAAATTCTAAACACCTGTTTATTTATCAGTAATTAAGGCTATTAGTATAGTAGAGGTAGAGCAGGCGAGGTAAATGACTCGTCAAAGAGCACGACTCGTAGACGCCGCGCGCGAAAAAAAGTTACATTTTTTCACGTTGACCGCTCTACAGCCTCAACCGCTCAATCGATTTCTAAAATTTTGAACTTATACGACAGCCAACTAAAATCGCCTGACCAGTTTTTTTCATTTTGTCGCTAGCAATTTTCGTTTTCGAGATAATCGACTCCGAAGTTTGAGATTTGAGCAAATTTTCGAAATTTTTTTGGTTTTTCTAAAAATTTCGAAAACTACCCAACCGATTTTCAAAATTTTGATGTCAATCGTTAGCTTTTATAATTTCGCGTCATTTGAGCCCTCTTTGAACCTTCTATCCCCAAAATTGGCACCATAAGCGCGATGTTGCACTATCCCATATAACCGGGCCTTAGCCCAGAACGATTAGAAAAGCATTTTCCAATGCTAAAAAGGTTTTACTCCGATGCGTGATTGTCATAAATGTAGAACTGAAAGGGCTAGTCAATTAATGAGAGCACTACCTTCACCCCTAGTAGTAAAAGACAAAGTATTTAATAAAGTCGGGATCGATTTTTGTGGCCCTTTTCAAGTTAAACAATCAACTCTAAGGAGAACTATTGTGAGTAAAGGATATTGTTACGAACGGACAGAGTAACGACTGCCATCTAGCGTCAACTAGTAAAACCACTTTGTAGAAGGGTTTACAACAAGGACAACACGAAACCCCTACTCAATACTAGATGGCGTTAGAAAAAAGAATGTTCTAGGATTATCCAAATTGATCGATTACGTTCGTGCGAGTGGAGTGATTTCTGAAATGTTCTCGAGTTCCTTCCGACTCATATAAATAGCCGCAAGAGCGTGAGCGATCTCAGTTCAATTTTTGGGCTACTTTCGAAGCGACTTGGAAGCGAAACTAGTGATACAAGTGAAACCTACGACTTGGCTACGACCTAATACATCGTGAGTGCTTAGTGTTTGGACTTAGTGCTTAGTGTTTGGACTTAGTGCTTTGTGTTGGACCTAGTGTTAGTGAATAAAGTCTTCAAAAGAGTCAGCAGGTCTTTCTCTCCGAATTCTTCGAACCCTAACACGTAACAATATGTAGCGGTGTATGTTTGTTTTGTCACAAAATGTTTACATTTAGAATTGGTCTCCGACTTGACAACAGACTGCTTTCTAGCGGCATTTAAAAGATTTTGCTCTAAGCGTTGAATGCCAGCCTTGGTTTTTTGTGATAACGCATCAACATTTAAGGGTGCAAACAATCAGTTACGACAATTGTGTTTATTAAGCTCATCGCAGCAGCATAAAGATACCGTAATTGATTATTGATTACTTTGAAGGGGATCGAGTTCAATTTATTCGGAGCTACTCGCCTACATTTGGTGGGCTGTGGGAGGCTTCTGTCATGTCTTTCAAACACCATTTTAAAAGAATTTTAGGGAACAGCACTTTAACTTATGAACAACTTAATACCGTTATTGTGCAGATCGAGGGAATTTTGAACTCGAGACCAATCACACAACTGTCGCAAGACATAAACGATTTTTCATTTTTGACTCTAGTACACTTTCTGTGTGAAGCCCCATTAAACGCCATTCCTGAGCCAGACGTTACCTCAAAGAATATTAATACATTGAAATTTTGGAAACGTTGTACAAAAATACAGCAGGATTTCTGGAAGGTTTGACACAAAGATTATTTATCTCAATCAATAGGACGCTCCAAATGGAATAACACCACTCCAAATGTTGAAGTAGGGAACTAAGTGTTGTTAATAGGCGAAAAATTGGCACTTTTACAATAGCCTTTGGCCAGAGCGGAGAAACTGTTTCTGGACAAAGATGGTCGAGTTAAAATGGTTGAGGTCAAAACAGGAACTGGTAGACGTAAAAGGGCCATAAATAAAATTGTAATATTGCCCATATATAAAAAGTCACCTTAGGTATTCAAATTATTTAATAGTTATTTATCATTGAAATTATTTGTTACGTAAATTATTAATTATTACTCAACTAGCTACCTCTACCATTTAATTTAACATGTTGTCAGTCAGTATACTTACTAAAACGATGTAAAGCAGCATAATTATAATTTTACTTTTTTATTATTGTAACAATAGCGCCCCCAATTTATGTTATAAACAAAACATAGAATTATATAATATTGTTAAGTGATTAATATTAAAAAGTGTTGCTGGCAACACTATTCTGGGCTATTAAGAAATCTATATGCTGGCAACACTCTCTCTTCTAAAATTACTAGTACAAAATGGTGCACGCCTAAAACGTTCAATAAATAAATTCATTTATAATAGTTTTTATGTTTCATTGCGAACAGTCCCATTGCCACCAGAACAAATATAAAGTAAATTATTTGTTTATATTAATAATATTTTGTTTTCTAAGCCTATCAGTTGAACACAATATAACGCAATGAACTTTTTTTTTCATTAAAAGCTACTATTTTGTATGTAAAAAAATTTAGGGGAGAATAGTGAAATAAAAAATATATCAGTTCATTACGTACGTCACTACCCACTGTGGGGATCAGAGTGCTATAGTGAGTGTCCGTGGTTCCCTTTGGGGATTGACGTTGGAAATTCAAGTGGAAACACCCGCCAGTTCGGTTTCTATCATACATTCATTCAAATTCGTAAGTCAAATTACTTTTCCTCTCCAAAATGTTACGTAAAACCCATTTTTACCCATGACCCTGTTCTGAGTCTGGGAATCAATTTAATTTTTATTCAATATTTACAAAAAATACTTTTACATAGCAACTTTATTAGATACTTGTACCTAGGTACTTTGTTGACGTCTTTTGTTTTAAATTCATACTTTAATTTCATTTCGTACATTTTCAGTACTTTAACTAATGCAACAATGCAGTTATAAAGGTGATTCGTAGAACATGTTAAGATCTCTAGTAAGTCATGTTATCCTAGTGTATAAGATCCACGTGTACAACCCTTTCACGTCACACGTCTTGGGAAAGGTCTTATAAATTTTATTGAATCAAAAATCGAGAAGGTTTTTTTCAGTTTTCAAGTTTTCATCAAGTTTCATTCACGTTTTGAAACCCCACTTTTAAATCGATTGACTAATTTGCGTTTATTCGAAAGATTTTCACTCAATTTAGATGCCCTAAAATTTGGTTTCGATAGATTGAGTATTTAAGATATTTCTAAAATAAAATTGTTAAATTAATTTTAAATAAAAATAAAAAAATAAAAAATAAAAGTAAATGTGATAAAAAAATATCCGGATTAAAAAATTATAGAAAGTCTCGTAAAAATCAACCAAACAATCATTTCATCGCCAAATTACAATCTTAGATAGCATAATCATCAAACTTCGAAACGATGGCAAACCCGAGCCAAATGCTGTACAGACTCATAGATCAAACCATAAACGTATACTAGCGGATCAGACAGACTAATATGTCATTATCATTATTTCAAACGAATATTTTGTATTTTCAGAATCTTCATTTCCTTTTTAGTATTAATTTTAGACACTAAATTCTACTCACGGAGAAATACTCAAACATCAACTGGCGTTAGAACAAATAACACCACTTATCGACTTGTAGAAAACAGTGGGTGAAATTCTATTACGCCTTAGTCAATTGAAAAAAAAAATATGGGCAAAATAGGCAATGAGATCTTTCGAATATGTGTCAGTTTTCGATGGTTGAAAGAATCCCAAAATAATAAACATATTTTATACTTTTCACCCATGACCCACCCAAAGACGGGTTTAACGCGCACGCCAGCCGCGCCGCACACGCCCCACGACGCAATGACATGCGTCAACACCGGCAAATGCACCAGGGCTGCAAGCAGACATGTCGGTACACTCCTGTTAATCGTACATTCACCAACTTAATACAGCCCTACAAGACAAAGTTAAAGTTATGGTCTTATAAGTGTTGGGGTGAAATTTTAATGTCTATGGAAAATGTTTCTATACAAACCTAGACAACCTATGGGAATGCGATTTGTAACCAAGAGCTTGCAAGCTTAAAAACCTTTGAGAAAGCGGTGATTTAACGAAAGGCGTTTTAAATTTGTATAACTTGTTGGTACGTAAAAAGAACACCGTGATGAAACAAGCCATGAAACGCTAACAAAATAAAATGGTATGAAATAAAATTGTATATGAAATTCAAAAGCGAAGCCAAAAGGAGTGAAATCCTATGAAATAATATGAAATGTTAGCAAAGGTAGGGAATTGCAGAGGATGGTAAGAAATGACAGGAAACGGTAGGAAACATAACAATGGTAGGAAAGGCAAGAAAAAGTGGGTTATAGGAGAAAATAGTAAAGAATAGGAAGAAAGACAGGAAATTAAAGCAAACGGCAAAAAATGGTAGGAGTTGATATATATGTAATGGTATTAAGAGGGAAGTAGACTGCCGATTTTTCATACAAAATGCCATAACATTTCCACCACCCTAACCCTTACCTAACCGATCCCTAAGTTTTTGGAGTATAGTTTTATTTTTATATAGCTAGAATCGTACGTTTTTTTCCTTAATATGCTAAGAATATTAGCACCTGGAAATCAAGATTTTGAACCAAAAATTTAGGTTGTATTTGTGCGGCCCAAAGGAAAAAATACCAAATAAGTTAAAAAAGCTCAATCGTAAAATAATAGTTTATTTATGGTTAAAAATGAGATCAAAATTATTGAAATCGGCGAAAGTTTAGCGGCTGTAAAATATTAAGAGGCAAAACATAATTTGCGTCCGAATTATTGAATTATTCTAACATAATTAAAAATGTTAAAAACAATTAACAGATTAAAAATACTGAATATGAATGTCAACGTCAAAATTGTTGTGGTAGTTGTTTCTTAGAGTTTAGCGGGCGCTAATTACGAAACTGACAATAATATTTACCGTTTATTTCACTTGTCTTAACGTTCTGTTCGTATGCATCTTAATATGCTTTTTAAATCTCAGTTTTCAATTTTACAACAAAGAAGATAACTTCTAACGCGCGTACATAAGTATACACATTTGCAAATTCCTTGTTTTTGGCGTTGTTATGTGGTACATTTTAGCGATCCAACCCTGATCTTTATGAATCCAATGAATAAAATAAATACATAGATATGATATTCAAGTAAAACTGAGAAAACAACAATTTAAAAATAAAAGGTTTTGAAGTACGATGCATTTGATAATTATTGGCAGTAATGAAGTTTAAGAATAGTAAGTGAGTGCTTACGGTGTGTTAACATTAGAAATGTTTGGTAGAACTGTGGACAGAGGTCTGTGTGTAGAAGCCACGTAGAAGCAACGCTTCACGAAAAGAAGACGGAACTGATGTCATGCGAAGGCCAAAGCTTCTGTATTTAAAATAAGGAATAACGTTTAAAATTATAAATTGAGAAGAGTAATGTTGCAAACACACAAGAGTTATTTATGGAATATAAATACTAGAGATAGACCGAATGTGAGTTCTGCCGAAGTTCGGCTTCGGCCGAATATTCGGTTTAAACATGTGCCTAAATCGAAGTGCGGCCGAACTTCGGTTTAAATTGGCGCGCTTTTATCCGATGAACGTGTCGGTTCGTGTTCGTTCCGTCCCGCCCTTCATCGGCAATCACCCTGCCGCTTCTCATTTGACGTTTTGTTATCACAATTTTTAAATGAAAATATTTTTTGTTAATCTAAATTTTTAAATAAACCGTCGAGTTTTTAAAAAAAAAATCTTTTTACCTTCAAAATACAATATTACAGTTGTAAAATGGTAACTAAACAAGTAGAACTGAGTATTTAAATGATGTTATGCTGATAGTTGCAGTTACCGAAGTTTGGCCGACATTCTGTAGGTATATCCTGGCATATCTAACCGGAATTCGGCCGAGACGAAGTTCGGTAAAACCTGCCGAACTTCGGCAGTACCGAATGTGAACCGAATTTGTGCAACTCTAATAAATACAATTTATTTGGTTCCATTTAAGATTTATTCCACGAAATATGTTTTATGATAATTAAAATAACCATATAATTATTTCGATTCAGCAACGTAACTTCGAATTCTGACATGAATTTAAAAAAATAACACTACTAGTGGTAGTCTTGTACGTTTTATCACTAATGTTTTTCAAAAAAATAGGTACGTTGCCAATGTTTTCTTTTAAAATGTGCAAATCGTATAAATTTTTATCATTGTATATTAATTTTCGCAGTCTTATTATTCTCATTTTTCAACTTGGATATTATGTAGAATTCCTTCACCACAGAACAAAGAAATTGTTCCTTACATATTACAGGGATATGTAATTATGAACAATACAAACTGAAAATTTTCAAAAAGTAATATAATTAAAAAAAAATATATCGAAAATAAGTTTTAACTTTCGTTCTTATAATCTCAGATGTAACTATTGAAAGTTTTAATTGAAACATATTTTATTATACCCTAAACGAGTTATAGAACGGTTGCAGGCAAGACTATTGATATTCTGTTGAATTTGACTGTCCCTGCATTGTTTTTGTTCTTTCTCTTTCCCACATACAAACGCATACACACATACACACGAATATCTGTGGTTTGTATGATTATGCTTGAATAAAGCACACACGCATTTCGGCTGTCTTTATCGCTCACTGGGAGCTGTCTCCCGCTGACAGTGATATCAGTGCTACGGAGCTCACAGAGTTTGTCGACCTAACTTATTGACAAACATGTACCTACACATGTTTCACACTTCCTTTTTATTTATTTAATTTCATTATACTTGTTCGTAATTTGTTGAGCTATAGCTGCATATCATGTAATGATATAATAATGTAATGATGATACCTGTACCTATAGGTATGAGGATCCTTTACAGGCAGATTTCCCCGCGATTGCCGCTAGGATTTCATTGAGTACAGCCAATGTTTAAAGAAGGATCATCACTTACACCAACGTATTATATGAGTTCTACAAGCGATTTCTGCCCTGCTGCATAAGTCAAAGTTCTATTAGCTTATAATAACCATGTGTTCCTAGTGATTTCATGAAGTCTTAGTGAATAATGACGTCACTGTGCAAGGTGAGTCACGCTTCTTGGGATACTGGACACAGAAATAAAGACAAAAGGTAGAGTGTAAAAGGTCACATGATGTAGAGTATAGGAATAGACGAGAAAGTATTATCTTCAATCTCTCTTCTTCTTAGTAGATAAAGTAGAAGGTAGAGAAAATTAGGTGGTAAGGTGCATCACGGCATTTGGTAAAAATACTGACTCAACCTTCGTTAAATTTCCCTCAGTTTTGACCAGTATAAATATCGATTTATTTCCTCTATAACTAGGTTTGTAATAAAACAAAACCGAAAAATAATTATTTTGATACTTGTTAATATTGAAATATTAAAATTTTACGGCATAGCGCCCACCCCTACTAGTTGAAAACCGTGCGCCGCCGCCGTCCAATGATGTGGCTAGTGGCCATTTTCAATACGCTTCTAGAGTGATAGTGTCTATCAATATCGGTATCGCGTCTTTTAACAAAGAAATACCAATAAATAAAAAAAACGGCCAAGTGCGAGTCGGAGTCTCGCACCGAGGGCTTGCGATATAAAGGGGTATATTCTGTATAAATATACACGATATAAAATTAATTATATTAATAATAGCATAATATAAATTATATTTAATATACACAGCCATTTAATTGGATACCGGCATTTAATAAACGGGCTAGCCGTCCAATTGAGTGGCTGATTTATCTAGATGGCGGTGACTTTTTAACCGACGAAAAAAAAGCGGAGGAGGGTCTTAATTCGACGCGTATATTTTTTTTAAATGTATAACCAGGCATAACTTCTTGCACAGTAATCCGATTTGTATAATTCTTTTTTTATTAGAAAGGGTATATCGCCAAGTTGGTCCTATATAAAATTTAAAAAAAAATACTAATAATAATAATATTAATAATAATAACTTTTTGCATAGTAGTCCGATTTTGAGAATTCTTTTTTTATTATAAAGGGTATATCCTGACTGAAAATTACTTAGGTATAAGTACATTACTTTAAGAACTTAGTTTCTAAGGTTAAATAATAAAAATGGTTAATTATTTTTTGCTTTTTAGTATGTTCGGCGGTTTAACTTTTTGTTAAAAAGTTTTAGACGGTATACTTGTATTATTTATTTATTAAAAAATTTAAGTGTCGAAATTGACCGTACTTTTTGATTGCGTTGACGCTTGATTTTTTTACAGCTTTAGGGGCCATTGACCTAAGTATTTGCTATCAATTTTAACTTGATACCTCCGCGGGTTTCTGAGGTAAAATTCATTTAAGAAAAATGTATCTATAAAATAACAATAAATTACTTTTATCATAAACTTCATTTTCGTGCTAAATACCTAGGATACGATGAAACTTTTTGGAGCGCTACAGGCGACGCGTGCGACTTGAGCTAGGTCGCACGTGCCGCTTCCGCATCAGCTAGCTGTCAAGGTCGGTCACAGACAGAGAGGCGCCAGAGAGATCCATAAGATTCTCCTTTTTTGCTTTTTAGCGACACGACGAGACCCTAAATAAATATATGGTTTTTACATTCATGCATACTCGGTAAACATTGAAAATGTACTGTATTAGAATTCTTATTAATTTTTCATATTTCACGCATTTTATTGACGTTTCGATATTTTTATATACCACACTTCCGTCGTTTTTTTTTTTGCTGGCGGGTCATGTCCTTTCATACATTTTCATAATTCATATTTCAGCTTGTTACGGATAGCATTCCAAGTTCCAAAACAAAGATTTTATTTATGCTAACATGAAATGTTTAAACAACCGCGACTATAGAGGTTGTTTAGTCATATCTTGACCAGCAATTTATTTATTTAAATAAGAAATTAGGGATCAAGTATAATAAACATAGAGTAAATTAATTTGACAGCAGCGTTTGGTTTTAATATGGTTTTAATAGAGTCATAAATGTTACACATAGAATAGTGAGGTGACGTTACGCAATTTCAGGGGGTTTAAACCAGTGCGCGGGGATTTCTCGGGGATGAAGACTGGCTCGTGGGGACCTTACGCACTGAAACTGGGACTAAAATCCGCCGTCTTACACCAGCTAGCTATAGTGTAATATGAATGGTTAGATGGTAAAAGCAGAAGTGGGCTTCTAGTCAATTCAGACTTTTATGATAATAAATAAATTATATTTCATTAAAAGTAATAAGGTCGAGTAATAAGATCGAAAGTAATAAGTTGCTGTTAAGTTTCAAAAGGGCATTTGTCCAAAGACATGTGCCTTTTTAACAAATATTTTTGAACGCAGCCTATAAAATATCAATGTCACTTTATTTATTCAATCAATCAATCAATCAATCAATCAATTCGTTCAACCTTCAGCCAGACGCAATGTCTGAAAGGGACAAGTCCCAATACACCGAAGGGAACGTAGATAAAGGACGGAGTGTAGGTTATAGTCTGGATTGTGAGTGACGGGAATAAGAGCCAGCCGGTATTCGTGCAACCTTTAGCCAGAAAGGGGAGCCAGGAGAGGTGATAGATATTATAGTGTGTTTATAAATAACAGTAGGGAGCATAAATTGTTTTATCAGTTTCTTATTGTGAACATTGTCGTTTCTTAATTCGTTACTCGCTTTCTTCACTTGATGCAGGCTTTCTGTGTCTTTTTCCAGAAGTTCGTATACTTCGTCGGCGGTGTTTTTCATTTCTGTTTTGTTTCGTGCCAGTGTGGCCCACTCCAGGACCCACTCCTAGTGGTCTCGGTTATAATAGCCCGTATCTCGTCTAAGCATAGTATTCTGAAGGTGCAATTAGTATATTTTCACCCCCCCCCCCCCTACCTAAGCGTTAGTGAATTGTTTTCCACGTATACATTTTGATTTTTCTTCTTTTGTTTCATTGGCTTTGGTTCTTCTTTAATTGTATTATTTAGGAGTGCTGACTTGTTCTTGTCAGTTTTAGTGTTCTTGAACGAATTCGGCTAGATCTTTTCTAACCATTGAAATGGTTAAATGTTAGTCCGAACAGTTCGATCATTTGTCGAACTCATAACTCAAGTATTAAGACGTTTCGGGAACGCTTTTAAGCACATGTGCTCCTTTGTTTAAAGACCCTTTTTTGTTTATGTCACGTCGCCCGCTAGCGCAATCATTTTTTGTTTGAATAGGTACCTACCACTTGAAACGTACATTCAGCGTCGAATAGATCGAAGCGTCTAAAATAGTCAAAATCATCTATTGAGCGTTATTTCATTTATATGTAGGCAGTCAAAGCAAACGTATTGTTTGAGGTATACAAAGTAGTCTGTATATTGTCTGTATACGTATTGTCTGTATGTTGTCAGAATGTTCATTAATATGTATGCAAATAAATGGTTCACCGGTATCTGTGGAAGCATATTGGTAATAAGTACTTGTTAACATTAAAATAGTCCTTGATCCCTAGTAAGTCATAGGGTATTATTTCGACTGAATATTAAGTTTAAGTTTTAAGTTGTTTTCTTTATAAACTTTGGAGTGAATTACTCGAAGTGAATAAAGAAATAATTATGAGACCTTCTTTGTTATTAATGTCATCTTTGCAACTTTAACGATATTGAATTACTTACCTATCGTTATTGTGCAAATTGGCAATTGCGTTAATAAAAAGAAATGTTAAATTTTAACCAGTTGTTAATTTAATTCAACCAAAAACGTATCTCAAAATCAAGGTTTTCTGTTTTGACTACTATGAATGCTTATACTATATCGTCAAACCATCCACTTGCCAACATAAACTTGAATATGCCGATTGCCTAGACAGAATTGAAAGGAGAAGTGTTCAGGTATTTTGAAGTATTTCGTGCTTAGATCAACATGATAACTTTGGTTGCCTGGATGAAACTGATTTTTTGTACGTGAGATCTTTTTGGACGCGTTAGGCGCTTAGATGATTATGACGCTGACTGTACCTACATCCTCGTAACTAAAGTTCGCTATAAATCATGACGTATTATATGACCACAACACATAAAAATATATAAAATAAAGCATGAGTACAGAAATGACACTATTCAATTAATTCAAATCACATGTTACACTTCTGCGCGTGAGAAATTTCCGCACCATCGCTCATAGTAAGCATTTAAATTTTTATTTTTATTATAGTCGTGTATAATGGAATTTCCTCACCAAATAAATTATTTTCCTGTGCGAAACGACTTCGATTTGATTTCAGCTTTTCACCACTTTTCGTGAGTATTGACGGCCAAATAACTTTCTCAGAAACTGTTCATATTGTATGTGAAATGTCTATGTTTATGCACTTTTAATTAACTAAAACATTGTATTCACTCAAATATTTCACCACCACATCAAACAACCACGTTACATTTTTAAGTATTTCAAAATACAAACACTTGAGTGGTTGGTACCTACTCCAAACGCGTGCGCATAGGCCAGCCGCTCGAAAGAGACTCATATCAATGTCACTTTATTTATTATTTATTTATTAAGCATATAAAACAATACTCTGCAAAACTGTTTCAACAGTTTCTACTTTGACTTTTAGTTTGGCACCTTTTTCGTAGTGTCTTGTGTTGTTTTATGTACAAGGAAGAATTGAAAAGAAATCTTTGTTTGTCGTCATAAAACAATGTCGAATAACGATTTTTCGATTAAAAGAAAAAGAAAAAAGGGCAGTAATTGATTTACCTCGTATACCAGTCCAGAATATATATTACTTCAGACAACCGTCTGTTGACACTTTTGGAATATATAATATGGCTAATAATAGAGTTCACACTTATGTGTACCATGAAGGCACAGCACAGAAATCACCATGTGTGTTAATTTTTACTACTACTACTTCCAAAACTTTGTCTCAACAAAGTATGATGAGTTGAATCTTTTCTGTGATAACTGTGTAGGCCAGAATAAAAACCATGCTATGGTACGTTTCCTCATGGCACTTACTGAGAAAAAGATGTTCAAGAAAATAAATTTGTTCTTCCCATTTTGTGGGCATTCCTTCCTTCCCTGTGATAAAAGTTTTGGGCTAATTAAAAGAAAATGGAAGAGGATTGAGAGTATATACAGTAGATGAATATGTCCATTCAATCATTATGGAGTGTACAGAAATAAAAAAAATAATTGTTGTTTACATGCCACTTCACTTCTTCACTTCATCAGCCCATTTTTACCCCACTGCAGGGGCTTAGGCCTCCCCCAGGTTGAGGAGGGGGGCTTGGAGCTTAAATTCACCACGCTACTCCACTGCGGGTTGGGTTACATGCCACTACAAGATATTATCTACAACTTTCAGCAGTGGTTTCCAGAGTTTTATAATAAAACGAAATTATCAAAAGTTACACAGCACGGGAAACTAAAAGAAAAATTCATGGTTTCCAAGTATCATGAATACAGTTAGTTCAGTGCCACAGCTCCGCATACTGTTGTTGCAAAAGAATGCATTGATGGCTTTAGGTCAGCTACTTTTGATTTTTTCAATTATTATTGAAAAAAATTACCCTCCCTTCACGAAAAAAATATTTTGATCCAGTTCCTATTGCAAAGGAAAAAATGACGAATTTAAAAAAATTGAAAGAGTACATTCCTGCTGAGTATAATCAATACTGGGAAACTATTTACAGTTAGCCTTTAAAGTAAATTTAATTGTTTTATTTGATTAATAAAAGTAATACTTGCAATTATTTTCTTTTATTTTCTAAACCTTATTTACATTAGGTGTTAAAGGGGCATGTGTCCATGTCCATGTGCCCTTTTAGTATTTAAACATATGATTAAATACTAAAAGGGTACATGTCCTTGTTTTTTTTATTCGTATATCTTTTAATTTATAGAAAAATATGAAGTTCATTTTTGTTAAAATACATTGTTACCTATCTATGAAACATTATATAATTAAATCATTATTTCCGTTCTTTTAATTCTGAAAATATTTAGTTTTTTTCGTCTCCTGTAAAATTTTTATCTTTAAAATGTAAAGGATATGTGCCCTTTTATTATTTAGACATTCATATATAACCCAGCAATATAATGAGTATAACGAATAATAACCTTACATGTTACTTTTAATAAAAACTCGACAAGGATCGTAGCTTCATACAGTCAATCACCACTGTCAATCCTAAAGCAAAGTAGTTATGCTATGACAATAGCAAAACTTTTTAAAATAAATTGTAGTAGGATAGTTTCCATCAGGCTACTCTGCTCTTCTGAACTTGGTAGAGTACGTGTCCACGTCAAATTTGGTATGTTTTTTGGACTGAAAAAGAAAAATTGTAGTCATCGCTGAAATTGCCACGGCATCTACTCGTTTCCTAGGTGTCTAAGGATGCAGATTAGGAAAGTAGTGCCATTATTTTGACTGTCGACGCGGAGTTCAACGCTAAAATGATCAAGTACCTACTGGATGGTTTTTAAGATCACTTGCCATATACACGCTATGTTTATACAGTATGGATTCGATCATGCGTTTTTTCACAAGTATTTATCATTTCCTCTTTTTTGAGACTAGTTTAAATTTAATTACGGTGTAATTAAATGAAAAGAAATATCTGAAACTAATTAATTTTAAACTCGCTGTAACAACTATGCGATTCGATTCCATTCGATCAAAAGCTGTGACGTCGCTTGCCACCCTGCGCACCGCAGTTGCAGTCGCATCATAGGGTTGTTAGTTAATGACATTCCAGTGTATGTCTCATATGGTTTTCTTGGAAACTATTAACTCAATGACTTTGGGAAAATGGGTCTGAAAAAACATGAGATTATGAATATGTGCGAAAAAACATAATCATATCCATAATGTACATTGCACTTACGATGCTGCTCTAAATAACTATATTGGACTTATTGCAAGAAAAATAACACGATAAATTAGGACTGGTAAAAGGGGACATCTCTAACATAAATAAAAATATTAGGAAGGAATATTTTTATATGTTTAGCCGTTTCGAAAAAATATTGTGTAGTCAAATATCGACTATTGAAATAACGTCTTAAGTCATCAGTCGAAATTATAATGAACGAACATGCAGGGTCTTACTAACAAAACTCAAAAAAAGGCCTATCTATAGCCAGCCATATCTGTGAACAATAAAAAAAAGAAATAAAACTTGCTCCGCGCTGCCATTGGTCACTCACACTCCGAGACCCCGCATGCACGTAACGTGTTCCCAGGGTGCGTCATTATAATGTACCCAGCAAAATATGATTGTTCCTTTTTGAAAACAGCGTTGTGTTCGAACTCTGTGGCAGTCCTTCAATCCTGGTATAAAAAGGGGGCAATCTATTGTTCTCACGCACACGCACTTTTTTTTCTATTATCAAAATATTTAGAGGGTCGTTTTCTATGTATGTTATGTAATCGATAGCAAAAGCTTATTTGTACGTTGAGGGTTAAGTTATTAATTTTTAATAGAAGTTATGCTTATGCACACAGATATAGTTAAACAAATTACAAGGTGAAATGTAAGATTTTGTCATATATATAGATGTATAAAAAAAACAGGACAAAAAATTGTGATGGTGCTTAAAATCTCTTTTAAGCACCTATCGCTATTATTGCTTGGAACTTATTAGACCTAAATCTGCCTAAGTTTAATAAAGTCCTTATCATCTGTGTCGTAAATGGTGATTAAACTTTTCGGGGATGTAAATGTGAATCTTCATGTTCATGGTTTCCTAATAATAATGTTGGGAAAGTTACAAGTCGTGATTTGGTCTGATCTGTTGTCTCTTTCTCTCTCTATTTAGCTTCGCTAAAGCTTTCCTGCGAGCTTTCTACGTTAATATGTTGCAAAAGGGAGTACTAAAATATCAGAATCTACTTTTATGAACAAATTGCATGTAATGAATTTTGTTCCTTAGTTTATTACACTTTTATCTCAGTTATTTCGTAAGTAATTCAAAATTTAATTATATATTGAACACCTCGCTTCAACAGAAAAGTTTAATAACCTATTAATAGGGATTATTATATGAAATTCGTAACAAAAATAACAAAAAACCAAAAAGTATTGTTTTTTTTATTCTTATCATATTAGGAGTGCCAACTTTTACGTAAATGGGAACATTTTAAGGATTTCGCGCTTCTCGCAACTATCGGTGGACGTTGACAATGAGCATCAAAAATAAAAACTTATAACCAATTTTTGTAATACAATTCTATTAATTTTTACGAAAAAAGTTATGGACTAACTTTCATAAATTTGGTACCATATGATGCCTCGTGACCTCTTGCACTTTTCAACACTACTGCCTTTCGTCTAAGTTAATAACTTTATGAAATATAGTCGAATCTCACTCTCCGGAGTAACTGATCTAATAATCATTCAATGAAAAGGGCGCCTGCCCGCCCAGCCCACAGTTTTCGACCGATTCTAAAATTTCTTTTTCCAAACGGTACACAATCTATCTGCCTTGTGAGATTTTTTTAAATTTTTTTCGATGTTGACTTTCGTTTTTTAATCATTCATCAGCTTATAATCAGAAAAGTCAAGAAATGTCTTCACCATTTTCGATTTTCCGAAAAAGATTACGGATCGATTTTAGAAAATTTGGTATCGTACGACGCCTCACAAGCATCTGCATCTTCTGACAGTACTGCTTTTTGGCTACCATCATCTGAAATATAGCCAAATTTCTCTCCCCCACGAAAGCAATCTGGTAAAAAAATTCAATGTTAAAAGTGTATTCGTATGTAAAAATTATCTTCAAAGATATTCTTTGGCGTGATTGAGAAACAAAGATTTACACGCATACTTACTAAAAACCTTTAATTGAAATGAAGAATTCCGTTATCCACCTTTCAGCTCCATCATGTGGACTTCGTCACCATATACCATAAAAGTGCTCGTGAAGACAATCTATTGTGCCCAAACTCAGCGGGCTCATTAGTAGGCGTTGACGGGTTCTGTTATCCCAAGGATATATCGTACATTATTATGTATAGATCGGTGGTCATATGTGAAGATTCGTCCCATAACTCTTATCCACCTACTAACTCCATAATCAGATTAGGACGATGGTACCATAATTTTCGATTGTTATTGAAATCATATCTATCAGTAAAATTTCAACTCGATGCGATTAACTGTTGAGGAGTTTTTTTCATGAGGAGACGATCCTAGCTGCAAGAAATTATTTGCATTGTTATCAAAAACCACATGCTTGTGTAGTGACACTAAATTTGCCTGCACTACAAGGTTTGACCCAACCAAGCATACATACAAACAAACAAATTAAGATAGTCGTAACATGTTTGCAAGTGAATTTTATAAATTTTGCAGATTTTTCAGAACAGTGATCCAAGAGCAAGAGGGAGAGACATGCAGCTCACGAAACCAGATCACTTTAAAGTAGAATATCGTAAAGGGTACTCAAAGTAGAAAAAGTTTTTTCAAGGTGTCATAATTACACACTAATGTAGCTATTATATATATTTATGTACGTGCTAAATTTCAGTGTTTATAGTCTTAATAGTGTTTGAATAAAATTACTGACATCAGACGTACATGAAGAAACTACAGGGTTCTTTGTCGGACTACGGAATTCTTAAATGTGTAGTCCATGCGAACAAAGTTGGGGTCCATGACTGACTGGGTTAAAACCTGGATAGGGTAAAATTACAAAGTTTAAACTGTAGAGTTTACTATAGATTATATTAATAAATCAAAGCAAACATAATAATATATAGAATACTATGGAAATTGTCTAGGTATACCTATCAGTTTAGAAACGCTGGTAAAATTTCGACAGATTGCAATGGGTTGACAACTAGTTGGGAATACAATTGGGAAATATTCTAATATTTATATTGTAACTTTTTCACCCTTCAAAACCAAGAAAATTAGTACTATGACAATTTTTAGGTTGACAGCTGTATCTGTCCCTTTTCCTACAAAATGCCTATGCGTTGTTTCGCCAATGATCTCGTCATTCGTGCTAAACCTCTTTCCGCAGAACCAATTTTTTAAGTTAGGGAAATGGGGCTAAGTCTGGAAAATATGGTAGATGAACAAGCAATTCATAGCGTAATTCATGGAACTTGGCCATAGCAACAGCACATGTGTGTATCCGTGCATTGTCTTCGTAAAGGAAAATTTCGTTCCTTCCTTAGTTAAATATGGTCGTTTGTCATTAAAATTTTAAGAAAACGGATCAATAAATCGGCATAATATTTGCCATTGACAGTTTTTACTTCCTGCAGATAATCAATGCGTATTACACTATTTGTTGGTCGATTAAATTGTTTAGGCCTCCTTCGGTACGGGTAGATCTCCGAGAGCAATCTGTTTCGATTGTTCTTTCGGTTCTGGGTGTATCCACACTTTAACTACTGTTATAAAACGTCTCTAAACCTCTTGTTAAGTGACCATACGGGTGCGTTTTTTATCTCCTGTGAGTAAACGCAGTTGATGCATATCTACAGGTTGATGCAAGATATTGCTCACACGTTCGTCAAAAATGTTAACCATCTATATTCCACCATCTATATCCGATATCACGGATTTTTGCAATCATCTCTAATGTGGTAACCTTAACGGGGCGTCCAAGACGTTCAACATACTTATTTAGGGTACTTGTTTACCCACAGCGAAAATCAATAAACCATTTATGAATCTTTATAATAGATAGCACGGAGTCTCTATAGCATATACCACGCTATTTCTGTTTGCGTAATGGATTTTTTACAAAAAAAAATCAATGAATAATTAGCACACGAAATTCTTTTTGGTCCATGTTTAAAAAAATGCTAATATAAGTGGTTAAAAATTTACATGGAGCCTAAAGAAAGGTGCATGATAAAGGAGGTTTCGTGCAATTTATGAAAATCTCACCCCGAAGCAGAATTTTACCAGACTTATCACTTCGCCCTCGACTCGCGCCAAAGTTCTAGTTTGCCCTGAAGTAGACACGCGTTTTGCACAGGACCCTCTAATACCTATTTTTTTCTACTGTGACGGCCCTCACTTCTACTTCAGAGCGAACTAGACGTTTGGCGCGAACTGTATAAGTTAAATGTAAGTGGTTTCTTAATTACATTTCACATTAAAACAATATATTGGGAAATACACTACATCGTTAAATGGTCGAGGCATTTAATGTCAGCTCACTAAGGTGAATCAGGTGAATGGAATACAGGTAAAATGAAAGTGCGTTGACACTATACGCCAGCGTTCGCCGCTACGCCCCGGACCGCCCATTATCCTTGATCGTCCTTGTTACACAGGAGAGTTGCGTTTGTTGACTCCGCATTTTACATACTGTCCTAGTAACTCTCAGGATATTTCGTCCCTTTGGGAATAATCTCCTCAAGGGATGGGGACATTCAACACATGTTTCAATGTTTTTTTTTTCATTTTTAAGTTTTAAGTAGGACATTCGTCGGTAAATAAAGCGACGGAAATGACGTCATACAACAACTAAAAAGCAGATTTTAAATAAGAAAATTACGTTAATAAAATAACGAAGGTCAAATCATAATTGAAATTTGAAATAAGGATAAATGTTGAAAATTATATATCTATGGAATACCGAATTTAACAAAATATCCTAGTTTGTCGATGATAATTTAATAAAGATTCTTGTCTCTTAGCAACGTAATACTTGGAAAAATATATAAAATAATATCTATCTATTTTTTTTTATTTTTGTCTATTCTGAACATTTAAATAAAGTACATTTCCTATATGTTTTCCGAGTATGCTAAAATTTGCAAATCACAATTCGTGTTTTCCTATTAATTTTACTTTATAACTTTTTTGACCTTGTTTTGTCCAAATTTTGTCCCAATAAGTGTCCAATACCTAAGGTGACAAAACTGATGGCTACCCCCGTATGCATGGTCCGTTCTTTTGTGAATTATTTACTGTTTATTACGTTGACGTTATTGATTGGGCATAAAAAATCACAAAAAAAAATCAATACAAATTCCCAAGTACTCTCTTCAATGTTTGTGACTATATATACCTATTGCACTTTGAATGTATTAATTTGAGAAGTACATTTACATTTTACACTCGTTGTAAATTGAAAAAATTTACCTCCACGTCCTTGCAGCAGAACTGCTGGCTGGTGAGTCATTGGAACGGGATTGTGAATTAAAAATTTTAAATTTCAGCATATGATCATTTGGCCTCAAAATGTCCCCGATTTGAGCTAATTTTGAGCCCAACAGAAAATACAGGATATATTGTTTCCTAAGAAGCCTATTATGTCTACATAAGGTTTAGAACCCCAATGTTTTTTTAATACTTGTCAATTCACTAAACACAGCTTTGCTAACAGGCATCAAAATACTCTCTGAACTACGTAATTTCCTGTAAATTCTCTCAGCGATTTGAATATAGAAATTGGGCACGGGCAAAAGCGTTTTTAAAACATTAAAATTTTAAAAATATATAATAATTACGACGGAAGGGTTTATTTATACCGTAAAATTTAATCAGTATATAAATACATTTTTATTTAGGTAAGTACATATTTACTTTACTTGTTAAATACGTTTTCTTAGTAGTTTTATTACTGTAATGCAACGTATTTATTTTCCCAAAATAGCAAAACAATCAAGTGGAGAATAAAATTTATATCAATTATTACTTTATAACCACGGATGTTTATAGAGTAGGTACACGGCAAGTACAATACTGTACAGATCTATCAGAAAAGTAAACGGGGAATATGAAGAGGAAAAAAATATGCGTCAGCGGAAATTATGGTTCCTGTAAACGTAATTATGATGAAGCGTAGTTTTTTTTACACGATTTCCTCGTATTAATGATGATCTCAATTATCAATTGCTCTACTGATAGTGAAACCATCATAATGAAATCTGAATTCGCTATAGTACTTTCTCAGTGTGGACGTACCTGCAATTTGCAATTCGCAAGACAATTTGAACCGAATGCATTTAGTAATATAGTCTTTTTTACAGTATTTTCATTATAATTTATGACTTTTTCTTATTAAAATTATTTCATTGGATAAAATCGCCCAAACCTGTGCGTCAGATGTTAACCGATTCCTATTACTTTTCTGATACATATGTACATGTGTAATCAATACCTTTCCTATTTTTTGTTTTTCACTTATACTTAGTACAATGTTTATTGAGTTAGACTATTGTCACGATCATAATAATTCTGCACCTCACATCGATTATTTTATTATTATCGGTTCCCAAAACTCATATACCCAGGATTAAAGTCCTTGTTAACGTGCTACAAAAGTATGTTGTCCTAGTGAATCGTGATGTCATCTCGACCGTTTTGGTATAACGAATCACTCAGAGCACCGGAGCAGGAACACCCCATAACCATTAACTTGAATGGGCGGGTTTCATCCGGCAGCTTTTGATGGCCGCTAGGAACTGGAGAAACGAAGAGTAAATTCCCCTCTTCCCATTCCCTGAGGTCCTGTTAGTTGTTGACGTCATTCCAATAGAGTCCACATCCCTTCGTTGCCTCGGTCGTTGACACCTGCCGGCTCCCAGAGCCTGCGCAGTGTGTCTGAGCTTGCTTCTAAAAATCAAATCGTTACTTTATTATATAAGCCCTTTTATTCTTAACTATAATAATTATTTCTGACTTTTTTAATTTTTGCATTTTGTTCATTTTAATATGTTTGGAATTCCTTCGTTCATAATATAACATGAAATGTTTTCTCATAGTGATCCTGCTGGATAACGACCTATAAGCGCCTACCATACTTCTGATTAAATGAAGAGTTCGGTAAAAAAAATTACTCGACGAAAAGTTTTTAGTATCATGATTTACATTTTAATGGGATATTAATATTTTAAGTATTAAGCTATAGTCATGTTAGTACTTCCGTTAGTTTAATAAATATTTTTGAAATAATGAGATAGAGTCCTTGGTCCCAACCTCACCATGGTAGATTGGCGGTAGATGATAGAGTTCGTCTGTCTGAAATTGTAAGCCCTTCGATATATAAATTAGATTTTTTTCAATAATGTTTCAAATTTTGAAAAATTTTCAAAAAAGTTTCAAAATTTCAATATATATTAGCTTTTATACGTGGCTAAATTAAAATTCCTAAATTCCATTACTGTTTAACTTAGAATATTATCTAACGTAGAAAACGTATTTAAGTACTTACCTAGTACGTTTTAGCTTCAAATAGAAGTTTGAAGAACAAATGTCGTGTCGCAATACCTTGACTTTGCATAACTTAACATTGGAAATGTTTTTTCAATCGCTAGGCCCAGATTTCCAGCAAAAATGCGAATTCACTTTGATGTCGTGAGTTTTAGAGTTACGTAAATAATTAGGGTGTCAAAAGACGCGTTTTGATGAGATGGTGGAAAAAAATATCTGTAAAAAGTTTGATAGTTTTTGAGAAAATCGCAAAGAACCATTAAAATTGGGTGTTTTCAGAGGGTTTAATAGATAGGACACTTTTAAACATATTTAGAATATTTAGAAATATATATTTAAAATTTTTATATTGAAATTGACTCAACATCTGGAGAGCATTTTTTTAATTTTTTTAGAAAATGAAAATTTAAGGAGATATGATTTTTTTTAAATCGGCCGTTTCACAATTTTACTTATTCATAGAATGTGAATGTACTCGTCGATACTAATAACAGTTCATAACTAAAAGCGTTAATGTTAATTAATGTATGTGGACACTTTTTTTCATTTTTAATAAGTTTTTACAAAAAAAAATATGAAAATTAAAATAGATGTATATGTATTTTATGCATTTCTTCTAAAGTATGTTTGATGTTTCTCACGTGTTTGAGAAGGCGTTTAGTGATGATGATGAAGACGATAATCGCGATGTAGTGAGTAAAGTTTTTGTCCTTCGTTTGACTTCGATTAACTGTAAGTAATTAAGTTAGATAGTATAGAAGTAGTATTGAAGAATTAAAATAAATGTTTTGGAAAATTTTATTTACGCTCTTTAAAGTTCTCGTGATGCATGAGGACTATGGATTTTTTTCTGTAAAAGAAATGTTCAGTATATTTATTCAAACTACGCAACGGCAAGTCTGGTGTATTATTGCATATTTTTTGATACAATTATATATTTCGAATTTTGATGTAATATGAAACCGCTTTCGTTACAATACAAACCGTTTGGTCCTCTTCTACACACAAGACCGCTTGTTATGACCGCAGTGACCGCTTCAGTTTAATAATAAAACAAGTTGTCGGCAAGAGCGGGAAGACGGCAGGAACAAGCTTTGTTATCCTTGTCGCCCAGGAAAGCTTTTCAAAGCTTTTACTGGCTACTTGTAGCTATCGTCTGGTCGCCTGGTAGGTTCCCGCGTCTCGAGCGCCGCTGTCGCTAGCCGCTCTCCCTCGGGAGCTCTTTTGGATGCCAGAGGAACGGACTGCGGTCGCTCTGAATAGCGACTATTGGAAAAATATCGGAGAAGTCAAGAGAACAAAATAGTGTACGTAAATAATGTATGATTCACACTCTACTTATCACCCCCCTGCGAAAATAAGACTAAATTTAACATACATTCAGTGCTTTTGCATTTTAACATCGAAAAGAAAGCCGAGATCCAGTGCGAGAATAATTCGTTCATAGAAACGTGCAAATGAAAATTGTTTAATTTAGTTTAGTTTAATGAGTCTTATCACTTCTGAAAATTGTACAGAAGCATCGCACAACCGGAAAAATGGGAAAAGTAAGAAAAACAATTTTTCAAATTTTCCTCAAGATCTACAAGAATGCAAATCACCACTATTATTTTCCTGTAGAATATAAAACTATCAACACAAACTTGAATTATTTCAGATTTTGCGACTACAACCTTTGGAGATAGAGAAGGAATGCAAACATTCCAAGTTTTATACGTCAAACGTTTCGGAGATAAATTCCTGTGGCAAACTGGCTAGCGGACAGACAGATAGATAAACATGAGAGTGATTTTAAAAGGATTCCCGAAACGTTGTTGCTGACTTTACTAATTAAAAAGTTAAATTGCCGGAGTTAAAGAGTCCATAGTCCTAACAATTCTAACAGAATTTAACATGATTTTCACCACCATCTAAAGATTTTTTCCAGAAGGTTCATGTGTATAAATACAGACATATTATATTTATAAAAAGTCGAGAAAAATTGATGTTTTGTAATCAAGTCGTAAAAAATACTTTCGGACGCTTACATTGCTAACGCTGGCTAAACCTTATGTGATACATCAAAATAATGTACAACGGAATTGTTTCAAAAGGTCCAGAGAAAAGTTTGCGGCGGGATAGGTATTTTTTTTTCTATTAAATAATAATTAGCTTAATAAACCCGGACAATTCATAGAAGGCGTTACTAATTTTTTAAGGAATACTAAATCCAACATCTCTCTACATTTTTCTAGCGGTTTAATGAAGAAATGTTGAAAATGTCCCTATTTACTTCTATGTACAAATAATGGTGGCCAATATTTGAAAATAAACGGATACACGAAACTTATATCAAACCTTAAATTAGGATTTCTTTTTTTTTCGGCAATCGTACTGAGTTCATTTGAGCTACTAGCCTCGAGTATTACATAATTACGTATAATATTTATCAATGCATAGCAATCACAGCAACGTCTTATGTCATGACATTTGCGTGTTGGGGAGCCCGTGATCAAAAATTGTCAAGCCTTTCTAAAATAGGAATTTATTACAGTTGATACTCTTGCTAGGATCGTCGCATGTTATATCATACTAGAAAAAAAACTTCTAGAATTATGAGCTTTCTACAAGTAATGTTCATGGTACCTAAATGTAAAAAGAAAATAATTTCTACACATACAAAAAGTTTACAAAACCCCTTGCGAAGACTTAGAAGTGGTCCTTGTGGCGCGGCGTATACACAAAATAAAAAGAAAAACTTAAAGACTAATTTATCGTTGGTAATCAATTATGAAAAAATTCAAGTTAATTTTAATAGTTGCTTCTCAGTAGTTGCTTCATAATAGTTTTTGCCAAAAAATACAAAAGAAATATTATTATAGCCAGTAACACTTGCAAATAATATTTTCTATCTATTTATGTTTTCTCTTGACATCATCTAAAATATTAATAGTCCATTTCTAATTTTTCCGGGTATCTGAAATGAAATATTTGGTTCTTTTTTATACAGAAATTAACAACTAACCAATATATTTGTAGTCCCATCGTATATTATACAGGATGAGATTTTAGTCACGAGCCAGAAAAATTCTAGATGTTAGGTATCACCAATAGACCTCATTACGTGATTAAAAATATAGGTCAAATATTCATCATTACATATTATAAAATAAAGTCCCCCGTCGCGTCTGTCTGAACGCAATAAACTGAAAAATTACCGAACAGATTGGCATATGGGTGACACCATGAGTGATTCAAGAGTAAGGTTTACGTGTATAATTTATTAATGTTTTGTGCAAATTAGATGAAATATGACGATTGTTGTCGAAGAAGTCGGAAAAAGAATCCAGCCGGCTGGGAGCTTTCATCGAAAACGCTGCCTCATCCCTGTGCGATGTAACAAAATAATGTATGGAGGAATTGTGTGTTTTTTATAGGACTGAAGAAAAGTCCGCGATACATATGTCTGCCTTTTATGGATAGCTTACTATACCTATTTTTATGTTTAAAAAAATGGTGTCATATGATGAGGTAATTGTAAAGCAATTTATACGAATACAGTATTAATCCTCATCAAATTAAATACGATATTTACCTTCAGCATTTCATGCAAATTATGATTGCCATTTACACCATACAATTTAAATCAATATCTTAGAAATTATTGCGAAATTAAAAATATCGCCCGACAACGGACGGGCGCGGCGCATAGAAACATAGAAATGGCGTGAACAAAAGTCGTGCATACGTGTGCAGCAATGAGCAGTCATGGATATCATGGATGTCATCGTCACAGACATCCGAAACTTTGTTTATGTTCTGCCTATTGAATTGGGTAATGTAAGGGAACGTAGTAAAATAAATTGAAAGAGGCTAAACTGATGGTTTTAATTACAATGTCCATTTTGATTAATACTGTGTTTACAGATTTAGCATTTAGGTAAAATATTATATAATACATTAAACTATAATACTTTTCGGTGAAGAAATGAACGAAATGCAATGAAAATCACCGTTGCAAAGTGATATAAACTTTACTTACCCTTAAACAAAATTAGCTTTGTAAGTTTCTGGCTGAAAAATACGGTGTGACAGACAGACAGATGGCATGGGTTGAGTAATAACGAAAGTAATAAGTCATATAGTTCCCTAACATTTTATACCTACGTATCCAAACTGTACGATTCACTCTTCATAATCTATGATTTTCATATAGAAATGGCAGCAAAAGACAAAAATTTTGTTTTGATTGATTTTAGTTCATGGTAGAGTTGATGGTTTGTTTACTTACCGATGATAAGTTACGCCACTATCTTTTTTCTTCGAAGTTGACTCATTTTTGATGTATGATGAATACGTTATTATTTTATTGTTATTATTTATTAAGTTATTATTATTATTACATGTTCTCAACACGTACGACGGCATTTTTGAATTGTTGCTTATTATGGTTTAGTTACACTTTTGGCATGTAATCACGATGAGTGTAGACGAGTGGCATACCAGTGACTGAATGAGTTATTACCAACTGGCAACAAAGCATGACGCAAACGTCTGAATCACGGCGTCGCTTCTCTTCGTTAGTAATATTATTTTTAAGCATAAAAATAGCGCGGCGCCGCGCCAGGCGTCGTCGTCGTCGTCCCCATACCGATGCGACACGTATGGTTAGGCAGAAGTTATCAATGTTGTATATAAAGTAAAATCAACGGATCTCCTGCTTTCGCACGAACTTCTTACAACATTGGAAATGAACCTAACGGAATAAAGTAAACACACATTTTTGGATAAAATTTTTCGAAATATATTTTTTCGCAAAAAAAAAATTACACAACTGTATCTGAATAAGCTTGAAACTTCGAAATATAACATTCTATACGACATTTCGATCGAACAAACCGAATTAGTACGAAATGTAACATCGACGCATATCCGACTTCCAACTAAGGGCACCCTTAACCACTACTTCCGGTTTTCCGATTCTAACAATTTTAGTCTCAATCGATCCCCCGTCTAAATACCCCGAGCCGTTTTTTTCTTATTCGGACCTAGTTCTCGAGATATCGGGCTCCCAAAATGAAAATCGGGGGAAAAAATTGCGATTTTTTTTGTTTTTTGCCGATAATTTTTTTGTTTTTGAACTTTTTCCAAATTATCTTTTGCCATCTTGTAGTGCTCGCCGAACTGCGTCTTTTACCACGTCTATACCGATATCTCGAAAACTCTTCATGCAATCTGCCTGTCTCACAAAACTTCCAAATGGCCCCCTATACTCCAACGAAATGAAAGTCATTTCCAATAACAATATTTTAGTTTGTTTATATATATATATATATATATATTCTTTACTTTTTCAAATATTTACAGAAGTGGAAATAAAATACATTAAAAATACTCCAAGTAGAATGAACTGACTATTAAATCCAATCCACATGTTCGACGTAACAAGCTGATATGACACTACGGCAGAAAAAAACACTACGGCTTATATGCTCTGCTACCCGTGCGAAGCCCGTGCGAATTAATAATTATATCCTAAATATTTTTTAACAAAATTTGGCTACCTTCTACCTACATACGAAAGGGCGGGGCATGGGGCATGTGGGAGGGGCGCGTGCACGTGCACTGGCGCCCTTGTGAACAGTGACTAGTATATTGGTAGGTTTGGGAAAGTTTTACGTAGTCATATCTAAATATTTTCCTACTGAACCATACTAAAAAGGAACAAGACTGCCAACGGATTTTTATCAAAGGTCATTTAAAATTTGGCTGGTGATTAAAACCGCATCCTGTATAAATTATATATTGTAATTATACAATCAAAGTCTTGGGGAGTGACTTTCGAACCACTTGACTGTCTCATGAGACATTGTCGATGAAATTTAATATTTTTCTAGCGAAAACGTAATTCTGTTTTCGCAAAAGCCGTATAAAACATTACAATTTTCGAGAATCATATGAAACACTAGCAGTCGTACCCGGCTTCGCCTGGGTGGACTGCGGAAACGTTCTTCTTCCCGTTCCACGCATTAGTACATTGCACCCGTTCGAAGTAGGGGTGGGTCGCTGTTTCAACCATATAGTATCATTACACTATGATATCATCGTCATCTTCCAAGCAGATAAATTCTCTGGCGCGTCTAGCAACAAATTTGATTGCCATAAAAAAGGTTATAATAAGTCAACCTTAAAAGATACACATATGCTATGGCGGACTTTTGGTTAGGAACTTTAAAAGGGGAACAATTCCGTAATACATGATTTTTGCTTAACATCAACCGTTTACGCAGCGCGCGTAACGGAAGCTCTCAAAAGGAATATTTTTTCCCGTTTTTGCAACATTTTTTCATTGATGCTCCGCTCCTATTGGTCGTAGCGTAATGTAATAATAGCCTATAGCCTTCCTTGATAAATGGACTATCTAACACAAAAAGAATTTTTCAGTTCGAATCGGTAGTTCCTGAGATTAGCGCGTTTAAACAAACAAACAAACTTTTCAGTTTTATAATATTAGTATAGATAATAGACACCAATTTTCATGATACAAAATCACGTTTTGACTAGAAATAAAATATGTTTCATTGAAATTGTCGTGATAGCCCAGAGCGCAACGAACCTGTCTCAAATTTATAAGGCCATAGGGCCATGGTTCGAATCCCCGGGCGTGTACCAATAAGTTTTTCTGACTTAAGTACATTAACTATCAGTGACTCCGTGCCTCGGAGAGCACGTTAAGCAGACCCCGGACGCTGTCAATAGACGGCGGTCGTTACAATCCCCAACCCGCAGTGGAGTAGCGTGGTGGATTTAAGCTCCAAACCCCCTCCTTACCCTGGGGGAGGCCTAAGCCCCTGCAGTGGAGTAACATGGGCTGACGATGATGATTGAAATTGTCTCATGAGACTAAAAGTTAAGCCGTATGAGAATCACGCCCCTGGTATACGAGTATGTAACGATTCGCGTGCAATTCACCATTGTTATTTTGTTGATTTGATTGATTAAATGATCTTTGATTATATTGCCGTAGAGTCAGTTTAATTTTCGTGAAAGCTTCTATTATTTTTTGCCGTAATATTTTGATATTGTCTATTCGTGAAGGGACTCCATCAACTTGATAGTATATAACCCTCCTTGAACCAAAGTATTGCTTCGCGTATCCCATACATTCATATACAAAAAAAACTGTGATTATTGCAGGCTGGTGTGAAGCTGTCACAAGGACAACACCGAGCCCGGGCCCGAACCCCACAATTACACTTCCCGGACCCGGGGCAACTCTGGCGGCTGGCACGGCAGCAGGACGTCCTACCACGAAGCCTCCTCGCTCAGCGACGTCTGCACAGCCAGGACTGACAACGCCGCATGCCTGCGCCGAGGCTCAGAGCATGACCAGTCCTTTAGGTCGGCTGCGGACAATTTTGCGCAACTCTACTCTCACGCGACAGCAGCAGTTTGACGCCTACATCGTTTTTTATACGGATGAACATCTGGTCAGAATTCACTTTTTTTATTACTATCTACTTAGTTGCCTAATGTGAATCTATAGTGAGACGGTTACTTACAATTTAATGTCTGCGTAAAACGTATACAAGCTTTTAATTGTTTCAGAGCGAAGAACCGGCACCAGAAGAACGGCGACTGCAATACGTGAGCGGTTGGGGAGGTGCGGGCGTGGGTGCAGTGGTAGCGCGCTTAGCCCAGCCCATCACTGGTCCACCCGCAGCGCTCTGGGTGGCGACCGGAGACCTGCAACGAGCCAGACAACAGCTCAACTGCGCTTGGCAGCTTTACGACTCTGACAACCCCTCGCACCCCACAGTTGCTGAATGGATTTCTGTAATAAAGTTTTGAATTTGATTTAAATAAGTACACGTTGAAACGATCTAACCAAACGCTGCTGTCAAATGTATTTACTCTATGGATCTAGTTAACAAAAATCCATTTAAAAATTTTTTGATTTTGTAATTTATTACTTCTTACAACATACCGCAAATACTCAATTATTCTTTTTGTTTCAAACAATTCGTGGCAATTGTTACGGTAAAATTAAAACGAATGAACAAAGCAAAGACAGTTTTGTTTTTTATTAAATGTTATATGACCAATTAATTATTCGCCATAACTATATGGCATGAAACTAACTTCACTTTATTTGAATAATTTACATTTTACCATATACCTAATAAATATACATCACCTTATGAAGTATTTCTCATATGTTACGTCAACCTGCGCATACCCTGCCGGTTTCTCCGTGATAATGTACTGGTTTTAGAACAAGATATTTTCTGAAAACGTGAACTAATTGGATACTTTGGCATTAGTTATGATTTTATCGCGCAGCATCACACTGGGCCAGGGGGTCGCGTGGGATACGATGAGCGTTTGACATCGATGGGCGAGTGGCAAACACTGACCACACAGCTGCAGCGCGAAGGACTCCAGCACAAAGACGTTCCCATGCTAGTGGACTTGCTGTGGGCAGACGAACCGCAGCCCGATCGTCGCCGACCTGAACCCTCGAAAATGATCGCCTATCTTCATCCTCCTAAGTTTAGTGGTAAACACATAGCTAACGTCACAATTTTATTAGAATAGCAAATATATAACACTCTTCAGGTTTCATCTGAACATGCAATACTATTTAAAGATCAGCTGTATTAATTATATAATAAATAATTATTTCATGGTACCTAAGTCTGTTTCTCACTTTTCGTATTTTATTTACAAATTCAAGAAGTTTTTTATAGTTCAATCACATTTAATTAAAGTATATTTAAATATTGTGCCGTTTTGTTCAATAATTGTTGCCATCTTCTACATAGTGACATCCCGTTGTTGTAGAAATTTTGTAGTTTTCTTCTTCTCTTGATCTTGATCTTCATCTTGACCTTACACTATCTAAAGAATTCTGAAGACACCGAAACAAGTGAAAATCTGAAGGTTGAAACCTGTGCAAGGTCAGGGCTAATATGGTGGATGCATTAACACTTCTCAGCTAAACTATCTCGATTTATCCTGACTGGCTAATAATGTGTGGCCTAGAGTTAACATGATTAAAATGTTGGTCCTAACCCATTCACTTGACACTGACGTAGACTGAATTCATCTAATCTATATGACTATATAGGTATTGAAATAACTAATGTTCTTATAAAACGGCTCACGGGTGGCAATGGAAGATACCTACCTACTTTTCTTCTAGATTTGAATGAGCGTTGGAAACTGTCTACGGTTGGAAAGAGTTTTCTTTAGCAACCAGATGCTGGTATCAGGTCTAAACTGGCGCGAGAAGGTGTTGCTGGTGCGCGCGGAGCTGCGTGCGGCGGGCGCAGAGGCGCTAGTGGTCACGGCGCTAGACGAGGTAGCGTGGTTGCTGGGCGTGCGAGGCCGAAACGTGCCACTTGCACCGCTTTTTCGAGCTTTCGTGGTCGTTGGCATCCGCGACCTGCACGTGTACGCACCCGCTGGCAAGCTGCCCATAACAGTGCGGGAAACGCTCGCTGCCGATAGCTGCCTCCACAATAAATTTAACTGCACCCAGTAAGTATCTGTTGCCTGACAGTCTCTGACATTCTTAGGTACGTAAAATATGAGATTTTTTTTGCAAACGGCCACTCATCGTTTTTGTAAATCATCTACTTACTCAAAAAATAATGATTTTATATTAAATGGGTATGACCAAATAAATACATATTTAATGACCAAATTAATACGATTTATCCTCAAAATAATAGATCTGAGTCACCAAACATAATGAAAACGCTTATCAAAAAAATTATTTAAAATCAATCAGAAATAATATCAGTATGGAATAATTAGAATAGTGATCATGGTAAAAATATTTTCACCAAAAAATATAAATATGTCACATTAAACTTAAATATCTTATGATATTAAAAAGCAAATCTTCTATTTAAATTTATTTTGCGAACTCAGAAACGGCTAAAATATTAAACTAATTATTGCAATCATGATTTTTTTTATTTAAATAACCAGTTCATATGTATGAAAGATCGGAAAATGGTTATTATTACGTGATAGGTACGTATCTAAACATATTTTCCAAAAAAAAACACGACAGTACGAAAAAATACCGATAAACTGCGGTGACAATGATTAGGTTTTAAAAAGAATACTGTAAGAAACTACGATATTCTGGTATATTGTTTATTAGTCACAAATTCGGTTACTGTAAGATACTTTGATAAGTGATAGCAATAGATTGTTGTCAGCAAAATAAATCTGCGAAAATCGTAATATAGGATAGGATTTGGTTTAATAATAATAATAATAATAACGTATACATCACAACAACGTCTAGGCCCCAAACTAAGCATTCGCTTGTGTTTTGGGCACCTAGCGAAGACACCACATACATATAACAACCAAGACCCGGTACCAGTATCGATCGTCATATAAATACTGACCCGACCTGGGATTGGAACCCGGGACCTCCAGCTTCGTAGGCAGGGTTGTTATCCACTAGGCTAAGCGGTCCTCATCAATAGATGACAGATGTACTGTTTTGGTTACTTTATAATTTAAGTGACTTATTTTTTTGAGGAGAAAGCTTATTATTCAGGCAATAAAAATTGTGATCAAACTTTTATTTTATATACAAATTTACATTTATTTGGTGGATTAAACTTGGAGATTCTCCTAATTAATTTGGTAACAAAAATATTCGCTGGCAATTTTCTGGCAAAAAAAAAAGTGCGCTACATGCATCCTTAATACTAATCTTACAAAATTAACGGCAAACAGAATCGGCTTAGCCTATTGATGGCCAGCCGCAAGCGAAGTTGACAATCGCTGATATTTCGCTGATTCCGAAAAATATTCACTTGTTGCTTAAGTTAAATTTTTTTTCTACTTGTTTTTCATATGCCCTTCTATCTTCATTCCTTTCATAATTTTTCTATCCTCCATACCCATTCCACTGCTTCTTATTCCCCAGTTTCCTCCAGTAGCTCTCCATTCTCCCTATCTTTCCCCTACTCTACATGGTCCACTAAAGAAGAATACTATTTTGCTAATTAATTTGTTTACAAAACAGCCTATATTAAATACAAGTGTGATTAGAATACGCTAATACTATCTTTGCGTACAGGATACACGACTACAGCGGAATCTACTTGGAGCTGCGTTGGCGATCTGCGGACTGGAGCAAAATTATTATTCCGACGGCTGGCACCTTCCAGCGCGGCGCTAATGCTGCCATCGCGCAAAGCGTGCCCAACACCAAGAGGATTTTCCAACCTTCGCCCATCATCTACCTCAAAGCACAGAAGACCACCGCTGAAGCCAATGGCATGCGGATAGCACATTTGAAAGATGCCGTCGCCTTGTGCACCTTTCTATGTTACCTAGAAAAAAATGTAGGCTGTTTTCTTTTCTTACTTGAGTAACAATACAGTAACCACACGTCAATTATGTTGAAGATATCTAACATAAATTTCACAACTGTTTTACCAGGTAAGAAAATTACAACTAGACGAAGCTTCAGTGGCAAACAAAGTGGATGCAACACGCTCAACACAAGCGGGATACGTGGGAATATCTATGTACACACGTGTCGCATTCGGGTCCAGCGGTGGTGACCCCGACTACGTCCACGGCGACAACTCCAGCAAGAGAATTTATACTAACTCTACACTCGTCATACGATCTGGTGGACAGTATAATGGTACTTAACATATTCATTCTCATATTTAAATTAATAAAATACTTAAGTTTTAGAGGAAAAAACTTATGTTAAAGGTTCAAAGTAATTTTAATTTTGTACGAACAGAAGGCACAACAGCAGTCACACGTACGCTACACTACGGCTCTCCAAGTATTGAGGAACGTCGTGCTTATACTTTAACTCTAAGGTCTTTAATTGCGTTGGCGTCACTTCGGACCCCAAGTGCTTTGCCCGCCACTCATGCCGACCCAGTGGCGCGCGCACCCCTCTGGGCCGCGGGCAGAGACTACCCCCATCCCACTGGCCACGGCATCGGAGCAGCGCTAAACTTACGAGAAGGTCCAGTCGTAGCTTATGCAAACTCCTTTCATTACATCAACTTTATTTTTACCACCCTTACTTTGATAGTTTATATATCTATATATCGACTTCAAATACATATAAACCAAATTTGAATTATAAAACAAACAATATAAATTAAACAAATTTACGTTACTTTCATTCAAAATAGCGTCGGTCGAGATCTATTCAAACTAGTCCTGCTGGTGATTGGTTGTCCGTATATAATCATATAATAGATTTTTTAAAAGCTAATATTCCGAAACTATCAGTTTCTGACGCATTGTGTTGGTACGGTAAATTAATTAATAAAAATTACACAATGTAATGCAATATAGTGCAATATAATTACAGAATATTTTTCTTTTCAGTATGAATTTTACATGTAGGCCATATAAAAATTTATTTAACGGTGAATATTTCAAAACATCAAGACAGTGGTGTGTATTTTTTGTTCACATTTTTGTTGTCACAACGCGCTATCTACTTACCGACGATTCCGTCTAGGGTTTTGCATCGATTAATTTCACCAATTAAGATGTAACTATTTATTACAGATCCAGTTGTCATTGATTATAGACAAGATACGAATTTGCATCCTCTAAAGGAAAACTACTTCATTACGTGCGGTGAGTGTGTTAATGTGTGGTCAGGCGGCAATCTTTTTGCGTTTTGCCGTGGTGTTTACGTTTACATCTTAGGTCCAGTCATTTTTAGGGTCGTACTAAGACTGCGGCTGTCCGTCCTTCTGTCACAGGGGTCGGCTTTCCATTGTTGCCTGATGAAAATTATGTTCATAAAAATGATCAATTTGAAATCTGGCTAAGATAGGTTGATGGTCCATCATTTCAAAAAAAATAGGTTAGGTTATGGTTTTCTTGTGATAATGCGAGAAGCAAAGCGAAGCGGAGCGACGAGCCACTAATAAGCCTTATAATTTTTTTTTTCATTTCCTTAAAATAATATTTACTGCATGAGGTTCCAACACCCCTCCCCCATAAGCCTGATTAAATATTTTGTAACTTTTCAGCAGGCTACATTGGAAAGCGCTACCTGTCACAGCGCTGTATCTTCTATATAAAGTTAAAAATTAAAGGGGGTGCCTATTCAAGAAACGCTTTTTTTTAGCGTTTTTGGTGATTGCCAATTGTTAAATATTTGCATACACTTGGAATTTTCATGGAATGTGTACTGCTATGACCGTTACGTTATAACAACAAATCACTACATATTATAAAATAAAGTCCCCCGCCGCGCCTGTCTGTCTGTCTGTCTGTCTGTCTGAAAGCGATAAACTCCAAAACTACCGAACGGATTGGTATATTATTGAGACCAATGGACGGAGTGATTCAAGTGGAAGGTTTATGCGTATAATTTATTAATCTTTTGTGAAAATTAAATGAAATATGACGATTATTGTTGAAGAAGTCGGAAAAAATCAAGCCGGGTGGGAGCTTTCATCGAAAACGCTGCCTAATCCCCTGGGAAACGTTGCGGCAACATTGTTGCGGGTCACAAATGCCCCCTAGTCAATACATGGCTTCATAACAAGGGCCTTGAACTTCATGGCTTATGCGAAGCATCATAGAACGTCGCAAAAGCATTATAGAGGCCATATGTACTATGAACATTTGTTTTATCTACCAGCCTTTATTATCTTCGTTTTGAAGGGTGAGCCTCTCATGACACAAGTGTTTTTGAAATAAGTAGGCAAGTAATTTTCTGCCAGATACATCAGCACACATTTCAGCGCCCGACACTGTTATATGTCAACAGATCATAAATATCTTAACATTTTCCTGTTCTGTTTTGAACAATCTATTTTATGAACATGCATTTTTAGGCTGATTTGTAGGTATGTCTCAGCTTAGTTATCGATTCGTTGAGCTTCTTGAATGAGAATCCGTGTCCGCATATTAGATTAACAGACCACATAAAGCACTTGAAGAATACTAAGTATAATGTTGAATGACTGTTCTAGAACCAGCTTGGTACGAGGCAAAAAAGTTCGGGGTGCAGCTTGGCAATGTACTTGAGGTGGTGGGACGACCGGGCGGGTTTCTGGCTTTCCGCGAAGCCACTTTATTACCTTACGAGCCAAAACTAATCGACCGTTCTTTGCTCACCGAATATGAGGTACCTACATACAAAGTGTTGTGTATAGACCCTACATTCAAATTTATTTATGATACAACCATCGACTTAAAAAATATTAGGTCTTAACCTATGAAGTTGCCGTTTTGTATGAAATAAGTTTTTTTTAAAGCATATTTATTGCTGTTATTCAAAGTAATCATCCGTGCAATCGATGCACCTTTGCCAACGCAGTGCCAGTTTATTGATGCCCTTTTTGTAAAAATCAACTAGACGGGAGGCAACATACTCTTCAAAGGCATCTTGTACTGTCTCTCGGGAATAGAATTTTTTTTCCGTTAAAAAGTTGTCCAAATTTTGAAAAAAATAATAGTCGGTAGATGCAAGGTCTGGTGAGTATGGCGAATGAGGGAGAACTTCCAACCCCAACTCTAGCAGCTTGGAGACTGTTTGTTGTGCAGTATGAGGTCGCGCGTTGTCGTGAAGGAGCAGCGGGGACGACCGATTGACCAAAGCTGGTCGCAGACGTGCGAGCTTCTCCATCATTGTTTTGAGTTCTTCACAGTACACATCTGCAGTAATGCTCATGCGGTTTTGTAAAAAGCTGTGATGAATCACCTTTTTCAAACAGTGACGATCACCTTTTTTAGGGGTTATTTTTCGTTTAACACATTGCTTTGGTGCTGAACCAGGATCTAACCAACTTGCTGAACGCTTTCGATTGTCGAACAGAATCCATTTTTCATCACCGGTAACGATACGGTTCAAAAATCCTTCATTTCTGTGCCTGTTGAGCAAGGCGAGGCAGGTCTTGACGCTTACGTTGCGCTGGCGATCGTTAAGTTCGTGGGGTACCCATCTATCAAGCTTTGTTACTTTACCAATTTGTCGCAAATGGTCCAATATTATTTTGATACTAACATCAAAAGCTGCTAGTTCAGCTGTAGTTTGAGTATCATCAGCTTCCACAATCGCCTTCAATTTATCGTTGTTGACTAAAATGTCCGGACGACCACGAGGTTCATTATTCAAGTCATCATTTCCAGAACGGAAAATGGGCAGACCAATAACGAGTTGTGCGTTTGTTTGTTAAGTTCTCTCCGTAAACGTTGTTGATGTTACGTGCCGTTTGAGCCGCATTAGTGCCACGACGGAACTCATAATTACACGAATTTTTAATGTGTCCGTTATGGCGAATAATGTACTTAATGAAAACATAACGCTAATCAATAAACAAAAGACTCACTTTGTAAAAAGAATTTCGTGTTTTTAAAACAAAATTAATTTGAATTTAGAATTCACAATCAACATTTTTTTTTTTTTGTTTGAAATGGCCAGTACTGAAGAACGGCAACTTCATAGGTTTAAGACCTAATATATATCAGAGTACGCATGTATTAGATAAATAAACAATGTATCGTGTTAAGAATGGTCAGAAGTAAAAAAAATTATGTTCATAGCTCGTGTGTAGGATTGGATAAGATATTCTGTGTACCGTGTCACTTTTCTGAAAATAAAAATAACAAACAGAACCGAAAGTAAATGACAGCAATAAAAAAATAATTCATTTTTAAAATTTCGCAGCCAAACAGCAAAAGCGGAACTCTCACAATTTTCGGCATGTTTGTCTGTCTCTCCGTCCCATGTCCATATACAGTCATCTTTCCAACAATCTTTTACAGGAAGAGACGTCATATATGAAGCGCCGCACAAATCTGTAGATAAATTATGAAACTAAATCATTTGGGAATTTTTTCGCACACTCCATCATGTGAAGTACTTATTATTGAACAGGTGATTGGAGATTTTTTTTTATTTAGATGAATGGCACTACACGAGCTCCTAAATTCGTTAATGACGTGTCTATTTTACAACCATGGGTTTAAACATTTGTAAAAAAAATCAAAGAAATAATACTTACAGATAGAATTTGAAAAATGTTTGGTAAGTTATGTTTACAGGAAATCCGTAATTTTCAGTGGCTTGATCAGATTGCTGATAGTAGGTACGTACATGCTATGGAACCCTAAGTCAATTCATGTGCCGCACTTAGGGGTTTTTGACTACTAAAACACGAGATCTCTATTTTCATATCCAATCGAGTTTCTGTCATGAATTTTTTTCAAATTGGATTTTACACTTATTAAAAAAATGGTTTTAAACACGTCAAATGGTTGAGAATAACCCCTCTAGCACTCCGTTACGACATAATGGTCGCCAACTTAAAGCTGTCAATGTAACTGACACTGCTTTTGTAGTTACGAAAAAAAACAGGCTTTATTAGCAAACCGAGCTAGAAAGTAACAAAATTATTTTCATGCATAACGTTTTTTAATAAGTTTAAAACAAGAGTAAAGGTATTAATTAACAGAAAAATCATTTTATTAGTGATCCAGATATTTTTGGATGCACGAAAAAACTTATTTAAGTTGTCCTTAAACTTTATTACGAAACAAATTCACAAACTGTCATCACACTCGTATCACACTCGCAGTTATATTCGCTCTTGATCGCTTTTTTATATTTTTTTATTTAGTGAGGGCCGAATCTGCGTACAGACACCTGCGCGCCCGACCTACCGCGCAGACGCATTGAGGATGCTTCGGTGTGTTAATGCCTTTGACAGGCGGTGCCATAAGGGCGCCGTCTCGTAGGCGTATGACTATAATTCTTGATCGCTCGCGCCGGCCTCCTTATATATGCGCCAAAATCCCCACCACCAGGTAGCACCTCGAAGTTCCATCATTGAACATTCAATTTTGGAATTTTAATTACAATTTATTATGGGAATAATTCACGGCGCTAGCGCTTACTTTCGAGTGCGCACGACGACACCTCAGAAATATAACATCGAGCGGCCTCAATTCCTTTGGACTAATTCCGTTTCAAAAATAGAATTTCATTTATAATTTATTTTTATCTCGAATTTCTAGTTATTTCTGTATTCGATCGATGTGTTTGTGAAGCCGCGTAATCATTCGAGTATACCTGCTTTTTATAAAACATCGAAGTGTTTTTATGCATAGACGTCACAATATCTTTACTCTTATTTTGAACTTATCAGAGATCATATACCTGTATATTAACAATAATCAACAATTTACTCCTTACTCCAAATGAAATTTTTAACCTAGATCAAATGGCTCAACGCATACAACGAGCGCGTTCTCCAAGAAGTAGGACCTGAACTGCGAGGTCAAGGTTTAGTCGAAGAGTTCTATTGGATGGCAAACAAAACAATACCAATACAACTGCCGACCGCTCGCAAACCTGTTCCAGGTTCAGCTACCACCACTTCCCTAAATAATATTCATGTACTCATTACATTGCTAGTTACTATACATCTAGTATAATTAGTAAATCTTTGAATGATTTGAAGTAGATAACTAGATATGTTTTAAAAGTATGTTTGCGTTATCCCTTGATATAAGACTAACATTAAAAATGTTACTACCTAATATAATTAGATTAAATCCTTCGTGTAGTTGTATTAAAAGTAATACTCATAATGAACATTTCATTCAATATAAAAGTTGAATTTTTTTTATGCTTTTAATTTTCTAGATCTCACAAAAATTCCTACCTGTATTAATGTAATATGCGTAATGACCAATTTGAAGGAAAATCATACTTTCCAGATGCTGCCCATTGCAAAATATGTAATTTGATATTTATTATTCATCATCATCATCAGCCCATTTTCACCCCACTGCAGGGGCTTAGGCCTCCCCCAGGGTGAGGAGGGCGGCTTGGAGCTTAAATCCACCACGCTGCTCCACTGTGGGTTGGGGACTGTAACGACCGCCATCTATTGACAGCGTCCGGGACCGACTGATTAACGTGCCCTCCGAAGCACGGTGTCAGTGATATTGTGTACTTAAGTCAGAAAAACTCATTGGTACACGCCCGGATTCGAATCATGGCCTTAAGGGGCCTTATAAATTTGAGACAGGTTCGTTGCTCTTTGGGCTCTCACGACGTATTTATTATTACACATAGACAATTATATTACTATTAAATATTTATTCTGTAAGATCGTTATATTTTACGAAATTTCACAGGACAAGCAAAAATTTCGAATTATTGTCAATTGTGTCCTTTAATATATCTATAAAATATCTAGTACTTAAGAAAAAAAAACTTGTATAACTACAGACATGCATTGAAACAGACAGACATACATTATGTTAAGATAATTAAGTCAATATAGTGTTTACGAACATTAGTGGCTTCTTAAATTATATACTAGAAAAAAACTATTAGTAAAATTGTCAAATATGGCCTTTTCGGTGCCTATTTATCACTTTTTAGATTTAATATATTTGGAATAATTTATACAAATTATCCATATCAGCACACGGTGCCTTATTCTGCCTGTAGCCTGTAAAAATTTAGTCTAATTATGTACATAATGATATGAAAATATTCTCAATAACACTGAGTAGTTTGTGAGGAATATATTCCAAATGTAGGATAATGACTTAGTTTTTAAAATGTTTGTAATTATTAATATGAATAATGCTGCTTTTGAAATATATTAATAAATAGTATGCCATCTATCGTTTATTTTATTTATTTGCCAAATACATATTTAACACAAAGAGGACTTTATCAACCTAACTGTATATGATGAGGAAAATAATGTAGGCGATGTTCTATCAATTATTATTAAATTCATAAATTTTGGATATTTTGAACAAACTTTATTTGTATGAGTCGAAATGAAACGCATTTTCATGAATGTAGATATTTTATTTTTATTGGTCCACATTCCATAGTTAATCACACATAAGACTGCACTTATCGCATAATATGTCGAGATTTTCTCACTAATTCGCATTACTTTATACAAGATTTTTTATCATCAAACATAACAGTAATCAGAGCCATTAGAGGGATTATGAAAACACCAAAAAAACATTAAAAAGTCATCAAAAAATCGTTAAAGATCAGATTTTTTTTTAAATCCTATTTGAAAGTTGCTAATTAAAGTGTTTGAACAAAAAATCTAAGAAAAAAAAAATATTATTAATTTATTCCTTGGCTAGCGAATTTCGTAGTATTATTTAAATAAGTACCTACTTATTTAAAGAAAAAAACCTCTATATTGATTTGATTCATAACATCTTACCGTTGCCTATGTGATACCCATAAAGATCTAATATAAAGACTACATCCTTCTAGTACCCTTAAAATCTCTATATTTGAAATTTACAATTCTAAACGCAAAATACCCTTATGAGCTCTAATTACGTTATTAGTTCGGCTTCTTAGTTGAAAATACGGTCCCATGTGGCTGAAAGCATGAAACTTGGCTGCATGTAGCTTTTATATACGTTATCCGATATTGAAAGAGGAACACGCCAAAGAATGTTTTTTAGCTTCAAGCTTTAGCCGTTTTCCATAAAATTAAAAAAAAAAACTACGATTGGGGACACAAAATAAAGGGTCAGGGAGGGGAAAAAACGCTCTTCGACGTGTTTCTATTTAAAGTCTATCTTAGTAATAAAGTATATCTAAGTAAAATGAAGCATATATATATGTAAAAGCTACATACATGCGAAGTTTCATGCTTTCTGCCGGATGGGACTGTCATTTTTTTTTTAATTTTTTCATGCTATGAAATCGTACTATTACTAAAAGTGGGCTATAAATAAAAGTATCACATTTATATATTATAATTTTGAGTAAATAAACACTATTATAATCGGTTAACAAAGAGGCCAAACGTTATTAAAGCTTTGTGAAATATCGCCTGCGTACCTACTACACGTAGCTACGCGACTGACCGCAGAAATGTTCTATGACTAGACTCTATTTAGACTTATTATGCTCAGATGTTCAGTTGACAGAATTTCGCATCAAGAATACATAATCAAATAAATAAACATCTTGACAATTACGCAATGCCTAATAGTTCGTTACAATACAAGAATACCTTTGTATTAAACAAAAAACTTCATATTTAATGAGGGACTTACTAAGGCCCCTGTCACTGTGGTCCAGACACAGGGGCATCCCACCCCGCACGTGCCCCGCGGAACATCCCTGCGGCCGCAGTAACGCACACAATCACAACCGCTCATATACGACACACTGATGTCAGTGTCCCTTTCTTTACACTAAGTTATATCTCAGCCATCATATTCTATGCCCGCCTATCCGTATGGCCGACTCAGAGCCCGTATATTAGGTCTTAACCTATGAAATTTCCGTTCTTCAGTACTGGTCATTTAAAAAAAAATTTTTTGATTGGCTATGAATTCTAAATTCAAATTAATTGTTTTTCAAATTAGTTCCGTCGTGGCACTAATGAGGCACAAACGGCACGTAACATCAACAATGTCTACGGAGAGAACTTAACAAACAAACGCACAACTCGTTATTGGTTTGCCCACTTTCCGTTCTGGAAATGATGACTTGAATAATGAACCTCGTGGTCGTCCGGACATTTTAGTCAATAATGATGAATTGGAAGCTGATGATAAACTTATAGCTGAACTAGCAGCAGCTTTCGATGTTAGCATCAAAACCTTATTGGACCATATGCGACAAATTGGCAAAGTAAAGAAGCTTGATAGATGGGTACTATCAAGCTATCAATCAACTATGTGTATTGTGAAGAACTGAACACAATGGTGGAGAAACTCGCATGTCTGCAACCAGCTTTGGTCAATCAGTCGTCTCCGCTGCTCCTTCACGAATACGCGCGACCCCATACTGCACAACAAACAGTCTCCAAGCTGCTAGAGTTAGGGTTGGAAGTTCTCTCTCATCCGCCATACTCGCCAGACCTTGCATCTTACCGACTATTACTTTTTTCAAAATTTGGACAACTTTTTAACGGGAAAAAATGCAATTCCCGAGAGACAGTACGAAATGCCGTTGAAGAGTTTGTTGCCTCCCGTCCAGTTGATTTTTACAAGAAGGGCATCAATAAACTGCCACAGCGTTGGCAAAGATGCATCAATTGCATGGGTGGTTACTTTGAATAACAGAAATGAAGATGTTTGAAAAATAAATATTTTAACTTATTTCATACACAACGGCGACTTCATAGGTTAAAACCTAATATATATCTATACGTATACGTATAATAATCGGCTCATTCGGTTCGACATTACAGTGCGGGAGTCCCTAACCACGAATAATGACAACTGTCTAAATAAAAGCTTATTTTTTTGGTAAATGATTAATACTTGAGAGCCCCTGTAACAAGCCCTCGAGCACGATTAAACGCAGCGAGCGTGTATTTAGGTTAGTAAGGTAATTTTCGAAATTTTATTACAAACATTGCAAACAAAAATAAAATATAAAAGTTTTATTTGAGAGACAACTCAAATTTTAATTTTAATAGGTTCTCTTGTTATTTTGAATAAATTGTAACACGTAGGTGATGATATTTGCGCACGACTTTTTTGTGTTTATTCAGCATGGAACACATTTTTTTACAGTACTAATTAAATAAATTTTAAGACAATTTGTCGTACACTTACTAATATACAATATGCCTCATGTGATTTTTCTGTGATTGGTATTCGCTCAGATTCACTAAAAAAACATTAAATAATCTGAGGTTTCGTGGTTACCCAAAAACGTACGTTTGAATTTATTTTCTACTTATATTACTAAAAAATACTTTTTCGGTTTTCAGATCGTGGAATCAGTAGGGAACTTTAACATGCTATTTCAAACAGTAATCAATGCGCCAGATATGCGTGAGTTATGGGCGCGGTAACTTTACGGGTATTTATAAATGAAAATAAACAGAAAACCAAATTTTTAAACCTCAATTTTTGGAGACTTAGTTTTTACTTGAACAAAGAGTGTGGTACCATATCTTGGTGTTTGGTGCGTCAGAAACAATGCGAGTAATTAACAAAACACGGGGCTCCAAACAATTTTCTCAAAGCTGATAAAACAGCGCGTTTTTTGTTTGTGTAACAATTACCTAGCAATGTACAAAATATTACATTTTGAAAACATAATTTCTAATACGAGTATTTGTAGATAATAAAACCTATGTTGCCACTTAATGCACCCATACCCAGCTGACTGAAATCTTTGAGTACTTAATATCACCTGAAAAATTTTAGATTTAGAAAGTCGTGTCGACGCGTAGCACTGACCGAGCGGCATTGTCGGCGAATAAGGTAAGTAGGTGCCTTTTATTTATTATTATAAAGAATATACTTATTAAAACTTTTTTTTTTTAAATAGGCAACTAATAGCAGTCATGAATGCTTCAAATCTGCAATTATAATGAGAGGGCAATATTGATACGTGACGTCACGTCTCAGTATGACCATTTGAAATGTGTGATGTTAAACTTTGTTTAGCAAAAAAGTGACAGAAAAGAATCTTTGAAAGCTTATAAATTCTTTGTTCTACAATAAATTTTGATTTTATATTCTCTTAACAAATATATATTTTAAATCAGTGTATTTGGTATTTGTATTGTTACACATTTTAAACGTGAACTGAATTGGCCAGGCCGGACTCATGTGTGATTATTGGCCGAATCGAATATTTGCATAGGCGACTGAGCCGAACCGCTGAACATTGACCACTCGGTTCGATACAAGCCAAGCAACTTTTCCTTCTTATATATTGGGGTACATAATATGCTACAAGCCTGGCCGAATCGAATGTGTGTAATCGTGTCCTCAGACACTTTTATATGAATCTGCTCTTCACTGACTTCTTGGTACCTCAAATGTTCATTCAATCATTCATCAGCCCATTTTTACCCCACTGCAGGGGCTTAGGCCTCCCCCAGGGTGAGGGGAGGCTTGCAGCTTAAATCTACCACGTTGCTCCACTGCGGGTTGGGGATTGTAACGACCGCCATCTATTGACAGCGCCCGGGACCGACTGCTTAATAACGTGCTCTCCGAGGCACGGAGGCAGTGATAGTTATGTACTTAAGTCAGATAAACTGATTGGTACACGCCCGGATTCGAACCATGGCCCTATGGCCTTATAAATTTGAGACAGGTTCATTGCGTTTTGGGCTATCACGTTACCTCAAATATAACAAAATATAAAATATCTGACAACAATAAAGCAATGTCAATAAATCTTAACGTTAGATAATATATTATATAACAAAAAAAAAAAACAAGGCCACACAAATCCGTTGTGATTGCATTTGATTACAATTAACATATATTACATGGTTTAAATATACACAACGTTAGATATATTGATTGATGTACAAGTGAAATTACCTGGTGGAATGTTATTAGGAAAAACCATATGTTTCTATACCTATCGACCATACTGTATCACTTTTACATCAAAAATCATGATTACAATAATCTATTCAATAATTAGGATATGTGAATGAAAAAGTATCTCTAGGATCTTGTGTAGATAGGTAAGTCTCTAAAAACCTTCTGATATCACCGACGTCATAATATAGCCAATAATTTTAAAATCCAAGACAATATAATTATATGTTATAATTTTTTTCAATTTTATTTTCAAGTTTAAGCTCGAGATAATATTATCTGTACAATAAACACACACACACAGTCATGGAAATTGACGACAAATTTGAAACCTACAACACTCCAACTGCTAGATTATTTATGTTCAAAGCCAATACAGTTTTGGATGTATTTACAAGGCACGCGTTTATGACCTAACAATACAGAGTGCCTCTTCATAAAGTGCACAAACAATAAGGAGTTAAACTAGACAAAAATTTATGCTAAAAAAAGATAATAAACTTTAAAAAAGGTGTTTTTAAGGTGTAATATCTCTATAGATTCACTCATTTTCTTGGACAGAAAAACAGTTAAATAATGGCAGGAAACAGTTTATTTTTTTTTAAATTTACTTTTGTAATGATATTGCAACCAACCAGCCAGTTGTAAACAGTACAACCAAATAGATTGTATCACAACTTTATAACAAAAAAAAAATACGAAAAGACTTTCCCTGCCTATATGACAAAAGCTTTTAAATTATCAGGGTCATTTGAAGTTAAAATAAAATTATCGTAAATAATGTGTAATGAAATTAAATATTCGAAAACCGGCATAGTACGAGTCGGACTCGTATACGACGGGTCCATACCATCGTACAATATAAAAAACATGATTCTTGTATGGGGACCCCCATTCATTTTAATTTAATTTTAATTTTTTGTTGTTATAGCGGTCTTAGTAGTACTCACGTCATGAAAATTTCAAGTATAAGGAATGACCTCACAACCATTAAAACGTTGAAAAAAAAACAGATTTCTTGTATGGGGACAGTTTTTAATTATTACCTTTATTTTATTTTTATCATTTTTATATACCATAGCTTATACAAACTTATAGCCATAGTAATACACACTGAATATTTTAAGTGCTTACTTATTACGGTTCAGTCAATACAGCCCTGTGATAGACGGACGGACAGACAGTCAGCGAAGCCCTTGTAATAGGGATCTTGTTGGTACCTTTGGGGTATGGAACTTTAAATAATAAACTATATTTAACAGGAAAACCTTAATTATAAATTTAAATTATAGATTTTTCAATTAGAGATTTTTCTTGTAACAACACCCATATAACTTCAGTTTATTAGATTTTAGATTATATATTAGATCATATAAATTAGATTAGATTCATCCGATTTATTACTGATAATTACCAACAACTATCATTCAACTAACAAAACAAAAATTAACAATGCATCACCAACATATTCAAATATCATTTTTGTTTTCATTTCAACTGCCAGTTCATGAGTGAGCTGTTTATTTCTCAAAAAGAGCTCATAGTTAAGCAAAAATAAAAGTCTGTCACTCCATATCGTTGCGCTTGATCAAGAGGAATATTAGTAGTTCTCTTTTAGTAAAAGAAGAATGTAGAAAAAAAACTTAGCTAATCCTGAGAGGGAGGGGGCTTAACGTGCTGCCTTGACTATGCTTGGGCTATGACATGTAACTATACCCAGCTTGAATGAAAACCAGCCAAAAACAATACTTATCCACTAAGTTTCAGTCTTCTGGCTGTGAAATATCACACTATTTCATCTTGAATAAAACTTTGTAATTAAACTACATAAGCGTGATCATTCCCAAAGTGAATGCCGTGCGAATATTATCTATTGAGTAATATTAATAATTCTGTGCCAGATTGCTCCAAACTTCTAGTTCGCTCTGAAGTTGACGCGGACGCGTTCAGCGCAGGTACGAGGCCAGCTCTCGACCTTTTGGTACCCACTTTTCCTGTTGTGCCGCTACTCGCTTCAACTCCAAGGCGAACTAGGAATTTGGCGCGAGCTGTAACAAATAGTTAATAGATACACATGTACCATAATGTGTAGATTAAATCAAATTATTTTATATTGCAAAGTGTTCATCTTCTGAGATCTACTATTTCAACAGGAACTGCGTCATCCAAACGGATGTGTGTTACGGTCTGGAAAAAAATGGAACTGGACTTAATATCAAACTTGTTAGATGTGTCGCGAATACCTTGGTCTTTAGAAATACTCAAGTAGCTTCGGAAAACATGATTTTCTACGACTTTAATCTGTAATTGAATTTAAATTACATAAAATTCTTTTTTCAATATATACGCCCAAAACGGTACTAAAATGCATATTACAGATATTTCTTTATAAAGATCACATGGACAACTTTTAAAAACCTGAAAAACTTGCAGTTTCAAGTTTAAAAGTATACAAATAAGTGCCAAAGAGTGATAAATGTAAGCAGCTCCGGCATTCAAATAATAGCAAACGGTATAATAAGCTTTATTCAATAAGTAATTTCTTATGTACAGTTACAATTATTATAACAGTAAACATACTATTTCTTCGGGAATTCCAATGTGCAGGGGTAGACATTGGCTTACAAATAATAATAATAATAATAATAATAATAATAACACACACAATCACAACAACGTCTAGGTCCCAAACTAAGCATTAGCTTGTATTTTGGGTACTAAGCGAAGACACCACATACATATAACAACCAAGACCCGGTGCCAGTATTAATATTCATCATATAAATACTGACCCGACCTGGGATTCGAACCCGGGACCTCCAGCTTCGCAGGCAGGGTCGCTGCCCACTAGGCTAAGCGGTCGTCGGTATAAATGATTGTCTAACCAATTGTAGGTGGTCTTTTTGAGTCACCGTAATCACATAATAATGTATGTAATGCGGTTAAACACTGCCATTTGCTCCCCAGAGGTCACTTTGAGTTGTTGTTGTTGAACACTATTGAGTGATCCTAATATAGCTTGACATGCAGCTGTCGAATCCTAAAGAATTTTACAAAGCAAAACATAGTTTTTTATAGATTAGTTTTTAAAATAACTCATTGTGTTTCTATTGGTTATAAAACCATGTTTTGCCGGAGGAACCTGTATGTAGAAAATTGTGGGAAAAGTTCTTCAAAAGTATTTAAAGTTAATGATACGTCCAACTTATATGGATATTATTTGAAACCGGATATTATGAAATAAATTAGTACACTGGTGTTTTAAGTCTTATTTTTTTATTATCTTTAGAAACTTATCCCTTTAATAAACACTGACAAATAAAATGGTAAAATTTAGGAGCACTCAACAGTAGCGGCATCTGTTTTGAGCTTTCGGTTTTAACCCCATTAGAAACTTCCTAAAAATGTGCGATTCCCGATGCGAAACTTACGTTATCCAAAGGTAGCTGAGTATTTTAACATATTTTATTATTAGGTATAATGAATTTAAATACTAACATAGAATAGTGGTGGATCACTGGGGTGGGGATGGAAGCCAGTCTGCCTACAGTTGGCGATGTACTGCATACCATAGTCAGGTGTCAATGCAAAATACCCGGTCCTGAAACATTAATTATAAATCAGTTGTTATTGATCCGTGTCGTGATATCCGAGTGTTAGCGAGCCCGCTTCTTGTTTAGAAGACTGTGGTTCGAATCCCAGGGCACATACTAATAAACTTTTCTAATTTATGTACACAACTACCAATGACTCTGTGCTTCGGAGAGCACGTTAAACCGTCGGTCCCGGTTGCCACCAACAGATGGCAGTTCTTAAAAAGCTACCAACCCACATTGGAGTAGCGTGGTGGATTAAGCTCCAAGCCCCCTCATCCTGAGGGGAGACCTAAGCCCCTGTAGTGGGATATTAATAGGCTGATGATATCGACCCATAATTCTAAATTCAATAATTTTACATAACTATTTAATTGTTACAACAACATGAAATATTTCAGAGTTTTTGACTTATCTTTGAAAGGTAAATACCAAAGGTGTATTCGCGCCTTAGCTGACTATTCATAATAATAATAACGTATACATGACAACAACGTCTAGGCCCCAAACTAAGCATTAGCTTGTGTTTCGGGTACCAAGCGAAGACACCACATACATATAACAACCAAGATCCGGTATCAGTATCAATATTCATCATATAAATACTGACGCAACCTGGGATTCAAACCCGCGACCTCCAGCTTCGTAGGCAGGGTCGCTACCCACTAGGCTAAGCGGTCGTATTCGCTTTACTCTTACCGAGCTCGATCTTCAATTCTTTAATATCCTAATTGAGATCTTCAATTCTTTAATATCCTAATTGAATGTAATTGATCTTATATTTTGAATTTGTTATACGGGGTGTCCAAAAAGAGTATCGGGTATTTGTTTTCGCGCTATCTTTGAAACGAAGCGACGGAGGGGAGCGGGGCGGGTATCGTGGCATCCGCCATTTTGTGGAGTTTTAGTCACAATGGAGCGGTACCCTGGGACGCATCGCGCTTTTTGCGTACGCGCGTATTATCGTAACGGTGATTCAATAGTGGCTGCTCAACGTTTATATCGTACGGAATATCGTACACGCCATACACCAAGTGACGATAGCATTAGAAAATGGATCCAGATGTTCGAGAATACAGGTGCGACGGTGAAAATTCAACACTCGGGTCGCCCCCGCAGTCCGCGACGAAGAAACAATTAGAGACGTGGAGGCGTCAGTTCGTCGAAACCCGTCTTTATCCATCCGAAAGCGAAGCCAATCACTGAACATTAAAAAATCGTCCTTGCATTTGATTTTAAAAAAAGATTTGCATTTAACGGCATACGAAATTCAATTGGTTCAAGAATTGAAGGATACAGACTATGCTAATCGATTGAATTTCGCAAACGAAATGCTGCGAAGATTCAACAATTTCGAAAACATACTGTTCAGTGACGAAGCAAACTTTCATCTGAATGGTCATGTGAACAAGCAAAATTGTCGGTACTGGGCAAAGGAGAATCCGAGACGAAAGCATGAACAACCCCTGCACAGTCCAAAGGTCGTTGTTTGGGCCGCAATGTCTGCCAGAGGCATAATCGGTCCTTATTTTCATGAAGATCGACGAGGCCGACCACTCAATGTGAATAGTGACCGTTATTGTGACATGCTGCGAAATTTTTTGGGTCCACAGTTACAGGAGTTTCAGGGCTTCAATTCAAAATCGTGGTTCCAACAAGATGGGGCCACTTGCCATACATCAAATCAAGCAATGGAAGCTGTAAACGAATTATTCCCTAATAAGGTCATTTCGCGTAGGGGTAACATCAACTGGCCCCCCAGAAGCCCCGACTTAAGTCCACTCGATTATTTTCTATGGGGATACCTTAAAAGTAAGGTCTACGAGGATAATCCGAGAAACTTAACCCAATTGAAGCAAAACATCAGGTCAGAAACGGCAGCAATATCGAGAGCTTTGTGTCAGCGTGTTATCGCTAATCTCCGTTCCCGATTAGAAGAGTGCCAGCAGCGCAACGGTCACCATTTGGATAACATCATCTTTTCCAAATAAATTTCTATTTTATAGTCTAATAAAAAACAATAAACATGTTTGTTTATTTCAAGTAGTTTTTGTTTTATTGAACTAACAAATACCCGATACTCTTTTTGGACACCTTGTACTATCAATATCGTAACTAGTCGGTCTAAAAAATGTCTTAAATGCACTTTGCCAATTAAATTAAAACATTTACTAAATAAAAAAAACAATAAAATAATGACATTAACAACAAATTCAACTCACTCGTTGTATTTGGGGGCACAGACTATAGCTATTGCTTCAGGCATCATTAACTGGTAGGAACACTGGGTATGCAAATCCACTGATGACAAAAATGCTGTCTGTGTTGGGTGTGTCTGTAATATGAATAAGTTTACCATTATTTATTTTAGTTTTTCAAATATCCTGTGGAAAATATTACATGTAACATTGAGGTCTATGACACCATTCTTCAAACCATTTGTGAAACAATGTTCTTGTAAATAGGTTATTTGACTACTTTTTTTTATAATTTTCTATGCAAGGGTTTTCTGAATATCATTATCAAAGTTAATACATACATACAAAGTACATACATTTATTTATTTTGAATTTATTTATTTATATGTTTAAATTGAATTGATGTTCCTTTTTTCTAAATTCTGTTTCACTCAATTTTTAGTTTGATGGATTAAGGTCGATAAATAATTATCCGCTTTTTAGTAATATCTAATTTTGACATAGAGTCGATATGATATTCTTTGGAATCCGTCAACTCATTTGTAAGAATTATAAAGCTATTGACTCACATGTATCCATCCTAGAGTAATGAGATTATGCTGATCTTGATAGTGGAAAATTTCTTCCTCGTTGCTGGTACTGCATGAGTCTGCTGTGCCAACTTGCTTTGGGACCACCACATGACTCACTATTAACTGATTACGTTCCTAAAACATGCATAATAATAAAATCATCTAGAAAATTTTTGGCTGGTTACTAAAATCTCATCCTGTATGTATGTGGTGTCTTCGCTTGGTACCCAAAACACAAGCTAATGCTTAATTTGGGGCGTAGACGTTGTTGTCATGTATACATTATTATTATTATTATAACGTATACATGCTTCTATTTCGGAATTCTTCAAACTAACAGTCAAACAAATTGATTAAAATCTTTTCTAGAATCAATGAACATACATAACAAAAACCAATTCGTACATGATCAGACAAAAAAATTATTTTCAAGTTTTTATTTCGTTAGTTAATATTCCTCATTCCTTTTCAAAATAATGTACATTATGCTACTTCAAGTCCTTTCATTTGCTACCCATATTGAGGGATTTGTGAAAAAAATGTATTTCGCCATTTTGTAGTGGCGGCCATCTTGGATTTGAAATTTGTCATGGTGTATAGTATTCTACTAGTCAAATCCTTTCATTTGAAACCTATATTGATAGAGTAGTGAAAAAAAAATGTAATTCGCCATTTTGTGGCGGCGGTTATCTTGGATTTGAAATTTGCCAGTGCATAGTATTTTACTAGTCAAGTCCTTTCATTTGATACCCATATTGATGGAGTAGTGAAAAAAAATGTAATTCGTTATTTTATGCTGGCGGCTATCTTGAATTTGAAATTCGTCACAGTGTATAGTATTCTACTAGTCAACTCCTTTTATTTGATACCCATGTTGATGGAGTAGTGAAAAAAAAATGTAATTCGCCATTTTGTAGTGGCGGCCATCTTGGATTTGAAATTTGTCATGGTGTATAGTATTCTACTAGTCAAATCCTTTCATTTGAAACCTATATTGATAGAGTAGTGAAAAAAAAATGTAATTCGCCATTTTGTGGCGGCGGTTATCTTGGATTTGAAATTTGCCAGTGCATAGTATTTTACTAGTCAAGTCCTTTCATTTGATACCCATATTGATGGAGTAGTGAAAAAAAATGTAATTCGTTATTTTATGCTGGCGGCTATCTTGAATTTGAAATTCGTCACAGTGTATAGTATTCTACTAGTCAACTCCTTTTATTTGATACCCATGTTGATGGAGTAGTGAAAAAAAAATGTATTTCGCCATTTTGTAGTGGCGGCCATCTTGGATTTGAAATTTGTCATGGTGTATAGTATTCTACTAGTCAAATCCTTTCATTTGAAACCTATATTGATAGAGTAGTGAAAAAAAAATGTAATTCGCCATTTTGTGGCGGCGGTTATCTTGGATTTGAAATTTGCCAGTGCATAGTATTTTACTAGTCAAGTCCTTTCATTTGATACCCATATTGATGGAGTAGTGAAAAAAAATGTAATTCGTTATTTTATGCTGGCGGCTATCTTGAATTTGAAATTCGTCACAGTGTATAGTATTCTACTAGTCAACTCCTTTTATTTGATACCCATGTTGATGGAGTAGTGAAAAAAAAATGTATTTCGCCATTTTGTAGTGGCGGCCATCTTGGATTTGAAATTTGTCATGGTGTATAGTATTCTACTAGTCAAATCCTTTCATTTGAAACCTATATTGATAGAGTAGTGAAAAAAAAATGTAATTCGCCATTTTGTGGCGGCGGTTATCTTGGATTTGAAATTTGCCAGTGCATAGTATTTTACTAGTCAAGTCCTTTCATTTGATACCCATATTGATGGAGTAGTGAAAAAAAATGTAATTCGTTATTTTATGCTGGCGGCTATCTTGAATTTGAAATTCGTCACAGTGTATAGTATTCTACTAGTCAACTCCTTTTATTTGATACCCATGTTGATGGAGTAGTGAAAAAAAAATGTATTTCGCCATTTTGTAGTGGCGGCCATCTTGGATTTGAAATTTGTCATGGTGTATAGTATTCTACTAGTCAAATCCTTTCATTTGAAACCTATATTGATAGAGTAGTGAAAAAAAAATGTAATTCGCCATTTTGTGGCGGCGGTTATCTTGGATTTGAAATTTGCCAGTGCATAGTATTTTACTAGTCAAGTCCTTTCATTTGATACCCATATTGATGGAGTAGTGAAAAAAAATGTAATTCGTTATTTTATGCTGGCGGCTATCTTGAATTTGAAATTCGTCACAGTGTATAGTATTCTACTAGTCAACTCCTTTTATTTGATACCCATGTTGATGGAGTAGTGAAAAAAAAATGTATTTCGCCATTTTGTAGTGGCGGCCATCTTGGATTTGAAATTTGTCATGGTGTATAGTATTCTACTAGTCAAATCCTTTCATTTGAAACCTATATTGATAGAGTAGTGAAAAAAAAATGTAATTCGTCATTTTGTGGCGGCGGTTATCTTGGATTTGAAATTTGCCAGTGCATAGTATTTTACTAGTCAAGTCCTTTCATTTGATACCCATATTGATGGAGTAGTGAAAAAAAATGTAATTCGTTATTTTATGCTGGCGGCTATCTTGAATTTGAAATTCGTCACAGTGTATAGTATTCTACTAGTCAACTCCTTTTATTTGATACCCATGTTGATGGAGTAGTGAAAAAAAAATGTAATTCGCCATTTTGTGGCGGCGGTTATCTTGGATTTGAAATTTGCCAGTGCATAGTATTTTACTAGTCAAGTCCTTTCATTTGATACCCATATTGATGGAGTAGTGAAAAAAAATGTAATTCGTTATTTTATGCTGGCGGCTATCTTGAATTTGAAATTCGTCACAGTGTATAGTATTCTACTAGTCAACTCCTTTTATTTGATACCCATGTTGATGGAGTAGTGAAAAAAAAAATGTAATTCGCCATTTTGTGGCGGCGGTTATCTTGGATTTGAAATTTGCCAGTGCATAGTATTTTACTAGTCAAGTCCTTTCATTTGATACCCATATTGATGGAGTAGTGAAAAAAAATGTAATTCGTTATTTTATGCTGGCGGCTATCTTGAATTTGAAATTCGTCACAGTGTATAGTATTCTACTAGTCAACTCCTTTTATTTGATACCCATGTTGATGGAGTAGTGAAAAAAAAATGTAATTCGCCATTTTGTGGCGGCGGTTATCTTGGATTTGAAATTTGCCAGTGCATAGTATTTTACTAGTCAAGTCCTTTCATTTGATACCCATATTGATGGAGTAGTGAAAAAAAATGTAATTCGTTATTTTATGCTGGCGGCTATCTTGAATTTGAAATTCGTCACAGTGTATAGTATTCTACTAGTCAACTCCTTTTATTTGATACCCATGTTGATGGAGTAGTGAAAAAAAAATGTAATTCGCCATTTTGTGGCGGCGGTTATCTTGGATTTGAAATTTGCCAGTGCATAGTATTTTACTAGTCAAGTCCTTTCATTTGATACCCATATTGATGGAGTAGTGAAAAAAAATGTAATTCGTTATTTTATGCTGGCGGCTATCTTGAATTTGAAATTCGTCACAGTGTATAGTATTCTACTAGTCAACTCTTTTTATTTGATACCCATGTTGATGGAGTAGTGAAAAAAAAATGTAATTCGCCATTTTGTGGCGGCGGTTATCTTGGATTTGAAATTTGCCAGTGCATAGTATTTTACTAGTCAAGTCCTTTCATTTGATACCCATATTGATGGAGTAGTGAAAAAAAATGTAATTCGTTATTTTATGCTGGCGGCTATCTTGAATTTGAAATTCGTCACAGTGTATAGTATTCTACTAGTCAACTCCTTTTATTTGATACCCATGTTGATGGAGTAGTGAAAAAAAAATGTAATTCGCCATTTTGTGGCGGCGGTTATCTTGGATTTGAAATTTGCCAGTGCATAGTATTTTACTAGTCAAGTCCTTTCATTTGATACCCATATTGATGGAGTAGTGAAAAAAAATGTAATTCGTTATTTTATGCTGGCGGCTATCTTGAATTTGAAATTCGTCACAGTGTATAGTATTCTACTAGTCAACTCCTTTTATTTGATACCCATGTTGATGGAGTAGTGAAAAAAAAATGTAATTCGCCATTTTGTGGCGGCGGTTATCTTGGATTTGAAATTTGCCAGTGCATAGTATTTTACTAGTCAAGTCCTTTCATTTGATACCCATATTGATGGAGTAGTGAAAAAAAATGTAATTCGTTATTTTATGCTGGCGGCTATCTTGAATTTGAAATTCGTCACAGTGTATAGTATTCTACTAGTCAACTCCTTTTATTTGATACCCATGTTGATGGAGTAGTGAAAAAAAAATGTAATTCGCCATTTTGTGGCGGCGGCCATCTAGGACTGATTTTCATCAAACATAGCTAAGAACGCTCCCGACTGATTCACCTTTTATGTAAAAAAAATCCGCATCCAAATCGGTACATCTGTTTGGGAGCTACAATGCCACGGACAGATACACAGATACACCGATACACACACACGTCAAACTTATAATACTCCTCTTTTTTCGTCGGGGGTTAAAAATCAATTGCGTCGGATATACTAGAACCTCCTGTCTTTTTTTTAAATTCGGTTAAAAGTTTTTACTATTTTCTTCAACTGCATTTTTACACTTTTATATAAACCAGTTACAGTAGTTGCCATATATAATGTGCAGCCCTGAAATATCATGCGTATGCCTTATTGCATAGGTCCATCATACTTCCCACTCCGACGCTAACTATGTAATTATATAATTATATTACTTGTAACTTAAGAGCTCCAAAAAAAAATTAGTGAATACATTCCACAGGAACACTTGCAGATCAATAGGCATAAAGAAGCTGGCATTGGCTGGACTAATTTCAAGCTGCACAAAATATTTCAACTTTTGTAGATATGTAGGGCATCAATATGTCTGATCACAAGTAGAACGAAAAAGGGAAAAAGTGAGAAAAATTTGAATTCAAGGTTTCAATTGACGTTTTTTCATCACCAGGTTTACAGAAGTAATGATGTCGGCAGAACTCATATTATATTTATGTGGCTTGAGTTTTTACATAATAAAAATTTGTTGGACAATGCGCCCATGGCGGGAACCGAACCCACGACCTTTGTATGAAAGACTGGGGGTAGCTAGTCGACCACTGTAGCCTTTTACATAAAATGAAAAAAGCTAATTGAAACTGATTTTTGTTTGGCGCTTTTTGGCACTCCCCTTTTCTGGCCCGAGGAGCAAATGCTCTGTTCGCCTATACCCGTCGCTATGCCTACCTCACCAAAGTCATTATCTATGATAAGATGTGTCTCATAATGAACTAAACATAAAAAAAGAAAAAAAAATCTTTAAAAAAAAAAACAGCAATGAATGCATTTGAATTTGAAATGAAATATATAGGGTATAACTATATTTTCCTAAAAAATATACCAGTATCCCAGCGAGTATTCCACACGTTTCGACATTGCGCGCCGTATTTGCAGCCGCCAGCTTCTGGAACCGCGCCATCAGCGCTGCCGGCACCACAACCGTACGTAAACTACCTGACAGTGATAGGTTGTCCGAGAATGGAAAATCACTGGAAATAAAAACAAATATATGATTAATTGTCTAGCGCATTTCAGTGTGTTTAAAATAAGATATGATATTATAAAAATTATGAATATATTATTATAGCAATCCATATATCAGTAATCAAATCAAATCAAAATATCTTTATATCCAATTAGACCTTTACAAACACTTTTGAATGATCATAAGCTGTAAATGACTCAGTGGCAAGAGAAGCCAATAAGAAACTCAATAGTAACTACTTAATAACTATGCAAATTGATGCCAAAGATGAAGTTTCAGAAGGTATGGTGTCTCTATTAAAATTACATCCAAACATTACGGCCACTTAAATAATAATAATAGCAGGGATATTTCACATAGGGTCATATAGTGCCAAACTATGTTGAGCCTTTATTATGGGCATTAGACAACTTATACACATACTTAGATATCAATTTTCATATACTGCGTAATAATAGCCCTCAAAAGATGTTGACATCTTTGAGGTAATTGGAATTTGGTCTTGCTTTGAAGCCTATTAAAGCTTTAAACTTAAATAATATTTGTAACGCCCAGTGTCCAGACAACTTTCATTGACTTTGCAGTGTGGCACAACAAATTGTAATAATATTAGTAAACTATGCAATTGGAATGCTAACTTGAGGTTTGTAGGTGGTATGAGCGGTGGCGCAGGATCGTAGTGGTGTGAAGGTGCGCGTGGAGGCTCCGCCGCGAAATCATCTGGGTAGAGGACATCAGCAACACCCGGTGCAGAAGGCGACACCACCCATTCATCCTGAAATTTTACATTTGTACAATATAATACATATACACATATACAGACAACTATATAATCTACTAGCGACCCGCCTGGCTTCGCACGGGTAGCAGAGCATAGGCCATACTGTTTTTTCTGTCGTAGTGTTGTATTAGCTTATTGTGTCGAACATGTTGACTGGATTTAATTAGATTTAAATGTAACGTAAGTTCAACCTACTTGGATTATTTTTAATGTATTTTATTTTCAATTCTATATTTGAAAAAGAATAAATACATAAAAACAAACTATAATATTTCTTTGTATACAACATTGATAACTTCAGCCTAACCACGTGTTGCGTCGTCCGGTATGGCCGACCGGCGCACCGGCCACTGCGCGGCGCCCAGCTTCTTGTCGCGTGATATTTATATTTAGCGACAGCTCAGAAGATATTGATTTAAATTGTATAGTGTAAAGGGCAATTATATTGTGCATGAAATGCTAAAGGTAAATAACATACTCAATTTGATACGGATTAATACCGTATCCGTATAAATTGCTTTCCAATTACCTCATCATATGACACCATTTTCTTTAACATAAAAATAGATATAGTAAGCTATCCATAAAAGATTGTCTAACTTGCCATCGCGGACTTTTCTTTAGTTCTATAAAAGATACACAATTTCTCCATACATTATTTTGTTATATCTCAAAAGGATTAGGCAGCGTTTTCGATGACAACTCCCACCTGGCTTGATTTTTTTCCGACTTCTTCAACAATAATCGTCATATTTCAACAAATTTCCACAAAACATTAATAAATTATACACGCAAACCTTCCTCTTGAATCACTCTGTCCATTGGTGTCAATAATATTCCAATATGTTTGGTAGTTTTTGAGTTTATCGCGTTTAGACTGACAGACGCGGCGGGGGACTTTATTTTATAATATATAGTGATGAATGCGGGACGCTATGTTGATATGTTGACGCAATTCGGTTGCATGATTTCACTCAACCTCTGTTATAACCCATGACCTAAAATGTTGTGTATATGTGTAACGTATAGTCATCTCTTGTACTGCTGTGTATTGTCAAATAGGAATAAATGTATCAGAATAGTCATTACCTTGCGCTGTGCGTTGATCGCGACTATTTCTTTTTCACAATAGTAAATCTGGAGATTTATATTGTTGGTTATTATATGGTACTTAATATCTTCACCAACAGACTAGTGTTTACACTAACAATCATAATTCTTAAACTGTTGGCTGGTATGCCTATACACTATGGTTTTACCATGAGCTTCCAAACTTGAATGTTTAAGATCTTTGTTTAAAAATAATTGTGTTTTTATCCTTTGCCTGTTACTCAGTACAAAAATATTGAGATTTGGCACATCAAAGCTTATCGTCTTAACGTGGGAATATGGGGACGACTGACAGTCCCAGGCGGGATACTTCTTCCTGCTACACCCGCGGGCACCCTTTTCGCGCCCACATACATGTAATTTAGTAATTACGATTTACCAATTATTATTGCGGTAACTATGTCATATCATGTATGGGACCAATTTTTTGTTAATGGAGTCATTACATAATACTAATGCCTAGGAAAAATCGGAGAGTAATGAATAAATGTTCCTTTATGTATGTATGGATATCGCATGGATTTTTTTTTGTACAAAATAAATATTGTACAAAAATTGTACAGGTAGTGTTCTAATTTCTCTTGAAATGAAATAAGACATCTATGTATTGACCAAGTATTAATCGTAATCAGCTTAAAAATACTCAAAAATGAGCATTTTTAATCTTCATCTTTCATCAGCCCATTTTTACCCCACTGCAGGGGCTTGGGCCTCCCCCGGGGTGAGGGGGGCTTGGAGCTACAATCCACCATGCTGCTTCACTGCAGGTTTGGGATTGTAACGACCCCCATCTATTGACAGCACCCAGGACCGACTGCTTAACGTGCTCTCCGAGGCACAGAATCAGTGATAGTTATGTACTTCAGTCAGAACAATCATTGGTACACGCCTGGATTCGAACCATGGCCCTATGGCCTAATAAATTTGAGACAAGTTCGTTGTGCGACTCACGACTCTATTTTAATCTAGTGTCTAGTAATTATAATACATTTTAATACTTATAAGTAACAAATTAGAGACATCGACTTTCGAATGCGACTTATGAGCGGTACACGTTTTGTCATGGTCTAGGTGTAAATAGTCACTCTTTGTTGGTTTGCATAGGCCATTCTATTATTTATTCTCTTCCATGATTAAGCACAAAACCTTAAAATATTTAAGAGTGTAAGTTCCAGAATAATACAAATGCAAACGCAGAAATAAAAGTAAAACAATAATTCCATAAAAGCATTAAAGACAATTTGTTAAGTAGAAATGATAAAGCTATCCTATTTGCAGTACTTTATGGCTACAATTTTTAATTCCCACTATGCAAGTAGCTTATTACTTTACAATATAAAAAGTTAATCATTGTAAAACTTATAGTTACAGTGTGTTTTAAGGATGGTGTCTTGGAATGGTTATCACGTCTGTCCTCATCAGCTTGTAACCGTTCTGCCAGTTTTGCATCATCGCGTTCTTGTTTCCTTCTTTCTTCTTCGGCCTTTCGACGCTTGACCTAAAAATAGTTATAGGTATATTATCCAATGAATATATGAATATCCCAAACAAAGCAAAAACATAAAGCTAAAATAATTTTAAAAAATAAGTAAAAAATAAGTTACCTCATATTCCTGATATTTCTTGTGCTCTTTAGTATATTGATCTAACAGCTTTTGTTTCAATTTCTCAGCTTTAGGCATGACTTCCTTTAATTTTGCTTGGTTTACAGCTTTTACTTGTGCTGGTACGTTTGCATATTCAGGATGTTTTCGAATTCTTTCCAAAAATAAAGTCATGAACTTCATATACAATATATATGCATTTTCAAAACTGCCCTCAGCTAAATAAACATTGGCCATTCTTACCATTTCCAATCCTGATCGATAATATCTGTAAAATAATGTCACATAACCAGAAGAACAATAGCCAAAATCTAAATGAAAAGGGTTCAATGATGTTGGAATAGTTATAATATCAGATAGGTTGAGTTTGTATACTATTTGAAGTGAAGTGTATTCGTTTTTTCTTTTATATCACTTCTGTCACCCTCTCTTATGTTTTACTCCCGTTTTTTACTATCTCAATGTTAATTTGTTAATATATATTTAATAAATAACTTTATTAAATATTAAACCACTGCATGTTTAACTAATCAACAGGTTATGGTCGACAGCACTACAATGTTAACAAATGGAGATCGTATTGCAAACGTTGACTTAAGTCGTGAATCAGGTATGCCATCACTAGAGAAACTGGATGGAATTTCCAATTATAATACCTGGAAGTTCATGATGGAGTTGTATTTAATACATGATGATCTTTGGGAGTATACAAATACGACTCCTGCCGCTACGGACGTACAAGCAGTGAAAAAGGATCAAAAGGCAAGAGCGAAAATATGTCTTATGGTGAAATCGCACTGCTTAGTGCATGTGCGTCAGGCAAAGACGGCAAAAGAAGCCTGGGAAGCATTGAAAGTAGCTTTTGAAGATAAAGGCATTAATAATCGATGTAGACTGTTGAGCAAACTCGTTAGCCTTAAGTTGACGCAATTCAATTCAGTAAGGGAGTATGTAACTGCGTTAATGACGGTAGCACAGCAACTGCGCGACCTAGGCAAAGAAGTGGACGATGAATTGCTTGCAGCATTAATGCTCCAAGGGCTTACAGAAAAGTTTCAACCAATGATAATGACGATTGAGAATGCTAACGTCACACTTACAACTGATTTCGTAAAGACGAAACTACTCCAAATGGAAGACAATTACGTGAGCACGAATGACATTCAACCATCCACGAGTTCCGCACTCTTCGTCAAGAAAAACAAAGGAAAAGGAAAATTTCTGAGCAACACACACAAGAAGAAATTGAGATGTTACATTTGCGATGGAGAACACAAAATGATAGATTGTCCAGAAAATCCAAGAAGAAAGAAGAAAGATGCAGCTCTTCACACGGGACTTGCAACTGTGAAGAAAAAGAGTGATTCAATAGAAGAATGGATAATTGATTCTGGAGCATCATCGCACATGACAAATCAAAAAGAATTGTTAAATGATTTTGTTAAGTGTGAAAGAATAGAAATTTCTTGTGCGGATGGCGGTAATGTATATGGAGAAGGAATTGGTAATGTGGTGAGTGATAAGTTAGGTGTAACCATAAGAGGTGCTATGTATGTAGAAGGGTTAAACACAAACTTACTGAGCGTAAGTACACTAGTAAAGAGAAATTTTGTTGTTGTGTTTTCAGAAAGAGGATGTGAGATTTTTAAATCTGATGAGTGTGTAGTGAAAGGGAATGCGTCAGTTAAAGGTGTAGAAGAGAAGGGTGTTTATAAACTGAAACACTGTTCACAGGGTGATTTTGCACTAGCCTCAACTGCAGACGACGAGATGATCTTATGGCATCGAAGGATGGGACATCTTGGAGTACGTAACCTTAAACTACTTAGAGACATAATGGCTAAAGGGGTAAGTTTCTCTAATAAAATTAATAAAATAGAATGTGTGTCATGTTTGTTAGGCAAACAGACAAAACTACCGTTTAAAAAAAATGGTGCTATGAGAGCGAGCGATGTGCTAGAACTAGTACACTCGGATTTGTGTGGTCCAATGAGTGTTGACTCATTTAATGGTTTTAGGTATTTTATCACTTTTATCGACGATAAAACAAGAAAAACCTTTGTTTATTTTCTCAAAAGAAAACATGAGGCTTTTGAAAAAATAAAAGAATTTAAAATTTTTGCAGAAAACCAAACGGGTAAGAAGCTTAAGATTTTAAGAACCGATAATGGAGGTGAATACGTAAATAAGCAAGTAAATGAGTACATGAAGGCTCATGGTATTCAACACCAACTTACAGTAGATTACACGCCAGAACAAAATGGAGTTGCTGAGCGTGCAAATCGTACAATTACAGAGCGAGCGAGAAGCATGCTTGAAGAAGCAAAATTAGGTAGACAGTATTGGGCAGAAGCTGTTAACACCTCAGTATATTTAAAGAACAGATCCCCTACGCTGGCCGTGAAAGGTATTACACCAGAAGAAGCATGGACAAGTAGGAAAATCGATTTAAGCATGATTAGGGTGTTTGGATGCAAAGCGTTTATGCACGTTCCAGACCAAAAACGCACAAAATGGGATCCAAAAAGTAAAGAGTTACTTCATGTTGGATATTGTGATGACTCGAAAGCGTATAGACTAATTGATCCATATAGTGGAAAATTATATAAGGCGAGAGATGTGATATTTTTTGAAAATCAAATGTATGACAACAAAGAGAAACCTAAAGAAGAATGTACTGTTATACTTCCTTTGAACAATGACACTAAAGGTATTTGTGAAGAAGAGAGTGAATCTCAAAATGAACAAATGGAACAAACAGATCAAATGGAAGAAAACTCTAATGAGGTGTCTGAGGGAAGAGATATTTTAAATTTACAATTAAATCAAGAAATATCAGATCCAGGTAGAAGATATCCAGAAAGAAACAGAAAACCAAAAGAGTTTCCTGACCATGTCATTTTCAAGGCCATAACAGATGAGGAGGATCCAACAACAGTTCAAGAAGCATTATCGAGATATGATAAAGAGGAATGGAGAAAAGCCATTCAAGAAGAACTGGATGCTTTATATAAAAATAAAACATGGACTTTAGTGAAACCATTGCCAGATTGTAACGTGGTTGATTCTAAATGGTTATTTAAAATAAAAAAAGAGGTAGGGAATAAGAGAAGGTACAAAGCAAGATTAGTTGCAAGAGGTTTCAGCCAAAGGCGAGGTATAGATTACCATGAAACATTTTCTCCAGTCGTAAGACACAGTACCCTACGACTCTTACTGGCACTGGCAGTAGAACAAAACTTAAGTATAGATCACATGGACGTAAAAACGGCTTTCCTTAATGGTGATTTGGAAGATAATGTCTTTATGAAACAGCCGGATGGGTTTGAAGAGAAAGGAAAGGAGAATTACGTTTGTCTTTTGAAGAAATCTCTGTATGGATTAAAACAAGCTCCGAGATCTTGGAACTTGAAACTTAATTCAGAACTAGAAAAATTGAATTTCAAAAGATCAGTAAATGAACCATGTGTGTATTTAAGAAAGAAAGGAGATAAAGTTATAATCATAGCAGTTTATGTCGATGATCTACTCATATTCTGGAATGACAAATGTGAAATGCAACAATTGAAGAATCAACTTATGTCCAAATTTGAGATGAAGGATCTTGGAAAGGCAGAACTTGTGTTAGGTATGAGACTTAAACAACAAGATGGTGTTATTAAATTAGATCAAGAGGAATATACTGAAAAAGTTATACGAAAATTTGGGATGACTGATTGTAAAGCCGCTGTCACTCCTTTTGTGGTAGGAAAAAGGTTGACAAAGCCAGCAGACAACAATTTCAAGCCAGATGAAAGAATTCCATATAAAGAACTAATTGGGTCACTCATGTATTTAGCAGTATGTACGAGACCAGATATTAGTCACACAGTGAGTTATTTAAGTCAATTTAATACCTGTTATAGCGAAGAACACTGGACTGCAGCAAAACGTGTTCTACGATACTTGAAAGGAACCAAAAGTTTTGGACTTGTGTACAAAAAACAAGGATATAACATAGAGGGTTTCGCAGATGCTGATCACGGAGGAGATATATGTGATCGAAAATCTTACTCAGGATTTCTATTCAAGTTAGCCGGAGCAGTCGTGTCATGGGAAAGTAAGAAACAAAGAACTGTTGCACTGTCGACTGCAGAAGCTGAATATGTGAGTTTGTCACAGGCTGCAAAGGAAGCTGTGTTTTTACAAAGATTTGTTAATGAGTTGACAAATAAAAGCTCTCCTATAACTATTAACACAGACAGTCAGTCAGCAATGGCTATTGCACAGAATCATGGAGTACATCACCAAAACATAAAACATGTGGATGTAAGATATCATTATGTCAGAGAAGCAGTGCAAACAGGTATAATACAATTAAAATATCTAGAGACTGAACATATGATAGCGGATAGTATGACTAAGCCTTTATTGAAAGGTAAGTTTGAGTTTTGTGTGAGAGGTATGGGTGTTAAAGTGTAAAACGAATGTGATCTGACATTACGGAGGAGTGTTGGAATAGTTATAATATCAGATGGGTTGAGTTTGTATACTATTTGAAGTGAAGTGTATTCGTTTTTTCTTTTATATCACTTCTGTCACCTCTCTTATGTTTTACTCCCGTTTTTTACTATCTCAATGTTAATTTGTTAATATATATTTAATAAATAACTTTATTAAATATTAAACCACTGCATGTTTAACTAATCAAAATAAAAAGATAAACACCAGATAATAATAATCACAAAAGAATTCTTTAAGATGAAATATTATTGCTGGCTAATAAACAATATAGGTATATTTTGTAACATAAAAACGAAGTAATACCTTCTAGGTGGAACATTAGGGTCTACTTCAACCATGGCTCCGAAATTAGCAAGTTGTTTTACTCTTACAGTCGGCTCTAGCGCAGCTAGTTCAGTTATTCGACGATTACTCTTTTCTTCAGATTGCATCATGAAAAATTACTAACCCGTTCTTGTTAAACTTCCACTACGCTCTACTATATTTACAGCTAATAGTTTGTTTCAAAGGAATCTAATAAAGAATTAACAAATAGCTAAAATTAACGAACTTAGACATAATTATATATCTATTATTCTTAATTTTCGTTCGTTCTCTTCCACTCAAGAAAATCCAAATGATCACTGATGATCACTGAAGATCACAAATCCACAAATTGTCACAATCACTCACTGTCATGCTGTCCAATTCTGTCACTCTGTCTGTGTCACTCAATGCTCAAATCAATTTAAAAAAAAATATTATGACACTCAACGACAGTCAATGCTAATCCCTCAAGTTATCTGCCCCTGTTCCGTTGATAATAAAATCTCTACGGCAATGAAAAGGGCACCTGCCCGCAGCCCAGTTTTCGACCGATTTCAATTTTTTTTTTTTCGAACAGTAAACAATCTATCTACTTTGTTTCAGCGAAGACGTTTAAAATATAATGAACTGTTTACTGCACGTTTCGAATTTTGAAAATATCATGGACGTAGAAAATATATACCTACTGATTATCACCACATATATAACTATAACAAATCAAAATTTATCTATTTACAACCCGCTCGTGACGTCACTCAGTGTCATCTAGAAAAAATAAACGTGAATTGTAATTTTTATTTATAAAATAAGCATCAGACTTATCACTGACTATTTTTAAAAATTATCCTGTGTGCATAGAACTAATATTACTTGCATATAGAAACGACACCGCAAATCAAATGTATGCGTTGTTGCCGACCGACAACAACTCATTCAGTCAATCCTTATCGTTGATAATTACCTACCTTATTAAAACAAAACTACAACCATCCAAAACTAATTTGTTTTATCTACAAGTAATGTCACGACATGTATAATACCGAGTAAAGACTTGTATAATACTTGCCTTCTGCGTATTTCAGTGGGATCATGTATTAGACATGTATAATACCGTGTATTACACTTGGTAGCAACAAGATAATAATAATAATAATAATACATGGTATAATAATAAGTAATAATAAGATGATAGTGTCGCGCGCACAGATTTTGTTCGTGCTGTCTCTTCTAGTAGTATATAGTTCAGTTGTATAGCTACGAATCCGTGTCCATAATACTTACTTGGCCAACTTACTTGGCGCTAATACTGGGGAGGAGAAAAGGGTGAAATTACGCCAAACGAAATTCCTGTATCCTGTAATTACGGCAACATTGTAGAGATCAAATCGGAATAGCATTAAACTTATTGCGTGACTAATTTTTTATCTCTTGTAAAATAGAATTTACAATAACGATAGAAAGCCAATCAACCAATAATATTATATATAGTATATAATAGCAATGAACTAATAATATACACGATGTTGGGTTTTATATGGTATAGGTTTGATATAGGGGTTCAGTGGCTACTCTACGGACCCCTCTGTATGTTCCGCGAAAATTTATAGTTTTCGAGACAATAGCATTTTTTTAAATTTTTCGTTAGTAACCGAAATGATGATTTTTTTAATTTTCTCCAAAACTATTATTACTAGAACCTTGATTTTTTTTTAAATAAACAATGATTTTTTTTATTTGAATGATAGATAAGTACTTTAAGTACTTTTTTCTTTGTGTTTTTTATCTCTAAAAAATCACAAAACAAAAACACTTCGAGACCCACCACTTCAAAAACTGGTCTATTATATTGACCGGCGCTACGGCAAGGGCTTCATGTTAAAAAGAAAATACTGAAATGGAGATGGGAGGATTTTAATATCGCATTAAACTTCGTCAGACATGAAGTGAAATGATTTCGATTTCGAATGGCATTAAAAAAGTTTACTTTGAAATAGTAGGTAACTAGAAGTGCGACTGCAATCGGTAAAAGGCGCCTCATCAGTCATCAGTATTAGTTAATTGCCGAGGACGCTGTCCCTCTCGTACGTACTTAGCTAAAATGACGTCATTATAGATACCATTTTGATCTCTTTGTTAAAGTTTTCAAAATGTTTTTCTTGCAACTATGCTGCAATTCTATTATATCTAACTGCACTACATATCCAGCACAAAGCAGCACTTTGTTGCTCAAGAGCAGAAAAAATGTATGGAAATCGTTTTATTTCTAATTTATTAGAAATTAATAATAAAGTTAATTTAAAATTTTAGTTTCATTTAAAATAATTCAATAAACTAAAAAACAGTTTATTATTTAAATCGCGCATGCTTTCGGATTGCAAAGGCGAGAAGGCGTTCCTTCAGCCTTGCGCTAATCTCACGCCAGAACGCAACAGCATCCCTGAACCACGGCCCCATCTTCTCCACTACGTACGTACACCAAAAATTAATATTTGTCTTTTATGCCCTTATATTTAAAGCGTTTTAAACGCACGACTGACTCTGCACCGGCACCAGCCCAGCCACTTTGTGGCAGGCAACAACATGGGAACCACAAAGTGTGTCACCACAGGTAGCGTCCCAGACCAATGCTCGACAGGGATATTGGCCAAAGGACGCGACCAGTAAATGATAGGTATTTGATCTATTAGCCGAGTGGTTAAAGATAAAGACCCTAACTGCGGAATCAAGGGTTGCGGATTCGATTCCCGCCCGGGACAAATATTTGTGTGCTTGAACATATTTTGTATTTGTTTCGTGTCTGGGTGTAAAAGTATCATAAATGTATATATTATAGAGGATATTTAAATATGTACACACCGGGTCACTTTCACTACTCTCATACAAAAATCCAAGTTAATTGAGAGGCATCTTAGTATAGTACTTCGCAAGAGAATTTCCGTGAAGATAAACGTAGATTTAATGGATTATTATTTACAATTACTTATTTCCTAAAAAGTAAACGAAAGATTTTTTTCTGGATAAATAATAAATAAAGATGTAATACAAATAAAACTAGGTAATGGTTATAGAGAGACAAAAGCCGTGGGTGTCACCATTGTGTCCGCCACCCACGCAACTCGCAGACATGGGTGCAGGAGTCAATCATACCAGCAACACGAATGAGCTGTATCGCTGCATGCAGTTACAGCTAGTTTAATAAAATTTAAGAAAACAATTTAGGTTGTACTCTTTTTCAAATGAAGTGCCCATAAATCAATAGAAATTTAAATATATAAATTATATAAAAGTACTGGTGATAAAGGTCCAGTTTGAATTTTTGACTGGCTTGCAAGCTTTTTGGGTTGGGGAAAAAGTCTTTTCGTAGTTTATATACAAATTCAAGGCGTTTTTTCGTAGTTTAATTATATTTCATTAAAATAAACATAAGGTAAACTAGCTTTCCGCCCGCGGCTTCGCCGCGTAGACTACACAGTTGTACAGGATCATCTAAAGGGACGCGACGCTCCAGGACGTTGTGAAACTTTCTAGAACATTCTGAAACTTAACTATCTAAGAAATCTCTATACCTAATTTTAACAAAATCCACTTAGCCATTTTAACATGAATAATAACTACCCCACAGGTCGGTGCCAAAATCGGTCAACCATTTTGGAGATTAACCGGAACAGACTAACTGGCACCACGATTTTTCATATAAACAAAAAAATTGCTTGTCACTTCTGACAACGCCCTCTTTATGTTTGCAAAATTTCATTAAAATCCGATCAGCCTTTTCGGCGATTAGCCCGAGCAAACATATACACAAACACACAGCCAAAAATCAACCTATGTCTAACCGAGTGCCTGATCAGGAGTGCCTGATAACCACCGTTTTACGTCTGCAAAGATTCATTGAAATGGTTTAATTGTTTTGGTGATTAGCTAGAACCAACAGACAGACAAACAAACACACGGAGGAAAGTAGCCTATATCATTCCTGATAATCCTGATAACCTATTTTTAATATCTGCAAAGTTCAAATAAAATAGATTTAACTTTTTAGGAGTTTAGCTCGAACAGACAGATATACAGACAGACAAAAAGTAGCGCATGTCACTTTTCACACCTTTCTTCTTACGTCCGCGAAGTTTTAATAAAATCGGTTTGGCTGTTTCGGAGATTAACTCGAATAGACAGACAGACACCAAGTAGCCTATGTCACCCCCGATAATACCCTCTGTATGTGTGCTAAGTTTAATTTAAGCCGTTTCGGAGATTAGGACAGACAGACACTAAGGTTTTATTGTCTGTCTTGTATACCTACTTGTAGGTAGTGACACGATCCCGTTGCTGTAGCATTTTTTAAGTTTGTGGTTAAAAATGTGACAAGTAGTTTTGAGAGTCTTCTCTTGATGTTAATCTTACACTACCTAAAAAATTCTGAAGAGACCGAAACAAGTGGAAATCTATAGGTGCGAAATCAGGGCTTTATTGGATTAATTAACAGTTTCCAGCCAAACTTTCTCAATATTTGCTGAGTGGCTAAATATGAGTGTGGTCTGGCGTTATCATGATGAAAGCGTTATTTTATAAAAGCTCATCATGAACGATGTCCTTTCGATCCCACCATACATTCAACATAACTTTATTGCGCGTTAACCCGCGTTAATTTCGCCGCAATCTGTGGAACTTGGCTGCACTTTGACAGTCATTTAAAAACACTAAAAGCAGTAGTCAAACGTCATATTTTATGTAATAAATACTAATTTGGAAAATTTCTGTTTGAAATGAAGCCTCAATTAATATATACGTAGGTATATATATTTCATATTTTAAGAACTATACCTACTTCTGAGATTTAAGCGCTGGTGAAATTTAAATTTTTACCTAGTAGGTAGGTACATTGATTTTTAAATGAAAGCTTGTTTTTAAAAAGGATACGTAAGTTTTTTTCAAAATTGTAATAAGTAGCCGTACACACATATAGAGCAATTACAAATATCTATAAATGTGCTGAGTATCAGTACCTAATTCTAATACTGTCTAAATAAAATTTCTGTAAAATATACACAGACAGACGTTCATAGAGAATTAAACTACGTGCGTTCTTTGTTGGCATATATAGCCCTAAAATTTATCCATGTTACATTTTGAAAACATAGAGTAAATAAATCTGACAATACACAGAAAAATAAATTTAATCCGTGTTTCTCGGCCTATTTCTACTAATTTGCCTACTAACAGTTTGTAAATATTTATTTGTAGCTGAAAATTTCTTATCTTTCTTGACACAAAAACCTCGTAAAACGTTATCTGGACGTACGTACATTGTTTCGGTAGCCGTAAAGCATTATGTTGCATTCTGGATCTGGACATAATAGTAGAGACCTAGCAGCCGCATCAGTTCCTATTTTCTTGAGGTCATCACGTTTGTGGTTTTACTCAGTAGCTAGCTAAGGGCTGGCCTGGCAGGCGTAGCGGCGCAGTTTAACGCCTTCCGTTGTACGAAACGCACGCATGGACTGAGCCATGTGAATGCGAAACGTCGTAACTCGTGTTTAAAAATTTCGTGACTTCAAACCTTCTTTCCCGCGCAGGAATAAGCAAGTTCTCGAGGTTACCGGACCCCTATGCATCGCGACCAGGTTTATATTTTTAGTACAAGCTTTTGCGAAACTGGTTTTAAGTCGCGAAAGTGCTTGCTGCTAGATGACAAGTATATATGCACACTTTCCGATAATTCATGCATAAAAAATATTTGATATTGAATGCAAATGAATTAAAATTAAGACAACCTTACTCAAATTTAATTAATATTACTTTGACCTATTATTATACATTTTTACATGGATCTTATCATTCACGTGTTTATGAATTTATTTAGAAATTATAAACAATGCAACAATATTTTATTGTGTCCTAAATTATTTCTTTCTTTCTAAACAGATCAGAATGGCTCAGCTTCAGTTCATAATTTTGGCGATTTTTGCTCTGGGTATGTACCTACCTACTTATTTATTTTAATATATTAGGTAGCTAACCTACTTGTATTTAATTGTTACCCCTAAGATTAAGTAAGAGTATAATGAAAATTCACTAATTCCTAATTAAATCATTTATTATTAATACGAAGTTGTTAGGTTTCCGTACCTAAAAAGGAAAAAAGGAACCTATATGGGATCCCTTTGGTGTCCGTCTGTTTGTCTGTCGGTCTGTCAAGACCCTTTTTTCTCGGGAACGTGTTGAGGTATGAATTTCAAATTAATATCTAGTACTTTAATTCTACGGTCTCTTAGAGCTGTAACAAATCAAGCTACCTACTAAGTCAACACAATCAAAAAATATTTTAACACTCGCAAATAAATCAAAACCTATATGGTACTTCCCGTTGACCTAGAATCATGAAAAGTAAGAAGCAAGTCTTACAACACAAATAAAGGAGTTAATTAGAAAACGGTTATTTTGTAGTTATTTTATAAAAAAAATTATGTTAGTACTTACGTACGATTTAGCATTTTTACATTGAAATATGCGTTTACGTGGCGATTAGCGATAAACATACGTTTATAAGTTCGAAACACTTAAGGCGTGGATCCGTCTCGCACTTGGCCGGTATTTGATAATAGGCCATAGTTTTACCACATGAATGTTTTATTCGTGTATATTTTCTGTAACTGTTGTCGTCTTCGCTTTAATTATTTTCTTTATTTTTTAACAATGTTTAAATACCGTGATTCGTTATCAATTACAAATATTAAGGAATATTTACCTATCCATACATTATCATACATACAGAATCATCAAAGTAGGGCAATCGAATTTCCGAGCAAAATGACAGTTTTTGTTATTTCCTCAGAATACGTTATTTCATTATTGTTAAATCTTTTAATGTGAAAAAGCTCCCATACGGAGGTCGTGTCATAGTTAGCAAAGAACGCTTCTTTTCTCGCTATAAAAATTACGTATATTTGTAATAACTCTAGGTTAGTTCCACTAAGTTGTGCATATTTTCAAAATAGACAAGTGTCCTATTACCTGTTAGTGTAGTTACGCCATCGTACACTTACGTCATCGAATGGTGAGGGGGGGGGGTCTAAGAAGGGCCTCGAAATATACTCCACGCAACCAAAGAAGTAATCATAACTCCGCAACGGAAAAACATCAAGTGGCGTATACTAAGTCTATGACGTACTATATTTTTTGCTCAAATTTTCGTGGTCACGATGCGGTATCTCTATGTACTTAAATAAATACATACATGTATCTTTATTTATAATTTATCTAAGTAATAGACTGACAGACACAAACATTACGAACCATTCTTATATTATTATATGGCGTGTTAATTATATATTAATCTTTTTTATTAGTACGAACATGTTTGAATATCAATCGATTAAAGAAAAAAATCTTATACGGTAACCGGAAACTGTCCGAGTCGGCGTGTAGGTGTGAGTCATTCACCTTAAGATTACGATTTGTTAAATGAAACTTATACGGAAATTATATTCCTAAAATGTAAAATTACTATGATGATCTCAGCGTATCTATACTAAAACGTCTGTCGTAACTAATGCCCCGTAACATCCGTAGCGAGAAATAATTTGCATATTATGACGTGTCGAATCGATTTGTAATACTTTTCGTACTATGAATCGAGATCGTCCGCTTACATTTTTTAATTTAATCATTCCGCGTCGATTAATTTCATATTTTCGTGGGCGGAACAACATTGTGAATCTAAGAAAGTAATTTTTTAGGTCCCTAGAGACAAGCTCTATGTTATCGTTATGAGAATATACAAATAGATGTGATTTAAAAATAAATCGTCACTTGGTTGTGGTCAGGGATTGTAGATAGTTAATACCAACACCACCTTAGGTAATCATTTGTGTTAAAGTTCACATTTGAATAAGTGCATAATTTTTTTTTTAACTCCACTTATTTATCACTCCCATTTCCTTTACTAAAAAAGGTCCGATAACAACTGAAATCATTGATATAATGTGTAATAAATAATATATACCTACCAAAGATATATACCTATATTACAATAAAGACGAATTACACTTTTTTTTCAACCACAGATATATGATATTAATTAACTCAATTGAATTGTTTTTTTTTTACTATGTCTTGTCTATAACTGTCCTGTTATTTTTTTTTGTCCTTTTCGATCAGCATCACTTCACTTGGTATTTAAACCATAAAATAAGAAAATATTGTACCTAATTGAGGGATAAACGAAATTGTAAGATTTTTCGTTAGTAACTACGTATGTTTTATAAATTGTTATGTAAATGTAGTAATTAACTTTATAAATTTTTTAATTTTATGGCAATCACATCAATATTTTAACATTTTAAGTAGCTTCATATTACTAATAGTCATAAACCTCCAAGTCGATACATCTGTATCACTTGATGTGTCATTTGTATAAAATAAACATTGCCACCTGGAAGTTTACGTAATAAAGAGAAATATATATTATTTCTCATCATTGAAATGTACATCGAATGTACAAATCGAGAAAAGGTCGTTTTTATTGCAACTGCACGCGGAAGTTAAATTGCTTGTAAATCTTGTAATGTACTTACCTAGTTCCGGCATGTGGCGTGCTGAGATTGAAGAAAAAAGAATCAAACGACGCAGAAACCGTGCAAGTGCCATTAAGACCCGGGTCTCTATTTTGTCTCAGTTTCAAAATCAAAGGTTTTCAAGCGTTTGTTTTCGACATTACTCTTATGAAAACATTATTATCTTATGCTCAAATGTTTATTTGCACGTAACCAAAACCCAAACACGCGTTTTTAACATTTTTGTCTTTGTGTCTATCTGTCTGTTTGTTAACCCAATACTAATAATAATACGTGGGATATCCCACACAGCGCCATCTAGTCCCAAAGTAAGCAAGTATTATGCTTGTGTAATGAGTTACTAGACAACTGATATACATTCCTACTTAAATATTCTTTTTTTTAATGATTTACTTACACATATATAAATATTTTATACTCAGACCCCGAACGAAATAAACATTTTCATGCAAACAAAAATTTACACCGGTCGGGAATCGAACCCGCTACCTAAGTCTCCGCAGTTAGGATCTCTAACCACTCGGCCAATCGGTCGACCGATCTAATCCCAGAAACGACTGAACTAATTTAGTCGGAATGGATCTCCCTTTTACCCTATTAAGAAATGATGAAGTTCAATTAAGTTAAATGCAGACATACTACAGACCACGCGGGTGAAACCGCGGGCGGTCGCTAGTTCTTTATTATGCTCATGAAGTTTAGATTATTTTGTAGGTCCCTTTTTTGAGGGTGTAAACAAACACTTACGAACTGTTGGTCCCACTGCTTGGTTCCACCACCAATGCAGTGGGTCCAGCAGAATTTTCAAATCCTCGTGGTTCCATCAATGAAGTGTACAGATTCTACTCCCGTTATATGATACTCCCGTTCTCCGCAACTATTAAAATTGAGTACAGTGAGAAAGTTTATGTAGTGCCCAAATGATAAGTGATATGTTAGACACACATTCATCTATTTCAATTATAACACATATATCATTTATTTATTTATTAATTATTATTGTTAAAAATTTATTGTTAAAAAAAATATCTTTTACATTAATTTTTTTTAACAAAGAGCTCAAATGGAAATGATTAAATTAAATGCAATCATCATCATCATCATCATCATCAGCCCATTTTTACCCCACTGCAGGGGCTTAGGCCTCCCCCAGGGTGAGGAGGGGGGCTTGGAGCTTAAGTCGACCACGCTGCTCCACTGCGGGTTGGGAACTGTAACGACCGCCATCTATTGACAGCGTCCGGGACCGACTGCTTAACGTGCCCTCCGAAGCACGGTGTCAGTGATATTGTGTACTTAAGTCAGAAAAACTCATTGGTACACGCCCGGATTCGAACCATGGCCTTATAAATTTGAGACAGGTTCGTTGCGCTCTGGGCTATCACGACACGAATTAAATGCAATAACTGTTACTATCAACCTACTAAATTAAAATTAAAATAAAAAGATCGTCAATAACGTTTAATGGAATTATAAAAAAAATGTGCGCTAGGACACGTAGTAGAAGTGAAACTTCAACGGACAAGTGGGAAAATACGAAAAGCAACGGACAAATGGAACAAGTGAAAAAACGAATGGCAACAAAATTTTTAATATATATAGTAAATTTTTAATATCTATAGTTTCACTTCAAAATATATACCACGGTATCACTGTTAATTAGAATTTTTTTTTTACATTTTTTAGATTTTTATCAACATACAGTAATTTTCCTTGGAAAAATGCCCACATAACCCCAGGTTTTTATTAGATATTCTTTGTTAATTCCGAAACAAAAAAAAATTATAGCCGCACGTAATACAATAAATGCTGTGTTGCCCTTCGAATCATGTTGGGGTCAAATTTTATTTAATTTGCAAGGCACATCACGCATTCTTCCACCTCATAGCAAAATAAATGTTGGGGATATATATATTAATTTTAATTATGGATAGACGTAGAGTAACAAACAATGACAATGTATTAATCACTTTTAGTGAAAGAATTACAAATATTTAGAGTGTTTCTTGTACAAATATTCCTGGAGAATTTTAAACTCTACTAACCCAAGTAATAATAATCGCAATCAAAAAGGCATTGGTAAAAAAAATTTGCGTTTATCCCAAAAATATGTAGATATATTTCATAGTGTAATATTTTTGTGTTCAGTCACAGTGTCTAAATAATGATACCACATAAGTAGAGTCACGATAAGGTAACGACATCACACAAGTGGTCACAAAGTTAAACGCATGTTTAAATGTGGAAATATACGTATTACTCACGTTATCTATACAAATGCATGAGTCGTCACGGTCATCTTCTCTATAACCGACGAAAAAAGAAGGAGGTTCTCAATATATTTTATTTTGTGTGTTTCAGGCGTGGTTCAGGTATGACTTTAAATGTAGTCCGACTTGGTTTGTTTTTTTTATTAAATAGTTGCCACCATCTGGGTAAATCAGCCACTCATTACGGCTAGCCTGTTCATTAAATGTTAGATTCGCTTTAATTGTGGAAATTAAGTGACAAAGGGTGTGATGCGGAGTGATTCTGAACTAGCGCTATATATAACATGGGTGATATTTAAAACTATATAACTCGGGTGGAAAGCTAATTTTCCTAACAATATTTGGAACATATAAAAGCAATAACATATATAACACTTACTTTCGGCGAAAATAATCGTTTTTAAATTCGACTTTTAGCAACATTAAAACAGATTTTTCGCTTTATCGCTCGCGATGGTTAAACGATACTTCTGATTTCCATAAAAAAAATATTTGACCACATTTAAAAAACTATACTTTGTAGTATCTATTTTACCATCTTTATGAGTAAAGTAGATCATGAAATTGTCGTTAAATTTATGAAAATGCGTTTAACTTATCACGGAACGGTTCTAATTTAGTTTTTGATTTTTGTTATATAATTATATATGCGCGCGCAAGATTTGAAAACCACAATTGAAACTGTTTCGTATTAGAAAGCAAAAAAACATATTTTATAAATTTAACGATAATTTTATGATACACTTAACTGTAACTTACTTATATAGTAAAATAAAGACATTTTAACCTAAACAGTTTTTCGGAAATTATAAAATCAGCCAGGATAATGACAACCTATATAACCAAATAATAATAATAATAACACACACAATCACAACAACGTCTAGGCCCCAAACTAAACATTAGCTTGTGTTTTGGGCACCAAGCGAAGACACCACATACATATAACAACCAAGACCCGGTACCAGTATCAATATTCATCATAAAAATACTGACCCGACCTGGGATTGGAACCCGGGACCTCCAGCTTCGTAGGCAGGGTCGCTACCCCCTAGGTTAAGCGGTCGTCAAACAACAACAATAACAACAAACAACAACATAGTGTAGTACATAGTGACTATGAAAAAAAAGAGTGTTAAGATCGTTAAGATTGTGGACGTAATATGATTAAATCTGTGTATTTATGGGAGAGTCGTCACACACTTTTGTCTATGGTGAATGGTGATGCCCCATCCACATAATAAATGACGACCGCTTAGCCTAGTGGGTAGCGACCCTGCCTACGAAGCTGGAGGTTCCGGGTTCGAATCCCAGGTCGGGTCAGTATTTATATGTTGAATATTGATACTGGTACCGGGTCTTGGTTGTTATATGTATGTGGTGTCTTCGCTTGGTACCCAAAACACAAGCTAATGTTTAGTTTGGGGCTTAAACGTTGTTGTGATGTATACGTTATTATTATTATTATTATTATTATATATCTATATCTTGTCATTAGATGATCTCCATTCTGTAAATTTTTACTTCATGGCTACGTTAAATACATTGAAAGTTCGCTAAATGGTATGTACCACAAATTCGACATGTAACATCATTGTCATGTCGGTAATGTGTTTACAATAATTATGACTGTAAAAAGTTGTGTACACTGTCCAAATTTAAAATACCGTTAAAGTAATATTAGCTTAAACCTGAAGTGTGTCTGGGTTGGGTTGACCCACTGACTGCCAGTCGAGAACCACTTCGTTCGAAGAGGTGTGGTTTCATGTAGATACGAAACGTATTAGCAAAACACATTTTAAAATATTTGTCTTTTTTGTTCCTCAAATTACCAAAAGAATATCAGGTATTTAGTTACTGCCTCAACTTACTGTCTTGAAACGTATTTTTACCAAAAAATTTATTTATATTTAAAACCATCGATGATAAACTACTAATTCTTAAGAAAATATATGTGAACTCTTAACTTCCTTATTTGATATGGAAAGTAATACTTTTATAATACTTTACAAGTGTATGTGTGATAAAAGATCGGGTTAAAAATGTATCAACCATGACGGAAGTGGTCCCGCTGGTCATTGCTTATTGAATACTTACAAAGTTATCCCTTCCACATTTTATTGGCTTCGTGCGTAATGTAAAAGTTTTATTTACTGTAGGTATATGAGTATATTAACAAATAAATAAAACCTAACTACTACAACTAACTAACTAACTAACAAACAAACACGTGTTTGGGTTTATTTTTATTTAGTAATTTTATTTATTTGTATAAGTGGATTAAAAACGTTGAAACATGTTTGAGATTTGTTATATTTTTTAAGGTTCCGTACCTCAAAAGGAATAAAAATCGGAACCCTTATAGGATCACTTTGTTGTCCGTCTGTCTGTATGTCAAGACCATTTTTCTCAGGAACGCGTGGAGGTATCAAACTGAAATTCATATCAGATCTACTGTCCGTTAGAGCTGTAAAAAATCAAACTTCTAAGCCAACGCAATCAAAGGATACAGCTGTTTATGCTGCAAATTTTCTATACTCGCAAGGGAATCAAAACCTACAGGGTATTTCCCGTAAACTCGGAATCTTGAAATTTGGTACGAAGCAACGTCTTACTTACGTACTTAGCACAGATAAAGGAAAAATTGCGAAAAGCATAAATTTTTAGTAACATCATTATAATAAAAATATTTTTAATAATTTTAAACTTACTACCACTTTCCTCATGAACGCGTAGAGCTACAGTTACAATCAAACTTTATGGCGGATGTGAATATGGGCACAAGTCGCTTCGCAGTAACCAGTTTTAGGTGTAGCGAGACGCAGTGGAGCGAGGGGCATATGACTGTACCTGCGCAAACACGCATAAAGCGTTGTATTCCGATCCGCCATAAAGTTTGAGGCGAACTATATTGAATTGAAATTCATATCAAATACTCAGGTCTATAATACCTTTAACCTGTAACAAAATCAAACTTCTATGTCGACGCAATCAAAAGAAACAGCAATTTAAGCAGCATATTTTGAAACTCGCAACTACTCGCAAGGGAATCAAAACCTTTAGGTTATCCTTTAGGATACTTCCAATCGACCTAGAATCTTGAAATTTGACATGAAGCAACATTTTATAGCATTTAAAGGAAAAATTTCGAAAACCTTAAATTTTTAGTTACATCACATAATTTTTTTTAAATAATTATAAACTTATTACCCTTTTCCTCGTGTTATTTATATTGTACAGTGGTATGGAACCCTTCGTGTGCGAGTCCTACTTGCACTTGGCCGGTTTTTTATTAGTTTTTATTAAGACTGGGGCCATGAGCCCAAAATTTTACTTGTTAAAACCACGTTAGTTAGTTAGTTCCACCGTCCACGTGGAGACGTGCGTATAGTTCCAAACTTTATGGCGGATCGGAATACAACTCTATAGGCATGCTTGCGCAAGTTCAGTCATATGTCCCTCGCTCCACTGCATCCCGCTCCACCTATAATTGGTTACTGCGACTCGACTTGTGCCTATGTTCACATCCGCCATAAAGGTTGATTGGAACTATACCTATTAGAAAATCTTACTGGACCCACTAGTGGAACCAAGCAGCAAAATTAGTTACATTTGTTTAAGAGCTTAGTTATATTAACACCAAAAGGTCTATTATTCGCTTTTCACTTCATTTTTTCCCCGATTTAATTCGTGACTTAATTTTTCATTACCTAAAACTTTTTGTTTTGAAATATGGACTTCCTTCGACTATTTTTCGTCTCTATCATCAGACCTTCGATGACAGTCATAACCCAGTTAGGTGTAAAGTTCTCAAGTTGTCAAGATGAATGAAATAAGCATAAATACGGTAGCTGCTGTAGACAGTTGAGGAGTCCCCTCGTCTGTCTTCCGTCGTCGTCATCAGATCGACTATACTCCAGGGCTTCAAGGTCTCCAATGTTTTAGTGTCATCATAACTACATACGTATATGCTAAATTACAACAGAATAGTTGATAGGTGAAAATTCAGTACCTACCTAGTTAAACTACCCTGACGAATTAATGTTTATTGGACTAACTTTGAAGTAGGTATGTCCTAATTAATAAAAAAAAAAACATCCAAATCGAACCACGCTGTAAAAACTTTCCCTATTTTTCTACTCCTAAGGGTGGATTTTTTTTCAATTGAAATAAGACCAACTTGGAGGTATATATACCAATGGAGTATATGTCCAATGAAAAAATACCAAACCGGATTACATTGTAAAAATTAAATTATGCCTTAACACACATTAAAACGTATATATCCATATCAACCCATTATGCCCCACTACAGGGGCTTAAGCCTCCCCACGGAATGATGGGGCTTGGGACTTAATCCACCTTGAAGAATAAACACTGGTGTTGCGACATATCTCTCTTTAATACGAGCGAGAACCCCCAGACTAAAGTATGACTAAACTTTTCACTTTCTGAGGTCGACACTCGTTTCAGGTTTTCGATCGTGCTTTACCGTGAAATTATAATCGGTTTTGGATCGTAGTTCAACACGAAAGTCGAAGCCTAGATCTACAAAAGCGGAATATTTACAAAATGTAAATAAGCTGCAAGTACTGTTACTTCATAAAAAGTTGAAGACGTGGCTTATGCAATAATAATTGCAGACTTGCGTATATTCGGCGCATTTACTGCATGAACACAAAACACACTTGATGGTCATTGTACCGAACACGCCTAATCTTGTAGGTGCCTAAGGTCGCGTAAATCTCCGCTGATACGGATGGATGATGAGTCCATATTACTAACTAACTTTAATTAGTTCGTGCGAATGCGCTTGTTTTTTTTTGTTTCTCGGAACAAGAGAATGTTTTCCCAGACAACACCCGGACCATGACGATCTGCGGGTAGTGGGGGGCTGAAACCCCCTAAACTCCTCTCCCTGACTTCTTACTGTTAGCCACGGGGCTTTCACAGCGTAAACGGGCGCTTTGGGGCGAGCACAAAGTTCGAGCCTGCGCGTGTAAACGAGTTTGGTTACAACGAAACGTGCTCTGTAGCTTGATTTTTCTTACAGTATCTAAGCAAACGGGCAGTTGAGATGAGGAGCGAAAATACATTACTTTAATGTAGTCATTCAACCGTGAATTTTAGCAATAACATTTTCTAAATTAATTTATTAGAATTTGCAGCTCGTGTGTCAGCTCATAAGACACATTTGTATATATTCTTATTCCAAGGGAAAAAGGTACTGTACCTTAATATTTATACTGTGGAAATAATAGTGTACCGTGTGCGGATGTCTAGGAGCGTGTTTCGCGATCGGTGACCCCACTCGTGAGACCTTTGCAGTCACGGACCGTGTGCAATGGTACATTGTAAGCCATGTTCTTTTTCAACTAAGGCCGCATAAAAAACAGGAAATTCTCTTAATTAGCAACATGTAGTAGATATAATTAAAAAATACTTTATACTGTAGGTACTTATCGAGAATATTGATGTTCGCTGCCTGCGGCTCCATCTGTTTCATTTGATTACCAGAACAATTTCGCTAGCTTTCTATTTTGATGGATGTAGTTTTAAGCACAGTTAACTCCATAGGGTTGTAGATGATTAGGATCTATTGTACTCTTTGCGCACGTCCGCCATATTTCCTGGCGCAACGTTTCTGTGAAATTATTTTATTGCTACGTTTTTGTAACTAACTTCAGAACCGCACATATATAGTGTACGATATGTACTGCACTTTATGTAGGTGATTTCCATTTATGTTTCCAGATATTCATTCGTATCAAGCTACAGAAGATACTACTCTACCGAGTTTAATAGCTGAAATCCAAGAAAACAGTAGATATAAGAATTTGGAAGCCAATGCTACTTTGCTCAAATTACTAGTCGACAAAAAGGATGGAGTTAGCACGTAAGTAAACGATCCGACATTAGGATCCAATATTTTAACAATGGATGACTTGCTGTAAAAGACAGCGACGAAGTTTTCTTGTTCTTCCAACCTCCTTGATTAGAAATACTGGCAATACGATTACCTATTCAATAGGTGTAATACTCTTCACAATTTAAGTAGAAATAAAATTAAACCTAAGAGTAATAATATGAGAGGTGGAAAAAAAATTTCCGTTTCATACAGGAATAAATAAAAATAGAATTGACTAAGAAAAAAATATTAGTTTTAAATATTACCTCGGGTAAAGAAAAATGTAAAATAAGGCCCCTTACTTTAGTCTGTGATACTTATGAAATTTTTGAATGTGTAGGTATATAAGTATGACACCAGTCTTTGCATGTTTAGTAAATACTTTAATGTTTTAAAATGATATTATTGGTTGTTACAATGGCTATTGAAATATCTTGAAGCTACTGAAATTGGAACAATCGATAAATATCAGTTGAAAACTGTAAAAGCTTTTTTAGAATAGTTCTCAATGTTTTATTAATGGATATCTAGAATAAAAATTGTAAAGTGGTGTCATCTATCTTCAAAAAGTCGTACTAGACAGGCTGCGTTGCACCTATAGACGCCATTAATAGATTAACAGTTACCTAATAATACCATAGTAACGAAATTCTGGTAATAATACACACCAATATATATCCAAGACAACGTTATATCGCATTCTATCGTTGCTATATTACATTAAATTGTATCATAATAAAATTTTGATCCAATTGCAGTATGTGCAACCTATTCGTGCGAGTCTGATGTACCTACGATGCGTATGCTCAATTCTCGCGGGTCCACCATACTTCCCGCTGCAACTCTTCTATGATATTATGTTACTGCATCGTCTTTGTGCCTAACTTCAGAGCCACACAAATCAGTTACTTAAATTTTATTGTACTAATGGTCGTTTTTCGGGCCTATGGCCACGTCCTTCGGAACCATAATTCGGAGCCATAATTAAATATTGATAAACCAATGAAAAACGTAATTACATAATAGAATCTTATCAGCTAAGTAATTTATTTTTAATTATTTAGTTCAGAAATATTCGACATGCTACACTCGCGGGACGACCAACCTGAGCACGTAGACTTGCCGCCATTCCCGCAGGACGACGAGGTCGCCGCTGAAGACGTTCCTTTAACACCAGACGGTCAAGCTGAATATTTACAAGGTTTGTACAAATCCAGAGCACATTTATACAGTTGCTGATAAAGATTACACAACTATAACAAATTTGAAAATTTCAAGCGTCTGGTCCACCTAACCCCTCACATGCGCTTTTAGTCGCTGGTATTCTCATGTATCAGAGACGTTTGACGTTAAAATTCAAAGGATACCTGCTCGTACCTACTATATTTTACTCACATTTTCATGCTCACGTCGCGGTATCTTGGTATACATCTATGATTAAAATAATATTACGGTTAAAAAAGCTATAATAATAAGGCTTTTTTTTCTGTCTTTATGGGAAATGCTAACAGGGAATTTCTTTCTCAGGGGAGAACATTGAAAATAAAATAAAAATATCCATGTTGTGTTTTCTTTCATAGTTTGTAGTGAATATTTATTTAAGAGTTTGCAAGTCACCTATCCAGTAGTGGCCACACACGTAAGCTAAATTCTCAGTAAACCCACTAATTAACAACTCGACTCAATGAGACCACAGTTAAGTGTCCAGTCTGACCCAACTTTGGATTAATATTATTTTTTACAAAACAAACCTATACAAACCGTTATTCTTCCTGCATCTATTAAGTATCTTATGCATACATCTATACTAATATTATAAAGCTGAAGAGTTTGTTTGTTTGAACGCGCAAATCTCAAAAACTACTGGTTCGAATTGAGAAATTCTTTTTGTGTTGGATAGTCCATTTATTGAGGAAAGCTATAAGCTATATTTTCCGTTTGTTTGTTTGATCGCGCTAATCTCAGGAACTACTGGTTCGAATTGAGAAATTCTTTTTTGTGTTGGATAGTCCATTTATTGAGGAAGGTTATAGGCTATTATTACATCACGCTACGACCAATAGGAGCGGAGCATCAATGAAAAATATTGCAAACACGGGAAAAATTATTCTTGTTGAGAGCTTCTGTTACGTGCGCTGCGTAAACGGTTGATGTTAAGCAAAAATCATGTATTACGGAATTGTTCCCCTTTAAAAGTTCTAACCAAAAGTCTGCTACAGCATAATAATATGTGTCTTTCAAGGTTGACTTACTATAACGTTTTGTATGGCAATCACATTTGTTGCTAGACGCGCCAGAGAATTTATTTGTTTGGATGATGACGATGATAGCATAGTGTAAGTGCGCTTTATGGTTGGACTAGCGACCCGACCCGACCCGACTTCGAACAAGTGTAATGTACTAATGCGTGGAACGGGAAGAGGAACGTTTCCGTAGCCCACCCGGGCGAAGCTGGGTACGACCGCTAGTTTTACAATATATTTTCTTTGTACTCGTATGTCGATTAATATAAATTATTGAATATTGTATGCAGGAGCAGAGCAGTTGGTGAGAAAAGACTCACCATCAGCGAGGGTCGAACAAGGCGATGGTTCGACTATTGAACCCTTCGGTCTAGCCGCTGGAATCATGGTTGGAGCCACCTGCGCTGTCGTGGGTACTGCATACATCGCACTGCTTGTCTGGAGACGGATAGAACTGTTAATATTGCGTTATTTATTTGTACTTTAAGATTTTTTAATGTTTCATATCTATTAATGAAATACGGCACCTATATAAGATCACTGTTTTGATCCGTTTTTCTTCTGTCACAGTACGTTACGAGTTTAATACAAATATGTAATCTGGCATCATGTTAGAACTTGATGATGCGCACATATTTTAAAAATCAAAGACTATGACATATGACCACAAGATGACCACTATTTAAAATATGTGGTCAACTTGTGGTCAATTTGAAATATCGTTTGGAAGCAATTTTTAAGGGCGAATCGGACTTGCGTTCTGAGCGTTCCATACAGTTCCGAGTGTAAACTTCACAAAAACGCATATTTCAATTTAAAAATATCAGCTTTTTTTTATGTGACTGCATAGCTACGAAATAACAGTGTTCGGATTTATTCCTTTACTTGTACTGCAGGTACAAGATCTTGCTTCTTGCCTTTTATAATTCTAGGTCAGCGGGTAGTACCTACCTACTATTTAGGTTTCGGCATAATTTCGGTTTACTTGCGAGCGTCCAAATATACGGCATAAAAGGCCCTATTTTTTTATTGGGTTGACGCTAGGTTTTTTTATTATTATTGCCAATTAAGGATTCAAGACTTAAGCAATATATTTAAATTTCAACTTGATACCTCTACGCATTCCTGAGTAAAAGGGTCTTAGACAGACAGACAGATAGTCAACGAAGTGAAGGGTTTCCTTTTTCCTATTGAGGTACGGATCCCTAAAAAACAATAAAAAAATATCTGATGTATACAGGATGACGGGAACTTATGATAGGTACCGCCCCCAAGGGCTCTACTTATAGGCTCCAGTTCTGAGGTACTTATAGGTTTACGTGAAATCCGACACCCTATTACCCCTTTGAATATACTTGTTTCTGCTCTGTGCTTTTGAGCAAGGCTACAGACAAGGCAGGGTATAGTTTGGGCCGTTGTGTCACGGTGGGAAACCACAAACAAAGGAACTTACTTGCAGGTGCATTTACGTCGGAAAAATAAAATTATGATAAGTACCTATAATGTCTTTTAACGTGACCGACTCCCCACTCACTGCATGCTATTCGACCATAAAAAGGAACATTATATGAACAATAAAATTTTAGTGGATGCTCATCGAAATGAAGGTAATACTTTCATTTTATAATGTCTGGATGGATAGAGATCGGCGTTAAAAAAACGTAGATAAAAATATCCCTTAACTGTATTGTTCGATTATAATTCACGTACAAAGTGACGGTTTGTGCATATGGTGAGTATAGCGAATGTAGCGAGAATATGTTGTCTGATGAGTCACACACACAAGTATGTAAAGGTTTGTCTGTCATTTTGTTAACATTGTTTTGCGAGGATCCATCCAGACATTATATTATAATCAAAGGGTGAATCGTAAAGGATGTTGAAATAGGTACCATGGGTCCGGTTATAGTATTTGTAGGGTTCCTCAACTACGCAAAGGGTACCAACGGTAACCCTATTACTGAAACTCTGCTGTCCGTCCGTCCGTCTGTTACAAGGCTGTATCGTCTGAACCGTAACAGGTAGACACTTGAAATTTTCAGTGTGTATTACTATGGCCGCTATGACAACCAATAATAATAATAAAATAAAATTTAATAGCAAAGGGGGCCCCTATACAAGAAATGCGTTTTTTTCACCGTTTTTGGTGATTGCTAATTATGAGATCATTGCTTCCACTTGAAATTTTCATAGTTTGTATTAATGGCCGCTATAATAAAAAACAATAAAAATAAAATAAAGTTAAAAATTAAAGGGGATCCCCAGCTATACACGGAACGTGTTTTCTTTTTTGCGGTCTTGGTGATTGTGAGATCATTGCTTAGACTTGTAATTTTCATGAAGTATGTACCTACTACTATTGCTACTACAACAACAAATAGTAAAAATAAAATAAAGTTAAAAATTAAAGGGGGTCCCTATATAAGATACGTGTATTTTTTTTTCGATGTTCTTGGTGGTTATGAGATCATTGCTCAGTTGAAATTTTCATGAAGTATCTACTTACTTCTATGGGGGCGCTATAACAACAATTAGTAAAAATTAAAGGGGGTTCCCACAGATACGAAACGTGTTTTTTTTTATATTGTACGGTGATACGCAACGCAACCCTTCATGTGAGAGTCCGACTCGCACTTGGCCGGTTTTATTTTTACAGCTTTTTGCCCCTAAGGTTTCCAAAAAACTATGAAATCAACTGATGGGCTGTGTTGGGAAAAAATTGCGTACCTATAGTAAATCAAAGCTTACCTATTATTTTACTTTCTAAAAAAAAAGTTTCGAATAGATCCTCTTATGCGTGCATGTGAGTGAATAATAGATAAATAGATAAAAAGACAAGCATACGTTGGTTTCCCGCCCGGGACAAATAAATATTTGTGTGCATGAACATGTCTATTTTTCCGTGTCTGGGTGTAAAAATAATCTATGTACCTATGTATAAACTATAAAGAATATTTAAATATGTATATCAGCTGTGTGGTGCCCATAATACAAGCTTTGCTTAGTTTGGGACTAGATGGCGCTGTGTGGGATGTCCCAGGTTTTATTATTGTTATTATTATTATACGTATAGGTACTATTCCCTTAAGTAATCGTCAATACAATAAAAATATGTGTTACGCCATAAAAGTACGAATTGACTAGAAACCCTCTTCTGCGTTTACCGTCTAACCACTCATACTCCAGCTAGCTGGTGCAAGATGGCGAGTTTTAGTCCGCAAGGTCCCTGCGCGCCGGTCATCACTTCGTGAAATCGCCTTTGACAGTATCGACACTATGAAGTGACATTTCTGACTCTATTAAAACCAAACGCTGTCAAATTTATTTACTCTATGTGTTACATACACCGTTAAATAACTTAAACAAGATGTATAATAACAATGTCATAACCTTGTTACAGAAAGAAAAGTGGCATGAAACACGAACTATTGCACAACGAGGAAAATGTAGCTGAAACGAGAATAGAAGTAAGATAAATATAGAAGTGTTATTAACATAACAGTGTAGATTTTTAAATTAAATACTGACCAATTTGCATTTAAGTCACACTTCCGGTTGTGTCTTCGTAAAACAGTATTACTAACTAATTTTATTCAAATAACCTAATCTGCAGCCTTATGCAAGAACGTTACACAAAAAAAGCAATTTCAATATTTTGTAACACAAAAAAAAAAAATAGGAAACGACCTTATTTTTCATGAACCACTAACCTACTACTTGAATGAAAGTGAGAAATATAAATTTAGATTTAAGACCGTATGTATTCCTAAATCAATGAATGACAATATAAATACAAAAATATTTTTTCCAATTTGTGCCAAGAAAAATGCAATTAAAGAATACAGTTTACTAAATTGAAGAATGTTTCTTAAGCGTGCATTGAGGACATTTCCGTATTTTCTTTTATTGAAAATATTTTCTTGAAAAAAGGAACCAAGGAATAAAATATATTAACATATTTGTTAACTTATTAATTAACATAGTTTGTAAAATCGTAGTATAGTAAACTTTGTAGGTAATCGTTTTTATACGCATAGTATATAATTTATAAAGTCCAATTTGTGACAGATCAATAGATTAACCTTCTTATAGTTTTACTGACCTTAAACTAATGGGACTTGCTATAGAAAAGAGAAAATAGGGAAAGTTCGCCCTTTTTATAGATAGAGGCTTTCCGTAAAAGTTCTGCCACCGAGACGTGCCTAGCGACCAAGAGGGACATTTTTTATGGTAATGTCTTCCGAAGGTGCCTCGTATATAGAGGCTCTCTATAAAGTGCCAATTTTTGCCTGAAAAGCCCTGATTGGTCCGCTGAAAAGGGCGCGAAAGATTTGCTGAAAGCGCGACGAAACTAAATAATGAGTACATAGATTTTATATAAATAAGGATAATAAATGTTCACCCCGTTTCCCACCATTAAAATGTGAATTTAAAACCCTGAAAGACGTCATTATTTATTTATGATGAATGAAGCTACAATGGAGAAGTTTCATGATGTTTCAAAAAATAGAATTAAAATATAGACCAAAACTAATAAGACTGAAAGTTTTTTTTTTAAATCCGTCAATAAATGACTGAGAAATAATTTATTTAAATTTATGTATTTTCGCGCGGTTTGATTGGTGGCCTCTCACTGCCCGTGACGTCACATTGCCTACTCGATCGAGTGTCGCGTCGTCTCACTGCACCACAAATTATGCCGTCCTAGCTGTTGTAACTATTTTACGAACTAAGTTCCTATATTTCATCAAGTCTATAATAACTTATCTGTGTAAAATTAACTGTCACAAAATTCTGTGGCATAGAAATTATGAAAACTAAATTATTTTGGGGTGGCTCTTTTCATACATTGAACTAAATGGCGAAAAAATATTTTTCGCATATTAGATCATGTAATGTACCTAATTTCGGTCTTTGAAAATTCAATAAATGTTCTTCGGAGACTAATTTATGAAAATGAATATATCACGAGATATGAGCTCCTGAAACCGTTAACAATGAGTTAACAATTGATTAACGATTCACTTTTGATCCGCTCTAATTTTTCAACCGTGAGTTTAAATAATCTGAACACAAAAATTAAGAAAATAGCACTTTGCAGACGAAAATTGTTTTGAATAACATACGCTGACAAGTTTTTGAGATATGATTATGCAATTTACAGTTACCAACTAATGTAATGTAATAGTACATTATGATGCAAGTACGGTAAGCTGCACATTACAGGCGAGTTGTTTATAGGTAGGAGGCGAAGCCGAGTGCTTATAATAAACCAATGACTATAATAGCCAGCTTACTGAGTACGAGCATCATACGACGTTTTTTAATACATTTGCTATTAAAATTAGGTAGATACTTCAAATGTAATAATGGCGGGAACTAAGGACGGGAGCGGGATGCTTTTCGCGGTTTACGTATGCGTTACAAACAGAATGCTTGTTTGTGATTGGTGTAAAGTAAAAAGTTCTAGTAGGTACTGCAAAATGCAACATTATGGTTCAAGTTTCAATGTCATGAAGACCATATTAATAGCTAATGTATTGAAAATTTTTTTTTTTGTTACAGCTGTGAGAACCAGGGTGTCCCCGTTTGACAAGACTGAGTGAGATTAAACTATTCAGTAACTAGGTACTGAATAAAGTGAAGACTGAACCTTAAAAAGCAGTGGGACCAATTGCACTATACCTTTAAACTAAGAATTATTTATGATACCTATGATTAAAATGATGATTATTGTGTTTTCTATAGGAATTTATTTCTATATTTGTAATATTTTGTGGTAGGCGATATTTAACAATGAGGAATATACATTGTGATTCTGATTGCTCTGTGTAGATACTTAAATCAAGTCCTATGTATTATAATTGTATGTGCCATACCATTTTTAAAATAAACATAAAACTTTAAGTAATAAAAAAAACCTTTAATTACTTAATCCATCAATATAATCACTCCTCAAGTATAATGAACTCCTTTCGCGCGACGCATCTCCTTGGTTTCTTACAGACAGCTACATCCTATATTAGTTTTAACAGAGTAACGAGTTTCATATTTCTATGGTTCCCCAGTCAATCAATAATGTAACAGAATTTATCAAAGTTGTTTTGTTTCTTATATGTTGTATTCTATCGTCTTTCTTGTATTAATAAAATTATGGTTTTTATTTTTGTTTTACAATCTCGATATAAGAAATGACATTAATTATTATTAGTCTTTTATTTGAATGCACTTCACAGGAGTTTTGATGAAGTTTAAACAATAATATTAATTACCTACATCATACCCTAGCTGTGTTTATTATATATATCTCATTTTCATTGTACGTATAATAGTTGCACTACTAATTCAGTACCATTGGTATATTAGGAATAATGAATTATTTTGTCTGACATATTACTTTATTTGTTCCCAATCATTTTATTGTGCACTGGGAAATTTTGATATAGAAGAGTAAATACAAATTACATTTAAGTTGCATTTCTGTCTGAATTAGTGCAGTTGGAGATTCAAAAATTGGGTAATTTTAGGTGCAAATAATTCTTAAACCACATAATGTAAAAACTGTATCACTTCATAGGTATATGGTACAGGTCTGCTGAATGAATTATGAAAAATAAAATAATATTTTTTTCTTCTCAAGTTTATTGTGCTACAGCCCCCTGTAGCATGGTATGACAATATGTAACAATAGTCAACAACAAATATTGTAAAATCGGAAACATTTTGATCACACATTTATATACATTTTTTCAAAATAAAATAAACAAAAAACACTGAAATCTAAAAATAAGTCGCCTGTACTTTTTGAGCGAAAACAATTTGTAAAAAAGAATTCCTTACAAATAACATGTTTAAAACTTAAATATATAATTTGCATAGTGATGATTTTTTATTTATTCATAAAATTGATTGGAGCATGATTTCATCGGTACTTCAACATTAAATGGCTGGCTTGTGTCGCACCACAACTGGTCCAACATTATCTCCGGTGGCTTTGTTAAAGGGGCCATGAGAACCATCACAATAAGGCCACTGCAACAGAAAAAATCATTCCAGACTTATACAAATACCCTTATCTGAATACTGTTAATGTTTGAAGAATAAGCAGTTTTCATTTTTGTATTTTAATATTTTCCTTGAAAGTAATAATCTCAACATATAGAACATGTTTCCCTGAACTTCATATATTTAAATCAAACGGTCACAAAATAATAAAAGGACATTGTTAGAGACCACAGACCAGTCAACCTTTAGACCACGCTTTAATAAACGTCAGTACGAAAACGAAATCGCCAAAAAGTGGCGGGGTGCGGGGAGAGGTCGGCTAGTTTTCATTGGCTCGTTCAAAATTGACAATTTGATGGCTTTCGACCTGCTTCCAATTGACGGCTCACTAGTGACGTAGTTATGTAGTGTCACTACATAGCCTTGGCGAATGCTACTCTCTGTCAAAGCGTGGTCTATAAGGTTAACTTGTCTGTGCTAGAGACTAACTAGAATGTGATTTTTTTTTTTAAATAACAACTAATATTTAAGATTCCTTCATTCAATAACATGTACCTACTTGATGGTGTGTATGATCCTATTTTATGTTAGCAACAATCACAAGCAGAGAGACAGTTATATTCCAAAATTGTGATATTTTTGGGAATCTCTACAGATATCGTATGACAGTATCAGTACCAGACGCATTCACCAGTGAAATTTCGAACAAGAAAATTCACTATTAGACTCGTTACTTTTTTCAGAATTCAGAACTGAAAACGACAGTCCAATGACAAAAAAACACAAAGATATGATCATGAGTTTTCATGAACACAATTAAACACAAACTCATTTATATTTACGTACTCAGGAAACGGTGCTTATGAACACAAATAATCCTGAATTCAGTCTAAATAGAATTTATTTTTATTTTAAATAAAATGCATTTCATTATATTAAACATATTAAAGTAGAGACAGGTAATTGTGAAGTGTAAAGTGTGAAATGTAATTCCTGTATTGCTTGGAAGATATTTGACTTTTGCTTGTCTCTTATAAATCATGAAAGCCTTAAAAACATTTTTTACATAATTTTTACTTAATACTTGAGACACAAAGGTATGCAGTTTGTCCAACTTTCATTTGTATTTGAATTATAGTCTATGTCCAAACTAATAAAATGTCGGTGATATTAAGTTGTATAATATGGAAGGACAAACATAATGAAATTGTAAGAGTCCCTGAAAAGTAACTATGATACAATAAAATCATAAAATCATACATTTTTACTTCTCCAGCACCGGCAAAAGCTTGCTTTCTCAGTAATGTCTTCAATATCAATATAATCAACAACTTTATTAATATCTTTTCTGATGCAAGGATTCACCCTGGAATTTTCACGAGCCTTCTTGATAGTGATATATGAAACATAAGATATACCACCAACAACCAGAGTAGGGGGCACTAAAGACATCCAATCGCGAACTACAATCAAATAAAGGTATGAATTGTTTTATGGAATGTTAAGAGTCAGCTCAAATTATGCAATACGTTAATAGAAAAACAATTTTAACACCACACACAAGAAATATATTTTCAAGTTCAGCAGACATACCTTCTATGAAACAGATAATTTTAAAACTTATTAACTTTGTTTGAAAAAAAAATTAAATCGTGATTCTATGCAAATAAATCTAAAATGGTTATGTAAAAGATCAGATAAAACAATATCACTGATAATTTGTAATGACCTACATTTTATGAAACGACAAAAATTTATTATATTTGCAGTAGGTAAGCAAAATAACGCTCCGGAATGAAAAAAGTTTTAATATTTTACCTCCAAGACGGAACCAACCACCAAACGAATCTGGTATCGGTAACCCAGCTAAATAATTAGGCACAGATGTTTTAACCAAACCGGACACAAATTGCATTATTGCTGATGGAAGAGTACTGTCCTAGTGTAAATGCGTGAACGGGCGGACCGGACTGGCAATTTCTTAATTTATACTTGTACAATAAGCAATAGACCTAATTATAAAATTATGGAACTAGTTAAGATTTCTTAATCCAGTTTTCGCTTGAATCCACTAGAATCTCAGTTTTTGGTTACGATATGCTGTCAACAGTGTCAACTGGTGTCATCCATCACTTGTCAACCATTGTGTTGTTGTGTCAACCACTATCAATCACTGTCTATGACAGCACTGGAATCAGCTGGAATTTAGGCTCCCTATAAGCGAGATTTAGACCTCAAAAAAATTTATTACTAAAATATAGAAGGAATGTCTACATTACATACGTTTAACTTGTTCTAACATGTAGAATAAAGCATTAGAAAAGGAAATGGCTGATCAAAATCATTGCTGCTTATGATCAGAATTTAGCCCCCAAATTCATTTCAACTTATTTAAACGATGAAGGTAAATAGTGCGTAGCCACCAACGATATCGATATATTTAAAGTTAAATATTTTTATTGATTATAGTAATAAAATTTATAGGTACGTTTATTTCTTTAAACTTGTACATTATTTTCGTTTCCAATAAGAATCATGGTACGGTATATTAGTAATAAGTATTATGGGTACAAACAACGACAACACAAACACTGATTGATTATGACCCGACCCAAATATTCAAAAAATTTACATGATAGACTGAGGTTCGAAACCAGAACCTTAGTTAAAGTTACTAATAGCTGAGCGGTCAACATTTACGAAACAAACAACCTAGTGATGAATAAATTATAAAGGAACAATTTAGTAAAACTAAAAATTGAGGCAATGTAAATTACAATTTTTAGGATTCCGTGCATCCAATTTGAAAAAATCAGAACCCATAAAAAATCACTCTTCTGGTGCCTATACTTATCCGTCGATCGCAGCCTATTATCAGTTACGTATTTTTGCAGGGCCGGGCCTTGAGGACCCATCACTCAGGAAATATCTCGTTATAACTGTATAAACATGCTGTATAAAAAATTAGAAATTTTTCTTAACATAAATGTTTGAAATACATATATTTCTCAGAAGTTTCGTCACGCTTTAGCGCCTTAAGTGAAGGTGGGAACTCAAAAATATAATTTTGTAGAGGTGACCAAGCTTCTTTCCTTTAAAAAAAAAAAACAATTATCCCAAAAATCCACAATGATCCGGCGAACAAAAACGGATTTAAAATACTCTAGGTTCCGGAACAATATGTCTAAGTCCAAAATATCTTGCACGCGAGAACCAGAGATAGGAAATATTAGTTAAGTGGAAAACTGTAGACTCCTTTCTTTTGATTGGCACCAGAAAATCCCATAAATATGATAGGATGTTGGAGATACGGATGGATGGAAAATCCTGAACCCCTTCCTAATCAAAGTCACACACCAAAGTCTCTCGAATGCATGTATGACGTGAGGTCACAAATGTACTAAATTATTTTCCTATTTTGACAAATAAAGTTTCTCTTTATAAATATATCGCTTTCCATTTTTCATATTCGTTGAATCATAATCAAAAGAATTATAAGCACCTAGCAAAGAATTTATATTAACTTATAGGATTATTATGGAGACCTTAGTAATATGACGTCAAAAACTTCAACTTTGACAGTACACACGTCAAAATTCCCCAAATTCTCGTTTTAGTTGCTAGTAGAAAACCATATATTAAGACATCCTTTTTAAATGTAACTAAAAATTTTAAAAAATTCGTAAAATTAAACGTAATAACTTACAGAAATACTATTATCATCCGAATACCAAGACATATTAAAAACTGGAAGTCACAGAAAACAGATATTAAACGAATATTCGTATTTATAAAATTCGGTTATGCACCTACTAGATGAATTGTTTTTTTCTAATGGCAAGTGTTAGAAAGCGACAAACGGACTCTCCGGTAGCTATCAACTCTCAACTCATTTTGCCTCCTTACCGAATACAATCTGAAGTTAACCTTATGTTTATATTAAAGGTTTTATTTTTGTATACAGTATTGGGAGTGCACAATCCTGAACCTCCGTAGGTAGGTAGGGTAGTATTACGTCCATTGATAATGCACTGCTATTGACAACCAATGAGCACTGTCTACTACCACAGGACAATAACCAATACTGTGAACCAATATGTCTACTACTGTGCCTCACTGTGCCTTATCTCGTCTGTTCTGTGTGTGCTCTGTGCAATACCTCATGCTCTGTCTGTTGGGAAAAAAAATTGATATTTCAAAATATATATATATATATGTAAACGATCTACGATCTACCTATATCAACTTTCGCAAACTTTCATGTTAAATTATGATCATTTGAGGCTAAAATATCGTTCTACTATCGTATATTTTACGAATTCTCTATCATAGTTGTGCAAACTTCAAGTTTAAACTAGCAAAACGAAACTGCATAAAATAATTGACGTTTATGAAAGCATTTCAAACTGCAAGTTGCAAGTATGGAATGGAATGATCTGTGTTCGCTTTGGTTGGTTGCGTTTGCCGTTTTATATTAGTTTTTGTTAAAACGTTATATTTTCACTTTTGTATGTGGGGACTCAGTGGCTAATTACCGATGAGATGATATTTCTCTTTAAAGTGCTTTAAATGTACAATCTCTAACAATCAATGCTGCCAAATAGTGAATATGGCTGACGAACGATTGGTGGTGCTGAATCGTAGTGACAATTTAGGCTTTGGATTTTCCCTTTTAGGGGAGGCCGGTTTGCCACATATTATATACGAAATTGAGGAAAACTCTCCAGCTGCTCGTAGTGGCCAGGTATGTGTTTTGCTCTGTACTCTAGTTTCATCAAAAAAATAAATAATTGAATTATATTTTGACTACAAAAACAAATTCGTAAAACTGCAACAACAACAGTATAGTAAATATTAACTAAGCCTTCGAATTTGTTACTTTACATTTATTTATTTAATTGAAAGTATACATATAAATTCGGCCACACAATTAAATTTCAGAATCACAACATCAAAAAAAGTTTAAATTGCATGCACTGTGGCTGCACACTGTTTTGTTCGCATGGACTATACATGTTCATTATCTGAATTTTTACATTGTTTTTCACCTGCATATTTTCCATTTTCTTCTAAGAAGAAAGATATTTTCTCGCAATAGTAGCTGACAATATTCTCGCAATAGTAGCTGACAATATTCTCGTCTGCAGCTGTCCTCTCCGTAAAATCAAGCTCATTTTCTCATTTTTTTTAACTATCTTAGGTAAAATAAAAAGTGATGCTTTACTCTGTTGCAACATTAGTTATTATGCCCGTATTTCAAACATTTTATTAAAATTTTCCATTAAGGATATTCCTGTGTGAATGAGATATTTTCCCATTCAACTGTCTTCATGCAAAAATTTTCATGTCTATGTTAATACAATTTGTGTAGGGTCTCAAGTTGGGTGCGGCTATTAGTATGCCCAGGCAAAGCCAATTTTTTTCTAGTATAGGAAATGCTACATTTTCATTAAAAATACAGTTTTCTAAAATTTAAGTAAGAAAAGCCAACATCTAAAGTGAAAGGAAAGAAAAGAAAATAATGTTAGGTGCTTTGTGTACCTATCTATTAGACAAATTAATTACAAAGGCGTAATAAGTGAACGAACTATTACGGATGAGTGAAAGTATTTAGGATATTCTCTCGTAATTATTATAATAGTGAGCCGGTCAATTGCAGGCAGCGTAAATAATTAGAAAATGTTTGAAAGAAAGTTTTCACACAATATAACTACAAATATTTATTACTCCATCAGGTGGGTAGCTTTGACAAAAGTAATCATGTTATAGCTGCCATTTGTCCTGGTTGACTGGGATGTGTCGCATAGTGTCATGTCCCAATTTCGATTAGATTAGTTACTCAGCTTTTCCAAATTGAAAATCAAACGTTTTAGAACACAGACAATCTATCATGTACTTTTCGGTTGCGGGCCACTTGCGCCCACATGCTTTGAATGAGAAAGAAAGGTAAATACAGCTACTCAAAATATGCCAACATTTATTTGCAATCCTAGGACACAATTAGTTTGTTTCCGGGAATTTCTGAGAAATCAGTTTGTCTGGTACAGCTTTCCAAAACTACCACCCTAAAAGTGTTAATAATAATTTAGGGGATGGTGGGACGAGAACAGGAAATCAACTTTCAGAATTTTTAGAAATGTGGACATGCACGAAAAACCAAAAATAAAAACTTAAAACTACATACCCATTACCACCAACATGAATTTGCTCCTTGCCTTTACATAATCAAAGGATCGACTATTGAAAGAGAGAATAGACTTCAACATTAAAATAAACCGAAAACAGTAAATATATTAAGAATTTCCTAACCTAACTTTAGTAACAATTGAAAATTCAATTTGCATAGCGCTCGGCGGCCGCTAATTTCCCTTTTTTCATATTTCCGCATTTCCAAAAATTCTAAAAGTGGGTTTAATCTTTTCACCTCTTCCCCCTCTTTCTTATTATTAATACCTTTAGGGTGGTAATTTTGGAAAGCCAACCCGTTTGTCTCGTTCCAGAAAAATCTAGCTCCAGAAAAGTTGAAAAATAGATATTTACCCTTTGTCTATAAAAGCGCAGGGCATCCTTTAGCAGGGCGGCACATTGCAGCATTGCATTGCTTTATTTTTACCCACAAACACCTGCGCGCGCGCCTCTAGTGGCATTTCATTAATTAGTGTTTCAACTCCTGCCATGTGCAGACAGGACATTGTGAGAACAGTATTGTGAGATGTTTTACGGTACCTATTTACCTACTCTAATTTCTGTGGTTTTACAATGATAGATGCAAAATATACTGGTAAGTTTCATACAGTATTCTCCAATTTTGTTTATCTTGACTGATTGTGATAGCTCAATGCATGCATGTTTTTTTTTTTGTATTACGATTTCATTTATAATTTTGCACTAATAAATTGTATGTTATCATAATTTTTTACTTAAATCGAAACACACTTTTTGCATTTTCTATCTAACTTATATTTGAGTAATATCAAATTGTTAAAATTGTTAAATTTTTAAATGGTCGTGCATTATCACAAAATGTAAAAACAATTATTTCGTTTTTTTTTCAATGAGTGATAAGTAACATTTTTTCTTTTTTAAATACCAGTGAATCAAAATGAAAACTTCCAAAGTTTGAAAATGTTTCAAATAAAGGAAATAAGGATGTTTTATCACAGGGAAGGAGGGTTTATTTTGTTTTTTCAGGTTTTTTTATTTATTAATATCCATGCCAAAAAAAACATGATTTGTTTTTCAGTTTGTTTTAGAGATTATGTTGACTTCATACTTTTAAAAAACAAATTTGCATTGACAACATTTTTCCTTTTTTCAAACAAAAATAATTTACGTAATGTAAATTTCTTAATTTACTGGGAAGACCCGAGAAATCATGTATGAGAATTCTGGAGACCCGAGAAATGTAAAACCTCCAGAAAGGTAAAACCCAAGTCTCAATGCAGAGGTAGAAATTATATTTTCGTTGTTTGATTTGCAGTGACCGAAAAAACAAAATTCATCAATTACAATATGACATGTATCTATAGAATTTTATAATTGGATAAAAACAGGCAAAGGCTTACCAAAATAGTGAAAACCTGGAAGACGTGAGGAGGGGCCCTTATCGTCTTAAAGTTTTTGACCTTGGTCATGCTCTTTCACCCACAGAAAGAAGTTCTACATATAAAAACCCCGTAATAGTGGCTCCATGATTAAGGTATTCAATTACTACCACCCTTTGGCTGTCTCAAAAAAGCAAGTCCATGATCTGACCAGGTGGATGGAATTGCCTTAAATTTCTTAGGAGTTGGAGATGATGGTCTTTTCCAAGTCATATACTGATGTTTCGTTTCAGGATCGTAATCGTGAAACCATATTTCATAGTTACGAATTCAGCCAAAAATCGTTTAAGATCTTGCTGTAACAAATATAAAAAGCTTTGCGCGCTCGTAAACATTTTTGAGCATCCAGCGCGCTGACACTTTTTTCGTGCCCATATGGTCGTGCCTAATATTATGGACACTTCCTATCAAAATTTTATTTCGTCAGCTATAAAACGAACAGTAACACGACGATACGTCAAAAAAAAAATTTCGACTTTTTTCTTTTGTTCAGTTACTGGCGTATCGTAGGGCGCCTTGAGCGCGGGTCGTCGTTGGTGGAGGCCTTACTCGCTTATTTGTTATTTGTAGTTTTTACCTGACTGCGGAGGAATTTTCTAGTGGATGCATGAATTTATCCTAAATATTTCTTTGGCACGCCCTGTAGTCTAAACGGCTTGATGGGTTTGAACATATGAGATGTCGTTAGGTCCGTTTTAATTATTGGAGTAACACAGGGTAAATTATATTTCAATACCGCGTGTGCGAATCAAAAAATAGAAGGGGAATGAAAACAGTTTTGGTTTTTACAATAATATATTAATTTAATTATATTAATAATATATTAAATGAAAGCTGGTAAATAACCCATTACAAATATACAAGTTGAGGTTTTAATGACCAGCCAAATTTTAATATAATGACCTTTGATAAAAATCTGTTGGCCGTCTTGTTTCTTTTTAGTATCGTTCAATAGGAAAATATTCAGTTAAAACTGTGTAAAACCTTCCCAAAACTACCATTATACTAGTCACCCTTCACTAGGGCACCAGTGCACGTGCACGCGCCCCGCCCACATGCCCCATGCCCCGCCCGTTTGCTCTTTGTAAGTAGAAGGTAGCCAATTTTTGTTGAAAAATATTTAGGATATAATTATTGATTATGAATATTTGACGAATATTTTTATTTACGTAATGAGGTCTATTGGTGATAGCTAACATCTAGAAAAATGTTGGCTGGTGACTAAAATTTGACCTTTTATATACATATATATAGACTATAATACACTACACATAAACTACAAACACTATGTTATACAATAGAACACTTTTACGTTAACATTTTGACATATAAACTAAAATACAATGGGTTTAATGCAAAGACAGTACGTTATATCTTTATTGGGGTGTAACCAAAACTATTTTTAATCGATCATGTCATATATTGTTGCGACTAGTACCTGGCGGTGCGTCAGTGCGGGAACAGCAATTCACAGTCGTGTTTAAGCAATATTATACTAACATAATTTTATTAACACTCATGTATTTCGAAGAAATTTTTGACTAGCCAACTTTCCATCGAGAGTTATGAGCAAATTTCAAATGTAGGTATAACTAAAATAATTAACTACTAAAAACAAAAATACCTGGTTTTTTTGATTGCATAATATTTCCTTTATTAGGTAATAATGGAATATTGCTTTCGAGTAATTTTTGGATTTTGTGTATCACGGTTTTGAATTTATTATCGGAAATGTTCAACGACGAGGACGCGCAATCTTGCCCAAATACTATCTCGTGCGAATAAAAAAACACGACTCATCGCTAACAAACCAAGAGCAAAACGTATTTCTATAGCCGTTGATTCATTCAAGGTCATTCGTCGGTACAGATCGAGCCAAACTCAAGTTCGCTTTGAACACGAGGCGCATGAGAGTTTGCGGTGATATAGCACCCCCGTTGGTACCTAAAATATGCTTCTGCGATGCTATCGACCATAAGTTTTGCTCGATCCGTGTTAGTTTGTAAAATATATTATATAAATATGTATTCTAAAAATACTGACTGACCGATTGGCCGAGTGGTTAGAGACCCTTACTGCGGAGCCAGGTCGCGGGTTCTATTCCCGCCCGGGACAAATATTTGTGTGCATGAACATGTTTATTTCGTTCCGGGTCTGAGTGTAAAATATTTATATATGTATATATTATAAAAAAAATATTTAACTATGTATATCAGTTGTATAGTAACCCATAACACAAGCATAATACTTGGTTACTTTGAGACTAGATGGGGCTGTGTGGGATGTCCCATATGTTATTATTATTAACAACAAATATCTAAGTATCTATATCAGTTATCTAGTACCCACAATACAGGCTTTGCCATGCTTTGGACTAGATAGCCGTGTGCGAGATCTCCCGGGAATACGGGATAACGCTCTAAGCGTGCTTGCGCAGGTTCAGTCATATGCCCCTCGCTCCACTGCGTCCCGCTACACCTAAAACTGGTTACTGCGACGCGACTTGTGCCTATGTTCACATCCGCCATAAAGTTTGATTGGAACTGTAAGGGTAAGGGACACGACACGAACACCTTGTTCGCATATAGCGTATCTGGCAGTGTGGTACATAGTTACGCGCCTTTTGATGATCTATTAAAGTCACAATCTGTCGCATTTACTATAGCGTACTGACTCTTAGACCTACTCGACACTTTGATTTTGATGTAGATAGTAAAATATCGTACTAATATTGCGGGTTGTTTCGCGAAAGACGCGATTAAGGGTACGCACTCCGTTCGCTCTGACTGCGATGCGATCGCAGCCAAAATGCATGTCATTTTGTGTACGAATCCAAGAAAGCGATACAGTGCGTTAGAAAAAGTCCATATTTTTTTGTTACGCCAAACAATATGATAAAAAAATATTTCTGTGAAGCGCGCAATGTTTTATAATGAAAACGAGGATGCAAAAATTATGATGGACTATTAGCTCTAGTGTTCTCATGAAGTAATGAATGTATTTAAACATACTAATGTTATTTGAAAATATGAATAACCAACCTATATCTCTAATAAAATATTTTGTAGCGTCTATATACTTACCTTATATAATTTATTACGTTGAAATTTATGCTAAAATTAGTGCTACAAACCAGATACTTCAAAACTCACAATTTTCCACACTTTTATCAATTTTCTGTCTTGTATTAATACCTAAAAATCTAGTTAGATAGGAGATAAAAATTGATCGCTATATTAGTTTTGGATCTGCGTTAATTAAATAGTGAATGATCTTTCGCCGTTTGTATGGAAAAGTGACGGACTAGCGTGACCTTAAGTTTCCAAACCAAACATCCTAGATGTTTTGTTGATGGATTTTTCTTTGTAGTGTATTAGCAGTTAGAGTGTAGCTGTAATAAACGGCAAAGTAGGCGTCTGGCCCACGCGACGGGAGTCCAGTAGCGGGGGCACTTAGCTTTTCCAGTCACACTTGGAATCACATTCACATTTCGATCACTAAGTAGGTAATACGGTTAAACCTTGGCAACAAATGAATATTTCAGCTACGAGGGGTGATCAAAAAGTGTCCAAAATTAGTACGAAGGATATAACATTAAAAAAATTATATAATAAATTTTTCAACATTATCCTCTCGTCTATGATATACATACACCTAATGTGACTTTTCACCAGTACTTTAATACCACTTGAAACAATTTTGTTCTTGACCCTAGAAAAACCTTCACAGCACACATCAATCACCTCGTCAGTGTTGTCAAATTTTATGTCACGGGTATATTCTTTTAAGTTGAGAAATAGATAAAAATCACTAGAAACAAGATCTGGTAAATGGGAGGGATTGGATGCTTCATCATTTTGAACCCTGTCTTTGTTTTAGCCAAATAGTTTTTGGGAATTTGAACTCGTAATTTCTTGTGATTGTTAACATTCTAAGTACACATACTGCAGAAACCTTTTTGAATAGTACCTAGTTCATTAGAATTGAACACTACCAAAAAAAACCCTACCAAAGAACTAAATAGAAAGTAAATAAAAACAAGGCGATATAAAAATGTTACATTAAACATGTTTTTCTCGATAACTGTTAGTTTGCGGCATCGGAAACTTTTAGTTTAATTACGTGAAGTCTACCTACATGCTCTATAAGTTTGGATTACGTTCAGCCGAACACGCGGTATTCACACTACTGACCAGTAACAATGAACCAAAGATTTTTTAAATTTAAAATATCAACAAATCTCTGTTTCTTATATTATGTTCTAGATAGGTTTTGATCACTCCTCATATAAAGATGTAGGTGTATAAAATAGATAAAATAATACATTATCGTACAACATAACTAAATATATAGATTGTTAACAATGAAAGCATAAGTTGATGGCAATGACAATTTTCTTACTATATTTCATTGGTTTCTTGTTTATGAATTTATATCACCTCTGTTAACTTTATTTTTACCGCCCATAAAGCTATAGGTATATCCCACCCTAACTACTACTTAACGTCCCTTACACTAGAGATTGAGTTTCTAGACTTTTACCCCACACCTTTACAGTTGGGTTCCGATCTTCATCATTTAACTATAGTGTCTATTTATATAATGAGACATTGTGATTATAAGTATCTGACCATATTTACGATACAGCAGGTATTAATTTGAAAGGATCACAAAATCATTTTGCTTTTAATCACGAAGAAAATACCCATGAAATGGATACTTTTTTTTTCAAAGTAATCCCCTGGGAGTGAAATGCACTTATTACATTTCTCATGAAGAAACGTTAAGCCATTAAAAATATTCTTCTGGTTTGTTGTCAAGATGCTCGTTTACCTACTGCTGTCCTCACCTCATCATCTGTTAAAAATCGTCTCTTTACATTTTTCTTTAAACATAACAAATAAACAAACAAACAAAACAAAAACATAAAGGGAAGACTTTTTTTAGACTTTTAAAAGTCTAAACACGAAATAATCGCAGGGTGCTAAGTTCGGGCTATATGTAAAGTGGGTGGTCAATTTTTATAAGCCGTTTTTGCTCATGGCGCGCTCTGCTGCTTGAACAGTATGCACAGACGTATTATTGTGCAAAATCAATTTGCCTCTATTGAGTTTCTTTCGCTTTTTTTCTTCATTTACTTCTTAGTTGTTCAACGACTTAGCATAATATACGGAATTGTTCGTAGTTTTATTTTTCGGTAATTAATCTATTACTAATACCCCTTCAACACCCCAAAATAAGTTGCTTTTAGTGTCCCTGCCGATGATGGACGAATCTCAAACTTCCGAGGAGGTTCCTCATCTTTAAATTGCTTCTGTAATGACTTTTGTCTACTTTCAAGGTCCATTGTTTAATCCAAGGTGTCATCAGAAGTTATGATTCTAGAAGTGATTTCTATGTCTTTACCTCTACTCACAAAAATGTCTCGCATATGCCTAAATATTGATGATTTTTTTTTGTTTACGCCTTCCTGAAGCGGATCGTTCACTACACTACGGGAACATATATATTTTGTATTACGAGGATCGTTGGTGTTTTTTGAATGAATAATATTTTGCGAAATATGTTAAATTTTTTGTGTCTGTTAGAAGATCGTTAATTTAATAAATATTATCTTTATTTTTTTCGGGTAGGCTTACGTGAACGCAGAAAATTAGCTAAAAAAAAATTTGTGGTCGCGTTTATACAAATAAGTACCTATGAAAATTTAGGGCTGAATTACAGATATGTTTGCTTAATTTCGACCTTTCTACAGTGCACTGACGAGTGACATTTCTTAAAAATGCGGCCAAACTCACCAAGGCTAGAAGCGTGGATACGAAGTACCCTCGACCTGTTAATATATGGAAAACGCGTATATATATAAGATTAATGTCACATTCAACGTGTACTTGCTTTGAAGTGGATTTACATTTGACCTCACCGTACCTTTGCCATAAATGTTTGATATATTTCTAGAGTGAACTGCAATACAATAATTTTTAGATTAATTTATGTATCAATATATATCGTTAAAGAAAGTAGGTACGTAAATACAAAAACAAAAAAATTAAAATTCAAAGTTGAGCCTGCTATAGATTATTTTATTATTAATGGATTGGTTGTAACACAGCTCCAATTGAAGTAATCCCTAATAGTTCGGGTCCAGATTGATTTCTGCTGGATCCGTACCTGGTATCTTTAAAAACTTAATGTTTTGTACATGTCAACTAAGTTGTGTTCTGATGGGAGTCAAGCCGTAGTCGCACCAGATTGTCACTAGTACCTAGGGTTAATTCAAGTGTTGTTGATTTCGTATCTAAAAGAAATTTAAGAAATCCATAGAATTACGAAGCCCACCTCCATAATAGAAGTAGCATAATTTGTCTGTACGAATTAAAGTTGTCTCAGAACAAGCATTGTATTTAACAAGTAAAAGATTTAAATACACCATCATATTGCTAAAGATTTCAATACACCACCATCTGTCGTAACTGTATTTAGCGATTTCATCATTCAGCTTTTATATACGACAATGAAGTTTTTGGATTTTCAGAAATGTAGAGTTTTTTTTTAAAATATTAATGTGTTTTCAGGAAAATGAATATATTATTGCATATCCAGTGGATAAGAAAAATATAACGGATCTTATTAATTTTTGTGAGCAATTATTCTTTTCTGATTTAGTGTCTATATAATTGAAAACATTTATAGAACAATTTCGCACGCATACTCAACACACATACATACACGCACCCATACATCGACTCCTACACACATATATTTATTATTATTGTTTGTTTATTATGCTTTTTATTAATTAAGTATATCATTTTATAGAAAATTTAATTTAGGTAGGCTTATCATTGGCTTTGTAAAATGTAATTTTGTCAAATTTTAACTTTGCAAACTATAGCTGTAACTGTAACAAACTTTATAACAATAAATAAATAAATATTGCGTAAATAAAACTAATCAGCGAAGAGCTCCCCGAGTATATAAAAAAAAATATTATAATCAGCGACGGATTCCCCGACGATATCTTGTTATTATGCAGTTTTATAATAAAAGGTTTATGGTTATTCTGAGGGTTTATGATAACCAAAATAGAAAATGTATGTATAATTTTAAGTTTATTTTCAAATTTTTTTAAAACCGATCATCAACTAAGTAGCTTCCCGAGTTTTCAATATAATATATCTACTTAAAAATCGATCTAATAATGTTTTTTATCTAATTACCTAGTTTCTTAAAATTGCCTATTCTTCCGAAATAAAATATGACGGACTTTCGTCGTACAGTCGTAAAATCTCGAGAAAAGCTATGTTGGCTATTCTATACCCGATTTGATTTTATTTAATATTTGGTAATATTGAAGAAATTTTACTAAACAATCTTAACAATCACGAAGCATGAGGATACACTGTACTACCCATATTCTTATGCTTCGTGATTGTTGAGATTGTTTAGTAAAATTTCTTGTTAGCCGTGGATAAATATGTGAATTATTAAATGTTTAATACAATGAATTTATCATCTATTTATATATGTATGTATTATGTAAAAAAAATATCTGAGTTTAACATATGTATATCATTTGTGTAGTGCCCATAAAGGCGCGCATTCACTAGGGGACAAATTCGTGCGAAACGTGTTACTTGATATGTCGCGCGACTTCGCTCCGCCATCTTGTCTCGCAATCTTTTTCGTCTACATATCCATAGATTCAACTAATCCTCCGTGGATTCAACCATGTCGCCTGAAGAGGTAGTGTTGTTAGCTGCAACTTACATAACTATGCATTTAAATTATCTCAAAACGAAGAAAAAGAAAATATGGTGGATTAAAAAGTACTTGCAAAAAAAGTGTCGCTCGCGCCGATGTGGGGACAAGGAACAGCGGGCGTACTATGACTCCTTAACGCGGTGCCAAAGTAGCGCCGAATACGCTCCGTTTCAAAAATCGGTACTCTGGCTGACAGCTCCAGCGATCGTCAAACGGAAATGAAAAGGTTTCGCCGCGACGTTGCGTTGGATCTCGTAACGCACTTCGCGCGAAGCGTTTTGTATGGGGATCGATAAATTCGTACTCTGACCAATTTAGCAAGATCGTCCAACTGTCAAAGTTGACGCTTCTAGCGATCGTGAAATGGATCTCAAAAAGTTAATATTTTCATTGCCTAGTTTCATCGACGGTGATTTAATAACAATGCAATGGCCAGTTTAATTATATTTAATGATTTATTGGATATCGCCGTGATGTTCGTTAACAAAGGCAATGGCGTTTACGTTATTTAGATTAAATTAAAATATAAAAATGAAAATAAAAAGTATATGTAATGTAATAATAGGCATCAACATAAAAACACCTCAAAATATTTGTAATTGAAAATTAAAGTTCCCATTTTTATGCTTAAAAAACGGTACTGAATTTTAAGTCAATAACATAATTAAAAATCTGTTTATCTTAATTACATGATTTAATACCAACGGATAAAATTACATATTTAACTGTAATGTAATAATATGTACCTAACTGAAAATGTAAGTTTAGTATAGGTTATAGGACTTATAAGTATTTATTTATTTTTATTCTAAAATCACTGCAGGACTTTTTATTTTATTTGTTAGTTTTCACAATAAATATATTACCTATTTCGTTTTTAATATCATAAATGAATCATAAGGAAGAATGTAATGAATATCTAGTTGCTACCCCGAAGCAGCGATATTCATATAACGTACCTCAGCATCGCGCCCCGCAACTGACTTACAACCGACACGTTTTTTCATAGAAGAGATAAGACGTAGCATCGGCGTTCAGAACAATAACGACGCTCTACGAAGTATTATTACATGCATAGTACTCTGTGGGTTTTCGAGACTAACCAATCACTATGAATGCTATGAATCTTCAACGAATACAATCCATTTCATTTAGACGAAAAAGGACCTTATGTCTTTATTGTAAGGTATCAATTCCTGTGCAGGCGGTCGAAAAGGTTTTCAAACGGCAGTTGTTTGGAAAAGTTTTCAAATGGCGATGCTAAAAGACATCCATAGTACCGATTTGAGGCACAGCGACTTCCGCACCATTTCCGAACCGTCGCCTTTCCATAGCCAAACGTTTCTCGCCGTGTATTTAGTAGAGTAGACCCGCAGGTCGCGCTATGTCGCTTATTGAACGTGGGGTTTAAGTAAGGCTTTGCCTAGTTTCGGATTAAATGGCTGAGTGTGAGAGGTCCTAGGTATTATTATTATCACAGTGTATTTTAACGCCACATTATTGGCAGCTCCCAAAAAAAACTCAAGTCGAAAGTAGGATGGGTAACCTTCTAGAAATTTAAGATTTGTAAATTTTCGAATGGTTCTCGTAAACGATTTTTTTTTTTCTGAAAAATGTGAAGTGGAAATGACGTAAGCTTTATTGATATATTTATATTATTTATGATGTATAATGTTTACAAAGTATTACTAAAATTACTTATTAGTATTTTTCGGTCTAATAACTTAGCCCGACTTGCTAGACACAAGTACCTATCGTCATGACCTGACAGTCCTTGAACATTTGCCATTAAACATTCAGCTTGGCATGTTCCAATTTTAATAATTAACGGAATACGCTTAGGTAAAACACGTGGGAGAATGTTTAAAAGCCTGGCGTTGGCTTTAATAAGTTTAACCATGTTTAGACAATTTGGTACAAATTATCGAAAAATTGTTAAGCTAAAACATTTTTTTGTGATTTACATTTAATGTTAATATTTACTTATTACAACCAATAAAATTGTTAAAAACGTTTTCGCCTGTAAGTATCTATGGCCAGATTAACATAAATATAACGAAATCCGTCTCATTCTACTACGGTGTTGTTTTGAAGGAACGTCGATATATTAGGAATTTCCTAGTATCATATGGTTCAGTCGGGTGAAGACCGCAGTTACGTACTGCAGAAAACAAGATGACGTCACTGCGGGATAACAAACAATGTTGGATGTCTCATATTATGTATACATAGTAAATTACACATAGATTCTAATATTTATAGGTACTTATACGCCCACAGCTGATTACGTAGGATTTTTATAGAACGAAATAATGTAAACCAGCAGCGGGTCATCGGTACACGTACGCTGTCATTCAATACTGTATGTGGTTTAGCATCAACATGCAATAGTTCCACTGCGCGATTTAGTGGCATTAGAGCGATAGGTATTAAATAAAGGGATCTAATTTGATATAAAATAACATTTCGCTTATTGCTCTCCGGAACCTCACGTACAAGACCCACCCCGACTCGTAATTTTTATTTCCGGCATGTCTTTTACCGGAACTTGATCTAATTTATCTGTTAAGCTCAATCCATTAGCGGGGAGCGTCTGGCGATAGCGTGGAAGTTGACAGTGCGGGTCGGGAGACAAGACGGGACGCACGTCCTATTAGTAATCGCTTTTTTATTTATATAGCCTTCTTTCAAATATTCAAAAGCGGTATCAACTTCGTCTCGAATACTAACCGTATCGCTGCCGGGCAGAAGTGGTAATACACTTCGTGATAAACTATCACGTGAAACTGTGAAAAGTTCGTGCGTGAACGTGCTGCGCCGCTTGTCCCGCGTGCGGTCCGTACATTTGAATTCGTTTTGTGAACTACGTTGCGTCCGTTGACGAGTTCTTGATTAACCAAATATGTGTCATAATATGATAAAGTAAGTTCAATAAGTACTAGGTCTTCGGCTGAACGTAGTCCAAACTTATGGAATGCGTAGAACTTACCGAACTGAACAAAAAGTTTCAAGTGAGCGGGTGGCGCAAACTAACGGTTACCGAGAAAAACATGTTTAAAGTGTAATTTTTTATCTTTTATTTATTTATTTTTTAAACTAATTTTTAAATAATTATAGACTATGTTCAGACGAACACAAAGTATATTTCAAATTGCATTTGAAATTTAACGACGCGTGAACGTTATCATTATCAGCTATAAGCACAGTACCTTATTGCGTATTTCATTCAGTATTATGTTTGATTAACTTAATTTTAGCTGTTAGTATATTACTTAGGAATTGACAATTATAATATTATTCTAGAGATTAGAGTAGACAAAATTTTATTTTTAGATCGCACCTAGTATAGTTATATTAAAAAACCAAATACCTAAATATGTACGGTTTCTATTTTTACAACAAACATGTGTTTATTTATATGATAGTATTTTTAGTTACATTCAGGGCTTGTTTTTTTTTCAGTTAATTGTTTTCTACACAGACGGGTTCTGTAATTCATTTTGTATCTTTTTCTTTTTAACGAAAAAAGCATTATATGTTTTTACTCGGCTTAGGGCTACACAAGCCGGTTTCTTTCAAAGATATGAGCTAATAACGGACCAATCGAATGTTGTTTTTTCCATAAATATATATAGAATTTTCATTAAGAATTTTTTTTAATACAAATTTAATTTTATCTCTACACATTAAACCCAGTATGCTTATAAGTACAATTACACGAAATTTCGCGAGACCACTTTCTAGGTTTCGTCTATATTGAAATTACCAGTCTACCTCAAACTATATGTACCTAAAGCCATTGCTGCACATTCGAGTAAAAACCATAAATCATTATTTTCTGACAAGGTAGTCGTTAGCAAAAATTATTCGAAAGTGCTGTACGCGGTTGTTAATTACATATGTCATATTTCTTAATTTATTCTGTAGCTACATTGTAACCAGATTATATAGCCATAAACAGTGTATTATCAGTAAATCGGGTTTGCATGTAGATCTTGCTATATTTAAGTTTTATAACACCACCGTTAAAATGTAGCGAACCTAGAAGTGAATTTGAAATCCGCGACAAAACAATGCGGCCCGAATGCATAGCCGGATTGTAGTGGCGGCTTTGGGAGATTTTTGAAGTAAAACTTCTTTAGGCGCGACTAGGGAGTAACTCAGATTTTTTTTCTGACGGAAGTGACGCTTATTATAGTCTGTGTAGTTGCAAACTTATAAAGTATTTTAATTACTGATAAGATCTAAAATAAATTGAACGTGTTAAATAATAATTTTTAGCATTAAAAATGAGATTTGATGTTTCAAGAGATATCAAATATTACAATTTAAAATAAATAGCACATTTACATATTTGTTTTTCGAGTGAAGACAGCGCCATCTCTGTTAATATGGATAAAACTCAACTGATTGTCACTCAACGTTCCGTGTCACGATCATAACTTCTAAAAATATAGTTCTAAATACGCGTTTAAAATATATATAAAGTACTAAAACGATTGAATTAAAAATTTTTGTGTTATCTAGTAACGTTACTATCAAATTTTGTTATAAATTATATTCTATTAATTTTTCGTTTATAAAAAAAATCTTGTTAAAACGTACTAATATTCCAATAACGAAACGCAATTGACCCTCCCGTTATGGCGCTGTCTACGGTCGTCGGAACCAGTGTGACCGTTTTTAGCATTTTTGATGCTAGTTTAGCATTTTTTGCCTCTTTGGAATATTTTTAGCACACTAATAAATTTTAGCATATTTTGGCACAATTGTGATAAATGAATTGGTTGACTCACTATTATGTGTTAAGTATGGCAAAACCTTTATGATTTATATGACGACACTCTGGATATCGTTTTATGTATGTTCCTTAATATCCTTAATATTAAATAAACTTGGTATCTCAGAAACGAAATCGACAAGTTATATCGTCAATTAAGAAATAGCACTAAAGTTCAAGAACTGATGACAGGCAAATCAAGTGCTACAGTAGTGATGAATTTTCTGACATTTAATTAAAAAAAAACCTAACTCGATAGTTGGCTCCGACCTGACGATGACAGGCTACTATAGAACATTATTCAGATAAGCAGAAGACCCACTCCAAATATTTTTTTGTCGAGATAACGCTGCCCATGTTAATTGTCTATCTTTTTCACACAAATGAAGTAAAATTCGTGTGTGAATTTCTGTGCTCTTATTCTAGTAGCGTGTTCTATCAGCGCCATCTATCGAGCTATTTGAAACTTTTTTAATATGCCAAACAAAAACACTTCCAATAATGAGTATAGAGTGGATGTGAATTCGGAACATACCATATACTTAATTGAAATGAATATATTGTTTTTTTTTTAACTTTTGATCTACTTAGTATGCCTAGTCGATCGATATGGCCTCCTTTTATATATTGTTGTATGTGGCAAAAGTCACTTAAGTATTATTTTGTTTAAAACCTTTGCTAAATATGCCTAAAAGCGGCATGTACTTTTTTATTTACATCTAAAATATATAAAGATAGTATCTTAAATAGTTTCAAGGTGAAGCATAGTATCCTATTATTTGATAATAATGTAAATTTTCTTTGCAAAGACGAAAACACAGGACGAAAAATGTCAGAACCTGTATATCAAAATGTTATTACTAAGGATAACCATGCGACCTATTTGTCAAATGTGATGGTTTACCTATCGATCGTCTGCTATCATCAAATAAAAATTCGCTGAATTACTTTTATCGTAATATTTTGAAACCAATATCTATTTAATTTAGTTGTAATTTAGAGTGAAAATGTCTACGTCCAGTGAAAGCGATTCTGATTTCGAACTTTTACAAGAATTGTCAGGCTGGGATAGTAGCGAAGAATCATCTCATATTTGTTATTATAAAACGTATAAAAAAACTTCAAAGTTTTACTTCAATCGCGCGTAAAGGTTACACGCACACACTGTTTTTTTTTTTGTTAAAATTCGATATTGAGTGATGATGTAATTTTTTATTTCGTTAATTTACGGTCGTGTGAAAAATAAATTTTGTATATACTACATGATAGTTACTTATTCAAAATTTTACATTTTAGGTATTAAACCGTAAAAATAATTTATTTAACTAACTACCTAATAAATATGTATAGTAAATAGATTTGGTCTTTACAAGAATATGGCCAAATCAAACAAATCCAGAAGTGTTTCGGGAATATGGGACACGAGGTGCGTGTGCACGCAGTTCGCACTCCCTCTACACACCACATACGCGGCCCGCGGGCTAAAAATTCACTTGTCACAGCATTATCAAGTGAAAGCGTGGTCCATTGCAGTCAATGATTATTTGGCTCCCTCCGCTGAAACTACGCAATGTATACAACGGTGAAGCCAATTCATAGCTAGCCTCTCAGCTTACTTCATCGCGCCGCGAATCAGAGACGGAGCGTTTACTCAACACAAAATTACCATCACGTGGTAGGTACTTATTACAAAGTTTCAAACAGAGTTAATACAGATTAAATCATAAATTAAATACATAACAGGTAATTACTGCAAAACATACGCTCTGAAATATATTTATATTTTTTTTATTAATTTTTATAAATTAATTTATGTGAGAGAAAACAATAGACTTTAATAACAAAATACAAAATTAAATCTTAATCGAGAAAAACAGCCAATAAATATTTCCAAATAGAACCTAATAAAATAAGTATGAAACAAAAAGATTAAGAGTATCAACATAGAAATAAACTATGAAATACATAACCTACGAGTATATACAAAAAGCATATACAATACCATAATATTTATTTTAAAAAATATAGTCGGATGGTGTTTTGCGTAATCAAATGATTTAAGTGAGGCTCAGCCTAACTTTTTTCACCCGCAAAGCCGACACTGTCGGATTGAGACATTGTTCACAAAATGTTTTCTAATGTTTAAAATTGTAGGTTCTATTCCTAATAAAGAGCGCTTTTTAACTTCCTATGTGCTTATTTCCAACTCGTTATGTGGCGGATTATTGTTGTTATGAAATGTATTGTTTGTTTGTTTGTTCAGAGAAGCACATGTGTAAATATTTGATCCACTGCCAATATATTTGTCTATATATAGCGACTTCCCCATATCAGCTATTTGTCACAGCGGGCACTTAATATTACAGTTGAGTATATGTTTTGATTGTGGCTATTATTCATCAGTTCTCAGACTATTTTACCTTAAGTCTACTTTGTCATGTGACAAATTTTTGTATATTTTCAAAACTTATCAGTTTCACATGACCGCAATATTTTTCTTTTGAAATACGTCAACATTTAAAACACTTAGATTCAGTTGTATAGAGTTTTATAGCCATTAATTTGGTAGTTACAGAGGAGGGCCCTGCTAAATATACTTTGTAGACTCCTATTGCTCCCCCTCCCCCCACCATGGGGGAGGTCTAATCCCCTGCAGTGGGGTAAAAATGGGCCGATCAAGAAGAAACTTTATATCACATTGCAACAATGATTTTCATTGCACTTCGTTCATTTCTTTACCGATAAGGTAAAGCATATTCTAGTACCTACCTAGTAACGTCTAGTAATTAGTACTTATATTCAGTACCAATTACAGTTTAATGTATAATTGTTTTACTTATATGGGGAAATATGTATACACAATGTTAATTAAAATAGACATTGTAATTAAAACCATAAATTTTGCCTCTTTCAATTTATATTACTACGTTTCCTTACATTACTCAATTCAATAGGCAGAATATAAACAAAGTTTCGCATGTCACCTATGTGACGATGACATTGCATATCTATGACTGCTCATTGCTGCACACGTATGCACTGTTTGCGCCGTGTTGTCTGTTCCATTGTAATGTTTCTATGTTTCTGTCGTGTGATATTTTTTATTTCACGATAATTCCTAAGATATTAATTTAAATTGTATGGCGTAAAGGACACTTATAATGTGCATGAAATGCTGAAGGTAAATAACGTATTGAATTTGATAAGGATTAATACTGTATCCGTATAAGTTGCTTTCTAATTACCTCGTCATATGACACCATTTTTTTAAACATAAAAATAGGTATAGTAAGCTATCCATAAAAGATAGACACATGCCATCACGGACTTTTCTTTAGTCTTATAAAAAAGACGCAATTCCTCCATACATTATTTTATTATATCTCAAAGGGATGAGGCGGCGTTTTCGATGAAAGCTTCCAGCCGGCTTGATTTTTTCCCGACTTCTTCGACAACCATCGTTATATTTCAACAAATTTGCACAAAACATTAATAAATTATACACGTAAACCTTCCTCTTGAATCACTCCGTCCATTAGTGTCATCCATGTGCCAATCCGTTTGGTAGTTTTTGAGTTTATCGCGTTCAGACAGACAGACAGACAGACGCGGCGGGGGACTTTATTTTATAATATGTAGTGATAATAGTATATTTCCTTTACCCTCTCAGCCAGTCCTCTTCTCACACCTTCCTTCATTACCTTCCACAGCTCCTTCCTATGTACTTTATCAAATGCCGCTTTAAAATCTATATAAAAAACTTATCACTGTAACCTAATTTCTAGTTATATTTTATAACTTAGTCGCTTGGTTGCTCGACATCCGGTAAAGCATCCCTTATATCAGACAAAAAGATTCGGAAATCCCCAACGAAAAAAACGAAATCGAAATTCAGCGCGAACTGCATTTTCGAAAAAGGCCCCTTAATGTACTGTTTTATTTTTATATCGATAGATTTTTGTGTGATAATTATAACAAGTTCACATGTTCATATATAACCGTTTAATTTTGATTAAACGTACAAAACTTTACTTTTTACTCTTCACAATCACATTATTATTAATAAAATAAATTTGATCAATTTGATATTATATGCAAGGAAATATAATTGTTCTGCATTTCCTCTCAATAAATTGACTTAATAAATTTATTTTATTAATTTACATGTCAAATTTATTTACTCTATGTTTATTTAAATCTCAATAAATTCTAGTTAGCATTAATTTGACTCGCTAAACTAAATAAAAGTGTTTGCTAAGAACACTTGTTGGTAGCGATAACTGTATGCTTTTGCGAGTACATTCAAATAAGACACCAGATTACATAAATTTTGCAACAGGGTCATAATAATATGACGTTTCTATACTGATTAGTATAAAAACAAGGTTACGCAAAAATACTTTAAATTTCTATTTTGTGATTTTCTTTTCAAGGCGTTTGATACAGATTGAAAAAAAAATATTGAAATTTCTATTATGGAGTCTATCAAAAGATGCAGGGAATAATCTGAAATCGATAGAGTTCCTATACTTTACTACAGATGGCGCTGTACTAACTAGTTATTAATTTTTAGATAGCGCTATCACTAGATCGGTCTTGAATAAATCATAATTTTTAAATTTAAAAAAAAAATTAACGCTTTCAAACATGTATTATTTAGGAAAAATACGAATTCCTTGAATTCGAAACATAGGAATGCAACCGTGTACATATAAAGATGGCGCCATATTATGTCTTAAAAATCTCGCTTACTTGAAAATATATTTTGCTAATAATTTTTGACAAATACGAGTTGGTCAACGACATATGTTTTAATTTAACGCAACTTAGACTCACGTAATAATAACTTGGATCAATTACATATGGCGCTATGGGGATTGTCCTTTTAAAACTTATTGTTAGAGTTGATAAACTGAAAATTGTCGAGGGTTTGTAATGTGTTACTTAAACAGATGGATGGCCACGACGGATTATGTATACCTATCACACGACATGTTCGAATGTCAAACACATTGCACATAGAAACATAACAATTTATTAGTGGATTATTACACAGGGGACTAAATAGGGCTTTTACCCGAGGTAAACACTCTGCTTTTCATTTCGAATATGAGGAAAGTAAATAAAAACGCGTTAAATCCATATCTGAATCTGATGAACTTATTTTATACAATCTGTATATGTAAATAATTAGCACTCGACAAAACGACTGAAGATCGAATTGTCGTTTTCTTGCCTTTTAAATGTTTCTTTTCCTGTGGCATTGTACTAGCTAGTATTTTTTATTATTTGTGATGGTAGCATTTACCTCAAATGTATGTAAATGAAATAGTAATTTAGTTAAATGTAACTCATTAACATAAAGTCATGTTACAAAATTGTTGATAATATTTTTTAATTACAATTCTATGCCGCGATTGAACAGAGTGGCTGTATAAAAAATTAGGACATGGCTCGCATTTAAATTAAGTTCAACTAATTTTGATTCAAGTTTTTAAATTTTTTGACAGCAAGAAAATCGTTTCCTAGGGACGAAAAATACTGTTTTCATCCATCTGACCAGGTGACTTCAAGCGTACTTTCCGAGTATGAAAAATAAAAAAAACTATTTTACACCTGTCATGCAAATTAAGCTTTTGTAGCAACCTTTTTTTTGTTGTTTATTTATTCTCAAGTAAATTAATGAATTTCAACAGAGTTATAAATCAAAAATTGACGTGTTTAATAGGATATTTTTTTTTTAAAAAAAAAGCTAATTTAACGATCCTACACTCAGTTGACGAGATTCGCAAGATTTTATCATCACAATTTCTATTTTATGCATTATACATTTCATGTTACCATTTTTTTTTATTTCTTTACATTAGATGAAACAGGAATCTACAGGCCGTCTAGCATGACTTTGTATGTAGCTTTCTGAAAACCAGTAAACCCTAGAAAGTATATTGAAACCATCTACATACGTGGTCTTTTCCATATGAACGTCGGAATATAAATTGACTGCTTCCTTATTTGTACGTACATATAACACATTGGGGTATTATTTTTATTAGGTGTGTAGGAGTTTGTTTACCGCTCTGTCGTCCTGATAAAGTAGAGGGGATATTTATGCATTTCCTCAGCTAAATGTTCTTATGATGAAAACCGCATCAAGTCATTCAAGTTTGATTTCATATTATATTTTTTATCACGCTTTAGAATTTTTACGGTCACAACCGCACGTCAAGCTGAAGATTTTGCGACCACCTCCTGATTTCACTGGATTTAATTATAGTATTACTAATTTAAGTTTCTAATTTTTCAGGTGGAAGCGGGCGATGTTCTTCTCAAAGTCAACGGCACAGATGTCAAACGTTTTACGACTAGAGAAGGTAAAAATCAAAGTCCATTATTCAATAGATAAGGTACCAGTGCGACATATCGTTGTTTGTGAAACAATGGAAAGTGTTCCTATTTTCGAAATTTAGTTAATCACATAGCTTTATAATAGCGTCATTAATAGAGAGAAACAATCAAGCTGACGTAATGGGCGAGTATTTTCGCCTTGCCTTACGACACAGTCTACCGATAAATTTGTTTTTCTTTTTAAACATCTTCAATTACACAAGGGATGAAAGGGACCTATTTAGGCATGAGATAATTTGGCGTATGAGCGTAGCGAGGACACCAATAATTCGAGTACCTAAATAGGTCTTTCACCCGAGGTAAACATTCTGCTTTTCATTACGAATATGCGGAAAGTAAAACAAAAAACGCGTTAAATCCATATCTGATGAACTTATTTTATACAAATATCTCAATACGTTATCAATTAGCACTCGACAAAACACATAAAGATCAAATAGCTGCTTTCTCATCTTTTTTATGTTTCTTTTACTGTGGCATTCTACCAGCCAGTATTTCATTGATGATGGTAAACATTTAGCTCAAATCTATGTAAATTAAATGAAAATTAATTTAAAAGTAAATTAGAAGTATAAAGCCATATTACAAAATTGTTGATAATATTTTTTTATTGCCATTTTACGTCGCGATTTCACAGAGTTGCTGTATAAAAAGTTGGGATATGGCTTGAATTTTTTATTTTTTGACAGCAGGGAAAATCGTTTCCCAGGGACGATAACCACTGTTTTCATCCCGCTGATCAAGTAACTTCAAGCATACTTTCCGAGTATGAGTAATGACAAGATATTTGACATGATTACACTTGAAATGAAGGGAAACGCAGGAGCATTGAAAAAAAGGGAATTTTATTCAAGTTTAGGAAGTGATTACGTCTCCATACGTTTCCAATTGAAAATTGACCATTTCGACATTTTCGATGCGTCAAATTAAGTTTCTTTAAATCATAGAGCTAATAGGACTCTCGTAGAATCCAAGCCATGTACAGCTCGCGCCAAATTTTTTGTACACACTGAATTGGAAGCGAGTAGCGTCGCGTTATGAGAATGGGTATTAGAAGCAGAGGGACGAGAGGCGGGCCTTTCACCTGTGCAAAACGCATCCTTGTCAATTTCAGAATGAACAAAAAGTTTAGCGCAAACTGTATGCTTCAACTGTAAAGTTTTACCAGTATATTGTTGATCGAAAATATATGAATACTAACTTTCCATCTGCGGCTTCGCTCGCTTGGACTACACAGTTGTACCGGGACTCCTTTTAGCGGGATAAAAAGTAGCGTATGTCACTCTTCAGTTTATAAACTATATCTATGCAAAGAATCGTGGCGGTACAACTGTCTACGCCAGCGAAGCCACAGGCCAAAAGCTAGTTTAAAAATAAAACATAGCCCATGTTACTCAAAAATAATGCAGCATTCCAATGATGAAGAATTTTCGAAATAGGTCTAGTAGTTTTTGAGTTTATTCGTTACAAACATACGAGAATACAATTTTTCGTCTATATAATATTAGTATAGATTTTATATAATAATAATAATAATACATGGGACTTCCCACACAGCGCCATCTAGTCCCAAAGTAAGCAAGTATTATGCTTGTGTTATGGGTTACTAGACATTTTATGGACTGAATTAGTTTGAATTATTTTTATTATAAGGCAGTGAAAGCTTTCAAGTCCGTGACGAAAATTAAAAATAGTAATTGCCATTTTAAAAAAGTGACTACCATTAAGTTTTGACAGAGAACCCTGTCTTCCACGCTCGGTCGGCCGGATCGCGCTGACGAAAACCGACACCAAATAGAAGTACGCGCGAGCGCGCCCTTTCGATCAACTGCGGAGGTAGCACTGAGCCACAGGTGTTTATCGCTAGAGGAAAGTTGCGAATCACATAAAGACTAATTGAGTTCGTATACGATAGTGATGTCACATGTTATTAGTCATGGCATACGAGTGAGTTTTTAGGAAAAAAATCGTTGTGAAAAATAATTCAAAGGTAGATAAGGTTGTTAAATATTATGCTACAGTTTTAAATGAGATATCGTTGTAAAGTGCGTTAGATAGTGAATCTATTGATATAATAAATTTAAAAAATCTTTTGAGAACTTTGGGAACATGAGTCGTTGAAATTTTGCTAATAGCCATGGTGCACCCAAAATCGAAGAATACTAAGAAGCCTGCATCAAAAATCGATACAAATAAAACTAAAAACAGATAGGCTAAGAGGCGTCTATTGATTCAAAAAATAAAATCTTTTTATCAAAAATATTAAACCGCCAAAAAAACTAAAAAGCAAATAATAATAAATCTTTTTTATTATTTAACCTTAATAACTTTAATAACTAAGTTCTTAAATATTAATGTACTTATACCTAAGTAATTTTGAGTCGGCGCCAAACAATCAATGAATTAAATTGCTTTAAATTTAAAGACTGTGAAACTTGAAGACTTGTTGTGAGACTCAAAATTACTTATTTATGAGTACATTAGTTTGAGAACTTAGTTATTAAGGTTAAATAATAAAAAGGTTCATAATTTTTTGCTTTATAGTTTTTTCGGCGGTTCAATATTTTTGTTAAAAAGTTTTTGTATTTTTATTGGCTAAACAGCGTAACCGCCGCGCCGCCGCACTGGTTCGAAAGGTTCATACCAGCCAATCAGTGTTCAGTGTTCACGCCTCATGAAATGTGAACGGCTCTTTCTTTACTTCACTTCATCAGCCCATTTTTACCCCACGGCAGGGGCTTAGGCCTTCTCCGGGGTGAGGGGGGCTTGACGGCTCTTTGCGAGTATCATATACGAAATCTGGTCTATGCAATGATCCTGAAAACAGCTTGTATAAATTCTTTTTAAAATTATAACTTGGACCATTGCAATAATCTTAACTAGTATCCGTTCTAGAATAAACTATTATCCGTTCTTTTTGATTATTCTGCGAAATATGCTTAATATCGGTTATTTCTCACGTTTTCGGTAATATCGATAATACTCGTATCCATAACCTTTAGGAAATTAAATTCCCCAATGTATATTCGTCTAGACGCCCGCCGCCCGCCGCGGGTAGTCGATGCAGCTAGCTGAACTAGACTGATAGTTTAGAAATATTTTTGAGCGAGTAAGTTTGCACTTTGCATTTTTATTGTGTTTTGTACGTGCTATTTTTAGCGCATAGATAAAATCATCTGTCCACTTCAATGACCAAATTATGACAGACTAAAATCATTTTAAATGCTTCATAAATTAATAATTCGTATTCCTTTGCACGTATTCTATGCAACTTCTTTATTCCTTTATCAATAAAGATAACTTATTCTACAAAGTCAAATGTATAATGTTAAAACACAAAACTCAGTTTCAAAATAACAATATTTATATACTGTCTTATAGAAAAGGGGAAACCGATCAGAATCGGCTTCTATGAACCTTTCGCCGCTGGTGGAAAATGAGACTAAGAAATGACGTATTATTTTACTTCTGTTTGCATGTTCTACGTCGTTGATAAATGCCTGGCGTATCTCACTTTGTAACACTTGCTTAATCTGTGTTCTGATTGTGTATGTCGCCGCCGGCCGTGTGGTTAAATCAGCTACTCAGTTAGTTGTACGCTAGCCTATTCATTAAATGCCGGCATTCAATTAGACGCCCGTCATAGATGTGCGCAAGCTTGTTCATTAAACGCCGGCATTCAATTAGACACATTGGCCGTTAGTTGAATGAATTAAGATAGGTCAACGTTCAACCTATTGGCTAATCGAATGCTAGACCTTTGGAAACGGCTAAATCAAAGGTCACCAAGTAATTTCTCTTTGTTAATTTCTCTTAGCAAAAAAACCAGCTGATAATATGTGCGAGATCAAAAAAGAAACTCTTATAGGATCACTCTGGTGTTTGTTTGGCCGTCTGTTACAGCTCATTTTGTCCAAATCTACTGGACGAAAAAAATTGAAACTCGGTACAGAGTTTGGTGATCCGATCACGGACTCATAGGAGCTAAATTAGAATTAGTGTCGTGATAGCCCAAAGCGCAACGAACCTGTCTCAAATTTATAAGGCCACATAGGGCCATGGTTTGAATGCGGGCGTGTACCAATGAGTTTTTCTGACTTAAGTACACAATATCACTGACACCGTGCTTCGGAGGGCACGTTAAGCAGTCGGTCCCGGACGCTGTCAATAGATGGCGGTCGTTACAGTCCCCAACCCGCAGTGCAGCATCGTGGTGGATTTAAGCTCCAAGCCCCCGTCCTTACCCTAGGGAGGCCTAAGCCCCTGAAGTGGGGTAAAAATGGGCTGATGATGATAATGAAATTAGAAAACCACTTTTCACGAGTGCATCGTGCAACATATCAAATGAAAGCATTCATTACGAGAAATATATGACTAATAATTTTTTTAATAATTTCATTTATGATTTAAAACATATTAAAGAAAATATACGAAATTTAACCATTCCTTAACCCCTTATCTCTAAAACTACTACGATGTAACAATACATCATAATTTCATTTACATAACCGTGAAGCCAAAAACTATGTTTTAGCTCTTTCGTTAAATGTAGCTTTCAACAATTTGGCTAAGCGTCCTTTAGCCATTCAATTTGATGTCGGCATTCGATGAGCAGCCTAGCCGTCCAATTAACAGGCTGATTTAACCACTTGGCGCCGAGTATATATTATATTGTTAAACGTGAAAATTCGGTTACTAACGATGAAATTTGTCAATTAACTTATTAACACTAATTCAATGATCGCGTTACGGTTCGAGTGGTTTTCGGCACGCGACCGCCTAATTTGGTTACTGCACGCGAACGCTCTCCTAGCGTAAAATTTTTTCATATAATTTATTTACAATGACTTTTATAGGCGAGAGAATTATCTAGTTTTATGCGATTCGGTTAATATTATATTTATTATCGTTCCACAATCATCAGTTTTTAGTGTACCTCATTTATGTAACAAAAATGGTAAAACGTATTCTACTTGTATTACCATGAAATGTTTGTCTGTCACTACTTTTTATCTCATTGGCCATTTCACATAGGAAACTGGAAATTTTCAACGTTGTATGTAGTAGTGGATTCAACATCTCTTTGCCCAACACAGACGACAATCCCAAAAAAGAAATCCGAGATTTAGAAATTCAGTTTTGCGAATCAAATTCTTTTTGAATCCATCCAATAAAAAATATTTTCGTATCCATCGTGTTGAGATAAAATGTAAGCTAAACTAGTAACATAAGGAATTCACGAATAGAAATATTGTGTATTTCGCAACAAACAAAAGTAATAAGGATAAGGATCTTTATTGATAAAATCGTAACTAGATTAATCCTGTACATTTATGTAGACTATCCTGAACTCAAAACAATATTTATTGGAATTTTTGTCTGTTTGTTTGTATGAACACGATAAACTCAAAAATTACTAAACTGATTTCGATGAGACTTTTTGTAATCTATTAGTCGTAAACCACGATCTAATCTAATATACAATTTAGCACGCTTTGTTACCTAGGGACTAGACAGGGAACGATTTTCTCGATTATTTTTCAGGACAGTTTGGGGACTGAGCACTAAATAGTGTAATTCCGAAGGCGAAGTAGCGGGCAGCAAATGGTTTGTAAATAAATGCGATTCCGAATTCACTTGACACTAAAGTGAAATGACCGGTAGTATTGAAATTGCAATATATTTAAAAAATTGCAAAGAAAAAGATCGAATTTCGATACCGTCCAACAGTTATTGTGAAACATTTAACGCACGAGGCCCGACTCGTAACTTGAACGTTTTTTTTTTTTAAAGTGTGAAATGTTTTGTTACAGTTCTAAAATGTCTACGACTATCGTCAGATCCTGTAACCTTAAGACTGAAAAAAGGTCAGTGTCTTTGCTCTATTTTATAAGAAACATCAAAGCGTTATCGCTGTTTAAATATGAACGTCGAAACTACACAACCTGATTTTGTTGGATTTTACGCTTCCACGACCAAAAGGTTCATTATATAGTCTTAGTTTTACCAAACTGTTTACTCTCTTTCAAAACATTACACACACGATTGGATACATTGTATTCTAGTTTATTTATTTTCTACCATTGACAAAAATTTAATAGGTAATTTTGAAAAGGACCTAAGTCTTTTTAACCTCCATTTGAGAAAACTAAAGAGAACTTGTTTAAAAAATTAATATATCTTTTTCAATTTCATTAGGTTATAAAGGATGATACATTTTTATCTGTATAATTGCGATCAGATGGACTTAGGTCTATTTCAAAATGGTTGAAAGCTAAACAATACTATTCGAAAGAAAAATTACAAATTAAACTAATGAAAGTTGTAGTATACAAACACATTTTACTATTCTTGTCTCTTATCATCATCATAATCAACGTGGTTATCTTTAGGAGGTCGTCTTCCACGTCAGTATTTCAATATAAAACTCTTTTATGCTCATACGGAATGCACTGCATAAGGTTTCTTAAGTCTGATTTTTTTTTCATTGACAGGCACTATTTGTATAAGCAACATTAGTAATAAGACTTGGCACTTCATGCCCTTTCAAAAGTGTGTACGAATTATTTACAAGCTCATCTATACGTTGCATTGGTATGTAATACAATATCGAGCTTAGTTACACGCTTCGTAGACGCACATTTTAGTTCCGATTATAGAAAAACTGTCACCTGGGGATCTTTTTTGACCGAGGCGTAGTTTTTCTAAGGGTACGCAAGTCTATTATAATATTGCGTCCGCCATTTTTTATTCTCGAGTACATCACCTATTTGTGATCTGACCACATTGAATGTAACTGTGAAATGAAGTTATTTTGAAAAAGGCGTAAGTTGGGGACTTGGATCTCTTTGAAAATAATTAGATTTCTCGACAAGAAAAAATGTGTGTTTGGACCTATAATTTTATGGCGTTTTGATTTTCACTACATGTGTTATTTTCGATCAAATGACATACATAACTGTTGTTCGTAACTTATGGCAAAAGTTGATTTGTGCCCTTTTCAAAATTACCTATTAAATTATTAAGCCTTGGTGTATTACGAGATAAAAAAAAAACAATATTTAATTAATAATTTAAATTGTAATCTGACTTTGATTAGGTTATTAATTAATAATAATAATAATAATAACACACACAATCACAACAACGTCTAGGTCCCAAACTAAGCATTAGCTTGTATTTTGGGTACCAAGCCAAGACACCACATACATATAACAACCAAGACCCGGTTCCAGTATTAATATTCATCATATAAATACTGACCCGACATGGGATTCGAACCCGGGACCTCCAGCTATGTTTGAATGATCCAATTTTTATTTGAAAAATGAAGATAGTGTTAAGGACTAGTAGTGCAGATATTTAAGATGCACGAAAACACCGATTTAAGTTCTACTTATACTTTATTATGAAACAAAATCACAAGCTATTATCACACTTGTATAGCACCGCGCCTTTATATGGGCGCCAAAATCCCTAACCCGCAGCATCTCGAAATTTCTCTCATCGAACATTCGATTATTAAAACTCTAATTACAATTTATAATGGAAATATCTACGGCGTCGGCGCTACGCCTTCGAGCGGGCCGCGATGCCGTCTCAAAAATATGATTTCGAGCAGGGATGATTCTTTAGACTAGTGCTGTCTCTAAAATTGAATTTCATTTACAATTTATTTTGATCTCGAATTTCTAGTTGTTCCTGTATTAGGTCGATGTGTTTGTGAAGCGGCATGATCGTTCGAGTACTTTCTATAACACATCAACGTGCTTCTACGCATGAACGTCACAATAGGTACAAAATGAATAAGCATTGTACCGTACGGAAGTGTTATCTGTATTATGCAAGATGCCATTTACTTTTTCCGTAGTTAATATTTTGGCTGGTTGTGCTAATACCCTTATAATAAATGAATACAACAAGTACTTAGTGAACATATCACTGTTTTTCGGTAAAATATTGAACCAATAAGATGCAACTCTTACTTACACTTGACAAGCATTGTTCAAATCATGACTGGCTTGGGGTACTACCAGGGTCGTACTGCCAGTTGGTCCGCGGGGATTTTATTTTTTATTTGCCCGTATTACTACCTTGGTTGTAACCATCATCATCGTGGGTTAAGTTAGGTAATTTATCATCACCATCTATTTAGGTTCATCATCATAATATACAATCACATGTGCAGTATGTCCCACGGCCATAGGATCACTTTCGTATTATACGTTTCAACTAACTCAAGACTTGTAGCACCACCCACGGGCAAGTAAAATTGTCCCGTTTTACAAGCAGTTCTACATAGTAGGATCACGGGCAAAAAAATACCCTGCAGACCAACTGGTTGGTAGTATAACCCTAGTAATACCACGGGTAAGTAGTCATCATTGTGTCGTGATAGCCCAAAGCGCAACGAACCTGTCTCAATTTATAAGGCCCCATAGGGCCATGGTTCGAATCCGGGCGTGTACCAATGAGTTTTTCTGACTTAAGTACATAACTATCACTGACTCTGTGCCTCGGAGAGCACGTTAAGCAGTCGGTCCCGGACGCTGCCAATAGATGGCGGTCGTTACAGTTCCCAACTCGCAGTGGAGCAGCGTGGTGGATTTAAGCTCCATGCCACCCTCCTCACCCTGGGGGAGGCCTAAGCCCCTGCAGTGGGGTAAAAATGGGCTGATGAAGAAGTAGTCATCGTTCAAATTCACATTCTCCTAAACTCCGGGGATCTATTCAAATCAAGAAATGATCCCCTCTACGATCTGACATCTATTATTCGCCTTTAATGTCATCAATATGTAGCTGCGATGTAACATTTTGTTGTTTATTCCCAAAAGGTGTGTCCGTCCGAGTTTCCGAAGTATAACCTAAGCCGCGTGAAATAAGAGATGTGATACACACGTTGTGTTTAGATGGCTCAGGGGATCGAATGAGAGGATTACACTCGTTCCAGGAGCTTTGTTCGCTTTAATAACGTAATCTACTTCAGATTAATGTGTTGAATGGTGTATCACTGTCTATTGCAATACCTTAGAGGTTTATATGGTATAAAAATTTGCGGAAGGCTTTCCGAGTTAGGTTTATATGATAAAAATATGTGGCCTTATTAAAGATCTTTTGTGCCACTCCATTTCCATATAAAAACTATTAAAAAAATTGTTATGGCTGTAAAATCTTTTTTTTTTGATGGTGCAGTAGAATATGCGAACCTAATACGAAAAGAAAAAAATAATAGTTTTATCTGTTTGTCTTTAAGACAAGTTGGCGTCAAAACGGCTAGTTCATTTTAGTAGAAACTTGGTAGTGTCGAAATAGCAACAACGAGTAGTGTTAACCAAGGGGGGAAAATTGTACAGTATTTCTGACGAGGGTGTAATGTTGCTACCCGCGAGGGAAATATTTTTGCACCCGAGATAAACACTGCTTTTCACTACCCCTTCGATACGTGGTAAATAAATAGCTAATGATTCCAAATTATAGTGGTATAAGCTCAGTCACATTTTACTTTCATTAGGTACTAAAAATTACGGTGAAATTGAATATTTTCAATAAACTATATTTTCCAAAGAATCTCTGATGTAGCAATGTAAGTAGCCTTATGTTACGAATATCCCACGTTCACAGTTTAAGGTTTGGCAGTTTTAAGTCTAATAATTTACAATTTCTCTTTTGTTTTTCACGATAAGACCCTAATTTTATTTTTCGTTTATGCAATATTTAAACAGTTTATTCCTAGCCAGTGTTTATATTAAATCAAATCTGTCTTGCCAACTTACAACAATACTTAGAATAAATACTTATTCGAATTTAAACTAAAATAGTGATTTTTCTTAACGTTGTTGAAGGCAAAGAAAATTTTGCTTTCAACCTTTTTGGTCTCACCAGCTTTTCTTATATTTATTCAGGTTCGAAAATGAAATTTTTTTCCCCTATAAAACAAAAACGCATTTTGCACCCGCTCCGCGTGACAACGAACCCTTTTCCGAGTAGGTGGAGTAAATAAATTACACTTCATACTTTACTATGTATTCGGTTAATAGAAGCCGAAATAATATAGTTTAACTAACTGTATTAGTTTTGTATATGAGTCGAATGCGATCGTCTAGTGTCACACTATAATGGTTCTCGCCCATGTAGTCAGGTCAATTATGTCTAGACAGGTATTAGGCAATGGAGGGGCCCCGCTACGGGATATGCTCTGAATCTGGATTGCTACGAGCACTATTGCTTTCTTGTATGATTGGTGTTATATGTATACGATATTTTTACGAATTAGCATTTTCTTTTGTTAACTTACGGCACGTTTTTATCTAGTATTGTCACACTCTGTGCTTGGCGCTTTTCATTATCATATAAAAAAGATATTAAAAATTCAAAAACCTCCGACACAAAAAAGTCTGTCTGTAACGTGTCTGTAACACGGACCTGTCTGTAACCTTATCTCAGTTTCTACCTTTTTTTTTATATTACGTCACGTCACAACAAATTATAGGTGGTTAATAATTATTTCAGATTTTTCAAAAGTCAGTTTGTTCCTTTGTGTCGGTGGGAGTTTTAAATTTAAATGTAATTTGTATTTCAAGCTTTTTAAACTGAACTGAGTGTAAACATTTAAATTCAAACATCTGTTGATTTAAAAATAACTAATTTAAATTAATCTTTTAAATTTAAAAATAACTAATTTAAATTAAACTGTCGTGATAGCCCAGAGCGCAACGAACCTGTCTCAAATTTATAAGGCCCCATAGGGCCATGGTTCGAATCCGGGCGTGTACCAATGAGTTTTTCTGACTTAAGAACACAATATCACTGACGCCGTGCTTCGGAGGGCACGTTAAGCAGTCGGTCCCGGACGCTATCAATAGATGGCGGTCGTTACAGTTCCCAACTCGCAGTGGAGCAGCGTGGTGGACTTAAGCTCCAAGCCCCCTCCTCACCCTGGGGGAGGCCTAAGCCCCTGCAGTGGGGTAAAAATGGGCTGATGATGATGATGAAATTAATCTTTTAAAGAAATCATCATCTAGATTAAACTAGACGCCAAACAAAAACCACATTAAAATTGGTTCATCGTGGTTAATCGATTTGAGAGCTACGATGCCGCAGACAGACACACAGACAGGTAGACTCATAGAAATATAGCTAAAACTATCCCGATTTAAACAACTACGATGCCACAGACAAACATACAGACAGACCTACCTACAGACATACGCACAGACATACGCCTTAAACTTAATCCAATGTATAATTGTTGTCGTGTGGCGTACTTCAGATCAGGCTAGATCAGATGCACATCAAAAGTTTACTTATATAAATGTAAGAAATAGGTACGCGTAATCTGAGTTAAAATTTTATAACATCAATTGTCTAGTCCATATAGGCGAACGTATGAGCGAAAGCTAGCGATTTGAGAAAAAAAAAAATAATTTTGAACACAAAGAATTTGATAAAAAAAATTTATGTGATTAGGTATTTTAATAATGAATTTTAAATTGAAATTCATCTACAAGATGAATTTAAAAAGCAATGAACAGGGTTTGAAAGCATTTACTTGCTGTATTTAGTTTTACACGAAAGTACCGTATTCCGTTTCAATGTTGTTAATTTTTTTTTTTAGATCCGCAAATAAAGGCGAACGTGAGAAGCTATATTTCAGCGGCGGCCGAACAGCGTTCTATAGACGGCCGAAGAAATCACGACAGGTACTAATGACTCGATACACAATATATTTACATAATAAATCATTTATAAATATTGAAGTGACAGTTCAGTTTACCAAGAAAATTCGTTCATTATTTTAGAATTGGGTTGTCGTATTATTTCGTATTTAACACAGCGAAATGTTTTGTTAATTTAATGTATGTACACATATGTTTAAATAGCCATTAGCTAACGGTTTTATCAATGTAAAAATGTTTATGTTTGTTCACGTTAGATTTCCGCCCATCGATAAGCGGTCGCTTGGAACCAGATGTTCATGGAATAAATAACGGAGGGTCGGTATACTCTCCCCTGATGTTTTCGTCGTACGTATAATGTTGATATATAGTATATGGCAGTGACTAATTCTTGGTGAACCCCAATAACTATTAATTAAACTTCCTAAAATTATACAACAAACACAACCGCTCGCAGCTTTTACTATTTTAGGGTGTTAAAATGGTAGATATTAATGACTCTTTTTGATTTATTCCTTTTTTCTTACCTGCACTGTAATATGCATTATTTTTTTTTGGTACAAAATTTTCGGATTAATCTTATAGAGTAGGTACCTAAATATTATGACGCAAAATAACAAAATCCAGGTTTTTCTGTATCTGAACTTTGTGCTAAGTAATACGAATATGATAAAAAAAACCTATATGCACTTAACTTTTATAAATAAATAAAATAAAGTTAAAAATTAATTGTGGTTCCCATAAAGGTGTTTTTTTTTTGACGTTTTGGTGATTGGTGGTTGCGAGATCATTGCTGACACTTGAAATTTTCATAAAGTATGTATTACTATAGATCTTTACCTTTACGTACCCTTTAGGTACGGAACCCTAAAAAAAAACTGATGTATTGACACAACTATATTTTCATGAGCAAATAGGTATTCATTAAGCCGACAGAGTTTACTTTTACATATTAGGCACACATTTTTACACATTATACTCACATATTGTATTAAAACAGACTTTTAAATTGGTTCGCGATCGATGCAAATCGGATTATATCGATTTTTTTTCTAATCGATACGACATTATATAGTATTACCGCTCAACCGTTACTCATTCGATTCGCGCTGCTGACCGCCGATATTATGCGTCTCAGTAATGTAATACGTAGTCGAACGAAGGTTAAATAATACGATAATACGTTATTCACCACTTTGCCATCGATTTTGTAGTATACTGCACTAAATAACCGGAATAGAAAAATATGTATGCCTTTTTATGTATGTTGTTCTTAATTATTAAATTAGTTCCCTTACAACATTTTTTTGCAAACTGTCTTCGATCTGAAAGTCTGATCTAAACGTATATGACAAAGACATGAAACGGACACGCTTTTTGGACCTATTATGATACTTCCTTACACCCTCATATAGGACCAGGAAGAAATTCGTATCTAATATAATAAATGGAATATATAACATTGATGAATATGTAGGTAATTATTATAACATTTGAAACAAAGGCGCCTATTACGATCCGCGAATACACCCACAGACTATGTGGTATCCTCACATTTGAGCGTAATCGTCTTGTATGTGTTAAAGGAACGTTTGAAGATTAATAATATATGTCGATGGGGTAAACTGCAAGTTAACAAAACCTCAAAACCAACTTTTCGGCGTACTCGGTGATTATCTATGTATATCTCAAACGCTTATTAGTATAATTGTTTGACAGGTCAGTTTCGTCGCCGCCGTCGAGCAACTCGACGAGTAACTCTACCTCGTCAAGCAACGGGTCAGCGGTGCAGTCCGGAGACAGCTGTGAAGCCCTAATACCTTCGGTCGGTGGGGGTGTTACTTGCTCGGAGCGTTCGGGAGCAGGAGACCGACGACCACGCGCCAACCAACCTAAGTTCGAAGCTTACATGATGACCGGCGACCTCATGCTGAATCTATCGCGGCTCGAACATCCCCACCACAATCATCACGTACCCATGCACAGGACACATTATTACAGGTATTGAACTGTGTAAGCGAAAACCGCCCTAGAAATGATCCTCAAGCGGAAGTAACCGCGGCAGTATATCAAATATGTAATCACACTAGTGCATATTGCAAATAAATCAAGGACTATCTAGGTAAAAGTGGGATATATCCTTATATAAATTTTTATTTTAAAATGTACATAATTAATAACCGATTTTTGTAAAGATACTTATTGATAGGCCAACATTAAAAATCATGACCAAGAAACCGGCTGATTGTGGGTCGGACCACGCACAGTGAAGATTTCCGTAGTTAGGATGGTCATAGACGACCGCTTAGCTTAGTGGGTAGCGACCCTGCCTACGAAGCTGGAGGTCCCGGGTTCGAATCCTAGGTCGGGTCAGTATTTATATGATGAATATCGATACTGGTACCGGGTCTTGGTTGTTATATGTATGTGGTGTCTTCGCTTGGTACCCAAAAACACAAGCTAATGCTTAGGTTTGGGCCTAGACGTTGTTGTCATGTGTACGTTATTATTATAGTTAAAATTCAAATAATTCGTCCGTCAGTTATATGTTAGGTGACATAGCTATAACAAAAATAAAATCGCGATTTCACTACATTGTAGGTGGTTCATTAGAATACAGCTACTTTCCATATTTCATCTATGTAGTACAATTAGTCTCTGAGTAAAATGGTTGTGACAGACGGATGTACAGACGGAATGGACGAATTTATAAGGGTTCCGTTTTTTGCCATTTGGCTAAGGATTCCTAAGAAATAAATTCCACTCATTGCTGTAGGTATAATCAAACCTGTTCGAGGGATAGACAACATTTCTTGTCTAAATCTATTATAAAAGATGGAATGTTGAAAACTATATTTAATTCGTTACGATGCAGTGAATGTAATGCAACACTAAAACAAGACAGATTGACTACAACCAGTAATTTTTGATAATTTACAATGTTTGGATTTAGCGGTGAAATGTTTAGTCAATCAATACTGGACAAGCTATACCTAAAATATATAGGCGGGATGGGTATCATCCATAAATTGACATAAGCCGTTATTAACAGAAAATAGGAAGCGGAATAACCAATGTTTCTATGATGAAGACTAAGCAAAACATTTCCTAGTTAATCTATATATATATTTTGTTATTGTTATTAATTTTCACCAGATATAATTCGACGCCAGCGTCACCCAGCGAGAGTCGTACGGGCGCGCGTGCCGAGCTCGCGCAGCGGCACAATTCTTCGCCGGATACCGGGCTGGGTGCTGAACACAATAAAATGTAATTTGGTGCAATATAGTGATCACACTTATTCTAACTAATATTAAAAATGGGAAAGTGTGTTTGTTTGCTCTTTCTTCACGTCCGTCGCAACGGAGAAATGAAAAGACGTGATTTGTTAAACGGTGATACTTGAAGCAAAGGAGAGTAACAGGATACTTTAACTTGTGAGATGGAATAGGAGCATTAGAATTAAAAGGAAAAGTGATTTGAATGCCGGAATGATAACGGGAAATTATAGGGAACGGTATGTCCATGCGAGCGGGTTGTTGATAAAAACTGATACTTTTGTACATTTTCAGAGTAGGTACAGTAATAACATGTCAATACAATGAGAGATAAGACATACAGTCTTATCATTTTTTTTATTGTAGTTTTCAGATGTCTTAAGTTTAGTGTTCACGTTGCGATGTACACAATGGTTTATTACAATGCGACGTATCGGGGACACCGCAAAAGTTTTAGATTTGATTGAATATTGAATGAGTTGAATCAATATTTTCGGCATAAGGCAAACCTTTTGTACTTGTGTGTTAACATACTGTCATGCAATTCTAGAAATATTGAATGGTGTTGCTGAATTTTTGTCGTTTACTGGAACATTAGGGCGCTGCCAAACGTCATCGCTAGGCTTTGTTCGGCTGCTGAAATAAACATATATCTCGACCGATAAAGTTTATCATCAACACCTGTCAGTCTTGGGAGCCAATTCAGATTTCAACCGCTAAGTTCATATTATAATAATACCTGGTGGGACATCTGACACAGTAATCTAGTCCTAAACTAGACAGGGCTTGTATTAGAGGTACTTGGTTAAAACATATTGTAACACATAGGTATATAGTATTTTGCACCCAGACACGTCAGTCTTTCCTTTCACTAATATGCAAACAGCGTTTTTTATGTCTATAAGATAGACCTTGAAGATATCTGACAAGCATGATTCATTTACTGTTCCATTTTATCCAATAAATTACCGAATATTAGGCATGAAAAATTATTCAGCAGCATTAACGCACGATGTAATATTTAGAAACTGTTTTTGTTTGACAATATTAGGTTCAATTCCCAGCCCGCGTCTCCAGCGGGGGCGTGCGTGACAAGCGGCGCTGTGAGCGGAAACGGTGCCGAGGTGGCTACGCGAGCGCCACACACTGTTCGCACCTCACGCTCCGAGGACCATTTACAGGTGATTACTATAGTAAAATATATTTTTACGTTTTTATTCTAAAACAAATTCCAAATAAAGTTTTTTTCATGTGTACACACGCGCTCACGCATAACGGAACAGTTTAATCTTTGGACTCTATAGAACAACTTCGTCTGTTTTGGTCGCGCTATCGACGTCCCTGCCGCGCCAGCGCATTCTGTCTCGTGTTGCAAGCTTATATTTTAATGTAATACATAGATAATTCCCTTATTTATATGGTTGGAAAAATGAAGATTAATTGATAAATTTGTCAAATTGTAATATAAGCACAATTGAAAACACCAAACTGTTTCATGCCTATCTGTATTAAAATAGAAGACAATGTAATTGCTTAGTCAGATCTCGGCTTGTATTTAGCTTTGATGTTATATTCTGACGTAACCAAATATGCGAGAACTCCTAAAATGTAATAAATAAATACAAATACATGGCTGTTGCGTTATACTTGTGCGCTCCTGTATATGCCTTTAGTAGAGCATTTAATGGATGTTGCGTAAACCAAATCAAATGTTAACAACACCAATGGTAGTAACCATTTTCTTAGACCCAGTCTTGTCTTTTCTGCTAACTCAATTTTATTAAACTTTCTCTATTATTTAGACATTTAACAGCCTTTATACCATCTGTAGTATAAACTGATACAAGCGGTGACCGTCAGTAGAGTGCTAAGTTCCAGAAGGAGACGTCGATGAGTGCCGTTGGAGCGGAGTTAGAAGAAGACGTGACGTCATCGTTGAATACGCTACTAGACGCGCGACCCGACTCCGCCACACCGCGTTCCGAAACTGACACCGAACGTGACAGGTTCGTTAATGGCATTTGTTTAGGATTAGTTTTTGCTAGTGTCTTATGACGCACGTATCGTTTTCACGAATTGTATTATTTAGTATTTAACGTATACAAAACCCGCTTCTGATTACTTTTCATATTACTGCTCTGCTCCTGGAAATGACACAGATAGGTGAATCACGTGACAAGTGAAACACGATTTTAAATATTTATGTTTTTATGGGCATTCATGAAAAAATACGAACAAAAAAAAATTATCTTCAATGTGTATTTTGGAATAACAAATTCGTTGATCATAACATATTTTCAACAACATTTTCCATAGGTAGACATTGTTCCTTTACCGTTTTATAAAATATAAGATATAAAGATAAAGATAAGTTATAAAGAAACTAGCTTTGAATTTAACCCAGGTACTACACATTAACCCATTTGGGTTAGATGCAAGGTCATGAGCCATTTGATTGATAATGAGTTCATAGTGAGTTCACTTTCAATCTGACCCAATTGGGTTAAGGTGTAGTGTATAGGTTAATAAATATGCGCTTGTATGATATATATTAAATGTGAGATAATAATTCAAAGGTGTAATCCACGCGGGCCGCCACAAGTAAAAATATGTAAAAATTGGTTAATATTTAGTACAAATAGTGCATTGTGTTCATCATTATTAATCTCGTTATTGTTATTTTGACGTAAATACTTAGCTATCTAAGTTACTTTAGAAGTAACGTTATTATGAGTGTAATAATGTTATTTTCAGAATTGTGTGGACCTACAATGCACCAGTGTCCTGTGCCTCAGAACGGACCCAATGTAACGGGTCCGGAGGGACATCTAACTCGACTTCACTCTCCGACGGCATGTCGCAAAGGTACGAGTTTTACGACGACCGCTTAGCCTAGTGGGTAGTGGCCCTTCCTAAGAAGCTCTGGGTCCCGGGTTCGAATCCCAGGTCGGGTCAGTATTTATATGGTGAATATTGATACTGGTACTGGGTCTTGGTTGTATATGGATGTGGTGTCTTCGCTTGGTACCCAATACACAAGCAAATGCTTAGTTTGGGGCCTAGACGTTGTTGTGGTGTATACGTTATTATTATTATCTAAAACTTTTTACCATCTATAACTATGGAAGAAAATTTTAAATTATATAATGCAATGATACTTGTTTATATCCAACTGGTTTGTGGGTAAATTTGTGTAGTACGAAAATTAATTTCATTGAACAATTTCGTAATAAATAGTTTTTTTTTTGATAGGTTTAAACTTTATAGGCGAACGTCTATATTATACAAATATTTTTGTGAGAAAAATATCAGTGTCAATTTTTTTTAATTTTATTCAAATCGAAACTAAATACAGCCATTCGACAATTCCAGGTCGTTGTCCCCCGCATCTCCTACGTCAGTGTCGTCTTCGGTGATGTCTTCGAGAGCAACGCCCACGCATCGGGCGCTTACCGCGCACGCTCCGCATCCCCACCATCACCACAGACTCAATGGTACACAATACACCAATTATATCCCGACGTAGGGTTAATTTATCGATTATAGAATCCTATTGTTATCTAAAATGTCAACTACGTGGGTCTGAAACATGTTTTCCATAATAATAAAACGAAAGGAAAAACAAACAATCAAGTGTCATACTTTCAAGGTGTTAAACTATACACTTAATAATCACATTTTAAAGCAAATAGTTGGCTTACGGCAGAAAAGCGAAAGCGAACGTGATCCAGAGATCATGGACATCACATAATTTTAATTATATTGTAACAAATATGAACCATAGACATAGTTGAAAAAAACCCAGAAGAATACATAACTAAAACTGATATAATAAGTTGTCAAGCACTATTCTGAATCTTCATATTTCCACATACACTATCTTTAGCGTCCATAAAAATTTTATCGCAATAGATTTTAGTATATAAAATAAAATATTCACCATAATATGGTAGAGAGCGGTATGTATTATATATATATCTCTTTGTATATTTTTACTCTTCTATTAATTATATTTATATTTGGGATTGTAGCTTAATAGAACTGAAATGAAAGATATGAATGCTGAAAGGAGAAGACTTTGTATTTTGTAAACGCGATTGCAATATTACAATAAAACATATATTCGCACAACACTTTGAACTGTTAACACTATGAACTGCCTCGATCAACACCCCGGAATCATCTCAGTCAAAAAAGGCCGAGCCATGCGGTCTCGTGTTCCTAACACATACATAATTTGAATATTCGATTCAAATACATAATTTGGTTGGTTGGTTCGATTAAAATACATAATTTGAATAAATTCAAATTATGTATTTTAATCGAACGTCTGGCTTGTAACTAGCCAGCGCTACAATATTATATATTTTACGATATATTGAACAATTACACAGGATATAAATTACAAGCCTACAAATCAAATGATACAATATATCATAGTTTCTTAAAAAACTTATATTTATCTGGATTATTTTGTTGACTTATACGAAACACAAACTTGATACAAAATGTGTTAAAAATTCACAAATAGAATTAAAAATATTGTTAAAAACGTAAAAAACATCCAATGACTAGCATACGCTGGGGCCTAGCAGGGCCTTGTTCGCTCACAAAATAATACTAAACTGTTTTTATTGTTTCACTAACCAGTTTGGCTGACCGGTTGGCCACGTGGTTAGAGACTCTAACTGCGGAGTCGAGGGTCGTGAATTCGATTCTCGCCCGAGACAAATATTTGTGTGCATGAACATGTCTATTTGTTTCGTGTCTGGGTGTAAAAGTATCTATATATGTATATATTATAAAAAAAAAGAATATTTAAGTAAATATATCAGTTGTCTAGTATCCCTTAATACAAGCATAATACTCACTTTGGGACTAGATGGCGCTGTGTGGGATGTCCCAGATATTGTTATTATTACTAACAGTCTCGTATAGTTGCCTTTTTCGCACTTACGATTTTAGGTTAACTCTTATATTTCCTTTCACACCAATGTCTTGGTACGTAAGTATAATGCTACGTCGTTGGTTTGATCACTCAACAAATGTTACAGTCATAATGTAATTATGTAGTGATTAAAATTGCCCACTGAATACCTATTAATAAGTGCTTTGCGCACTATAAAACGAAAGAAGTATGTATTAAAAAAGACACATAAACAATTTTGACATCAGCTGTATTGCTCCTGGCGAAATTCACAATGGTATAATGGTGAAAACATTCTAATATGCTTAAAGCTTTGTATTAAATTTCTCATTTGGATAACTATGTCAAACTACACGTCGCGACACAAGCTTCATCCTCTAAGTAAAAATACAACACTTTTTTCTGTCTAAAGGAAACTAGTACCCCAAGTTTCTCTAACATTGGTGGATTATACATTTACAGTAACATATTTTGTAATAGAATCACTGCATATCAAAGTAAATCCTGTACCCTCAGATATTAAAATACAGTGTTCTAAAATTGCAGTACTTATTGTTGTCGCCCAGTAACAAGCAACAAGCAACATTTTATATTTCTTGCATCACAACTGTGCGAAATGCAATGTGCATGCTCCGCCTTACTTCTCGCCCCGCTGCGATTTTTCTATGAAATTGTTACTGCGACAGTTTTGCGACTAACTTCAGAGCCGCACAGTTCTGCTACAAACTATACTTAGGTGTTTGTTTTTATCTACCTTACATTTTTCTTAATCTTGTGGTACATTTACAATCAAACTTTATGGCGGATCCGAAAGTAGGTACAAGTCGCGTCGCAGTAACCAGTTTTAGGTGTAGCGGGACGTAATGGAGCGAGAGGGGTACATGACTGCACCTGCGCAAGCACGCATAAAGCGTCGTATTCAGATCCCCCAAAAAGTTTGATACGCACTGCACATGATATCCTCAAGTTGTCACTATCGGGTTATGAATAAAATTTTAATTAAACATACATAAGAATGGCTATCGAGTTTAACTGTGTTTTTTGTTTCTGACAGGTGATATGAGTCTATCGGAGGCGGTGTCAAATATATCTAGTCCGGATTACCAAGATCAAGACGACATGTTCGAAACGGGCCGAGAGTGCCCCCGAATGGAACTCTCAGATCCTAGCGACTCCGATTCAACGATACTGGTGTCGGAGCCGTGTCACAAACGAGCTAAATCGAATTCGACTTATTCGAACGGTCACGGCAGCGATGCAACTCTAAATGGTGAACACAACAACGATTATAGGATAGTTATACAAGTCAAAGGACCAGATAAACTAAATAACCAAAGCGATGTGTCTGTTGTTAAAAGTAGTTCTTTTACGGGACCACATAATGGAAAGCAAGAAAATGGACACAATAATAATAATAATAATAATCACCCGGAAAGTCACGGATATCAGGTATGTTGACACTAACATTTATAAGGTAAAAGCCAGGAACTAGCCAAGTCAAATAAATGATTTTCATGTGGGTAAGCGGAGGTCTAAGCCCCTGCAGTGGGGTAACATGGGCTGATGATGATGATGAAGCGATAACGCATTCCCTTCCTTTACAATCTCACGTCTATATACAGAAATAAATATAATACCGACCAGAAAGAAATCTTTGCGACAGGAACTCGAAATATAACCTAAAATGTAGGGTTGTCAATTGTCAAAACAATGCTCTTATGAGTGAGCATCGTAACCGATTACAAGTAACACTCTTTGGCGTTTGTCTTTGCTGTAAACCGGTTTTAACCAGTGCTCTGTGCACGTACGTGAATGCTACACGGACAGCTATCGCGCGTGTAGTACTATCCCCGAATCCACTACAGTACAAAGATGGCCTTCTGGTTGGTATTGTTTATTTCTCTCCCTATGTTGCCTGTAAAGTTATGATTTTTAGCAGAAACGAAAGAATGAGAGCCACCTTCCATACTATGTTTGCCTTGTCAAAATGGTGCAATGGTTTGTGAAGGCGATGGACGAGCTGATGCGTATGAAAAACTTGGTTCTTAAATAGAAATAATATAATTATAATAACAATATATAATGTGGGTTTTTATAGATATTTGTAAAAACAAATTAAAATATAATTTTTTTCTGCCTACATAAAAAAAACAGTACGTCAAATAATACTGATTGATACTATATTGCATTGATTGAATCTGTGATTGATTGCACATATGTCTGTTTCAGCTATATTAATCATTGTTGACAATAAAATTGTTCACGTCAATCAACCATGAATGTGACGACATGACAACTTTTTTTCCCCCATGGTTCCAGAAGCAAAGGCATATAATTAACTTAATGCACTTAAATGTTTACAAAAATATCAAAGAAACCTCATTGTACAAATCGAAATTGTAATTGTATTATTTAATGATACAATGTATATAACTAATTTACCAAAAACTAAGCATCGCCGTGATAACCCCTTTTATATTTGATTTCACTAGGCAGATTTGGCGCTCATTCTTTAAAATTTTATTCCAGCTTTATTTTATGCATGAATGTACATAAAGATAAGTCCTGTGTTGTGACTATACGGCACTTGATGTTTTGAAATATTCACTGTGAAGTATAACTTTGTTATGAGCCACATGTAAAATTTGTACTGGAAAAGAAAACAAAGATTATGAAATCATATTACACATGTAATTTATATATATATATATAACACAGTCTGTCCCATCTGACCGGCCATAAGATAACCTGACATTTTGCTCACGTTTTCGATCATATCAAAGTATGAAATGTTCGATCTAGACTAATTATGCTATCTAAGATATTATATATATTATAGAAAATGTCGTCCATTAAACACGTGAAGTTTATTACGCCACTTTTTAAATTTCCCCCTTGGTGATACGTAATTTTAAGACTGCCTCCCACACCCCATCTATCATGTTTTTTTTTTTGATGAAATTTTTGTCGACCAGTATTCTTATAATATTCTCCAAAATTAAAACACTGCTAAATGATTGATTTCAAAGCGCGCGCGCGTGAGTATCCAGCGGATAATAAGGCTCCCCGCAATTTATTAACATAGAATTCTGTGAAAATACCTACACATGATATATCATAATACCCCATCCCCCTTGTGATTGATCATGATGATATTCGAACCAACACCCCTATTTGAACCTTACATGATTAATGGACTGTAAAATGAAATTGACAATGTCAAATAAGATTGTTAATACTTTATAAGAAATAACAATGCCTGAAAGTCGCTTTGTTTATTTATGCTTATCAGCAAATTATAAACAGAACTAATTTCTTCTTAAAATTGCTCTCGTGCGTTTATTCACTGTCTAATACCATTTTTCTCATAAAAATGGTATTAGACACATAAAAATGACCAAACAACTACAAGAAATATTATCGAAAGCAATCATATGAATTTGACGAATGAATATACCTGGGTTGCAAGCGGGTTATTGTGAAAGCTAGCTTAATATTCTCATTTTGTTTACTTGTTATTTACACATATGCCACGTAAATGCAACATCTCACCCCATCCAGACTGCCAGTATAGCTGCAAGAACTTAAACTTTAAAAGGAACGGAATCCGCTATCGCTTATTCGTCTCAAAATCAACTTGACGTGTTGTTTATTTGATACAAGTACAATACTGGCCATGTATATGTACGGCTCTGAAGTGCGATGCGCATATCGTTTTGCGCAGGTCCGCCATATTTCCCGCCGCAACGCTTCTATGAAATTATGTTACTACGATATAATACGTCGTCGTATGTAAATACGTTTTTGTGACATCAGAGACGTACATATGACAAGTACTGTATACGTACATACTTTTTACATAAAATTATGAATATTTTCACTTTCAGGGATTAACTGGTCACGAAGATGTCGGGTCAGATGAGGGCTCAGATGGGGATTCATTGCATTCCTTCCATTATAGCCCGAAAGCTGTTGATATTCCATCAGCAGAACGACTCGCCAAACGTCTGTACCATTTAGACGGTTTCAAAAAATCGGACGTGTCGAGACATTTGAGCAAAAAGTAAGTTTACGATTTTATTATGCGTGTATTGTAAGTACTTTTCTATTAATTTTACGCCGTGTCATAAGGCATCGCAAGGCTACTGGGGGCTTGCGATAAATGTGTTTTCCTTAACGATTTCATGCGGTTTTTTGCATAACATCACCTCTGAACTCAGTGGTTTCTATAGTTTGGTGGCTTATGGCATTCTGCTATAGGGACATGCTGCTAATTTAGATGCGCTCTTCGCGTTGCTGAAGCGGGCTGTTCTTGTAATTTATGAACTAGGGCTTAAAATATCACTTAAAGACATGTTTAAGGAAATTAACATAATGATATTGTTGTCTCAGTTTATATTAGATTTTTTGTATACGTCTTTGTAGGGGACATTTTTGTTTCCACGAAGTAATTAATTGAAATACTTTAATTAAAACGAGTGGGCCAATTTTTTTGTGGTGTTTGCATTATTTAGATATCACCTAAGAGCAGGTTCTTTTTGTTTGCTACGCAATAAATACGCTTGTTGTGCAATAAAATTATATTTCCAGCAACGAGTTCTCACGCGCTGTCGCCGAAGAATACGTGAAGCACTTCGACTTTAGTAGCGCGACGTTAGACACTGCGCTACGAACTTTTCTTGCACGGTTCGCCCTGAGTGGTGAAACGCAGGAGCGGGAACGCGTGCTTGTGCACTTTTCTAGAAGATACCTCGAATGCAATCCTGGCACATTCAATTCTCAAGGTTAACAAATGACATATATTAATTCTGTACTTATAAACTGACAACATTGTCAAATTTAATTACTGTAATCCCTGTTTATAAGCCTTTATTTGTAAAGCAATAGACCCGGTTCAGATTGCCGAACATCCGTCTCGTATCTTTGGCGCTGACATCAAGTACATACAAATTTCAAGGTCACACAGTCAACGATCCGTCATTAGGTCTTTGGTTGAGTTTGACTGACCCAGGCTTTAAAATTGTCCCGCGCTAACTGCCTCGTTCATACTATACTAAGGTATACGTATAGACTATTTGTATCTAATTTTATCAAATCGTTTGGTAAAAACTTTAAATAGTATAAAAATTGAGCATACAAACCATTATTTTTAATTTGCAGATGCCGTACACACGCTCACCTGTGCCATAATGTTGTTAAACACGGATCTACACGGTAGCAACGCGGCAGCAAGTTTCAGACGGATGACGTGCGCAGAGTTCATAGACAACCTCGCTGAATTGAACGATGGCGAGAACTTCCCGAAGGAAACGCTCAAACAACTCTACCACGCGATAAGAACGAGGCCGCTACAGTGGGCACTGTTAGTATATTAAACTTCCAATTTATAGCATTACTATATATCTATTGTTCGGAACGATTAATGTTTGCGTTAAAATGAAAATTATGATGAAAGCTTACTTTATTATTATACGTACTATAAAAGGCGAAACATTTAAATTATTTTGTGTATACAAGAAATATAGAACAGAAGAAAGAATAGTTTAGGTATATCGCATAACGTTGGCCCTCAGTGCAGTAGAGTTAATTCTTCACTGCATTAATAAATAGACAGCGCATCATCACCGCTGCTGTACTGCATAGCTACAACCAACACTATGTATGCATCATCAATAATGCGATGTATTTTCTTCTTGCTCTTTTATCTTGTTAAATAAATGTAGCTAATTTTAGTGACGCTGAGAGTACCGGTGCCACTGGCGAGGATGAAGCTGGCGCCGGGGAACGTATGGCCATCGGCTCTAACCCGTTCCTGGACGTGCCGGACCAGAGTCGCGCCGTCGAATACAAAAAGGGCTATGTTATGCGCAAGTGTTGTTACGACGCTAACGCTAAAAAGAGTTAGTATTTAATATATGGTTCATATTTCTGATGAAAATTCCTACAATTCTGTAATCAAAGAACAAAGTTCAGTAGCGGTAGTCAGTATTTTTGACGACCGCTTGGCCTAGTGGGTAGCAACCCTGCCTACGAAGCTGGGGGGGGGGGGGGTCCCAGGTTTAAATCCCAGGTCGGGACACTATATGATGAATATTGATACCGGTACCGGGTCTTGGTTGTTATATGTATGTGGTGTCTTCGCTTGGTACCCAAAACACAAGCTAATGCTTAGTTTGGTGCCTAGACGTTGTTGTGATGTATATGTTATTAAAAAAAAAATTGACCCACACTATTGATTTGTTTGTTTAAAAATAAAATAAAAAAGAGCCCCTTAAGAAAATCAAGATAAAAAATATAGTTACGCGAAGAACCTTTAATTACGATTTTTGAATTTTTATGCGACAGAGTTTGATACAGCCTAAAAAAGTAGTGAAATTGTGATGAAGTAGATCAACCATTCAATATACCTAGCGAAATAAACTGAAATCTAATTACTATCTAACTAGTTATTATCCTTTACAATAGATAACGCTAACACTAGAGCTGTCTTGAATAAACCTTAATTTTTCATATTTTAACAAAAATTATAAACTTTTAAACACGTATCTGGTATTGTTTCGGAAAAATACGTATTGTTTGAAATAAAAACATTCGAATGTATCTACGTAACATATAAAAACGACGTCACGTCTATAACTTTTAATAGATGATATCTCAAAAACACATAATTCTTGAAAATATCATGGTCTGCTTAAAGTTTTGAAAAAAAATCTTTTCAATGACATATATTTCAATTTGGTCAAGTAGCGGAATTAAGATATCTAATAATTTTAAAAGAAAATTAACCATTTTATCCTAAGAGCTGAGGTTTGAATACATAGTGAATTAAATGTAACGTTTTAAAATCTAGATAATATATTTTTTGTGTTTCTATAGCTCCGTTCGGACGGCGCGGTTGGAAGATGTTCTACTGCACACTACGCGACCTCGTCCTCTATCTGCACAAGGACGAGCATGGGTTTCGACGCAGTCAAATGTCCGATAATTTACATAACGCTATCAGGTACAAAAACGAAAAATCATGTCACTTCTTTTTCATTTTAAGATTCCCTACCCAAAAGGTATCAACGGGAACCCTATTTACTGAGCTGTCCGTCCGTCTATCACAGGGCTGTATCGTCTGAACCGTAATAGGTAGACACTTGAAACTCTCACATAGTATGTATTACTGTGGCCACTATAACAAAAAATTAAAAATAAAGTTAAAAATTAAAGTAGGTCCGCATACAAGAAACGTGTTTTTTATATTGTATGATGGTATGAAGACTTTCCGATTGCGAGTCCGACTCAGACTTGGCCATCATCATCAGCCCATTTTTACCCCACTGCAGGGGCTTAGGCCTCCCCCAGGGTGAGGAGGGGGGCTTGGAGCTTAAGTCCACCACGCTGCTCCACTGCGGGTTGGGAGGTGTAACGACCGCCATCTATTGACAGCGTCCGGGACCGACTGCTTAACGTGCCCTCCGAAGCACGGTGTCAGTGATATTGTGTACTTAAGTCAGAAAAACGCGTTGGTACACGCCCGGATTAGAACCATGGCCCTATGGGGCCTTATAAATTTGAGACAGGTTCGTTGCACTCTGGGCTATCACGACGGTTTTTTAAAATTATTTTATTTTTAATATATTCTTTTAATACTTATTAGTCGATACTTTGTCATAGCAGAATATAGCCCCAAAAGGTAATGTATGTATTATTATTAAATGGTATAGCGTTTTTAATTTTAGACATTTATTTATTTAAGATAGTTACACTTAGACTTGACATGACTATTCATTAAATTGTATTTAGATCAAGGACCGTTATTGGTTATTGCCTATGTTTCAACCATAGACAATGACATTATACAACAATCTATACAATGCAACTGTGTGCTATTGCAATCAATTATGGGTGTCTGAAGAAAATCTGCTTTTTGTTTTGCAGAATACATCATGCTTTAGCAACAAAAGCCACAGATTATACAAAAAAACAACACGTGTTTAGACTGCAAACTGCAGATCAAGCTGAATATTTGTTTCAAACGAGGTGACTATTTTCAACACATCTTTACATTTTGTACAAAGTACTAGAATTTCATGAGTTTCGCTATCTGACTCATAATATGTTACAGATCGCCTCAAACTTTATGGTGGATCTGTATACAACGCTTTATGCATGCTTGCGCAGTTACAGTCATATACCCCTCATTCCACAGCGTCCTGCTACACCTAAAACTGGTTACTGCGACACGACTTGTGAATACTTTCGGATCCGCCATAAAGTTTGATTGTAACTGTATATTTTCAACTTTAATTATAACAATATGAAAATAATTTATTGATAATGTTACAGTGACTCAAAGGAGTTGTGTTCGTGGGTGGATACGATAAACTTCGTTTGTGCATCATACTCGGCACCACCGCTCGCAGGCGCGGTCGGCTCGCAACGCAAATTCCAGCGCCCTCTATTGCCTTGCACACACACCAAATTGAATATGGTAGTAAAAAAATTTTTGAATTGTGGTCTGATTTAAACCCCATTATGAAGATACTGCACCTCAGAAAATAATTCCCGTTCGATTTAGTCGTCATGTAATAGGCGTGGGAATTGACCAATGAGATTCAATCATTAATCGACAACGTCGGAATGAGTATTGCAGAATCGTCCGCTGCTAAAACCAAATTGAGCGTTATACCGTCTTTACACGAATTAAAACATTTTTGCTTATGTGTCAATTAAGTATTATTCCATTGTTACGTATTGACAATTGAAATTGTCATTTCATTATTTTATTTTATGAAATATTAGGTTAAAAAATCATAATTTTGCAAACGGTTGCCGTCGACATTGAAGTAAAGTATGCCTCAACGCTTTTATTTAAAAATAACCAGCTGCCATATAAAAAAAAGTCTTACATTTTCTAGCCTTTTAGATAGTTTTTTGTCTAGGTCTTCTTTTTTTTAAGTCTGAACTTTTAAGACAATAGTTTAAGCTCTTTGGATTTACCGCAGTTTGATAACGGTGTTAAATTTTCAATATATTTATACTTAAAATTCAAAACAAACAGTAATTTTACTAATCGTAATTGTTTCACCATAAGAATAGGATTTTTGAAATGCAAGTGAAAAGAATTACAGCATGCAAAAGGAAAAACTATAATATATTGTGTTCTTTGTAAAAGTGTGGTCAAATACGCCTAATCTTCTGTCAGAGTGTGCACTTTTACAATAAAATTCCTGCGGATATTTCAAACTTATCACTTGATCAATTCAAAAATATAAAAAAAACTTTATTGAAGAAGGGTTACTACACAATACTGTATTTCTGTAGTTCATTAATGATGAAGTATTGTGGCTGTAGGAAATCTTAGTTGCTGTTATGTTTATTTTATTTGTATGTTTGTGTGATCATTGTTAAGACTGTTTATTGTTTATTATTTTGTATTGATATTGGTTTTGTTTTGTAGGTTACCTTATATTGTATTTTGTAATTTGAAATGTATTTTGACCTTCAAAAGTGAACTCGATGTTCCTACTTGAATAAATGGTTTCCAGTTTGAATAAATATACGGAACCCTTAAGTGTCGTTCTGACGATACAGTTTTCTATTCTTCTTCAGCTTTGTCTTTAAAAGAGAAACATTCAACGACTGCAGTGACTTTAGTCTAGTCAAAATTTATGTGTATTAGAGAAAATTAGGGGTGAGTTTAGATGGCACTGATTTTTTGTTATTAAGAACACGGAAATTTAAAACAAAAACTGTCCACCAATATCTCGTGGCTGCCGTCGACATGAGACTTAGCAACCAAATATTCTTCTAAAGCCAATATATTAGGTTGGAGGAAACTCTTTTCGTATTTTACATACAAACTCAAGCTATTTTTTTTTCATAGTTTAAATAAATTTAATCAAAAATTAAAATATATGTGTCCTGTTTCATTCAAATAACTTGTTGCCATCTTGTAGGCAGTAACATGATCCTGTTGCTCTAGAAATTTTGGGGTTTATGGTTTAAAAATTTGACGAGTAGTTTTGACAGTTTTCTTTTGATGTTGACTTTACACTACCTAAAGGATTCTGAAGATACTGAAACAAGTGGAAATCTTGTGTAAGGCCAGGGTATATGGTGGATGCATTAACATTGCAATAACATTAACAACACAAACTCTATGGGCTTTGACATATGCGTCACTTACATTGTTTTCTATAAATATGCAATATATGAGGCCTAGGCCCCTGCTATGGGGCATAATGGATTAGTGAAAGTGAAAATGGAAGTATAAGTAAGATCCCTTTGTCGCTTGCACGTGAGAAATGATCATAATTATTGACGTCTGGCACTCACTACGGCACGACCCACCACTCTGGCTCGCGTCGGCAGTTGTGCCAGATATCTCGGACTGGCGACACGTGGCTTAGTTTCGCGCAATTAACGCTACTATTTCATCGCGTTATTTGTTTCTATATTGTGAATATTACAAAGAATTTACATTGTGATCAGCGCAGTTGGAACGCGGATGAAATGGCAGTTTTGCTTAGTATAGTTGAGGTTCTTAATAAATCCATATATTCTATAACTTACAAAAAGAAAATATTTTAAAAAAATAATGATGTTATGTAGCGTGAGCAGCTATCATCGCACGAAGAGCGCGCGGCGCGTCTTGAAGAAGAGCTAGCGGCGCTACGACATGCGCGAGAGTCATCGCCGCATGCGCGCGACAAAGAAGCGTATCTTATATATGAGGTATGTTGATATTCAGTTACAAACTCGGCTCAATCCATATGATGTAAATTAATGTTTTTGCAATTTCAATCATTAAAACTTTTTTTAATTTGTTTTTATTGAATTCTTGCATTTTAATTAAAGTGAAATTTTTATTTTTCTGTCTTGGTTGTGACACAGAAAAAAAGTCCCTTAACACAATATCATTTTTGCCCAAGATAATGTGGTCTTGGAAGATATGAAGAGAATCATAGATATTAATTAGTAAAATTAGACTTTACACATTCTAATATTACTACCATGCTAAATAAGAAAAATATATTTTATAAAATATTATAAATAATATTTTATATTATAATAATAATATTATAAAATAAAATATTTTATATATATATATAAAGAATACTTTTATGAAAACAATTGAGGATGTGTGATAACAGTTATAAAATTTTAACCAATATATGAGATGATTGTTACTTGTAAGAAAATAATAATAAAAATAATAACGTATACATGACAACAACGTCTAGGTCCCAAACTAAGCATCTGTAAGCATCATCAACAGCTGTATAATTTTAGAGTAACAATGGATTTAAATATCAAATAGCCAATAAAAGGCTGTAACATGTGAAAAACTATAGAAATAGGTACACTACAAACTTAAACACTTAGTAAGAGATTGCAAATGGCTATACACGTGCAATAAAATTTAGTAAGTTAAATAATAGGACAAATTTAAAAAATAACAATTTACAAAAAAAAAAGAACCATTGGTTAACGTGCGCCTCGCTGTATCTGCGCTAGTATAAAAAGGTCAATTTTAAAATCATGTTTTAGTAATTTATTAAAAGTATTACCTTACCTATCGGTTTAGAAGATTAAGCACTCAGTTCAAACCTAGTACTATCACCTTAATAACATTTTATATTTAAAAAATACCAAAACTTTCTTTTTATCACTTAATTTTATATCATCCTGATTCCAAGTTGCAGCTTACATTATTTACACCTACAAGTATAGGCAACAAGGTGACCATTGTTATATTGGTTGCTAACAATGGAACACATTTTTGGTGTGACGACGTCAGAATAGTATTGTGTTAATTTTTAACGGAAATTATTCATCGGACATTTCAGTAGATCTGTTTGTTGATTTACATTAAATATCTTTCAGATCATTTGGGAGTGTTGTATTTTGCAGTGTAATTGAGTGATTCGCAGCAGTATATTGTCGAATGTAATACGAATATTACTTACAGATAAAACGGTACCGTACGTACGTGAGCGTGATGCGAGCGCGCGCAGGTGGCGCCGGCGCGGAAGAGGCGGCGCCAGCTTTACCCGAACGCCATCCGCCGCCCTGACGCGCCATGCGTGCGCTCGCCGCCTGCCTGCTCTGACCCTACCGCCACCGCGACCCCACCGCCTGTTCCTGCTGCTCTCCTGGTCTTTAACATGCTGTAACTCTTTTTACACGCCAACTAGCACACAAGCTAAGAAGTATAGAAACGATTTAGTTTGTCTCCTTTTTAACATTCCGTACATCAAAAGTAAGTAATCCTTATGGGATTATTTCGTTGTTCGTCTGTCTGCATGTTAAGTCCCTTTTTTCAGGACCGCGTGTAAATATCAAGTTGAAATTAAAATCTTACTTAAACACTTAATCTAGGGTCCCTTGGAGCTGTAAAAAAATAAAATTTCTCAGTCAACACAATCAAAAATACAGTCATTTATGTAGCATATTTTAACACTAGCAAATAAAGTATATAGGGTGACTTAGAATCATAAAATTTGACAAGAAGGTCTGACGGCACAAGTAAAGAAAAAAATCAGGAAATTGTCAATTATATCAAAAAAATTATATGATGATCAAATTGACACGCGTTTTCGTGCAATCTGGCGGTTAGTAGCTATAAATACGTTATATAAGAGTAACTACGTCACCCTCTGGGCGCATTCCCGACTCGCACTTGGCCGGTCTTCATCTACTTCAATGACTTTATATATCTTTGTTTGTACCTGTCCCTTTTTGGCTGTACAAGTGCGGTATATCTTACTTTACAACCATTGTACAGCTTTTATCTGATTCTACAGCTTGCGTGCTAGTTTGAACATTCCCGGGAGCTATTAGAAACATTAAGTCTGGTTGGAAATCCTCGCGCCACCCACTGTATAAATGAAATATTATAAATAAATCTTGAACTAATTTCGTATACGACCTTGTATTATAGAGTTTTATATTTTAACCGAGTAATAATCTATTCAGTGTACCTATTAATTCTTCTCTAAAATGAAAAAAATCACATTTACAACTTTAAAATTTTTCCTTTCATGTTCATCTATGATATAGAAAGTGATAAGTATGTGTTCGCACCGTGCCTAGTCGTAGGGCAAATAATTTATTATGTTTTGTCAATACTAAATCCATTTTATTTATTGAATACAAAATTATTGTCTAATTATTCAGTTACATTTCTGCCCTTCTGAAAAATCATACAATTTCATTATTATACACAATTCAAAATTTATGGCTAGGGCCTTATTAGCTCAGAGTCAGCGGCTTTACTATCAGCTCAGCCAATCACGTCATCCCACGTGACGACCGACCTTGTATTACCAATGCGATTAAAAGTCCAAATTATCATGAGAATATATGGAAATAGGTCGACGGATTGACATGGCCATAGCCTGTAGATGTATCAAGTGTGTAATAATTTCATAAAAATTCTACACTGACTGATAACAGAACTATGAACAGCTTAACATAATGTAGTGGCATAGCATAAGGAAATATACATTACCAGGAACCATTGTGGGGCAGCAGATAAATCAAACGACTGAATGCCAACTTGTTTTATGGTTTATAACATTTTGTATGAAAAAATATATCAAATAATATTTGGAGTTTCGAGTATTATATATAACTTATGTAAATAATTGTAATATCGCCAAAATTAAGATACCTAACTGTGTGAAATTGTAATGAATTTTATTCGCCAATGCTCATTTAATCAAACGTTACTTTTATGGGTAGTGACTATATATTTAAAGGATTTGATGGGCAGTACATACAGATATTATCTGAAATAATTATATTCACAAATCTTAACAAGTGTGTACATAAAGTTAAAATGGTGAGACTGATATATCAATTTTTTTATTTTATTGTTTGAAAACGACGATCAGTGTCAAAAGTTGAAAGCGAGATGTAGGCGGCCTGACGCTTTATGACATCTCAGGTGTGCTAGCTTTGAATTAAATTTGCCCAAACGTGAATAGCAATCTTGTACGTTTTTCCTCATTTGTAGTCGTTTTTGATTAGAATTCTAATATATACCTACAGGAATTTACACATAGATCAAGCTTTATAATTTGTGACTTGTTGGTTTATGAGATTTTGTAACTTAATTTAGTTATAATTTAAATCCACAGGTGATATTAGTAGACTTTGATTGTATATAATGAATTTAGATTTGTAAATGATAATATCTTTTAATCATGGTAAAAAGTCAATATTTTTTTGCGGATATTTTTTTTTTTTAATGTAAATAGTGTATTTTGTGTATCAATTTTACTTTTTAATTATATGATATGAATAAATGGTACAATATTTGTAGCAAGCATTGTCAAGTGAAAGATAGGCATTTAAATATGTTTACTCTGTTTTTACTTTTATTCTATGTGTAATCAATGCTTAAAAATATTTTATTCCAGTACACTGATTTCTCTTAATTGCTTACAAAAATATTATTCATTGTCGGTGTAATGACAACAATATTGCTTTAGAATTTAAGACAAATTGTCTCTCAATTTATCGTATGAGATCTAAGTACAGCTTTTACCAAATATCTTAATCGCTCTGAAGTTGAAGCGGATAGTGCCGCTGTAGCTAAAACTTGGTACAGTTCGCCTCAAACTTTATGGCGGTTCGGAATACAACGCTATAAGCGTGCTTGCGCAGGTACAGTCATGTATCCCTCGCCCCACTGCGTCCCGCTACACCTAAAACTGGTTACAGCGACGCGACTTGTACCTATGTTCACATCCGCCATAAAGTTTGATTGGAACTGTATCAGCGGAGCAAGAGCGGACCATGCGATTGGGCAAATTCGCACCCGTGTCAACTTCAAGAGGATTAAGATGTTTAAAGCGATTTGTATTCCAAATTGTCATTACTTTATGGTTACAATTATTTTATAATTTTTTTTTCCAAATGATGTTTCTTGTAACAGCGTCAAAACAATGAATAATGCAGCAATTGGTCCACTACATAGTGTTCCTCGACGCGCAATCAGATACTATTATTACATAATCATTTTGTACTATAGCCTTCACAATAAAATTCACATAAAATGTGAATTTCAGGGTTTCGAGTCCATAAGTTTAATAGCATTAATTTATTTTTTAAATACGATTTTATTTTCCTTTGCGATTGTAATATTTTAAAAAAAAAACAGGAGATAACAGTAGCTACGTCGTCGTAAAGTTTTAACAAATATATATGATTAGTTTATAAAGTTATGCTCACCACTATCACTTACAAGTGTTGCTTTAAATTTTTAAATGTTCATATAATTTCATGGAGTTCAAATGGTGTATTCTACTACTTCATTATAGAACATATTGTACATTAAATTTTCAACTTGGAACTACTCTTGGAACTTAACAATTTTTTAACTAAAGAACAAAATACACAAATGCGTCAAATAATAGTTGGCTGTGCCCGAAATTTCGGAATTATCGATACTTCCAATGGAAATAGTATTACAATCAAAATAGATTTAGAGCTACAAAATGTTTATTGTAACATGGGATTGAACCTCAGCCTATTTCTAGTGTACATTAGATTTAACCCGTGCGATAAATAATACCTTGAAAAACTTTTTTGTAAAATGTATACCTATGTAGGCATATGAAGTATGCGACAACATTCCGGAAGGTTCAACTTAAAAGTGATTTTGTTTGAAGGTTCATAAATGAGAAATGGTATAAGTACACAACAGCCATGTTTAAATTAAAATTTCATTATCAAAATAAAGATATTTGTTTTTTTTATGAATGCGAAAAAAAAAGTATCAAAATGAAAACACTTGCATATTATTCATCAATAAATTTATTATACATAGAACAATATATGTGGATACAATTATAATAATACAATAAGAGTTTATTTATTTCTTCAAGTTTATAACTATAATAAAAATAGCGCGTTGTCACAACAAAAATGTGAGCAAAAAATATACACCACAGATTAAATATACGCCTCTTGATGCTTCGACATATTAAGTAGTTTTTAGTATGAAGCACATATAAAATTCGTATTAGAAAAACAACTAAAGAATCTGGAATTACATTTCACATGTAATTGAACAAAAGTGTTGAAAATAAACGATGATGAGTCTAGTATCTGTATCTATAATATTGCTCACGTTTTCGATCGTTATTGAGTATAAGGGGCTTCATCTTGATGATTCTACTAAGATATAGTATGATTCAAACAAGATACATCGTTTAAAGTTGACCTTTCCCGCGTTGGTCTAATGTTCACAATGGAAGATCAAGCTCAAATTTTAATAAACATATAGAATAAGAAAAGGGAATCTCCATTATGTTAAGAAATATTACAATATTCGTCTTTAAAATTCTAATTCCAGGTCTGTGGTTGATTAATAAAGGCTATACAAGTCTGTAACATGTAGCTTTCTTGCAAATAGCCACAAAAAGTATTTAACAGTAGTTGTATATCTAATGTGTGCCAATTTTTAGGCTTTCATACTTAATCTTATATCATACTAAAACTTCTTCAGCTGTTAGTCTCTCAGTTCCTTCTATTGATTACCTTTTGAATGTGCAAGCTTCAACTAAATGCACCTCAGAGTCCCATCATTACCTATATCACTTGATACCATCTGAGTAGAAATCAACTGGATTAGAAAGTTGACCTAAACTTAGTGCATATTATGCTGTTAATTACCTGAATAGAAACTGCTTGTGTTGCTTGATTAATCACAACTAATTTTTACCCATAAAGAGACGGAGACGGTATATATGCGTTTGAGGTAAGATGTTGTGTTTGTGTACATATTATGCACAAATTTTCCTCAAAAGCTAGTATCACCTCAGAGTAGGTTCTTAGACATGTTTTATGGTTAATAACCACCAGAGTGCTGCCATAAGGATCAAAGACTAGTGCAATTAACTATCGACCTATTTAGAAATGGTTTTTGTGTTAAAAATTGCAAAAAAGATGCCTATAGGCAGGTTTATCTACCACTCAAGCAATTCTTTAGTATTTGAAGGCCTCTAGACAGACAATCGTGAAGTATGAAGGGAGAAAGTGACCCCCTACTGGTATCAGTAGTAGGTGCCCTACTATAAAGGGTTTTCGCACTTACGTTTATTATTTTTTAAATAAATATTAAATATACGTACGTAGCACGTGCTGCATTAAATGTATTACATTAAATTAAATTATGTGAAACACGCATTTGAATGGAAGTATACTCTTTACCAAAAGAACCTCAATAAAGTTAACTTTTTAATAATGAGTTACGGTCACATTTCTAATTTCTACTACTGGGTGATAACTAATTATTCTTTATGGATTTATTATGGTTCAGACCATAGTTTGACAAAGTTATTATTTTGGTTGTTCCATTTAACCACTTATACACAGTTTATAGTCTATTAGTTGCCAGGATGTAGGCAAAACAACTGATGACTGTGCAAGGATCGTCTGCGGATCTTCAAGTTCCTGCCTTTACACCCGTCCTGCTATTTCGGGTAATGTTTGTTCCATACTTAAAACTTACACTCTCTAGTATCACATGATGCTGTCAATTTCTTTAAGCTGTAATTACTGATGCTCTAAGTTTGACATGTAAAGGGCTGGAGGTGAGAGTGCACCATCAAATCTAATGCATTGCCATATTTAATATATAATGAGTTTTATTCTATTTTACTTCAGAACACAATATTTTGTCACATACAGTTTGAGTGCAGCTATGATAATCAGAGGGAGTTACCATCAATACACTTAGTACAGCTTTTATGGGTGTTCAAAAACCAACAGAAGACCTTGGATAGAGCAGAGAAGTAACTATGTGTAAGTTGAACCACTCACAGTGAGTGGTGTCAAGGTAAGAAAAAATGACAGAATTTCAAAATTATATCAAGAATAATAAGACTTCACAAAATAATAGGTAATACAACACTTGGAATTGTTGAGTAACATGGGCTCTGAGGATAACTTTAGTTAAAAATACAAACAAAAATAACTCTAGCAATGCATGCAATTGTTTTATTAAGAGTCACACAATAGTGGTTTATCTTGGATACAATGCCAGCTACCAAAGCTATAATTTGTATTTTTCTGTAAAGGTCTTTGCAATGGATGAGCTAAAAGCTTTGCTATGTTATCATGAATCTTTGTAGCATTTCTTGAAACTTCAAAAACATAGGAATATCCATTGTCAAGATCTTGAAGAGCATCATATATTTCTTCACATTTGTATAAAGCGCAATCATCTTCATGGGCAAGTAGAATGTCCATATAAAAGTATAAATTATTTTTAAGAATTTTCAAAAATGGATCTTCTTGTGCTATAATAGGAATACAATTAGATCGTCCATATAGGACCACCATGCGAACTACACGGGACGGGGGTATAATACAATCTCCATCTTTATTTTCTGGAATTTCAACCCTTTGTTTTAAAATTTCAAAAACCCGATTGAAATTAAATGTTTCTGTTGTACTTTGTTCTGCATTTATGTAATCAATTTTATTGATTATTTCTTTCATGTTGTTTGTAAAGTTTTGTATCCAAGTAACTTCTTCATCTTTTAATAACATTAAAGCGAAATGAGTCCTCTTATTTACAGCATATTTGGAATGAATAAAAAAATCTAACACTCTCTTTAACATATTAATACATGAAAAACTGGTACCATCACCGAGTCTGTACATTGAGTTATGATCGTCATAGCAAATATCTAAGCAAATAATTATATACTCGGGTATATTAACATTTGGGACATTATGTTTTTGGAAATTGGCCACTACTTCTTCTTGCAATTCTTGCACATTCTGAGTTATATTAAAAGACTTCATTGTATCTTCACTGTCTCTGTAAAAAAGTAAAAATATTGACATTTAAAATTCAGTGCATGTTTAACCAACTTATAAAATAACTTTGAATTTCACTGATTTTAGTTCTTATGTTATACTGTTGGGTTGACTTTCCAAAACTACCACCCTAGGGGTGTTATAATAATAAGAAAGGGGTAAGGTGAACAGATTAAAACAACTTTTTGAATTTTTAAAAATAAAAAAAATGAGTAATATAGTTCCAATCAAACTTTATGGTGGATCAGAATACAACGCTATATGCGTGCTTGCGCAGGTTCAGTCATATGCCCCTCGCTCCACTGCGTCCCGCTACACCTAAAACTGGTCATTACGACGCGACTTGTGCCATAAGGTTTGATTGGAACTGTACCTACCTGTTACTAAGACATTTTTGATAACCTTTGAACTCAAAACACTTGAAATTAACACTAAATGGCCAGCCATTAGGTTTGGTACGTAAAAGAATGTTTAATAGAAATTTGATCAAGTTAGGTTGCTTTTCCATTTCTCAATTAATAGGTAGGTTAGGTTAGTTTAAAAAAAATACAATAAAAACCGAATATTTGGGCACTATGACTACTGTTCCAACAATCTATGGCACTAGGAACATAAAAAATGCGCAAGGCGAGAGAACGAAGCGAGCGTGCCGCTGTAGCGGCCGCCGAGCGCCAGGCCAATCGAATTTTCACTTGGGTTAGAAAATTCTTAACGTAGGTATTTACTGTCGGTGGTAATGAGTATGTACTTTTCATTTATTTTTTGTTTTATTCGAATTTCGAAAACTTCTGAAAGTTGGTTTCGTGTCCTCGTTCCACCATCCCCTAAAGTATTATTAATACTTCTAGGGTGGTAGTTTTGGAAAGCCGTACCATACTATTGAAAGAAAAATGATTTCCTAGTGTTTATTTATTTTCGATAATTAAAAAAAATTACTTATTATTTTCTATGTTTAAAATCACTTAAAATACTTGCTTTTGGCTTATGTCCTCCGCTTTAAATTCTGTGGCTTGCATATTCGATGAAAGGTTCGGTTCCATTTTTAATAAATTCTGGGATTTAAAATTTTTAATTGCATGTCTTCAGTAATCAAATAATCACAAATAATGGATTAATTTTCTCGTTTTATTTTTTAAATCCTAGACCATCCTAGATCAACCAACCTAATCTGTGGGCACGATTTAGGGTTGCAATGTTATATCAATAATGTCAATATTCTGCCCATAAAAATATCGATATTTTAACGGTCGATATATCGAGCATCGATATTTGCCTAGTTTTGATATATATCGATATTAAATACATCTTGTATCCTTCAATGGTATCTGAAGAAGTGAAACCACTAAAAAAAGTCTATTGAATTAAAAAAAATTAGAGGCACATTCCATACTACTTTAGCCTTGTCAATATGGTTCAATGATTTGTGAGGGAGATAGAGCAGCAACTGATGCATATGAAATACTTGGTACTTATAAACAAATAATCTAATTTCATTTTAATAACGATATTTAATGTAGGGTTCTATAGATATTAAAAAAAAAACAAATAAAATGTATTCTTCTTCTGCATATAGTAAAAAAAAAACACCAGATGTCAATTGATCACCAAAGTGTCAGTTACGTCAAATTATACTGTTTATTACCATACTGTGTCATACTGGTGTTTTTTGTTTTGCGGAATTTGTTATTAATTTTTATTATAGTTTATATGTTTTACTACTTTTTAGCTAGCTGTTGTTCAATGTTGTTCTATGACATTGTATGACAATTCATGGTTGTTGATGATTGACAAGATAACTATTAATTTTTTAACCATGGTTCAAGAAGCAAAGGCATTCATTAACTTAAATGTACTTGAATATTTACGAAAATATCAAAGAAAATCCATTGTAGAAATCAAAACTGTAATTATATTACCAAGCATATAACTCGTTTACCAAAAATTAAAAACATTGCTGTGACTATCCCGTTCACACTCGATTTTCTAGACAGCGTTCTTTTGAAGTGAAAATTTCTTTAGCATCGTTGTAATTTGAAAGTCAATGAAACAAAAAAGCGACAGTAAAAAGAGACACATACATTCATAAGATTTAACGTAGGAGAAAATGAGATAGGAAGCATTAAACAGTGTTTTTTATGTTCGTGGTTCTTTTGTGCTCTACGTTGTAGCCCCTCCACTTGTGTTTACTAAAACGTAGTGGGAGTTTGCTTGGACCTCAGCGTTGTACGTGTGTTAATACGTGTTTATGTGCGTATGCGTAGTACAAACCTTGAGAAAAGGCATCACAATAACAGTGGTGTTTTGTAAACGTATACATACCTAATCTTGTATCATTTATCGAAAATGTAAGCTCTGAGTCTGAATAAATCTATGTAATATATACGAATAAAATGTAAAATAGTTATCTAACTTTGTATAACTATGATCGTTACGAAAACCTACAAATATCCTCTTCCCGAAATTTTATGTACATTCGTCTAATTACCTTCAAACCAAAATTTTTGAAGGTCTCTTCTACCACGTGTGAATTGCACACATGTTTTTATTATTCAAAGAGACTACTCCAAAAGGCGAAAAATTTTATTTTGCCCTCACTTTTTATGCACGGGAGGCACCCTAGCATATTTGTTTTAAATATCGATGTATATCGATATTATCGGCTTAGAACGGTCGATATATCGAACATCGATATAAATATCGATATTAAATATTTCTTTCATCCTTACCTAGATTCTTAGGAATATAGCCTAGATTATTGTCGATGCGAATCAATCACAATAAAACAAGTTTTCAATCAGTAATGAAGACGAAGAAAACAAACATTATGAAATGACAGCTCACACTTGCTGTGTGACCCTGTGGTGTGATCTACTGCTACTGTGTAATAGGATGGTAATAGGCGTGCACAATATATATCCTTGAAAAAAAAAAAGTGAGATATATATCTTTTCATATCAGCGATTCCATATCCTTCATCTTTCTATCATTTTTTTAATTTCACCGTATTATAATGTTTTGATATAACTCGGTAACAAATCAAACTTTATTTATATTATTCGATGGTAAAAAGTTCTTTGTACTCACACCGCACCATAGATATACATATACTAACGTAGGAGACCAACTGACATATAAACATCGCATGACCGAAACGGAAATGAGTATGATGTGTGCAAAATTCATATGTGGTTGACCCACTTTTAGTGATGTGCATGGGTGTTTTTTATATTATCGATAGCACGTAGTACTTTCATGATAATGTGTCGTTGAAATTACCGCGTTATCATAAGTCGAAATCGGCAATCCTATTTATTTTGAATCTGCTATACTACAATTTTTTTGTTTTGAGTTAATTTTCCTAACTTTTAGTTTTTAAAATGACAAATCATCAATCAATCAATTGAAATGTCATTTCCTTTACTCCAATAATTTTTTTTTTTTGTTTACAGTTGATAATAAAAAATTTGCAGAAAGAAGTTAAGAAAGCGTTAATATCATTATGGAAATTTTAATATTTAGTTGAATACAAGCCAAGTAATAAATAAAACAATATAAATAAACCATTTTTATTTTTAATGAAAATACGTCATGTTGCAACGCATAACAACAAACTTTTTAACACTTTGAAAACAAAAAATTAGAATGTACAAAACAAAAACATTTACAATTTAGAAGTTTCATGATGAATATCATATTTAACTCGATAGAATTGAAAGATAAACCAAAACTAATAAAACCGTGAAAGTTTTTTTTTTAATTCGTCAATAAATGACTGAGAAATAAATTATTGATATTTATGTATTTTCGTGCGGTGGCTTCTTACTGCCCGTGACGTCACATTGCCTACTCGATTGAGTGTCGTGTCGTCTCACTGCACCACAAATAATATCTTTTGTTTCTTTATGTAATAGGTAGTAAAGTTTTATTTGATTATAAAGGAACAAGTTTTTATAAAAGGCAAAATGATAATTTGCCTAAAATTGATATTTTCACTGTGATGGACTTTTTTCTTCAAATCCGTTCTACATTAGTGCTGAAAAAAGGTTTAGGCTCTAAAGTTGAAGGTTCTGGTGATATATCCCGGTAAACGTATGCTGACACCGATCGCTTGGGCTTCAGATTGACCTGTACAGAAATTTCAGTTGGCATAAATGCTCTGACTTAAGATATTAAGTATGAACTACGGCGTTAGTATACTACTTAATATACTAAGTAAGCACATATGAAAAAGAAAGAGACCCCTAACGGCACAAATTCAGTAGGTATTGATCCTTTCTTCAAAAGTCGTCGGTGATTTAGTTAGACAAAACAATTTTCCTTAAAATGTCTACTGCAAACCAAAGAATGTTTTCGAGGCGTCCCACCTGTTCTATTTAACATTCTTATCCATTGTTCTCTGCTAACCGCGTTTACAGGAAACCTGGATATTATTAAATAGCTATCATTATCAGGAAGCATTTTTTAACACAGCAGTTTCTTGGCGAAAAATGAGGTTAAATTATTGTATACAGTAAATTCGTCATTTAAAGTTAAATTATTTACGACGTTTTTAATCAGAGAGCAGATAGAACGTCAGACTTTAAATCATAAATAAGTAACGATTAAAATTATTTGTGTATATATATATTCTCGTATTTATATATATCCTATGTGTAGTATATATGTATAGATGTCATACTTTCTCTTACAATGTGCTGCCAGGCTAAATAAGTTAACGACATCCTTCCAGTGGAACTGGTGCAATTAGGTAATATTAAATATACAAAATATTTATATTTGTAAATATCGACATATCGATAGATTTTGTGCAATCCCTATGCTAAATTGTTTGATTGTAATTTTACACAATATTTTTGTATCTTACACATAATTGTTTAAAATAACAAATTATTTACAAAATAGAGTATTTACCGTATACTATTGATGTATAACCAAGTCAATTTAGGATTGCTTTTTATAAAAATAAGCATTAAGAAAACAGTATGTTATTGGCAGTACTTACATGTGAAATATCTCTTTATTTGGAATATTAACATATGTTACAGTGCAATCTAAAACAGAACACGACATCATTGTAATTCACAAGATTTAATTTATGTAGTTCAGAATGATTAAAGCACAAAATAGAAAACAAAGCTGGACCTTATTTTGACAAGTGGACTAATGGAGACTAAATGCGTTCAAAGAGGTTTTATGAGACATTTTGTTGCGTTTCTTTCTCGCATGTAGGATTTCCGCAAAGAGCTGGATGTCATTCGCACACTGTGTTCCTCTCTTACGCTAGTATATGTACCTTTATGCACCGCACACTTCTCACGTTATAAACGATCAAAGTTGATTGAACGATGTAGCTCTCTCTCGTTTTTTCGTTCTAATAAGACAACGTACGTACTATCCCTACTTCCGGTTCGGCTCAGCTAGCTCGCGGGTCGCTCACTTGTCTTCTAATCTAATGTGTGTTCTAATCGTTCGCATTGCACTGACATTGTATATCCGAAAATTAATCATATCACCTAGGGATATAAACTATTCTAAAGATATAGTTGAAACACAATTGATCATCATCATCATCATGATAAGCCCGTGTCTCTCCACTGCAGGATAAAGGCCTATCCCTAGGCTCGCCACCACACACGTTCCTCCGCTTTTCGCATCCAACTGCCCCCGGTATGTTGCTTCAAGTCATCTGTCTACTTGGCGGAGGGGGCGTCCAACGATTCGCTTCCCGGTACGTGGCCTCCACTCGAGAACTCGTCTACCCCATCGGTAATCGGTTCTACGGCAAATGTGACCGGCCCATTGCCACTTCAGTTTGCTGATTGCTTCGGCTATGTCGACAACTTTGGTTCTTTGACGGATTTTAGTGTTTCTCATTTACTCCATCAAAGAAATACTGAACATAGCCCGCTCCATAGCACGCTGAGCGACTTTAGATTTGTGGATCAGTGATATGAAGATGTAATAGCTCTTTCGGCAGGACATATATCTTTTTTATCTTTTTTTCGCGAGCTACACAAGGCTACTGTGTGACGAACCTTTGCTTGCTTTGGCTACTCATGCTAAGTTATTGCGTTAAGTCAAAAGTTATCACGATATTAAATGATGGATTTTACAAACGGTGGATTTTACCGTACTTCACTTCATTCATAAAGTAATAAAAAATCTCTTTCTTATACATTTTTTGATGATAAACTTGTTCTACATGACAATTTCATATTATGCACCAGGTTTGACGGTCACCTTAGGACAATCGCCGACCGACTGTTACTGCTTCAATGTAAAACGGACTTAACATCCCAAAAACCGCATTGCCTTCTAAGCCTCATCGCCTCAACCACGCTTCAGCACAGCTTATGCCACTTATGCTGGCTTTCAGGTTGGAGCGTAAACGGAGTAGTTGGAGCATAGAACTAATAAGTTAGAGTTGGAGCGTCTTTTGGCAAAATGTCAAACTCGGTGATTAGACAGACCATACGTAATTATCATTGTTTTAAAGATACCTTTATATAACTGTAAGTACCTAGTTTTATCTTTATTTTACTCTCATGCTGCATGTGCATTGCATTAGGACATTCATGGCATCGATTGTGCATGGGAGAAAAAGGATGGAAAAGCAGTCACCTTAGCGGTCACCATGGTCACAGGTGGTCACAGGTCACAGTTTCGACGTCCCTGCCCGTAGTCTCTGCCAGTCCCTGCAGTTGCAGGGCTCTCCGCGGAATAACAAGTGATTTTTCATGTGGGGCCCCAAAGGGGCGCGCGCGTGCATCTATTTTGAGTTTGTATGTCATCCATTAACGTGCAACTAGTACTTGATTCTGTATCTAATTCAGCCATTTAGCTTATCGTATTATAATTTTTTAGGTTACAACTAAGCATCCTTGAACGACGATTACTGAATAATGCAACCGAATATTGGGTCAGTTTTTATGTTATTCATTAACATGCAACTAGTTCCTAATTCTGTATCAAATTCAGCCACTTTAGTTATTGTTTTTATGGATCACAAGTGATTGCGAAAATTTTGAAATTTTTAAATATTGTTTAAAATTTTTAATTTTTAAGTGTTAAAACGAACAAACAATGAATTTGATAGAACAATCAAGAACAAACGAATAAGTAAAAAAAAAAAAAAAAAACATTTTTTGACCGCCAACTTAAGAGAGCCTGGTATTGCCACATGATTACCACCATAGAGATAATTACCACAGCCTTTTCAAACCGTTTCAAATTCAATCATCCTGTGCAATCATCTCAATCGCATTCAATCTAAATCGTGAGCAAGCATGACAATCAGGCATGAGATCGTTGTTTGTCGGGAATCTATTTTCTCATAATTTATTTAATTTAACTTTAAATTCACAAAATACATCATAAATTCCTCTGAATAAATAGATATTAAGGCAATAAGTGAAACATGGATTACCAATATGAACAGACAAGTGAAATAGAGGCATTAGATTCCATATATTATGGAGATATGGAAGGTTAGAATAGCATTTTTTGTCGGTGATTTTTTACAAGCTTTTTATCAAAAGACAAGTTAATCTAAGAAATAAATTGCAAGCTCATATGTTGAGCATCTATGTAGTTTTTTGAGATATTCAGGAAGAAAAAAGGCTGTTATTTAAAAAAAAAACTTATCGCTTTCAAGTTTTCCTGCATACCTACTTGTTTTCCGCTAACTGGAGAACTTATACTTTTACTACCTATTTAAATATATTTTTGAGTTTCCGTTGTTGTACCTATATCATAAGAAATAACTAGTTAAAACACCCCTAGCCTAGCCCATTTTTTAACAGGATTGGGTTTTCTGAATTCTTACCATTGATATAAAAATTCGGCCAAGAGAGATAATTGGTTTAACACACATTTGCAAATTGTTAGGTTTGAGCTTAGATAACAATAATCAGGATGAAGAGTCCCATATTGTGAAATTATTGACAATGTGAGCAAAATACCAGACTGATTGACCATACATCATTATCAATGTTTTAAACAAAGATTTTGTTAAATTAAGTACACATGTAAAGTCAGAACCTGTATTTTCCTTTACAGTGTGGATTTTACATGTGGATCAAACAAAATTCTATTTCACAGTGAATATTTCAAAACATCTACTGGTGTATATTTGGCCTACATGGTTATTTTTTTCTCAAATTTTTGTTGTCACAATGCAATATTTTTATACACATCCTAGGGTTTGAGTCAGATGTTTTTTGCCTTCAAAAGCCATTTTCAATACTCAGTAAAGATTACCATCCCCAAAGCTACTACATTATCTACACTAATGTTTGAGAACAAATATGAGCTCCCAGTTACTCCTTATTTATTTTGTTCAGTAAGATTATTATGCCCAAAATTTTCCTTCTAACTTAGGTTAGGTAAATGTTAGGAGCGGAGTGATTTTCTGCAGTAGTGAATTGAAAATGTGTTTAAGCTTTGTAAGCATTATATACATGTAAACATTTGTAATTGTATTATATTAAATTTGTGTAATTAATAATATAGATTACAAAAAATCTTGAATTTATTATTTTTGTGTCACGTCTTAACCCTTTGTCTTCATAGAGACCAATATCGGTCGCTAATGACTTCCTACGCTTCGCCTTCCCTGCGACCGAATTCGACCGCTAACCGCCCGCTTAATACCGCACCAAGAAAATATTTTTTCTCTTTCTTATACATAAGTACGTAAAACAAAAACTAGAGAAAGACAAAATATCATAGAATTTAAAAATCACTGCTAACGGTTTTGTCGCAGACGCTACAATTGAAAAAAATATTTGTTTATTGTTCATGGGTTTAGTGTCATTCCAAGAGTGAATCAGTGAGCGAACAATCATTACAGTTTTTTTACAATAAATCTTCCTTTGTCAGAAAAAATCAAATAACATTATAGTTAGCATTTTTACTAAGCTTTCTATTGGTATTATTTATTTTTTAGATATACTTTCAAATACGCATAATAACCTTCGAATGATCTTTTGGTCGCAAATTTTAAGCCCAAAAAATTCATACGTGTTTTTTATTAGATAGGGGAGATTTAAAACAAAAAATAGTTTGCAACTAAAAAGACAATTTACTTAAGATTACATTACATATTTTCAAAAATAAACTTCAATACAAAAAAAAATTATATCATTTTATTTCTCGAGGTGATCATTCTGTCATAAGAGCTTGGTAGGCGAAGGATTGTTTTGAAAAATATGTAATAAGACGAAGGGTTAAATAGGTACACCGTGAATAAACATTTTTAATCCCAGTTTTTAGCCTGTTTATTTGAGTATATACATAATGTTATATAAATTACTGATAAGAAAATGTACAGGCTTTTTAAAGTGACTCTGAGAGTAACATGTCAATGTTTTAGTTATAGAGAAAGTGCCATTCCACAAATTTCGGGTACCCATTAAATCAGAAGGGTTTGAAGATGAAGAAGGTCTAGCCTGTACATTAACTTTTACATATACACCTAAATATCCCGAGGAGCTGCCGATAATCGAAATAGATAATGTGGAGAATTTTGATGAAAATGATATAAGTGACCTCCATGCTCATTTAAAACAGCAGGTAATTCTTAGTATTTAGAAATGAAAGTCAAGCAAGTTTGTATCAATTACTACACAGTGTTTAAGTCACTGTTGCCTTGTCCAGACATCGGTGCACTTGATTGATGATATTGTGTTCTTCGCTCTTGCAAATCACTTTTCTGTACATTAATTGAAACAGGTAAAGTTCAGACAGTTTATAAGTGGAAAGTATGTCAATATATCAACCGTGAAATGCTATGAAAATGCTTCACAAATATAGTGTTACGGGTAACACTGGCGTCAGTGGCGCCATCCGGCGTCAAGTAGAGAGCGTGAAAATACGGGCAAAAACCAGCCAATAGCAGCTTCTAGCTCCGCCTACAAAGTATGGCTGACGGAACGCGCCGCCCACAATAGCGGACGAGACGCGCCGACCAATCGCAAGAACTTACCAACTTTCTAGAGGGATTTGAATCGCGCTATCTCGCTCTTACGTATGTCCGCTCCTCCCAGAGAATTCTAGAAAGCCAATCAGAGTAAATAAGTGAGCCGGGGCCGCAGATTGGAGTGAGTTTAGTTTGAGAGGCGAATCATAGCGAACGACGAGGTATGAGTGAAATAGTGATTTAGATACGGCACTGTGAGTGGAGCGAAGTAAACATAAGTGCATAGTTAATTCCAAATTGGTTTGCCTTATTTTATTTTCGATCCATACAAACCCCGAAATGGAAAGTATGTAACAATAGTATAGTTATTAAAAATGCCACCTCTTAATGTATACTTGTAATGTTTACATATTTATAATAGAATTCCACTACTTCCTGATCGGTAGGATTCTATCAATTTTTCGTTAAATTGGAATACTAAACATTTAATTCATTCCAATCATCACTATTTTGTTAACTATAAGTAAATGCCCCTGTCATTTTGTAAACACAAAATCTCTAATATTGTATTCAGTAATTTAATTGTTTTGTGACAGATCAAGGATTCTGTAGACACATCTAGAGATGAAGCTTTTATTTAGAGTATAAGTTACAATGATCAAGTTTTTTATGTGGTTGCAAATTGACATTACTTTGAGCACTTTTACCTCCGGTGCCTCTAGAGTGATTCTGAACTAGGACTATACATAACATAGGCAGCATGGCACTATCTAGTGTGGAAAGCTATTTTATCTAACAAAAAATCATTTATCTGAACATCTAGATAGATATGACACTCACATGACCATTTTTTAACTCAAATTTTAGCAACATTAGAATAGACTTTCACCTTATTGCTGGTGATAAATGACTTAACACTCATTCGCAATCAGCCTGCTGGAGACACTTTAATTTCATTTGAGAATAAAAAAGTTTGTGAGCACTGATTGCTTCATTAAAGTATGGACGTTATAACAAAATATAGTTCCCACTAAAAAAATTTCGTACACACATAGAGTGAATTAATTTGACAGCAGCTTTTGGTTTGGAGTCATAAATGTCAGTTTACAGGGACCTTGTGCACTGAAACTCAGACTAAAACTCTCCATCTTGACTGACCGGTTGGCCGAGTGGTTAGAGACCCTAACTGCGAAGTCGAGGGTCGCGGGTTCGATTCCCGCCCTGGCCAAATATTTGTGTGCATGAACATATCTATTTGTTCCGTGTCGGGGTGTAAAAGTATCTATATATGTATAAATTATTAAAAGAAAAATATATAAGTATATATATCAGTTGTCTAGTACCCCATAATACAAGCATAATAGTTGCTTACTTTGGGACTAGATAGCACTGTGTGGGATGTCCCCGATATTATTATTTATTATTATCTTACACCAGATAGCTATAATATGAGTGATAAGAGGGTAAACGGAGAAGAGGGCTTCTAGTCAATTCATACTTTTATGGGTAAACGGTTTAATGTACCTAATTTGCGTTTTCTCACAAAATACATTAAATTAATGATTAAAACTTATGCCATATTTTAATAGTGTAATGATATCCTTCAGGGTGAAGAAAATCTAGGCATGGTAATGATATTCACGTTAGTCTCAGCCGGCCAGGAGTGGCTAAATGACAAATGGGATCGCATAAAGAAGGACCGTGAGGAACTTCAACTAGCAAAACAACAAGCCGAAGAAGAAGCAGAAATGGTACTTGTTTTTAAAATTCTGTATTTATACTATGAGAACATAAACATACTGCAGCTTATAAACTAAACGCGTTATAAGTCTTCTTCTACGCGTCACCCCCCTCTACCCATAGTCATTTTTTTACCTCAAATTGGTATGTTTATGTTTTGTTATTAAAGACAGATCTCAAACATGCACATGTCATACATTTCTGAAAAGTAGAATAACCAAAGAAGTTTTTGAGATAGGTTGAACAAATAGAACTTCCTTTACTTTAATTAAATTTTTTAAATGTTTTGTATTACTTTATTACTTATACATTAGATAACTTTGACCGTTGTCAGTGTTGTCACGGAGATAGATATGGAACCAACTGTGTATTTCAATATTAGATTAGCAATTACAGAAATGAATGAAAATAACTGGAGAAGTACAGTATGTTCAATTCATAAGATAATTCAAGTAAAATGCGATAAGTCAGGGTATTGATGAAAATACACAAAAATAAGATTTAAAAAAAAAACATAAGACTTCATAGAGGTAAGTTGACTTAATCTGATTGTAAATATGTTGTACTGTCCACGGGAAAAAAAATCGGGGGTCGCTGTACCAAACCACCCATATATTTTGAGGAATATTTAAGTATGTAGGTATATCAGTTGTCTAGTAACCCATAACACAAGCATAATACTTGCTTACTTTGGGACTAGATGGCGCTGTGTGGGAAATTCCATATATTATTATTATTACTTAAAATTGTCACTGTATCGGAATAATTGTACACCTGATTTATCTATCGTTTTAAAAATATTTAGCTTAAAATTTTATTCATAACATAAGTAACATTTGATTGATTTATTGATAATTTAAACATAATCTCTATGCGAATTGCGTAAATTATGCTAACTTTTTAGACAATGTATTGTGAAAGTATGTGAAGAAGAGAGTGAAGAGTAGAGTATTACTTTTTCTATGTTCAATAAAAATATTTCTATAGTATGACCAAAACTGCTGTACCGCGCCTTAGGTATGTGCGCGGCGAGAAAGGACGGCAACTCCTAAGCGTTGACGACGGACTGACAGAGCACATCTGCCTCCCTCCGCGCCGCACACTTACCTATGGCGCGGTACAGCGGTTTTGGTCAAACTATAATAGGTAATTTAAAATAACAAGTTCATTAAAATAAAATTTATATTGTTTTTTAGAAAAGGTTTGAAGGTACTCGAGTAACAGTAGAGACTTTCCTGGTATGGAGGAAACAATTTGAAATAGAAGTTGGCATAGCTGCAAAACGTGAGAAAGATGCTAAGGAGGCAAAAAAATTGACAGGGAAAGAATTATTTATGAGAGACACTACATTGAACGAATCAGACCTGAAATTCTTGGAAGATGGTGAGTACTAATAATTTTATGCTATAGTGTAGATGATTTTTTTATGCTTTTGTGGTAATATTTACTATCCACAATTATCATTATAGTTCAGGAGTCAGGTACCTAAAATGCTTACGACTTTTTAAAAGCAGAATTTTTGATGAGTGATAACACTTAGTGTATCAATTTACATAATGGTACCTTTAGGGCGCGAGTGCGGCTCACATTTGACCGATTTTCTCATAAACATGGAATATGGCATCGGTCAGTTAACCGTGTTTAAAGTTTGGCGAATCAACATAAATGTAAATATGTATTAAAACACGGTAGGAAACAGTTTCCTAAAGCTAATACGACTCGACTGGTACCAAATTTTTTGTAAAACGAACAGTATACTTACAAAAATTGAATTTTCCAAAAAAAAAAATCAAGTATTTTTTATATTTTCGCGTAGTTTTAAGTGTGTTGTTCTCTAAAGTATCTTCTAGTACTTGCGTACTATACGCCTTGTTTGAGAACTTTTTATATTTGTTCATAATTCACCTTTAAAAAGTCCTGGGTTATTAGTTTATTTATTTTTTGTACTTTAAATTAAAATCTAAATAGCCTTGTGACCTTTGTAGGTGATGCAGTCAAAGTGGATGAATCATTATTCCAAGATTTAGATGATCTAGATATATCAGACGATGATGAAGATTATGTCCCTGGACAAAGTGCTAGTGATACTGATTAACAGTTGCTACAAAATTCGTATCCTTCGTGTCACGTTAAGTAAAAATATTTTTTTTGTTTCTCTTGATTTGTGAGAGCCTACAAATTGTGATATTTTGTTGTATGTTAATAATAAAATCTAAAAAGTCGCGATTTATTCCTAACGAAATGTCTTATTCACCAAGAATTTCCTAATACTGCTTAAGGAGTGAGCCTGGACACAAAACTTTCATGTTATTGACACATTAAGGTACAATGTTTTTACTTTGTAAGTTTTTATGATCACAAGGAAATAAATTAAAAACTTGGCGAGCGAAAATTAGGTGCGGTCAAAAAAGTTTTAAAAATGTCTTTTACAATATTTTCTTGTATGGACAGCTGTACCAGCTTTTCTTATGGTCAGAAAACTTGGCCAAGTATTCTGGATCGTACAATTTTTAAAGGATGACTATTAGAATAGATACTTGGCCTTATTTTTCACATTTATGTTTCTAAGGGATATAGATGCCTGAAAGCTGTATAGAAAAAGCAAAACAAGTAGAGAGGCCCATCAATCACAATAATAATGGGTATAAATTAAGTGAAGCACTATTTGTGACACAATTTTAGCACTTGTTTACCACATTGATATATCATTACATGGATGCGGCAACTTTAGGGTCATGAGTCCATAGTTCTAAATAGTCTCATTCGTAGCTTTTCTTTGAAGCTGTTTGATAGAATGACGGAATGGCCCAGTGGTTAGAGACCTTAACTGCGGAGCCAAAGGTCGCGGGTTCGATTCCCTCTCGGAACAAATATTTGTGTGCATGAACATATCTATTTGTTCCGTGTCTGGGTGTGAAATATCTATATATCTTTAAAAAAAAAAAGAATATTTAAGTATGTATATCAGTTGTCTAGTAACCCATAACACAAACATAATACTTGCTTACTTTGGGACTAGATGGCGCTGTGTGGGATATCCCATGTATTATTATTATTGACATTTAGCCTGTACCTAGCTATGGCCTAGGTAAGGGCTAAATTTCAATATTCATAACCAATCTATATATAGTAATGTATATCTATGGTTAAACTTTCATAAAAATTAAATCATTACCTATATTAATACCTGGTATGTAACACAGTCTTCAAAAGCGTATCATCATAGACGTGCGAAAACCGGTACGACTCGCAAACTGTTAATTATATCCTTAACATGTGTTTTGATTGACATGCTATATCTTTCAAATTTCAAAAATGTGTATCTTGGTTACTCAGTTCATATTTGTTAGCAACACTGTTACCTTGTGACCATTTATCTAAGTATTCGGGCATATATTATATCATCAGTTACAATTATTTTATTACATTTAAGAATAATTTTTGATTCCTTTTATACCAACATAATATCCTTAAAAATGTATTGGGAAATGCTTGGTAGACACTATATTTTTTAAGTAGTCAATACAGACAAGTCAACCTTATAGACCACGCTTTGACAGGGAGTAGCATTCGCCAAGGCTATGTAGTGACACTACATAACTACGTCACTAGTGAGCCGTCAGTTGGAAGCAGGTCGAAAGCCATTAAATTGTCAATTTTGAACGAGCCAATGAAAACTAGCCGACCTCTCCCCGCAACCCGCCACTTTTTGGCGATTTCGTTTTCGTACTGACGTTTATTAAAGCGTGGTCTATAGGTTGACTGGTCTGTGGTAGTCAAACACTAGCCCATGAGTATAAAACTGTAGTAGAAGAAAAAAAGAGAAATACTTTGAAATTATAACTGATTTTTATATGTAGGTACTACTGTCGAAAATAGGGATTAATGGGATAAAGAACTTAAACCTGCTATTGCCTTAATTAAAGTTATCCCATGTTTCATTAAATAGGACATTTGACTAATATTAAATATATTATGTTTTACCAAGAAAATATAAAAATAGACTATACAATAACAAATAACAAAAAAAAATATAAATAAAATTATTTTCGGTTGAAGAATATTGAAATTATAAGCTATAAAATTTTTATCTCTGTCTTTTTCTTGCAAAATGATATTTAACATTGTTTTAAATGGCCTGACATCACACATGGGTACGCCGTGCGGTACCTATTGCCCTCTCTGTCTAACAGGACATTTTAACCATTCACACCTATGTTAATAATGATTTATTTTTTAAAATTCTTTCAATGTTATGATATATTTAGAACACTCAGATAAATTTTTTTTTTTTAAATAGTCAATTAGCCTACCTATTATGGGGATACCTCAAACAGAAGTCTGAATTGTAGTGTTTCGCAAGTTGCACCTCACAAAAATAACAGGGAGAAGAAGAAAATTTAACTACACAAGATATCACGTGAATTTATAACTTAGTGTAAGCTTAATTTTGAAAACACAAATATTCCATTTGAAACCTATTTCTTGATGATTTGGTTTCACCAATTAAGTTATGGACTAAAACAAAGTTTACTTTAGCATATTCAGAAAATAGGAGTGTTCGAAAAAGTGAAAACAACACAATTAACTTCTATTAAATACTTTTGCAATTTTCAAAATAGTCAGCTTTAAGGTTTATGCATTTATATCTTATTTCCAAATTTCCAAATTTAAAAAGGTACCTACTCTTCTACACTATACATGCTGCAGTTTTTGCACCATAAACCATCGTTTTTTAGTAATGATTTTATCTGTTCATCGTTCATGGCTGATATAGAATGAGAACATAAAGTACTATAAGGTTTTGATTTTACTTCCACACCCAAAACTCTTGTCTGTTTAAAATAAAATGTGTTGACCACCAAGGCTAGGTAATTTTTCTTGGAGGCAAGTAACAAAGTCGGTTTTCTTAAAAAAAAAAAAAAAAACATCAATATCAAAATATACAATACAACCATTGTCAAATAAGCTGAGTTTTATCTGTAAAATAAAGAAAATGAAAAGGAAACAAAACTGTTATATTTAAAACTGCTGCTTATAATTACATAGCTCATATCTTTTCAGGGTTCATCTTCAGTTAAACATACGTACTTAATTACAAAAAATCAAAGTATTTTTGTCCTTGTGTGCACACATTACAAAAATATTTTTTACAACTCATACATTTTGTTAGATCATACATTGCTGTAGGGTTTTTAGTTGTAGTGTTTTAGTAGGGTGTTAACTGCGTGTTGTTAAGCGTCTCACAGCATATCGAATTGATTTTCTAACGGGGTCACAAATATTAGTAGTAACTTTCCAACTTTGAACCAAATTTAAACAGGCTTTTGATGTTCAAGAACACGGTCTTGTTTGATTGATCAAGACGTTACAAAGATTTTCCTTGTTACTCATAAATTTATATTTGTTTTAAAAATAGATAAATCAGAATATTTTATTTTTCATGTCATTTACATTTAAAACATTCATTCATTTTCATTTTGATCTAAAATATTTCAAAAGGCAATACTTTCAGGTGCATTATTTTCATTTCACCAGCATTTTCTGCTAATATATCTTCAACATATAAAAGTGGCGAATCATTGATCATCTCAACATCCGAAATCGGCAAATCATTTGAATCTGATTTTGATTTTGATTTTCGTAAGTTTCTTTCGTATTGTTACGTACTTCTTATTCGGGGTTCGTATGGATCGAAAATAAAACATGGGTAACCAATTTGGAATTGACTATACACTTTTATTTACTTTGATCCACTCACAGTCCTGCGTCCAAATCACCACTTTACTAGTACCTCGATGTTCGCTTCATTCGCTTTTAAACTAAACTCACTCATTCGCTGTCTCGGCGGGCTTATATAGGATTTCGATTGGATCTAGAAATTTCGGAGGTGGTGCTAGCAATCTGCGTGGAAGAGAGATAGCGCCATTTAGGTTCTAGCATTTTCTGGCGGGTTCTCGCGATTGGTCGGCGCGCCTCATCCGTCGTACTTAGCTGTGGACGGCGCGTATTATCAGCCATATTTTGTGGGGCGGAGCCAGAGCTGCTATTGGCTGGCTTCGCCCGTATTTTTTAATGCGTCCACTAGGCGCCATAACACTAGTGTTGCCCGTAACAGTATTATTCATTAATGTTTGGTACACTTTTAATGTGTATTTCTGAGCTGTAACAAGAACAAGCCTTTTTGGAGAAAAACAACTTAAGATACGATGCTGAAACCCCTCAACTTTTTGTCGAGAATACACTTGATGAGTCTTTAGTGTCCCTTTTATGGGCTTTAAACCAGTAGGTATCAGTATTTTGTTTACGTCTATTTCAATTTCAGATACGTAAAATATTTTTACGGGTTTCATATTGAATTTAAAGTCAAATAAACATCTCTATTTTATTTGCAATGGTTTTGACAATATTTCACTTAGTGACGTTATCACAATGAGACTTATGCCCATCTTATAACATAACTATCAGCAATGTAATTTTTTCGGACCACAGGTGAAAAACATTAATGACATATTTGAAACAGATTTTGTTCGTCATCCAACCATTTTCGAATACACAATTCACCAAAATTTTTGGGGCACTCTTTGCTAAAGTGTCTCACATTCTCTTAAATTTAAATAAAACCATGGTTGGTGCCATATTTCCTGATGCTTGTTCAGTCAATAGAAAGGTTAAACTTTCTTTTTCTCCAGTTGAAATTTTATTATGAATGGCTTTTGATCCTTTTTTTATGAGAACTATATTTTTTTAGGCGACAACGTAAATGCTATTTCATCGCAATTGTATATGCGGTTAGGATCTTCTAATGTGTTATAATTTGATGTAGATAGTAAATACTCCTTCACTTCTTTATGCCAGTCTTTAAGAATTTTTCTGTTACAGAAGCACGCCCTGCAATGAGACTTGGGAAATCCTTTGGCATATACTGGGAAGTATTTTCATAAAAGCTTCAATCCAGTGCCTACCTCTAAAATTATTTAAGTAGGGTAAATTCCGTTTATAATGACATCGAAAGGATTTGACAAACACGTCATAATAAGCGGACGTCATATAAAGCGTTATGTGAAATGAAAAACTTTTTTTATGTAAATAATGTATGTATTTAAGTATTTTAATGCAGAAACATATGTAGTACATAATTACATATGTATGTATACATACATATTAAATCAAAATCAAAATTGCACGTAATCAGCACATTATTATAATAACACATACAAGTGTATTTTTTACTGTAAGTAATCTGTAATTTTTGTCTGCTTTTGTTTTTTCATTTTATTGTAAAAACAGTCTCTAATACTATTGTGTATAGAAGACATAGCTATGGTCAAATTATCATTTTCAATATTGCTGTGAACAAATCGTGATAATAATTCTGCAGCTTTTAATGCCTCTTCTGCGGTAGGTAATGGTGCTTCCTCGACTTCCTCTTCCCCATCACTTTCGAGTTGTTCCTTAGCACTAATGTTCTGTACGATATTTTCATCGGTGGGTTCTTCGGATGTGAAGAGACCGCTATCGATGTCAACATAATCTTCCCACATTTCCGGTGCTGCTAAAGAATCTGAGTTTAGGTTTCGTGACCACAAAGATAAAGGAATGTCATCTTCTTCATCGAATTCTTGAATAGGTAAACCGTTGTGGCTTTCAATGAATCCTGCGTGTTTGAAACAGTTATGAATGGTACTTTGAGACATTTTATTCCAGGCATCATTAACCATCAGAATTGCATCTAGCACCGTTACTTTTGTAGAAGAGTGGTTTTCATTACCATCAAGGCAATTAATAATTTTGAGCACAAGGTTCTTCCTAAAATTCATTTTGAGTGATCGTATTATTCCCTGATCCATTGGCTGTAGTACTGATGTTGTATTCGGCGGAAGGAAAGCAAGTGTTATAGACTTTAAATCAGTAACATTTGGATGCGCCGGGCAATTATCAACCAGCAATAGAATCTTTTTCTTCTTCTTCACCAAATCACGATCCCAATCACGAAGCCATTTTTCAAAAAGTTCTGACGTCATCCAAGCTTTACGATTGTTAGCATAATCATAAATTTTGATCTACAGACGAAGATTCACCTACAATTTTTCCCGCCACAATGTTATGTCGAACTTTAAAACGACTGATCCAGCTTGCAGAACAATTGAAGTCGAGAATACCAAAACGCGCGGCAAAACCATTTGCCTTTTCCTGTAGCATAGGACCGCTGATAGGTATTCCTTTGTTTCTCATGTTTTTAAACCACTGAATTAATGCTTGATCAACATTTTCTTGTCGTGATTTTCGAAGCCTCTTCGGTGTCAAAACATTTGAATTGAACGATTCCTTAATGCGGTTCTTGTTTTTAAAAGTCATTGAGATTGTCGAATGACCCACGCCAAGTTCCTTTGCGAGACATGAATTAGATTCTCCATTTTCTAATCTGCATATTATTACACCTTTCTCCTCAATTGTAAATGCTTTACGTCGTTGAGATGACATTTTTTTCACAGTAACAAACGAAAAACAATGCGTGACCTTCAACCGTCAATTACTCACTAAGATTCAAAACAAAAACGAGCCACGTGCCGAACGTCGTCGGGAATCAACGAACAATACCGAAGGTGTAAAGAATCATGTCGGTCATTATAACCGGACATAATTTATTAAAAATGGGTCATAATAAGCGACATGTCACTGTAAGGGAAGTCATTATATCCGACTTTTTTATAAAGAATTTTATATGAAAACCAAACTTCGTAGTGCAATTACGTCATAATAACCGGCTGGTCAATATAGGCGGAGTCATAATAAACGGAATTTACTGTAGTTGTATACTTCTAGAATTATTTAGGTAGGTAGTTGTATACCTCTATAATTAATTATGAGCACAATACAGCTGGTTTAATATAAAATGTAGGTCACTACTGAAATTAAAAAAATCTGCACAAAATAATCACATTAAATAAGAATCTAACTTAGGCAGCACCTAAATGTATAATGTGTTCTTATTTTGTGACTGAGGACATCAAATCACCACTTTCTTTTATTAATATTTAACAGGCCATCTTCAAATACTATGCCTCCCTCTATTTACTTGGGGATCAGACAATAACTTCAAAATATTTAACATGCGAGTGTATCCATGACATCTTCTATGTTAGCATATACGAACGTGTTATTCGTTTTTTAAATTTCCTTAGAAATGAACACAAAACTTGTCCGTATGTACTTTTTTCACTAAAGCCACAAACTCTTTGTCGACTCTTTTTATGTCATTATAAGCTACTTTTACTAATACGTTATTAAGGCTGTAATTATTTGCCTTTACTACAAATGTAAAGTTGTAAAATGTATATCATTCTCTTTAGCTTCATTTTAATCCTCATTTTCTTTATATTCATTATCTTCATTTTCGTCGTTTCTGTCATTTTCTTCAATATCCTTCGCCGCATCTGTAGTCCATATACAATCAAGGCGATCAAGGATATCATCAATGTTCATGGTACCTTTGTTTAGAAATGAAATGTTGGAACTAGAATTACAGTCATAATAATTTGTTAATTAATCGTCATTGATATTGGAACCGGTGGGGTCATCATTCACTATATTAGTTGAACTAGTACACGGGATTGGCTTTTTTTTTAATTTCATTTTCTACTTAAATGAAATTCTCAGTGACGGGATATAAAACTAGGGATTGTAAGAATCTTCAAATGAATTAACAGTATCTGTTGCAGTTTTATTCAATTTATTTTTAATCTTCTTAGCTCTATTTTTTTAAATGTTTGTTAAATGTCGTACACCATTCACGGCCAAGTAGATTATTTTTGTAGGTTTTACGTTGAATTCCCTTCAAGTCTAGGTAGTTTTGAACTACTTAAATGTTTTAAACCAGTTTGTGTAAAGGGGTAACCTTGGTCGTCTTCTATACAAATCGCATCAACAAGGTCATTTTTTTTAGATGGTGACAGTTCTATTAATCGATCCCATTTCCTTGTGTTACCCGTTTTTACTGTTCGGTTTATTGTCGATTTAGGAACACTGAATTCTCCGAAGCATTACGAAATGATAATAACGCTTTCGATCGAATAATACGCACACAATCTGCTACCTTGTTGCTTTTTATATTTTCTTACCATGCCGATTACTGATAATTCAATGTATCCTGTAGCCAAACAAAAAATCATTTATTGTAAAGGGTTCGTAAGGAAAACTGGCCAATCATTACGAGCCACCAATTTTAAAAAGAAGAAAAAGAAGTTCGTCACGATTATAGGTGCCTAGTGCATGGACATAAACTGTAATTTAGTACAGTACAGTACTGGCTGTCCAGGCGAGGTAGGGTGGGAGGAGGGGTCAGAAACTACGATAAAATAAAAACAACAAATAAATTCCCAAGTTAATGATATATTTAAGAATGAGTAATAAATGGATTTTTTTTTTTAAACCATGTTGTCTAGATGCTTCCCTCGCGCTGCAGACACTCCTCAAACCGTGAACGCAAAAAATAGTCCAAAGGACTCAAATCTGGACTCCTGGGAGGCCATTCAATGCTACCCCTTCGGGAAATTACGTTGTTAGAGAACAGTTCAGACACAGCTGCCATTGACTGGCCAGACGTGTGGCTAGTGGCGCCGTCTGGTTGGAACCAAGTCCTAGAATTAAATTCTTCAAATTGTTGCAGCTGGGAGGCCAAACAATTTCTCATCATGTCACAATAACGATCACTGGTTACAGTTACTGCACGTTCTCTCTCATCTTCGAAAAAATAAGGTCTAATGATGTCTTGAGCGTACATGGTAGCCCATACGATGACTTTGGGGCTGTAAAGTGGTCTCTGATGTTTTAATTTCGGACTATACGGAGCCCAATATCGGCAATTTTGTTTGTTCATGTGTCCTTTCAATTGTTCAATTGGAAATTGGCCTCGTCACTAAAAAGGATGTTATTGAAGGACCTGAATCGATTCATCATTTCTTGAACAAAATTCACCCGATATATAGAATCTGTATGTTTCAGTTCTTGCACTAGTTAGTTGAATTTTGTAAGCCTTGAGGTGCAATACCTTCTTTAAAATTACATGTAAAATTGATTTTTTTATCTGCAGTTGTGGGGAACGTTTTCTTATTGAAAGTGAAGGATTTACACGAATTGATCGCCTCACTTCTTCAACGGTTTTGTCGTTTCTCACAGTCCGCAAATGGCTTCTGTTAGGAATTTGAAATGTCGCACCAATATTTTCAAACATTTCAATCCATCGTCTTAACTATTCCCGCTTGGGGCACTGCGTGTTTGATAGTTACTTCGATATAAACGCTGAACAGTTACAATGGAATTAGCGTTTTAGCAATAGGCGCGCACGCAAAAAGCGCGATGTAGTTCCGAGTACAACTCCATTGCTACTAAGTCTCCAAGAAGTGCCGCGCGTCATACTACACTCCCTGCCCCCGCATACCGAACCCTTGCAAAGTAAACGCGGGTTGACACTTCCCTACTTCGCCTGGACAGCCTGTATAACAGACATCTTAAATTAACAATAAAAAACAGCATTTTAATAAAAATGATGATTGAGTCTTTTAATTTAGATCGGTTTGGAATTGTCAGTTAATAGGTATGTGTTAGTCACTCGGTCGTTATGCTCTACGAGATCCAAATCGGATGTTAAAGACAAAGTTTTCTGCAGGATCTATTTTTTCTACAAAAAATAGCTTGTTTAAACTATATTATTAAGAAGTACAGACTTATAGCATAAAACCTCAAAAACATATAATGCACTAGTCATAACATGAACCACAGACCAAAATGGTTACCATCATTTAAACTAAAAATCCCCCAACTGTCTTGGGTTACCACACAGTCTCTTGTAACCCCGATTTACGGTAGTCTAGGTCTATTTGTAAAGTGATAAATCCAGTTAGATGATTGTTATGTACTAGTCAATTGTCAAATCAATGTCAGTAGGGGGAGATCACGAAAAGAAAAGGCAAGATGCTTAGTTTTGTCAGTATTTAAAGTAAACATATTATCATGAAGCCATGTTTTAACTACATGAAAACCTTTTTATACAGCTATAAATTTCATTCTATGTTTTAAAAGTAAAAATTAAAGCAGTCGCATATGAAATGATTTTTCCGTTAAATTAGTTTAGCCATAGAAGATTATTTATGTAAATACGAGAGTTGGCCTCAAAACACAGCCTTGTGGTACACTGTAAGTCATTGATAGGTCTGTACTTATACACATGAATTCCAACCCCTAACACTTTGATGTCTATCAGATAGATAGACAATAGTTTTAACTATGTCCTCCTGTGATGCTTATTTTTCTCAGTTTATGTATGAGAAATGGGACCCAGACCGCATCAAAAGCCTTGGTTAAATCCATTGATACAGCTATACACCTGTTCCTTTATCTAACCTAGTGCTAACTGCCATTTAGAATATGGATGCTTTCAAGGTAGTTTAATACCCTGGAATTAGTATTTTTTCCTAGAATTTTTGAAAGAGACAGCCTTTGTCAATTGTAGACAGTAAATAAAAAAGTCACATTCATGTAAACCAGAACAATACATTTGACACCTGACATTGAGTGTAGTAAGTATGAAATCTCAAGATACATATTTTATTATCACTGGTAAACTTTAAATATGGAAGTTTCAATTTTTCTGTACTACCCATTATTGGTTGGTTTTTCACAGTTATAGGACATTTAATTTCTAAGTTTTTATTAAGTACTTAATAACTAGTTTGCTGTTTGTATAATTCACGAACTGCTCTTTCATTTTTCATCCCACATGAAATATTAGTGAATATCTTTCCTTTTATAGTTTTTTTTTCAGTCAATAACGAGTCAACCAACTCACTAAACTTCGATTTACGAGTTTTTATTTTGTGTGCAATTGTAACTGATACTCAAATTTTTCATTCATTAAGTCACTGCAAATATTCAGACTGGTTTATAGTACCTATTCGTATATATAAAAGCTAGCCGTTCAAAACTTTGGATAACATTATTTACATTAAAAAAAAGGATGAAAAAGCTTCCCAAACGTAGGATTTTGAGAATAAACTTGACAGTCTAAATTACTGGAGCAAGGAGACCCATATAAATCAGTACAGAATTCAGTGTATGCAATATCCGCAACGGTGTAAATAATTTTTGTAGTTATTCCATTTACTGTTTTTAGATTCTGTACCTAATCGTTATGGCCTTAAGCATATCATTTAAAGGGTAAGAAAACGGTATAGGGAGAATGTCGACAAGTTTGTAGGAGTTCTCCAACACTTTTTGAGGTATCGATTCGCTGATTTTGCATCCTTTGCGGTATTGTTCAGCACTACTACCAGATGGTATAATCCATTGACACGATCCACTCGTTTTTGAATCAGCTTACTCAGTATTAACAAAGTATATTACAGCTGCAATGTGTTTACAATGTTTTCCAAGTCCTGCAGAGCATTCACATGAACTGTCACTCACGTTTTGTTGAACATTAACCTAAAAAGAAAATATATTGTCAGATCAATTGTTTAGTATTCTCTTACATAAGTACCTTTTAAGATTCATAAATAAATAATACAGTAAAAAGTAGCAATTTCGCTGTCTTAAAGATATCTAAGTTATTCGTTATTGGTTGTTTATCTTCTTTTACAACAAACACTTTTTAGTAACATAGGACCATAGTGAAATAATTGTTAAAAGTTATTTATTATGCGACAGTGACGTTATTTTATCACAATCATTTTGGCAAAAAACAAAAACGAGTGCGTGAGTATTTCTACGACCTACACAAAACAGGGTTGCAGTGATCTTATTTGAAACATATGCACTGGAACTTTTATTTCCTTATTACGAGATGTGTATATAACTATTTTTTAAATAATTCTGAGATAATTGTTTTAAAGTACATAATTTATAAATTATATATACCATTAAATCATACGTTTTCATGGTATAAGGTGGGTGTGACCTCGTTATTTTATTTCGTAAGTCAGACAATATAAAAACACGTATTACAATCTCTATCAAATTAACAGTTCTTCATACCTGATACTCTGTACTAATAATTAAGTAAGATCAAACAACAAATTTTAAATAAGCGCATGTTATATGGGGACGTACATGTTTGAGGACTGTAACGTGTATAAAATGAATAGTTAGGTATTTGGTGTAGGTATATGGTGTGTACGGCACGAAGCTACTTACGTTACAAAAATATAGATGGATGGAGGTCGCTGCCGCTGGTCCTGGATCGAGCCTAGTCGGCGAGCAACGGACTTTTGTATCAAGGACCGTCCGTATGGAATAGAATGGGATAGAGGTTATACGATGCTGTGCGCCCGACTTAAAGGAATGAAACACGTTTTGATCAATTTAGATTTAACATTTACTTCTCTGAACCAGAAGGGTGACGCTATTTACACAAAATATATCCGCCGCGCAGGACGGCGAAAAATACCGAATATTATTGTCTCTAACGGTGCCGCGTGCAGCCGATTATCGGACGGGTAGGAATTGAACCGCTTATTCGTTTCACTCGCACTTTGAACTTGGGCCAAGCCCCATAAAACTGAATCGTACCGTTTTCCTTTCGACGTGACGGAGCATGCCAACGGGCAGCTGAGATTCCGCTACGGTTCGGCGAGCGCGCAGGGATGATCGTGGCCTTCCTGGATTTTTGGCCGGCGACCGGCGATCGCGGCCGCTGCTGGCTCGTGGTTAGCCCACGGGCGTTGCTAGGGCAGACGGGGATTCGATCTTGCCTGTTCGCCTCTTCTGCGGCACCTCGCGACTTTCGTGTACGAATACAAAAATATCCCTATGCGGGAATACGTGCCAACGAACGATTTTTATAGCTATTTATTCTATGGCCATCTGCCTTAAGATTGCGTCAACTTTTCTCGATTAAATATCGAGCCAAGAGGTTTGCCACTGGGTTCTGTTTCTCCTCTCGGTATTGTCACCGCCGTTGCTCGTCTCTGAATGATCTACCCCCTATTCTCTACGTTAAATCTACGTCTGCCGCCATCGTGAAGCGGTGGCGGGGACGTGACCGGTTCTTGTGCTCTCGGCGGGGTGAATGCCTAGCACGTAGCCGACGAGCGTTAGTTTCACCCGGCGGTCCGTCCGCAGGTGGGGCGCTGTCGACCTACTGGTGTGTTCGCGCGCCATCTACTCGTGGCGTTGACGCTTATGTCAACGCGCGATGTTATTGATCGCTGTTACGCGCCCCGGCACGGTGGCGTGCCTATAGGTGGCGCTGTTTGGGTTGATAATAATAATGGATTATAAACGAATGATATGTTATTCCCCAGGCACTTATTTGTAGGCGCTACAGGACCGAAACTTGTCTTTACCGTCTTTTGAAAGAAAATAGTCATGTATAGATGTCTCATTAACTTATAGGGTCTGTTATATAATACTCACGAACAAGCAAAATTTGCAGTTTCTGCAATATAAGTCAGTTTTGTGAATTTTTATTTGCGAATATTCTACATAAAACGTACATAAAATCAGCATCTATATATAATTTTTTTAAATTAATTAAACATTTTAACTTGGGCCCGACTGAATTTAGAGGTAAAGTGTCTTAAGAAATTTTGTCTAAGGATGTAACGATTCCGATACCGATTAATGAAGATAAATACCCAAATTTAAAAGCACTAGCGCAAAAATACTCGTCTTATACGTAAAATATTTTTACGGCTTTCATATTGAATTTAAAATCAAATAAACATCTCTATTTTATTTGCAATGCTTTTGACAATATTCACTTAGTGACATTATCACAATGAGACTTATGCCCATCTTATAACATAACTATCAGCAATGTAATTTTTTCGGAAATCAACCACGGGTAAAAAACATTGATGACATATTTGAAAAAGATTTTGTTCGTCATCCAACCATTTTCGGATACACAATTCACCAAAATTTTTGGGGCACTCTTTGCTAAAGTGTCTCACATTCTCTTAAATTTAAATAAAACCAAGGGTGGTGCTATATTTCCTGATGCTTGTTCAGTCAATAGAACGGTTAAACTTTCTTTTTCTCCAGTTGAAATTTTATTATGAATGGCTTTTGATCCTTTTTTTATGAGAACTATATTTTTTTAGGCGACAACGTAAATGCTATTTTATCACAATTGTTTATGCGGTTAGGATCTTCTAATGTGTTATAATTTGATGTAGATAGTAAATACTCCTTCACTTCTTTATGCCAGTCTTTAAGATTTTAACTGCTCCTGCGATTTCAATTGGAATTCCTAAACCGACATTTCGAAGAGTTTTGTAAAATCTTGCATACTTGTATGCTCTGTTTGTTTTTGATGCTATACTAGACACTTCCCCTGCAACTTTTGCTACTCTATTAATTGGTCTTGCAACTCTTAATAAAGAAATCAAGAATCGAAGAGGATTTCTCTTGTTTCTTACTAATCGTGTTACATCCATTACTTGATTGTTAAACGAGCTGTCTTCCTGCATCGGAATATTGATAGGGAATAGTTGTGCGAAATTACCAAGCAATTCCTCAAATCTTCTAGTGAAGTGTGCTTGCAAGAATCCAAACATTTTTTTGAGCTCATTAGCTCTAGTCGGTTTCTATTCTTTATGGAGTTGGATGATTGTTTAATTGTAATTTTATGATTAAGAGAAATATGTACTATGCAAAATATGAATAAAATTGAACTTTTTATGTAAGAAAACATTCTGACAATGTCAATCGAAAGATATCAAGAAACTTCTTAAATCAGGAAGTAAAATAATCACTTGAGCCTGTATTTGTCATTAATATTAACTTACTTAATATCAGAAATCATTAATTGCGTAATATACCTTAAAACACAGAAAATATATTATTAATCTAAATAAATCCAACTTAAATTATATTTCTTGTGTCCATTCATTTGCAATACCGTTAATATAAATGGTTCCCATTCCGAAGTTATCATCGCTTTCAGTGTTCATTTCTATTTCTTGCATTTTTAACGTTTTGCACTGTGACGCAAAATGATTATATTTGTTACACTTAGAACATTTTTTGTTAAACGCTTATTTCTCACGTGAGAATAACCACACTTTCCACATTTTATCACTTCACTTTGTTTACGTTTTTCATTTTTGACATTTGTTGATTGCTGTCGTGGAAAAGCAGTGCTGCCACTCGCACCCGATGACATTTGTCTGTGCTCTCCTCCTTTCCAATTTGCATATGTAGGTCTTCTGGCCCTCGCACCATACGAAGCTTGTGCAGTGATGCCAACCTTGTCGATTGTTCTTTCCGTTCCACCATTTTCCTGACTTGTAAAATATGATGAATTGGTACAGATGTCTTCAATCTGCTGCTTCGTTTGCTGAGATGTTCTACATATTTCTGATGCCTTTTGCAGATCGAGATTCTTTCTCCTTAGCAAACGATCTTTTACGACTACATCCTTTATTCCACAAACTAGCCTGTCTTTAATTAAAGAATCTGTTAACGTTCCGAATTCACATGTAGCACTTAAGTCTCTCAATTCTATTATATAATTTTTATATATTTCGTTATCTTTTTTATTTCGGGTGAAAAATTTATATCTTTCATATGTTACGTTTCTCTCTGGGTTAAAATGTTCCGTAAATTTTTTTATTACTATTTTTATGTCTTCTTTTTCTTCATCTTGTAATATAAATGTGTTATACAATTTAACAATTTAAGTCCTCTGTCTCCTATTAGTGATTACAAGATGGCTGTTTGTTGCTCACTAGTTTCCAAAAAATTTTCGTGGCTTTCATATATAGTTCGTATTTCTGTTGAAAAAATCTCCAATTTTCTGCCATATTTCCGGACCACGATAGTTCAGTCGGTGGTTTAATAAATAGTGTGTTTTGTGTTAGAGTCCCTTTTATTTGTTCCGCCATGTTGCAGTTCACCCGACGCCCACGACGCTCAGAATTTTCTTGTTGATTTCTTCTTTATTTTCCTCAAAACAAACTCTGCTTATTTATCTTAATTTCTAAATTGAATAATTAAAGTAACTAATCAGTGTTATAACTCGGTGGTATAATTGGTATAATGGTATAACCAACTTAAAACAAAATGTTTAGTTTTAATTGCTATACAGTTGCGATACATAACTCTAAACCTTATATATATATATCTGTCAAGATTCGCTGGATAGATGGCACAATATTCAGTCTTAGAGGTTGTCTATTTAGTTTGAAGAATGCTACAAATTAGAAATTTATAAATGAGGTAAATTATCGTAAAAGATATGACAATCGGGAGAACTGCTTTAAGGTCTTGGCGATGTTTAAATTTATTTATTAAAATAGGCAACCTGTTTTTATGTCAATAATTTTCATAGTCAATAACTTCTCTCTTTTGTGGTCTTTGAGGTTGTTCCATCCAGTTATCATCAAAATTTAACTTCACTTTTAAATAACCAGTTGCTTCATACAGAATAGCTCGTATATCTGTAACTTTTGGATGGCCAGCCTTGCGTCCCGGTCTGATGGATAAATATCGTAATTTTTGGGTATCTTAAAATTCTTTAAAAAAGTCGTAAGTCGCCATTAATGTTTAATACGAAAAAGGGTTTCTCCTTGCTTCATTGGTTACCGAAATGTAGTCACTTGGAAGGTGAATCAGTCTATTTTTAAGCTTCCTTTCAATGCTGCTATGAACTGAGTTACCTTCCATTTGGGTATACCCTACCCTACTTTGAGAACTTTTTGAGTAATGGTAATATTGTGCACTACTGCGAAGTTTAAAAGTGCGTTTTTCCCTAGTCGAAATTGAGAAGCCCACCTTGCGACGGTGGAATACGGCGGAGCAGATTCTCCTAATGTTGCCTCCAAATCGCAGTGAATTTCTTGCGTCGTTAACTTTTTTAAACAGAAGTATTTAATAACGGCTCGCATTCCGTTTTTCTCCATTTTCGAGAACACGTTCCGACACGCAGCAAACAAATGACTACATTCAGAAAAAAAAACCAAAGAGAATTGAAGACTTTTTCTTTATTATTATTACAAATATCTTAGCTATGCCTGCCAGTATTTATTTTTTTTCTTACCAAGGGGTATATATGTCGTTCTCAGTAATTTTTAATGTACGTAATTAAAGCTTCAGTTAGTTCTTCACTTCACTTCATCAGCCCATTTTTTTACCTACTGCTGGGCTTAGGCCTGCCCCAGGGTGAAGGGGAGCTTGGAGCTAAATCCTTCACGCTGCTCCACTGCGTGTTGGGGATTGTAACGACCGCCATCTATTGACAGCGCCTTAAATGTGCTAAACATCAATTTTTACTCTGATATTGTGGTTGTGCTCCTTTAGCAGCGTATATGCTGATCTATTTACTCCAAAATTGCTACTTGTATTGTTTGCCGTAAGCACACTTACGCGTTTTATATCGCTATTTGCTTTCGACAATGTTTGTAGAATTCCATTGCAAATAGCATCGGCAGTTTCAAATGTTTCTTCGTAGAAATCCAACATCATCATTCCATACCCATTTTTTACTGAAATAAATTGAATAAAATAGGGTGCAATTTTTGGTTGCTTTTATTTGAGGTATCTGTAGCTACAGAGAAGTACAAGCTTTTATCTTGAATAACTTTTAATGCTTCTAAGACTAAGTGTTCAGCTTTAGTCCTTAGAATATTAGTTAATAGACTTTCAGCTTTTGTACGACCCCGTGTAATTTTTGCTGCAAGTTCAGAGTCAGTAATTAATTTTGGCAATAATTTTATTCCACCATTAAATGAATTAAAAGATAAATTGTGCTTTACATAATGGTATGTCTCCACTAATTCTGTTACATAATCTTTTCGTGTTCTACCGTGCCAGAAATAGGAAAGAATTTATTTATAACCTGAGATTTATTGGTCGCACTTAGTTTTTTTATGTTCGCTACCCTCCATGTGTTATTTTACATCCGGTATACCACCATGTGAAACAGAAAATTCTTTATGACACGACTTGCAGAAAGCATGGGTGTCGGGCATGACCTTGCTTTAACCATGAATAAGATTGTAGCCACTTAGGTAAGAATTTACATTGCCGCTTCAGTTTTTTAGAGGTAGTTGGACCTTCTTTATCGTTGTCACTCATTATTTATTATTAGTTGAAAGTTTAACAGGCACCTCAAAACCACAATAGACAGAAATCACAACTATTAGATAGTGTTAAATGGGAAATATGACTCGGAGTCGTCGTTACAACAATATTTAATACCTTTTATTATATCGTACGCCAACACACAGTACACATTTTATTGACAGCCATTGCTCTTCTTCTTTCACTCCGTTTCCATCGCAGGGACGTGACACATCGATAGTGTTGTACCGCGCCACATCAATAATCCTCCATCAATAGCTATTCGAAATTAAATTAATTTAACGAAATTAGTACGTTTGTAGCGCATGACACTTTACACTGCGACTAAAATACAAATCGTCGTTCATCTTGCAATTAATTCTATGTCAAAAATGGCAAGTTTACAGGAGAGTAAAAAAACAACTTACTGGAAAAAATCTTTTAAGACACCTAAATGTTTTTTCAATAATTTTTCCTAAAAATCCTGTTCTATTTAATGTGAATTTTAAAATCTCCATAAATAATTTTGTTTTGTTAGAAATTTGCCATAGAACCAATTGCAACTATAATTCACGTAAAATTTTTGACAAATAACATATTGACAGTTTATTCATATGAAATAATACACAGAGAATTTTAAAGAACAGGTATATTATTTATTCAAATTAAATTACTAAAGTTAAAGTAGGAACAACCGAAAATATGAGAGTTAAGAAAAATAAAAATAAATGAAAAAATTGACATAAACTTCTTTACAAACTTAAAATTTGATAGCTTAAATATATAAAATGAAATTGAACTTATTATTAAAATTAACGGATTATACCTAAATGGCAAGGGGAAAATGAAAGTGAGCCCCATTCTTTACACAAAATTTCGTTTATGAGGACAGACATCAGGAGCTGAACAATTGTGTTCCAAGGAGTCATAAAAAGGGTGATAATCTTTAGGAATCAGTGATTTTAATTCTTGCAAATGTGTAAACTTTGTTGTGTCAATAGGGAGAAATGATTGATAAAGGGCAGTACTATGACTTTGAGTGTAGTTTTTGTTTGAGCGCCGTGGTAATTCTTTGAAGTCGTCTTTAAAGTCCAACTTACTGTACGCCCGCGATCTGAGTGCAGAGCTAAGGAATGAGCTAGTGTTGTGACCTATAATTAGCGATATTGAAAGGGAACTCGATATTTTTTAATACCTAAATAGTGGACGTTTAAAGTGATTGTTTCTGTTAGTATTATTAAGACATTTTATTTAGTATATTGGCGCTAGATATTTCTGTACCAAGCTATGGTACAAAATATAAAAAGAATACATGTATAAATTCCCTACTTAAAAACAAACTGGTTGAAAAAGACAAAATCATAATAAAACAATATGATAATTGTAAAAAACTTATATTGAATTTTGAATTTTAATCATCATCACTTTCGGCAATCATAGACAAGTCAGATTCGGAGTCACTATCGTCACTGTCGTCGCTGACCTCAATGACAAATCGGTCTACGGCGTCTTCCATTAATCCATCTTTTAGCCAATAAAGTTCTTCTAGAACAATAACGTGATCATCGAAGCCGCGCCAATCTTCTTCTGTGACTTGACTGATTGCTAGCTCCGTAACTTCTCGCAGTCTTGTCAGAGACAGATCTGAATGAACATTGTGCTTCCTCACTATTCTTTTCAATTTCGCCCACGCCAACTCAATTGGATTTAGGTCGCACATGTATGGTGGTAATCTTAGTACAACATGACCATGGCTTTTGATACACTCATCTATTTTATAAGTTTTTTCTAAAGGCTTATGCAATTCGATTAAACTAAAAAGCTCATCTTTCCTCATTGTAATTGAAGCCTCTACGTTGTTTTTGGTTAACCATTCCAGCATTATGGATTTGGTGCTGGACTTGGTTGGAACTTTATTTTCCTGTACACTATGGTAGGGTGCATTATCCATTACTACGACAGATGACGGTGGCAGATTAGGAATCAACATTTCAGTAATCCACTTCTCAAAATTTATATAATTCATCTGTCCGTGATAATCACCTGTGAAAGAACAAAAATACAGATTTAAATAAAAGGTTGACAGTTCTAAATGTTTGATACTCACTTAAATTTCAACGAAATAATCACCACTTGCAGAACCAGCTTTGAAAAGCAACTTCGCGCCATCTAAAAAACCTGCTCGAGATCCTCCATGAACCAGAATAAACCTATTCTTGGAGCTTGTATCTGTCAAAACCGCGTCGATCATTTCATTTCGCCAACATTTTTTATAAGTCAAGTTGTTATCTACCCATGTTTCATCCACAAAGAAAATGTTTCGCTTCTCTCGTCTATATCGACGGATATTTCTTAAATAAATTGATCGTGCATAAACGACAGCTGGTCTCTCTACCAAAATTCGACGCTTATTATGACATTTTTGCCATTTATATCCCATCATTTCTAATAATTTTCTTAAACTTGTCAATCCCCACGGAAAACTGATCTTTTCTCGAACGGCTATGAGAAGTTTGGGGCAAGTAGGGACAACTTTTTTTGTCAAATAAAACTCTTCGATAATTCTATGTATTACACTTCTATCGAAGTCATCGACGTTTAAGTTGTTTTTTTTACTATGCGATTTTCCTTTAGTGGACGGCGAAGAAAGGGGCCCTTTTTTAGCTTCTGTTTGAATTGTAGCTAATGTTCTTTTGGAGATACCAGTATAATGGCTAGCTCGGCCGAAAGAATCGTTCAAGGGCAAGGTCAAACATTGATTCTGCCTTTCTTCAACACACTTCTCAAGAACATGTTTCGCCAACTCTCGTGCTTGACGTCGAATAAAAACACGTGTTTTATCAATAGAAGTTGAAGTACACGAATCACTCATCTTTAAAACAAAAATTAACACGAGTACGCAACTTGAGAGTAAAACGCTATCGATCCGCGAGCGAGCGACGTACATCAAAGGCAGCACAACACTAAAGTATAGACGGTCGAGGCGAGGAGTGTAGACGGCGGGGGGAGGTGCGCTCGCGCCGCACTTCATACCCCGTCTGCACTCAGATCGCGGGCGTACAGTATACCGTATGATTCCATCTGGTTTGTATTGAAGGCTTACTATATCGACTACAAGTGGATCACCCTTTTTGTTTCCTGGTCGGATGCTAAAGTACCTGCCACCTTCACACCTGCTAAAGTCGCTGTAGCTTAGAAAAACTACCTTATATGGTTCTGGCATGCTTCTTGCGCTCTTTATTATATTGAAGTAGTCTGCAGGAATGAAAATATCTCTATGAGGTGGCAATTTTTTTTCGATGCTACTATGTACTGAGTCGACTTCCATCTGAGTGTGCCCGACTTCGAGGTATTTTTGCTCGATGATTATGTTCTTTTCGACTGATAATTCAATTACAGCATTAGACAAATTCCAGGATCGGTTTTGGTAACCGCACCCATCACTCCACAGGATATTTTTTTTGGTATTTGGTGCCATTTCTAGTTCTGCTTTTAGGTGTTTTATCATAATCTTTAGTTTTTAAGTTATAATGTGTGTAATTATGAACTTTAAGTTTTGTTTTATAGTAAATAGCTGATGCCTGGATTCTTGGGCATAGAAGTACCGCTTGAACATCCATAGTATATACTAATACATCATCTTCAGTATTGTTTTTGTCATTATCCTTACATTGTCTTGCTGTCTCTTTTTCCTCCAAGTGATTTCTGTACTCATCTTCATCAATATTAGAATTCCTGTAGGCTAAGCACTTGTTGCATTGATCTTTCCTGGGTTTAAAAATCGACAAATTAAGTTCGCGGTACTTCCTCTCGAACGTCGCAACACAATATTGTTTTTTATTGTTATCGGAACAAAACTTTTTGTATTCAGCATACAGATCACCATGGACACTATTACAGATTGGTTCTAAATATAATTTTGTGGAAGATGATCTGCAATAATGGGACTCTACTTTCGGCAGACTGTCGAAAAATTCTCGAATTGAATCGGATGCATTACTTTGAGTTCTAGTGTTACAATCATTACCATTTTGAGAGATTTCCTTTTGCGAAATTTCTGTCGCATCTTTACTAGAAACAATCCAATCTCTTAGTTGTCTTTGACCAATGCACAAAGTTGTCATAAACATATGTTTACAAACATGAACTCTTTTAGTATTATCTTTCATAGATAGGAAATATTTAAACGCTTTTTGTTTCCTAGAATCTACGCTCAAAGAACGTCGAAACTGTGGTGCATATACACTGACTAAACTTCGGACGTATACTTTACGAGCTTCCCAAGAACTCAGTGCCCAATAAGAATCAAAAATAATTTTTCGGTCTTTTTCGGATAACATTTCACATTCAAATCTTTGTTTCGGTCCCCCATGTTTTACTTCCATATGCCCACTACATCTTTCCTGTAAACTTTTAGCAGGTCTTAACAGTGTTTGTTTGTATTTTCCATTCCTGTCCTTCTCAAAATCTTCATACTGTTTACCTTGTAACCTAGCATTAGAGTTTCTTAATCTCTTCCATTTCGATTGATCTGCTTGACCATTACGACAGCGTTTCCTTTTGTGACTTAGTTTATACCTTCTAGTGAGCACTCCTGTCACCTCATCAAGCACCTCTTCATTGGAGCTCGTACTTTCTTCTAAAGCATTAGAAAGAAAGCCAACACTTAAATTATTTTTCTCTGGCACATAGTCTGAGTCGGACGACGATCCTTCTTCAAACAAGACCTCTTCACTAGACGTGTTACACTGCTGCAAAGTTTCATCTTCATATATCTGGCCAGTAGCTTCATTCAGTCGCTGCTGGCAAAGATGTTGAGAAGAACTTGCTACTGCTAACTGTACTAATTGCCTTCCTCTTGTGTTATTCATCTGCAACAATCGACCACCAAGCCGCATCCAAATCAAAGCAAAATTCAAAAGGTACAATGTCACGTTTTAAACCACGTATAGCAACATAGTTCTTATTGTTTTATTGGGATTATTTACAAAAAAGGCCAAAATAAACAAAAACCATAATTAGTAAACGTTATCTGTTGATGGATTCCCGAAAATAAAGCTCTTAAATGCTTAGCAGCAGAAAACGCAGTTTAAAAGCCGACATACAGCGCTTTTCGTAGAAAGTCAGGTCAAGATTTCTCATATTAAGTATGATCAAAGCCAGGATATTAACAAAAATCACCTAAAACCACTTACAGTTATACTTAATTTATGATAATGATTAACTTGCCTCAGAAACAAACCACAATCAAAATAATTTTCACTTGTTTTTTTCTCAGAGTAAAAATCCATCGCCGTTTGTCGCCGTTCAAGCTTTGACATAGAACAGTTTGAAGTATACGATTTGCAGCCGCGTCGATCACGTGACATATTGCCAGTTACAAATACCGCTTTCCCATTGGCAGATGACATTGAACCTTTTACGGTCACGTTCAAAATGAAATGTAAAGCATAATTTTTGAAATAAAAAAAAAACTTTTTTTGACATTGAACAAATTGCAAGATGAACGACGAAATGCGACATGACGCTGGCGATGCGACTGTGAGTGACCAATGAATGAATGACAGATCACGCGAACGAACGACGAATTCGTGTCGTGACTTAAGGTACTCTGCCGCGGCGCTGCGCTCCTCGCCCCGCTCTTCCGCCGGTTGATGCTAGCTTCGTCGAGCCAGTCCTAGCCTTGGGTTCCGTAATTTATGCATTAAAACGATTTAACGGGAAAAACCCATAACGATACGGGATACGGGACAGCTTCGAAAAATACGGGACGATCCCGGATATTACACGGAAAAAAAATCTCGCACACGTAACTAAAATTTGGTTACCATTACAATATTTCTTGCTCTATATGTGATGACTATGCATTGTAAACGCTACTTGACGGTTCTATTTAAATATAAAATGTAGCTGATGAAGATTGTATGTGTAACAAGCTAGTTTGACAATTATTTTTCTTCAAGATAACAATATGTCTTGTTATCTCAATGAAAATTAGGTACAGCCAACAATGAAGCATTGTAAAAGTAAATATAAAACTTGTTAAAATGATGTTGAATATTGTTGTTGTAACTATACAAAGACTATATGCTACTGTTCTATTTGGTACTTAAACTAATAACGATGTTGAGCCTACATTATGTTTTGCATTTATTACGAAATATTGTTTTAATAGAGGGGTATTATATTGTTCAGGCTACAATATGTATTGTATCGATAGCGTTTTATTTTGTAACTTTTACCAACAAATTTTATTGTCCAGCATAAATTGGTGTAGCCCAAAATTGTATGCTGCTAATGGTTCCAAAGTCAGGAAGTTATGTTTGCAAAAAAAGGTATTTTGTATATATCAATAAAATAAAAAAACATTTAGGTATCAACTAAAATCTATATTATTATTGTTACTTGTCGTTTTTATGGCGTTATACAATCAATAAATGTGAGGCTTACTATATCGGCGCTGCTTTCTTGCCAAAGCCAGCCAAAGCTCAACTCATTGCGTTGTATTTGCTTACTCGTTATTCGTTCTTCGTTGCTATTTTAACACTTTTATATCATCTAATAATAATTACTTATTATTGTATTTGTGCTATATTATTAGATAAAGAAACAAAAATTTATTAATTGCTTGGAATTTTCAGCAGTATACAGGGTGAGGTTTTTATGACCAGCCAAACTTCAATATGATGACTTTTGATAAAAATCCGTTGGCCGTCTTGTTCTCTTTTAGTATCGTTCAATGGGAAAATATTCAGTTAAGCCTACGTAAACCTTTCCCAAAACTACCAATATTACTAGTCACATCACGAGGACGCCAGTGCACGTGCACGCGCCCCGCCCACATTTCCCAAGCTCCGCCCTTTCGCTCTGCACTCGCAGTACTAGCACCATAGATAATACTAGCACGTCGTATTTTTGAAAATTCATGATTATCGAATGATCTCATTTATGAAGGCTCCTACTCAGTCGTAAAAAACTATCTTGAAAATTTTGGTTTGACAAGGCCTAGGGAACGATTTGTATACATTATTGAAGCGCGGGCGACTTGCGCCCGAGCACCCGCTCGATACAGAATCGCGTGGCTGACTGAGCTGAGGTCATTGAGTGCGGAATGGGGGCACGCTACGAACAGGGTGGGAATCAGCTGGCGCGCGGCACGTGTGGATAGATTGTAAGTAGAAGGTAGCCAAATGTTGTTAAAAAATATTTAGGATATTTTTATTGATTATAAATATCTGACCTATATTTTTATTTACGTAATGAGGTGTATTGGTGATACCTAACATCTAGGAACATTTTGGCTGGTTACTAAAATCTCATCCTGTATAGAAGCATTCTCAAGTAAGTCGTTATGTTATTTATATAAAATCTGATGGCCGATATTGTTTGGTATATAGCAATTGAATATTACAGATTCGCTGATTAAAGCATTTTTGTTCATAGCAATAAAATAGTTTACTCTGAATAGTCCCCTCACAGAATCACCTATTCTCTTTCCCTGGAACTCTGTCGATTAAGTACGTAAACAGTTATTTAAATTTAAAACTGTATGGATGAAATGTGTATTATGCACTACAACGTAAAAACCGTTTTGCGGTTTACCTACCAAATTTAACCTAACCTCAAAATTAGGGTTCAATTTCGATGTTATTAGTGACAAAATCTACCTAGTATACTAAGCACGAAGTTTTTAGTCCAGGAAATACTTCGTAGAGATAAATCTATTATTAGGGACATGAATTTGTATCAAAATATTAGGCTCAGCTAGTTACTTTGGTAAACGAAACCCATAATATTATAGCTTAATAGAATTTACATATTAATTGCAGATAACCGCATAACTATAGATTGTCTAAACCTGCTAAACGGAGAAATGGTGAAAGAACTGATGCCACCTATAGGAGATAGGGCGATTTTTATAAAAAACTTGGAAAATTTTAAAACTTTGAGCGCTGCCAGTGCGGAAAGCAGCCCTGCACCCAGCGTCAGCGCCTTGGTCACTCACATCACGAGGACGCCAGTGCACGAATAACGAGTAAGCAAATACAACGCAATGAGTTGAGCTTTGGCTGGCTTTGGCAAGAAAGCAGCGCCCCTACGCACTACCTGTCTTGTAGCCACAACATACCTCAAGTAATGTTTACAATTCATTTTGTAAGCATTTTAACGACTATTTTATTACAACTAGTTATATTGTAATTATAAACAAACTATTTGTTGAAGCTATATAAAACAATCCACAACGTAGGCGATACAATTCATTTTGTAAATAAAACCTCAATTTTTGTAGTTTTTAAGGACTAACTAATGATGAAGTAATTATAACTAAACAATTATTTACTATCTTGTGCTGGTGTTCGTTACAAAAAAAAAACGTTATCGACGTTAAAAAAACGAACGTCGTTACAAAAAGGATTGGTAGACATAAACATATTTTTACTTTTGTCAAACAAATCCTTGTAAACATTACAGGACTTTCTTCAACCCAGACGTTTTGTGGTATTGTAAACCAAAATTTCTTTCCGTGCAAGTAGGTTTAACACGTCCGTGTCCATGTCAGGTGTTTTGGGCTTCTCGGTTTGTTGTTCCATTTCTGTGATAAGGTACAACAAACAAGATAGACAACAAATACTTACTATGAAGTATTTGATAATCGCTTTGTGATGCGGCTAATGAAATGAGAATCATCTGACTTATATGTGATTTGGCACTTGTCATGAAAGTACAATTCCGCAAATTGCGCACGGAATGCGTCTCGACGCATATTATCCAACACCCGTCATATCCAATGCGCTTTTTGTCCAGTCTTCACCATTGGTCCAATACGCAAAATGTCCTATACGCAGGATGTCTAAGTCTACACAAAACGTCCAAAATAAACGAAGAATATCTACTATGCTGAAATTACAACACACAGAATTTCTATTAAGGTCAATATAGTCATTTCAGCATGATAAAATTCCCACAGAGGTAAATTTTCGTAGAAAAGACGAATTTAAGATAAAGCGTTTTGGACAAAATACTTAAGGGGCCACATCCCGATTTTGTTGTTGATAGTACGTGAAAAATTGCAGTGCTATAGGATAACTAAAAATATATGTTACTTAAGAGGATATGTTTCTTACATCGACAACGACAAAAACGTAAATACGTTTACTTTGCTCGATAGAAAAAAATCGCAAACATACCTCTTACAATTTTTATTTGTCTATACCGACGTTTTATTTTGATACTTATAAACTCGAAACTTTTTATGAATTTTCTACAAACAATATTGCTTACATCGACGAGACACTTTTACTCTAAATATAATATTACTTGTTTAATTTGATATTTTTACTTAAATCACTTACGTGACTTTATTCTGAGAAGGCTGAAACGCGCTGTCTTTTTCGCACTGTATATATTCGCATCTCGCCATCTTATAACCTCACAACCGCCCTGGGGCCAGTTGCTAACAGACGTGTACTGCTTTGCTACACCAATCTATCGCGTATCAGATTATTTAAAATATTAATAAAATAAAAACATTGGCGAATGCAATTCGCTTACAATATTTTTGTTTTGTACCAAATAATATTTTACACTCTAATATATTTAAAAAAAAAAATTGTATGCCGGGTTCGAACCTACAGCCTTTAGTCCTAATCGTTGTTGTTCTAATTTTGTTAGGTACGTACCTACCTATTTGCAAATGTGTAATTTGATTGGAAATCTGAACTTTCAAGATAAGGCAATTACCCTATTTTTAGTTGTAAGGCATATGTTTTATTAATATTTTCATCTTATGGTAATAGGTACGTGAGATTTCACATAAGATCAATATCTCATAACCTTGGTTAGGTATTACTATATCTAGCCTAATATTTAATTGAATATTTGTTCAATATACTATAAATATTATACACTCAAACGTGAAAAAAAAAACTCTTCGGACAGGGGTTCGAACCCATGACCGTCGGCGCTAGAAGTAATAAAGATCAGAGCTCTATCTTCTCGACCACGCAGCTTATAGAAATGCAAATGAAATATGTTACTACTTTCTAATACTTCATTTAATTTTTGCTTTCTCTACGAATTTCAAATTCCAACTCCGTATGTGAACTGTAACAAATAAAATAATCTTATTAGATCATTTTATTTATCACAGTTCAAATAATTCACATAAAGTTTGAAAAAAAAAATTTTTTTCAAAAATTTCACAAATTGAATAATTTGTTGGATTATCTATATTAATAAAATTGAAGTGTCTGTCTGTCTGTCTGTCTGTTCCGGCTAATCTCCGAAACGGCTGGACCGATTTCAACGAAACTTTGCAGACGTACAGAAGGCATTACCGGGGGTGACATAGGTTACTTTTTGTCTGTCTGTCTGTTCCGGCTAATCTCCGAAACGACTAAACCGATTTCATTAAAACTTTGCAGACGTGTCTATGTCACCACGTGACCAGATTTTTAAATGCATATATTTTCGAAACCATCAATGGTAGACCTATCGTGTTGGTACTCAAACTTGATGTTTGGCGACATCTATGCAACCACGTGACCTAATTTTTAAACACTTATATTTTCGAAACGATCAATCGCAGACCTGTCGTGTTGGTACTCAAACTTGATGTTTTCGCGAGATCTATATGACCACATGACCAAATTTTTAAAAGCTTATTTTTTCGAAACTATCAATCGCAGACCTATCGTGTTGGTACTCAAACTTAATGTTTTGGCGACATCTATGCAACCACGTTACCAAATTTTTAAACACTTATATTTTCGAAACGATCAATCGCAGACCTGTCATGTTGGTACTCAAACTTGATGTTTTGGCAAGATCTATGTGACCACGTGACCAAATTTTTAAAAGCTTATATTTTCGAAACCATCAATCGCAGACCTATCGTGTTGGTACTCAAACTTGATGTTTTGACGAGATCTATGTGACCACGTGACAAAAATTTTAAAAGCTTATTTTTTCGAAACTATCAATCGCAAACCTATCGTGTTGGTACTCAAACTTGATGTTTTAGCAAGATCCATATGACCACGTGACCAAATTTTTAAAATATTATATTTTTAAAACTATCAATCGCAGACCTATCGTAATGGTACTCAAACTTGATGTTTTGGCGAGATCTATATGAGCACGTGACTAAATTTTTAAAAGCTTATATTTTTAAAACTATCAATCGCAGATCTATCATGTTGGAACTCAAACTTGATGTTTTGGCGAGATCTATGTGACCACGTGACAAAAATTTTAAAAGCTTATTTTTTCGAAACTATCAATCGCAAACCTATCATGTTGGTACTCAAATTTAATGTTTTGACAAGATCTATGTGACCGCATGATTAAATTTTTAAAACTTATTTTTTCGAAACTATAAATCGCAGACCTATCGTGTTGGTACTCAAACTTGATGTTTTGATGAGGTCTAAGTTTTCACTTCTATCGGCAGTCCCTATAACTGTCAACAAGTTTTTTGTCAGTCTGTCTGTCCGAGGCCGAAACGGCTGAACCGATTACAATGAAACTTTGCAGACGTACAGAGGAAATTGCCGGGGGTGACAGCAGCGATTAATAGTTTCGAAAATACAAGTTTGTAAAAATTACATAGATCTCGCCAAAACATCAAATTTGAGTACCAACATGACAGGTCTGCTATTGATAGTTTCGAAAATATAAGCTTTATTAAAAATTTGGTCACGCGGTCACATAGATCTCGCCAAAACATTAAGTTTGAGTACCAACACGACTGGTCTACGATTGATAGTTTCGAAAATAAAAGTTTTTAAAAATTAGGTCATGTAGTTATATAGATCTCGCCAAAACATCAAGTTTGAGTACCAACATGACAGGTCTGCTATTGATAGTTTCAAAAATATAAGCTTTTAAAAATTTGGTCACGCGGTCACATAGATCTCGCCAAAACAGCAAGTTTGAGTACCAACACGATAGGTTTGCGATTGATAGTTTCGAAAATATAAGCTTTTAAAAATGTGGTCATGCGGTCACATAGATCTCGCCAAAACATCAAGTTTGAGTACCAACACGACAGGTCTGCGATTGATCGTTTTGAAAACGTAAGTGTTTAAAAATTTGGTCACGTGGTTGCATAGATGTCGCCAAATATCAAGTTTGAGTACCAACACGATAGGTCTATCATTGATGGTTTCGAAAATATATGCATTTAAAATCTGGTCACGTGGTCACATAGACACGTCTGCAAAGTTTTATTGAAATCGGTATAGTCGTTTCGGACATTAGCCGGAACAGACAGACAGATGGACAGACAGACAGAAAAAAATTACCCTATGCTACCCCCGGTAATGCCCTCTGTATGTCTGCAAAGTTTCATTGATATCGGTGTAGCCGTTTCGGAGATTAGCCGGAACAGACAGACAGACGGACAGACAGACAGACAAAAAGTAACCAATGTCACCCGCGGTAATGCCCTCTGTATGGCTGCAAAGATTCATTTTTTTATAATAATAACGTATACTTCACAACAACGTCTAGGCCCCAAACTAAGCATTAGCTTGTATTTTGGGTACCAAGCGAAGACACCACATACATATAACAACCAAGACCCGATATTCGTATCAATATTCATCATATAAATACTGACCCGACCTGGGATTCGAACCCGGAACCTTTAGCTTCGTAGGCAGGGTCCCTACTCACTAGGCTATTACACTATTACATTACAATATTACACTAGGCATTGAAATCGGTTTATCCGTTTCGGAGTTTAGCCGGAACAGACAGACAGACGGACAGGCAGACACTTCAATTTTATTAATATAGAAGAAACGTAATGATAAAACCCATAAAACTTTTGCGATCTATATATAAAAAGTAAGTAAGTACCTACTTATAATTAATTCACTTAGTATTGCGGATATACAGTAGATGGCGTGTTTTTGACTTTGTTTCGTAATTAATTTTAATTAATGTTGTTGTTGTTTCGTAACTAATATTATTTGAATTTCGTAAGTAATACAAATAATAATTCTTTTGCACTAGTAGATTATGTTTTACATGAATAAATTATATTTCGACTCAAAATAATTAAGCATTTGTTCTCACGGTGCGTAAGCGCGCCTCTAGCGTTAAAATTAGCGAAATCAGATTTTTTGGTCGCCTACTAAGGGGCCTTAATGAAATTGAACATTACGCGTGTTGGACAATATGCGTCGAGACGCCATTACCGCGTTACCACCATTATTCTTTAATACACAGTATTAATACAAAAATGTCCTGTTAGACAAAGAAGGCAATACCGCACGGCGTGTGACGTCAGGCCATTTAGAATACTTAATGTTAAATTTCGTTTTGCAAAAAAGAGACAGTAAAAATTTTAATAACTTATAATTTCCACATTCTTCAGCCCAACATAATTTCGTTTATAAATTTTGCTATCGTTTATAGTCTATTTTTATATTTTCTTGATAAATGGAATATATTTAACGTACTCAAATACCATATTATGTACAAAGTTTATTTTTTAAATGTGCAAAATAATTTTAAAAATCTCATTAATGTTCATCGTGATATTGTGAGATAATTTTTCAACAAGAAAAGTTTTGAATGTCTAGTTTTATGAACGCTTCTGCGTTGGCGTTGAGAAATGTATTAAGTATTAAAATACTGTGCATGTAAAACATAATTAAAATTATATTTAATAAAAAAATGTTTTATTGTAACATAAGTTCATATCACTGACTCCGTTCCTCGGAGAGCACGTTAAGCAGTCGATCCCGGTTGCTGTCAATAGATGGCGATCGGTACAACCCTCCAACCCACAGTAGAGCAGCGTGATGGATTTAAGCTCCAAACCCCCTCACCCTAGGAGGAATCCTAAAGCCCCTGCAGTGGGGTATAATGGGCTGATGGAATGGAATGAAAAAAAAGTTGAAGTGTACACAACAAGCTGACTTACTGGAGGTGCATAGTAGTTCGCGATACTAAGTGCTGATATTCCAAGGTTCATGCATGCACTATACTAAAAAACGATTGAATGCTGTAACTGCTGTGAGATCATTGTGTTATTAGTGTCGAATTATGATACCCCCTCTAGAGCCGTCACCGCAGCAATTTTTCGTAGGTTGCGATGATAGAGCGAGATTCCCGTAATTTGATCCAGCTCTAGCGTGTTTTTGACTAAACAAAAGCCAATAAAAACCCTAAAAAAATTATACACCCTCCTTTGCGTGTTCGAGGCAAGTACGAGGATTGCCTTGAAAAAAAAATGTTTTCGTATTGTAAATGTTTTCGGTAAAATTGAGGCAAATGTTAACGTTTTTTAGGGGTTAATAACTGAGATGTTTATAGAAATTACGAAATTTCGGTCTAACACAAACCTAGTTCTATCTCAACTAATACTTACTAGATAAAAGAAAACCTCAAGATATAAAAATGCGTCATAACATCGTCATCACGCTAAAGTATTGGTATGGAGAGTTGACCGGGTTCAATTGGCCGCTCTTAACTCCCGATCCCATCAATACACATTTGATGGTATGTACCTAGGGGCTCTATTAACGTAAATTTTGGTCCTTGACGGATTTTCCAGTATCTTGCGAAAATGGCCTGGAAAACCATCGATACACAAAGCTGTTTTTTTTTAAAATAACGTCTCAATGATGGATTTTAGATTCAAAATAATTCCATTATTTTTAAGCTATTGCATAGCTTCTATCGCGGGCCTTTGAGTGCGGGGTGCGAATCGAGAAATTCCGTAACGAAAAAAACCTCACGCTTTCCACGCCGCACGGAGAAAAATTTTGATAGCGCGATGTACGTTTTTTATAACAGCGCCATCTATTATAATCTGTTGCACCTATTATTAATGAAGAAAGTCACGACAAAGTAGTGAAAGAAAATGAGTAAGTAATTTATATACATACATTTTATTATTATCACAAATGCAGTATTAATTTTGAATTGAAAATATAATACTGCTATAAAGTCTTAAATTTTTGATATTAAAATGAGCGATATTAAAAGTAGCCCTCTTTTATACACACAAACACACACACGCGTATAGTTTAAATTCTCAATTTAGATTCTTAATATGTATATATATAAATAAATAAATTCATTCTTCATTATGTATATAACAGAAACCATCAAACCAAGCACGTGTAGGTACTATTCAGTACCTACCTTTGTTTTTGGTGTATAGATAATGCACATGAATGCCGCGCAGAGAAAGTATATATGATATTATATCTATATAAAGGTATATCGCGCGAAATTCGATAATCACTTCTTAATATCGTTATTTTTTTTAAATGAATAATTTTGTTTTGGTGTGTCATTACACTATTTATACCTAATTATTTATACCTAGATATTTTCGTTTTATAGAGAAGAAAAGCGTAAAGAGCTAAAAAGAAAAAAAAATCTAATGCACGTCAAAGGGCATATTATCAGCGTCAGAAAGATTTGAAGAAAAATGAAGAAAAAATAATAACAAAAAAAAACTGCATAAATAAAATAAATAAATAATTATAATTGCATAAGTTAATACAAAATGCTATGCAATAGCTTTTTTTCTTCAATTTTATTTAGAGAATGCTAGTAAATGACAAATCTTTAACAACTATTGTCTAAAGTTTGTTATAATTATTATTGTTTATTATACCATATAATACAATAATTCATATTTGTAGTATCAATTGTTAAATTAGATTGTCGTACACCAGTCAAGAATATTTCTATTCTTTTTATTTATTTAGGAGCTTGGTCGAATGACCAAAAGGCATATTATTCAAGAATATTATATTGTGATGCCTATCTATAATGGCACGTCGACAGGTCATCGAACTTACTCGAAAAGTTCCCACGGTCACTCAATAAAACAGAAAAATCCAGATAGAGAAATCAATTCCATGAGTTTAAAAAAAAATCATGAGGTGGTCTATACAAAGAAATACGCTTCGCTATTTCGAAAAATCAACGCACATTTTTATTAGACGCCGGCGCTTAAATTTTTCCCACGCTCGAGTAAGTTGTAAAGATAGAAATATAATTGTTAAATTAAATGTTCGAGAATTAGAATATTCGCGACGTCTGACTCGTGGAGGGGAGATGGGTATTTAAGGCGATGATCAGAGTCGAACGCGACGGTTTTTGAGAATAAGTCAAGTGCGATAAGTTGCGAAGTGCGGAGTGATATAACGGTGTAATTTGTGCTTGATATTCTTTATTCTTAAGTTATTTTGTGATTTCTTGTAATAAAATAAAGTGAAATAAAATTTGTGTTTTAGTGCATCCCAGATATCCGAACCAGTAGCCCGTAACATTTGGTGTAGAAGTACGATTTTGAGGATGCCAATAACACCTCGGGATTTATCTAGAAAATGTAAGTGTAGACGCCGGTGCCCCTGCTGCTCAGACCTTCGACTTCAGCGCTCTTATGCGATTCATGGAGGAGCAGGCTCGTCGCCAGGAGGAGCAAACACGCCGACTCATGGAGGTCTCGCCGCAGGTCCGCCGTCAGGAAGAGCAGGCACAGCGAGTGGAGAAGCTGCTCGGAGAATCTTTGAGCAAAGATAAACGTAGAAGTGAAACAGCTCAAAGAAAACCTCCGCGAACACGAGGACAGGCTAGACTCGCTCCAAAAAGAACTGCAGCATCTGAAGCTGGTTGGGCCTAGTGGAACCAGCTACTCCGGCCTTCAGGTTAATGTGCCGCCGTACGATGGTACCACTTCGTGGAGCGCCTACAAACGTCAGTTTCAGACCGTGGCGTCGTCAAATGGGTGGACGGACGAACACTGTCTGACCGCCCTAACGGTGGCATTGCGAGGACAGGCGCTCTCGGTCCTTGAGGCATCACCAGACAGCGCTGAGAGCTACGGAAAACTACTGGAAGCGCTGGACTCCAGATATGGCGACAAACACCTAGAGCATGTCTACCGAGCTCAACTATGGGACAGAACGCAGCGTGCCGGCGAGAGCTTACAGCAGTGGGCTTTGGAAATTGAGTAGATCGTAAGAAAGGCATACCCGTCGGCCGGCACTGATTTCGTCGACACGAATTTGATGCAAATATTCGTCGACCGAATAAAGGACCCGGAGGTAAGGGCAACCGTCAGACTTGGGCACCATAAAACTTTGAAGCATGTTTTGGCGCATGCCCTTGAAATAGAAGCTGTGAAACAGGAGCCTCGCACACAACGAGTGAGAGAAGTCGTAGAATCGGCCGCTTTACCACCTAGGCGCCGATCCACGCCGCACTGCTTCTACTGTCAGGAACTCGGGCACATTCGGATTGACTGTCCTAAAATAAGACAAAGGGCAGAAAGCAACGAAACACAGCGGAAAGGCAGAGCCCAAGTGCAAGCCGGCCGTGACACGGCACCGAAAATCGTCATGTCACAAGTGATCAACGGAAACAGTCTCATCATAGACGGTGAGGTCAATGGCACTAAGTGTCCAATCACAGTCGACACTGGGGCGACACGGACGGTAGTCATGCCACGACTAGTGAAACAATCGGCACGGAGGATCCAGCGATCGACTCCTCGGTTCTGCAATCAAACAGAATGGTCGAGAGATTTAACTGTACGCTGGAAACCCACCTCGCTAAATTGGTCGACGACCATCAAAAGGACTGGGACCGATATATTCCGTTGTTTATGCTCTCACATAGGACAGTGGAACATAAGAGCATAAAGGTCACGCCAGCGTTTGCCAATTTTGGACGAGAACTACGATGCCGTTCGACCTGGTAACTGGCAGACCGCCCGACGACCCGCGACCGATATCGGACTATGTGTCGGACCTAAAGGAAAGTACCTATGCACAACATTCATGAGCAGGTCAGAGAGAATGGTCTTATGGCAAGCGAGAGGATGAAGACAAGATACGATAGAAGCGCCACCGCTACTGGCTTTGATGAGGAGGGATCTCTTGTATAGTTGCATAATCGTATCGTATCGAGTAATTATAGGCAGAATACATATCTGTGGCGAGCTTGCAATAATTTTAATAACATCTCCAAAACAGTCGATATTGACATATTTGATGGCAGGGTGGGTTGGACGCGGCGCGAATTATCACGGAGTTTCTTCGAATAGGATTTTTTTTTCTTCTTCTTCTTATTTATGTATACATGTGTAATTTTTTTATCAGTTAAACTATAATTTTATAAACTAAGTGACCACGTACGTGTTTAAAATTTGTTCACTCCATCGATCTATTAATTTAATTCTATTTGTGAGGATCTGTAATTGGCTTTTTGTTTTTATTTGTAAATCTAGTATATAATAGTTTGCTGTTGATCTTCCTACAAAAAAAAAATTAAAAAAAAAATAAAATAAAAAAAATAATCCGAGGCGCAAGAAAGGTAAATCCCCGAAACTACAAAACCGTTGGGAAGGACTGTACAAAGTGATAACCAGGATCAACGACGTGACGTAGCGCATACAACGTGGCCTACCAGGAAAGCCTAAGATAGTGCACATCGATGGACTAGCCCCTTAGCAAGGTTCGAATATTAACCATTTGTACACTATACTTATGCTGAAAGTGAAAAGTAGTAATTTGTGACAACTTATCGAGAAATAAAATTGTAATTCGACCCATATATACTCGTACTGCATTATAATAAGGAATGTTTTCATACCTACAACAAAATAAAACGTATGAATCAATTTGAAGAATACTTTTATTTACAAATTTCACTATATATTTACAAACAACTGGTATTTATAAACACATCGAAGTACATTTATTACAATTTTATATAATTAAATTTCCGTAATATTATGTAAAAACATAAAAATTCATGGTGGAATTAATAGCTCCTCGTTCTAATAAGTTATTTTCTAAGTTCCCTATTTTAAATATGCCAAAGATAGCTGTAAACTATATAATTAATTCATCACACGTTCACATAAATTATTCTGCGCGGTTAACATGAGTTTGAATTATTTTAACGTGTCTACACTCGACAGGCTCGATTTTTTTTTTCTTCTACTAAACTATGAATTTGTATTTATTCTTTGAAAGTTAAGGTATTATTTAATATTTATTTTAGTGGTGTCCAGTCACTAATTTTGAAAATTAAATTAAAAAAATAAAATTAGGATTCCGCCATTATACGTTGTCTACAGTAAAAGTTATAATCCGTGTTCTTTTTTATTGGTCGTTAATAGGTCAGGATAACAATGCACTCATCTATTTTAATAATTTAAATTTTATAATTAATACATTTAAACACTGATATAAGGAAAATCACATTTCATCTATTACTTTGTAAGAATCGATCATTGAACCCTAACTCAGCCGAGAACGATTTTCGCCACATTCAAAATAGAGAACTAGAATTGTACTTAAATAAATAAAATTTACAAATAGCCAATTAGAACTTGAGTGCTTAACGTTCCACATTTTTAATATGTAACAGTAATAAAAATACTACAGTGAAACGTAACGACAAACAGAAATTAGTCTAAAACGAAAACGCTAACATTGCAATAGGTAGGGGTTGCCATATCCATATAAAAAACAACATATGACGAGATATGTAAATGTTTTTTAAAATTGAAATAAATCCTACAAAATGAAACTTTCCTATAAAAAAGTACTACAGTTTTAATATAGAGGTTACAATATTTTTCATTCATTCTCGACCAATAACTTCTTTCACAGTACAACAACATTATTTATTAAAATACAACCTGTTCAAATTCATATTTAATGTATGATTGGGGTGGATTTAGGACCTTAGTCTAAAATAAAATATTGGCAATATTCATTACCCAGCTCATTCATTTCGTAAAAAAGTCTAAAATTTACCATTTTTAGTTAAAGTTTTTTTTAAATTTTATTTCCATTTAGAATAAAGTCCGACATTCATCCCTGTGGCATTTTAAAATATGAATTCGAACTTCTATACACTTAGCTGAACACACTACCAAATACCAAATTTATCGTGCCCTGAAGAATTACATAATGTTTTCACATTGAAACAAATTGACTGATCATATGGAGCAATTTTTTGGACGAATCTAGCAACCTTAATATATAAATTCCTATTACAATTTAATACACGACAAAATAAAGGTACTTAAAAACTAATAAATGTACTTACATCATTTAAAAACTGGTTTACGAGTGTGTATTTTCCATTAACTTATTATATTACTGCATTTAAATAATCATTCAGAGACTTTTAAATTTTTCGACAATTACACTCTCATGCAATCATCAAACTTCAATGCATCGAATTTTGGTACATTTGCAGTCGCAGCTAACATTTAATTATATTTTTAATACGTTTAATTAAGAAAAAACATAGATAATTTTTTGACACAGAAGATCACGTCATTTCTATTCATAATGTACAAGGACCGTTTCGATGTTGAGGCAACATATATGAAAAAAGCGATAAACCAAAAGTCGGATTTATTCACTTACATTTTCTATTAATATCTATTGTAACTTATATAATTTCAGAATTGATGTATTTTTTCTGTAATCTTAGAGCTTTTTGTACTTGCAATTTTCCATACAATTGGCATTAACGGTTGTACCTCATTAAATTTTAACCGATTTCCAGAAAAGTGTTATACGGTGTCAGGCATCGCTGATAATTAAAATTATTACTTAATAAACTTTTTTCTTACGTCTGACGTCTAGAATGACCGAAAGATACTCATTCTGTAATTTTGTGATCATCAATGGCAACACTGGTCATTTGTTTTATCATGCATTGCTCAGTTCTAAAAGGTTTACTACTGACGAGAATATGCAGAGACCTAGTTATTTTGCTGTTTTAAGTTTTCAGGAAGTCACACCTTAGTATTTCCTGTGATATTAAAAGGCTACATAAGATGTTTAGATACCATGAAATAAATTTTCATTAAAATAATCCTTTCAAAAGAAATGTGTGTAGCAGGATAGCAAAGTAAATGAATTGTTTGAATTTAATAAGTGAATTGAATGAAGTACTTGAGTGAAATAGTTACGAATAGTGTACCTACTACTTTTGGGCGGACACGCATGCATCGATAGTTTGATGTAAATAATTATTAATATATAATGTTTACATTTTCAATGAAAAACGGGTGTTAATAATTCTACATCTGTATTCGAGTTTGCTGATATTTATGTACCTTTAAAAATATTGAGTTTGGGTAGGTACCGGTTTCTACTACGATACAAAGAATAATCGCATATGAAAAATCAAAAGGCATTCTAATGTTTTTAATTGAAGACCATTTCAAAAAGATAGTTTAATTGACTCTACAAGTCTTGAATAGTGAAACGATTTAATGAGATTCTCATTAATTATTTAAAAACGGAATGTTTAGGGAAAGTTGGTGTAAGGTACTGGATACAGGGCTTATTCAATACTAATTTTAAAAACAATTCAAATTACACAGAAGTATGTTGTCCAAATACGCGTCTCTGTCATGGTCAATGTAGAAAACGCGCGAAGTTAAGTTCCTAAAGTGTATGTTCAATATAATATAGTAGGTACATTTCAGTGCTTTTTCATTATAAGCGTTCGAGTGTAGCTTTATTACCCATTAACTAATTTAATAAAATTAATATTATATTAACATTATGATATCTTATCCATTAGTATATTTTATAACAACATTACACTCGTACAACGAAATAAGATAATGCAAAAGTTTTAATGATTCAGTCGAGATTTAAAGTAAAGATGATAGGCCATGTACCTAAGATGTGAAGTAGCTTCTAAACCGAAAAGGATGTAGGTACTTTTAAGGATATTTTAATTTCACAATGTACTTAGATATTTTCTTTACAAAACTCATTGCGATATTGTTAGGTACTCAGTTAACGATTTGTTGGAACTTTAATATTACTGAATTTGGTTGATATTAATGTAATTTTAAAGGTTTTAGTGTCAAATGAATACAAAGATAAAAAACGTTAAAGCCTAAATCTTTGCGGACGAGATGAAAAAAGTAGTTAACGCACTGTTCTTATGTGGTCCCAACGACTGTATCTACAATCTTAATTTTTTTTTTGGTTATTTTTTGAAGAAGTATAACTTTTATACATTGATTATTTTAATGACTATCTAACATTGTGTATATAAAATATGTTAAAAAAAAATTGCGTGTGACTTCATAGTTTCTATTAGATTGATTTTATGATTAAGACAAGCAATTATGTTTATAAATAGGGGTAGTTTTGTAATCTAACAATACTAATCTATTTTAGTCTTTGTGTTACATTGGCTAAAGCAACCGCGAAGGCTTGTAGTGCTGAGAATGGATATTGAAAATCTAATGTATAAGCGTTGCCGTCGATACGCCCGAACTGCATCACCTGCGGAAACACAATTTATTTTATGACTCAATATTATATCTGTTAAATATTTTCTTGTCTATACAAAACTGTATAAAACTGTTACTAGAGTTTGTATTTCTATAGGTCACGGACTCTTTGAGAAAGAGGCGTGTCAGTCGCGCGGTACAACCATAATTTTTTTCATGTTCAAGTTGCAGTACACAGGCAATAACAGCGGCTGTCATTAAAAATTTAAAAATGAAATAAGTTTTACCAAAAAAATAATATCCAACTTCATAAACCTTAACTAAAAAGTTTAAAGTAATATTTTTTATTCAAAGAAAGGCAGAGATCGTGGAAGAAAAAAGCATTAATGGGCGGCATAGGTATAGTTTATGAAGTCAGTGTCAATTCAGACACTTTACATGGGTAGGTACAGTTCCAATCCAACCTTATGGCGGATGTGAATATAGGCACAAGTCGCGTCGCAGTAACCAGTTTTAGGTGTAGCGGGACGCAGTGGAGCGAGGGGCATATGACTGAACCTGCGCAAGCACGCTTATAGCGTTGTATTCCGATCCGCCATAAAGTTTAATTGGAACTATACTTACCAGGTATAAACAATTACAACAATAATATATTTAAAACTTCTATAGTTGTAAATATACAATAAGTATTGTGAATGACTTTGCACCGATTTCATAAACTATATACCGCCCATTAATGCTCTTTTCTTTAAATTAAAAACTTTTTAGCTTACGTTTCTCTTTGAATGCAACATATTGAGTTATTAACGTGATGCTTTTTTTAGGAACAGAGCAGTAAGAAAAGAAGTAATGAAAAGCAGGGTTTTACAAAATAAGTCAAAAACCTGTTCAATTTACGATTGACGAAATATGCGAAACATGTTTATGTAGGATAATGACGGACATCACTTTAACCCCATTTACTAATTAACCAAGGGTGGCACTTTATTATAAAAGCGTTGCCACGTTGGGCAATTCTTGATTTAAAAAAAAAATGTTTGAAATGAAGGGCGCCTCACGTTTGGCGCTTCTTTATTTATTTATTACATAGATACAGCAACAGTTAACAAACTTAGAAATAGTTAAATTTATAAAATATACAAAATACAATAGAGGTGAGTCTGTTGACTTTAATAGCTATATACGGCATTGTAAAATAGTACATAGTTTTTGGGTTTTTGTAAAGTTTGTGTTTGCGGTGAAACTTGTTTTTTTTTCGCGCAACAACTTAATGAGCGATTTGGAAAACCATTGTTCAAAAGTTATCAAACAATGAAAATCTCTGGTTTTAAACAAAGATTCAATAAATAGGTTAGCTAGCGAATGCCGATGCGATGCATGTATTTTGGACAATCTTGTCCTAAAAATTAAAAACATCTAAATGAATCAATGGCGCCTATTTTCAGTTTTGACCTGATTCAAGTGTTAGACTTGTAATCGCCCGAAAGCGACACCCCACATAAGTAGGTATGTCCAAATACCATTTGAAGATTTCCCAAATGGCGGATATTTCAAATCTTAATAGTACTATTTAAATTAGTTTAATCATTTTAAATTAAAGTTTTTTTGACGAAATCGTCCGAAAGTGGCACCCTTCATACCTTGTCAAAATTGTAATAATAATTCGCTTACAAGAAACACTAATAAAATTAGTTTTTCCTTATTCTTGTGGAAAGCGATGCAATTTCAATTTTTTATTTTATCCGTGATATGAACTGGTTTATATACAGTTATAGTAGTATATGCCATAGTGACTTGGGGAAAATATATGAAACTGGCAGGTGCGCGACAGGCCGCGCTGTCGCTCTACTGTTAAAAATAAATCCCTCTGCTTGCGCTCTGACGGACGCAGCCCGCGACTCGCGGGTTGCACACATGAAAGGAGGATACAAACAAGGCACGGCTGGTGGAGAGTTTATCAATCGATAAGTGACATCCCTATCGACCATGGTTTAGTGCACCATTGGATAAAGGCCTTATCGGAGGTATGGTAATAGTATCTTTGGTGGTTTATATTTAGAATAATTTTTGAACATAAATAAAATTAGTCATATAATTCGTTACCTGTTTGCCATGGTATTCGATTTGAAAGTTCTTAGCGGACTCTTGTGTCACGCGGCCACCGAAATCGAGTTGGTACACCTGACTATTTTCGTTCCACATAGGCGCTTTGTTATGCATCACGAGTTGCCGTCGCGTGGGCGACGCACCAGTATTTCCGGCTCCAGTAGTGCCGGTACTCCCAACAGTCACCACGTTGCCATTCGCTCGTTTTAGCTGTTCCAATTTAAAGTTTTGTTTAGGATACGTCATCAAATGATTAGTGAGAAACAAATTATAATAAAAATGTTATATGATATATTTTTTACGAGCACTTACTGCTAGTAACAATATGTGGCGCCCCTATAGGGTTTTCAACGTTCAAGCCTTCCTTTTTTTTAATGTTCCTTGGCCTCTCTAAGTTGAAACTTTGTGGTTGTACATAAGACTTTACTTCTACTTGTAAGCTATATTGAATAAAGACCTATATTTACCTTATTCCTAAGTTGAGCCTTTTGGAAGCTTTCAAGATCTCTATAGTTCCTGCTGTTGACCTCGTTGTAGCCATTAGATAGTTCATCATCAGAACTTTCTGAAGGTTTTTTGTTTCTTCTTCTATTCAATAATGGTGAATTTAGTAATTGCCTGTAAAATAAAGTTTACAGTCGCACATCTCTCTCGTGATAACAGAGGTCAGGTTTTGTCATAAACGGTGGCGCCAGTAAAAAATAAAGCCAGTAGCAAAACAGTTATTGATTTTAGATTAAATTTTGCTCGCGAGGCATGACACCTCGTTTAATTGACACTTATCGTTAGGTACCTATGTATGTACAGTGTTTAATAAGGAATGAACTCGGCCCTCTGATGTTACCGTATGGGCGATGCGGATGAGTATCTCGTGCGGCGTCGCTCACGTGGCGCCGGTGAAGCGGGCTGACTGCGCGCTGGCCGTGGAGAAGCAGGAGCCGAGCTGCTCTCGCGCTCGGCTTCCGTAGCGGCGCTGCCACGAGTCGCCCGCCCACGCGACGCCAGCAAACGTAACGCCAGTTGCTCTAACGAACCTGCGCACCCAAACACGTGATATGATTTATAAGTACTTTCATTTGCTAAAAAGGATCGAAAACTAAACAGCCATGAGAAAAAACGGGAAAATTGAGACTATAGCTACTGGAACTGTTGAGATAAAAGTATAACAAGTTTACTAATAAATAAAAAGTAAAATAATTCAATGCTATTTCTACGTGCAGTTAAAGCATAGGCGTGGCTTTAAATATGGCCCTCGGGCCGTCAACAATCGGTGGGCCATTTAAAACTTTACAATTATAAAAATAAAAGTATACGAAAGATTTATAAGCAACGCCGCACAGTCACAGATTGCGGTCGTCCACTACTAACTATAATACTTGCTGTAGTCGCTGTCGCTATCCGTGGGCGTGGGGTGACGTGGCGCTTGCGGCAAACGCTCTGCAGCACTGCACGCCACACACACGTACGACGCTGCGTCCACCTCACGCCTATCGTACGGCGACACCAGGCGACATGCTGTGCACACCGGGTAATCGCGACGAGATCGACGATTCTGATGTACATCATGACACACATACGATATACAATTGGCCAAATACTTATGGACTATCTATGATAGCAAATAGAGAATAATAAATATGCCGTAGATGCTGACATCCCATTTAATAAATTTTCTCAAAAACACGATCATTCTACTTAATAAGCTAAACCGCGCGTGATATCTAACAAAAATAAGTTTTTTATATTATTAATGAATCCATTTATTTCATAGTTTAATTAAGAGCACTATCTGCTACCTACCTCTAATCGTGACGACTCCTTCCCTCCGCTCTCTTTGCTGGTTTCATAAGAAATACTTCCACCACTGCTATCTTTTTCTCTACTGGTACTATTGGACTTGCCACTGGAAGATGATGTTTTGTGAGAATCCGTGGTATCCGAGGGCAAATCTGGTTTAGTGGTCCGTCTATTTGTTTTATTGTCATTCAAGGATAGCTCACCCGAGTCAAGGCTCTTGGATTTACCACATTTTTTTAAATTTGGCGGTTTTCCTGACGTGTTCTCATGATTTGATTTAGCGGCGTCATTAGGTCGTAAGGCCTGGCGTCTGGTGTTTCGCTTGTTATGTCGTGTGCGGTCGTGTACGAGCACAAGGCGGCGAGGATGTTCCCGTAGCGCGCTCACACTAACGTGTGCACGTAACACCGCCGGATCAACTAGGTCTAGATATCCGACGCTGCAGCTGCGAGTCATAGTATCATAGACAGGTACGCTAGTGCACACCGGGCTGATCGGCACTACCGTAGTCGTTCTCTGCACGCGTCCCTCCCGCGGCCGGTCCGACACGCTCGTAGTGCTTGTGTCTACCGGAGTCTCCTCATCTATAAATTTTAAGTCTTCACTCTTTTGCAGATTTTTCAATGTATCGGACCGCTTTGTTATCGCATCCGGGTGTATTTCGTGTTCATAATTCTTGTTACATAAACTTTTTAAGATTCTCGTATTCACTTCGTACGATGTCGATTCGCCCCTGCTGCAAATGTTTTTACGAATTTTCGATAAGCAATTGTCGGTTACGTGCGTGTCACATTTCTTGATGGTGACCTGCCGGCTCGGTTCGAGGCTTAAGTTGAGGTTAAACGGCTGCTGGTCGATGTTGGGCATGTTAGCCTTGAGGGAGACGTTGTCGCCGCGTACGCCGTACTCTGTTCGTCCCCCACAAAAGTCTCCACGGCCACCGCACGCCACGGTCTGCGGGGAGGGTCGTTCGAATATAATGTCGGTAGGTGCAACGGCGTTCTTGGGTGATTGCAACGTGGGCACGGAGCCGTCGCAACGCAAAGGGGAAATAGCATGGCGGCTGGGTACAGCGGTCGCGCTGTTCACACGTCGCTCGGAGACGGGCGCCGCATGCCGCACAGCCGCACTGTACACCACCTCTGGGACGTTGTTGAGCGCATCGTTCATGTCTATGTATGGAAATTCGTCGTATGATTCCGCTCGAGCGAGGGACGGAATGGACGTCGTATTATTATTAGGACCGTAAACATCCTTCTGGGCAGTGTTGGTCGCTCTTTCGTTCGGCGCAAACTTCCTTCTGATATTGTTATTCATGTGTGGAGGCGAACTATTGTTCTCGTTCGTTTGAAAGACTTCCTCTTCGTCCTCGGAAAATATGTTCGGATTGAACGTGGGATCTGGTCCTATCGGATAGTCGTCCCTCAGTTCCGTTATCATCAATGTCATCTGCCGAGGTTGGAGATGTAAAAGCGACGTCTTGTACGTTACCTGGCCCAAATTCGCTGGCACATTCTTAGCGAGACCGTGCATTTTAAACTTCGTCCCCCAAATATTAGAGGTAACTTCTACTAACCTTATATCCTGAAATATAATCAAATTTAGGTAAATACATTATTAATTTTTCAAAGCATTGTAATAACAAACTATACATGCAAAGAACCTCTGGCAAAGAGTCTATATAAGCGAGGTCATCGGAGCCATCGTCCTTGTCATTGGAGCTACGAATCTTCCTACGTTCACGCGCTCGTCTTCGTCTTTGCAACCGCGGTGACCCTGAACAGCCTATAATAAGGATAATATATCTGTTATAAGATCCAAACAAATATATATTGATTGAAGATGCCTATTGACCTAACCTACAACTAACATATATTTAAAAAAAATAGATGTCCGTGGGTTCGAATCAAGTACATGCTTTTATTCAAAAATATTTGGGGATTGTATCGAAATATTGGCACCTACATATTTATTTATTTATCATGATTTTTTATTAGACATTATAATGAAAGGATTTTACGATAGCCAAATAATTTTCTACAAAAGTTTTAACCCTTAATTGTAGAAAACAATCCTGGTGCAGGCATTAAGCCTGAATGTGATCCTATGAGGCTTACGAAAGAAAATATAGAACTAACCTTCGTCGTGCTCAGAATCTGAGGAATCGGTGGGTGGTGTAGAAATGGCTGGAGCGGGCACTCTTCTTGGCGTGCGGGGCGTGCGTGGTGGCCTTAACGTGGCATGGCCGCTGCTACTGCTGCTAGTACTGCTACTGCTGCTCTCACGAGTCACGCCTATGATTTTGCTTGTGTTCTCTGGTTATAATGTTTTATGGGGTTAGTGAGTTCACTTGAATTAAATTTATCAATTTGTTATTTCAATTTAATATTTGTTATTTCAATCACCACAAAAAAGTTTATTTATAATTCGCCACACACATAAACAGGTGCCCATGTATTTTTTATTATTTCAATAGAGTTATATATTATTACCTTCCGCCTGTGGGTCAAATATGACGAATTCTGGACGTATTTTGCTGGTACGTCGGCCCTTGAGCAGCGGCACGAGCCCTCCCAGGTGCTCTAAATAAAGTGTGTACGCGCCCGCCTCGTCGTCGTCGTGCCTCAACATAGTACAATGGAGCCGCGAAGGCGCCGCCGGAGGACGCGACACGAAACGACGTAACTCGTGCCATTCCGGAACATTACACTACAAAAAATTAAGTGTTTCAACTAGTTTATTGGTACCGTTTTTACGTTACTCTATCAAAATTAGCTATGTTACCATCACGGTTCTTTTTAGGTATAGGTAACTAACGAGCTGTTTGCCCAATACGAACATTGATCCAATTACTGATCCAAAATAACAAAACGGAACAAAAGTATTTGTGGAAACAAATGTAATTGCGATGGTAATGCTAAGATATCACCAGCCAAAAGTCAAATGTATGCTAACCCGTATAGTGTGCGCGAAGAGATTCGCCACTAGCGGTTGGAGTCGCGGAGGTAGAGGCAGGTCTGCTGCAGCTCGTGAATTAGGCAGCGCCTGTGCAGCTCTAACTCGCGCCAAGAGCTGCAGGGGTGCCACTACACGCCATACACGAGCTGTCGCCACCGCGCCACCGCAAGCCACGAACAGACGCCTTGCCGCATGACCCCATGTCAACGCTGTTACGCGCCACTGTTCGGAGTATATACCATACATATGTAATGATATAATAAACAATACAGCATATTGTCAGTCCATAAGAAATCACGTCCATAAGAGGTCATGCTGAACTGAATAAATATAATTTCAGACAAGGTCAAACCGCGATATACAAAATAAATAGGTAATAGCGGCGACGACCGCTTAGCCTAGTGGGCAGCGACCCTGCCTGCGAAGCTGGAGGTCCCGGGTTCGAATCCCAGGTCGTGTCAGTATTTATATGATGAATATTAATACTGGCACCGGGTCTTGATGCTTAGTTTGGGACTTAGGCGTTGTTGTGATTGTGTGTGTTATTTTTATTATTAATTTAATATAACTATGTATAATTACAATGCTTCATGTTCTTGACTTTGGGTAGATACCAACCTGCGTGTAAGGGATGACAACTGTGTAGATTAGAGCTCCTGTGTCCGAATAAAACTTCACCACGTTCTTGTACGGCGGAACGTCAGCCAGTTTATTCGACTCTGTAAAAAAAAAACTATAACTGTAAGTTGAGAAAACACCTTTTAGTATATAGTAGAATACGCCTTAATAAATAAATTTATAGTCGTCGTTTCTTGCACACACCTGTCGTACAAATCCAGACAATTAAAGTAACAGTATAATAAACTTTCTATCTCTGTAAAAAAAAAAAATATTTAGGTATAATCACCAGAATAACATCATTTTATTTAGTAGACCGTTTTAGGGCAGCGTTGCTATGAAATTCGGAGAGAATTCGCATTCATTCGGACAGTAAACCGAGAACCATAAACTTTCATAGGCGTGTCGTAAAGCTTACGTTGCTAAAACAAAACTGGCTAACTTTTGTAGAAGATTCTCATTTTTACAAGATTTCATTTCATTTGCTTCGTTCATATGTGGACGGTTGCGAGGGTGTGTAACATTTTAAAAGTAATTATATTTTACCACATTCATCTAACCTACAACCTACTGAAATTTTGTAAATGTGTTGTAGTTCCGATGGCAATGTAATAATCTGGTGACAATGTCCTGTTGATACAGCCAGAATGGTACCTCAAGAGGGGTTCACGAGGTTGGGGGCTTGACATAAAGTAACCTATGTTGCGAGTAACAAACTACCCAAGCTCAAGATAGGGTACATGCTGAACAGTTGGATTTCGGGGGATAGCAGACATTATATGAGATTTTAAGACAAATAAAATACAATCTATTATCTACTAGAAAATAAAAATAAAATATAAACCCATTATTAAATATATTGGCATTTATTTAACGTTAAACTAGAAAGTAAAAATAATTATCAGTGCTCAAAAGTATGTATGGCTATTAAAATATGAAATAAATGTATTAAAATGTGAAAGCGAAAAATAAGTTTCTTTCTTGAAACTCATTATTTGAAATAAAGCCTCAAGCTTTAAAAATATATTTTTTATAATTTGATGGCTATTGGTCTTAAGCTATATGAAGTTGCTTTATTTCTGTTGCTCAAAGTAATCACCCGTGTAATCGATACATCTTTGCCAACGCTGTGGCAGTTTATTGTTGCCCTTATTTACAACTAGACGGGAGGCAACAAACTCTTCAAAGGCATTTTGTACTGTCTCTCGGTAATTTAATTTTTTTCCCGTTAAAAAGTTGTCCAAATTTTGAAAAAAGTAATAGTCAGTAAGTGCAAGGTCTGGTAAGTATGGCGGATGAGGAAGAACTTCCAACCCCAACTCTAGCAGCTTGGAGACTGTTTGTTGTGCAGTATGGGGTCGCGCGTAGTCGTGAAGGAGCAGCGGGGACGATCGATTGACCAAAGCTGCTGGTCGCAGACGCGCGAGCTTCTCCATCATTGTCTTCAGTTCTTCACAGTACACATCTGCAGTAATGCTCATGCCATTTTGTAAAAAACTGTGATGAATCCCGGCACTAGACCACCAAACGGGGACCATCATCTTTTTAGGGGTTATTTTTCCTTTAACACATTGCTTTGGTGCTGAACCAGGATCTAACCAATTTGCTGAGCGCTTTCGATTGTCCAAGAGAATCCATTTTTCATCACAAGTAACAATCCGGTTTAAAATTTCTTAATTTCTGTGCCTGTTGAGCAACGCGAGGCAGGTCTCGACGCGTACGTTGCACTGGCGATCCTTAAATTCGTGAGGTACCCATCTATCAAGCTATTTTACTTTGCCAATTTGTCGCAAATGGTCCAATGCTAACAATGCTAACATCAAAAGCTGCTGCTAATTCAGTTGTAGTTTGAGTATCATCAGCTTCCACAATCGCCTACAATTCATCATTGTTGATCAAAATGTCCGGACGACCACGAGGTTCATTATTCAAGTCATAATTTCCAGAACGGAAGCGGGCTAACCAATAACGGGTTGTCCGTTCGTTTGTTAAGTTCTCTCCATAAACGTTGTTGATGTTACGTGCCGTTTGCGCCGCATTAGTGCCACGACGGAACTCATATTCCATAATTGCACGAATTTTTAAAGTGTCCATTATGACGAAAAATGTTCAAACGTAATGAAAACATAACGCTTACCAATAAACAAAAGACTGTCTTTGTAAAAAGAGTGTCATGTTTTTAAAACAAAATGAATTTGAATTTAAAATTCACAGCCAAATAAAATATTTTTTTTTTTGTTGGAAATGGCCTGGTAACTTCATAGGTTAAGACCTAATATATACCTACTCTTGAGTTTTAAATACAGATAATTATTGTTTACTTTTTAATTATTGTTTTTTTTTTTAAATAAAAGTTGGTTTTTAAAAAGATCATGAAAAATCGAGACCCAACAGTTTTTTCTTGAGGCGAGTTACTTAATGACCTTTAGGTAACCGAAGCTGGATCAATACGACAGTAAGTGTAAACATTCACCAGGCAGTAACGTTCCAGCGACGGCGAGCAGTTCTCTCGAATTAGCCCACTCCATGTGCAGCGTGTCTCCTCGTAGGCCAGTGCGAACGCGCGCCGGGCTCACATCATCATGTCCTCGAAGTAGCACCAATTCTCCGCTACCAAGCGCCACCGCTAAAACATGCGTCAATGCAGCACTGCAACTCTCGCCACCATCTTCGCCTTCCTCCATCTTAAATTTCTCACACGACCACGCCATTGACGTAATGCCACCTTCCGCGACTAATTGGACCTGTAATCATAGATGTCACTTATGACAAAACTAAATAATATCCAGTCCCAATTTTCGCGAATTTGGGATTTAAAAGCATACCTAGGGTGTACAATGAAATTGCACCTAGTACGTGGCCAGTGCTCGATTCGGACACAAAAAAAAAAAACAAAAAAAAAGAACGGCTTCAAAATATCGCCTATGTATGTGGTTTGGCGAAATGTAGTCCATACTTATACAGCGTGTACAACTTATTGTACTTAACAAAAAGTTTAAAAAATGATAACAAAGATGAAAAAAAGAAAGTATAAACATGTTTTTCTCGGTAACTGTTAGTTTGCACCATCTAGGTACTTACTTGAAACTTTTTGTTGAGTTTGGTACGCTCTACACGCTCTATATAAGTTTTGACTACGTTCAGTCGAACACCCGATAAATGTTGTCCGATCGTACAATTTGGCACATCATTATTTCACTAGGCGCTTCATGCAATTCCACCTTTTCATGGCATGCATAGTCATACGTGTATAATAAAGACATAATGTGATCACTAAACAATAAGTAATCCCATTAAATAACACCCGCCGTTCATGAAATGCTCTCGCGGGCACATCATGACGAGATTGAACTAAGAATGTTAAAAATAATATTAAATTCTTATGATTGTAAATATCTTCATTAATGTAATTGTAATTACCTAGCTGGTAAGTAACCAGTTAAAGTGTCTGAGTTGGCCGCTCATTATAGTTCTTTTCTTTAAAGTATAAAACAAAATATTATTTTTCACTTTTTAATTCATAAACAAAGGCAAAGTTTTGAAGTGCCTTTAATTTTTTGTAAACATTTAGTTTATTTTTAAATTTTTAGTGGTAACTAATTTTACCTTCTTTATAAGTATTTATATGGGTAGATCTTCTAATTAATGCGCTGCTCAAATGGGATGGTGCCGTTTAGAGGAAACTATAGTGAAGAATTTGACGATTGTTTAAAAATAAAAATAGGGAAAGAAATGCAATAATTTGTGGCTTAAGCATATAGTCTAATCAATAAAAAAAGGACCAATCAAAAAAAAATACAGTCGAAATGAAACTTCAACCTTTTTAAAATCGAAAAAAAAAACTGTTATAACAGGTGCACATTTTAAGGCAATAACATGTCTATCATACCTGTGATACCATAGCGCCATGTACGTCCATGACTACGAGTTGCGCAGACGCTGTGCCTAAATAGACCTGCGCGTCGTCCGGTGTCCAGCAGCCACAAGTGATACGCGCGTCCAGAGATAGCATGGATGACCAGTAGCGCTGACCCGCCACCGAGCCCACCAGCACGAACCCATCCTTAACAAAGTATCGATTAACACTCATTAATTATATATGTGATTAATGTTACTACTAAATATTTCAATTTTGGCTGTTTTTGGTTTGAGACCGAAATGACGTATTCAAAAATGATTAAAATTTAATTATGTAAATCAGATGATTTATGAAGAGAAACGTCGCCTTTCGAGCGTGGATGTATGTAAAATTCCCTAGTCTTTCTCGTTGCTTTCTCTTTTTTTTTTTTTTACTTAACAATGTCTTACACTGCACGTTACGTTTCTAAACAGTATTACGTACCTATTATTTTTTTCGGTTCCGTGGCATTTGCTCATTTAGAATCAGCAGAAAGTTAAATATAGGTACCTCTAGGAAAAGAAAATTTGGGATAAAGGAAAGAAAAGAAATGGATAGACCTGTTATTAGACATCATGATTGAAACATCATGGAGTCGCGGTGAAAATCGTATTGGGAACCTCTAATCGCTTGCGATTTGGTAATAATTTATGCGTAAATAAACACGTTTATAAAAATTTTTACGTTGCATTTGTAAATTTAAAACAAAAAAAATTATTCAGGGTTATTGTCGATATAATTTGAATGACTCCCTCTGTATCTCGCTGAGACTGCTGTTTTGGCCTGTAGTCATTCTATAAATCGTTGGTATACAAAAGAAACCATTTCCGCTTTCTTGTTAATCAGTAAAGAAGAGAATTTCACAGAACCCTTAACTGATGATGACATTATATCTTTGATTATAAGCCCAACTCACTCAAGAAACTGCCGATTCTGGAAACGACGAGTTTTTTATTGTCGGTAGTCCTTCTCTAATTCTCTAGATAATTCAGCCTATATCAGAACTGAATAGACATATGGGTGCAATAAAAGTCTTTATTTCGAAATCACAGACATCCACTCCAAGTTTATTTACGAGCATTTGTATGTATAGGTTATAATAATAATAAAACATGGTCATCCCACACAGCGCCATCTAGTTCCAAAGTATGCAATAATTATGCTTGTGTTATGAGTATGTCCATGGTTATGAGTTATTAGACAACTGATGTACTTACTTGAAATATTAAAAAATCACCCAGACATGACACGAAATAAACATGTTCATACACACAAATATTTGTTTTGGGCGGGAATCGTACCCGCGACCTTTCCCTCGGCAGTAAGGGTCTCTAACCACTCGGCCATTTGGTCAGCCATCAAACAATAATGGCTATCAATAAAAAAAAGAATTATTTGATTTGAAATTAAAATGGTTAACTTTAAAACATTATAGTCTGCGAGTAAAATGGTTGTAACGTGACATACGGACGGACATGGAGAAACTAAAAAGTTTCCTAGTTCGACTGCGACACCCTAAACATTTAAGAGCGAAATGCAATCATTTAGGTTCTGTACTATATAAACAAAAAAAAAACCGCCCAAGAAGCTTATATGCTTACCACATCAAATAAAATAATTAAAAAAAAAAACCGACTTCAAAAACATAAACTAAAAAGTTAAAAATAAAATTGTCGGTGCCTACTCACTCAGACACTTTAAATTGTGTTCTATATTTGTTATAGTTATAAATATATCATTGTTGTAATTGTTATTACCTGGTAAGTACCCGTTTAAAGTGTCTGAGTTGGCACCGACTTCATTAACTATATGCCGCCTGTTAATGCTCCTTTCTTTAAAGTGAAAATTTTATTTTTAACTTTTTAGTTTATGTTTTTGAAGTCGGTTTTTATTTTTTTTTTAATTATTTTATTTTTCAATTTTTAGTTGAACGCATCTGTAACTTATTTGTATTTAGTATAAATGGGGCTTCTAAACGCGCTACTCAAATGAAACAGCACCGCGATTACGCAACGTAAATTCAGTGTCAAATTGACGCATCAGCATGCCTAGTAGGTAGTGGTATTCCTATGTAAAACTTCAATCTTAATTATTATTTTTGTGCAAACTGAACATTTTGGCATATTGAACTGTATGAAGTAAGCCCAACAAAAGGTAACTGCTGTAAATCGTTAAGGAATTCCCTCGACTGTTTATGGTCTTCATCATCAGACCTGTAATGGCACTTATAATCCGTATGAGTGCAAAGTTCTCATCAACAGAAATGAATTAAGCCCAAACACCAGGTAATTGCTGTAAATCGTTAAGGAGTTCCTTCGACTGTCTATGGTCTCCATCATCAGATCTGTAATGGTGTACTAACCCATATGGGTGCAAAGTTCTCATTAATAGAAATGAATTAAGTCCAAACACCAGGTAATTGCTGTAATTCGTTGAGGAGTTCTCTCGATTGTGTATGGTCTCCATCATCAGACCTGTAATGGCACTTATAATCCATATGGGTGCAAAGATCTCATCAATAGAAATGAATCAAGTCCAAACACCAGGTAATTGCTGTAAATCGTTGAGGAGTTCCCTCGACTGTCTTTCAGCTCCATCATCAGATCGAATCCCGACCTTAATAGTACTAATAATAGTACTTTATCAATATACTTAAAATACGATTTTCGAAGGTTGTTCTCGATTTCTCTAGGATGCCATCATCAGATCCTGGTTTCTTTATCATGGTACCACTCCGGAGATATCTCCTTTCCACAAAAAAAAAATCGTCCAATTCGGTTCATAAACAACGAAGTTATCCCTGAACACACATAAAAAAAAAACATACATACGGTCGAATTGAGTAACCTCCTAATTTTTTTTACAGTTACCTTTTTTGTTATTTTTAAAGATAAATAAAAGTGTAAAAGAAATGACAATGCCTATTGCACCGTGTGCAATTGACCCAGATATTATTACGAGTAAGCTGCGTCAAATTGAAACATAATGTCATTGAAAAGCTCGTCTTTTCGAAAATTATTAGTAAAATATATTTTTAAGAAAGCGACGTTTTTGAAAGTAATTTTCATAAGGTGCAGTCTTTTTATTTCTAAACAAATATTCAATACTGGGCTTTGTTCTTTGGACCTACAAAATATTGGGATTTTGAGCTAGCCATAACAGCCGTCAAATCAAAATTTTTTGTTTGTCTCGATCACAGCTTACAAACTACATTGTGAAACGGTGTTTGTTTAAATCACAGACAAGTCAACCTTTAGACCACGCTTTAATAAACGTCAGTACGAAAACGAAATCGCCAAAAAGTGGCGGGTTACGGGGAGAGTTTTCTAGTTTTCATTGGCTCGTTCAAAATTGACAATTTAATGGCTTTCGATGTGCTTCCAACTGACGGCTCACTAGTGACGTAGTTATGTAGTGTCACTACATAGCCTTGGCAAATGCTACTCCAAGCGTGGTCTAAAGGTTGACTTGTCTGTGGTTTAAATAGAATATATGGCACATAATATACCGAAATTGCAAGTTTCTAAGCAATTTCGTTTTTGTGAGACCCCGTAACAATAACGGTCTGTCTGAAACTGGCTTTAAATTTTAACGGCCCTCATTTCTCTATTATTGAAAATTGAAAGATAAAAGAAAATATGTTTGTACCTCACAAACTCAAAAAAAAGTGTGTGCGTGTAACCTTTACGCGCGATTGAAGTAAAACTTTGAAGTTTTTTTTTGTATATTTTATAATAACAAATATGAGATGATTCTTCGCTACTATCCCAGTCTGACAATTCTTGTAAAAGTTCGAAGTCAGAATCGCTTTCACTGGACGTAGACATTTTCACACTAAATTACAACTAAATTAAATAGATATTGGTTTCAAAATATTAGGATAAAAGTAATTTAGCGAATTTTTATTTGATGATAGCAGGCGATCGATAGGTAAACCATCACATTTGACAGATAGGCCGCATGTTTATCCTCAGTAATAAATTCTATCCTTCAACAGCTGTCAGAAGTATATTGGGACGCACGAAATGTCATTTTCATACAAAAATCTAACTCTGGTAAGCTATCGACCCTCCCGGGGCCTCCCGTGGATAGATGGCGTGCGACGGTAGATATGTCTATCCGTCGATAGGTTATTGAGACGACAAAACTATACAATGGATAGAATTTCTTACCCTAGTATGGTTAGACCGTCGATAGATAGGTAATTGGGTTTGCTGTTAGAGATTTTTAAAAAACTTCGCAATTCAAAATATTTTTTTAAAACTGTTGAATTTTTATTCACTTTGCTATTCACAATTGATCCGTTTGAAAATTTGGAAAAAATCTGAGTTACTCCCTAGTCGCACCTAAAGAAGTTTTACTTCAATTATAGTCACCCTAGAAGAAAAGAGACTTGAACCTCGCTATTTCATCTCCTCGTTTCGCAAAGCCGAGTGCACAGTCCTGAACCTAGTATTACGTCTATGTTATGAAGGGCATCAGTGCCATCTAGCATCGTCATCATCATCAGACTAGACGGAGTAGGGTGTGACTGTGATGCTCACGGGTGACGCGTTGACTGGTTTTGATTCTGAGATTTCAGTGAAGTAATCTGCGTGTAGATAGAAAAATAGAGATAATATGATGCAATACGCTCATTGACATAAATGTATCGATATCGACATTTATATCAATGTATTCTAATGATAAGTATACTAATAATATACTAGAGTAGAAAAGCTCCGTATATCCCTGTATGTAACAGTTGAGCATCGTTTGCGCATATGATATAAAAGGATGGAAAATAACTGTGCCATAGTCTCAGAATAATGACTGAAGTATAGAAGGCAGTCTTGTATTTACATATATTTGTTTCATTTTTCACATGTTTTCCACATGGTGAATTTCAGTGCGAGTGAAAAAGATGTAAGTATATATATGCGGCTTGCTTCAACTGCTTGTACCTCTTTCTGCGACATTAGTCTGACTAGTCAGACGTTAGACTGATGTTTGCATCAATTTATTATCACGTATCACGTCACTTCCGTCAGAAAAAAATCTGAGTTACCCCCTAGTCGCGCCTAAAGAAGTTTTACTTCAAAAAACGGGCCTTTATTCTTTAGAATCAGTGAGCAAAAAGTAAATTTTGCACATTCAGTGAAAAAAGTGTTTTCTACGAATTGGCGTTTTCAATTACATAAACTAACGAAACGTTCAGAAATTTCGTATACTCTGCCATTTTATATCTCAAACTAAACTTTTTCATGATCTATTTTCAGATAGCACAATTATCAAGATGGAGCGTCTTATATTGAGCAAAATCACAAATTCAGAGATTATACAGACCAAATGTCATTATCATTATTTGTTTTAAATATTTAATTAAATTACACAAAGTAATTTGAGAATCTTCATTTACTTGTCTAGAACGAATTTTACATTCGTCACACTAAATTCTACTTAACAGTGAATATATCCATAGAGTAAATAAATTTGACAGCAGCATTTGTTTATAATAGAGTCATAAATGTCTAAAATGTAAAATCGAAAATGTCAAACGCAATTTCGCGGGGGTGAAGACCGGCGCGCGCGGACCTCACGGTCTGAAACTCGACTTCTTACACCGGCTAGCTAGAAGTATATGAGTGGTTATACGGTATACACAGAAGAGGGCATCTAGTCAATTCCTACTTTTATGGAATACTCGTATTTCGAAACATCAAGTGGCGTATATTTATTCTGTAACGTATTTTATTTTGTACACATTGTTGTGTTGTGTACATCCATGACTGTATCGTTAACGTTATTAATGATTTTTTAATCAATTTTAAAACGTGCCGTTACACAAACAAAAGGGATCGAGGACAAAGTTCCATCATACCACATACCAAATGGAATCTGCCTTCCTCTTATAAATGTGTCTGTATAGTAATATACCTAGTAATTTTATCACCTTTAAAGAGTAAAAATAATCTAATATCGAAAAAGTATTTTAAAGGTTCATGTGCTATAAAATGTATACGATACGATGGTGATATATGTATATAGTTATTGTGTAGCCCTTGTAGAGCAGTTACTCCTCAGTTTTACTGCCATCTTAATACGGCTTCGGTGACTATAAAAACGAAAGCCTAAAAAAATATCACAACCCCTTTGTAGGTATAGTTGAGTTATCTGTATCAGTTTCCGGTCTAGTTTTTATACACCTCTTGCATTTTGTCGGTTTTTAAAGTTCCGGAGCTGAAAGCAAAAAACTGGACCCTTATGTAATTTCGTAATGTCCGCCTGTCCTGTCTGTCACACCCTCGTACTTTCTACGTTTAAAAAGACATAGGTGAGTGAAATTTTGCATGCATATTGAAAAGGTAGAGACGACTTTAAAGTCGTGAAAAAAATATAATTATTTTTCTTGCTTATCACATTGTGTGCGGTATCATTAGTGAGCTCTTTTAAATTTGGTTTTATAGATGAATTTTTAATTTATTTTGCCATTTACCGCGACGTTTATGTTATCATTTATGACGACCGCTTAGCCTAGTAGGTAGCAGCGACCCTGCCTACGAAGCTGGAGGTCACGGGTTCGAATCCCAGGTCGGGTCAGTATTTATATGAGGAATATTGATACTGGTACCGGGTCTTGGTTGTTATATGTATGTGGTGTCTTCGCTTGGTACCCAAAATACAAGCTAATGCTTAGTTTGGGGCCTAGCGTTGTTGTCATGTATACGTCATTATTATTATTATTTCTAAAATATTCAGCTTAAAATTTTATTTTCTCGTGTCCCCGATTCCCCATGCAAATGAAACTATTTCAAAATTTGTGAAAATCTTGTAGGTAGAACAACATAATGTAACGAAATTGACACCAACACTAGCGTCTTTTATCTGGAGCTAGCATTTCGAGTGTTACGTCCAGTTTGTAAGCGAAATAGCTAATGACGACCGTTCGACAACACCCGTGTGACCCCCGTCACTCACACCCGAAACTAAGTCCACGTTAGTATCTACAGTTCAATCAAACAGATAATACACTATACAAGCCGCACGCTACTGTTTCGTTCCTTTGTGGAAATCAGCAGGCAATCACAATTATTTCCTTTAATTTCAATACAGTTTCAGAATAAACGAGAAAAATCCGCTAAAACCGAAAAAAATGCGCTATTTATGGCTATATGCTTGCATAAAACCCGTATAACTACTCTACTAACTATGGAATGGAATCCTGCACTGCGCGTGGTCCGGCACCACAGTCCGGCACTTACTTGGCCAATTTTTAGTGCATTTTAGGCATGACTGAAACACGACCCAAAAAAATCAAATGATTACAACTTTATATAGAAGTTAGAGACGGCGTATAACGATGCAGGCGAAATTTCAATAAATACAACCTTAAAAATTTTACCAATATATTTGCAAAAAAAACCATTGGCGCAACACAATATCATCTTTGTTGTGAGTTACTTAGAGCCAGGGTTAGTATACAGGTATTTATGTCGTTTTGTTGTTTTAAAGCCGCTGCCTGGTGCCTGGGTGACGCGTTGTCGCTTTCTGATTTCATATTGGATATTGGATAGGTACCTATCCAATATTATGCTTTGAACTTTGACCTTAACAATTATTTAGGAATATTATTACAGTACTAAAGTTGTCAAGTTTGTTTTTGTACTATTCAAATAAAGTAGGTAAGCCTTCGAGATAAGCAATCGGTTTATAGGTTGATCAATATCAAACCTCGGTCACACAGTCAATAAAATTGAGTTGCTTTTAAACATGGAAACAGATAGGACAACTTTAAGATTCAGAGAAAATATTTTGCGACAGACAGACTGACCACACTGATCCTAAAAGGTATCCGTTTTTTCATCTCGGATGTACTAAACCTTAAAAATTATGCCTGATTTTAAATCAAATTAATTTTCTTAAATTATATTAGATAGTTTTATAAAAGTCGTTATTTTCTTATAGATAGGTACATTCCACAGACAAGTCAACCTTATAGACCACGCTTTGACAGGGAGTAGCATTCGCCAAGGCTATGTAGTGACACTACATAACTACGTCACTAGTGAGCCGTCAGTTGCAAGCACGTTGGAAGCCATTAAATTGTCAATTTTGAACGAGCCAATGAAAACTAGCCGACTTCTCTCCGCACCCCGCCACTTTTTGGCGATTTCGTTTTCATACTGACGTTTATTAAAGCGTGGTCTATAGGTTGACTGGTCTGTGGTACATACCCACCACCGATGTAAAAAGCCGCCGGCTGTACACGCTCGCCGATCGGAGGCGAGCACCAGGGGCAGCGTTATGAGATGCCTTGTCTTTTAACCGCATAGCGCTGTCTCTAGCGCTCGCCTCGCCTCCGCTTGACGACTGTGTACAACTGGCGGTCTTTTACGTCGGTGGTGCGCACGTGGCGCGTATTGTACCTCCTTCAATATGAGTCCACATCAAAACAGTGTGGCTATGAAAGACCTACAGGCGGTGTAGGTACTTCGTTTGGTAAGAAAAGAAATCTGTTTCTGAATTGAAATCAAAGAAGAAATTAAACGATTTTGATTCGTTGATGAAATTGTTATTTGTCAATATAAAAAAGGTCAACTGAGCGCTCGCATCGTCAGATTCTTTGAGTGAAAGATGGCAGTTTCTCAGTTGCACTGGCTACACTCGTGCGTTGATATTAATATACGTACTTAGTCTACCTAAGGCTATAGAGAACTAGCCCTGATCTGCCCTATCTTTATAACACGATACCATAAATAAATAATGGCATGCATAAAGGGTAGGCAGACAGTAATTTTACCTAAAACACCGGCCCAGTGCGACTTGCGGACTTGCGCCCTGGGGGTTCCATACGTATATTTACGTGTACATCCACGCGTTCCTGAGAAGAAGGGTTTTGACAGATAGATAAACGGACAACGAAGTGGTCCTGTAAAGGTTCCTTTTTTTCCTTTTGAGGGTACAGAACCCTAATAATTATCTAATAAGTCTCGCATTTTCTTTTGATGAGTGTTTTTCATTACATATGGAAAAGACTCATCATAACAAACATGATGATCCTGATGGAGGCTGTCCGTATGCCTACCCTCTATGCACACCACTACAAAATAGGTACACTTTTTATTTTTTAGTGCTGACGGTTTTTTTTACAAATCGTCACCTCCTAGATCTTCTAAAACGGAAAAAATACCACATTTGGTGACAGGAGCATCTTAAGGTAAATAAAAACTACACACTACTGTAGAACTAGTTTTCTAGTGTATGTTCCAACATAACTGTAACTGCTCTGTATGTGCGATTCCTTGGTGCTCGGTTGCGTTTACTAAATATATCGCGGAGAAGCCTTTCAATAAATTGATACTACGAACGTTTTGACAAGGTGAGGTCACGTGGCTGTACGTAAGCGGCCTTGAGCCGATTCCAACTTACATAAACAGATTTACACAAATCGTTCCATTTCAACGGGTATTCTCGTAACTTACGAATATACTGAAGTATGTCAGACAATGTTTCTTACGCGTTAAAGGTCATGCTAAAATATATGAACGTGTTCTAATTTTAACAGTGAATAACAGGTATACAAAATTTGATCCAAAATGTAATGGTATGTTGTATAATTGAAAACTGACTGCGAGTATTGTACCTATATATCATACATTAAAATACATCTGCGTCAGAAGAAAGTATAGCGCTGCCATCTGTTCGTGTAAGTATATAGGTGCGAATAGTAGATCACCGTTTACCGTCAATAGTAGTTCACCGAGGGAAGAAAAATATCGATTACCGCTGAGTGAACGTTTGAGGCCCGACGCTGCAGCGGAGAGCCTTAAACACACGAAGCGGGAATCGCACTTTTCTAGAGTGATAGGTACATGGATACATACTACTTTATACTACACCTACGAAGAAAATGATACCAATAAAATGTTTATGAATCAAAGTTTATAAAATTACTACAATTATTAAAACTTAAAGCAATGCTTTTCCCCAGTCTCAACAAATTGTCAATAACAGCTTGAGCAGCTTCTTTTAATTCTACTGGAGTCAACAAATCGTCACTATCGCATCTAGAGGATATTTTTATTAAAATTATTATGTGAATTAAGCAATTCACATATATCACAAAAACAAATCCGCTCGCTTTTTTATATAGATTGACGCAGTTTGACGGCTCTGACGTTAATTTGCCATTTTTCAAATTGAATTTTGTTATTCAGAATAAAAAGTAAGTGGCCAGTACCATTTTGTGTCTTCATATAAAAGATCCCTAGAAAAGATAGCGGGAGTAATGGATTTTCATACATTATTCGCTCCCGCAAATTTTTAAATTATGTAATTTTATTATAAGTTCCGAGGTCTTCGTTGCATCATTTATAGGTTATTTTCAAAAATATATTTGAGTAAATATGTAAACAATTAAAATCAGATAAAAATAAACTGAACTAAGTAACTACTTACTAACCTTTACTACTGATAATTTAGCTTGATGATAATCCGTCTAAAATAACAGAAATAAAATATATTTCGACGCTCTGATTTCGGCAGATTTGCAAGTTTTTAGCATTTCTTTTACTGGCATTTTGTATGAAAATTATATAATCCAATTAATACACTACCATGAACAGTGTATATTTGTATCGACAGTATTTTTTATTTAACGTATTTACCCATTCTTCATAAGTAAAAATTAAATTTAATAACTCCCAAAACCTAAAATTAGGTAAAAACTTTGGTGTTGAAAATCCAAGTGAATCCCATGAATACGAATTTAACTTTCACGCGTACCTATGCATTAATTTGATTTAAATGTTCTGACTTTAGTCATAGCCATAATTGAAAAATCCGTTGAAACTGCGCTGACTATAAAAAAAAACTGTGAAACGACTCTTAAATATATATGCAGATAAAATATATATTATACATGTATAGGCATCTAGTTAAGTCCTCGATGACTTCAGTGGAGAATAGAACGTTTGAAGACATTGTGCACTATTTTCCTTTAAAAAACAACTATAGATATATAGTTTTCATCATATTATTAGTTTATAAAAATGTAACATACCTGATAGCATATAAGGGCCATGCGACCATCGTGGGACCACGAAAAATGCGTGACAGGTGTGCTACGATCATTGATGAGTTCAATACTCCATCGGCCTTCGTATTTGATCCACACGAATATCACGCCAGAACTGTCGCATGAAGCCAATTTCTGATAAGGCTCGTTCCATTTTACAAGGATAACCTGGGAGACAAAAAAGTAAAATATTAAAAATTAGTTCCACATATAAAATCTGAAAGATTTTGTTTTGGCCGGTGGATTAGACGTCTAAATAAAGTTACGCGCTACAATTCCAGCAAAATAATGGGCCATTTTTAATACTCTTGCGTACGTAAATAAAAAGACCACATACTGTCGCTACGCCATACTAACCGTTTACCTAACCGTCTCTGTGCAAAATCTCTATCTAGCCCCCGTGATCCTTACGTTTTATCGGGACCGCTAAAGAAAATTCCAATTTAGCCGTGAAATGGTAACAAACACATATACATATATTTCGCGGTGAAAAATAGCCTATGTCCGTCTTTAGGGTGCAAGCTATCTTCCTACTAAGTTTTCTCAAGATCTGTTTACCGGTTAAGCCGTGAATGGGTGACAAACATACAGACACGATTCCACAGTAAAAGTGGTCTATGTCCTGTTCCAGAGTTCAAGCTATTTCTATAAGTACTCATTCAAATTCAAATTCAAAAAGTTTTTATTACTTTTGATCAAAATCGGTAATAATCGGTTTCGATCAAACAGGATACTTACAGACAGATACTTTCGCATTTCTAATATTAGTGTGGATTACCCACAGCATAAATTAACGCAAAAAAACTGTTGCAGTTTTTTTAAGGAATTTGATAAGATTCGATTTTCGAGTCGTGCATGAGTTTCTTCTTACATAAGATGTTTGAATGTATTTTATCCTAACTTTAAATCAACATCCTGCTTAGCTAGAACAAATACTCTATTAATTTCAGATTTATCCACATTGAACCATCTGAAGAAATATCACCTGTATAATGCGACAGAAAGTCCTAGGTAGGTAATAAAAGGAAAGACTAGAATAAATTTAGGCAATTATAACTCGTAGACGGGAAAATACGGTCACGAGTTTTTCTATCTACGATTAAAAGAAGGAAGTTACCTGAGAATTTAATAAGTCCCTACCTCGTTTAATTTATGCCCGCGGAAATGCTTCCACTTGAACGTAGTGCTTAAATACAATTAATTCCAATTATGCATATTATGAATTGTTATTTAAATCATAGGTCGTTATATAGGTACATAGTTGTTTTCTACTAAATTACGTTCCTAATTGATATAAATAAAATCAAACGTTAAGAAGCACACAAGGTAATCTATCGATTCTGCTAAAGCTACATTTGAAATATGACTGACCGATTGGCCGAGTGGTTAGAGACACTAAGTGCCGAGTCGAGAAGCGCGAGTTCGATTCCCACCCGGGACAAATATTTGTGTGCATGAACATGTCTATTTGTTCTGTGTCTAGGTGTAAAAAGTATTTATATGTGTATCTATATTTTATCCCAAAGAATATTTAAGTATGTATACCAGTTGTCTAGTACCCCATAATACAAGCATAATACTTGCTTACTTTGGGATTAGATGACGATGTGTGGGATGTCTCAGATATTATTATTATTAAATACGGGTCCTTCATATATACGCTACGTACCAATTGTGCTATAAGCTATATCATTTGATCAGTCGTCGCCAACTTTAGGTCAACGTAACGTACCTTTTTCGATTTGTAAATTAATGAAGAGAAAGTGGGAACCATAAAAATGGAACCCCATACTCCACGTCTTTCGTACTCGAGACGTCATGATTTATGTGTTTACGTCGTTTTTTTTTTTCATTTCATCACTTATGAAATTTAATTTCAAAATCGTCTGTAATTGACAGCTCACATGTAATAGGTGCAAATAATATTTGAAGATCTTCTAAATGGCGGCTGTTTTCAAACTAGCTTCGATTGAGTGGGTCCCAATACAAAAAAACGTGATTTTTAATAATATTGTACGGTGATACGGAACCCTTCGTGTGCGAGTACGACTCGTCCTTGGTCGGTTTAATAAAAATGCTTCCCTAACATACCGATAGGTATCTAGTAACCTAGAGTGTTGTATTTTCCGAGTGTTTGAAACGGAGATACTTTAGTCCTGTCTTGTAACTTATTTATCGGAATCGACAACGTTTAGCAATCGTCTGGCAACAATATCACGCGGCCTAAAATCTTAATAACAAATTCAGCTATGCCAAATCCATTCTCTTATAGAAGCGTTGGAGTGTCTAGAGTGACTTTCCAAGAGGGTCCTGGCCCCTGAAAACAATGGCCGCTGAGCCAGAGCCCAATGACGTAATAAAAGTAATTTCAACTTGAAGTCTTGGGCTAAGTTTCAGCCATCGATTTTCGGAACTTTGCATTATGGTGCAGAATTGTAATATGCTCTCGCATGTCATAATAATATTTGTGAATATCACTATCCATTTATATCAGAAAAAAAGGTGCTATCTTCAACTTTGTTGCATGTGATACATTTTAGTTTTTTACCTACGCAAACACATAATCCTTAAAGGATACGTCCCGAACAGTACCTCACTAAATCTCACTAAAATGTCTCTGAAAATTAAATAGGCTAACGCTAAAATTTTCATTGTACTCGTTTCCAAGGTTTTGGAGGGGCATAATACGAAAATGAGACAATTTAAAAAAAAAATACACACTCATTTAATAATATAAGTACTCCGACGTGGCGTAAAGGGTAGAGAGGAATAACGATGACGCAGTCGATTCAAGTAAAAGGATTCGCTAAACTGCGCCTGCGATCCTTCCAACGAACAAACTTTGTTCCATCTGGCATTAGAGTGCAACATCTTCCTCAAGGAAAAGGTTGATTTAGAGATGTGAATCGACACAAGGATGGAATGGGCCACAAGGAGAAGTGAAACTATTTATTACAATATTTGACGCAAATGTTAAGAAGGAGTTGCTCAATGAATAAATCATAATAGATTGTAGCGTAAGAAAAAACAGTACATTCAGTTGAAAACGAGCAGGTGTTTCAAATGTATGATCTTAATTTAGTTGTTAAGAGTTTTTATTATTGGAATTTTTAATATTGAGATTTTTTTATTACGGGATTCCCCTATTGTTATTGGAAATTGATTTTTTTATTGAGAGTAATGTGTATATAAATGTAATGATGTGATAGAGATATAATAAATAGTTACAGCAGTGAAAATACGAAAATTGTAATAATGGCATAGACATAAATGAATAATGGTAAAGTATCGAATGTAATATTGCACCTATGACATCGATGACTTAATAAATAAATAAAATGAACTGTAAATATGATTGAAATGGACTTGGAACTAAAACTGTTATCATATCACCATTATTTTTTTTTTATGGAAAAGTTAATCAAATCAATCTATATTTTTATTCCGAAAAAAAAGGTGGGTGGTTCTGCAATTATCTGATTTTTTTTCATAATTTATCGCTGTGACATCGTCTGGACACTAGTGGACAAATTTTTATTATTTGTCTATATTATCTTAGACTAAATAAAACCATAATATTATTATTATATTAGTTATGAGGATTACAATTTCATTTGATAAAGTAACTAACTTCGATATTTTATAGGGATACTTTCAAAATCTGATAAATTTTCATAAATAGGTACCTACCACATAAATTCGTAAATAGAACAAATATACATTTCAAGAGGTATTTCTAGAACCTTATTCCTTTTAATTTTAATAATCATGAGCGCAAGTTCAAAATTGCGGGCCGAGGCCCACTTTCTTTCTTTACGTTACTTCCTCTAGACTCTACGGACGCCCTACGAATAATTTCAGCGGCATCCATTTAGATAAGAGCTTAAGAAGCGTGAAGTAAACATACAGACTAGCAAAATTGTTTTTCACGTGAATAAATAATTTTAAAATATAGCAGATTATCTGAAACTTACGTCAGAGCGGTGTCCTCGTAAGTTGTAATTGGTGCGTAAAGGTAATTCGTGCGGGCGACGCGCATGAGATGACGTGAACGTCACTCCCACGACGCCACGTACGTTGCCAGTGGCCAGCCAACCCTCCTGATAATAATTGTTTCGGTTCAGTTTCCATCCTTCTTCCTGCGAAAGAAATCGTTAATGTAATATTTCTTTTTACCAATTACATAAAGAGTAGATCCGCGGAAAGTATTAACCGCTCACTGAATGACGTCTGTATTTTTGAAGTGAAATTTTCTTTAGCATCGTTGTGATTTGAAAGTCGATGAAACGAAAAAGTGAAACTAAAAGGAGACAGGCCCATAAATTCATTAGATTTAACGTGGGAGAAAATGAGATAGTAAGCATTATACAGTGTTTATGTTCGTGGTGCTCTTTGTGCTTTGCTTCGTACCCCCTCCACTCGTGTTTACTAAAGCATAGTGGGATGGGAGTTTGCTTGGGCCTCAGCGTTGTATGTGTGTTAATACGTGTTCATGCGCGCATGCGTAGTACAAAGCTTGAGAAAAGGCATCACAACAACCGTGGTGTTTTGTATACGTGTACGTATTATTTATAATAAAATTCTTCAAATATGTCGAAAACGAATGCAGAATATTGGGGGGTTAAAATCGAAAAAAAAAGGGAAAACTAGATTAAAAAGACAGCAACAAGTTAAACGGAACGTGTTCGTAAATTTCGTGCACGCCGAAAAGCGTTATTAAATGTGAAAAATGATATGTTCTATTACACAAATTGTTTTTTTAATTTTTCACTTCTACCATGTGTGAATTGCACACATGTTTTTATTAATAATGATTTATCGGTGATATTAAAATTTGATGTAACATATACTCTACGCACATATTAATCCGCCAGACCAATAACTTGAAAAAGAAATAAAAACTCAATGAATCCGTTAATTTCTATTTCTACTGTCTAAAAATTAATACTAAGAAGGGTCCGACATCAGGAATAGGGGTGCAAAACCTAATTATTTGTCAATCCTTTTTATATATATTTAAATGAAGAAGTCCTCCCTGAGTAACTGATTCATCATCGCTCAGCCGAAACTACAGTTACAATCAAACTTTATGGCGGGTCCGAAAGTAAGCACAAGTCGCGTCGCAGTAACCAGTTTTAGATGAAGCGGGACGCAGTGGAGCAAGGGGTATATGACTGACTGTACCTGCGCAAGCACGCTTGAAGCGTTGTATTCAGCTTCGCCATGGATCCACCATAAAGTTTAACGTGATCTGTACTGAAGCTAGAAACATGAAATTTAAAGAGAAGGGCTTTTATGACGTCGTCACTAAGAACCGATTTTTCGAAAATCAACTCCCAAGGGGGTAAAAACAGGGATAGTCATTTTGTATGAAAGTCCATCATTCTTGAAGTTAGAATCATAGAAGTTTGTATTCGGACTCGGCTTTATATGCTAACCAACCCTCAAAGGGATCAAATAGCGGATATGAGTTAATGTGAGAGCTCGAAATGTGTATAGTTCCAATCAGATTTTATGGCGCATATGCGTGCTTACGCAGTTCAGTCATATGCCCCCATTATGCCCCTCGCTTCACTGCGTCCCGTTACACCTAGAACTGGTTACTGCGACGCGACTTGTGCCTATGTTCACATCCGCCATAAAGTTTGTTTGGAACTGTAGCAGTGGCGGTTTTGGGAGATATTTTGAATTCAGGCAGCATTGAGCGGTGAAGATAATTTAATAAATATTTTAATATAATAAAACAGTATACATGGTAAGTCATACATTATATTAGTTAAAACGTAATGATTTTAGGTTAGTATAAAAAAAAAGATCACGTAGGACTATTTGCAAAGTTTTTAGTAGATTGAATAATATTTAGGTAATTACTGTAAAACGTAAGCTGTAAATACATCTATAAAGAACTATTTGACAAACAACTACTTTATGTATTCCTTATTATTTCAGGCTATGTTGTACGGTTATACGCCAACAAGGAGCGCTGCAGTATATATATTTATCTAAAATTGCAGGTGCGATTTTAATACGGTTTTTTACATTATATAGGTCATTATTATCTTAAAGCAGGTTTTCAGATAAGTTTTACGGCCATAGACGTCCAGGAGGTGCTGCTGTAGATGTGTCTTTTAAATGGCTGCACCGATTTTGATGCGGTGTTTTGCATTATATAGATATTACTTCAGAGCGGAATCTTAGATCCAAGCTAATTCTCAAAAGTTTTAAGTTACATTTAAAAACACAAATTATTTTATATACGCTTTCACACCTACCCTATGACGCGCCTAACGACGACAGGTGTATCAATTACCTTTGCAGAAACTGTTCCCTTGCGATTTTTTTTTATACAAATGGCATATCCATACGATAGAATCTTTTTTTTTTAAATCAATTTTAGTTTTATATTTGACAATGCCCATTGCGCCGTATGCAACTGACCCAAGTTATTATTACGTGACTATAAGTTGCTTCAAATTAAAACATTTGTTTTTACGAAGCTTGAGTTTGTGGAAAGTTATTAATAAAATATGTATATAAATTCCAGAAAGCAGCGTTTCCGAGATATATATTAAAGCATATACATTTTGCGCCATATTAATTTATATTATTATAGATATATTACCTACACAGTTGTATTCGAATGTTTTTATTTTAAGGCATAGGGTACGTATTTTCCTAAAATAATACCATAATAATTATTATTGAAAATGTGTTAATTAAGGTTTATTTAAGACAGCTCTAGTAATATCACTATCTGTTGTAAAGAATAATGATTAGTTATTGATCCAGTGTAGCGCTATCTGTGGTAAAGTATAGCAACTAATTAGGTATATTTCAAATTATTTCGTTACGTCTATTGAATGTTTGATATTTTTTATAAATCTATTCTATCGCAATTTCACTACTTTTTTCAGTATTAATCAAAACGTCGTTGAGTAGAAAATCACAAAATCAAAATTAAAGGTATCTTCGCATAATTATTCTGATATTAATTTTCTTAAGGCGAAACCTTTATTTTTTGTAATAAATAATGGTGTGGGGCAATAGTGAACTTCGTATTTTTATTTTAGTTTTATATTGGTGCTCCATTTAAAACAATATTTTTGCGTTCTTTTATTTTAGTTTTATATTGGTGCTCCATTTAAAACAATATTTTTACTAACTCCTTTCCTATCGGCGTAAAAGAGTTTTGGTCCTTTTGATTCTTCAACATAAATAAAAACGTTTTGTTCTTACGTTTGTCGCCTAAATTATTATCTGAAGTATTCCTAATGAAACTATTTGAGTAAATATAATGTAATATCGACTTTTATCGACCTACAATCGCCCTTTCTCGAAAAATTTATATACGTTTACCAAATATTTGTTCGATCATTTCCCATCATAAGCAGTTAATCGGAAAACAAGTACTATTCAATTCCTTAAAATCAAAGTTGAATGAATGTCATTAATTTCCTAATTGGCCAGTACTTACCTAATAATGTTGATTAATTAGAAAATTCTTTATAAAACTTGAACGTTTTGTTGTCAGCACATTGAACATTACAAATACCCTCTAAGATAACGTCAAATGAGATAGGAAAATTTTCTGTGACATTGATGTAAGTGCAGCAGGCAAAATTAGTATCAGAGAGAATCGAGAGCGGGCCTTGCACCTATATAAAACGCACGTGCATCAACTTCGGCACAAACTACTAGTTTAGCGCGAACTGTTGGTATCTTTCATTACAAGAACGCTAGTTGTAGTTAAGAAAATGATTTACTACAATATAATTGGTTATTGGTGTAAATACGACACTGATTTTAACCTAGCCTTCCTGCAACTTACCGAAAATCATGTAGGTGTTGCCATGGAAAACTATGATTCCTTATTTAAAATTTAGATATGATTATTCATGACAAACAAAATCTGGGCGAACTGCACTTTGTTTTATTATATTTGATATTTTTGTTGCTGCACACCTATATATATTTACCTACTTATCTATTATTTTCCTGAAATACTGAATAAATGTTATTAGTTTTCAAAGCTAATGTTATTATTAACATAAGAATATTAATTCTTGTGTGTTATTATTATTATTATTAATGCTATTCCATTCCATCACCCCTTTTTATACCCCACTGCAGGGGCTTAGGCCTCCCCTCAAGATGATGGGGCTTGGAGCTTAAATCCACCACGCTGCTCTAATGCGTGCTGTAGGATTGTAACGACCGCCATCTATTGACAGCAACCGGGACCGACTGCTTAACGTGCTCTCTGAGGCACGGAGTCAGTAATAGTTAATAGACTTAGGTAAATTAGAAAAAACTCATTGGTACAGGCCCGGATTCGAACTAGACTACATATACTATATTTAAGAATTAAGGGGCTATAGCCGGATTTTTTTGTTGATATTACGTGAAAAACTGTAGTGCTCTAGCATAAGTACAAATATATGTTACTTATGAGGATATGTTTCATACGTCTACAATGAGAAAAACGTAAATACGTTTACTTTGCTCGATAGAAAAAATCGCAAACATATCTCTTAAAATTTTTATTTCTCAATACTGACGTTTTATTTTGATACTTATAGACTCGAAACTTTTTATGAATTTTCTATGACAATATTGCATATAATCAGGAGACACTTTTACTCTAGATATGATATACTTGTTTAATTTGATATTTTTACTTAAATTCATTGATATACCAATAATATAACTGGATGGGCTGTCCGCATTTGAATTTAGTTGCGTCTGCGCTGGTCTGCGTGCCTCTAGTGTTAGTATTTAGAAACGCATAAGGGAGAAGCGAGCTGCGCGGGTGAAATCAGATATTTTCGTAGGGTGGTAAGGGCTCTTAACAAGGAATAATTATTACAGTAGGTATAGACCCAGAAACTTGGAACTCTCGACAGATTTTCGATCATCCTGTGTAAAAGCGCCAAACAATGCATTACGCCTGGGCGTGCGGCCAGAGAAGCGGCGTGTATGCCTGACCACCACCGCCTCACCACCGCTTTACTAAGGAAGCTATCATTTATTTACATTTTGTTTATCACGCACGCACCTTAGCACGCCCCGCCAAACGCTCGACGCCCCACTCTACTCGGTCAGACCCTAAGGTTACAATTTTGTTATTTAGTTCATAGGAATTGCAATTCAAATAAGGAAATGGGACCGGAGATCGAAGCGAGATTGGCAATTAGCCAGATATTAAGTGACCCCTCCCACCTTACTCTTCTTACTACTTTCCCGCTCTCTATGGGCCGACCTGTGTGTGACCGCCCAATTACTACAAAATGTTAACATAGAGTATTCATGTAAACAATCAACAAGTAAAAATAATATACCAATTAGACGACTGTTATCTCACGTGATGTCATAAAAGGTGAACTACTTGTCAACTTACGACAGAATTTTAAAAAAACCGACCTAGTAGGTACGTAGGTAGTACGCAGTTATCCCCATAGTTGAAAAGTTAAAGAGCATGGAAGAAATTATTCATGATTTTAGGTGGGCAAAATCTCAACAAAATATTGTAAAAATGCCATTTTGAAACTCCATATCATTTTGAAAAACCATCTATATACTTTCCTAAGTTAATTTATAGTGCCATAGCATAGATAGGCTTAGCGTAAAATGGCTGTGACAGACGGACAACCCGACCGAATCAGTCAGTCAAAATTTACTCGTATTCAATCGAATTATTTTTTGACAGCCGTCTTTTGACTCATATATCGTATTTAGTATGTATTATAATGGACATTTCGTGAGATGAGGGTGGACAGCATTTAGAAATGTCAACAAAATGTAGGTTAAAGATAAGAATATTTTGAACAATGTTGTTTGTTTAGACTGATAAGTTAGCAAAGAACCAAAGTATGAACTGCTATTAGTTATTACGAGTAAATGCAGACTATTTTCATAGATATTCGTAGAAGAATACAATTGGATAAGTTGGGATTACAAAGCAGAGCAAATTCGCAACGTGCTCTGTATAAATTATCCTTTGTATATAACAAAGTATTACGAAAATTACAAAGCAACTAAACTGCTATCTAATTAAACTTGAACAATGAGAAAACATGTTATGTATGTCCACGTGTTCGTAGCCAGGGGCAAAAGCTAGTTCTTATTATAATTTATTGCGAATCCGATTTAAACTACTCGTATGTCTTCTACCGTTCCTAACATTCGCTTATTCTAATTTATTATGAGGTTGTTTAAAAGTAATCTGGGGATAGTGTTTCTCTCCGCGGCTTCAAATTGGCATCGCTATTGCCGTTTCATTCCTTCTTCCTCGACCTATTCTTGAGTGACAGAGATAACAAAAGCAAATTCCCAAAAATACCTATAACATACCCGTTGAAACAGCTTGAGAGCCGTGACTGTTTCCACCCCTGAAATGTATATGAATTGGAACCAAAATTTGCACGGCCATTAATAAAGGATGTCCCTAGGACGGTACGTTATTTTTTTTAATTCTCATTAATATCGAATTTACGGCTCATTATTTTTGAAAACGAGGAACTGACGGAAATCATGTTTTTCAGGAATTTATTCTAAAACAACTAAGTAAACAAGATATCAAAAAAAAGCAAATACATACCACCCTGTAACAGTAGTTCTTCTATTACTATTACATATATTTTTTCAGTAAATATTGATACAGAAATACAGCGAGGATTAGACACGGGCCGTACCCTCTTTTTTATATGAAAAGTTTCATGTATCTGTCCTTCAATTTCGGTAGTGAACAATTTTCAATAATAGCTTTTGCAGTTTCTTGTATTTCAGATGGTGTTAAAATGTCTTCATCACTCGTAGAACTCATTTTGAATAATTTTTAATAGGTAAAGTTAAGGTATTATAATAATATAAATAGTTTAGGTAATTTTGCCGCCAATTCACCGCGTTTTTCCAATGTCGATTTCTTTTTTTCTAAATTTTTTCAAATTCATTTAATGGCGCATTCTTTTTGTCGTACCAGTTCGAAATTTAACAACAACCTAAAAACAGATGAGTTATCTGTTTAGTTGTCAATGTGCGTAGTTAAAAGAGTTCGTTCCATTTTCAAATCACATATTCGACCGTTGAAGCACGATTGCTAAAAAATTGATACTTTCTGGTCCGGTACTGCAAGTATGATTTATATTATATTTATATATTATATTATATATTTATATTATATTAGTTTCATGTTTATCCCATAGAAGGTTGGACAAGATATGGTAGTATATTGTAGTATCTTTGAGAAAATATTTTAATATGACATACATATTGTTTTACAAAAAGAAACTTGTATCGAGACACCGATAGTTTTCGATAAAACCGTCCTCATTCGCATAATGTACTTATCAAAAAGAATCGAAAAGATCACTCCCTTGATCCTCTCTCTTGCTCTGGGCCAAGATTTTTGCCTACCTGAATATAAATGTATAATAAAATTTTCACTAGTTAACCAAGCAAGACGTCTATTAAAAACGGTGTATTATAAACACCTTGCAAATTTTCAGAAGCTGCCCAAAGATTACCTCCGGTTGATAAAATATTAATATTTGTTGTTATTTACATACATCTATTTAGTTAGGTACATGCAAGCTTATATATTATTAGCTGACATCAGTTAAATGAAAGTTTAAGGTGAAGTATTGAGACTACTTCAAAACCTTAATATGAAAAACACATATAATGTAACACAAATACCGCATTGTGACAACAAAAATGTGAGCAAAAAATATACGCCGCAAATAAATTTACGGCATTTGATATTTCTAAATATTCATCGTGAAATAGAATTTTGTGTGAACCCCGTGTGAAAGTCGTACTGCTAAAGAAAATAAAGTTAAAATAGGTACATTTCATCTTCATCATCATCATCATCAGCCCATTTTTACCCCACTGCAGGGGCTTAGGCCTCCCCCAGGGTGAGGAGGGGGGCTTGAAGCTTAAGCGTCCAGTACACAATGGGCCATGCACGGCCATTCGCTACGATAGGCCAGTATCGCCCACTGACGAAAAAGTGTTCACACAATGGTATATTATATAGCTCATTACTGCCTCGCAAAGCCACTACGATGGACGTCAAAGTAATCACGGCTGCGGCAATTTAATCAAAATATCGTCTGGGAATTACAAAAAAAACCTATTTAATGCGTATGTGCATGTGTGTGTACATTCTGTTATAATTTTCGTTCGTAGAAAAAAAAAACAAATACCTACTAAGAAATGCTAACATTCCTTGTTTTTGTCCTTATGAAATTCATTATTTGGGTCCCAAATTACGGGTTCAGATTGATACAACTGAATAAAGTCGAAGGTCTCTTCATTATTCCACGATAGCGACATTGTAGTATTTTATTTCTTTCCGCAATAAATTCACCACTTCCGTCGGCGTTCGGGTGCAATGGGCGACTGTGTGAACACACCGGCCACGCCACGCTACGATTCCTTTGAAAAAACCGACAACATCGCCATTGCGCGCCACTCACCATTGCCCACTGACAATTATCCGCCATCATGCGCCATTGCCCCCTGTACACAATGGCGATGGCCTGTAATGGGCCAGCATCGGCCATTGTGTACTAGGGCCATTAAATCCACCACGCTGCTCCACTGCGGGTTGGGAACTGTAACGACCGCCATCTATTGATAGCGTCCGGGACCGACTGCTTAACGTGCCCTCCGAAGCACGGTGTCAGTGATAATGTGTACTTAAGTCAGAAAAACTCATTGGTACACGCCCGGATTCGAACCATGGCCCGATGGGGCCTTATAAATTTGAGACAGGCTCGTTGCGCTCTGGGCTATCACGACATTATCAGGTACATTTCGTATGTATAATTTAACAAAATATTTGTTTCAAACCATGATAATAACGACGCAGCTACGCGCTACGGTCTGTCTAATCACCGAGTCTGTCATTTTGGTCACGTGTTCGATCGTTTCGAAGTAGGTATGTGACGCTCCGTGTTGATGATTACCTAAGGATAACCATTATTGTAAAGGAATTATAAGTTTTAGAATATTTTTTATTATAAACAGGTGCAAATTCACGTTGTTTGCATCCATACATGCATAACAGACGCTATCCGTTAAACGTATTCGTATGAAAATATAAATGCGCAGGTAAAATGATTTTATTGAAGGTGCGGAACGGAAGTAGGTCACACGTGGCTGAAACGTTGAGATCGCTACGGAGGTTAATTAACAGAATGCTAGCTCTCCCTAGCGGAGCTCACTATTGTTGCCAGGAACTTGGATAGGTCGTTATATTCCGTATTCTTCTACCATTTAGTTCTAGAAGTAGGACCAAACGGGAAAAAATATCCGTTAGGTTCTACGAGTAGAAATTAACGGAGAAAATAATCATGAAGTTCGTACTGTTCTACGATTTCTTCAGTAGGTATACATTTATGAAAATATAATTTATGACAAAAACTTAAATGCTTTCTCTAGAGTGGGAGAAGGCCACAACTTAAAGACATAAGCATATGTTATCAATTCCCAGGTTGAGACTTTCAAAGGTATAATAAAATAATTCTTTTATGGGAAATTGTATCTGTTTTTATAATAAATTTCCAAAAGAAATGTTAGACTTGAATTCCAATCAATTTATAAAGCGAGTTAAAGTCCAACTCACGAAGAAAGCTTACTATTGTATTACCGAGTACCTATTTAAATGATAAGTGCGCATGGACATCATTGTAATAGTTGTAAGCACTTAAAAAAAAATTATTAAGAAAAACATATGTATTTAAATAAAATAAACAGGGAGGAGTTTCTTGCCGGTTCTTCTCCTTCTAGTTTTCCGAACCGGTACCTAATCAATTCATTCTGACTTTCAATAAGTGTGTGTAAACATCATAGGTATCTATACTAATATTATAAAGCTGAAGAGTTTGTTTGTTTGTTTGTTTGTTTGTTTGTTTGTTTGTTTGTTTGTTTGAACGCGCTAATCTCAGGAACTACTGGTTCGAATTGAAAAATTCTTTTTGTGTTGGATAGTCTATTTATTGAGGAAGGCTATAGGCTATACGTATAAAATAATACTATCTGTCTGTCTGTCCATTTGAGCAAATCTCCAAAACGGCTAAATTGATTTTGATGAAACTTCACAGTGTAGTACGTGACATCTGATATCTTAATAAAATAAAGGACTGGTGTAATGAGATACGTGTTGATTTATCCAAGGTTGTATTGTGACTTTGGACAATAATTTTTCTATAGCAATTTTTATAATTTTCCTAAGAAGAAATTTTTTCTCCTTGAGTATTCAACTCAGCTTATAACTAACACGTCTTATAACTAACAATAAACACAATAGAAATACACTTTAACACAATAGAAATACACTTTTTAAATGACATAGAATTTTAAATGACACAAAATACATTAAAAAACAGTTTACAAGAAATTACTTAACAAATTTTAAATGACACAAAATACATTGAAAATAGTTTACACGAAATTATTTAACTAAGAAATTACTTAACTTAAAAGTATAATAGACAATTTTGTATACTAATATTAATATGTTACTATAAACAAACATTACAAAAAAAAAGATTTTTAAATTCTAATTTTTTTCTTAAAATAACAATTGAGAAAAGAAGAAAAAATTTTTACTACAATTTAAAATGTTATAAAATAAATTGACAAATTAGGCATTCACCTCGTGAAATGTCTATGACAATTTATAAACTTTTTCGTGATTTAATTTTTCACTTTTCACTTTTCACTATAATGACCTTTTCACTATATCGACTTTCACTTTGTATACACGGCACTTTTATTACTCACGATTTAAATGCTGGATTTCGTCGCAATCCTTTTCATATGCTTCATGGCATTTTTCATGGCAATTTTTAAGCCATTTAAAATAACAATTATATTCTTCATTTATTCGCATAGTAGTGCTTAACTTTGTGAAGTAAATTTTCCACTCTTTGTATTTGTGTATCGATATCTGAATCGAACATCCACTAAATTTATCATTTTGACGCTTCTTGTATGTCACATGTATTTCATAATATTAACTTTTAAAAATATTTATTTATAATGATAATTAATTTTTCTTAAGATAATTTTTGTTTTTGTATTTTTATATGTTTATTATATTTTTATTTTCATTTTATTTTGTATAATTAATATTAAATTTTTAATATTTACATTTTTACATTTCTTCTTCTTCTTCTTCATTGTTGGGTGCCTGTGTGAACCGGTTATACGCAATCACGGTGAACTGTACCACTCAGTAGACAATATTGTATTGTTGTGATCATTATTATTTTGAATTTTTGAATTCGGAATTTTTATTTTGAATTTAACACCTTTTTCTTTTCGCAGGGTCTTGAATTTAACACCTTTTTTTCGCAGGGTCACCATCTGATATCTTAATAAAATAAAGGACTGGTATAATGAGATGCGTGTTGAGTGATCAAAGGTTGTATTCAGTCTGTTCTTACATACTAACATGCATACATGTATACTTATACCTATGCTTATGCTAAGGGTGATGTCACGTACTACAACAGATGTGGAAAGTAAGTGGTCAAAAGTGACATACACTACTTTTTGTATGTCTGCATGTACGTCCATCTGTCTATTCGAGCTAATCTCCAAAACGGTTAAACCGACTTTAATGAAATTTCACGGGTATGAAAAGGAGGTGATCAAAAGTGACATACGCTACTTTTTGTCTGTCTGTTTGTCTGTACGTCTTTGTGTCTATTCAAGCTAATCTTCAAAACGGCTCAACAGATTTTAATGAAACTTTAACTTTGCAGACCTGAAAGAAGGTTGTCAAGAGTGACATCAGCTACTTTTTGTGTCTGTCTGTCTGTCGTTTGTCTTCACTGATCTATCAACGTAGATAAAGCCGAAACTACTAAGTCTAGGAAGCCGAAATTTGGAACAGTGGTTTATTTTATAACATACCAATTTTTTATGAAAGGAATATTTGGAAATTTCAAATTTAAGGAGGGAGGGACGGAAGGGCTTTGTATGAGTCTTTGCTCTTTAAAGTTAGAAACATAAAAGTTTTGACATAAATAAATAATGATGTCTTTCAGGGTTTTTGGATTTCCACATTTTAAGGGTGGGAAACGGGAGGTGAAAAGTATGGGAGTATCGGTTTTCCTAAAGAAGTGGGGAGAATGAAGATTGAAAGTTTGAAAGTTTGTTTTTTGGGTACACCCCCAATATTAGTTTGAGCAAAAAGTATGTATAAACCCTTTCGAAAGTTAATAGTACCTAAAACAGGAATGTGTAGTCTACGCAAGCGAAGCTGCGGGCGGTCGCTATATGGAATAAAAATGTTTTTGATTTAGACTTATTTTTCTAGTGATAGGATAGAACCATTGAAAAGGACAAAAAATTATTAACGGTATATTATTATTGTAATGATACAAATTCTTTTTGGCCAAGCAACGTGATTAACCCAAAAAGGATTAACATTTAAACTCTTAATATATATAGATTAGTGTTATAGGTAAATGATCAATACATAGGTTATATTTTGAAACAGCAAATGAAGCTGATAAATGGAGAATTATCCATTTCCCTTTTTTAGGATTCCATACCCAAAGGGTAGCAATGGAAACTTTATTACTAAGGCTCTCTGTGCGAGTTGTATCTTCTGACTCGTTATAGATAAATAAATTTTCCCAGAGTGTGTATTACTATGAGCGATATAACGAATAATAAAAATAAAATAAAGTTAAATATTAAAAGGGGACCCCACACATTTTTTTAATTGTACGGTGATACGGAATCCTTCGTGTGCAAGTCGTACTCGCACTTGACCGGTTTTTAGAATCTTTGCGATAAAATAAAATAAGTTTTTATTTTTGTGTTAGTATTTTAATTTAGCTAAAAATTAGCATAATAGCTTTTCGGTTGTTTCTCCTTGTAAGAAATATGCAAAAAACTTTTACTTATTTTAATTTCGTCATCAATCCATACAGGACTAAAATTGACTTTTTTTATCAGTTTAGTACTACTAGATTGTCTAAGTCCTATTAAATTTCGTACTGAAAATAACAGGACTAAAAGTATTTTAATGTACGTTTAGTCCAATTAAAATTCGTATATGGTTTTTGTTCGTTTCGTCCAACTATTAGAATTGAACAGAAAAATACGAAGTATATCAATCGGTCAGAGTAATTTTACATTCAAATATATTAGACGAGTTAGTTTCTTCTATGTCCCCCCGTTCTAGATCCTGCAGCCTTTCCAGTTCTTCTTCTGCGTCAATTCTTGCTTCACTACATCTTACATTCGGAAGCTTTGTGTTAGTTTATTTTTAGATTTTTGATCTTAATTAATTTTTAGTGAATTATTAAGAGTGGTAAGTATTTATGGAATTAAGTTTGTCACCTATTTATAACCAAATTAACAGGTAATGTTTTTTTTATTATAAATAGATAGGAACTAACCAACTGGATTTCATAAACATAAATCCCATACTAAAATTCTCCTACCTGGTTTCACATTTATAACATTTTTTCAGTGACATCGCAACCCATGTATTTATATATGGGCACGCATCTTTAGAGATTGACAAATTAAAGGAGTTTAGAAAACGTAATGACATTAAAAACTGTTTTATTGGTACTCAACGTTGACCTTCTTACGAATTACTACGTTTTAAAAGCCCTTTGTGGAAATGAAATCGGGTCAAAAGCTGTTAAAGCGAGGAAAGGTTAATTGGAAGAGAACACTTGACTGCACTTTCAATCCCGACCTCTACGAGATGAATGAGGAAAACCTATAATGTTGCATATTAGATGGAAAATAAACGACATCAATATTGAATAAGATTCACAGAATTCACGTGCAAATGTCAAAATCAATTTAATGGAATTTATTGTAATATGTCGACTGGTAACTATTATAACAGGCTTATATTATCAAAATATTTTTTTTTTAACGGGAAAGACGAATTAAAGCTTTATGATAAGTCGAGTAACAACAGATATGTCTTTTTTACAGCAACATCTTATAGGTATATTTTTTAAACTGGGAGTATCTATTATTAAAAGTGTACCTATACCATAAATGTACCTACTTACACGATAAGTACATATCATTTGATCTTCATACGCGAACCCTTGGTCGCAGGCATAGATGTTCATAGAGATCCCGCCTTGACCACAAAAATGTGATTAAAAAAACATACGCCACTTGATGTTTTGTCTGAATTAAACAGTTGAATTTAGTGTACGTGTAAGTGCATGTAATAATCGTACTGGATAAACAAATAAATATTATGAACTTATATTTCATGTGTAATTTAACAGAATGTTTAAAATAATAAGTACGTTAATGGCTTGCCTGCCTAATTTCTGAATCTGTCATTTTGCTCGGGTTTCTGATAGTTTCGAAGTACAAAACAGTCCATCTTAATTATTTTGGTATTCAAGGTGGACCGTTTTGTACTTCTAAACTGAGTATCAAAAACCCGAGCAAAATGACAGATTCAGAAATTAGATATATAGTCAAGTCATGAACGAAGGTATATTGTTTTAAACATTCTGTTGAATTGCAGTAAGGCTGATAATATTTTAGGTAAGTTATATAAACAATATACGATTAGTTTTTGAACATTTTCATTTGTTAGTCAGTTAAATTTCAAGGAAGTGACGACGGCTCGAGTTTAATATTTTCCGCTAAACAGTTGCATGGAACACTGGCAGATCAGCAAATTCTAAGCCCAAAAATTGTTTGTATCGAAATCGCTAGGAGAAAGGAAGCCTTTTAATTTTGTTGTAATGTATTGAAAATTTGTGAAAATATCCAGCCGGTCAGTTGCTGAATTTGCCGAAACATTCCAATATTGTTTCTCCGATAGCGATTTATTTATTTATTTAATACAAAATCCACAGCCCTTAAAACTAACATAATTTTTATTATTATTATAATACGAAACTTAAGGCCAATAATGGATTTACATTTTATAGAAAATTAAAATTTTTAAGACAGCCAATCAGCAAGTAGAAATTAAAAAATTATAAAAAACTAGCGGCCCGTCCCGGCTTCGCACGGGTAGTATTCGTTTCTCATAAGAATCACTTTTTTTATCTCAGTCTTGTCTCATTCCCGTTCTTCCTTTCATTTTTTCGTTCCCATCGCAAAAATACTTTATTATTTCTGTTCTTGGCCCTAGTGTAGCTTCGTTTTCGTTTCCATTCTCATCAAAAATAACTTTTTTATCTCCGTCTTAACTCATTCCCGTTCTTCCCTTTCCCGTTTTTGTTCCCATCGCATAAATATTTTATCGTTTCCGTTCCTGGCCCTGGTCTCATTTCCTTTTTGTTTCCATTCTCAAGTACAACTTTTTTATTTCAGTCTTAACTCTTTCCCGTTCTTCCCTTTCCCGTTTTCGTTCCCGTAACACAAATATTTATCGTTTCAACAATTTCTGTCAGTCTTAATTAAATAAATTACACTTTTGCGAAATAATATTTAGTTATGCAATTATTAAATTACTAAAATGGCTATCAAAAAATAAGGGTTGATCGTAGAAGGGTGAAAATTGAGGATTGTATGTATTTTTGTATGTTGTATCATAAAAAAATAGAAATTAAAAATTTTGTCTAAAAAAAAAAAAAATTTAGGGGTGGACTACCCTTAACATTTAGGGGGATGAAAAATAGATGTTGGCCGATTCTCATAGATACCGGATAAGCACAAAAAATTTCATCGAAATCGGTCAAGCCGTTTCTGAGGAGTATGGCAACGAAAACTGTGACACGAGAATTTTATACATTAGAGATATCACCAAAATGCGTTTGTGCGTGCGTGTGTGTGCGTGTGTGTATGCAACCTATATTAATTGAACTCACTTAAGACCTTCAATACATGCTTTTTATAAGTTTCTTTGCCACAGTGAAAAATATCAATAGAATTAAACTTATTGTTAAAGGTACTTTGTAGCCGAATCGTTATCGAGTGCTGCGCATAGTTAGTAGATGAGCGAGGTACAGCGAATAGCTTTGTATGTCTGGTACGAATTTTGGGAGCCGAAAAACTTAAAAATTTTACACTCAAGTCCGAACAATCAATGTATCCATTACATACTCCATGTAGAAACATCATGTCCGTTAAAGTCCGTCGGTCTTTTGTCGTTTGTCAAATGATGGTGCCTGCATGAATCTTCATAATTTAGATCATTTTTCTGTATTTTGTAATTTAAGTATTTCACAAACTTTTGCTGAATTTCTTCTAATTTATTGATATATTTTATATAACCCGGGTTCCAAATAATGCTACAGTAATCAAGAATACTTCTTACGTATGAATAATAAAGAGTTTTCAAACATGCTATGTTAGTAAAAGGTCTACTTACGCGCATAATGAAACCAAGACTCTTGCAAGACTTATTTATAATAGATTCAATGTGTTCAGAGTATGTCATTTTCTCATCCAGCAATACACCTAAGTCCCGCACCAGTTCTTTTTTATTATAATATTGTTACTTATTTGATAATTATATTTAATAGGGTACCTTTTCCGCGTGAATGAAACATAATGATGCGATGCTGAACATATTCTTTTTCGGTTTAGTATAGGTACATAGTACATATTAGTAGCATAAATAATCGGTATTTTTGTACTTAAGTTGGTAGGGTACATCTTTTTCCTACAGACAATAAGTAATTGCAAGTGTGTAAATGGGCCTCGCAGCATATTTATATGAATTAAAAAATACGTACAAATATTATATTTGAAATACATGGAGCATCCCACACAGCTCCATCTAGTCCCAAAGCAAGCAAATATTATGCTTGTGTTTTGGGTTACTAAACAACTGATAAACATAAATTATTATTTTTTTTATAATATATACATATATAAATATTTTACACCCAGACTCGGGATGAAATGAACATGTTCATGCACACAAATATTTGTCGGGCGGGAATCGAACCCGCGACTCTTGGCTCCGCAGTTAAGGTTTAAACCACTCAGCCAATCATCGATTACTCGGCCTATCAGTTTATCGGAATGTGGGTGGAAATAAAAATTGAAATAGAATGAGACCAAGAAAGTGGTGGCGAAACTAACAGCTACTAAACTGTAGCGATTGGTAAGTGGCTGTACCCGGGGCCGTAAGTTATGCACACGAGTTCTAAAAAGCGGCTAAGTAAAAACAAGTTTAAAAATAAAATTATAAGTAATCTTGTGATTTTTTATTTAATTATTATAACGTCAAACAATGTAGTTTTGTAATTAAATAAAAAAACGATAAGAATACCTATAGCTTTATTTTTAAACTCCTTTTTTCTTAGCCGCTTTCTAGAACTCGTGTGCATAACTTACGGCCGGGTACTGTACCGACTGTACCTAATATTTTCAACACCTATTTAAGTTAAATCTACGAAGAAAGGCCGCCACACAGCAATTCGGAGAAATAGCTGTTGTTTTAAGTATAACGTGTTCCTTTAGGGAATAAATACTCTTTGGGAAACATTGATTTATGTTAGTGATAAAACGATAGTTTTCTATTTAGCTATGAGTTTTTTTAACCATAAATTACCTATACGGTATTGAATATGTGCCATGTATACAATATAAATAGTAAATACACAAAAAATACCATAAATGACATAAATTTCTTTTGTTTGAAACGCACAAGAAAATGAAGAAAAAAAATGTATCCATTCAATATTGCGTTGAATTAAACTATTAATTAAATATGTATTTCCATCATTTAGTTGATGGTTTTTATTGGTGGCTGGAGATTGGTACCATAGACATATATCACTCCATATCGCCATTCACCATACCCAGGTTGTCACCATAGCCAGGTATGGATTTTTCATTCAAACAAAAACATAGCAAGTCTATGAACGAGACTACTAAAGATACTAGAACTATGGAGATAAGTAACGATTGGTCATGTAACTCCAAAAATTAGTGGACCATGTGCAACTATGGTGATGCTGCATCTATGTAATAATATATCAATGGTTGAAAATTTCACTAAATAAAATTTTGATTGTATTTTGACGGCACGGCAACAGTATACAATAAACGGATAAAAAAAGATACTATTATTGATCTTACCTCGGGCAGTTCATCAGGCACTTTCCCCATCCAAGATAACGAAAGTATAGTGCAGTCGCATTTTGCGTTTACATTCCTTTCGAAATGAAGATGCATATTTATGGATTATATAACGATATTAGATAAGCCTAAAACGCGACATTTATTCTTAAATCTATCACAGACGAAACAAACGCAAGGTAACGTCGACACAGAAAACGTCTCACTGTCGCGGACAATTTAAAATTTTAATATTCTTTAATATTGGAATAAGATATCATCGCGTTATGTTATATGAATTAGATATTGTCACACTGATATTAGACGAGGTTTTCATGGCGATGATCGACGTGTGTCACATACGCGAATGTTAAATCGAAGTCGCATGTAGCGCGAAGGTTGCAGCGGAGGGTGCTAGGCCTCGGAGGGTTGTTACGTTCACGGCGGAAAGAAGAGGCGGGCCGGGGTGGTGAAAGAGGCGCGGAGGGGGACGCGTATTGATCCCACATGAAGGGTGGCGACTCTCGCTCCACCTGCTGGCGTGCTTTTACAATAGGAAAACTCGGAAAATTCTTAGCGATTGAACTTTGTCGACCTACCTTTAAAATTAGAAACGCGACTACTTCCTAACTTTCGTGACTAAAGGTATTTTTATTGGATTTTTGCCTACTAGACGAACTTACTGTCTATTGCAAAATACACCCTATTTAGTAATTTGGAAGTAAATCTTACTAGAGGACTTTTAATTTTGTTGACAATCATTTGACAATGTAGATTTTGACGGCTTCCTAGTTTTATTTTTGTTTCTTGATACGATGATAAGATGTTATAGAATATTACTTTAAGATTTATATGATAGATGAGCAAAAGTAATCAAATTCTAAATCTGACATGAATCATATCTAAAAAAAATGGCTATTTCTCAACTCGGCCCACTTATTAAACTCAATTTCTCTATTATCGTTTCTAGAATACTTACTCAAAGAGTCGCCACGAAAGTATAGAGTATCGTAATCGTAACTCATTACAAAATACCAATACTTTCTGCGAATGTATCCTTTGACGTCAAGCAAATATTTAGTTAAACGTGCACAGAGACTGTTTAAAATAATGCGATGAGTTCTTACCTACTGCATACGTAGTTAGGTGGGTACTGTAATTCTTATCTCAATGTTATTCTGTCTGCCAGAGCCCACTTGAACGAAGTGATGTAGATGTTAGTGTTTTCGATTACTAGGTATACAAGTTGCGGATATCGATTTTCTTGAAGTTAAACCCAAATATCGTACAATAATTTTGATAGGATGATTATTTTTTGTGCGTCACATATACGTTAAATAGAAGTTTGAAAATTCTTCGATATCGATATACCTACCTATCATAATATCGGAAAGGGCTCACTTGGTAGTAGGCACAGCGACAAAGTCGAGTGCTGGTATTGTGTTCGCATGAGCGCACACAAAGTGTAGAGTAGAAGATCAAACCGGCCTGAGCAGTCATCATCTTTTTTAGGGTTCCGTACACAAAATGTACCAAAAGGAACCTTATTACTAAGGCTCTCCTCTGTCCGTCCGTCCGTCCGTCACAGGGCAGATAAATATTTTTTTACGGAATGTGTATTACTTATACCGCTATAACAAATAATAAAATAAGGTTAAAAACTAAAGGGGTCCTCAATCCCCATAGAAGAAACGTGGCTTTTTTCGACGTTTTTTTAATTGGTGGTTTTCAGATCACTATTTACACTGGAAATTTTCATGGAGTATGTATGTACTACTGTGGCCGCTATATCAAAAAATAATAAATAATAAAGTTTAAAATCAAAAGGGGTCCCCATACAAGAAGCGTGTTTTTTATATTGTATGGTGTGTTGTAGAAACCCTTTGTGTGCGAGTCCGACTCGCATTTAGGTGGTTTTTTATTTCTATAATCAGCTTGAACCGCGGTGCTATCCCGTCACTTATTGTCTAACCGTACACTTACAGCGGCGCGGTACTTTTACCCACTTTCGGCGCCCACTCACACAAAAGAAAAGCTCAGTTCTAGCGTCTAGATTAATAAGGGGTCAGGAAGAAAGTGTTAATGTTTCAAACGTTTGTCTGGTAAAACCCTAACTAGGTAAGTACCGCGTCTTGTTATTATACTACTCACCCATGATTTTAAAATTATTTAATAGATTCTAGTCATTTTATTACTAAAAACACTACTAGATTCAATGAATTACGGTCTGAGTTTAATGAGTGTCAATTTTAAGGAAAAAATGTGTAAAAGGATAAAATGTACATGGTATTATAAAAAGCGCAGAAAAATATATTATCGTATACCTATACAATATTAATATTAACACAATTCATACAATAACCACTTTGATAAGAACCTCATAATATGATGAACGTAAACATATCACATTCGTTTCAGATAAAAATCCATAAAAACAAAGTATTAGGAACTTCAACTTGTAACACTTTTTCTAAACCAAACATTCCATTGATCCCCATGCATAGCCAAATTTTATTTTCACCGGCAAAGGTACATTTAGTACTATCGTATTTTCCATAGTCGTTTTCAAAATGTCTATAAAAATGTTCTGGCTAGCCTCTGTCACTTCGTATATTAATTCGTCATGCATTTGTAGCACTAAATGAGCTTTACAATGTCCATTTTCATCGACTTTTTTGGCGACAGCACACATGGCGCTTTTAACGATGTCCGCCGCTGAACCTTGGATGGTTGTGTTCACTGCTTGTCTCTCAGCAGCACCTGAGTTAAACAAATGCGTTTTTTAAGTTTTCTTTTTAACACAAACTACGAGGTAACCCTAACATATACATAAATGTATAGGTATTTATTTAAATCGTTGAATTAAATTCAACTTCACTATTTGAAATCTCTATTTAACAATTACACCCCTTAAAGCAAGCGATGTGGGCAGTGTTACTCTGCTTAGAAGCATCACAAGAAACTCAAAAATTCGTCTTCCTTCATATTAATGACACAATCGTGTCTTACAAAGCAAGTTGTAATTGTGCTTGACGGACAAATCTATCATAAATAAGCTTTATCGGATAAATAAAATGTAATAATTCTTCTTAACAAATATTTTTTATAGGTACATAATTTAAATTCACTTTTTGGTAAATTCAATATTTCGTCAGGAATATTATTTGAGCGCACATTGCGTTACTAATGAACCTTATACTTTAATATCGTAGACATATAGTTCGCCTCAAACTTTATGGCGGACCGGAATACAACGCTTTAAGCGTGCTTGCGCAGGTACAGTCATATACCCCTCGTTCCACTGCGTCCCGCTACACCTAAAACTGGTTACTACGACGCGACTTGTGTTTATGTTCACATCCGCCATAAAGTTTGATTGGAACTGTAATACAACTGAAAATTAAACCAATAGTTTCAGAAACTAATATCACTTTATTTTACTTGACTTATCCTGCATAGCTATGAAAAACTCGAAAAACTATACGAAACCTTACTGTGAAACAAGGTGATTTATAAGATAAATTAGAATGAAAAACCTTAAGCCATTTGTCGTCTAAGAGTTGCCAAACATAATTAAATAGAACGACAAGCTATCGAGTCTGTGGCAATGAAAAAGTTCTGAAAGTAGTAAAATATTCGTACTAACATCTTCTCGCAACTACTTTGCTATTGATTTCAGGTAAATATCTTCGCCGTTTCATCAGCGTCTCTATGTAGCCTTTCTTCTTGCATTCGTCTACCACTTTTTGCGTATATGTTTTGATAGCTGGGTAAGTTCTGTGGAAAGCGTCCATGAAAACTGCTGCTTCCATTTCCGACACGTCTATTTGTTGCCCGAGTGTCCTGTTTCCCATACCGTATATGATGCCGTAACACAACTGTTTCGCTCGTTGACGCAAGTTTTCATCCACCTAAAAATTTGGATCATAAAAGACAATAAATTAATTAAAAATCAATTTTGCTTGCAACCTTCATAGTTACGTAATGCAATGATACAAGGTTATTCTCTTGTATGTTCTAATTTGAAAATGTAAGTGTTGTCCCTAAATCTAAAATATGGTAAATAGATTATTACAAAGAAAATTACCAGTTTTTCAGGCACGCATCCCCATGATGCTGCAATGGATGTGAATACATCTACATCTGACCTCATAATTTTTGTCAATGTTTCATCTTCACAGTAATGAGTAAGAATCCTCATTTCTATCTGGCAATAATCAGCAGAAATTAGAATGTTTCCTGGGTCGGCTTTGAAAATATTGCGGCAGTTGAATTCAACAATGCCACTCGAGTCGGCCTCACAGCTATTGTTACATGAAAAGTATGAAGCTGGCACTGAGAATGTCCGTGGAACACTTTGCAAGTTAGGTTCATGCATACTTATCCTTCCAGTACTAGTTTGCATTATGTATGACGGGTATATTCTGCAATAAAAGTTACTTGCAATTTTATTAACGTAAGCACAGATGTTTTACATTGGTCCCGCATGAATCCTGTATCGTCCTAGACGAAGTTCATACTTCGTCTAGGACGATACAGGATACGATACAGGCCCTTCACCACCTCATGGTGGTGAAGGGCCTGTGCCTCATGGGCTAGACGTTATGGGTGGGAGACAGGAAGCAAAGGTGGTCATTGACTCATATGGTATGGCTATGAATTTGAGTGTTCCAATCTGTCAACTGCAAAATAATAGTAACGACTACATCACAACAACATCTTGGCCCCAAACTAAGCATTAGCTTGTTTTGGATACCAAGCGAAGACAACACATACATATAACAACCAAGACCCGGTACCAGTATCAATATTCACCATATAAATACTCACCCGACCTGAGATTTGAACACGGGACCTCTAGCTTCGTAGGCAGGGTCACTACCTACTAGGCTAAGTGGTCGTCACTGACCGGACCTGGGATTCGAACCCGTGTAGGGAAGGGGGAAGATTGGAAAATACATGAAACATTTTGAAATGTGTTTCTGATTCAAGAATATCATAAAGAAAATACCTATTATTTTGATTCTGCACGTTCACCTTGGCATTTAAGGGATAAAGGGTTTTAGTTAGTATTGCATTAAATTTTCGCCAGTAGATTATAATATTTGCCAATGGACTGTCATGGGTGATCAGGACACTTTTCTTTGTGTTTGTTTTTCGACCTTTAGAAATGCCTAAAACCTATGAATACAATTCATTATACTATATTGAAATTTAATTGAACAAAAACAATTTGACTGAAAATCAAAACGATATACTTACCTTAGCAACATCTTCAGGAGAATTCAAATTAAACTTATACCCACATAGTCTGTAAGCTTTGGCTTGTAAACTATTTTGGGAATCTCTCACATCAATTAACATTTGTGCAGAAAGGATTCTATCAATGCACACTCCGTAATTTTGAGATTCTCCAAGTATTTTACCAATATGAGTTTCTATACCTATAAGATTTAAAGTACTTTTTAGTACAATGTCTGCTTTACTAAGCAGATATTTAGATATTTAAATTTGACTCTACTAGAGCATGGAAGACAATCTAAATTTTATGCTTTAGTGAAATAATCCAAATCATATATAATGTATAACTGCATCCATTACCAAGAACTCTTTCTATATTCTTATACTCGTCCCCAAAATAATTCTTTTGTCTTTCATTTATCAACCAAATGGCCCATGCTTTAACACAAGAGGCCTCTATTGAATTAAAGTTTGCAAATTTACATTCATTTTCCTTATTCAAAACTTCGTTTAAGTCAAAGCTACAATATTTCTTAATCTGTGGAATAAAAACAACATAAAACTTTTAATGCAATATGAATTATGTACAGAATATAATATTAGATCTTAAAGTATTTTTTTTTCAAACATCTTTATTTCTGTTATTCAAAGTAATCACCCATGCAATCGATGCATCTTTGCCAACGCAGTGGCAGTTTATTGATGCCCTTTTTATAAAAATCAACTGGAAGGAGGCAACAAACTCTTCAAAGGCATTTTGTTAAAAAGTTGTCCAAATTTTGATAAAAGTAATAGTCGGTAGGTGCAAGGTCTGGTGCTGTGGTCTAGTGAGTATGGCTGATGAGGGAGAACTTCCAAACCCAACTCTAGCAGCTTAGAGACTGTTTGTTGTGCAGTATGGAGTCGCGCGTCGTCGTGAAGCAGCAGCGGGGACGACCGATTGACCAAAGCTGGTCGCAGACGTGCGAGCTTCTCCATCATTGTCTTCAGTTCTTCACAGTACACATCTGCAGTAATACTCATGCCATTTCGTAAAAAACTGTGATGAATCACACCGGTACTGAACCACCAAACAGTGACGATCACCTTTTTAGGGGTTATTTTTAGGGTTTTCGTTTGACACATTGCTTTGGTGCTGTACCAAAATCTAACCAACTTGCTGAGCGCTTTCGATTGTCAAACAGAATACATTTTTCATCACAGGTAACAATCCGGTTCAAAATTCTTTCATTTCTGTGCCTGTTAAGCAACGCGAGGCAGTTCTAGACGCGTACGTTGCGCTGGCGATCGTTAAGTTCGTGGGGTACCCATCTATCAAGCTTTTTTACTTTGCCAATTTGTCGCAAATGGTCCAATATTGTTTTGATGCTAACATCAAAAGCTGCTGCTAGTTCAGCTGTAATTTGAGTATCATCAGCTTCCCCAGTCGCCTTCGATTCATCATAGTTGACCTAAGTGTCCAGATGACCACGAGGTTCATTATTAAAGTCATAATTTCCAGAATGGAAGCAGGCAAACCAATACCGGGTTATGCGTTCGTTTGTTAAGTTCTCTCCGTAAACGTTGTTGTTGTTACGTGCCGTTTGTGTAAGGCTGCCAACCATCCCCCATTTGGAGGGACAGTCCTGCATTTGTCTTTATTGTTCCCCTTTATCAAAAGAGTCCCACGTTGTCCCACATGTCCCCCATTTCATGTGTTTGACATGCTACATGCCATGGTACAGATCTAATTCAACATGGGTAAATGCGAGAGATTTTAGACATCGATTCGGAACTAGTTAAGAAGTTTCATACAACCAAGAAATATGACTTTAAAAAAAAGTTACCTATTATTTAATTGATCATCAAAAGTAGGTAGGTACCTACTCTTACAAACAGTACTAAAATTTATATTAACATAGGCATATTTTTGCCTCATTTTATTAATTTGTGATTTCTTCTAAAAACCTCGCCGTCCCCCATTTCGATTTTGGAAAGTTGGCAGCGTCACGTTTGTGCCGCATTAGTGTCACGACGGAACTCATATTCCATAATTACACGAATTTTTAAAGTGTCCATTATGACGAAAAATGTTCAAATGTTATGAAAACACAAAGCTAATCAATGAACAAAAGACTGTTTTTGTAAAAAAAATATCATGTTTTTAAAACAAAATTATTTTCAATTTAGAATTCACAGCCAATTAAAAAAATTTTTTTTGTATGAAATGGGCAGTACTGAAGAACGGCAACTTCATAGATTAAAACCTAATACTCGCATTTAATAGGGTATAAATAAACCTAAGCACTTACCAAGTAAGACAATGAAATTTCTTTTTCTTCACTGTCAATTAACCACTCACATAAGGAAATGTCACTGCAATATGTTGGTAGATTTATCCCGAGATATTTCTTGAAATATGTATAATTTATCTTCACAGAGAATAATTTTAAACTATTATTTTCTATCCAGTTTATAAATTCACTGTGTAGTGAAGTATATGGTATTGACAAGTCATAAAAAAAACAGTAATCTTGACCAAAATACAAAGCCATACCAATAAATTTGTTATTAAATATGGCACTTACTTTACTATTAATGTTACCTTCAATTGTATTCTTGGCAAAATATTTATATCCAATAACATTTTGTGGCCTTTCAGATGCTTCTTCAACGATAAAATACATAGAAGCCGTTTTAAATTCTTTTAAGAATAATAATGATTCTAATGTATTATTTTCATTTACAATTATACATTTAATTTCTTTCTTGTTTATACAAAAGGAGAATGATTTAAGGCTTGTTAATGATACTTTAGAAAGAGGTGCAGATGTTTGAACTCTTTTGTCTATTTTGACTTTTTTTATTTTCCCATCATCAAACGAATTCTTATGCAAAGAAGTATTAATACTCCTAAGTGATGTATCATTTCTTTCAGAGATTGAAGAATCGTCTTGGAACAGAGAAGAACAATCCTCTGATTTCGATTTTATATCGTCATCATAAACTAATTTCAAATTGTTCCCGCCGTCATCAATGTTTTCAAAAGATACATTAAATGCGTTTGCAAACGATGGAGTACCTATTGTATTAAGTTTTATATCAACTGTCTCATTTTTATTAGCTGTCGCGAAGGAATCATTGGGAGTGCTATTCTTAATATCAGTATTATCAAATAATTTACTAGGTAATAAATCAAGAGGAAAACTTTCCTCAAACAAGCTCGAATCGTCTTTTCTTGCAGAATACAAGCTCACATTTTCATGCTTTTCTACAGCATTATTAATATTAGGGCTATGCACTTCAGATTCAAACACTTGTTTATCTAATGACAATTCCACATGTTCTTTTTTACTTGTGTTGTTAATTGCAGGCTTTATTTGAGAATCACGGTCAGAAAATTCCACTGAATCCCAAAGAGTTTCTTTTAAAAAGGAATCAACATTGTTCGGTAAAATTATACTATCACTTTTGCAATTTAGGTCATTTGGTGTATTATTTATGTTGACATTACAAAATATTTGATTCTCTACATGTCCTTCCTCAGTTTTATGTGGAATCAGCGAAACATGATCTTTCATTTTTGTGTTATTGCTGTTCTCCAAGTACTTCATAGTTTTAACTCTATACTCGTGTTCAACATCTACAAGATCATCTTCTTCCACACTTTCTGTTTTATTATCAATCTTACTGTGGTTCTCACTATAATTTACATTGGCATTTAGAGGTTCTCTGTTTGTTTCAAAATGAATATTCTTTAAATTTATATCACTGGACCATTTTATTTCAATGACCCCTATTTGTCTTTCTAAATATTTTCTGGCCTCTAAAATTAAATTTTCCGCCGCTTGTCTAACAGTGATGCCACAGAAACCTGTTATCCAAATATTTTTAATTTTATTGTTCTTTCTTATATCATCATCATCACTGTCTTGCATTTGTTTATCACTTTGAAAAGGTACTGCTTTATATAATGCATTTTCAATAGAATTGATTTCAGCTGCAGCTATGGCAGATATAGTTTCATATCCAGCATTAAACAAAGATCTCGCTCTTAAACCATTTAAAGAAGACAATTTCATTAAGTCTAGGAGATCTGAATGTATACCAAAATGTAAACGATCTTGAAATTGAGACATAAGCATTTCCATGTTTGTCCACCTTAACTGATGGCAGAATGCCGTTACCATCCCTGAACATTTGATAATAATTTTAATAGCTATACTATTAATATATAAAAATCCAAATTTGCACAACATAATTTTTAAAATTTTTGTATTACCTGCAAAAGTTGCTGCTGACTGTTGTAAACTTTGTAGAAAACCTCGTGGGCATCTAAATTTATTTGCCACTTGAGATAAAGGTATTTCATTAATTAAATCTTGTAAAGCCAATGCAGTATAAAATCTGAAATAATAATGAAATCTAGGAATTATTATTCAACATTTGCACATATACAGTACCTATTTGCTATACATATGTGCGCCTCTGAAGTATGATGCGCATGCCCTATTGCGCAAGTCCAGCATACTTTCTGCTGCAACGCTTTTATGAAATTATGTCTCTGGGACGTTTTTATGGCTAATTTCAGAGCCACACATACACACACATCAAAACTAACTAAGGGTCAAGCACGTTTTTGCTAGTTATTTTTAATTTTATTTTTTGTAATTCCTATAGATACTTTTTAGTAAATTTCGTCATTTCAAAAGGAAATAGTTTTTGAAATTCACTTAAAAGATGAAAATCTTTTGTCAACTCGTATTCCTATATAATCCCGCAACGGCTTGGAAGCCAAATTGGTGTAATTTCTACCATACTTCTAAGTAGAATCAACCCAAATATAGAGAGAAGACGTCAGTTGAACCGAGAAGAAATGACCAGAGCTGTGGGAATGTTGGAAGTTGGTTCTCGGCAACGTGCTCGCTTTGGGCAGTACGCAGTGATATAAGTCAACTTTGTACAAATTATCGCATCACAGGCAGCGTGGCAGAGCGACACAAAGGACGAGCTCGCATTAACATACGCAGACAATATCGTTACACACAAATAACTGCTCAATGAAATCCTACAATGACCGCGATGACGTTAGATGCAAGGCTTCATAGCTTTTCAGAGATGTTAATAAGCAACCGAACCCATGAGAAATTGCTTGCATGAAGTCAATCTCTGTTCTCGAAGGCCACTATGTGTACCACATATTGAGCCCCGCAATCACAGAGGCTGTTTAGAATGGGCTCATGAATACAAAAATTGGGCAGAAAAAGAGTGGTGTTTTGTGTGTTTTTGTGACAAATCTCACTTTGGTATGAGGCCAGATACTACAAGTACATGGTACTGAAAAAACCGTAATCAAAAAACATTTTGAAAAAACTTGTTCGACTGTCCTCCACACATTTTTTAAATAAAACTATCAATTTTACCGAATAATTGAATATTAGGAATTTGAAAATAAACATCTAACATGCATTTAATAATAATCTTTTTGTTATTAGGTAGCACAAGTCTTGCAGAACAAACTGTGACTTACATTCCAACACTAGTTAATCACATACTTAATTACAATATTGAACGGGTACTGAACTTTATTTTGCATGTTTTTCAGTATACCTACTACTTTTTAAGTATTTAGAATACTAGTTACCCATGGTTTTTTTTTTAAGATTTTTATACAACACAAAGTATGTAATTGCTCACCTTTTATGTACTAATTCTTTATTTTGATTTTGACGTACTACTGAATTAATACTTCTCACACATCGAATAATGTAGCTTTCTTGTACACCCACAAGTTGGCCTACTCTTTTCATAGCATTTGTCAAACCTTCCCACAAATTCAAAAAATGCAGCCAATCAATATTTCCCCATTGGTTGCTCACACTGTATGGAGTGACCAAGTATATTAAATGAAGATCTGTTTCTAATACTAAACATTGTCTAGCTTTTTGAAGCTCACAAAATAAAGAAAGACCATCATATGGTGCCATGGATGAAGAAAGACATGCTTTCCCAAGAGGTGTAGCAGTAAATCTTTCCTCAGAATCATTTTGAACCCTAACTAATTCCAACTTTTTTAACTGATCTAAAGTATTATCTAAAAGTGAATCTTGTGTATAATTAGAATCACGCTCATAAAAATTTAATGTGCATTTTTCATATAGATTAAGTTCTAATTTTGTGACAGCAACTTGACTGGCTATGACTTCTAATACAGCCCTCATATATTTATCATCACCATCAAGACAACTTTGAACAGGGTCTAATACTCCTCTCATTAAATCAAAACCTATTTTCTTCTCATTTTCAGAACAAAATAAAATGCTTTCACCTTTTTTGTCTTGTCCCATTCGACCTGCTCTGCCGACCATTTGTTTATATGTTAAAATATTAATAACTTGTTTCTGAAAGATAGGAGTTCTAACAATAACTTTTCTTGCAGGTAAATTAACACCGGAGCTTAATGTGGAAGTAGCGACTAATATTCTAATTGCACCTGTTTTAAAACCATCTTCTAAAATGTCTCGTTCATCATAAGTAAGACCAGCATGATGATAAGCGACCCCAAAAGAAACTGTATTTTTCAAAACATCATCTAAACCAACTGGACAATTTTTTAAATGTTCCAACACTTCTAATATTTTTTCTGATTTCAACTGACCTCTTAATATAGCACCAAATTCATTTCCGATGCAACCTAATCTATAAAATGATGAAGCTATTAACTGTGCCAAACTTTCACACCAGTTTTTAGTCATGCAGAAAATCAATACTGAACAACCGTCTTTAATTGTATCCAAACAAATTTGTAATAATGTATCATTTTCAGTTGTTAAACCAATAGAACTCTTAATTGCAGTTACATATTCACCTTTCTTGTTATATAAACTGTTAGCAACTAAACAATATTCTTCTAGAGGTATAGGCCTGAACTGTGTGACATATAACTCTGCATCAAGCCACTTAGATAATATTTCAATATTTGGAAATGTTGCTGACATGGCCACAATTTGTATTTGTATATGTTTAACTGATGATACATACTTTATTTTTGTAAGTAACAACTCTAATATATATCCTCGGTTAGGGTCTCCTAAAAGATGCATTTCATCAACAATAATTGCACCTAAATCTGATATGTTGTCTTCATCCATCAGGCGATTGATCAAGGTATTTGCTTTTTCTATAGTGCAGATGGCTATATGTACTGACTGAAAACCTCCAGAAGGTGCATGTGAACCCATAAATCCTTCAACTCTAATTCCACTTAAAGATAATATATCTTGTAAGTACAAGGTTTTTTCCCTCACAACGGATACAAAGGGTAAAATGATAATAACTTTCTTTTGTCGTTCCAGCACTGTCTTAATAGTCAGTATTTCAGCTACTAAAGTCTTTCCTGCAGATGTCGGAGCAGAATAAACCAAATTGCCATAATCTAGTAATACTTTTGAGTTTCCCAAGCATTCGACTTGCCAATCAAACATTTCTTTAATACCTTTCTTTTCATATTGATCAACAATTTCTATGGGTAAACCCCAAAACTTTAGACTCTTTGATTTACTAGATACTTGAAGTTTATCTTCAAATTTCAAAGAACACTTTATTTGAAATGTATTCGTAAGTGCTTTATTTATTACCCTCTGGGACGAATGTGAATCTGGTTCGAAGTAATGTGCCTGGTTTTCTAGCTCAACAATGAAATTTTTTGCAGCTACTATAGAGCCTTGTAAAATGAAAGAATTATCGAAACAACTATCTAAAAAAGTCGGATTATTCGGTTCCATTTGAGTATCTATTTTATCATGAGCCATTGCTTGCAATTACAGTAAATGACTGTAAATAAGTACCCACCTAATATGACATATAATAACTATTCATACGGCTCAATGTAACTATCATTATCATACATAATCTCAATAATATTATTTCCACAAAATATTTAAACGTGTCAACAAAACTAAACAACACCACAAACTATTTTCTGCGAGGAACTAACCATGAACTAACGAACATAATCTGCACAAACTAAACTATTTATTCTGTGCTAACGAACTAACCTAGACCCTAGACCATCCTAGACCAACCTAAACCACAGACCTAAACTGCCAACTAACCTAAACTGCTAAACTATTAAAAGGACGAGTTATCATGACACCTCGCTCAGATGACGTTTGGGCAATGTAAATTAGTGTACAAAAAAAAATTAGATTTTTTTAGAAATTTATAGATTTAATTTTGGTATCATATGTTAAATAAATTGAACGATACTGAACAATTAATTTCTGATGAAAATAAAACAAAAAGAAATAATTTGTTAAGAAAAACTCAACAGTTTCAACAAAAATGTTCAAACGTGGTCATTAAAATTAAAAGGAACAAGGTTTTAGAATAACCTCTCAAAAAAAAAAATTGTTTTTGATGAATTTCCCAGATGTTTTTGAAAATACGTCTGACGATAAAATTGTCCCTGTGAAGGCGGTTTATCTTATTGCGCTGCTTAGCACAGTAAAAAATCGAAGTTACAACTAAACAAAAAGTATGGATGTAAGGTAAAATCCTCACGAACCAATGAAAATATTATGAATTTACTCTAAAATAATGCTATTGTAGTCATAAATAATTTGTGTAAACTATTTTCTGTATGTTCTATATGTACGTTTTATTTCATGCTCTATTTATGACTGTTTGTTTCCTTAATAAATAAATAAATTAGTAATCATCTGACCAGTTGACGTCACAATTAAGACATTTTATTAATTTTTTTTTTTTACATAAGACTTTATTTTTTTTTAATTTTGAGGAGAAGGTGTAAATTGGGCTATATTTTCGGGAAAAATATTAAAAGTATGAGTAAAATTTTTTTATGAAAAGTAGGTAAGTATATATTTTTTAAGAAAGTTGACACCTGTCTAAGCAGGTTACAGCAACCATTCAATTGAAATGAAATGAAATTGAAATAAAATTTATTTAACAATTGTAGTTAAGCATGTTGCACAAAGTAAATACTTAAACTAACACCAACACTATAAAGTTATACTGTGTTATTTACAGTGCTTATAAATACATAAACACACTACGGCTTATATGCTCTGCTACCCGTGCGAAGCCGGGGCAGGTCGCTAGAGTAAGCTAAGTAAAATATTGTCTGTCTCTAATAAATAAAATAAATAAATAAACAGTTGTTATGCTATCGCTACTCGGAAGACGACAGCGGGGCTCAGCGCGAAGAAGCGGGAGGAACATCGAGTTTCGAGCGAGGTGTCATGTAAATGCGTCCGTATTGTACAGACAATTCTTCCCACATTCTTCCTGTTCTTCCGTCTGACACTGGTCTGTGACAATCTGTGATAGCTTTGTGGTGACAGCATGTGACAGTCTGTTATTACCATAGAGATGATTACGTCTACACCTCTATTGTCTATCTCTGGTCTATGCTCATGTCTGCCTCTTCTGCTCATAGAGCTTCTGCCTGCAGCTCCACAGCCACAGAATAGATCACGAATAGATAGCTCAGAGCGCTCAAATGCGCTTAGATGGCTCGGAGATAAAAATTAGATAAATGCATGGATAAATTAGATATATACTTATGCATGGTCATTGACATAATGCTATAGGTTCAAGACAAAGCGCTCGGTTTTGCGAAACGAGGAGATGGAATAGGTAGCGAGTCCAAGCCATGTCCAAGCCAAGTCCCTTTATCTCTTTTTTTTAGGGTGACAATAATTTACTTTCATTCTTATTTTTTTCATCACTCATCTTGACTTCAGTTGCTACTGCTCTATAATAACAAGTTTACTTATCAAAAGAACGAAAAAACGAGAAAATATGACTAAATTCTAAATAGTGGATGTATGTGATGTAAAAGTTGGTAAGTAAGGGGCGTCTGAGAAAAATCAAATTGGCGACATCTTAAAAAACAGCCAAAGAACAACAATTGCATATCGAATCACGTGGTGTCGTAGTCATACCAATAAAAAAACTAATCACAATTCACAAAGTCATCAAAAAGTGTATCAAGTCAAGTGCGTAATCCTAAAAATAATCAGAAATCAATAACTATGATGAAACTCATGTATTTGGTTCGTCATAAGTTTTTGTACATAGTATCTATGCTATCTTCTATTATTATTACCATTTTAAAAATCTTTCTTTTGATTGGCACCAGAAAATCCCAAAAATATGGTAGGAGGGTGGAGATTAAGATGGATTCGAAATCCTGAGTCCCGTCTCCATGATCCCCAAATTACACACCGAAGTGTTTCAAATTCATGTATGATGTCAAATTCGTAACCAATATGGTGTCACATCTGTAACTGGAATCATGTCAGATCTGTAACTAAATTATTTTTCTACTTGGACAAAAAAAGTTCATAAGTTTCCGTATTTCATATTCATTGAAATATTTGGCAATTTATTCTTGCGGTCACATCATATGCAACTAGCAAAGAATTCATATCAACATCGGAATATTATGGACATCTTAGTAATATGACGTCAAAAATTTCAACTTTGACAATACACACGACAAAATTGCCCAAATTCTCGTTTTAGTTGCCAGTATGTAACCATAAATGAAAGCATCGTTTTTTAATAATACTAAAAATTTTAATAAATTTATAAAATTTAACGTAATAAGTTTCAAAAATATTATTATCACCTGAATACCAAGACACCAAGACGCAAGAAAAACCAGAAGTCACAGAAAATAAATATTAGACGAGTATTCTTATTCAAAAAAATCGATAATGAACCTGTTAAATAAAATGTTTTTTTCTAATAGCAAGTGTTAGAAAGGGACAAAGCGATTCAAACTCCAAAATTTTTTATTCATTATAAGATGTTTACACTATTATTGAAAGTCAAAATGAATTGATTAAGTACTCTCCGGTAGCTGTCTCCCACACTTCATTTTGCCTTCTTACGGCATACGATCTAAAGCAAACTGTATGCATAACATAAAGGTTTCATTTTTGTATTGTACTTCGGAAGTGCACAGTCCTGAACTTAGTATTACGTCCATATGCATGGTACAGGTACAGTACAGCTGTTATTTTCAATCTTTTTTTTCCCATGCCGAACCGTTACATACATACAGGCCTACTTCAGGTATATTTAATGATATTTAGTCATATTCATAGTCATATTCGTCCACGGACGTAATAGTATCCACTACTTAGGTTCAGGAATGTGCACTCCCCAAACTGTATAATACAAAAATGAAACCGTTGCCTTATGCGTAAGGTTCATTTTAAATTGTAAGCCGTAAAGAAGCCAAATGAGTTTGTAGGATTTAGCTACTGGAGAGTATCTTTGTCCCTTTCTAACACTTGCCATTAGAAAAAAATATTTCATTCAGTAGGTTAATTATCAATTATTATTTAAACGAATACTAGTTTTTATTCTAATTATTTTTTGTGTAATATTTGGGCTGATGGAGCTTCCAATGCCCTTACAATAAATTTAAAAAAAAGAAAAAATTATTATCTAATTTCTGTGACTTCTGGTTTTTTTATATATCTCTTGGTATTTCGTTGATAATAGTATTTTAGAAAGTTAATGTCTAAGAATGGTGATTAATCTGTGTTGGTGACTTGTGATCCTGAACAATCCTGAAAGAGTAAAGCATTGCATTGGTAGTATGCATATATAAAGTAAACCACAGAAGTAAACTAATTTGAACAAAATGGGTGATGGTGATAGTTTATTTTTACAATTACTCGACAAAATTAATTTCGGACATAGCCTCATAAAGAAACTGGAAATGATTCAAGATATTGATGGTGTTGCTAAATTAAAAAGAAAAATTCGCCATGAAATTGAATTTCTTAATAAGGTTATATATTTTAAATTTATTATTGCTACTTTTAGTGTATTTTTCATATGTACACTTTGCAAATTCTGTTGATTCTATAATTATTTATTTTTTTACACATTTCGAAATAAGTGGAAAATAAACTTACGTACAGACCTATTGTAAGATGGAGCAAAAAGATAGGTCGTTTAAATTAAGTATATTATGCTAACTAATTTAAAACCTATTTTACAGCTACATGTATCAGGAAACGTGAAAACTGAACAGTTATGTTGTTCTAACCTTACACACTTGGGTGCCTTAGTTGATTGTGCCTTAAGACCTAATGTTACAACAATTATTAAAAATTTTCATTTGAATGAGAGTAGTAAATTGGTAGTTGATCTTATTAGCGATGAAGGGCGAACATGGACCAAAGGTCTGTATGTTAAATGCAACAATTGTGCTTTTGTCAACTTTTTGAATACTATGATTATTGCTTTTTACAGTGATTGCTAGAAACCCAAAATCTTTATCAGCGTTAAGTCATGGAAACTCTTCATTTGGAACACGTTCTATCCTGGACCAAGCCAAAGATTACTTAAAGTGTGCCACTTTGTACCAGTGCATGTATAAACCACCACAAGTTTGTTCCTTGTATCTTATTCTTTTAGAATTAGTGCTTAATTTTGAAATTCATATAATAAAAATGTTACATAGGTTGTATTTGAATTTGTCAATGGAATAGAAGAAACATTAGCCACTAAACTCAGTGACATAGGAGTAATTATCAAAGGACATGTATTACCAAATTCCTTCAAATCTGAGTTTTCTGATGAATCAAGTGAATCAGACACAGCTGATGAAACTCCAAACATGGGTAAAAAGTAATAAGTTCTTCTTAATATAATGTTTGTGTAGAAATATATATGAATGTTTTATAAAGAAATATAATGGACGCTAGGAATAATTATCAATATTTCCTTTTTGTTAGTTTTAGGTATAATTCAACAAACTGTCATAATGAAAAACAAGACATGGAAATTGATACATTGAATTTAGATGTCACAGCTATGATGGCATATGTGAGTAACATGACAAATGGACATTGTAAATATATCTTTGTGCAAAAAGTATTGACACAACAATCAGCTTGGGAAGCAATGAGGCCTGTGAAACCTATCCTAGAAGAATTATTTAATGGTAAATCCTTTAACGCCCATTCAGGCGGCATGGGAATGGGAGAAAAACATGAAAATTACTGAGACAACACATTTGGAACCATTGTTTTAATATGTTTTTCCCCCTACTCCCATGTTGTGTGAATACCCCGTCACGTAATAATATTCTTATTCTGATTTATAAAGGATGTTGAAAACTTTGTATGAAGAAAATATCTGGAATAATAAATATATGGAAACTTGAACGCATCATGTGTTAAATAGTTATGACCATTTTGATGCTTCATATTAATTTCCTCTATTCATTGTGAACACTAAGAATGTTCTTTTTTTAATTTTAATGTTTTATTTAGAAGGAATGCTCGCGATTTTGTTTTCTAAAGATTTTTAAGTCTAGGCCGGAACCCTAAATATTTCCAGAATGAAAGGAACCCTATAATAAGTCTCTAAAAAGATCTACCTACCTACTCTACCTGCAAGCAAAAGTCCCATCAAAATTAGTTCAAACATTTTTGTTAAATGTATATGCTTTTTAATTTAAAAAAATACCTATTATTATTTTATACTTGATAGTTTAATTAACAATTAGTAAATACTTATATAAAGTTTATTTTTTTGTGAAATAGTTCTTGATCTCTTCCTGTTGTGGCTATGGGAGGTAGGTACTTTGTATGAGGCTGAATTTACAGTTGACTAAAAATAACATAATATACGTAATAATAATGATACATGGGACATCGCACACAGCACCATCTAGTCCCAAAGTAAGCAAGTATTATGCTTGAATTATGGTTTACTAGACAACTGATATACATAAAATATCCTTTATAATATATGTATATATATATAGATACTTTTACTCCTATGCACGGAACAAATAGACATGTTCATCACTAGGTACATATAAAACAAAGTTCTCCTGTCGCATCTGTCTGTCTGTCTGAACGCGACAAATTCAAAAACTTCTAAACGGATTTTCATATGGTTGTTCCCAATGAACGGAGTGATTCAAGAGGATGGTTTACGTGTATAAAATACTAATGTTTTGGGTAAATTAATTGAAATATGATAATATGTTCAAGATAACAGAAATAATCAGACCGTCTGGAAGCTTTCATCAAAAATGCTTTCTAATCCCATTGAGACATAACAAAACAATGTAAGTAGGAATTTTTCCTTTTTTATAGGTCTAAAGAAAAGCCTTCAATGGCATACGTCTATCTTTTAAGGATAGCTTACTATTACCTATATTAACAATTAAAACTATGGTAACTTAATATACAGTAGTAATTGGAAAGCTATTTACACAGATACAATATTAATCCTTATCGTTTTTATACATATATTTTTTATTTTTAGGTAGATGTTCACGAGGGACGGAAAGTGTGACAATGATATTAAAAGGAGAGTGAAAGCAGGAAATCAAGTACAGATGTATCAGAAAAGTAATAGGAATTGGTTAACATCGGACGAGCAGGTTTGCCTGAAGTTATCCAATGAAATAATTTTAATAAGAAAAAGTCATAAATTATAACGAAAATACTGTAAAAAAACTTTATTACTAAATACATTTGGTTCAAATTGTCTTGCAAATTGCAGGTAGGTACGTCCAGTCACATTACTTTTCTGATAGAGATCTGTAAATGGAGTTTTGCACTCTTTTGTGAGTAGCCAAAGTATTTCTTGAAAAACTAGATTGGCTGTTCTTAGGGGAGTTCTTGCTCCTACCTTGGTGTATAGAAGTGCGACTGTGGGTATGGCAGAAGAAGCATAAAAGTAAAATTATTGCAGTAAATATGAGATCATTATGCGGTATATGCGGTGTTAGTTTGAAAGACAATAAGAAATAGTGTGATAAGAGAATGGTGTGATATGGAAGATGTAGTGACAAAAATTTAAAAAGGAATGCTGCAGTGGTTTGATCATTTGGAGAGATGGATGAAAGAAGACTGACAAAAGAAATTTACTTTGCGGAGGTGAATGGTGGTAGGGTCGGAAAGGGTCGCCCTAGATGTATGTACAGGAACCAAATTGGGTATACACTGGAAAAGGGTCAAGTCTAGAGTACCCGGAACAGCCGGAGAGCATGTATGAGAAGAGTAATGTCAAAGAGGCGAAAGAGGTATGCCAGGATCGCACTAAATGGCAATCTGTAGTCTCTGCCTGCCCCGATGGCAAGCAGGCGTGAGGTTATGTATGTATTCTTTATTTTTTCAAATATTTGCAGTGTTGAAAATAAAATATATTAAAAATATTATATATGCTCTACATATATAATAATATATATACATGCCCTACTACCCGTGCGAAGCCGGGTCGGGTCGCTAGTACACACAAATATTTGTCCCGGGCGGGAATCGAACCCGCGACCGTTGGTTCCGCAGTTAGGGTCTTCAACCACTTGACCAATTTTTAAAGTATGAAACCGTAACAATAATGACTAGTTAAGTCAGGCTCAGCTTCACTTGCTTCCCCTGCAAAGCCGCCGCTTATCTATTTTCTATAGGCTCCTTGTGTGAACCGTATATCGACTCAACCAGCTAATTTATTCTCATTTGCTTTTTTTGGAGCATTTATTTGACTATCATTAGTTCACATTGTCTACCTTTTGGTTACCCACTAATATTTGAACATTGGGGCCATTGGATTTTGAGAATTGCAATATTATTTAGGTTGGGCCAGATCACTATCTTCTTTGTGATAATTGATACATTTAAAATAAATGAAACTATGTCATTCTGTTTTATTTAACTGACTTAACTTCAGAGTGAATTGCAGAACAAAACTTGTATATGAGGTACTCTGGTCTGTGCCTTAGGACTAATAGTTTAATATAGTTTATAGGGATTATAAAAGGATACATTTTTATACAGTATATATAAGAAGTCAAAGTGAAACAAAAAAATATTTTCTATTCCTTCTTCTTCTTCTTAGATATTGGCGTTCTCTGCATATAAAGCAATTTCGCTAGAGTCGAGTATTCTGTTCGTATTTTTAATAAAAAATAACAAGAAAAGGCAGTGTAGTACGGTTATTGTGGAGCTTTTTCAAAATATCGCCAGAAACCACGACATTCCACGTGCACCATTTTGAAAAAACTCATTTTATATTTTACATGAAGTATACATACATGCCATGTGTATATGTATATGATGATTCATTCAAATTTGCAATAAATTGTGTGTGGGATTAGAAGCTATTTAACTTAAAATTTTATAATGAGCAAAATGCGCCTTGTGTTTTGCAGATTCAAAGACAGGTTTGGCTCGTGGGTGAGGAGGGGGGCATCACGTGGTTAATGCATGTCCCCAAAGTTAACAGACTTTAATATTACAGGGAAAAAGTTGGTTTGTTGTAAAACAGCATGGGATGACTTTGAAAAGATAATCAATATACTAGGAGGTCCGATGGAAAAAAAAAGAACAGCTACTTTAAAACAAATGATAACTGTTTTACCTGATAATTTTGGAGGTAGTACTAGTTTATTCAAAATAATTTTATTTACTTGCAATAGTCTACAAAAAGCAAATTTTTGAGTCATTAATATGTTCTAATTTCTTTTAGGAGAAGATGATGAACTAAGAAAGAATCTAAAAGTACGTGGGCATATAAGAACTCGATCAAAAATAATATTCAATTTCGGTCATAGAATAAAAGCCCTTACAGTATCAGCCAATGATGGCTTTGTTCGAGCAGCAAACCAACAAGTGAGATGTTCTTTCTGCCTTATTAGTAACTTTGAATTACATTTTCAAAGTAATTAGTAATTTAGTTATGTAAAGCTTTTATTTATTGTTTAGTTTTAAAAATACTAATAATTTGAGATGATCTTGATTTTAATAACGCTAACTGCCGCACTTAAAAAACTGACTTTAATTTTAATGCTCTGTTAATTATTACTTAGTAAACATTTAACAAAGTGTCACTCCTGTTTCCTTAATTCTCCGTTTGCGTTTTAATTACAATTAACTTTAATGGCTGATATTCTTCACTTAAGTTTGCTAAAGATCCTTTAACAAAACAGATGTAAGATTTTTGGGGTGTTGACTAGTGATTGCTTTGCGATTAACGCTTCTCGTTTTAATTATGTAATAACGACCAAACCTATAGACCTATCTTCATAATCACTGGCCACCCATCAAATAGTTATTGGAAAACTATCTTAGATTATTGATAGAGAGAAATAACAACCCGAGAAATGAATGTAATATTTTTCGTCCAGGATGTCTCTTGCTGGTAGGGGTTTTCGCGATTATATTAATTTGGCGATCAAACCCTAGATTGTATTTTACATGATTTTTCTGAGACTTTCACAAAGTACAGTTCGGAAGATTTTTTTTTAAGTGTAATATTTCCCCAGCTATTGTATAATAAACATCTGAGGTCTCCCTTTTGCCCCACGGAAATAATGTCATTAGCTACATTACAATATTATGCAACAGGTAGCTTTGAAGTGAGTATTATCATAATATTAATGTATCTATTCTTGACAACACGTTTTTAATATATAAAATAAATAAATTATAGTGTTAAGAATTTTTTATTTATCACCTTTTAATGTTTCAGTTACGAAGACTTATGATTACTCACCAACCATTTTTTACATAAGTTGTGACCAACGTCTCGGGTATCAGCAAGCCATATGAAAAAAATGGTGATTTTCCCCATTACAGCTAAAGCAATTGCAATGTAAAGGTACTTAACAATAATTTTATCATGCATTATAAGTATTGTAATAATAATGTGTAACCATTATTTTCAGATAATTATTTTCGATATAGCTTAATTTTCTGGTCTAATGTGTTGGTATTGATTAAGCATTTAAAAATATAAAATATGCTTGCACCACAAACTAAAGTTTTTAAAAATAGAATGAGACGATTTTCATTTAATATACAGGTAGCCGGTGGTTTACATTACTAAAATAGTCACAATAGTTTTATTTATAACTAGCGACCGCCCGCAGCTTCGCTTGCGTAGACTACGAATTCCTGTTATAGGTACTATTAACGTTCGAGATGGTTTATACGTACTTTTTGCTGGAACCAATTTCGGTTACACATATTCAAACTTTCAATCTTCATTTCCCTTTTACCCTTTAAAAAAACCGATACAATTTTTCATCTCCCGTTTCCCACCCTTAAAATGTGGAAATCTAAAAACCCTGAAACACGTCATTATTTGAGTCCCTCCATTCCCATCCTTAAGTTTGAAATATCTAAAAAAGCCTTTCTTAACTTAATGCTCACGTTATAAAATAAACCTATGTTCCAAATTTAAGCTTCCTAGACTTAGTAGTTTTGGCTGTAGTAGTTGATAGATCAGTGTGAACAAACGACAGACAGATAGACAGACAAACAAACACAAAAAGTTGCTTATGACACTCTTGACAATCTTCTTTAACGTCTGCAAAGTTTCATTAAAATCTGTTCAGCTCGTAGTGGAAATAAGCTCGAATAGATAAAATTGAATTGAACAGACACATAGACGTACAGACAAACAGACGGACAAAAGGTAGCTAATGTCAAATCTCTTGACAACCTTCTTTCCCGTCTGCAAAGTTTCCTTAAAATCTGTTTGGCCGTTTTAGAGATTAGCTCAAATAGACAGATACACGTACAGACAGACAGACAGACAGACAAAAAGTAACATTTGTTAGTTTTGACGACCTTACACGTACAGACAGACAGACGGACAAAAAGTAACATTTGTTAGTTTTGACGACCTTCTTTTCATACTTGTGATGTTTCATTAAAATTGGTTTAGACAGATGGACGTACAGACAGACAGACATACAAAAAGTTCTGTATGTCACTTTTGACTACATCCTTTCCATATGTGTAAAGTTTCATCAAAATCGGTTAAGCTGTTTTGGCCGAAACCTATTTGCTCGAATAGACAGACAGTTCGTTTTCATATATATAGCCTATAACCCTCCGCTAGATTCAGGCTATCAAAGGCTAAAAAAAAAATTTCAAAACCGACTGGTAGTTTCAGAGATTAGCGCATTCAAACAAACAAACAAACTCTTCAGCTTTATAATAAGTATTTCTATTATATAGATTAATACATTATAAGATAATAAGAAAATAAGATAATACTGAAAATCGTATCAAAGTCTATTGCGTGGTTTGGAAGTAAAAAGTTAACGAACAGAGGCAGACAGCGAATTTATTTTCTCCCGCTATAGTTTTCATATTTCGATAAAAACTGCTAAGATATTAATTTAAACTGTGTGGTGTAAAGGGCAATTATAATATGCTTAAGACAACTAACGTATTTAATTTGATGAGGATTAATATTACGTTTAAAAAACATCTTCGCAAATAGTACATAATGTTAGAACAAATTTGATTGTCATAAAAAAGGTTATAGTAAGTTAACCTTAAAAGATACACATATGCTGTCGCGGACTTTTGGTTAGAACTTTTAAAGGGGAACAATTCCGTAATACATGATTTTTGGTTAACATCAACCGTTTACGCAGCGCGCGCGACGGAAGCTCTCAAAAGGTATATTTTTTACCCGTTTTTGCAACATTTTTCATTGATGCTCCACTCCTATTGGTCGTAGCGTGATGTAGTATAGCCTATAGCCTTCCTCGATAAATGGACTATCCAACACAACTATAATTTTTCAATTTGGACCAGTAGTTCCTGAGCTTTGCGCGTTCAAACAAACAAACAAACTCTTCAGCTTTATAATATTAGTATAGATAGTTTAAAACGTCATAATCATCTCAAAAATTCCAGGAATATTATTTGACCAGTGGTTGCACATCTGAAACCACAAATTTATATGTAAACATACATGCATTTAATAAATAAAAAACAAATCACTTAAAAAATATTTTAATTGTTGGGAGTTAGTACTGTAGTAGTAGGATTTCTATGTTGATGATTTCTTTCCATTCGCCTAATGATCCTGCACAAGAAAAATACAACAAAACTCACTTTAATATGAGGAATACAATTGATAATGTATTTGGTGTAATGAAGTAGTTATAGATTTCCTTGTTACAGGTACAGTTACAATCAAACTTCATGGCGGATTCGAAAGTAGGCACAAATCATGTCACAGTAACCAGTTTTAGGTGTAACGGGACGCAGTGGAGAGGGGTATATGACTGTACCTGCGCAAGCACGCATAAAGCGTTGTATTCAGATCCGCCTTAAAGTTTGACGCGATCTGTAATAAAATATAATTTATCTCATTATATGCATTATGAATGTATAACAGTTATTCATTACTTTTCATTTTTTCTTCTTGATATTTTTAGCTTGAAATAAACATAAAAAGAAAACACGGCTGCAGTATTTTAGCAACGAAGTATGATGTAATACAATTTTAGTTGGATACACTACCAGGAACAGAGACACTAAAGGTGTATTAGTGCAATATGAAAATGATGATGGATTTATTACGAGAGAATCATCAGTGACAAAACTTTTTGTGATTAAATTATATGTACTTTGATTATAAAATATATGAATTTGTAACTGCACCTGAAGTTTTTGTAACTCCAATTTTGCTTTCTCCAATAAACACTTTGTCTTGTAACTTCCAAATCAGCTGCCTTTTTTAATTTCGCCTGAGTTTCCATCTATGCCTAGTAAAAGTATGATTAAACTGCATAGGCAATTATAAAAACAATGGAATAGGAAACTGTAGACTGAAATGAAGTTGTATTTCACAAGTTATAAATTAGTCAATATGCATTTATACACTATCTTTCATACTGATTCCCCGCGAATAGCAAGGACCCAATTTGGTTCGATGTGTTTTAGCCCGAAACAACAAGCGCCCAATTTGAGTCAATTTCTAATACATTATATAGGTGCTTGCGCTTCAAGCATTTTGAATTGCCAATGTCATTGTAGATGTTACAGAGTGGTTTCAATAGAAAGTATGATAAAATACTTGCCATATTAAAAAAAAATAAAAAAATTGAATAGTTATTTTAGGAGGACCGTCAACATTTTATGAGCATATTTTTGCCATATCGTTTTTTTGTTTTCTTGTAAAAAAATTGTGTGGAATCTTTCTATTTTATGTTTTTAAATGTGAATACATAGCTAAAACTACAAATATAACACAATTCCGTCTGTAAAATTGTTGATATTTTTTTTTATGTGATTTTTGCTTATTTATTTTTTTATATTTTTTTAAACAAACAGCGGTGTATTTGTTTCTGGGCCAAACGATTTGAAATATAGATAACTTTTTAGCAACTTTAATCTTGTTTATAGCAATATATAACACTCAATAATGTTTCATACATTAAAGTGCAGAAAATAGGTTAAGATGCACGCGCGGGTGGCGGACACCACCCTGCGAGCCCCACACGATAATCGCTTGCTACTCGGTACCTAGTTTTTCGCTTTTTCTCCTTGCTACTTTTGGGGATATAGGTGATAAAATATCGACCAACAAAATACAATAAAATGTATTTTCCGTAAAGAAATTAACAATTTTATTACTTAAATTATTTTTTTAATTATTTATTTTTAATTTTTGTCTTAATATTTGTTAGTCAATATTTTATCTCTTCTTTCAATATAATCCCACATGTGTTTATATATGCTATTTATATTATTATATGTAGGACAACCACTTAGCCTAGTAGGTAGCAATCCTGCCTACGAAGCTAGAGGCCCCGGGTTCAAATTCCAGGCCGGGTCAGTATTTATATGATGAATATTGATACTGGTACCGGGTCTTGGTTGTTATATGTATGTGGTGTCTTTGCTTGGTACCCAAAACGCAAGCTAATGCTTAGTTTGGGGCCTATACGTTGTTGTTCATATATACACCTATTTATTATTTATTATTATATATAAATGTATTTAAATAAATCTAATTGTAGGTACCTACTGAAATATAACTAAAGTTACCTATTACCGCTCTGTAACTGAAATAATTCAGTTGAGGACCAAATTGCTAAAATTTTTATAGGAAAACAATATACATTGCACTTTACCTGCAGGTTCAATATTTTCATCTCTAGTTTATGCTTTGAATTTAAATTCTTTATTCTAGTTATTCTTTCACAACGTAAATAGTCAAGTATTTTTCTTTTGTTTTGTGGTATTTCATTCTCTAAAACAAGAGTATCTTCCCTAAAACAAATTTTATATTATCTATAAGTGCCTAATATAACAACCAACACTAATAAGCACACTTCATTATTTTATACTTCTTTTATTATACAAACAAAAGTACCTACTTATTATATTAACTCACCCCGAATTTATTCTGACCCTGCATTCTTTTGGTGTCTCAACATTTTCTAAAAAATTATATACATTGTTAATTAGAATGAATGTATAATTATTTATAAAATAGTAATTTATATCGTCAGTATTACCTGTAGTAGTTCCACAATTGCTCAAGCTATTTTGGTTTTTCAATATCTAAAACAAAAATATTTTAATGAGTGTGATCCCACTAAAAGAACTCAAAATAGGATATGATCATTAATCAATACTCACTCCCTTGATTGTATCAACAATGGCAGCTTGAGATGGTTGTGAAGGTGGAGAGCCACCTGTTCTTGTTAAATTTCCTTTTTCAGTTGCTTCAACTTTGCGAGCATATGATTTTAAATTGTCCCATGCTTGCTTTAATGCTGTAGTTTCATACTAAATGAGAAAATGAAATACAAAATAAAAGTAATACCTACTACAATTATGCAATAATTGGTTGAAAAGTTTAATAGAAAACAAACTTTTTGAACAGAGTTGGAGCTATTGTATTCTAGAGTTGGCTGAGCCCAAGCTTCTTTCTTTTTTAATATTGTGTTCCCGTCTGATTGTTTGGACTCAATTATATTTTTTTTGCGTTCTCTCAATTGAGCCAATAACGATTTTTCAGCAGCGGTGAAGTTAGGTCCACGTTTTCTTTTCATATTTTTTTTCTATCTAAAAATGTTCATATATGTATAAAAATTTAAAAAAGAAAAGTAAAAATGTTTAAATAATTGTAATATGCACCTACTTCTTACTTCTATATAAATTTGGATATAAAATACAAACAAATACCTACTGGGTATACGAAAACCAACGAAAACGTTCAAATTAACAAGTCAACAACATTTTCAACGACATTTTCTGTAGAGTACTTTGCTGTTGGTTTTTTGTTTAAACTGTATATTGTCTGTGACATACTCTATGGTGTATGACCTATATTCTGTATTCTCTCGAAAATCTTAATATCCCCAAATTTAAATCGTTCGTCGTCGCCATGCGCCATTATTGGATTATTGGAATTAGTTTCATAAATTTTCATATTTGTGAGTTCTGTGAAGTGTTTTAACTAGAAAGGTTTGACGTAAAACAACGCAAAACAAAACTGAACTAAAATGTGCAGACTGCCTAAAAATGAACGCATATTTTTCGAATTACGTTTCATGGATCCGCAAATAGCTGTTTATGATAACTTTTCATAACTCATAATGTTACAAAAAAGTTCCCTAACATTGTTACAAAAATAAACAATTGAGGAAGAATATCGTGAAATTAAGCAGTACAAAATTTTATGTATTATACCAGTACACTTAATTGTGAACAGTTTTGGAACAAGTTAGGTACAATTGGTAATAGCCAAAATGTTCCTAAGTATAAAATTTTTGTCAGCTTTTTCAAATGTTTGCAGTGCTTACCTATTGCTAATGCACACTGTGAACGATTTTTTTCCTAAGTTAGTATAATCAAAACAAAAAGAAATAGTTCTTTAACAAAGCACATTGCTTCCTTAATACATGTTATACAAGGTTTAACTAATGGTTGTATTTCATTTAAACCTTGTTCGGAGATACTAAAATGTAATTTTGATACTAATGATTACACTGTTGATTTGCAATAAATTTTATTATGCAAATGTGTGTTTTATTTATAACATTTCTTAGAATAGGTAATGTTAAAAAAAATTGTAGAATTTTGGTATTATTGAATCCCTTTTTTAGTATTTTTTAGTACAGGCAGCACAATTTTTGGTACATTACTAAATTTTAAAACGGTCACACTGAGAAGAAGAATCATTAGTTTGTTAGACAACTAACTGTTAGATGACGACCTCTGGCTACCAAACCTTCATTATATGAAGCCTAATGCTCGCTCCCAGCCGAGAGATGCGACCTGACGCTTCGTTAGTTTATGTGTGACTAGCTTTCCGCCCGCGGCTTTGTCCGCGTGGCCTATACAGTTGTACCGGGATAGCTAAAGGGACGCGGTGCTCCAAGACATTATGAGAGTTTCTAAAATATTTTGAAACTTGGTACTTAAATCGGTTCAACCACTTTGTAGATTAGCTCGAACAGACTGGCAGAGGGATAGAATAGACAGATAGATAAAAACTAGCTCATATCACTTCTGACAATGCTCTCTTTATGTCTGCGAAGTTTCATTAAAAATCGGTTTAGCTTGTTCTGTGGGTTTAGCCGTTTCGGAGATTAACCAGAACAGATAGACAACAGACAGACAGTAACATAAACTATGTTACTCCTGACAATCTTGTTTTCGTAACTGTGAAGTTTCATTAAAATCGGTTTAGCTGTTTTGCAGATCAACTTGAACAGACAGGCAGACAAAAAATAGCTTGTCACTTCTGACAATGCCCTATTCGTGTCTCGAAGTTTCATTAAAATCGGTTCAGCCGTTTTGGAGATTAGCCGGGACAGACAGACAGCAGGCACTACCATTTTATTTATTACTAGCCACTGCCTGCGACTTCATCGTGTGGTTTCCTGATTTTTACAGTTTCTACAATTTCAAAAGTTTAGGCAGGTGTTGATTTTAACTGAAATAAATTCAATAGGTAAAAAAATAATACAATAAATAAAATGTTTCTTTTTAACTTTTAACGTGTGGCTTTCAAAGTGTGGCAGTTAGTCATTGATACACATAAGTTAGTTATAAAGATCTCCAGTATAGTACCTAGTTAACATTTGGCTTATTCTAAGAGGAATTGAAATATAAACATTTTTTTCAGGGTGTCATGTATGCTGCATTTGTACATGAGTCACGAGCATTGTCGGAAGGCAAAGAAAATACTGCTGAGTCTATTCCCCCTCAATGACAACATTTTGTATTGTAGTATAATATATGTCTTAAGTATATGTAAAGCGTTGAATATTATGTAGTTATTCATCATGTAATGAATACCTATGCAATATTAAATGCTCATGTGTTGCATATAAAACGTGTTGGTAATATAAAAACTTGTTAATTTTTGTACCTATTTACTTTACAATAATTATTATACATCAAATGTGAATATTGTTTCTGATTATGTTTTATAATTTATCAGTATACTTACAGGAAATCTAAGTAATTTGGGACGCACTGCTATATGAGGTCTAGATATAGGCAAGGCACTGATGTCAGAGATTTATTTGCTTTATTTTTTGTATATTAGGTTGCGAAGAAAGTCTGTTTATCTGAACTAATCTTATAAAGTGAAAATATTTGATTTTTTGTATGTGTTCGTTTGTAATGAATAAACTCAAAAACCATTTAACTGATTTTAAAAATTCTTCCATCTATAGAAAGGTATATTATCAGCGAGTAACATGGGCTGTAATTTATTTAAAAAAAAACTCTAAGATCCCTGCGAAAATTACAATAATGTAACCCAAGGTATCAATGCCTATAAGTCATTTTGGCGTACACTACGGAAAGTTTTGGTGATACATAATATAATGTACTTACTACATCTTTATAGTATTTATCATTACCCACAAAAAAAAATCGCAACCTAATATGTCTAACGACTATAGTTAAGCCATAATAATCGTTTTCTGTTCAAATTAGTCACGGTTAATCAAAATAACGGGTAGAATTGAAAGATAATGACATTTGTATCATGATATTAATCTGTATCCCAACTAAATAGCTTCATAATCTAGGTTTGATTATGTACCTACATGTAAATTCTTCTTAAATGCTAAAATTAAGAAACATGACGCGGATGACATTAGAGGCATTTGAGGACACTGTCGCTGACTGCTCCGTTTGTCCCTGTGCAAGGACTCGCTTATATTCTGTAGCATTGAAATTAGAATATTTATCATTTTTATAAGAAAGAATATTGTAGAAATAATTCACATGTACAGTTTATACGCATAAAGTTTACCTACATTTTCGTGTAAGTATCATGAAGAAATTCTTTCTCGTTATAAAGTAGATCAAGGCCGTGCGGCCGTGGTTCGCATCTGGGCGTGTACCTATGAGTTTTTCTCACTTAAGTATCTATACAACTATCACTGACTCCGTGCCTCGGAGAGTACGTTAAACTGTCGGTCCCGAGAGCCATCAATAGATGTGGTCAATCCACCAACCCGCACTGGAGCTGCATGGTGGATTAAGCTCCAAATCCCCTTCACCCTGAGGGGAGGCCTAAACCATTGCAGTGGTGCAAAATGGACTAGTGGAATGGAATAAGTAAAACGAAATTCAGACTCGCAGGTGTGTCGTGATAGCCCAGACCGCAACGAACCTGTCAAATTTATAAGGCCATGGTTCGAATCCGGGCGTGTACCAATGAGATTTTCTGACTTAAGTACATTAACTATCACTGACTCCGTGCCTCAGAGAGCACGTTAAGCAGTCGGTTCCGGACGCTGTCAATAGGTGGCGGTCGTTACAATCCCCAACCCGCAGTGGAATAGCGTGGTGGATTTAAGCTCCAAACCCCCTACTCACCCTGGGGGAGGCCTAAACCCCTGCAGTGGGGTAAAATGGGCTGATGATGATGAAGAGCCAATCCCATTCTGTAAACCCATTAAGAGGAAATGGCGGTAGAATACCTATGGCCAAATAGATCTTACATACATCCACCGATTTAAATGCATACGCCTTATTTCACTAACAAAAGTAACAAAACCATTACCACTGCACTTAAATTGTGCCCTTGCAATGTCAAAACACGAACTACCCACTTTCCGCGGCGTAGCAGTTACAAACGCTACATCTGGTTATGTCCACCAAAACTCTGCGTCTGAAATCTGAAACAAGTCTGAAACGCATGACTGATGGCTAAGCATGGAAATGACTAATTTTTTCACAGTGATTTCACATGTGAAATTTCACAGACAGTGATTTTTAAACTCCATGAACTTTTAACGCTCGTAATATATTATCAATCAATCAGTATCACAAAATGTACCTACTATTTGCTACTAAAAATTAAATTTGAAATGTGAGTTATATGATGACGACCAAAACAGCCAATTTTTTACTATTATACCGATGATTCCAAATTATCTGATTTGGACAGCGTTGGTGTGGGGGTTTTCCACTTTCAGTATAACATTGTCTAGAAAATATGTTTTCCGCCTGATTCGTCTGTTTTTGCCGGTGAGTGTCGGGCTATCTTGGAAGCTGTTAAATATGTTTTGATATTTGATCTTCGTTTTCTCTTATTCTCTCTGATAGTCTCAGCGCCCTTCAATCACTCCTTTAAAATCTAAAATTCACAATCCGTGAATAATAAAAATTAAATCCTCACTGTCGCAATGCTTGTCGAGTGGCTTAGATGTTATATTGGGATGAATACCGAGTCATTCGGGTATTACAGGTAACGAACGCGCAGATCAAATGGCCAAAGAGGCTTGTCGGATATAAAATGCATGTGATTGAAATGACGCGTTTGTCTGTGGCAACACTGCTTCTGTGGTTTTGATAGATCGTGGTGACTTCCCGATAAGAAAAACGTTCGACCGATTTTCATAACGGTAGGCCGCGATCTGTCTATTACTGTAAAAAATAGTAATAGGCTTGTAAGATATAGGCAGCCTGTGATAAATGCACAAAACCATAATAAAACTTACCGAAATGAGATATAATACACATTCATTCTATTCATAAAAGCCACACGCATACGAAGTCGCGGGCAGGGGCTAGTATCACAATATGTAGGTACTCTTATTTATATTTTCTACTAAATACTATCTATAATTTCATATTTAATTATTTAAATCCCATATTTAAAATTATTAAATCATGACATCTTGTCAGCTGACGAATTAAATCGGCCTACAAGCGACAGATAATGCGACATTGCCAAATCTAATAGCATGGCTTGTAACTAGAAGGCAGTGACTAAACTCTTCGATCTACCATTTTTAACAGGTATGCGAAGTCGCCTGTGTAAAGACGAAACAAAACCGTCCATATTGTGCCGTAATGTAGCGTATTACAGTTTGTTACCTTTTATACGAGTATATACCTTTTTTTACATGAATCAAGAAAATTGTGCTCTATTCGTAACACTTATGACAAATATTCGCATTACGAAATTCGAATATAAGAAGTCACTTCTTCGGACGGAATTATTTTTTTTTTTTCATGAAGCATGGAAATGGAGCTCTTTATAATGCTTATGACATATATTCGTTGAGAAGAATTCTAATATATGGTCGCATCGCATCGGGTGGGTCAGTCCCATAGATAAGGTCAGTCCTTACGAATACTTATTACGGGTGGGACGTGTCACACTGTTTACGAGAATGGGAGGAGAATTAAATCGTGATAATGTTCACATTAAATTAAAAAACAATTGAATAACCGTCCGCAGGCATAAACTAATGTTAAATTATATTGTTTACTTATCGAAAATACGATATTCAGCTCTTTTTTGCGTCTTTGACGAGTAGTTTTACAAATTTTCACGACACAAGTCGACATCGCACACGTTTATTCGGCGCTAAGCCATTACATTGACTAAAAGCTTGTTGGAGGACTTATTGGTTTTGGATGACTTTCTGCGCGGACACTTTAGAACGCAGATAGCCCATTTAGTTATATTGGTACATCGATGACTAAATTGGACTAAACCCATAGACTAAACCCGAGGAGTAAGGAATAAACTAAGTAACTAATCTGTCTGTGACACTGATGTCACTGGATGTCACTGTTGAAATCTGATTTTAGTGATTTTGCGTGCATTTATTGGCATTTATTTATATATTTACACAAAACAAGAAACAGAAAAAAGTTATAACAAAGTTTTAGATATCCTACATTATCTATAATAAGCTACTTGCTTAGAGGTTATTTGTAGTGGTAGCAAATATAATAAATATTGTATACATTATAAATTATAAGTCGGTGATATACCTTTAAACTTCGTAATTCTTAACTTACAAAGTTTGTAATTTTTTTTTTGACAAATTTAAACATAATGTTAGACATACAGAATTACGGAAGTAGTTCAGAAGATGATACGCACAGTGATGTCGAAAAATCAAATGATAATGGTGATCTAATAACACATTTAAAACCTGTGGATCCCAAATTTTCTGTTGCTAATAAAATGCAAGTCTGCGCCAATCCAACTGTTTTACCTACAGTATGTATTCTTAGTGTAATTTTTACTTATTTTATTATCGTACGTAGACCACTCATCTGCAATATCCTGTACAATGACAGTTCTGCAGTAGCAATGTGTGTTTAACTTTTTATGATACGTTTTAGGCTGGGATTTAGAAAACTGATCAGTTTCAAATTCTCCGTTCTCTGCTATCAAAAGGACTTTATACGATTACATTGTACATTGATCTTAAGAAACTAATCTTCATTAAAACTTTGGTGATCACTTTATGAATTATAAATAAATATCAAGGACAATCCTTAAAATTTCTTTATAATGTCTAACAATCCATGTTATCTATTAAACAATATTGGGATTAATACTGATTATTATATATTTTTCCGGGTTGGCTTTAGAATTGGGGCACAGGAATTTGTTTATTTTGTTGCCCATATTTAAATTCATGATGATTTTACCACTAAATCTTGTTGTGGTTAGTTGGTAGATTAACATATTAGTAACTTATTATAATCATTTTAAGTCACTTAACATTTTAATTCAGGAAACATAACCATACAAATTTGCCCACACAGGATCTTTTAATTATAATTTGCAGTTTTATTTGGCATGCAAATATGTGCATGAAGGCTGCAGTATTTTGTAGCAATGGTGATTTGACTTAAATCACTAAAAGTAGATTTTTATTAATTATTTTTACATGGTTTGCTAAGTTTATGTTATGTAACAAATCATCATATAACTCTAGAGTTCTACTATTATCGTTTATAGCCTTTGTTTTTGTTTGACTGAAATTTTGTCCATATCTAGCTTTGATAACAGTCGATCTATATGTCACTGTAAATTTGTGAATACCGTTAGATTATAATAATAAACCAGTGTTTTTAATAATTAAACTTATTCATTTCCAGAACAATGATGACAGTCGTGTTTTAATACCTACAAATGCAAAGGAGTTGTTACACAATCCTAAATATGAAGAACTATTTGCACCAGCATTTGGTCCTGAGAATCCTTTTCAAACTCAACAAATGAAAGCCACTCGAAATATACTCTCTGGTTATGTTGAGAATGCCCATATGAGTGACTTTCAGTTTGAGAATCAAAGAAGAACTTTTACCAGTTATGGATATGCTGTTGATCCTTCTACAAATGTTGAAACCTCTGGAGATAATGTTGTCGGTAGGTCTATAAATCTAGAATACATTGATGCACGGAAATATCATATAAAATGTTTCTTCTTCTCAGCCGTACACTCCTGGCGGAGTTGTCACGGTCATGGATTATCAGATTGGTTGTGGCCTTTGCGAGACTTCTCCATCTTTCTCTATTTGTGGCATTGCAAGTACACTCAGTAAGGGAACACTTTGTAGATGATTTAATGAGGTCTCCATCTAGTAGGTGATTGACCATGTGAATGTTAACCCTCTACTCTTCCTTGCACCACCAATTTTCCATTGAGCTTTTGTTGCATATGAAATGTCCAAACATCTTAAAGATTTGCATTTGCAAATGTTTATGATCAATAATTTTCAAAGTTTTTGTCTGAGTTTTAGAACCTAACCGGTAATTATTGATAAATAGAATTATCAAGATGCCACAGAATCATACTTCAAAATGATCAAAAGTAAAAGATACCTTATTTCATTCATTATTATCATTTACATAACAGAGAAGAAGATTTAGAATTATATAATGGTCTTGAGTAAATGAAATTGCAAAGCCTTGTGCCCATTTTTGTTTTTTCCACATTTTTATGTTTATGATGCAATTTATTGCTCTTCTTGTGACCTGAGATGTAGTGTTGTTAATACAAAATATAAAGTTTGGGTTAATGGGACTTAGCAGATGTGAATTATAAATTTCAGTATCAGCAATGATTGAACCACTGAAAGAAGCAGAAGGCAAAACTGTGTTTGAAACCATTAAGAAAAGGCCACTTGACAAAAAAAAACGGAACAAAAACGACAACCCTGAAGATATAAGTGGTTTCCTTGGACCATGGGGTGGTTATGTTGGAGAAAAACGGTTTGTTTTTAATATACTTTCTACTCCGACAATTGAACACATTTCAGAATTTTTCATAAGTGTTTCCTAAATATTTATTTGTTTTTATGTGGCGTAAGTCAGTGGTGCAACATTTAGTTTTTCATACATATCTTTTAATAAAAAGTTCTACCCTTCTCCCCATGTATGTGAAGAATGTTCACAGAACATTTGTATGGTTACAAGGAATGAAAAAAAAATAGTTTTTTTTTTCGAATTTCATAATTTTTTTCACTAAAAACTAATATTGTTCTATATTTTGCATTGTATTAGTAGCTTTATTAAGACTCCGATATAGTCACATGGTCAACTCAGATTTTTTGTACAGATACAAACGCACACAATGATACATAGTTTTGGCACGCCCCGCCACCGCGCGCCAGCGCATGACGACATTGTTTCTATTGAAGTAAAACTTCTTTAGGCGCGACTAGGGAGTAACTCAGATTTTTTTCTGACGGAAGTAACGCTTATTCTGACGGAAGTGACGCTTACTATAGTCTGTGTAGTTTCCGCTATTTAAAAATAATAATTTGGATTGCTTTTAAGTGTATGTCACATACTCCATGCTTCTTGACTTATACGTCAGCTAGTGGGAAATATCATAATTAGGATTATTTATTTCCAAATTTTCAAACGGATCAATTGTGAATAGCAAAGTGAATAAAAATTCAACAGTTTTAAAAAAAAAATTTAAAATTGCAAAGTTTTTTAAAAATCTCTAACAGCCAAACCCAATTATCTATCTATCGACGGTCCAACCATACTAGGGTAAGAAATTCTATCCATTGTATAGTTTTGTCGTCTCAATAACCTATCGAAGGATAGACATATCTACCGTCGCACGCCATCTATCGACGGGAGGCCCCGGGAGGGTCGATAGCTTACCAGAGTTAGATTTTTGTATGAAAATGACATTTCGTGCGTCCCAATATACTTCTGACAGCTGTTGAAGGATATAATTTATTACTGAGGATAAACATGCGGCCTATCTGTCAAATGTGATGGTTTACCTATCGATCGTCTGCTATCATCAAATAAAAATTCGCTACATTACTTTTATCCTAATATTTTGAAACCAATATCTATTTAATTTAGTTGCAATTTAGTGTGAAAATGTCTACGTCCAGTGAAAGCGATTCTGACTTCGAACTTTTACAAGAATTTTCAGACTGGGATAGTAGCAAAGAATCATTACATATTTGTTATTGTAAGACATACAAAAAAAACTTCAAAGTTTTACTTCATTCGCGCGTAAAGGTTACACGCATAAAATTTTTTTTTTTAATGTCGATTTCGGCAAATTAATATTGTTTTAATATATATATTGTAGTAAAATAATATTCCAATAAAAATAAAATTTGCATTTTATTACAAACTTCGCCTTTTTGTATGTTTGTTACACTCTACATAAATAAACAAAGAAAACTTATACTTATTATAAATCAATGATTATAAAATTATCAAAATTTAGACTGGTTCTAATGACAAATTATGATAAAACTTAGCTGGTCTGATGATGGATCAGGAAGGTGGTCACATGAACTCGAAAATAAAATAATGCAACCCCTTCGAGTTTGGGCTCGTTTGACTTCTCTCGATGAGTACTCTGGTCCCGGATGATATTCAGGGTCTGATTATGGAGCCGGAAAGTGGTCACAGGAACTCGAAGATAAAATAATGCAAGCCCCTTGAGTTTAAACTCGTTTGATTTGTCATGATGTGTATTCTGGTCCTAGATGGTATTCATTGTCTAATGATGGAGCAGAAAGGTGGTCACTGGACCTCGAAAATAAAATAATGCAACCCCTTCGAGTTTGGGCTCGTTTGATTTGTCTCGACGATCAATCGATCATCAAGACCAACCAACCTACGCAAAGGAATAAAAATATACGAATTCAGGTCAGAAAAAAGCAGGTTCCCGTAGCATCTCATACTCCACATCAGGCTGTCCTGAAGCCGACGAAGATACTGATTTCTGTGAAATAATAATTATGAAAATGTAGAAAAAACACACAAGCACACTTACCCCTTCCGTAGTGGATGTATGTGTTTAATTTTTAGAAATATTTCAATAACTAGCAATCGCGCACGAAATATATTTATATATATGTATATATGTGAACTGACTTTCACTGAAATAGGGTAAGCGGTCCGAAAGTAATGGTAAAATAGCATACAGACAAACAGACATAGATACATAATAAGATACCCTATCCTATGTACATTTACTATATATGCATATATATTTTCACCGAAATTGGGTAAGCAGTTCAAGAGTTATGGTAAAACAGCATACAGACAGACAAATAAACAGACATACAAGATAGCCTATCACATGTATATTGATGTTATATTATATAGATACAATGTATATGTAAATTAAGTTTTACTAAAGTAAGATAAGAGGTCTAAAAGTTACAGAGAAACAAACGAAACTTACAGATTCATTTTATATATAGACTTTCAACCATTTTCATTTTCAATAAAAAAAGACAAAATTCACACTTTACAATAATTACATTCAAAAATCTAATGAAATAATATCACATCTATACTATTATATAAAGCTGAAGAGTATGTTTCTTTGTTTGTTTGTTTGCTTGCTTGCACGCAGATCATTAGATATCGATTTTGAAAGCAATCGGTCCAGTAACAAAAAAGTTTAAAAGGGTGGCAACTTTTTTCAATTTTGACAACAGATTTGTGATCGGAGTCTACGTGAACCCTTCGATATCGATTTTGAAAGCAATCGGTTCAGTAACAGAAAAGTTTAAAATGGCGGCAACTTTTTCCAATTTCGGCCACAAAGTCGTGATCGGACTTCACACAGATCCTTAGATATCAATTTTGAAAGCAATCGGTCAAGTAATAAAAAAGTAAAAAATGGTAATAGTTTTATATGCAATAAACATACTGATATACTGTCATACGGGTTCACGTAACTTTTATCAGCTGTATAATAAAATAACATAATATTGTATTATAATAGAGTATGGATAACATTATTATACTCCGAAAAGTAGAAAATATATAAAATTATTAGACTTCAAAAAATAGAAAACTTACCAAAATTCACATTCACAATTCACATTCACAATTTACTTAGTATTTCTCTTTATTATAAGCGCGATATTTGGACGTGGCCGTTCTCCGAAGCGTCGCACGCATACTGACGTACAAATTTTCTCCATACAAATGTAATGGAGAGGAGAGAAAACCGAATGTCAATGGCGAGGGATAGGTAATTTTTCATACAAATTTTGGTGTTTTTATTAATTTTTCTGGCTTCCCTGGCTTTTTTGCGTAAAAAGGCTTTCGATCGATTGTAGCACTTTTTATTGTGATTGGAATTAAATAAAAACGGAATTTTAATAAATATAATAACAGACTTTATTAAAAAAGGCTTTCGATTGATTGTAGTACAGCTCTGCCAGAACAAATTGTGATTTATATTTTTTATGTCAGTTGTCCACGAACTTCTTAAAATCCATATCAGTAAACCCTGTTTTTGTTCTGAGTCGGAAGATTGCAGACTTAAAGCTGCCAAATTCGCGCGCCAGACTGAATTGTCAGTTTAATTATAATTTAATTAATTTAATTAATTTTCAGTACAAATTCTTTTCGAAATATGTATAAGTTGGTGCGAAGTATGAATGAAATAAAGCAATTTAAAATTCGATTCTTCGACACACCCTGCCTGCATGAAATACGCTAATTGGCAATGCGTAAAAAGTACAGAATACACTACAGTAAATAAATTACGTTTTTGTTAAAATCTCGAAAAATAGAGGAGTTAAAAAAAGTTCTCTAACATTTTAACTTCAAATGATGATATAAGTGTTCTGTTAAAATCCTTTGCATACGTCGAGAGAAAGTTATGACTTATGTACATAAAATGACATGTGCTGACTGATTGCCTTATTCTTCATTGTTGAGTCAAAACAGCTGAAGTTAAATAGGGCTGACGGACTTCTCTCTCACTATGCGGCGCACTGAATATGATGTTCACTTTTGATAATATTAATTGAGGTTTTTTCACCTCGTATGCATTTAAAGATAAGTGGGTAAGAAAAATTGTGACTAAATACTCTGAGTGAACCATCAAGAATGTTATGAAATTCTACCCTTAAGTTGATACCTACTAAAATTTGTTATTTTTTGAGTTAGTTCCACGAAAATTGGCATTTAGTCTTTAGGTTAGAAATTAAGAAGTATTTCAGGACTTTTGGAAATAAGGTGTCTAAGGTGTGAAATAATACAGAGTATATTTTTATGCTAGAAAAATACATGGTTTCTTTGGGATAGCTATTCTTCATGTTAAAATGACTTAACGGATTTTGATGAAATTTGTTATAGTAATATAGAGATTTCTTAGGTAGTTAAGTTTCAGAATCTTCTAGAAACTCGTACAGTGTCCGGGAGCGTCGTGTTTCTTTAGCTGTCCGGTGTCCCGTACAACTGTATAGTTCACGCAGACGAAACCGTGGGCGGAAAGGTAGTCTTAAATATCGAAACTCAAGGGGTCAAGCTTTTGGTTTACGGTTTATCCCAGAGAGTTTTTATGGAACCGCTTGAATTTATTTTGTCACGGGATAGTTTCATTTTTGCCATGTAATGTTTATGCACGGATATGATTTGTGTGAAAACCATGTTGTTGGGCGAAACCGCGGGCGATCAATGTCTAGGTTAAAGCGGAGAAAAACTCCATTCGCGTGTAGCCGCTGCTGGCGGAAGGCCAGTTGTAGCATATAATTAAGTTTTTCAATAATAAAACAGAAATAAATATGATTTGTTTTATTCACAGTGTAATGAAACCAGAGGGGGAAGAAGCAAAGGCTCTGGAAGAAATTTTAGCTAAGCGACAGAAAAGAGGCAAAGTAGATGATGATAAACCTTTGGAAGAGAAATCTGTTTTGCACAGTGAGTATTTTCCTTATATTTATTTCTGTTATAACATTCTCATATGGATATTGTATATCTGAACAGAAAATTCTTATTAAAATTGTTCTTAATGTTGTTATTTTAATTTTAACATTTCACAGTTAGTGAGAGTACAGATTACCAAGGTCGAACTTGGATCGAGGCTCCCCGTGGAGAGACACAATTGCGCAGTTCTACGCCACCTGACAAATGCTTCTTACCTAAAGTATGTATTAATATATTTATTTAATTATTAAAAATGTAGTCCTTTAAAAACAGTGAAATAAAAATAAATGTATTTTATTTTATAATCTACTTACATCAATAAAATTTAAGATGTTCATTAACTGTTGTGCGTGACTATGATCATACGATGATGTAATCATCCATAAAATATGTCTAAGAACCTGCTTTGAGGTTATACATAAATAATATGAAAAACCGCATTGAAATCGGTCCAGTAGAAAATGGTAACATATGCACGAACAAACACACAACTTCTTACCCTAAACACATTTACCGGCTTCTTCCCATCAGTGGTAATATGTATAATTATAATACATGGGTTCACACTAATTTGGCCCAAATTTTTTTTAAAATGTTTTTTTTAATCATACTAATTATTGTTTTCAGGCTCATATACATACATGGAAAGGACACACAAAGGGAGTAGCAGCTGTCCGATGGTTTCCAGCCACGGCACATTTTATGCTCTCTGCTGGCATGGATTGTAGAGTCAAGGTAAATGTACTAGTTTTTATAATAATTATCATCTGTCTCAGAATTATGCCCATTTACTATTTGGCTTTTCCATGAGTAATGGAGGTTTATAGTGAGATATTTATTTATAAAATCAGAAAGTCACAACAATATTTAAAGCCCGTACAAAATAACTTTTAGTTATCTGTCAGCTAATTGATTGACTGATTAGGTGAATGGTTAGATACCCTAATTATATGCTTAATGCCTACCTGGGACAAATATTTGTGTTTATGTACATGTTTATCTGTTCCGTGTCTGGGTGTTGTCTAGTACTCATAATACAAGCACTGATTAGTTTGGAACTAGATTGTGCTGAATGAGATGTCTTAGGTATTATTATTAGTTATTTAAAAACTTGGTTAAGTCAGTGTCCTGTGAGTCTCACCTTTCTTGAAAGTTGGAAATGTAATTTGTGTTTGTAATCATATGGTATATGGTATGGTATAATATATGGTATGTTGTTGGATTCTGCTACGGATATTGATAACAATATTTACCCAAAAAAGAACATTTCATACTTACCGTTTACTACCTAAACGTTTTGAGTTTATAAGGGAAAAATTCAAAAACTCTAATATTTTAACTGTGATATTCCAGTATATTTATTTTATTATAATATATGTATGTAGGAATATATAGAACATTTCAAAGAAAGACATGACTACATTACTAGAATTAAAAATAAACTGACACTGCCACAACTTAAGCAAAGAAAATAAATCATTTTTGGGTCTCTTGTACACGGATATATAACAGAATCCCAAACGCGAGACTTATTCTTTTGGAAAATAAATTTTAGAAAGTTATCAAAAACATGTTTATGTACATAGCCTATTATGGAGTGATTTACTTTCTTGAGGACTGTACGGTATTGTTGTAGTGACTATATCATTGCTGTTATTATTTATAATTAAAGACGATTTTTATAGTTTAAAATGTGTTATTCAAATGGTAGGTAGGCGCTTGGTGCATTATTTATAAAATTATCTGAAATGTACCCTGATGTGTTCAGTGATGATTTGCTGTGGAAGTAAAGAGTATTCATTATTTACTATTGTATACCTACTATTGATAGATTATTTTATTGTGCTTTGTGCTCTGTTTGGCATTCCAAAAATTTCTTTCTTTGTTATTTACATGGGTGTTTCCACTTGAATCCCCAGCGTCAATCCCCAAGGGAAGCAACGGATACTTACTATAGCACTCTGATCCCCACAGTGGAGAGCATAATGAACTGATATTTTTTTATTCCACTATGCGCCCCAACTGTGTTTAGTTGACAGGTTCTGAAAAAAATAAAGGTAATCTATCTTTTTGTTTATTTTCATCTTTATTTCGTAGTTATGTAACATTAACTTGAAATATGTCACAAAAATGAATTTATTATAAAGGAGAAGTTAAAGAAGTGCTGGTTCCTCTCAGAATAATACACAAGAAATTGAGAGATGCTCTTTTTTTTAAACAAAAAAACACATAAACAATTGCTATCAACAAACTTTTAACAATAAGTGCTTAAATATTAAAATTATTAAAACAAACAGATAGGCGAGCGGTCTGCACACATGGATTTCATCTAAATACAATACAAATACTCTGATACTTTATAATAAGCTTTTGCATAAAGGTTTCGTTTTGGTTTCTTCATCGTGGTCAAACTTTATTGTAGTTTAAAATTTGTCAAAGGGTAAATCTTGAATGTCAACTGGGATCTTATGGTAAATTAGTATACATTGCCCTTTAAACGATTTTGTGAATTTACTGAGGCGGCTAACATGGTCAGCAAGTTCGTAAATTGCAGCTAGGATTTCAGGTACCTAGATTTTTTTTTTATTCATTCAAACAACGAAATATGTACGCAAAGCGAATTATATATTTGAAGTAAATTATTTCTTTATATGAATAGTATTTTGTTTTCTATGCCTGTCGATTAAGCACAGTATAGCACAGTGATTTTTTTTTTCATTAAAAAGTACTATTTGATTTGTAACAAAATTTTGGGAAGCATGGTGGAATAAAAAAATATCAGTTCACTGTGGTCCCCACTGTGGGGATCGGAGTGCTATAGCACTCTCCGATTACTATAGTAAGTGCCGTTGCTCCCCTTGGGAAATGAAGTGGAAACACCCATTTATACTAAGTATACAATTATTTTTATTAATTGATATATTTATTAGTTTAGAATTTTAACAATACGCTCTTTTTATAGATTTGGGAGGTGTATGGTGAAAGGAGATGCATAAGAACCTATTTTGGTCACAGGCAGGCAGTGCGCGATGTCAACTTTAATAACACAGGAAAACAATTTGTATCAGCTGGTATGTTGTGTTTTTATAATTCCATACCTCAAAAGTAAAAAACGAAACCCTTAAGTATATATTATTTTGTTGCCCGTCTGTCTGTTTGTCAATACTATTTTTCTCAGGAATGGGTAGAGGTGTCAAGTTGAAATTGATTTTAAGTTCTAAAGTCTACGGTTCCCTGAAAGTGTAAAAACTTCGAACTTTCAAGACAATGCAGTCAAGCCGTACACGCCATTTGTGTCTCTATTTCTATACTTACAAACTCACTCATCAAAACCTATAGGGTACCGGGCTGTCATAGTTACATAGCCTAAATGTCTATTTAAATTAGATAAAACCGAACTATAGAGTACTCCTAGTCGACAAAGAATCATGAAATTTGACAAGAAGCAAGGTTTAGCATAAAAGGAATAAAACTGAAAAAAATTGATTTATAGTTATTCCTATACAAGGTGAGATTTTAGTAACCGGCCAAAATTTTTCTAGATGTTAGGTATCACCAATAGACCTCATTGCGTAAATAAAAAATATGGGTTACATTTTCATAATAATTTTATTTTATCTACAGTGTTATTTTATAACGTTTGGTTGCCTTCTTAACACTATAGTAAACGTACGCGCCCGAGGCCTTGAAACGGAATGGGGTGGCGGGCATGAATGGTGACTAGAGTTATTGGTTTTTTCGGGAAAGGTTTGTGTAGTCATATCTCAATATTTTTCTATAGAACGATACTAAAAGGAAACAAGGCGGCTATCGATTTTCTAGCGAAGATATATTAAAATTTGGCTGGTCATTAAAACCTCATCCTGTATAAGGAAATATATTTTTGCGATTCTTTAAATTGACATATGTTTCATGCTATATAATGTTTAGTGGCAATAAATACGTTAAAGCATGTTATAGGATGGATACGATCATGCGTCTTTCCGAAAATATTCGTTACTACTCTCGGTTTATTCGGTACTCCTTTTTAAAACAATTTTGTCAAAGAAACTACAGTAATTGAATGAACACTTTCTGAGTAAAACGGCACTGAACATACACTTAGAAATTATTCAAACACAACCTTACTAGTTTAATATTATCTAAATTACAACATCTACATGTCATTTGTAAGTACGTAATTTGCTTGAAAAAATGCGCGCGCAGGGTTGTTGCTATGATACAATTTTTTTAATATTTGTTTTGCTTCAGTTTAATATAATACAATTTAGTTACATATAACATATATAGCAAAAGGAGGAGATTATAAATATTTGCTAAAAAACGCATCATCCTATCCATCATGTATAACCGAACAGAACTTTGAGGGTGCGGGTCCAACACGCACTTGGCCATTTTTTTTTTTTCAATAAATATTGTCAATATTTGAAATTTTTTCACATTTGATGTTGATGATTGATTTACAGCTTATGACAGGTACATTAAGCTATGGGACACAGAGTCGGGTCAATGTATATCAAGATTTACCTCAAGGAAAGTGCCATATTGTGCCAAATTCCATCCAGATGATGATAAACAGCATCTTTTTGTAGCAGGGACTTCGGATAAGAAAATCATTTGTGTGAGTAATTGTGCTGACAAGGCACTATTTGCATTGAAAATTAAACTATAAGTGATTTTAAGAAATGAATTGTAGGGTTATTTTGTGGTCAATGTAACTTGAAGATTTTGTCACAGAATTAGCTCTTACAGTCACAGTACAGTTCTAGACTAAACTAACCTCCTCCTCAAACACAATAGTTTTATAAAAACCAGAGTTCATAAACGAAAATGTAGTTTTTCTAGTTTTAATTAGACATGAACAATGATTTATGGTAAGAATTCATTTATGTCATCATAGTAAAATATGTTTTGGCTACAATTACTGATAAAGATAAACAATTTCATCCATGAGAAAAATATTAGTGAATGCTTTGGATGTAGTTTTCTAAGGAACATTACAAAAATAGGGTACGATGTATTATGACATATGTGGAAAAAAAAATTTAAAATTATAAACCTTCATATAAATGCAAGAACAAAAATGGCATATGTCAACACAGATTTGATTGTTTGCGTATTGGGAATCATGTGCCCGAATAACGTTAGATTTTAATTTGTGAGGATGCCCTGCTGATTTTACATATTAATCTCTAATCGATTCTTTTTAAATTAAATTCTATCAATGTTAAGTTACAGAATTTCCTTTTTGATGCAACTTAAGTTTTTGTTACTTTGAAATAGCTATAGATCAGTGGAAACACACTGTTATGTTGATCGGCTGCAACCATGAAAACATCCTTTTTTAAATTCTAGTCTATCAAAATATTATTCTCTTTACACCTAATTGAGTTTTCGAAAATGTAGAGTTAATTCACCATATGATTGAAACAGAACAATAATGGTAATCTTTATATTTACATACAAATCATTCTATTATTCAATTACCCAAGAATAGATTGTGTGGATTAAGTGAAGTTCAGCTAGTGTCAAGAACGAATTAATTTTATGAATAATTCAAATAAGTGATGATGCCGTTTCTTTTTTTAAATTTGTGTAATTATATACTTAACGATAAGATAAATAATTTTAAATGAAGATAAAGTTGTTGAAATTTATAAATTTTAGGGTATGCAGCCCTTTTACTTCTCTCTCAATAAAAGGATTAAATTAAATCAACCGTTTTATTATATAATTTTATGTCAAATGAACTCTGTGTGTTTGTATAACATTTATTATATTTATTTCAGTGGGACACTCGCAGTGGAGAAATAGTTCAGGAATATGACAGACATTTAGGTGCAGTTAACACTATAACGTTTGTTGATGAAAATAGAAGGTTTGTCACAACTTCTGATGACAAAAGTCTTCGAGTCTGGGAATGGTAATTTTGATTCTGATTTATTTATTTATACTTATAAGTAATTGTAAAAAATTACAAAATTATACTTAAATTACTTTATAATCATTTTTTTTTAAAGTAAATCTTGTATTTTCTTACTAGTGAAGTGAAAATTTTTATGTGTCACACGAGAGCAGAGAATTTTGTTTCTTGTCTGCTTTGAAGCCTTCACTATGCTCAGGATTCTAACTTATATAGAATTACTTGCTATTGTGAAATGTTGTTGTATCTCATTTAAAAAAAAAAATTATGGCCTAATTAGTGCTAACACAAGCAAGAAAATAAAAGACAAAAATAAAGAATAAAAATAAATAAACTAATATAAAGCACTACATCCAAACAATGACCGCTTAGCGTAGTGGGTAGCGACCCTGCCTACGAAGCTGGAGGTCCCGGGTTCGAATCCCAGGTCGGGTCAGTATTTATATGATGAAAATCAATACTGGTACCAGGTCTAGGTTGTTATATGTATGTGGTGTCTTCGCTTGGTATCCAAAATACAAGCTAATGCTTAGTTTGGGGTCTAGATGTTGTTGTCATGTGTACGTTATTATAATGGAACATTTCATACTAAGTGTACACAATAATACAATACATAATACCAATTGTATCTTGAATTTTGCGTTTCAAGTTAACGAGTGTATTACAAAACAAAGTAAAGTATAAGTGAATTATTTCGTGACACTATATTGTTACAACTAGATAGAGCAAATAGAGTTTGCAAATCGATCGTTGTTGCACTTTGAAAAATAACTGATCGCTATCCAGGTGGTGAAGTATGATTTTATACAGAATAATACTGCGCACTCTCAACAAACACAATAAATACAATTAATAAAAAATTTACGCCAATGTGTTGCCTCATCCACTGCCTTACGGAGCAACCGTCAACTTGGTCAGCTATGGCAGGAAGGATAGTATTGGTGCTGACGAGCACTCTGCACTGTATGGACGCACATCGCTTCCGAATGATAGCGTAGAATCCGTCCACGAGCGCCTCTGTGAACATGTCTGACACCCCCATAGCACCCTAAATGCATAATTGTATTGGGCATAGAGAAAATTAAGCGACTTTTGAGATAATTTAGTCCATAGACTACTAGTGTACATCAATGTACAATGCTCGGTATAGTGTTATTTTGGCTTGAACGGGACATCAACTGTACCTATGTGCTATCATGTTCGCTCTCGTCGCCAATGTCCTCTGTTCTTTATCCATGTTCATGTCGTCTCATACATTGTCTGTAACAAAGTGACCAAGGTTAAAACACCATATTTATATCCAACCAAAAATTCATGTCCCTTATTTACATTTTACATGTTCTAGTCAGCTTTTCTCAATCAAAATCAGTAACAATGATCAATGGATATAAGTTTTGTGCGGCAAAATTATGATAGTAAATCCAGTATGATATAATTTACTGTTTCTTGTTCCCAGGGACATTCCAGTTGACATGAAATACATAGCTGACCCAACAATGCATTCGTTGCCTGCAGTAACAGTTTCTCCTAACGGTAAATGGTTAGCGTGTCAATCTATGGATAACAAAGTTATCGTGTTCAGCGCTCTAAACAGATTCAAGATGAACAGAAAAAAGACTTTCACGGGCCACATGGTCGCTGGCTATGCATGTTCTGTTGACTATTCGCCAGATATGAGGTAATCACTTTATGTTTATAAATTTTGTTGATTCATTTAGCTTCAATTCAGTTTTCAGTATTGTTAAGTTGAAAATATAAAAATGCAAAATATACCAGTTCCTGAACAATCGAGATAGAAAAAGTTTAAAGAATAATGGACATTCAAATCAAAGCACTGGAACACATTGTTGTGCAAGAAGGAAGACTAGTGAAGAGAGTCAAGCCTCATATGAAATATAATGGCATGAATGCATTCAGAATTTTTTTACAAATTTGGATGGAGTCAGTCATCTTATAACAATCGGGAAAAGTACTCCATAATTTATTAATCATTTATATGTTTAAAACAAATCGTTTATAATAAAAAAATTAATAAGTTTTGTTGTAGACCAAAAGTCCTTAGAAAAAGAATACATAACAACGTATAACGTATACATAACAACAACGTCTAGGCCCCAAACTAAGCATTAGCTTGTGTTTTTGGGTACCAAGCGAAGACACCACATACATATAACAACCAAGACCCGGCACCAGTATCAATATTCATCATATAAATACTGACCCGACCTGGGATTCGAACCCGGGACCTCCAGCTTCGTAGGCAGGGTCACTACCCACTAGGCTAAGCGGTCGTCGAATAAATAACATATCTCTTTTAATTAAATTTGGTACAATGGGAGGTCTTATCTCTAAAAGCAATCTCTTCCAGACAACCTTTATCACAAACTGTCCACCATCAATTAAATGGTAGAATGTCTTCTATTAGTCTGCCATCTATTCCACATATGGACAGGGTCATCCATAAATCTTTCCTCTCCACTTTGTCATAAGCTTTCTTCAAATTTTTTAGCCCTAAAACTGATCTGCAACATAAATGCATCCCATATTATATGGTGTGGCCACAGACAAGTCAACCTTTAGACCACGCTTTAACAAACGTCAGTACGAAAACGAAATCGCCAAAAAGTGGCGGGTTGCGGGGAGAGGTCGGCTAGTTTTCATTGGCTCGTTCAAAATTGACAATTTAATGGCTTCCGACGTGCTTCCAACTGACGGCTCACTAGTGATGTAGTTATGTAGTGTCACTACATAGCCTTGGCGAATGCTACTCCCTGTTAAAGCGTGGTTTAAAGGTTGACTTGTCTGTGGGTGTGGCTTAACTGTATATATAACGTATATGGTTAGCGAAGCCGTAGCGGGACTGTGTGGTCTGTTTAGTCACACATATAAAAGTCGTAAATTCTGTGTATGTGAATTACCCAAATAGAAATTCTTATCGACGTTTTTTGACGCCCAATCTCTTCTCTCTATCTAGAGACGTATATTGGATTAGGGATCTTAACTTAATAAAAATTGTTTATAACCAATTTCATCATCATCATTATCATGATCAGCCCATGTCTCTCCACTGCAGGATATAGGCCTCTCCCAAGGCTCGCCACCACACACGGTCCTCCGCCTTCCGCATCCAATTACCCCCGGTATGGTGTTTCAGGTCATCAGTCCACCTGGCCGGGGGGTGTCCAACGCTTCGCTTCCCAATACGTGGCCTCCACTCGAGAACCCGTCTACCCCATCCTTTGTCGGTTCTACGGCAAATGTGACCGGCCCATTGCCACTTTAGCTTGCTAATCACTTCGGCTATGTCGATAACTTTAGTTCTTCGATGGATTTCAGTATTCCTAATTTTGTCCATCAAGGAAATACCGAGCATAGCCATAGCGCGCTGAGCGACTTTAAATTTGTGGACCAGTCCTGCCGTGAGAGTCCATGTTTCGGCACCGTATGTCGTTGTGGGCAGGACGCATTGGTTGAAGACCTTAGTCTTCAGACATGGTGGTAGCGGCGACGAGAACAGACGACGGAGCTTCCCGAAAGCAGCCCAGCCCAGCTGAATTCTTCGGTCGGCCTCTTTGTTGAAGTTGTGTTTGCCTAACTGGACAGTCTGTCCTAGATAGACATAGTCTTGTACAACCTCAAGAGTCGCACCCTCTACGGTTACCAGTCTCGGTAGAATATGTTCGTTGAACATGACTTTCGTCTTGTCCAAATTCATCCCGAGTCCCACCCGCCGAGAGGCGGCATTGAGCATTCTACTGAGCGCCTCCAGCAACTCTGCCATGATGACTATGTCGTCAGCAAAGCGGAGATGAGAGATGTATTCGCCGTTGACATTGATGCCACGATATTTCCAGTCCAGCGTCTTGAAAACATCTTCCAATGCGTTGGTGAACAGTTTCGGAGATATCACATCTCCCTGTCGCACTCCTCTTCGCAATTGGATAGGTTTCGTCCGCTGGTGCTGAACCTGGACAGTCATTGTCGCGGTTTCGTACAGACATCTCAACACCTCAATGTAGCGACAGTCAATTCGGCATCGCTGCAAGGATTCCAGAACAGCCCAGATCTCGACCACCGTAACCACTTTATAAATTTTTAATGAACTGCGGCCGGCATTAGAATTTTTCAGATGTAATTATTATTTGAGACATACATACATAAAAATACCTGTGGAAATACTACTACGGAAGCCTAAAAAGAAGTTCCTTATTAAAATTTCTTTGCAACTGCTCTATTATTTTTTAATGAATTGCACTGGCATAGGAATTTGTCAGCTGTCATTATTATTTGAGACATACTACATTGCAAATGCAAGAACAGTTTTCAACAGGACGGCCAGTTGCAAGTGATCACATGCTGCTTTATTTACTGTTGGGGTTTCTGTTATTATTTAATAAATTTTAAGAGAATGAACTGTATATCTGCAAAACATTAAAATTACACTAGGAAAATGGGTAATCTATTAGAATGATGTTGAAAGCTTATTCACTCGGTTCTATGGCGTTTCTTTTCATGTTTACCTGAAACTGGCAGAAAATTTCCCTTCTAGACTTGATACTCTTCAGCTGTTCGAATACGTTTTGATTATCTCGCCATTGAGAAGATCCGCCCGTAATCGAGTATTTGAAATTACGCGGACATCACATTACACAGTATCTGTGATTTATGACTTTTATTTTCTTGTTTACGAATGAAAGCAAGATAAAATTATTTAATAAAATAACACGATCACGACTTCCACGCTAATTGTATAATAACAGTTACTCTCATCGACTTATATCGACGCTGCAGAATGAAGACCTCGTATGTCCAAAGTGTCCAAACGACAAAGCTCCATCACATAAACGAGATCATCTCACAAACTGCGCAAGGTTCATTTATATATGTGCTTTTCGTGGACACCGCTGGATGGCCTAAAATTAAAAAATTGAAAAACGGATTCGTTACAAACATGCTTTACGAGTTATTCTTTGTAACAAAGCAAAAAAAATTAAATTTAAAAAATGACACACGAGGTCTTCACTCTATAGCGTCGATATGTACCTATGGTACTAGACTGTATGTACCACAGTATGAAACTCCGCACGAAAATCGTTCAGATCGCGGTGCTCTGAACGAATTTGAAATAGTCGCTTGTGGACCGTCTGTCAGTGTAGCCGATTGAGATAATATTATGAATTTTCGAAACCTATCTGAAAAAAAATGCCATGCTGTGCTTTTAAAAAGTGCATAAACAACACCCAGAACTCTAAAAAGGCGGATGGGATTATTTTACGCGTAACTTCATAATATTTTAATAATTTAGTTTTTAAGAATTAAATTTTTTACAATTACAAATTTGACAATTGCACATAAATTGAATTAGTTGATAAGCATAACGATAACACTCATTTCATCTCTTTTCAATCTATTACATTGCCGTACACCTACCCTTTTCGCTATTTCGTTCAGCGTAGCGGTTCAGACACAAATTATGAAAGATCAAAGGAAGCAGGGGGCTAATTCTCGACTTTATGTCTCATGAGGCTTTGTCGATGAAATTTAATATTTTTCTAGCGAAAACATAATTCTGTATTCTCAAAAGCCATAAAACATTATAATTTTCGAGAATCATATGAGACATGCCAACTTTCATGATACAAAATAACTTTTTGACTAGAAACAAAATTATGTTTCATTGAAATTGTCTCATGAGACTAAAAGTCAAGCGGTACGAGAATCACTCCCGCCAAATTGCAATCGACTATCTTCAGACACGTTTGGTTATTCTCGTTTGCGTTACGTGCGCCGTACAATATAAAGGGATCTTCGCGTCTAGTACCTGGGTACATATATATTGGTGATTACTCTCGACAAAAAATTATTTCGATATGTTATTTTGGTAGTATTTGGTATAGTATATTATTTTGAGCACTGTAATACATAATAGTGCAGCTATAGAATGTTAATTCCACAAATACGTTTAAATAATGGCGACTTGCGGTACGATGCAATAAAGTGCAATTCAGCTCGCAAATTCCTACATCCGTAGGAACAAAATTCAGCTACAAGTGCCTAAAAGTCGGCTTTCTTTCTTTCGCTTTACTCTATGTCTTTCTGTGCCACTAAATGGCCTGCCCAGGCCGACCCGCTTATACACTTGAAGCTTTCAGCTAAAGGTGCGTAGTCTGCCCAGCCTGCCAAGCCCGTTTTGGGTAGTGGAATTACTATATGTAACTAACATCTTACCGAATGTTGAACTTTAGTACTGATAAGAGTTAGTTGTTACAAAATACATCATCATCATCATCATCATCAGCCCGTGTCTCTCCACTGCAGGATATAGGCCTCTCCCAAGGCTCGCCACCACACACGGTCCTCCGCCTTCCGCATCCAATTACCCCCGGTATGGTGCTTCAGGTCATCAGTCCACCTGGCCGGAGGGCGTCCAACGCTTCGCTTCCCAATACGTGGCCTCCATTCGAGAACCCGTCTACCCCATCGGTTGTCGGTTCTACGGCAAATGTGACCGGCCCATTGCCACTTCAGCTTGCTAATCACTTCGGCTATGTCGACAACTTTAGTTCTTCGACGGATTTCAGTATTCCTGATTTTGTCCATCAAGGAAATGCCGAGCATAGCCCGCTCCATAGCGCGCTGAGCGACTTTAAATTTGTGGACCAGTCCTGCCGTGAGAGTCCATGTTTCGGCACCGTATGTCATTGTGGGCAGGACGCATTGGTTAAAGACCTTGGTCTTCAGACATTGTGGTAGTGGCGACGAGAACAGACGACGGAGCTTCCCGAAAGCAGCCCAGCCCAGCTGAATTCTTCGGTCGGCCTCTTTGTTGAAGTTGTGTTTGCCTAACTGGACAGTCTGTCCTAAATAGACATAGTCTTGCACAACTTCAAGAGTCGCACCTTCTACGGTTACCGGTTTCGGTAGAATATGTTCGTTGAACATGACTTTGGTCTTGTCCAAATTCATCCCGAGTCCTACCCGCCGAGAGGCGGCATTGAGGCCGTTTACCATTCTGCTGAGGAAAATACATATGTTAAATAAAAGATAATTTATCTGTAAGAATATGTACCTACTTATTATGCTCATATTGTTTCTTTGTGTTTTGATTTACTATTCCGCTGTGTCATTGATACATTATAGTATGTAGTGTCGATTCATCATTACTTTATAGTAACACTTTTTCAATGACTTGATGTTCGTCATTATTGTCGTCATCCCCAAGAATTCGTGCCATCAGTTGGCTCTAACAGGAAATTAGTTATAGATCTAAATTGGTGTTATAGTAAGAGGCGGCAATGGATTGACTAAACTATCGTTACGGTGGCTGATTTAGTATCGTAGTAGTAGTTTAGTATTTAGTAGAGTCGGTCTGCCGGCATGACCTTGTTGCGTTTGGTAGGTACAGCCTTTGAAACACATGTTATTGTTTAGTAAACTAAACTATCATTAGGATGGCTGATTCAAGGATAACATGATAGTATGCACACTAGTTATACGCACAGTACAAAAAATGACATGATTCGTTGGTGCGTTTAGTAGATATAGCCGTTCAAAGGCACGTTAATTTGTTAAATCAATCATTCCCTATTTTTCAAACCCTTAAAAATTAAATTTTTTATTTCAAATTTTAAATGGAATCAATTTCAATTACCCTATCCAATTAAAAGGAATAAAAATTGGACTATATAATGTAAAAAGTTATGCCCAAACACATTAATTAAATACGAGTATATATACAGACAAATTAAAAATCACCTCCTTTTTTCGTTGGTTAAAAAAATATACTATACATATTGATTGAAACCAATCAACGATTCAACATAAAGAGCAATATAAATGCAAAATATAATGACTTAAGGGCAATGTTCCACATTATCGTATTTAACACAAAGACAGTGTAAGCAAGTGTAAATGACAGTGAAAAAGAATTATTATCGCAGCAGGTGTTTGAAATAAACACAATTGGTAGCTTTTAATAACACATTTCGATTTAAAAGAAGTTCATTAGCTTTTTTTTTTGTCTTATGTTAATGAACGACAGAAGTAAATTATTTCTCTGTGCGTAATATAAAAAACTATAAATATCAATAATGAATACCTCTATACGGTGTCATGAAGAAGGGAACTGTTCAAATTTAAAAGTAGACATTGTTGTTCTAAAATTTTCCATAATATTATAATTATGCAAAATTATAATTTGATTGACCGATTAGCCGAGTGGTTAAAACCCCTGCGGAACTGAACCACCAGACTCTGACCCAGAGAAACTGCGGAACCAAGGTTACGATTCTATGCAAGTTACAAGAACTACGATTCTCGCCTGGACAAATATTTGTCTGCATGAACATGTCTTGTACATCGATAGCTTTGCTTAGTTTGGGACTAGATGGCGCTATATGGGATGTCCCAGGTATTATTATTCTTACTGGCTATCCGCACGCGGTTTCCCTCACATAGACCTCATGTCTACCATGATCATTAAAGGACGTTCCGGCTTAGCTGTGAAAAGGTAACAAACACACAGCTATGTTTTGCACAATGAAATGTAGCCTAAAGTCCTTCCTCAGGGTTCAAACTATGTCTATATCAAATATACAAATCGGTTCAGCGGTTTAGCCGTGAAAGGTAACATATAGACACTTTAGTATTTATAATATTCGTATGGATAATTAAATATTAATCACTTGATTATAAGTCCTTATGAGTAATAAAAGTGGTTATCACCATAAATAACGTTATCACTTCAATGATTACAAATAGTGAAAGATCGAAAATATTATAATAAATTACGTGTTGCTCTGTTTTCCGCAAACAGCGAAAAAGGAATTACCTAGTTGTAATATTATACTATCTACTTACGTATATTTAAAATAATCCAATGGGAATCTTGAAATTCATGATCTATCCAACAAATGGAGTTGGTATACAGTTTTAGAAAAAAGGTATTGCAATTTCGAAAGTACCGAAATTTGCGTCATTCATATACTGTAATATGAAATGGTGTCGTGATAGACCGAGCGCAGCATTTTGTTTCAAATTTATAAGTGCGTGAGGCCGGGGTTCGAATTCGGGCGTGTACCAATGAGTTTTTCTGACTTAAGTTCATAGCTATCACTGACTCCGTGCCTCGGAGAGCATGTTAAGCAGTCGGTCCCGGTGGCTGTCAATAGATGGCGGTCATTGTAATCCGCCAACCCGCATTGGAGCAACGTAGTAGATTTAAGCTTCAAGCCATCCTCCCCTGGGGGGAGGCCTAAGCCCCTGCAGTGGGTTATAATGGGCTGATGGAATGGAATATTAAATGGAGAGCGATGATTGTAATAAAATAAATACTAAAGCTAATTTGCACTGAAAAAACAAAGAAAACGTCAAGTACGTGGGACACGGGAAAAGTAAACAATATGATTTTATTTTATATTTTGTAAAAGTATTCTTCATTATTCATTATGCAAATTTACCTACCGAAACCAGCTCTGAAAACATTTATTTCAGTTTCCCTTCAACAGGTCATAAATGGCTGATTCGTAGGCAGCCACCGCGTTTTCGGCACTTAAAAAACAAACACGTAGTCATCTAATTGATGGTTATTGAAAAAAATACTAGAAAGAATCCAACCTCTCACGTAAGCAAGATGCAAGATCGACTCTAAAATGTAGTCTCAATGTTTTCACAGAAAAGAAAAAAAAAGTCGTATTACTTTACCGCTAAAGGAGGGGAAATATGGATCACTAGCCGTTAGTATGTAAGTGATTCTGTGTCAAATTACAAAAATCCCACTCGACTAACTAAAAAAATGAGGCAAGCATCACAGAGTTCGGTTATGCACAGTTGTGGCCAAGGCTTGTATAGTACTTTTCTCAAAGATGCGTGTAAATTAATAAAATTTTCATACGTTTTCATGTATCTGTCCTTCGATTTCGGTGGTAAACAATTTACAATAATAGCTTTTGCAGCTTCTTGTATTTCAGGTAGTGTTAAAATGTCTTCATCACTTGTAGAACTTATTTTGAATAATTATAATAATGAAAAATAGTTTACATAATTTTGTCGCCAATTAGCCGCGTTCCAATATCGATTTTTTTTTTAACCTTTTTAGATTCATTTAATGGCGCATTCTTTTTATCGTTCTACTTCGAAATTTAATTAAAACTTATATGAGTTATCTTTTTAGTTATCAATTGCGGATTTAAAAGATTTCATTCCATTTTCAAATAACATTTTCGACCGCTCGAGCACGTCTGCTAAAAAATTGCGGAACAATTTCTGGTCCGGTACTGCAAGTAATGTTTATCCCAAAGAAGGTTGTGTAAGATATGGTCGTATATCGTAGCATTTTTAAGCAAAATAAAATTATTAATACGCTTTTATGAGTTCTTCCTGTATGTAATGGAGTCTTAGATCGCGATTTTCACCCACTTCCACAGAAGATATCGAGCTGAAATTTGAAAGGCATATGTAGCTTCGATGACAATACAGTAAAATGACAAACAAAACCTGATGCTGCAGTCAGGATTGTTTCCTCATGAGGAGACTCATCATCGGTTAATAGCACGAACACAAAACTTTGTATATACGTTGTATTTTGATAATTAACCATGATTTTCACCACGAATTGATCCTGAAATCAAGATTGTCGCCTCATGAGGACACTCCTCAACGGTGCCTCAACGGTTAATAGCACGAACAAAAACTTTGTATATCCGTTGAATTTTGATAGTTAACCACGATTTTCACCACGAATTGATGCTGAAGCTAAGGTTGTCTCCTCATGAGGACACTTCTCCACGGTTAGTAGCACGGATACAAAACTTTGTATTTAGGTTGGATTTTAATAGTTAACCATGATTTTCACCATGAAGTGATGATGCACTTAGGATAGTTTGCTCACGAGGGAACCCCTCAGTGGTTAGCAGCACGGACATGAAACTTTGTATATGAGTTCATCGTTTTAAAGGTAATTGTGGGTTCCACCTGCATGTATGTAAATTTTAATGGATTGTAGTTTAAAAAATTTAAGACAAATATGAATTTTGAAATTATAGTTTACAAAAACTAAAAAAAAAAATCGCTTTAATCGGACATCGAACTAAAAAAAGAAAATAACTTTTAGTATAAGAATACAGTGAATAACGAGAAAATTATTGTTTTTGTGAAAAAGCGTGGGTTGCGCAATATCAGTTGTTATAAATATTTCATTGCACCCTACGCTTTTTCACAATAACATTAATTTTCTCTTTCATCACTTTATTCTTATACTAAAAGTTATTTTCTTCTTTTTAGTACGATTTCCCATTAAAACGCATTTTTTTTAAATTATTTTAAACTATATTTCACGTCTGAGTTTCTCTAAAACTAGTCGTCTTTATTAAACCTTGAGCTTTGGTCACGCAACCGGTTTGGAACTGCTGCAAACTAATATATTGAGGATAAACATTAAAGTTAATGTTAGATACTCGATAACATTTAAAAAAGTTATAAAGTGTTTTTTACGTTAATTAAAAAGCAAAATCAAAAATGCGAAATAATATTAAGATATCTCGAAAACTAACAAATAGAATAAATATTTTCATTCTATTCGATGGAGTCAAGTGACCTGTGACCTCATTGCCCCGTATAAACCGTGCATCGAGATTGGCGCTCTAGTAGTACTAGACGTGGTATTTATATACGAGTTGGTGTCCACTAAAATATGTTCAGTTTAAAATTCTATTTCTCAGTTATATATTAACAAATTCGAATTTTAATACTTTTTAAGTATCTATAAGAGAATGTAGCTGTACATCACAAACCGGAGTAGTATGAATGCTGGATGTCCTTGATTCAAATCGAATACACCCGCCTCGCGTCTTTCACTCTCACCTTCAAAATACAGCGACGCTGGTTTCTATATAAAGCGAATAAACTAATTTAGTATTATGTGACGTCAGTGGTCTCATAGCATCCTTATAAACTGAAATATGTATAAATTCTGATCATTAGAGCGTCTAGCTGTATTTGATAGTTTTGAATACAATACGGAATATGCTTGTGAAGCAAAAATTGTTGAAATATTATTTTTCGTAATCTAATTCGGCACTGCACCATATCAAGTTATTGGTTATTGTTTTATTTTATTCCTTACAAAACGCTAATTTTATTAATTGGAAATGAAAAAATTACGCGGTATATTCAAATGAACTGAAACGAAACAGATGTTAGTTGAGTGTGGTCGTATTGTATGACTCGTATATGGTATAGTATACTGGATAGCGCGTGTTAAGGTTTTCGTGCCCAAAAGGTACCAAAACAACGGACCCGTCCATCTGTCCGTCCGTACGCCCGTCCGTCCTTTCGTCCATCCATCCGTCTGTCACAGGACTATATCGTCTAAACAGTAATAGGTAACAAAGGAACAAATAAACTCACTTTCGCATTTATAATATTAGTTAGAATATTTATATATAATATAGAAGCGACGACCGCTTTGCCTAGTGGGCAGCGACCCTGCCTACGAAGCTGGAGGTCCCGGGTTCGAATCCCAGGTCGGGTCAGTATTTATATGATGAATATTGAAACTGGTACCGGGTCTTGGTTGTTTGTTATATGTATGTGGTGTCTTCGCTTGGTACCCAAAATACAAGCTAATGCTTAGTTTGGGACCTAGACGTTGTTGTGATTGTATGTGTTATTATTATTATTACATTATGATAATTATAAATTATCTTAAGAAAATATTCAAAAAAAAATCTCAATATTACTACTACTTCCAGTACATACAGTATTACCTATTATTAAAAGAAAAGTTAATTTTCTATTTCAACATTATTAATCTGATCTAATTATAGGGAAATGCGTTATGCCCCAACATAAAGCGTCCAGCGGTACTTTTACTGTATTAACACGTGAAAAATTGATTCGATGAATGCAGGATAAACGTAAATTTTTAAACAGCACTTCTACTATGAACAAAGTACTTAGAGCGCGCGGCCCCGAGTAAGTAAGTTATCTTCGGTGCTAACGCCGGTTTACGATTATTTAGCGCGAGACACGTGTAGGGATGTGAATAAATATCTTTTTTGTTCTTAGCTTTGCATATATGTCAAGGCTACCTATTAGACACACGTAAACTTCTGTGACATTTTAATACCTTTTTTTAAATTAACTAAACGTTTTTTGTCTGCTCTACCGGCGCTTGCGGTAGTGATCGGATCGCCGGTAAGCGTCCTTTGCCCCACCACACCGCTTCCCCACTTGTATCGCCTATTTATCGCGAAAATGTTCTAGGTACTTATAGAATCTTATCTTACTTTGCTATGAGTATGAAGCGGCTTGAACTGTCGATACTTCTTAGCGACGGCGTACACTAGAAATGAGTTTCAAGTTGTTTATTCGCTAGCGACGACGGTATAAAACATTTGTATGGAGAAAATTGTACTGCGCTTCTAGTGGTACCGAGCGTATTTAATTTCAGTTTTTTTTTAGTAAACGAGTACTGCATTGTTGACTCTTAATAGTGGCGTTGTAAGACAGATAGCTTACACATTGGCCCAAGTCTTACCAGTTTTGCGATCCTCATCAGTAACGTTCACAATTTCCAATTCATGTACCCATATCATCATCATCATCAGCCCATTTTTACCCCACTTCAGGGGCTTAGGCCTCCCCCAGGGTGAGGAAGGGGGGGGCCTTGGAGCTTAAGTCCACCACGCTGCTCCACTGCGGGTTGGGAACGGTAACGACCGCCATCTATTGACAGCGTCCGGGACCGACTGCTTAACGTGCCCTCCGAAGCACGGTGTCAGTGATATTGTGTACTTAAGTCAGAAAAACTCATTGGTACACGCCCGGATTCGAACCATGGCCCTTTGGAGCCTTATAAATTTGAAACAGGTTCGTTGCGCTCTGGGCTATCACGACATGTACCCATAATATTTATATTATCCTACGAATGAAACTATTAGAATCAAATATTAAAATGAAATATACATTTTGTTTAAAGCAAAATCATATTATCAAAATATAGCCACAAAGGTAAAAATATAGGTAACTATAATGCAGTTTTAAGTGTTTTACATTGTGGTTTATATACACCAATAAGATTCAAGCACATTCAATCAGTAGGTACTCGGTTCCCAAAAAAACGATTCTCATACAAATATTTTACGCCGTCGTCATCGCCAAGGAGTATCGACAGTTTATATTGCTTGAAACTAACTGCTGCAGTGCTGAACGTATTGGTCACGTGTATCGCGCGTGTAAGCCACGATTTTAAATCAGGTCGTTCTGACGTAAATGCTATTAATTTTGATCGGTCTATAATTTACTATCATAACATTGGTTTCTGTAATTATCTGTCTAATTATGAACATTGGTCTTAATTTAATACTAGTATGTTAAGGTGGCCATTTTCCATTTAGGTTCGTACTGTATATTTTTATGTTATAAATGAAATAATATTTCCTGTTCCTTACGGCCATTAATTTAGCTTAAATTTATGAAATGTAGTAGCACGCCAGACCTAAGCTAATCGGCAATGAGATGTGCATACAGACACGAGAGACAAAAATATTACAGATGCATAAAATTCTGGCTAGTCGGGTACGGAACCCTAAAAATGAAACGATGTTGTATGTTCGATTATCGATCACGGTTCAGGCGTAAGCGGTTAGTGTTTCATTTAACATATTATAATAGGGTACTAGAGACCGCCCGCGACTTCACCCGCGAAGACGTAGCTCATGTTTGTTTGTATATCTAATATATAAAATTCTCGTGTCACAGTTTTAGTTGCCATACTCCTCCGAAACGGCTTGACCGATTTCGATGAAATTTTTTGTGCTTATCCGGTATCTATGAGAATCGGCCAACATCTATTTTTCATCCCCCTAAATGTTAGGGGTAGTCCACCCCTAAATTTTTTTTTTTTTTTAGACAAAATTTTTAATTTCTATTTTTTTATGATACAACATACAAAAATACATACAATCCTCAATTTTCACCCTTCTACGATCAACCCTTATTTTTTAATAGCCATTTTAGTAATTTAATAATTGCATAACTAAATATTATTTCGCAAAAGTGTAATTTATTTAATTAAGACTGACAGAAATTGTTGAAACGATAAATATTTGTGAAGGGAAGAACGGGAAAGAGTTAAGACTGAAATAAAAAAGTTGTACTTGATGAGAATGGAAACAAAAAGGAAATGAGACCAGGGCCAGGAACGGAAACGATAAAATATTTATGCGATGGGAACAAAAACGGGAAAGGGAAGAACGGGAATGAGTTAAGACGGAGATAAAAAAGTTATTTTTGATGAGAATGGAAACGAAAACGAAGCTACACTAGGGCCAAGAACAGAAATAATAAAGTATTTTTGCGATGGGAACGAAAAAATGAAAGGAAGAACGGGAATGAGACAAGACTGAGATAAAAAAAGTGATTCTTATGAGAAACGAATACTACCCGTGCGAAGCCGGGACGGGCCGCTAGTATCTTATCAAAATAAACAATTTTTAATAGGGTAAATGGAGGTCAATTTCCTACATTGTCCTGTCTTATATATATCACTGTCTTTTCCGCTCTTCGCTTGTCATTTCAATACTAAAGTAAGATATCCACGATAAATAAACTCATATTAAGAAATACCCTCATCCTTATTTTGAAATCACAGACACTTCTATTTTATTTACGAGGGAAGGCTGATACGTAATCTAGTTTTAATATATATAGATATAGTGCGAAAATCATACTGGCCACTATAGTATCGTATTCTCTGTTTATTCCTTTTTAAAATACCGAATGTCATTTGTTTGTCTTGTATAGTTTTGCATAGGAACTTCATAGTTTCCAACATGTCGCAAGATAAAAGTAAAATGATAAAGATTGAGTATCATGCAGTGTTAAAATTTGTAAACAAAGAAAAAAAATACGCCATCGCAGATCAGACAAGTTTGTTACAATGTGGTCGGTGATTTGTGCCCCTCTGATTTCGTAATAAAATTTTGGTCAAAGCAGTTTAAACATGGCCGTGAGAATCTTGATGACGATCCACGTAGTAGACGACCTTTCTCGACGATAACTGATGAAAATGTGGCTAAAGTGAAGCAATTAATTTTAGAAGATCAGAGAATTAAGCAGTGGGAGATCGCAAGAGTTGGAATTAGTAACGAACGAGTGAAGGAAACTCTCATTCCACTAGGATCCACCGACTAGGCTTCACTGGTGGATCCATGAATTATTAATTACCTCTTCAATGCACCATGCACCAGTGGATCTATGGACTTTTTCCCTCTTCGATCCACCAATCGATCTAAGGATATTTTTTCCGTTGATCCCCCAAACGATTTTTTTTTACAATTTACTAAGAGAGTTTCTATACTTTCTCTCAAGCTTCGTAGCTCTACGAATGTACAATACGCGCCATCAATGTAAAAGGCCTCCGGCTGTACACTTCTTTTTTACCCGCATAACGCTGCCTCTGGCAATTTTGAATTTTAAATTTAGAACTCTCCTCCTACCGGCGAATGTGTACAGCCGGTGGCCTTTTACATTGATGGCGCGTATTGTAGTTTTGAACTAAATTTTGCCACCTATTCGTATACCGATATTTATTTGTTTTTGCGACATTCATTTTTTTTTTATATTCGTCGAAAGATCATTCCTTTTTGTTAAGGAATACCTATTTCCTTTCGAGGCGGAATAAGAAATATAATATTAATTTAGATTCACTTTTTGCCTTAAAACGATGGATCGAAGTGGAATAAGAAATGTATGATTAATTTAGATCCACTTTTTTGCTTACGCCGGTGGATTGAAGAGGAAACAAAAACCCATAGATCTACTTGTGGAGCCTCGTCGGTGGATCGTAGTTGAATGAGAGGAACGAAATAATTCATAAATATTTGGGCATGTTCAAGGTCATTGCTCGCTGGACCTTGACTGTTGACTCCATTCGACAGGCGACGACATGTGGTTGTTAGTAGCTTTTTAAAATGAGTCAAGGTAAAGAGGAAAATTTTATCTCTTGTATAGTTACCTATGATGAGATCTGAATTCGACATTGGAATCCGTAAAGTAAACAGGAATCATTGCAGTGGATATTTGAGGGTGAAAACCTCCTCGGAAATTTTAGGTCGGTTTGTCGACAAGCAAACTGATTCCAACCATTTTTTGGGATGTCTAAGGGATATTGCTATTAAATTACTTGCCTAAAAAAACTACAATGACGGAATATTATGCTAATTTGTTGGATCATCTACGCGTCCTACGCGTCCGAGTCCATAAAAGAAAAAAGAAGAGGCAAACTTAGATGCATTTATGCACACCGTTCGGAAAACGAACCTGGCTATGATCAAAAACGGCTTTAAGAAAATCGACCACCAACCCTATAGCACCCTGCGATTATTTTCCGTTTAGACTTTTAAAGAAAAATTTAAGTTGGCCAAAATTTTCAACTGATGATGAGATCAAGTCCACGGTAAATGAGTATTTCGACGACTTAAGGAATTTTTTTAATGTTGGTTTATGTCATAAGTAAAAAAATAGCCATGCTCGTCTTTTATTTCATAGGTAGATTACTTATCAGCCTCCCCTGGTATACGTATAGATAAAAAGTACCTAACTTAGATTACTCTCTGATTTTTTTTATTTACCAATCTTAATTCGTTCCAGAGGTTAGCATGGACATACGAACAGACAGACTGAGACGATAATATATGGCATGTGTCCATCTTGAAAGTCCTTCTTAATATTGGTAGACGATTTTTTGAAATCCGCTCAGTAGTTTCAGAAATAACTTCCCACATCCAAACAAAACAAACTTACAAACTTTACCTAGTGTAGACTATGAATGATACAAGTTAAGACCGTTAGTCTTCACACGCGCCGTGGGTCATCTTAGGATCTGTTTGGCAGTAAGACGTGAGATCATTATAAACTAATAGCACAATCGGAATAGTTCCTCCTCATCTACCCTGTTTGGTTTAATTTGGTGACCTCGTCTACTCATCGGTTATCGGTTTTACGGCAAATGTCACTTCAGCTTGCTAACCGCTTCGGCTATGTCGACAACTTTAGTTTTTTAAACTTAAAAACTTTCGACATATTGCAAATAAGATGAACGTAGAAAACATATTTCTTTCGTAGCGAATTATTTTTCCTTGCACGAAGACCGTTTCGTATATTCGTAACCAGTTACGATAAAACGTCGATAAAAGAAGTTTATCAATTTAGATACGGAACTAGTTACGATATACCTATTACTATCGCAAAACACAATCCCGCGTTCAACTGCAGAGTCGAATCTCTCTGTTTTTTGTCTCTCTGAATTATTAGTGACGTTTTTCAGGGATGACCGCTAAGGTTGTAAATAATGCTTTTGTTTTCTTTTGCTGAGTGATATTGTAAATATTTATTACTAGCGACTGTCTGCGTTTACTATCTGATTGCTCGTGGAGGAACACTATGTAGTGGACCACTTGCTGCAATATTTATTGTTTTGACGCTTTTGCAAGAGACATCATTTGTTATCAATGATGTCTGCATTTACTACATACTTTTATGTATCGTAAAGAAAGTTAAACAGTTCTTAGTACGGTTTTTTATTAATAGGATATCCATTTCCTATTGTCTTTTCTTATATTTATCACTTTCTTCTCCACTCTCGCTTGTCATTTCGAAACTGAAGTTAGAATCCCGCGATAAATACGCTCATAGTTAAAAAAATCCTTTATGTTGAAATCACAGACACACTTCTATTTTATTAATATGTAGGTATAGATAAAAAGTAAACTAAATTACTCTCCGGGCGTCCTCTATTCGTTGATGAAAGTTCCATGAAAATGGGTTCAACCGGTTCAACTGTTCCAGAATTAATTAGCCCGGGAAAACAAACAGATACGATATGTAGTCTATGTCCACCCTGAACTTCAGGCCCTGAAGGTCTATTCTAAGTATTGATAAAAGACTTTTAAATCGGTGAATACTTTCAAAGATTACCTCCTCATCATCATTTCAGCTTTTATTTGTTCACTGCTGAACATAAGCCTCCTCCATAGCACGCGACGCGAACCTCCTCTTGCTACATTCATCGGCGACCTGCCGTCTTCTTCAGGTCATCGGTCCATTTAGTCAGGGGCTCCGGACGCTACGCTTTCCCGTGCGTGGTCTCCACTCGAGAACCTTTTTGCCCCATCGAGCGTCGGTTCTGCGACATATGCAGCCGGCCCACTACCACTTTAGCTTGCTGATCCTTACATCTATGTCGGTAACTTTGGTTCTTCTGCCGATGTGCTCGTTCCGGATCTTATCTGGCAGATGAACACCAAGCATAGCTCTTTCCATTGCTCGCTGAACAACTTTGAATTTGTGTACGAGTCCTAGAGTAAAGGACCACGTCTCCGCTCCATACGTAATTACCGACAGAACACACTGGTTGAAGACTTTCATCTTCAAGCATTGGGGCAACTTGGACGAGAAAATGTAGCGCAGCTTCCCGAATGCTGCCCAACCGAGTTGGATTACCTCTTACATTCAAACAAACTTACAAACTTCTTTAAAATATAGGTGTCGATGAACCAATTAAAGATTGAAATAGTAATAATACGATGCAAAGTATATAAAAAGCTATAATAGCGTTTTGCTATCACACCTACAATAGTATGAATAGTGATGTAATTTGTATGTAGAATAAAATACAAATGATGAAATTCCCTTAGAAACGTCTTACAGAACGGTTACGAAAGGGCTTTTTTAATCTTCAGGAACGATTTTATTAGCTGATTCAGGCGATGATCTAGCTTTTTACTAACTTTTTGATGTTTTAATTTTACTATTAAAATTGTTTTATTTTATCGTGTTTTTTCTTTGCCGTAGTGGGATTTTTAATGTTTAGTAAATACACTAAATATATTAGTCAGATAGCCGGAATCATTACTCGATATATTGCTAGTGTTAAATGAATAAAAATCACGTCATATATGGCAAAATAATTTTTATTGTCTACGTCTGATAAAATACATGCAATGTGAATACATATTCACTTAGTGAATATATTTATTTTGCAAGTCACCATGATGGTTTCCTTAGTGAAATTTTGGTAGGTCATTCTTACATTCTGTATAGCAACCGATAGTTTATAATATATCGTCGAAAACGTCTATAAACAGTATAAAAATATTTCTTATATACAAGGTGTATTAACGTAAGACGGTTATTGTGTTGATACAGCTGAATTCTGCGCGACGGCTACCGAAACAGGAATATTAATTTGTTTTGATAACACTATGCAAAATATGTGCTGCGATATTCGTAAATGTAGTGGATTTATCTGTTGATATCAGAGTCTTGTTTTGTACATTATAATAATTCGACCTTTCTCCTTCTTAAATATATTTAAATATAACCTATAAAGTCTTAAAAACTTATATGTTCCAACCTATCTGTTTTTTTTTTCATACCGGGCTCGACATTTTTTATTTCTCAAAGAATGAACTATTTATTAAACGCGCGGAATAGGTCCGATGGATTTGAATTTTTTTGCTAGGAAAGGTAAGGTGACTTATTTCGAAACGATAGTTTTCATCCGATCTGTATTTGCAAGTGAAAATATCGGATCTTGGCCTATAGTAATTCTGTCGAGCGATAACTACTTAAAGTTTAGTATTCAGTCAAAATAATAAACCAAGCTTTATTCTCACCATAATATGCAAATAAAAGTGAAAGGAACAAAACACCAAAACTACCTTGTTTTCAGAGTTCTGTACCTCTAAAGCGAAAAAAGCACCCTTATCGTTGTCTGTCTGCCGGTTAGTCTAGACCCTTTTTCGCAGGAATACGTTTGGAAATTGAAATTAATATCAAATACTCTTATATATTAATATTATATATAGTATCTACGATCTCTTAAAGCTGTAAAAAAATCAAGTTTCTTAGTCAAAGCAATCTTAAAATAGCCATTTATGGCACATATTTTGGTACTCGCAAGTAAATTGAACCCTATAGGGTACTTCCCGTTGACCAATATTTATATTTGATAAGAAGCAAGGTCTTAGAGCACAAGTAAAGGGAAAAATAAAAATTCATTAATTTGTAGTTAGATCATATATATTTTTTAAAAGTAGGTAACGTTTTTCTCAGGAATCCGTGGAGGTATCATCAAGTTGAAAATTATTGTCTAGTGCTAGGTCTATGTTCCGTTGAAGCTGTGAAAACATTCAAGGTCAGCAAGTCAATGAAAAAATAGGGCCATTTATGCCGTAAATTTTGACACTCGCAAATAAATCAAAATTTATATAGTGTACGTCTCCTTGACATTGAGTCATAGAATTTGGTAAAAAGCAAGATCTAGCAGAAGTTAGGAATAAATCTGAAAATCAATATTTTGTTACTATCGCTTAAATTTTTTTTTGTTTTGATGTTATTAAATTGAAATATGCGTTAACGTGGTATTTTAGGTAAGGAACGATAAACACGTCAATACGTTTATAACTAACTATATGCAAGCCTCATGGCGCGAGTCCGACTTGTATTTGGACTGTTTTTTTTGTAGGTGATTAGCACAGGTTCGACTTCCCGGAGCCAGTGACGGAAACTGCAGTGGAGATCCGAGACATTCTCTAAAGCCTCCAGATAAAATAGCACTGTGCATTATATTACCAGTTTTACAAAGTATGGCCGAATTTGCCGGATTTGATTGCTTGCTCTGCGCCTCTCTTACCCCACACCACCTTATGTCTCAACGTGTAATTTTTGGATAGGCTAACCTGTTATAGGTACCTACGTTATCTATGTACAAGGCAACCCCTCTGTCATTCAGCAACATAGATATCATGCGTCCGTGTCTCCGCTGATGTGATATTTGAATTCAAACCACTTCGTACAAAATCACTTTCAGAAACGGTGAGAGCGCTTCTCCATCGTGCAAGGAATAAAACAACCGGGCAAATGCGATTCAGTATCGTGCCCTGAGGGTTCCATATAGTTATGACGTATCTATATTGACGTGTTTATGGCTACTCACCACCAGAATGCCATGTAAAGCATATTTCTATAAAATCAAATTTAATATTGTACCGTAGTACGGAACCCTTCGTGTGCGAGTCTGACTCGCACTTGTCCGGCTTTTATGACCATTGAAACAATCTGTAGGTATAAGCAAGCGTCGATGGAAGCCGACACAATCTGACGCAAACGATACCTACGCCGACTTCCATTATTTATGAATACGATCATTTAAATTTCCAATAAGTGTGGTAAACTGTTCCGTATGTATTGTATTTATCAGGCATTGACATATATGTTAACAGGGAACTCAAAAATCATGCATAAATTATGCTCGCGTGTTTTTCCCCGAGTAGTAGGCAGAGGTTATAGAAAATATAAAATGAATTTAAAATTGTTCACAGGATAGAACAAAGTTTTATATTTTTAATTATTTTCACTACAGTAACGTTATTCCATTCAGATTGAGAATTGAGTTCTCGTGACTAGTTCACCTTACATAACATACACACACAACGTGCCAAGCTGTTTAACAACCGCTTTCGAATCGTGCCACTTTTGGCGCTTAAGTATAACTGCTTCTTTGTATGTCTAAGAAGAGAATGTGGTATGGTATCAGGGCCAAACAAAATATGTTACTGATAATAGCATAAAAATACGGAAATTACATTAAGTATCTAATATTATATAACATCACTTTCTCCTATTTTAATATATTTATGATAGGTACCGCTTTTCAAGTTTATTTGTTCCTCTTAAAACTCCGCTTCTGTAGCCAAGGCTTCGTCGTTATTTTCATGTTGAGTCCCACAGATGTGTTTTATTAATATAGAAAATAGATATAAATCACGGGGGGCGAGTTTTGGAGAATATGATGGGTGTCCATCAGTCGAAGCCTTGCATTTTTGATAGCAGCGAGTGCGACATTAGACGTATGTGCGGACGCGATGTCCTGATGAAACAGCACGTCAGCACTTAACTTTCCAGGATGTTTTATTTGATCGTCTATTTTATATATTAATGTTGCATAATAAGAACTTACTACGAAAGTACTCGTTTACAGCTCATTCTTCCACATTAATTAAATTAAGAACACTAAAATTGAACCGTCGTTAAAGTTAACATGTCATTAAAATATCTTTAGTAGATGTGTTTTTTTTAAGCACAATGTATTTTTTATTGCTGCACGCGTATGTGAGGTTATATCCTACTAATACTCCACTTGCTTAGTTAAAAAATATATTGAATAAGTAGATAAAATGTTCAAATTAAATTTATTAATCTACAGAGAGTTCTTGTTATTAATTTGAATTATTATGAATTTTGGCGTACGATAGGAACGGTACTTTCGAATGACCTCTGCCACATAATATCTATATATAGCTTAGTGACGCCGTGACGGGGTCAGCTTAGTTTTGCGAGGTCGTGGGGTGATATAAATGTTGTTGTATCTAAATAAGAATTAAATTATTTGAATACAAAGTCTCTTTGGAATGCATGCACCAATACATTCGATATATCCCTTTCTTGTCACTTTAATTTTACTTGAATCGTAACAAGTTGTTAAACTAATGAATAAAGCTTACGTTTATGATCAATGAAATAGTTTTAAATTTTTTAATTTTCAAAAAAGTCACATCTTTATGTTAGCCTAAAATGTTGTTAAAATATAAGTAGGTACTCTAAAGTACTGTAAAGTTGTAAAATATTGTTGTGAGCAGCTTCAAAGTCAGTTTATAGTGTCGATATGCGTCGTTTCGTGTTATCGCTGTGAATAATTTTTATTTCTCATTTCAGTGTTTTTGTACATAGATGACATACAATTTCAGCAATATGGTTTTGGGTGTGATTTATATTTTCATGTTTAAATTATGACTCTTTTAGCTAGTATTTCTTTTAAATTTGTTTATTTACAAATTTAATATTATTGTAGATTTTCATATGGATGTCAGGTACTTAGTGAAAAAAAAAACCTAATGTACCATTTTCTATTTTTATTTCAATCTTTTTTATATTAATAGCCATTATCTCTTTATTTCATAGTTATTTGGTATCTGGAGATGCTGATGGTAAATGCTACATATGGGATTGGAAGACCACCAAATTATACAAGAAGTGGAAAGCACACGACGGCGTTTGTATTGCAGTGCTCTGGCATCCGCATGAGCCCAGTAAAATGCTCACAGCAGGTTGGGATGGCGTTATCAAGTACTGGGACTAAAATATATTTTAAGGATAATGTTGAAATAAAAGAAATTACTACTTTTATAATATATTATTTATTTCTTTAAGCACTAAACAGGAACCCATGAAATCCCATTCCATATGCGTTTCAAGAAGAAAAGCTTGATCTAAACATTTATATATTAACTTCATAACACCATAACAAGGGATACGATACACTTTAAGAGTATAGATAGATACAATATCTATGTCATAAACTTGCATAAACTATTTTCAACAAATTTAAGCTACCTGCATAGGATATCTATAACCTTCATCATATGATATATCCACCTTATACTCCATTCGACATTCACGACAGGTGCCATTCTTCATGAACTCATTGAATGGTATGTTGTTTTCGTGGAATGCCTCAATTAAAGCTCTTATGAGACCATCAATCATTTGAGGTGTATGATAAGGCCCCGGTGCAAATCGGAGTCTCTCTTCCCCTCGTGCAACGGTGGGATAGTTTATAGCTTGGACATAATGACCTCGCTTCATTAGGGAGTCTGCTACCTGAGCCACTTTATCTGCCCCTTTTATTGGAACAGGCACAATGTGACTGACTGATGGTAACTGTGGTAATCCAGCTATGAGTAGGGATAATTTCAAGTATCTTACAATGGCTTGGTGCCGTGCTCGTAGTGTTCTGCCTTCTTCACTGGCCAGCAGACGTATTGCAGCAAGTGAAGCAGCTAACACAGGTGGTGGTAGCGCTGTCGTAAAGATGAACCCTGGAGCCAGAGATCTTATTGTGTCAATTAAAAGTGTGGATCCAGCTATATATCCTCCAACGTTACCATATGCCTTACCCAATGTTCCAGATACTATGTCTATAGCATCTTGGAGGCCTCTTTCTTCTGCGATGCCTGCTCCATGTTTACCATAGAGCCCTACAGCGTGGACTTCATCTACAAATGTAAGCGCACCATATTCATGTGCAATGTTACACATTTCTTCTAAAGGACAAATGGCACCGCTCATTGAATGTACTGTTTCAAATACAACCAATTTTGGTACACCTGCTGGTGAGGCAGCAAGTAATTCCTTCAAGTGGGTAGGATCATTATGTCTAAAAATATTTTTTTGAGCACGACTATTTCTTATGCCGTGTATCATGGAAGCATGATTACCGGCATCAGAGTATACAATACAGCCTGGTAAAATTTTTGCCAATGTTGACAATGTAGCATCATTAGCAACAAAACAAGAAGTAAAAATCAAACCTGCCGGTTTTTTATGTATGTTGGCTATTTCAGCTTCCAGTTTTTCTGTCATCTGTGAATTACCAGCAATATTTCTAGTGCCTCCAGCACCAGTTCCATAAGACTTTATAGCAGATATTGCAGCATTTTGCACTGAAGGATGTCTGGAAGTTCCCAGATAATCATTAGAGCACCATACAACTACTTTGTTATGATCTGGGCCTTCCAGAGCACTTGGATATAAGCCCTCTGCAGCTAAACGGGAAACTTTCTTGAATACACGATATGAATAGTCTTTTTTCTTAGCCATAATTTGGTCATGGAAAAAATTGTCGTACTGATAGGGAGCGGCGGCAGGTACATCGTGAATATCTTCTGTCATTTCTTTAGGGGCCTCCGAAATTATAGGTCCATTATTTTGGATAAACGGACATTTTGTTTCGTCACTTCCTAGAGTACGAAACCCTCTCGATACGACTGGGCAGTAACTTCCGTATTGTTTTAACAAGGTGGCCCCATAATTCCTTACAAAAGTTTGATTCAGAGATCCCAGAAATGGACACGGCATTTTATGTAATCTTGTGAACTACTCTCACCTTTGATCAGAAGCAAGGTCTTTGAGATTGCCTTTCGATGAAACGTTGACTTCCACTGAAGCCGAACGTCTGAATCAGTCAAGTGATTGCTATCTACTGGTGCTGCGAGTAACCACTTCTACCATATATATTGTAGTGCTATCATCACGTCATATCCATAATTGTACATAGATCCACTACACGACTTTGATACAAAACAATTTATTTCGTAATGAATGTCAAACCAAATGTCACGTCAATTTGACAGTCAACTCGATCGTCAATCAACTGGAAAGGGTTCTTTTATTTGACGGCGTGGACGTGCATGGACGTAATACTAGGTAGGCTCTCTTAAGTTGGCGGTCAAAAAATGGTTTTTTTTTTTTACTTATTCGTTTGTTCGTCGTTTGTTCTTGATTGTTCCATCATATTCATTGTTTGTTCGTTCTTCAATTTTTTATGAACAATATTTAAAAATTCCTACTTAAGTTGGCACCCGAAAGAATTTTTTTTTTATATTTTTTTTTCTAATTCGTTTGTCCGTCGTTTGTTCTTGATTGTTCGATCAAATTCATTGTTTGTTCGTTTTTCAATTTTTCATAAACAATATTTAAAAATTCTATCTTAGGTAATTAACGTTCCATTTTTTTCCCTTTTCTAATTCGTTTGTTTTTGATTATTCGATCAAATTCATTATTTGTTGGTTTTTAAATTTTTTATACGATAGGTACTTAAAAATTTTAGACAATATTTAAAAATTTCAAAATTTTTGCAATCAATTGTGATCCATAAAAACGATAACCAAAGTGGCTGAATTTGATACAGAATTAAGAACTAGTTGCATGTTAATGAATAACATAAAAACTGACCAAATATTCGGTTGCATTATTCAATAATCGTCGTTCAAGGATGCTTAGTTGTAACCTAAAAAATAATAATACGATATGCTAAGTGGCTGAATTTGATACACAATCAAGTACTAGTTGCACGTTAATGAATGACATAAAAACTGACCAAATATTCGGTTGCGTTTCAAGGACAAGTAACATTCATTGGCTAGCTGTGTGATTTTTTTTAAGGTCGTGGAACATCGTTTTCTATATATTTCTCTAACATTCGGGACCCTCGATTCCCGAAATGAAGAACTTAAAAGCTGACCAAATATTCGGTTACATTATTCAATAATCTTCGTTTAAAGATACATTTTATGACCTTGAACGACGATTACTGGATAATACAACCTAACATTTGGTCAGTTTGTATGTCATCCATTAACATGCAACTAGTACTTAATTCTATATCTAATTCAGCCATTTAGCTTATCGTATTATTATTTTTTGAGTTAAAACTAAGCATCCTTGACCGACGATTACCGAATAATGCAATCAAATATTGGGTCAGTTTTTATGTTATTCATTAACATGCAACTAGTTCTTAATTCTGTATCAAATTTAGCCACTTTGGTTATCGTTTTTATGGTTCACAATTCATTGCGAAAATTTTGAAATTTTTAAAATATTGTCTAAAATTTTTAAGTACTTATTGTATAAAAAATTTAAAAATGTGCAAATAATGAATTTGATCGAACAATCAAGAACAAACAAATTAGAAAAGGAAAGAAAATTAAAAATGGAACGTCAATTACCTAAGATAGAATTTTTAAATATTGTTTATGAATAATTGAAAAACGAATAAACAGTGAATTTGATCGAACAATCAAGAACTAACGACGGACAAACGAATTAGAAAAAAAATATAAAAAAAAAATTCTTTCGGGTGCCAACTTAAGTAAGAATTTTTAAATATTGTTTTTAAAAAATTGAAGAACGAACAAACAATGAATTTGAGCGAACAGTCAAGAACAAACGACGAACAAACGAATAAGTAAAAAAAAAATGAAATAAAAACATTTTCTGACCGCCAACTTTAGAGAGCCACTTCGGCTAACCACACCAAACAAACCATGTTCTAAACAACTTCATAGCCTGTGGCCTGTACTTCAATCAATCATCGCTTCAACCTAGTCAATAGCTGCCGTCCACTGTCTTCTGTGAATAAATCATAATTGATCTTATTCAAATCCATGGAACTATTATGTACTACGTACAACTGGAAGGAGCTCTCTCTAACATTAGCGTGGTCATACGTAAACTGGTGATTAAAAAAAAAAAGTGCAAAAGGGAAGTAACCGGGTGCCTAACTATCTCTTTCTACACCACTTCTGTGTGGCTAGCATAAAATATACCACTACACTGGGAAAAGTACTATGGTGAATTTGTATTTTATTATGAGGGAACCGAGGAATAAAAAACTATGCGTCATGATAATTACGATACAGGATCTATAATTTCCGCTGATGCATTATGTTTTCCTCTTCATATTTCTCGTTTTTTATTATGGGGGTCATCCATTGCTCGACTGTTGAACATTTTTCTTATGGTAGGTAATTAGTAGCCTACAAAAGTTAGGTAATGGCATTGCTTCGCAATGCATGATCTCACGTCGCGTTCTAATATCACTTCTTCTGAAAGTTCTGAATCCATTTTGATGATTTTTGTATTTGGTCACTATTTTTCAACATAGGGTAAATACAGTAGAAGAATTATCGAAATCAGCTGGTCTAATACGTCACTATGGCCGTTCCATATCCGAGCTGCTATTTCACGTAGCTGGTTGTACACAGTCGCCGAGCGGAGGTGAAGTCAGGGACGCATATTTTTTCCTCTTCACATTTCTCGTTTTTATTATGGGGGTCATCCATTGCTCGACTATTGATGAACACTTTTTTTTAGGGTAGGTAATTCACTAATTAGGCCACTGCCTATAAAGGTTACATAATAGCATTGCGAAGCAATGCCATGATTGCTCACATCGCGTTCTAATATCACTTTTTAAAATATTTTGACTTAATTCAATAGGACTTTATACACGTTTGGCCGTTAATATTTCTGAAAGTTCTGAATCGATTTTGATAATTTTTGTGTTTAGTCACTATGTTATAACTTAGTGTAGATACTGTGAAAGAATTATAGCAAATCAAAAAAGTCGATTCTTTGTTTTTGCGGAGTTTTTACTAAACAACTTTATTTCTGTTTTCTTTTGCAGTTTTATTTCTATCTATTTTCTTTTCTTTTTAAACATTATTTAGGTACCGTAATTTAGCTTTATTTGGGTATCCGTTAACGCAAAGTTATAGTAGCCCTTGACTAAGCAAGAATTAATAATAAATGAAAAAGAAACGTACCTAAAAAGCATAAAAAGCATCAACGCAGGATGACAAGCTATTAGCAAAATATTAATATAACACAGGTCTACAAAATTTTTTTTTTCGAATTTTGATTTGATAATATCATCTACTGTTAATGTTTTTTAGTGTGTTGAAACCGAAAATGAGGTCAATTTTTCTCCATAACGTAGGTACAGATTTTGTTCAATCTCGAGTAAGTACAGTAATTATTACAATAAAAGATAACAAAATCGGCTGGTAACTTTGATTTATTTTCATCTTGTTTACAATATCAAATACATATTACATACATATATTATATATATTACATAAATACATAGTACATATTTCCGCTTGTCAGAATAAACGATGACTCAGACTTAATCATTATTTTTATAAAAACTTTTTGTAACAATGAATATGTTTATTAGATCGTTTTCGTGTAGGAGTGTAATAAATTTGCCTATATTTCCAATATTTATGATGATAGACAAAAGACAGTGATGGCAAAAAAATCAAGAGCTTTCGGAGCATTGTAAGATACTAAATTTTCTAAAATCGGTTCGTAACTTTATCGGAAAATCGAAAACGGTGAAAAAATCGAAATTTTCCTATTGTCCGAAAAGACAAAAAGTTGATTGTTTCAAAAACGGAAGAATTAATATTGAAAAAATAAAAAACCTTCGGATACTGGTAGATTGTCTACAAGTTTGAAAAATAAAATTTTAAAAACGGTCGAAAACCCTGACTTGAGCATGTGCCCTTTTCATTTAATAATTATCAGATTTGCTACCCAAGAAAGTAAGATTCGGCCTTATTTCAAGAAGTTATAAAGGTAGACGAAAACACTAGCGTCAAAAAATGCAAGAGCTTGCGTGGCTAAGTATGGTAGCACATCGAAAATTGGTCCATAACTTTCTTTGAAAATTTTTTGTCGTACAATTTTGTTCAATTTCCTCCGATAATTGCGAGAAGAGCGAAATCTGTAGATTTTTTTCTAGGAAACTTATTTTTTTTAGACCTAAATTATTAATATATATTTATAGAAATAGATAGTAATACACTATTTTACACTCTATTTTTTGTGACTTCTGGTTTTTAATATATCTTGGTATACGGATGATAATAGTATTTTTAAAGCTTGTTATGGTATATTTCATTTTTGTTAATATTTAAAACGAAAGTCTTAATTTATGGTTTTATGCTGGCAACTGAAACGAGAATTTGGGGAATTTTGACATTTGTCGAAGTGTAAGTTTTTGACGTCATAATACTAAGGTGTCCATAATGTTTAGATTAGTTAATAATAATACTTTGGTAGTTGCCTTTTGCCCTCTTTTGCCTATGATGTGGCCGAAATAATAGGTCGCCAGATATTTCAATGAATATGAAAGATGGAAACCTGTGTATTGTTTTAAAGAGAAACGTTTTTCGTTAAAGTACGAAAATAATTTAGTTATGATATCTGAGGTCATTCTAGTTACAGATCTGACACCATACGGGTAATGAATTTGACGTCATATATGCATTTGTGAGACTTGTGTGTGTGATTTCGATGGAGTATTGAATCTGTCCGTATCTCTGGTGCCAATCGAAAGGAAGGAGGCCATCATATTAATATTTGAGATCCTTAGGTCTCGCACCAACGTTGAATTTTGAGACATTTCGGCCCTAGAAATAATGTTTCGGTACCTAGAGTCTTTTAAATCCATTTTATCCGCCGAATGATTGGGAATTTTTGAGATTGTTGGGTTTTTTCGGGAAAGAAAGGAGCTTGGTTGCCTGTACGAACTTATGTTTTCAAGTTCCCACGTGCGTTCAAGGCGGTGAATTGCGACAATATATATGAGACATATATTTCATAAAGGGAGCATGCAGCTAATTTACTAAGGTGATTGAGATATCGATATTTGAAGCTTTGATTTTTAGAGTTACTATAACTGCTTCACAATTTATTTCTTAGGTGAGAAGCCTCCGTCGATTGATCATATTTTCTGCGGGTTGCCAGCTTTTAGTGACTAGCTCTCTTGAACTTCTGTTTGATTGCTTCTACTTTTCTATCGAGGTGGATAGGAGTCGGGCTATACTGCCGTTTATTTGATTTTTTGTAAATTTGATGATTTAACAGTATTTCGTACAAATCCAACCAGTATTTTTGATACTATCGCAAGTTGTACTACGCGGTGGCCACGCGAGACCTCATTTTCAGTGCTTACGTTCGTGTTTTATGATCCCTTATAAATATTAAAATTATTAGTTAATAATGAATGTAAATTGATTCCCATCATTCATGTATGTTTTTTACTCCATAATTATACTGGTGTATGTTTGTAGCATTTTAATTTGAAATCTGCTAAACCAATTTTGACAAATGTTCGAATTAAAGGTTTTAATTTACTAAATTACGAATAGGTTATTGACACGGACATACAGAAATCTTTATACTCATGTAAAAAAAGTTTACTTCAGTGTCACGGGTTAAGATAGGCTTCGAGAGTTTTGTTCGATGTTAGTCGAAAATTAAAAAGTTCCTGTTATGGTCTCATTTATCCTACGTAACTTTGTCACCCTAATCAGAATGAGACAATATGGCACCCACTAACGTCCTTGTTACTTTTATCTTTTTAATTCGTTTTCAAGGTCAAATTTCTAGGACCTCAAAATTTCTTCGTAGAGCTCATTCCAGTTGTACGTAGTACATAGTAGTTCCATGGATTTGACATAGTTTTGACATTCAACCCAATTCAACCGTATTGCGCGAGGTTTGTTTCACGTTTGTTTTGTACAGATGTGGCAGATGTGTTTTATTTATTTTATGTATTTAATCATATTTTATCTTGGTCTGTATTTGATTTGATTGGTATTTGTACAAGTTTGTTTATGTATGTATAGAATTTTTACTGGGCAATTATGAACTACAGTATAGTTTAACTAAAACGACCTAAAGGTATTAACTAATATCTTTGGCTAAATAATCATTAAAATAAATCAACAATAGGTGAATATTACGCGTTGTATGAAGATGTAAATTTATTTCTGCATTTAAATAAAATTATAAGTATTATCCAACAAATTGTATCTTAATAATGGTAAGTTTATTATCTATACATACACTTATAATACAAACAATACTCTGCACTTATGCAAAGTAAAATATTAAATAGGTACCTATTATTTTCAGGAATCTACAATACAAGGTGTTGCAAATGAAAATGAAACTGAAATGGAGGACTACAAGTAAATAAATTAATGTCATTTCTATTTTGATTTTGTTAAGTGTTTAAAGTATTGTCTATCTCCTGTCGGTCATGGGGCCTATTCAAAAGGTCAACCCCAAATATAAAAGTAGTGACAACTACAGTAGAATGTAGCGTACTACTTACCAAAGTGATTGTTAATGAAATGTCAAAAATATTTTAATTAAGTATGAATGATTTCACAAAAACTTCATCATCATCATCAGCCCATTTTTACCCCACTGCAGGGGCTTAGGCCTCCCCCAGGGTGAGGAGGGGGGCTTGGAGCTTAAGTCCACCACGCTGCTCCACTGCGGGTTGGGAACTGTAACGACCGCCATCTATTGACAGCGTCCGGGACCGACTGCTTAACGTGCCCTCCGAAGCACGGTGTCAGTGATATTGTGTACTTAAGTCAGAAAAACTCATTGGTACACGCCCGGATTCGAACCATGGCCCTGTAGGGCCTTATAAATTTAAGACAGGTTCGTTGTGCTCTGGGCTATCACGACACTTAAACTGGGCTAACACGACACGACACAAAAACTTGCTTTTAACGTATTTGGACTTATAAAATTACCTAAATCTCAATGCTTAAGGGACAATAATGGGTTTTTTGGTCTTAGAGGAATTATCAAGCTTGAGGGGTCCTAATTGGTTAGACATTTTTTTTTGTTTCCTTAAAGTGATCAAGATTTTGACATAGTTTTTTTTTATCATTTATGCAGTTTTGAGCAGTTTATAATCTTTTATTTTCCCCACCTGCTATACTATTATAAATGATCGTTCAAGTCAAATTTATATGATACTAGGTATATTTTTATATCTGCATAAGTAAGTATTGGACAAAAAAACATTGCATGGTGCATTTTATGTTGTTCAAACCAAATTTAATAGAGTATACTTACCTAGCTTGTTTTTATTTTTACAGATAATGCCTTTTTTTGCCAGTTAAATGGTTTTGCAGTCGGGGTTTTCTGTTTTTTTTTTAATAATTTATTTTATTAATTGGCATGCATTTACTTTAGTTTTGCATACAGCCCAACAAAGATATAATGTAGTCTTTGCGTTAAACACACTGTCTTTTAGTTTATGTCAAAATGGTAGCATAAAAGCATTATAATATAAATATGTATAGTATGTAATATCCATTTCTATTATATACTAGCGGCCCGTCCCAACTTTGCAGGAGTAGTATTAGTTTCTCATGAGAATCACTTTTTTATCTCAGTTTTATCTCATTCCCGTTTTCGTTCTCATCGCAAAAATATTTACATTTTGTTTCCGTTTTTGGCCCTGTTGTAGTTTCGTTTTCGTTTCCATTCTCATCAAGAATAATTTTTTAATTTTAATCTTAACTCATTCCCGTTCTTCCCTTTCTCGTTTTCGTTCCTGCGACACAAATGCTTTATCGTCTCAATTTCTGTCAGTAGTAACTCATTCCCGTTAATTAAAATTAATGTAGCCCATAACCACACTCCTTATCAGAACTTGCTTTAACTAAAACTTGGGGATTAAAACCCAAAGTCCTATTCTGGATATATACTATGATCATCAGACCTATGCTCGCATATGCAAGCATCGTCTGGTGGCCAAGAACAAAGCTAGTTACGTGTAAAGAACAATTACAAAAATTGCAAAGACTAGCATGCTTATCAATAACGAGGGCTTTTCGTAGAACCCCCACAAAAGCAATGGACTTACTTATGAACCTACTGGCTTTACACATTGTAATAGAGGCTAACGCAAGGATGGCCATTATAAGATTAAAATCTAAAATCAGATTGGTCTGAGCTGCCGCATATAAAGTTTAACACAATTTCAGAAATGGAGGTAGTAATACATGCAGTCTCGGACAAAATACTACCGAAATATGTATTCCACAGAGGGTTCGGTGTTCTGGTTCCCGATCATGATGATTGGAGGAGTGGCACTCCAAAAGCTTTTAAGGGTGGAATGCTCTGGTTCACGAATGGATCCAAAATGAACAAAGGCTCAGGTGCTGGTGTATGCTGCCCAAACTTGGATTTGGCAGTGTCGCAAAGCATGGGTCAATATTCAACTGTAGATCAAACAGAACTACAAGCCATTATTATATGCGCAAGAGAATGCCTGGATAGAAATATTAAAAATCGTTCCATTTACATTTTAAGTGACAGCCACGCAGCAATCAAGGCTTTAAGCAGTACAAAAATTAACTCATCATTAACTCAATTGCCTGGAGAACCTGGAGGAACTGGCATCAAAGAACAAAGTAACATTGGTCTGGGTGCCAGGACACAAAGGAAACGAAAGGAACAAAAGGGCTGATGAATTTGCAAGGGAAGGATCTTTTAACCGTGTATTTGGTTCAGAGCCATATATTGGGCTTTCAATAAACACCATCAAAACAAAAATAGATGAGTGAACGAAGGAAGCCTAAAGTCAATTATGGAATGAAGCTCAAGGGCAAGTACATGCCAAAATGTTCCTAAAAGAACAAACCTGCTAAGGTGCCTAGCCTTAGCAGGTTTGTTCTTAGCAGGTTCTAGAAATAGACAGGAAACGACTAAGATTGGTCACAGGAGCCTGTCTGGGCACTTCACCAACAGGCTCTTGCAACGCATGAGACTACGGAGACAGCACTGTGTAAGGCATGTGGTGTTGCGGAAACAATTATCTGTAAATGTGATGCACTAGGGGCATCACGTATGAAGCATCTAGGGGTATGCTATCCCAAACCGGACAAGTTCTGCGACCTGCAAATTGGTCAAATCATACAATACATGAAATGCATATTTGAGAATGACAATTAGTAGGGTCAAAGAATGGGGACACAATAGATCTAAATAGATCGCAGTGTAGGGTAAGCCCATCCCAATCAAATAAAATAAGATAAGAACTTGCTTTCATTCCTCCTCCCCCTCCTCGACAGGTTCATAAAATGACTATATTTTATTACTTTCATGTGTGTCATTTTATTTTTACTCATGTGAAGAGAAGGCGGATAAACGTCTACAGCTCCCGCGCGCCCGGGGGCACGGGGTATGTGGGAGTCGCACCCACTAACAACCGCCTGAAGCATAATAGGGGCGCGTGTTTTTAGCCTGAAAGCTCCAACGACTTCATCGAAGTAGCCATCTATCATCATCTATCCAATGGGACCATAGAATGATTAAGTTACATAAGCAAAAAAATTGAACTAAATTTTATTTAACCCGTTTGCGACCGTCATATCTAATTTTATGTACGATTCTTATAAACAAAATTAATGTTCAGGTACTGTTTACTATCAATTATTTTACTCTATAAATTCTAATCTCTTCATATGCAGCATGCTTGTTCTACTCATTGCTCATACTCATACATATTCTACTTCTACTCATACTCGTACATATAACAACAAAGTAAAGTTGATGTCAAGTCATCATCATTACATATAAGCTGTGATAAAGACATTTAAGAATGTTATAAAATGGGTAATATATGTAATTTGATGATTTGAAATAGGTGTAGATACATTAATGGTAAATTTCATCAACACTGAAATGCAGAGTTGGATTTGAGTAATCATATATTTGTGTTCTATTAGTATTTGTTTGTAAGTTGATAGAAACGGTACGAATAGTAACGCAAGATATCTATAAATCTAAATTACAAGTTAGCAAACTATTTTATATTATTTAGCACCAATTATTAAGCTCTCATAAATACAACAGTATATTCCTAATTTGCTACCATTTCAATTGCATTGTATGTAGGTCATACTGAAACTTTCTGGGTTCCTATAAATAAGACCTGATATTTTACTTGTGATACATTTATTGTTTTTCAAATGTATAGTAAATATATAGTATAAGTCAAATATATAGTATATGCCGCCATAATTGACACATTTTTGCATTCGCTGGAACCATTGTAAAAAGCAGTTGAACCCAATCTTTTTTAGGGACTTCCTTAATAGCACTCGCCGCCGATGCAGGGTTTGTAAAACGTATGCTTCTAAGTTTATATTTAATTTTTGGGAACAAAAGGTAGTCATATGGTGCGAGGTCTGGACTGTATGGCGGATGCATCATCAGTTTTACGGTTAAACCCTTCAAATACACTTCTGTTACCTTAGCGGTATGTGAGGACGCATTATCGTGGTGAAAGACGACTTTGCTTCGAGGACGCTTTTCCCGAACTTTTTCTAAGACTCTGGGCAAGCAAGCGTTGTTCTTTGGTCTTCAAGGAACACTGTTGTGTAATGTCCTGATTTGCCGAAAAAAGAAGCAACCATTTTCTTGCCGACACGGTTCGACTTTTCTTAACTTTCGTTGGCAAATCTTCAAAAGGAAAGACCTATTCTGCCGATTAACTTTTCCTTTCCGGTTCAAAACAGTACACCCAGGTTTTGTCACCTGTCACGATAATTTAGACAGCCAATGATTGCCCTCTATTAAACTTTACTATCATTTTGCGACACTACTTTACACGCAGTCGTTTCTGGTCTTCCGTCAAATCATGCGGTATCCATCGAGTGTAAAGCTTCCGTAACTGCAGATGCACTTGTAAAATCTTTTGCACTTGACGCATTCCAATGCCTAATGCAGTACGAATTTGCTTAAATGTAATTTTTTTATCAGTCTCAACTAAATGAGGTACGGTATCAATATTAAATTTGGGAACCGCAGTCGCTGGTCGACCTTCACGTGCATCGTCATGGAGATAATTACGTCCACGTCTAAAATCACTGAACCACGTATACACAGAGCTACGAGATGGAGCTTTATTACCAAATGCCGATTAAAGTCTCTGGCAACTCTCTAACTGACTTAAGCCGCAGCAAAAATCATAGCGCGAAAACTATGATTTCATTTTCATTTCTCTAGTTAAGTTCATTGTAATTCCGACGCACAATTTTCAAACCGACGCCACAATCAAGAAACAAATGACTATATCGCAATTTAAAAAGTAACGTGTTTCCAGACAGTTCCATTTTCAAATTTCATAAATGGCTTACTATTTTTTGAAGTGAAAACTTGTTTAGCATCGTTGTGATTTTAAAGTAGATGAACCGAAAAAGCGACAGTAAAAAGAGACAGACACATAAATTCATAAGATTTAACGTGGGAGAAAATGAGATAGGAAGCATTATACAGTGTTTCTTATGTTCGTGGTTCTCTTTGTGCTCTGCTTCGTCCCCCCTCCACTTGTGTTTACCAAGGCATAGTAGGAGTTTGCTTAGGCCTTAGCGTTGTACGTGTGTTAATACGTGTTTGTACGCGCATGCGTAGTACAAAACTTGAGAAAAGACATCACAACAACCGTGGTGTTTTGTATACGTGTACGTATTATTAATAATAAAATTCTTCAAAAATGCCGAAAACTAATGCAGTATATTGTCGCGATTATCGAAAAAAAGGGGAAACGAGATGATTAAAGACAGCAAAAAGTTCAACGGAACGTGTTCGTGAATTTCGTGCACGCCGAAAAGCGTGGTTGAATGTGAAAAATGGTAGTTCATATACAAATACAATGTAAAATAATTATCTAACTTTGTATCACTATGATCATTCTAAACCTACAATTATCCTCTTCCCGAAATTTTACATTCATCTCATTATCTTGAAACCAAAACTTTGAAAATTTCACTTCTACCACGTGTGAATTGCACACATGTTTTTTTTAATTGTTAATGGCCAGTTCCAGAAACGTTTAGTATGCTCTACGTACATACAAAGTAGATTATAACTAAGTCTTGGGTGTATGTGAGCAACACCAGCCCGTCCTTTTAGTTAGAAGCAGCGCACATCTGCGAACGATTGGTATTTTCGCCAACAGTTAAAAAAAAAGATGGCTTCGTATTGTTGCGTGGGCGCGTTATTACTCCAGAATTAACTGTGCTATAGGTGAACAAAATGCTGGAAGTACTTTTGTGTCCACACTGTACAATTAATTATTATCTATTTGTATAGTTCAACTTAGAGTTATTACTACAGTCTAGATAATTCCTCTGAGGGGTTTGGTAAATATTTAGTGTTTATTTTAAGATTCATGAGTCATTGAAAGGCTTAATATCGGTGCACAGCCGATGCCATTTTATGTATACCTACAAACCTGATCCAACCCAAATGGGATGTCATATTTGCTTCAAAGTGAATGAACAAAAGAAGGACTCACTGGATTGCCATACTATACTGCGCATACTAGCACTTTCATCATTAGATGTATCGGTGTTATCGCAAGTCGTACCGCGATTGCGACTATTATAAAATGAAATTTTAAAGAGGATTGAGAATTTCACCAATGTCATACAATCATCAATCCATGGCACCCGGCTTCCCCCGTAGGTGTGGAGTAAACTCCAGCTAGTACATACTATATTTAGTGTTAATCATTTAACCATTAACCACTACTACCCATTACACCACCTACTACTACTACTAACCACTATTACTATGGACTATTAACCATTTGGTTAGTAATTTGTTAAATGTGGGGTAGACCTAAGCGTTGCGATTGGAATCTGGCCCAAAATTGAACCAAAATCTGTACTTATTCATAGTGACTTTTGTTTTGGAATTTGATTTTGTTTGAAAATCAACCTACTAACCTACTGTCATTATTTTATCATTACTTTCAGCTTACAGACATGGGATTTACAACATTTGAAAAAATCAGCTTTGTGTCAAAAATTGGCCCGACCTAGAAGTTTAGCATGGGCGATAAAGTTGAAAACTCTACCAGAACCTTCAGGACACCTAATATCAAGGTACAATTAGTAATAATAAAGATTTTTATTTCTTCAACTTTAACTTACATAACAAAATAACAGTAGGAGTGACCCTTTAGGTTCCAGTTGTACTTTTACTGGGTGACCATGTCAAATAAAATGATTGATTTTGTTAAATTGAATGAATGATACACTATGCCAAAATATTGCTGAATTTACGGCTTATTATAACAAATTAGTGCAATTCAGTATGGCCACCTTTTTGAACATATCGTTTTTAGGGTTCCGTGCCTAAAGGGTACCAACAGGAACCCTATTACTAAGGCTCCGCTGTCCGTTCTTCCTTCCGTCCGTCACAGGGCTGTATCGTCGGAACCGTAATAGACACTGGAAATTTTCAGTGTGTATTACTATGGCGGCTATATGAACAAATAAATAAAAGTTAAAAATCAAAGAAGGTACCCATACAAGAAATGTGTTTTTTTTTCGACGTTTTTGGTGATGTAAAATAAAGTTAAAAATTAAAGGGTGTCTCCATACAAGAAACACATTTTTTTTATTGTATGGTGATACGGAACCTTTCGTGTACAAGTTCAACTCACACTTGGTCTGTTTTTTTAATAATTAATTATTAAACTTTTAATCCATTTCTACCCTCTTTCAGAGATGAGAAGCTCTTTTTTATATTTATAATAAGTACATAAATAATACTAAGGTGTGGATAGGTACTTTTAAACAAAATCTTAAATAACTAATGACGTGTAAAAATCATAACTTATATTAAATCTTGTTTCATAATTAGTGAAGGGGGTAAAAAGATGCAGAACCTGTCCCTTAATCACCTTACTGCTCTGGGGCAAGACTGTCCTGTATACCATATAGTCTTTACGATATGCTGAACAAACAGTGCAAAATATATGTTAAAAAGATTAAATATGTAAGTATTTATTTATTTTGCATTTAATATAATTTATTTTGCAGCTTAACCCAATATCGTCTGAATTATGAACAATTGCAAAACAAATTTTCTCAAGATCCACGGGCAGTAATGGATGATGATCCCCTATCACAAAATGATGAGGTAATTATTAGTTAAGTATTTAAATTGAGATTAATTATAGACCTCTCAAAGGTGATTTACTGTTGTTCAGTACAAATTTACTAAAATATATATGGTTACTGTCATTTTCATTATAATTTCAATTATCTAAAAATAATATATTTAAAATTTTCTTATACTTTTGTTTATAAAGTTATAACTCAAGAACCACTTAATCATATTGATGTAAATGAGATTGAAATAGATTATATGTATAATGTTTCAACATAATGTTATATAATCTATTTAACCATGTATTCCATGTATTATATAACCATGTATTAACCATATATGGTATCTATGGCATGGTATTATGTGGTATATATATCATCCCGCTGCAATTTTTAGGTGCAGAGCAGTAGAAGAAAATAATATAGAGCGAGATTTTAAAAAAAATGAGAGAATAGCAACATTGAAATGGATGAAAAATTTAATAATGCAAATTCTGTAAACTATGCGAGTCAAGTCGCGTTCGATATCTTTCGATTGAGTTGGCCTTTATTTACAAAATTAAAAATTTAAAAAAAATAAGAGCGGTTCGATTGACAAAAATTGAGTTGGCATGTGTATGAGAAACGCTCGATCAGCGTTATAAACCGATAAATACGATTTATAAAATTCAGTGAAACCCATGTGTTGTCAAAATGGATTACTAAAATTGATCAATAAATCGAGTGATTTTGTCACTCGACAACAGGGGCCAAGGCATGCGTCACATGCGCGCTGCTACGCGACCAAATACATCGCCGCCGATTGGTGAGCGACAATATCCGAATATTCCAGTTAATCGGAGAACCAAATATGACCTGATTTGATAGTTGAAGTTAAGGTTTCCACTGTTGAAGGAAAAGTAGCACTTTAAGTGGAAAACCATGATGAGCGTGTAATTCCACTACTCAATATTAAAAGCCACCATCAGTATGAACATTCTTTAATTCCGTCATGCACGAGTAGCTCTCCAGAATATTCATATCGCTAGACTAGACTGTCAGTATACAACATGCCTTATCTAATCTTACATTTAGATCATGAACTTCGTTTTACTTTACTTGTTCCAAGCAATATTCTTTATTCAACTAAAAAATACCCTAAACTTTAAAAATATTTTAATAACTAGTCGTTCTTGGCATTATCCGGGTGAAATTTTGAATAAAATTGATTCGATTTCACGCCGTCAAAAGATAATCTATATAATAAACATCTTAACTAAAACTGTAACTATTTCGTTATTTACGTTTATTTACTCATCCCAAAAGTCAACTGAGCAATTGACCGGTTTAAATAAATAACCTTTTAATTTGATTAACAAATCGTAAGCGTTTTGTCATGTCAAACTACATAGAAAAGTAAAATATCATTGTCATTGCGACATCGTGACAGAATACCGTTTTGCACTTTATCTGTTAAAATAATTTAACTTCTTTATTTTTTCATTTACATAATTTTATTCTAAATTGACCCTGACAAATTTTAAACCCTAAAAAATACCCTAGTGACAAAAAATTACTCAAAATTTGGGGTAAATTACCCTAAGGTGGGAACACTGCCGCGCGGCATGATTCAGTGTTGCCAGAACGTTACTTTTGTAACATTTTCCGTTACTTTTAACACCTTCACGTTACATTTACGTTACACGGCTTAAAACGTTACTTTTGCGTTATATTTCGGAATTAAAAATAAAATTGTAGTCTCATCGGAAAACTAAGTGAAACGGAACGCAAACCAAACGAGTACTTTGCGTTTTAATTTTAACTGTGGTCTTGCACAGTTTAGACTATTCTGTGGTTTCGTCTTTGGATAGACAGAAGACAAGACCTGCATCAAACAAATTATTCGAGATATTGCTGCCTACATTTTGTCTTTTGTCTCTTTTACACATTTGACACTTGACTAACATCCATCACTTTCTTTTACAAAACGTTGGCAGCAGTATCTCACAAAAAAATATGTATAGAGTGTGACATGCCTTTGATTTTCTCTATCGCACTGTATCCTATGAGTCCTATCGCTGATCGCACTGCTTGCTAGAATGAGGAAATAGAAAGAGCGAGTGAATTTGTGAGTTTTAGTTGGTTTTAGTCCGAGTAAAAGTGTTCTGTGGAGCCATTTTCTGTTTGCTGTCTCAAAAAATACAAAACAAGGGCATAGACCTTTTTTACGTTGATAATAGAATAGAACTAAGGTAAGTAGGTAGGTACCTACCAACCAAAGTACCACAAAGTACTAAGTACGCACAGTTGGGACATTCAATCACAGGTCTGGAAAAAAACTGCATATGACATTTTAACATTTTTTTATAGATTTTGACCCATCAAAAACAGGAAAAATATTCAAAACCTGTGTTCAAAACATTTCTATCACATACTAACATAGGTTTATATAGATATTAGGAACAACTCATGCGTTACTTTGTTATACAGTATATCTCGTCTGAATGGCGCATGTTCATTGATTCATCCAAAAGTAGTCTTATAGTAGTAGGTATTATTGCTCAATGAAAATAAATTAGCTTCGCTTCCAATGGAGTATTCTGTGCATATGGAAGAAAACTAAAATTGTGTAAAATTGCGATCCCGTAAATAACAGTAATTGACTGTTTTTATTATAGCATTTATTTTCTTTTACAGGATTACACTGGTCGATTTGATTAATCCTTATGTAACAATTATTCAAAAAACACTGAAATTATGGTCAGTGTCTTAAATTACATTAAAATTGTGTATAATAATACTTAATGTATTAAAAAATAAAAATGAAAAAAAATGTTACTTTTCTTGTGAAAATGTTACTTTTTGACCAGTCTTAGGTAACTTTTGTGGACAAGGCACTGGCAACACTGGCATGGTATCTCGCAGAGCTACCGGCGGCGACCGGACCGGCCAGCGCCCTCCCCCGACTCATGACCACCATGTCTCTCATGACCACCCACTTTGCACATCATAAATGCGCGCGTGGTACTTGATCGTTATTTTGTTGCAGATTTATTTTAAAACTAAGATATTGTTCATAATTAAGTACTTGTGGTGAATAACGTATTTAATTATAAGAACACCTTCACAATACAATACAATTTTGCAATACTCGTCTTACCGGTATGGGAACAGACGGAACGTTTCTAAAGTCTGCCCGGGCGGAGCCGCTAGTTATATATATACAAATATGCTGTCGCGGACTTTTGTTTAGAACTTTTAAAGAGGAACAATTCCGTGAAGCTCTCAAAAGGAATAATTTTTCCCGTTTTTGCAACATTTTTCGTGTTGGTCATAGCGTGATGTAACAATAGCCTATAGCCTTCCTCGATAAATGGACTATTCAACACAAAATTATTTTTTCAATTCGAACTAGTAGTTCCTGAGATTAGCGCGTTCTAACAAACAAAAATATAGAGCTTATAAGCTTTCTCGATAAATCGACTATCCAACACAAAAAGAATTTTTCAGTTCGAAGCATGTCAATGTTCGAACAAGTAGTTCCTGAGATTAGCGCGTTCAAACAAACTCTTCAACTTTATAATATTAGTATAGATGGTCCGTCCAACCTAACGCTTTTGCAATTTGGAGAACTTGCCCTTTTCCTCATTGGATTATGCAACCAGATTTAATTTTCTCGCCTCACGGCCAGGTTTCCTACGATCGGCAAAATGGCGCTAAAAGAAACTAATTTTGCATTATTAGCATGTAATTCCGCTATTCAACACTAGATGCCCACACCAATGATAACATTTTCGAATTCTTGCTATTTGTGAATAGCTGTCCAGAACATCACAAATTTTGTAAAGCTGGACAATATTAGATGTCAGTATCAATTTTTCTCTATCTCATAGTCATAGCAATGTTCTAATAATTGTCTAATAATATATTACAGAGTGCATGGAATCAACATTTCTGTGATAATGAGCTGAAAGCACTTATTCTTCAGGATGTGGTCAGAACATTTCCCGATGAACCATATTTTCGAGATAGTAGTATACAGGATTTAATGGTAATTATGATTCTTAAATTACAAATTAAATAAGTTTTTAAGATATGAATTTTTATGATTCATTTATTACACACAGTAATTAATCTTCAATAATTCATATGAAAACAATACAAATATCTTTGACACTTTTTTTTACTAAGGACTATTCAAATGTCAGTGTTGAAGCTTATATAAGCATAGAATTTCGTATTATTATGTGTTCATAAGCATTAGGAAAATTGAATCACATAAAAATTTGTTCAAATTTCTTAAAAATTACCTTGCAGGTGCGTGTATTATTTATTTGGGCTAGGTCACATCCAAACGTTGGATATCGGCAAGGTATGCATGAAATTCTGGCACCGTTGTTATTTGAAATGTATCTAGACAGAAAATATGCACCACATCACATAAGGTATCAACAAAAGACTTAATGAAAATTATGTTTTTTATCACTTTAACAAATTATACTTTTTTTTACTTTTCAGTGAAAAATTGAAAGAATTTTTGCATGATGAGTACTTAGAACAAGATAGCTAGTGAGTATTATTTTAATATTTTTTATTGTTTTGCATTGTTGTTACTAACAAATTTTCTAATAGCTATTTATCGTACACAATGCATAATGATCACACATACAAGTCAAAACACATAATATTTAATTCATGTACATAATTAATTAAACCATTTCAGTATGATGTTTACTGCTGTTATGAAAGGCTTAGAGAAATTCTATACAACAGGTGATATTATACCAACTTCTTGTGGAAGACTGCCCATTTCTAACACAGTTCATGTAAGCTAAATAGATAATATTTGTTTGGATAAAAAATGTGAAAATTTCAGTATAGACAGTACATATAAGTAGTAATCACATTTCAGGCAATTGTGACGTTATATATAATATATAAAACATAAGTAAACTTCTCGTGATTTAGTAAATTTAGGATCCATCTTTCTTTTTTTTCTTCTTCACCTTTATCAGTTATGTTTATGGGTGGGGGGGGGGGGGGGGGGGTTGGAGCTTAAATCCACCACTCTGCTCCACTGCGGGTTGGGATTGTAACGACCGCCAGCTATTGACAGCGTCCGGGACCGACTGCTTAACGTGCTCTCCGAGGCACGGAGTCAGTGATAGTTATGTACTTAAGTCAGAAAAACTCTGTGGTACACGCCCGGATTCGAACCATGGCCCTAAATTTGAGACAGGTTCGTTGCGCTTTGGGCTATCACGACACTCCTTTACCCTTACCTTTACCTTTAATTGATTTAAATAAATATTAGAATAGTATGAATTATTAACATTGTCTTTATGTTCTACCTACAGAATCCAAATGAAGTTGTAAAATATTTAGAAAAGGTAAAAGAGGAACACTTGGTGCCGTTAGACCCAGAACTGGCTGCGCATTTAAATAGTTGCAACATATCTATGGAACTTTTTGGAATGTAAGATATTATATTTGTCTAAGATCTCAATACAAGTATCCCTTATACTCGTTAATACCCACTCTTGGTAGTTCTGGTTTTCAAATAAGAAGTAGTTTATATCAATGATAACATGTAAGTTAATAAATCGAGACTGGATTGCCTATGAACTTTAAATGCAATTCTTAATCCTAAGAACTTTATATGTAATTCATTTATTTTATAGTATATTCACTCTGTCCATCGTATGCTGTTCACGTCTGTAATTGCATGGAAATGTTGTTCACTTAATTTTTGAAAAGTTGCCTTGCCGGTACGTGCATACGCATGCAGGGGCAGGCTGAAAAATAATCTCTTTTGACCATACTTAAGGCCATAATGTAGTCTTATTCTTTATTTGTTCCTTAAAAAAAAACTACCATTCCTTTGTTTTTCGTGTTTGACACAAGCCGTGCTATTAGATTTGGCAATGTCGCATTATCAGTCACTTGTAGTCCAATTTACTTCGTCAGCTGACAAGATGTCATGATTTATTAATTGAAACTATAGGATTTAAATAACTAAATATGAAATAATAGAAAGTATTTAGTAGAAAATAGAAATAAGAGTACCTATTATATACTAGCACCTGCCCGCGACTTCGTTCGCGTGTATAAGTCGATTTTATGAATAGAATAGAACGAATGTTTATTATAAGTCATTTTGGTTAGAGCAATATGAACATTCGCGAAGCGTTCAATTGTTAAACCAAAATTGACTACTATAATGAGAAGTAAGTACCGCGATACTTTTGCCATTTGACATAAAGGTCGAGATTTCTCAAGTGACACGTCACAATAAAGAACCAGACCCACATCTGATACAGGTTTATGTTCCAACATCAAAGACGTCGTGCCTTTCGAATAACTGACGAAGTTCGTTATTATCTTCTTGAAAACACTTAAGTATGCCAAAATTAATAAGAACAATCACTAGCTCAGACCGAGTCAAAGTATCGGCAACAATATTGCCCTGGCTGAACAAGGTGAAAACTTACGAGATTTGTGCTAACAAGCATAAATAAGAAATTTATGATTTGTCCACACTAAACGTACAAGCTTCTAACATAATGGCGAATCCGTTTTATAGTTTTATATAGACTATAATTTATATAAACGCTATAATTTTGCTGAGTGATGCTTCTTTGAAAAGAAGACAATGGCATTACATTGCCAAGTATTGTCCACAAGTTGCTGAAGCACAATACCTATAGCTGTCTTTGATGTATCCGTGACCAGCAAACAACCACCTAACATATAATGTACTAAAAAAACTGATTGCGACAAACTCTCCTTACTTTATTAATTATTAGGCATCTATAAACTCTAGAGTTCCTACAATCAACTGGACCCTTTTTTATTGGCCTAGAAAATAAATTATTAAGAGTAACTTGCTCTTCAGCAAATTAATGAATAAAACACATAAAAATTTGTTATACCAAAAAAGTCATAATTCTTTTACATTCAAGGACAGTTGGAAAAGTAAAATTGCTTGTACTTTATCTGCAGTAGAAAGTACGCCACTTTGATAAGACACCGTTTACTATATAAATGCTTATCATTGAAATAAAACATTGCGAACTAAATGAATTGTAATGTTATATTTTCCATTAACAGTGAACTTGACAGCTCAAAATAGAAATTTTTTTATTTTAAATCTCAAGACCTATGATTTTAATAATGTCCGAATAAAATGGCTGTGACCTACTGTCAGACCGACGACGGATGAACATAGAAATTATACCAGAAAAAATATAAATTTTCAACTGCTAAACCTGGAAGTAATGGAATAAATTTTTTAAAATAAGAGGTCATTGTGTCAAAATTTACTAACTTATATATTATCTTAAAAATTATTCAAGTAATGGTTTTAAACCTTTATATTTGGATCTTGTACTATTTGCTAGATATAATAAAATAGTTATATTGTTAATTTAAGGCTAAGAAACATAAAAGGCCAAACATTGTTTTTTTTTTTTTGTAGAAGATGGCTACGACTACTTTTTGGAAGAGAATTTCCACGTCCTGAAATACCACACTTATGGAGCTATTTGTTTGCGGAAGGACCGCTATTGCCGAACATACATTATGTGATTGTTGCCATGTTGATCTCAATGAAAAGAACTTGTAAGTTATTGTTTTATTATGTGTTTACAGTACGCCTTTTATCTTTCAAGCTAGGTTATTATTAAAAAATAGTTATACAAAATCACAAAATAAATGTCATACTAAATCTATTCCAAGAGTATTACAACATAGCGCATGTGAGGGTAACCTGTTTTCTGGCGTCATCTTGTAAAACTCCGCCAATAATTCGTTTTTTATTTGTTTCGTATTTGGGCTGATAATTGTTCTAATTAATGCCCTTTCAATATATAAAATAATAATAATGAATAATCTATTCCAACCTGTCAGTCACCTTTTGCAATCTGTCCAAATCTTACTGACTAGTTTTAGCCATAGGTATGGGTAAACAATTATAGTAGGAAGTAGCTTTAAAGGTTCGCATCTTGATATAATGTATACTACAGGAATTTTTGCTTCGAATTAAATTTGCATTCAAACTTTCAACTGTAATATGAATTGGTGCCAAAACACGAGCTGCCATAATGCTGCCTACTTTGAATTTACGCGTGTACTATTTGACCAAGCGTTAGGTCTTTACCATTGCTAAGTTCGTAATATTTTCGTTAAAAATAAGTTAAACTATAACGGAACTATAATGTGCAAATGATTGGGTCTATATAGCTTTTTTTTGATTCAGATAAAATATGAAACATTGACTTTTGGTTTGGTATCCACAGTCCCCGGGGTACTTTCTGTCTAATATGTATTTATATAATATGTAATATATTAGGAATTCCATTGAGAAGTAGATCGCTAAATAAAATATCACCCTTGGTAAGATTATTTTATTTTTGTTACACTTCGCTGAGCCCAGTAATGGATCCAGACCCCGGAGTAGTGCTGTCTGCGCTAATGCGGCCGGTGGGTCTGAGCGTGGGCCACGTGATCGCCTACGCGTTACACCTCGAGCAGCCCTTGCTACACGCACGACCAACCACGCCACCGCCGCCGCCTTATACGCAGCCTTGTGAAAATTTCACGTGAGAACTCATCCAACGTATTTTAGTTTATTAGTTGTCGTCCAGATTTTTTTTTTTTATATTGTTACATACCTAATTTTATTTAAATTATCCACTCTTAAGAAAGAGGGGTTTAGTGAATGATATTCACTTCACTTCATCAGCCCATTTTTACCCCACTGCAGGGGCTTAGGCCAGGCTCCCCCAGGGTGAGGAGGGGGGCTTGAAGCTTAAATCCAACACGCTGCTCCACTGCGGGTTGGGGACTGTAAAGACCGCCATCTATTGACAGCATCCGAGACCGAGTGCTTAACGTGCCCTTTGAAGCACGGAGGAGTCAGTGATAGTTGTGTACTTAAGTCAGAAAAACTCATTGGTGCACGCCCGGATTCGAACCATGGCCCTATGGGGCCTTATAAATTTGAGACAGGTTCGTTGCGCTTCGGGCTATCACGACTCTTGAATGTGAATGATATAGTATGGTAATTAAACTAATATATACATAAAATAACCTGTCTCGACTGACCAATGTATCGATGTTAAGTCAAAACCGCAGAAGCTGATCAGATGTTTGGACAATAGATTTCTACTATGACGTAAGCATCCAATAAGAAAGGATTTTACCGAATTTGCAATAGGGAAAATACGGCGTGTGAGAAACTTTAATTTATTTAAAGTTAAATCCAAGAAAATTGATTTTTCATTTTAAAAGTTTTTGAAAATTTATACTTTAAAAAAGCAAAATATGATAATTTTCTGGGAGTTCTGTCATTTCCAAAGCTAAACAATAAAAATGGGTATTTCACCTTTTGATTGACTTAAAAATAAAATCGTTTATTTCTCAAATAATTCAATACAAATTTCATTGAGACTGACCCCCACACTAGGCAAAACCTGTCCTGTGGTGGGTATATTACGTTTGTTCATATGAAAAATACGGCTACACAATAGCAGCGATAATAAAAGGAAAGAAAAATTATAACAACAATGATAATAATTGAACAAATGAAAAATTATTGATACATTTCCTTTAGTAAAAAAATACAAAAAAAAACCGTGTCCTATTAACTTCTCGGTCTGTAAGGAATACGGGTGAGAGTGAGGGTGTGTGTGTGGGTGTGTACGCGTGCGTGCGCACGCGTTTGTGTGTGCGTGCGTGCGTGTGTCTGAAAACACAGATAACACCAATATGTAGACCTCGCAAGGGTAGCCGCACACGGAGAGCTAATAAAAGAAAAACCAATTTTGAGCTGATAATTATAACGAAAAAAACTTTAGAATTCCGAAACGGTCATTTTAAATTTTGGTATTCAAGGTTGATAATATAAGGAGAACAAACTTTTGCAGTAATTTATGGTAATCCACAAAAAAAAGTATTGTAGCAGTACTCTAACTAATAAAATTTTACATAACACTGAATTCACTTGCAGGCGTCAATGGTCATTAGAAGAGCGCGGTGTAACTGGACAAAGCACATCTAGCGACGAGGGGGTAGCCGAGGGCGCGGATGTAGCGCGTGAGTTGGCTACTCTAGCCCTACTTCGTGCTCAACTACCGCCGGCCGCTGCTGCACTGGCTCAAGTCTTGTATAAAGCCCCACCTCATGTTGTTCAACCTCTCCAGAAAATACTACAGGTGAAAATACATTAGATGAACTAGATTATTTTTCAAAATTTTCGCACTGTTTAAAATATAACCGAATCTGAATCAAACAGATTCTTCAGTATTACTTAAGTGTTTGTTTAAGACATCTTTTTAAGCCTAGCTAAAAATATTCCAATTCGATCGGACCACTTTTTCTAAGATACTGTTTTTATGTTTTCTATCAAAAATATGGTTAAATATATGAAACTAATTTCGATCTTTTAATTAAAAAAGAAAATGGTTTTTAATTATTAATTATTCAAAACGGTGATTGAGAAGACCGGTCATGACATATTTATACTTCCGTAGGAGTACAGAGTTAAAACAGATTCTATTCCACTGACTGACAACTACTAAGCTAGAAGTTTTTTTTTTCGAAATGGCGCTTGTTGCGACGTACTTTTGGAGTAATTATGCAAAATAACTTCTTAGTAACCGGACAATGTTCCCTTTTCTTATTAAGCCATGTTCAAACCAAAAAGTAAAGAAACACTAACATATTATATATTCCATTTACACTCATTTTATTCTCTATAATGTAATATTAAAGAGTTTTTCTCAAAATCTCGTCATAAGTCATTCCACTTGCGTCGTTCTAAAAAATCTTATGAAGCTGTTGTCATTCAGAGGTATATAATTCATTTCACTATATACTCTATGAAAGGGTAAAAATTTCGTCATATCCTGTCTTGTCAATCGCCATTTTGAAAAATTAATAACTAAGACTAGATTTTGTTAAATTATCCACTTGCCGAATCGCTATCGCTCATTACTATTACCCAATGCTCACCAGGTAATAACAATTAAAACAATGATAATGTCTATGATTATAACAAAAATACAACACAATATAAAGTGAAGGACTTACACCAACTTCATAAACTATATGCATATATAGTTTAAGTATGTATAATCTAGACAAAGTTTTGAAGTCTGTTTTTATTTTATTTTTTAATATACACATTTTTATCTTCATTGTCGACTATTTAAAAATATTATATGAGTCTTGTGAAAGCACATAAATCTGTGGTCCAATACGCATTTAATTCGTAAAATATTTAATTGTGTAATGATATATTTTCTTATTTAATGGCAAAAATATGAAACTGTATAATTGTGTCGCCATTATGATTTCAGCTATCAGCACTTCTCCAATGTCGAAACCATGCACTGGTCGATGTGGAAACGGCTCTAGAAGCAGCTGAAGGGCAAACATCAGACAAAATAGGAAAAAGACAACTTGTGCCTATAGTCATAAACACAGGAAATCGCTTAGCAAAACAAAATGTCAAAACTTTGAAGAGACCAGTGAAAGAAGTGCCTCTAAAAGTATTCCATCAAATAGAATGTGATAGCAATATTAGCGACCTACCTTACTTGGATCCACTGAGGCTACGGACAGAATGATTGAGGCACAAATTAATGCTATTTAGTTACTATCATTAGTTCCAGTGCATAAAGATTGTTAAATAATATTTATGTGTAGTTAAATTGATTAAATAAATTCAATTAATTACAAGTAAGTTATGGAATCAAATTCTATGCTAAATCTGCTAAAAAATATATATAATACTATACAGTGAAACCATGAAATGCTTTACTACTGTCACTAATAGACTACAATTTGTATTGTCTCGTAGAATTTTATAAATGCAAAGAAAAAAATAGCAATACTTAAATAAACTGTGATCGACATTTTAGCTGTGTACCATTTGTGATTCCACTCTAGTAATTATGATATATTTCAGTAGATCATAAATTGCCATATTATAATGATAGACATTGTAATTACACTTTGTATTAGTAAACATTATATTTAAAAATGATATGTGACAAACTGGGTTTTAAATAATATAACTGTTATCTATTTTTTAATAAACCATTGTCATTGCAATCAATATCATTTTATTAATTTAGAAATGTTCATAAAACGCCATAAAAATACCATAATCAAATTATAATTAATACAGTTAATAATCCTTGTACTTTCTAGGATTTAGGCTATTTCAACTGTTAATCGTAAAAAAAGAAAAATCATAAACAATATTGCAAGAAAGTTACTCGAAGGTCTCCAGTGACCAATCATATGACAGTATTTGCATTTCAAATTTTAATTAAGGCCATATGATTGGCTAATCAATGGAAGCTTCAAGTATACAGCGGCTTTAAGTAGCCTTCTTGTCTGTGCTTCTTGCAACAAAGCGCAAGTTTATTGAATTCAGTTAATGTCAATAGCAAGTTGTTTTTAAAAATTCATATCAACTTTTGAACTAAGAGTTCAATTGTGGGGTGGAGTGGCTGAGCTGACCGTCTTTCATACAAAAGGTTGTAGGTTCGATTTCCTCCATAGGTGTATTATCAATGAATTTTTAGGAGTCTGGAGCTAAAAGCAAAAAATAGAATCCTAAGTTTCGTAATGTCCGTCTGTCCTGTCTGTCACACTCTCGTAGTTTCTACAGGTATGAACATAGGTGAATGAATTTTGCAAGTTTATTAAACAGGCAAAATTAACTTTTAAAAGTCAAAAATATATTCTTAAAATGTATTTCCTCTATGAGGAATGAAAAACAAAAAATCTTTTCTGCATATTCTATCATATTAAATAAATACTTTTTTCTTAATGTCTAGTCTAATTTTTTCCTATATCAAAACAGCAATCTCACACTAACTTCAACCTCTAATATTTGTGTTAAAGCTGAAATAATAAAAACATGTTGATAATAATATTATTATTTTTATCTCTTGACATCTAAAAATCTCAGGGTATTTTAATGTTTTACTTAAACTTAAATATTATACTGGGTGTAATTTGAGATTGGATAATTAATTATTCATGATAGTAATCAGTGTAGCAAAATAAAAATACTGGCGAAAATCTCTTATTATATGGTTATTATTATAATATATATTTTTTTCGTTTTAGAAACTGACCTAAGTAACATAGCCTTTAATAAATAAAATTATCAAAAATAGGCATTTCTTCTTAGTTTTGCTTCAGTGACTGTGATTTTGTGATATAGTTTACTGTATTTTTCACGTAAAATGTATTGAACTATTTTTGTTTTTAAAACAATACATAGATTTCCATCTTTCATCTACTATATAAAAATAAGTCGGGTTTTCCTTCCTGACGCTATAACTCCAGAACGCACGAACCGATTTCCACGATTTTGCATTCGTTGGAAAGGTCTCGGGCTCCGTGAGGTTTATAGCAAAGAAAATTCAGGAAAAATTCAGGACAAACCAACATTTTAAGTAGATGGCGCCGGTGCGTGATACATTGACAGCTACTCATTGTTCTCTGCTCATTTAATTTCATGTGACAAACCACTGCCTTCTATAGTTACAAGCCATGCTATTACATTTGGCAACGTCGCATTAACTGTCACTTGTAGTCTGATTTATTTCGTCAGCTGACAAGATGTCATGATTTAATAATTGAAAATATGGGATTTAAATAACTAAATATGAAATTATCGGTAGCATTTAACAGAAAATAGAAATAGGAGTATCTATTAAATTATATTAGCACCCGCCCGCGACTTCGTTTGCGTGTCATAAGTGGATTTTACGAATAGAATAGAATCATCAATAGAATAAAAAGAATGGTTATTATATCTCATTTCTGTTAGTGTTACTACGATTTTGTGCGTTTATCACAGGCTAAATCTTAAAAACTAGTTTTATTGTATAATGTTCTACGGGAATGTACCGTTCCCTTGCAGTTTATTCCTCTTCCTGGGTTCTACGTAATCAATCTCGCCGGACCTGCTGGTGGCTAGCATGCGCTTAAAGTGACCATGAAAGGTATAAGTATAGTTCCCCGAGATCTTCCGAATTCCATATCCTCGAACCTTTTCGAAAAATGATAAAAATTTACTGTAATTTCCACCCAAACGTGACGTGAAACGAAAGACGATTATGGTGAAAATATCAACTTACCTTACTAATTACGAATAAACACGATGCAAAACGTAATTTTTAACACTGATTTAATATTTTAAATCAATATCTCTGTTTACATAACGTTTAAATGGAAGAAAACGCGAATTAATGACCTGATTGATACTAAGGCTCGGATTACACGCAACGTTGCTAGATTTCAGTAGCATGGCTTGTAAACTATAGATGGCAGTGGACAAACCGGTATTGTGTTCACTGTGAAATTGTAAAAAAAAAAAAAAGTAAAAAAAAATAAGTTATTTGTTTCCTAACATTTCAATTGGAAACCATCAAATCAATCACGTATATTGTGCAAATTTTTATTCAAAGATGGCGCCGTTGCGTGATACCGTGATACATTGTTTGACAGCTACTCAGTATCCTAATATATCCTTTCAAATATTATAAACGCTAAATTTTGTATGTATGGACGTATGGATGCTTGTCGCTCTTTCACGCAAAAACTACTGAATGGGTTTTAATTAAACTTTAAGTAATATAGCTTATACATCAGAGTAACGCATAGGCTATTATTTATAAAGACACTAGCTTTCCGCCCGCGGCTCCGCTCGCGTGGACTACACAGTTGTATACTGATTTTAAAAATTCTTTCACCTATAGAAAGCCACTTTATCAGGGAGTAACATGGGATATATTTTATTTTCAAACTAGCTTTCCACCCGCGGCTCCGCTCGCATGAACTACACAATTGTACCGGGACCGCCATGATTTTTTGCATAGATATAGTTTATAAGCTAGAAAGTGGCCAGACTACTTTTTCCGGAAAAAGAGTTCCCGGTACAACTTTGTAGTCCACGCGAACGGAGCCGCGGGCGGAAAGCTAGTATTCATTTAAATATCTGGCAACCTATTATTACGGCCACATCATAGGCAAAAAGCAACTACCAATGTATTCTTATTAACTAATCTAAACATTTGACACCGTGCTTCGGAGGGCACGTTAAGCAGTCGGTCCCGGACGCTGTCAATAGATGGCGGTCGTTACAGTTCCCAACCCGCAGTGGAGCAGCGTGGTGGCTTAAGCTCCAAGCCCCCCTCCTCACCCTGGGGGAGGCCTAAGCCCCTGCAGTGGGGTAAAAATGGGCTGATGATGATGATGAAGGACACCTTAGTATTATGACGCCAAAAACTTCAACTTTGACAAATGTCGAAATTCCCCAAATTCTCGTTTCAGTTGCCAGTCTAAAACCATAAATTAAGACTTTCGTTTTAAATATTAGTAAAAATTTTAACAAATATGAAATATAACATAATAAGTTTTAAAAATACTATTATCATCCGCATACCAAGATATATTAAAAACCAGAAGTCACACAAAATAGATATTACCTAGATGTATATTAGTATCTATTTGTATAAATATATATTTATAATTTAGGTCTAAAAAAATAAGTTTCCTAGAAAAAAATGTACAGATTTCGCTCTTCTCGTAATTATCAGAGGACATTGAACAAAATCGTAAGACAAAAATTTTTCGAAGAAAGTTATGGACAAATTTTCGATGTGCTACCATACTTTGCCACGCAAGCTTGTATTTTTTACGCTAGTGTTTTCATCTACCTTTATAACTTTTTGAAATAAGGCCGAATCTTACTTTCTAGGGTAGCTAATCTGATAATCATTCAATGAAAAGGGCGCCTGCTCAAGTCAGGGTTTCGACCGTTTCTAAAATTTAATTTTTCAAACTTGTAGACAATCTACCAGTTTCGGAAGCTTTTTTATTTTTTCGACATTAATTCTTCCGTTTTTTAAACAATCAACTTTTTGTCCGAGAAAGAGGGAATTTTTGTCTTTTTCACCGTTTTCGATTTTCCGATAAAGTTACGAACCGATTTTAGAAAATTTAGTATCTTACAATGCTCCGAAAGCTCTTGATTTTTTTGCCATCACTGTCTTTTGTCTATCATTATTAATATTGGAAATATAGGCAAATTTGGACACGGTCAGAAGTGGCCTTTGAACTCCGACAAGTACAGTATACATTTCAATAGAAAGCTTATTTATTGGGTTATTTAAAAATACTTTAAAAATATTTTTTGGTGCCAGCGTTTTTTATTAAATGTTATTCGTATATTGTATGTTAGTTTCATATTTTACACAAAACGGAACGCATCAATTTATGTACTACGCTTTTTATTCTGTGACAATTTATTTACACGCCTTTTATTCTGTGACATATCTTTTTTATTGATATTCAATTGTTATATGCCGTTGTGTAATAGATTAAACAATGAACAATGAAAATAAATCTAAATGATAAAAAGACATTCATATTATTTAAATGCTGTGTAATACACCATTATTTTATTTGCCTATAAAATGAATAAAGTAAAAATATGTCTTTTTGAAATATCACTCCTTAATGAAAATTAAATTAATGCTAATGAATTATGTACCTATGATTTTTTAAGTTAATCCTAAAGTGAATAGGTAGAGAACGCATATTTCCAACTGCTAAGTCTTGACATATTTCTTTCGCTTCATTCACTTGATGATTCTTTTATAGGGTACACTCTTAACATGGTATCTCTTCATTATCTTTGCTTTCATAAAGGTAAGCCACTATCTACATTTATTTTATGTTATGCTACCACCCTAAGTTGAATTGATATATACTGGTGGAGCAAAAGTCACTGTTGCTTTTGACCAGTTTCAAAACAAATCGTCCAGCCCAAAACGCTAAGCACAACGGGAGTCCAAAATCAATAGCAGATGTCAAATATTTGCTGTATAATGTTGAATCCAAAACAAAAGCCGGGTCAATTAGAAAATATCACTAGAAGAAACAACAATTTCGAAAAGTCTTTGCGAAAGCAACGAAAAGATTTGGGATTTCGATCTTGGTTAAATCTTTTCAGAGATAGATGTTTCCATGCTCGATCTCCTATTTTGTGAATCGATTTTCAGTACACTAGATCGATTCAGATTTCGCCGTAAAACATAGAGATTGAATGTCGATTTTTCTACCATTCAGGCGATGTAAATAATTACTTATCAATAGCGATTGCAAATAAAAACTATCTAGTCATATATATTATTCTTCAACTAAATTGATTTTCTTGAAATAGTCCATACGTTCAGCCTCAATTATGAAAATATACTTTACAATATACAAAAATTGCCAACTACATATTATACAACTTATTTAAGAAAAAAAAGATTTTATACATATCGATCTTTTGTTCCTTAGTTTTTTTTTGGGACAATCTCAGAATCCAGATCAGATCGATATCTTGACTGAAAATTGGAATCCCTAATTGACATCTGTCATGACACATGGCGACGGTGTTAGTGTTGCCAATATATTTTTTAAACTTCCACTGCGTTTTTTAAAATCAGTTATTTAAAATTAATGCTGGTGATGAAAAACTATTTTTAATGCTTGATAAAACCCATAATTTAAGCGCTTTCAGCTGATATAAGCTATGTTAAAGTCGGAATCCAAAGGCCAGCCTCCATACAAATCTGAACGAGTCCTACACGAAAACGATCTAATAAACATATTCATTGTTACAAAAAGTTTTTATAAAAATAATGATTAAGTATGTGTCATCGTTTATTCTGACAAGCAGAAATATGTACTATGTATTTATGTAATATATATAATATGTATTTATGTATTTTATATTGTGAACAAGATGAAAATAAATCAAAGTTACCAGCCGATTCTGTTATTTTTATTGTTATAATTACTGTACTTACTCGAGATTGAACGAAATCTGTACCTACGTTATGGAAAAAAATTGACCTCATTTTCGGTTTCAACACACTAAAAAACATTAATAGTAGATGACATTATCAAATCAAAATTCGAAAAAAAAAAATGTTGTAGACCTGTGTTATATTCATATTTTGCTAATAGCTTATTGTCAACCTGCGTTGATGCTTTTTAGGTACGTTTATTTTTCATTTATTACTATTTCTTGCTTAGTCAAGGGCTACTATAACTTTGCGTTAACGGATACCCAAATAAAGCTAAATTACGGTACCTAAATAATGCTTAAAAAGAAAAGAAGATAGACAGAAATAAAACTGCAAAAGAAAACAGAAATAAAATTGTTTAGTAAAAACTCCGCAAAAACAAAGAATCGACTTCTTTGATTTGCTACAGCTTTAAATTTAGTGAACTGATTTCGATAATTCTTTCACAGTATCTACCCTAAGTTATAAAATTGTCACTAAACACAAAAATTATCAAAACTTATATTTATACGATTCAGAACTTTCAGAAATATTAACAGCCAAACATACATGTATAAAGTTCTATTGAATTAAGTCTAAATATTTTAAGAAGTGATATTAGAACGCGAAGTGAGCAATCATGGCATTGCTTCGCATTGCTATTATGTAACCTTTATAGGCTACTAATTACCTACCCTAAAAAAAAGTGTTCATCAATAGTCGAGAAATGGATGACCCCCAAAATAAAAAACGAGAAATTCGAAGAGGAAAAAATATGCGTCTCTGACTTCACCTCCGCTCGGCGACTGTGTACTACCAGCGGCGTGAAGTAGCAGCTCGAATATGGAACGGCCAAAGTTGCGTATTAGACCAGCTGATTTCGATAATTCTTTCACTGTATAATTTCAATGTATAAAATAGTGACCAAACACAAAAATCATGAAAATGGATTCAGAACTTTCAGAAGAAGTGATGTTAGAACACGACGTGAGATCATTATTATATTATATATTATATTAGATATTACCTAACTTTTGTAGGCCACTATTTACCTACCCTAAAACAAATGTTCAGCAGTCGAGCAATGGATGAACCCCATAAGAAAAAACAAGAAATATGAAGAGGAAAAAATAATGTGTCAGCGGAAATTATAGGTCCTGTATCGTAATTATCATGACGCATAGTTTTTTATTCCTCGGTTCCCTCATAATAAAATCTAAATTCACCATAGTACTTTTCCAGTGTAGTGGTACAATATTTTATGCTAGCCACACAGAAGTGGTGTAGAAAGAGATAGTTAGGCACCCGGTTACTTCCCTTTCGCACTTTCTTTTTTAATCACCAGTTTACGTATGACCACGCTAATGTTAAAGAGATAACATTCCAGTTGTACGTAGTACTTACTAGTTCCATGGTCTTCTTCGCTACGTGAGTCCACAGAGTACTTCTTGAGTCCGCGACTTTCGATTCGTATCTCAGAACAATTACTGAAGCATAGAAGGCAGTCTTGTAATGGTCTTGTATTTACATGTATTTGTTTCATTTTTTACGTTTTCCACATGATAAATTTCAGTGTGAGTGAAAAAGACGTGTGGGGCCATCCATTAATCACGTGATCTTTTTTTAAGCATTTTTAACCCCTCCTCCCCCTTAGTGATACGTGGTGAGGTTTAAGATTACCCCCCACCCAACATCACGTGTATTATTAGTATCTACAAAAATTCTTAAATTTTTTAGAATATTTTAGAATATTATCTTAAATACGGGTATAATCTTATTTTATTCTGAAATTAAGGACCATTATAAAAATGTCTGGACACACGCCGCTTTTCGATTTAAAAATAGCGCGTTTGAAAAAATAAATACACGTGATATCTTACTTCATCCCCTCCCCCTTGTGACATTTCGTGATTTTTGTCAAACCCCTCCGACCCCTTTCAAGCCTCACGTGATTAATGGACGGCCCCTAAGTATATATAATATATATGGGGTTTGCTTCAACCTCTTTGTACCCCTTTCTCAGTGACTTACGTCGGCTCGGAGCAACAAGGTTCTATCTAGCATTTTCAATGATTTTATTTTTTGTAGATATGTAGAGCTTTTTATGACGGTTCTATGTGTATTTGAAAGTTAGTGTAACATTGGATACAAGCATAGACATATATATACTAGCGTAGGAGACCAACTGACATCTAAACATCGCATGACCGAAACGGAAATGAGTATGTGTGCAAAATTCACATGTGGTTGAGCCAGTTTTAGTGATGTGCATGGGTGTTTTTTATATTATCGATAGCACGTAGTACTTTCATGATAATGTGTCGTTGAAATTACCGCGATATCATAAGTCGAAATCGGCAATCCTATTTATTATTTTGAATCTGCTATACTACATACTTTTTTTTTGAGTTACTTTTCCTAACTTTTAGTTTTTTAAAATGACAAATCATCAATCAGTCAATTCAAATGCCATTTCCTTTACTCCAATAAATATTTTTTTTTGTTAACAGTTGATAATAAAAAATTTGCAGAAGTAAAGTAAGCGTTAACATCATTATGGAAATGTTAATATTTAGTTGAATACAAGCCAAGTAATAAATAAAACAATATAAATAAACGATTTTTATTTTTAATTACAATACGTCACGTTGCAACGCATAACAACAAAATTTTAACTTTTTGAAAACAAAAAAATGAGAATGTACAAAACAAAAACATTTACAATAGAGAAGTTCATGATGTTCAAAATATACAATTTAACTCGATAGAATTGAAAGATAAACCAAAACTAATAAAACAGTGAAAGTTTTTTTTAAATTCGTCAATAAATGACTGAGAAATAAATTATTGATATTTATTAATTTGACGACCGCTTAGCCTAGTGGGTAGCGACCCTGCCTACGAAGCTGGAGGTCCCGGGTTCGAATCCTAGGTCGGGTCAGTATTTATATGATGAATATCGATACTGCTACCGGGTCTTGGTTGTTATATGTATGTGATGTCTTCGCTTGGTACGCAAAACACAAGCTAATGCTTAGTTTGGGGCCACGACGTTGTAATGTGCACGTTATTATTATTATGTATTTTCGTGCGGTTTGACTGGTGGATTCTTACTGCCCATGACGTCACATTGTCTACTCGATTGAGTGTCGCGTCGTCTCACTACACCACAAATTATGCCTTGGATGCCTTGGACTAGTCTATAATATCTTTTGTTTCTTTGTGTAATAGGTAATTAAGTTTTATTTGAATATAAAGGAACAAGTTTTTGTAAAAGACAAAGTGATAATTTGATATTTTCACTGTGATGGACTTTTCTTCAAATCCATTTTATATTAGTGCTGAAATAAAGGTTTAGGCTCTAAAGTTGAAGGTCCTGGTGATATATCCCGGTAAACGTACGCTGACACCGATCGCTTGGTCTTCAGATTGACCTGTACAGAAATTACAGTTGGCATAAATGCTCTGACTTTAGATATTAAGTATTATTAGTATATTACTTAATATACTTAGTAAGCACATATGAAAAAAAAAGAAACCCCTAACAGCACAAATTCAGTAGGTATAGATCCTTTCTTCAAAAGTCGTCGGTGATTTAGTTAGACAAAACAGTTATCCGTAAAATGTCTAATGCAAACCAAAGAATGTTTTCGAGGAGTCCCACCTGTTCTATTTAACATTTTTTTCCATTGTTCTATGCTAACCGTGTTTACAGGAAACCTGGATATTATGAAATAGTCATCATTATCAGGAAGCATTTTTTAACACCGCAGTTTCTTGGAGGAAAATGAGGTTAAACTATTGTATACAGTAGTTTTGTCATTCAAAGTTTAATTATTTACGACGTTCATAATCAGAGAACAGATAGAACGTCAGACTTTAAATCATAAATAAATAACGATTAAAATTAAATAGAGCATCAGATTTTAAATCATAAATAAATAACGATTAAAATTAATTGTGTATATATCTAATATTTTCATTTGAAAAAGTCTTGTATTTACATATATACCCTATGTGTAGTATATATGTATAGATGTCATACTTTCCCTTACAATGTGCTGCCAGGCTAAATAAACCTCACAATATGTTTAAAAACAGTTAACGACATCATTCCAGTGGAACAGGTGCAATTAGGTAATATCAAATTTACAAAATATTTATATTTGAAAATATCGACATATCGATACATTTTGTGCAATCCCTATGCTTCATTGTTTGATTGTAATTTTACACAATATTTTTGTATCGTACACATAATTGTTTAAAATTACAAATTATTTACAAAATAAAGTATTTACCGTATACTACTGATGTATAACCAAGTAAATTTAGGATTGCTTTTTATAAAAATAAGCATTAAGATAACAGTATGTTATTGGCAGTACTTACCGGTGAAATGTCTCTTTATTTGGATTATTAACATATGTTACAGTGCAATTTAAAACTGAACACTACACCATTTTTATCACAAGAATTAATTTTTGTAGAATTCAAAACGATTATAACACAAAATAGAAAACAAAGCTGGACCTTATTTTGACAAGTGAGTAAAGAAGACTAAATGTGTTCAAAGAGGTTTTATGTCAGATTTTCTTGCATTTCTTTCTCGCATGTAGGATTTCCGCAAAGAGCTGGATGTCATTCGCACACTGTGTTCCTCTCTTACGCTAGTATATATACCTTTATGGATACAAGTCATATAAATGACAGGAAAACAAAGTTCTATGTACTTTTTCACTAAATGACAGGGCAACACAGTCCTGTCATGCCTATGCCACATAGAACCATGTTACCCTTACGTACCGCACGGATATTCTGCAATCTAAGAGGTCGATTGTGTTCACTCATGTAATGGGAGGATGTCGTCTGTATCTGAGTATTATTTCCCGTATCACTCATGAGGCTGCTAAAGAACACCAATAAGAAAAATCCATACCGAATAATTCAATTAACAGAACAAAACTTTAAAGATTTTTCTAAGTGTACCAAAAGTTTTAATTATGATTAGCGGTCGTACTCTGCTTCGCCCGAGTAGACTACGGAAACGTTCCTCTTCCCGTTCCACGCATTAGTACATTGCACCCGTGCGAAGTCGGGGTGGGTCGCTAGTTCAACCATATAGTATACTTACACTATGGTATCATCGTCATCATCCAAACAAAGAAATTCTGGAGCGTCTAGCAACAAATTTGATTGCCATAAAAAAGGTTATTGTAAGGCAACCTCAAAAGATACACATATGCTGTTGCGGACTTTTGGTTAGAACTTTTAAAGGGGAACTATTCCGTAATACATGATTTTTGTTTAATATCAACCGTTTACGCAGCGCGCTTAACGAAAACTCTCAAAAAGAATGATTTTTCCCATTTTTGCAAGATTTTTCATTGATGCTCCGCTCCTATTGGTCGTAGCGTGATAATAGCCTATAGCCTTTCTCGATAAATGGACTATCCAATCCAACACACAAAAAAAACTTCAATTCGAACCAGTAGTTCCTGAGACTTGCGCGTTCAAACAAACAAACTCTTCAGCTTTATAATATTAGTATAGATGAGGTGCCATACACAAAAGTAACATCATTAAAATTCACACAAAACTACTTTTATGTGTGTTACAAAGAAAGTTATTTGCAATCCGAATGGAGCGGTGTTAATATCTGAGTTAAATAATAAACCATGCAGAGGTAAAAATAATTGCCGTAACATACGGTTTCCTAGAAACTTGCCAACTCCTGAACTTATGCGGCATGCTGGTAAAGGTTTACCAGAACATAAAGTCATCATCATCATCAGCCCGTGTCTCTCCACTGCAGGATATAGGCCTCTCCCAAGGCTCGCCACCACACACGGTCCTCCGCCTTTCGCATCCAACTACCCCCGGTATGGCGCTTCAGGTCATCTGTCCACCTAGCCGGGGGGCGTCCAACGCTTCGCTTTCCGGTACGTGGCCTCCATTCGAGAACTCGTCTACCCCATCGGTTATCAGTTCTACGGCAAATATGACCGGCCCATAGCCACTTCAGCCTGCTGATCGCTTCGGCTATGTCGACAACTTTAGTTCTTTGACGGATTTCAGTTTTTCTGATTTTATCCATCAAAGAAACACCGAGCATAGCCCGCTCCATAGCACGCTGAGCGACTTTGAATTTATGGATCAGTCCTGCCGTGAGAGTCCGTACGTCATTGTAGGTAGGACGCATTGGTTGAAGACCTTGGTCTTCAAACATTGTGGTAGTGGCGACGAGAACAGATGACGAAGCTTCCCGAAAGCAGCCCAGCCCAGCTGAATTCTTCGGTCGATCTCTTTGTTGAAGTTGTGTTTGTCTAACTGGACAGTCTGTCCTAAATAGACATAGTCTTGCACAACTTCTAGAGTCGCACCATCTACGGTTACCGGTCTCGGGAGAATATGTTCGTTGAACATGACTTTCGTCTTGTCCAAGTTCATCCCGAGCCCCACCCGCCGAAAGGCGACATTGAGGCCGTTAACCATTCCGCTGAGCTCCTCCAGCGACTCTGCCATGATGACTATATCGTCAGCAAAACGGAGGAGAACATAAAGTAAATGCTATTAAATATCTATGTTAAAATGGATGCCACCGATGAACAGGGAATACTATAACGCATTGTTTAGTCGCCACTAAACATTTGTATGTTTATTAAATAATTCCAAGATTAAATGATTGAAAATATTATTTATTACTTTTAGTTGAATTGTAATCAAAATAGCATATCTGCCTATCATTGATTTAAAATTAGAACTGTGTAAAGTAAACGGAACAAGGTCCTATTAACAGTCCCATAACTGCAGCAAAGGTCCTACATCACATAGAACCCTGTTGAAATGTACTTTTACTGAATAGTTTAAGATGACAAGGTTTTATATGATATCGAAATTACATTAAAAAACATTGAATTGGCTTAGTATCCATCTTATAAAACATTTTAATATCACTTATGACATTTAAAATACTTATAGTCAAAAAATTACGAAATATAAGTTAATTTTTGCATTCTGAAGTTCAAATTTACTCTCCTGTAAAACTACTCTCTCAGGACCATAAAGGTATATATACTAGCGTAAGAGAGGAACACAGTGTGCGAATGACATCCAGCTCTTTGCGGAAATCCTACATGCGAGAAAGAAATGCAAGAAAATCTGACATAAAACCTCTTTGAACACATTTAGTCTTCATTACTCACTTGTCAAAATAAGGTCCAGCTTTGTTTTCTATTTTGTGTTATAACCGTTTTGAATTCTACAAAAATTAATTCTTGTGATAAAAATGGTGTCGTGTTCAGTTTTAGATTGCACTGTAACATATGATAATAATCCAAATAAAGAGAGATTTCACATGTAAGTACTGCCAATAACATACTGTTATCTTAATGCTTATTTTTATAAAAAGCGATCCTAAATTTACTTGGTTATACATCAGTAGTATACGGTAAATACTTTATTTTGTAAATAATTTGTTATTTTAAACAATTATGTGTACGATACAAAAATATTGTGTAAAATTACAATCAAACAATTAAGCATAGGGATTACACAAAATCTATCGATATGTCGATATTTTCAAATATAAATATTTTGTAAATTTGATATTACCTAATTGCACCTGTTCCACTGGAATAATGTCGTCAACTGTTTTTAAACATATTGTGAGGTTTATTTAGCCTGGCAGCACATTGTAAGAGAAAGTATGACATCTATACATATATACTACACATAGGGTATATATGTAAATACAAGACTTTTTCAAATGAAAATATAAGATATATACACAATTAATTTTAATCGTTATTTATTTATGATTTAAAATCTGATGCTCTATTTAATTTTAATCGTTATTTATTTATGATTTAAAGTCTGACGTTCTATCTGTTCTCTGATTATGAACGTCGTAAATAATTTAACTTTGAATGACAAAACTACTGTATACAATAGTTTAACCTCATTTTCCTCCAAGAAACTGCGGTGTTAAAAAATGCTTCCTGATAATGATGACTATTTCATAATATCCAGGTTTCTTGTAAACACGGTTAGCATAGAACAATGGAAAAAATGTTAAATAGAACAGGTGGGACTCCTCGAAAACATTCTTTGGTTTGCAGTAGACGTTTTACGGATAACTGTTTTGTCTAACTAAATCACCGACGACTTTTGAAGAAAGGATCTATACCTACTGAATTTGTGCCGTTAGGGGTTTCTTTTTTTTTCATATGTGCTTACTAAGTAGGTATATTAAGTAATATACTAATAATACTTAATATCTAAAGTCAGAGCATTTATGCCAACTGTAATTTCTGTACAGGTCAATCTGAAGACCAAGCGATCGGTGTCAGCGTACGTTTACCGAGATATATCACCAAGACCTTCAACTTTAGAGCCTAAACCTTTATTTCAGCACTAATATAAAATAAATTTGAAAAAAAGTCCATCACAGTGAAAATATCAATTTTAGGCAAATTATCACTTTGTCTTTTACAAAAACATGTGCCTTTATATTCAAATAAAACTTAATTACCTATTACATAAAGAAACAAAAGATATTATAGACTAGTCCAAGGCATCCAAGGCATAATTTGTGGTGTAGTGAGACGACGCGACACTCAATCGAGTAGACAATGTGACGTCATGGGCAGTAAGAAGCCACCAGTCAAACCGCACGAAAATACATAATAATAATAATAATGTATACATCACAACAACGACTACGTCCCAAACTAAACGTTAGCTTGTGTTTTGGGTACCAAGCGAAGACACTACATACATATAACAACCAAGACCCGGTACCAGTATCGATATTCATCATATAAATACTGACCCGACCTAGGATTCGAACCCGGGACCTCCAGCTTCGTAGGCAGGGTCGCTACCCACTAGGCTAAGCGGTCGTCAAATTAATAAATATCAATAATTTATTTCTCAGTCATTTATTGACGAATTTAAAAAAAAAAAACCTTCACTGTTTTATTAGTTTTGGTTTATCTTTCAATTCTATCGAGTTAAATTGTATATTTTGAACGTCATGAACTTCTCCATTGTAAATGTTTTTGTTTTGTACTTTCTCATTTTTTTGTTTACAAAGAGTTAAAATTTTGTTGTTATGCGTTGCAACGTGACGTATTGTCATTAAAAATAAAAATCGTTTTTTTATATTGTTTTATTTATTACTTGGCTTGTATTCAACTAAATATTAAAATTTCCATAATGATGTTAACGCTTTCTATACTTCTGCAAATTTTTTATTATCAACTGTTAACAAAAAAAAAAAAAATATTTATTGGAGTAAAGGAAATGGCATTTGAATTGACTGATTGATGATTTGTCATTTTAAAAAACTAAAAGTTAGGAAAAGTAACTCAAAACAAAAATTATGTAGTATAGCAGATTCAAAATAATAAATAGGATTGCCGATTTCGACTTATGATAACGCGGTAATTTCAACGACACATTGTCATGAAAGTACTACGTGCTATCGATAACATAAAAAACACCTATGCACATCACTAAAACTGGCTCAACCACATGTGAATTTTGCACACATACTCATTTCCGTTTCGGTCATGCGATGTTTAGATGTCAGTTGGTCTCCTACGCTAGTATATATATGTCTATGCTCAGGACATAGGTAGAACCATAAAGGTATATATACTAGCGTAAGAGAGAAACACAGTGTGCGAATGACATCCAGCTCTTTGCGGAAATCCTACATGCGAGAAAGAAAAGCAAGAAAATCTGTCATAAAACCTCTTTGAACACATTTAGTCTTCATTAGTCACTTGTCAAAATAAGGTCCAGCTTTGTTTTCTATTTTGTGTTATAATCGTTTTGAATTCTACAAAAATTAATTCTTGTGATAAAAATGGTGTCGTGTTCAGTTTTAAATTGTACTGTAACATATGTTAATAAGCCAAATAAAGAGACATTTCACCGGTAAGTACTGCCAATAACATATTGTTATCTTAATGCTTATTTTTATAAAAAGCAATCCTAAATTGACTTGGTTATACATCAATAGTATACGGTAAATACTCTATTTTGTAAATAATTTGTTATTTTAAACAATTATGTGTAAGATACAAAAATATTGTGTAAAATTACAATCAAACAATTTAGCATAGGGATTGCACAAAATCTATCGATATGTCGATATTTACAAATATAAATATTTTGTATATTTAATATTACCTAATTGCACCAGTTCCACTAGAAGGATGTCGTTAACTGTTTTTAAACATATTGGGAGGTTTATTTAGCCTGGCAGCACATTGTAAGAGAAAGTATGACATCTATACATATATACTACACATAGGGTATATATGTAAATACAAGACTATTTCAAATGAAAATATAAGATATATACACAATTAATTTTAATCATTATTTATTTATGATTTAAAATCTGATGCTCTATCTGCTCTCTGATTAAGAACGTCGTAAATAATTTAACTTTGAATGACAAAACTACTGTATACAATAGTTTAACCTCATTTTCCTCCAAGAAACTGCGGTGTTAAAAAATGCTTCCTGATAATGATGACTATTTCATAATATCCAGGTTTCCTGTAAACGCAATTACCAAATAACAATGGATAAGATTGTTAAATAGAACAGGTGGGATGCCTCGAAAACATTCTTTGGTTTGCAGTAGACATTTTAAGGAAAATTGTTTTGTCTAACTAAATCACTGACGACTTTTGAAGAAAGGATCAATACCTACTGAATTTGTGCCGTTAGGGGTCTCTTTCTTTTTCATATGTGCTTACTTAGTATATTAAGTAGTATACTAACGCCGTAGTTCATACTTAATATCTTAAGTCAGAGCATTTATGCCAACTGAAATTTCTGTACAGGTCAATCTGAAGCCCAAGCGATCGGTGTCAGCATACGTTTAGCGGGATATATAACCAGAACCTTCAACTTTAGAGCCTAAACCTTTTTTCAGCACTAATATAGAACGGATTTGAAGAGAAAATTCCATCACAGTGAAAATATAAATTTTAGGCAAATTATCATTTTGCCTTTTACAAAAACTTGTTCCTTTATAATCAAATAAAACTTTACTACCTATTACATAAAGAAACAAAAGATATTATTTGTGGTGCAGTGAGACGACGCGACACTCAATCGAGTAGGCAATGTGACGTCACGGGCAGTAAGAAGCCACCAGTCAAACCACACGAAAATACATAAATATCAATAATTTATTTTTCAGTCATTTATTGACGAATTAAAAAAAAAAAACTGTCACGGTTTTATTAATTTTGGTTTATCTTTCAATTCTGTCGAGTTAAATATGATATTCATCATGAAACTTCTAAATTGTAAATGTTTTTGTTTTGTACATTCTAATTTTTTTGTTAACAAAGTATTAAAAAGTTTGTTGTTATGCGTTGCAGTATGACGTATTGTCATTAAAAATAAAAATGGTTTATTTATATTGTTTTATTTATTACTAGCTTTCCGCCCGCGGGCTTCGCTTGCGTTGAGCACAGTTGTACTGGGACAGTTAAGGGAACGCGACGCTCTAGAACATTGTAACACTTTCTAGAACGTTCTGAAATTTAACTGCCTAAGAAATCTTATGAAATTTTTATGAAATTAGGTAATATGACATGGTCACATAGATTTCGTCAAAACATCAAGTTTGAGTACCGACACGATTGGTCTGCGATTGATAGTTTCGAAAATATAAGCTTTTAAAAATTTCGTCACGTGGTCACATAGATTTCGTCAAAACATCATGTTTGAGTACCAACACGATAGGTCTGCGATTGATAGTCTCGAAAATATAAGCTTTAAAAAATTTGCTCACGTGGTCACATAGATCTCGTCAAAACATCAAGTTTGAGTACCAACATGATAAATCTGGGATAGATGGTTTCGAAAATATAAGCATTTAAAAATGTGGTCACGTGGTCACATAGATCTCGTCAAAACATCAAGTTTGAGTACCAACACGATTGGTCTGCGATTGATAGTTTCGAAAATATAAGCATTTAAAAATGTGGTCACGTGGTCACATAGATCTCGTCAAAACATCAAGTTTGAGTACCAATACGATTGATCTGCGATTGATAGTTTCGAAAATATAAGCATTTAAAAATTTGGTCACGTGGTCACATAGATCTCGTCAAAACATCAAGTTTGAGTACCAACACGATTGGTCTGCGATTGATAGTTTCGAAAATATAAGCATTTAAAAATTTGGTCACGTGGTCACATAGATTTCGTCAAAACATCAAGTTTGAGTACCAGCACGATAAGTCTGAGATTGACAAAAAATAGCCTTTGTCACCCCCGATAACGCCCTCTGCACGTCTGCGAAATTTCATTGAAATCGGTACAGTCGTTTCGGAGATCAGCTCGAATAGACAGACAGACGCACAGACAGAAAAACAAAAAGCAGCCTATGTCACCCATGATAACACCCTCTGCACGTCTGCCAAGTTTTATTGAAATCGTTTCAGCCGTTTCTGAGATCTGCTCAAACAGACAGACAGATGGACAGACAGACAGATAAAAAGTACCCTATGTTACCCGCGGTAATGCCCTCTGCACGTCTGCAAAGTTTCATTGAATTCGGTTCAGCCGTTTCGGAGATTAGCCGGAACAGACAGACAGACAGACAGACAGACAGACAGACAGACACTCCAATTTTATTAATATAGATTTGGCTTGTATTCAACTAAATATAAAAATTTCCATAATGATATTAACGCTTTCTTAACTGCTTTCTGCAAATTTTTTATTATCAACTGTTAACAAAAAAAAATATTTATTGGAGTAAAGGAAACGACATTTGAATTGATTGATTGATGATTTGTCATTTTAAAAAACTAAAAGTTAGGAAATATAACTCAAAACAAAAAATTTGTAGTATGGCAGATTCAAAATAAATAGGATTGCCGATTTCGACTTATGATAACGCGGTAATTTCAACGACACATTATCATGAAAGTACTACGTGCTATCGATAATATAAAAAAATACCCATGCACATCACTAAAAGTGGCTCAACCACATGTGAATTTTGCACACATACTCATTTCCGTTTCGGTCATGCGATGTTTATATGTCAGTTGGTCTCCTACGCTAGTATATGTATGTCTATGGGTAGAACTTTGTTGCTCCGAGTCGACGATTAGTCTGACTTAGGGATGCACAAAATATTTAATATCGATATTTATATCGATATAAATATCGAAAGCTGGAGAATATCGATATTCGATATATCGACCGTTTTAAGCCGATAATATCGATATATATCGATATAATAAAAAAAAAATTTACAATGCCTTCCGTACATGAAAAGTGAAAGCGAAAAAAAATTTCTAATGTGGTTATTTCTCTAAAATACGGATACTTAGCAATTTCGTAAAAAACTTTCAGATAACAGTCTATTTGGACTACATTATAGATAATATCATAGACGTATTTTACAAAACTATTAAGCCATAGTGCACTCATTATGTTCATGTATTTTAAGTTAAGTTTCGGTCGTCAAACGTATATCTCCCTGTATAAAGTTATAATTATTTAAAATTTGTTGTTTGATCTTACTTAATTATTGATGCAGATTATCAAGTATAAGAAAATGTTAATTTGATAGAGTTTTTTATAGATGTTTTTATATTGTCTGACTTACAAAATAAAAAAACGTGATCGCGCCCACCCGATAACGTGAAAACGTGTGATTTAACGGTATTTATAATTTATAAATTACGTATTTTAAAAACAATCATCTTAGGATTATTTAAAAAATAGTTATATACATACACATCTTGTAATAAAGAAATGAAATTTCCAGTGCATATTTTTCAAACAAGATTAGTGCAACCCTGTTGTGTGTAGGTCGTAGAAATATCCGTCTTTTAGAGTAAAGTTTCGGTTAATAATAAATTTTGCAATGAAATAGATTTTCTATAAAGGTTTCTCGACCTCAGATCTTATTTAACGATGCAAGACGTTTTTAATATGGATATATATATCGATATAAATATCGGAACCAGGTAAATATCGATGTTCGATATATCATACTTTTAGATATCGATATAAATATCGATATTTCTATGCGTATAATATCGATAATATCGATATTTCGATATATCGTTGCATCCCTAGTCTGACTTACTAGTCAGACGTACGTCAGACTGACGTTTGCATCAATTTATGAAAAATTTTAAGAATTTACTAATGTTCAAAGTGGGTTATTGGAATCGTTAAGATCACGACGGCAGTATAGCTAGGTATTTAATTTATTTTGTGCTAAATCTTGATCTATGCTAGACTAGATCGTGGCTAAATCGCGCTTATATCAGGCCCAGACAAGTTATTCAACTATAGTGGACTATAGTCTGTGATCGCGCTGGATACACCACAAGAGTTTGAAAAATTCATGAAGGTTTATTTTGAAACACCTGATATCAATTATGTTATTTATTCAATAATCTTACTTGCATCAAATTATAGAAAGTATGTCCACTTTGAACAACAATTCTGAAAATTCACTTGATATAGACTCTAGTAATTTTAATTCTGATTTATATTTAGAACGTTTACTAAAATGCGCAACGTTAAAGCAAATTATGGACAAGGAAGCTGAAATAGTAACACAAAGCCAATTCTTACAATCAGAGATGCAAACTTTAGTGTATGAAAATTACAATAAGTTTATATCAGCGACGGATACTGTGAGGAAAATGCGTTCAGATTTTAAAATTATGCAAGAAGAGATGAACAAACTCAGCAAAAACATGGAACAAATTACAACATTTAGTGCTCAAATATCAGAATCTCTAAAAGAAAGTGGTACTAATGTGAGTAGATTATGTTCTACAAGACAACTGTTAGATAAATTACAATTTTTATTTTTATTACCGACACAGCTAAGTAATTCTATTAAAGATGGCAGATATGCAGATGCTGTGAGAGATTATACTCGTGCTCAAAGAGTGCTGCAAAGATATGGGAATCAACCATCATTTCAGAGCATACAAACAGAATGTGGAGAAATCATTTCTGATTTGAAGAAAACTTTAAGAGATAGACTGTTCAGTTCAGTAACTACTGCATCTGAATTGGCAGAGAGTGTTGGTTTGTTGCAACAGCTCCAGGAATCAGATTCCTCTTTAGAAGAAATGTTTTTAACATGTGCTGAAAGTCGTCTTGAACAACATTTGCAAACTTTGACTTCTTTGGTAGAAAGTTGTGATATTTTGGAATGGGTAGAAAAATGTAATAGTATGTTGTTAAATGACTTGGGAATTATAATGTCATGCTACCATGAAATGTTTCATAAAAATGAAAACCAATTACCCAAATTTGCTGACAGTATAATGTCTCAATTGTTCCATTTGTTTGAATCTGTATTAAAAACACCAGAGAATGTGGGTACTGAAATATATATTCGAGGCTTAGATAAATTCTTCAGAAAATTGCAAGCCATGACTGATATAATATCTAGTCAAAGTATGTCTGACAGGTCCATTGAAATTGTCGTTCAGTGCATTTTTCATAAAGCTTCAATTCAGTCAAAAAGTGTCCAAATGCAATTCAAAGAGAACTTAACAAAGATTAGGCAATCTTTGGCCAGCAAAGGAACAGAAAGTATTGACCTGAAAGAGATACTCAACTCATTACAAGTATACTTAATTGAGAAAGTACAAGCTTCATTGTTAGATCTTATGGCATTTTTACAAAACAATTTGTCTTTTGGTCTAAAGCCTTGGTGTGCTAAGGCAGTTGCAGATGCCTGTTGGGAAATAATTTCTGAGACAATGGTTAGTCTGTCCAACATGGTAAAAAGACTAGTTAGTCCACAAACATCAAACAATATACCATTTGAGTTACTTTTGATATTGGCAAAGCTATGTCTAGAGATGCACGACAATGGAGTGACAACTCTATACTCTCATTTACTAAAATTGCTAGATGAATCCTCTCCTGGGTTTAAAGTAGAGAATAAAGACACAAATGAAATAATGGTCCATTTAGCAACAGCAGCACAAGCAGCACTGAACACAGAAGTTGTTTATATTGGACAAACTGCAGCACAAATGTTAAGAGTGTCAGTATTAGCTCGGGATTGGCTACGTGCACCTGAACCGCGAGGACCTAGAGCTGTTTGCAGAAGAGTTGTAGAGACTCTCACAAGTGCTGACATTGCAGCTGCTCAGTTGTTTCCAGCTGGAATAAGACAATCTAGTGACTCCAGTAGGAGAACTTTGTGGCCACGGACACCATCCTCATTTTCACCTATCAGTAGAATATTTTCAGAAAGAATAGAGGTATTCAGCCCTGCTGGAGCCGATAGGGCTGCTCTATCGACGGGAGCCCTAAAAGTAGCATTGAAAGCACTTGTGGAATGTGTACGTTTGAGAACATTTGGTCGTCATGGATTGCAACAGTTGCAGGTTGATGTACACTTCCTGCAACAGAGGCTTTCATGTATTAGTAATGATGAAAGGCTACTAAATGCATTGCTAGAAGATGCCTTAGCATCTGCACAGTTGAGATGTGTAGATCCACAGCTAATGGAACCGAGTATTGTAGACATCATATGTGAAAGAGGATAATTTATGGTTCTTATGTCTCATAAGCATTAATTAATTAATTACACATCAGAATGTATTTAACTGTATACACTTGTAGCATTATTATTTTCTTTATTTTAAATGAACTAATTGTAGAGAAGTAATAATAAATATAAAATGTTTAAAATAGTCTTTAGATATATTTGGCTCTAAACATTTAATCATGGCTGCCAATCAATTTAACCCCATAATGAAATAAGATACAACTTGTATTCATTTTAAGACTATATAAAGATGGCTGCATTTTTACACTAGCTTTAATGCCTTCCTGCTCTCTTTAGGGCACATGATAATCACATATAAATTTTATTACCATTAAAGATTGAAATCTTGAAGAGGAAAATATGTGCTTTGGTTACATGTTGCAATAATTTTTACTTCTGAGATGAATTGGGGATGTTCACTGCTTACAACAAACTAATGTTCTTTACACACAACATTACATTCCATTGTTTTTCCATTCCATGATTGGTTCCGAGCTAGCTATTAGTCCAACAGACAGCACAGGATCATCCTACCAGGAAAGCCAATGTTTCATATTCTTTTTAGTATTTGGATATAAAACATGGGTATTAGTGATTGAGTTCTTTAAAATTTTTGAAGGCCAGACATTATACCACATCAACACCGATGCTACAGTGTCAAACCCCTATTGTGCAGCAACTTTTACCTGACTCTATAGTACTGACTTTCATCAAAAATAATGCTATTAAATGAAGGAGATAACATTAAAACCTTAATTGAAAAACAGAATTTATTCAGTTATGACATGAAGGTATTTTAAACAGAAGAATTGTCTCTGGCAGTAAAAACATAATTATGTTTAACATAACAGCTTTATCTGAAATATTCAAGTTACATATAAGGTACATTTCAATTAACTACATAATTAACACACATTTATTTATCATCATGGAATATATACTTTGAAACACTGTGAACAATAGGATATTTTGTAGCAGCTGATGTCAAAAATCCTTTTAAAATTGTTAATATATTAGAAAGTATGTAGCCACCTATGGCACCCAAATAACATGGTATGGGCCATTTCTGCCATGGTTTGTCCCAGTCCAAGGGTATAACAGTGGCACCAAACCATGTGCCACACACAGTAAACAAAATATTCATCACGAGCATCTGAAGTATTGGGTCGTCATTGTAAGATTTCACACCAGAGAGTATTTGCATAGATGAGTTAATTCCAGCATGACCCACCAATGGAAAGATAGTTAGCAACATCAGAAGTACAGACAGCATTAATGTTTCTTCATGGTTATCCAAAACTGGTGCTCCAAATAAAATTATTCCAATAAAACAAACAAACACAACCCCGATTAGAAAAAAAAATGATTTTATAGTATCACTCGGTTTGTTCTTCGCGAATTTGGTCTTCTTTGACTGGAGACTGTCACTGTTTGTAACATTAATGTATAGAATTTTTAAAAATTCTGCCACACCTATTAAAATTAATAAGAAAAATGAAGAGCGTTGACCAATTGTATATAGTAGACCCTGATAAGATATCACCGTAACCAGCGTTGGTAAATAAATGCATGATATCAAACTGCATACAGTAACTTTTTTTGAATACCCTTTTGTATTTGATGAATTCATTTTTAAACGTGTTTAAAATTTTTGTAAGGTCCGGTCGGGTTCAGTCATTTATTTATTAGAGGTTTCATATATCATAGAGGTTTTTTTTTTTTTAATTTATTTTCCTTAAGGAAGGCAAAGGTACAAGACCATACAGCCTGGACTACCATAGAGGTATATTTACTAGCGTAAGAGAGGAACACAGTGTGCGAATGACATCCAGCTCTTTACGGGAATCCTACATGCGAGAAAGAAACGCAACAAAATCTGTCATAAAACCTCTTTGAACACATTTAGTTTCCATTAACGGCTTGTCAAAATAAGGTCCAGCTTTGTTTTCTATTTTGTGCTTCAATCATTCTGAACTATATAAATTAAATCTTGCTAAATACAATGGTGTCGTGTACTGTTTTAGATTGCACTGTAACATATGATAATAATCCAATAAAGAGAGATTTCACATGTAAGTACTGCCAATAACATACTGTTATCTTAATGCTTATATTTATAAAAAGCAATCCTAAATTTACTTGGTTATACGTCAATAGTATACGGTAAATACTCTATTTTGTAAATAATTTGTTATTTTAAACAATTATGTGTAAGATACAAAAATATTGTGTAAAATTACAATCAAACAATTTAGCATAGGGATTGCACAAAATCTATCGATATGTCGATATTTTCACATATAAATATTTTGTATATTTAGTATTACCTAATTGCAATTGTTCCACTGGAAGATGTCGTTAACTGTTTTTAAACATATTAGGAGGTTTATTTAGTCTGGCAGCACCTTGTAAGAGAAAGTATGACATCTATACATATATACTATACATAGGATATATATAAATACAAGAATTGCTCATCTTAAAATATAAGATATATACACAAATAATTTTAATCGTTATTTATTTAGGATTTAAAGTCTGACGTTCTATCTGCTCTCTGAATAAAAACGTTGTAAATAATTCAACTTTGAATGATGAAGTTACTGTGTACAATAGTTTAACCTCATTTCCCTCCAGGAAACTGCGGTGTTAAAAAATGCTTCCTGATAATGATGACTATTTCATAATATCCAGGTTTCTTGTAAACACGGTTAGCATAGAACAATGGAAAAAATGTTAAATAGAACAGGTGGGACTCCTCGAAAACATTCTTTGGTTTGCAGTAGACGTTTTACGGATAACTGTTTTGTCTAACTAAATCACCGACGACTTTTGAAGAAAGGATCTATACCTACTGAATTTGTGCCGTTAGGGGTTTCTTTTTTTTTCATATGTGCTTACTAAGTAGGTATATTAAGTAATATACTAATAATACTTAATATCTAAAGTCAGAGCATTTATGCCAACTGTAATTTCTGTCCAGGTCAATCTGAAGCCCAAGCGATCGGTGTCAGCGTACGTTTACCGGGATACATCACCAGAACCTTTAACTTTAGAGCCTATACCTTTATTTCAGCACGAATATAAAACGGATTTGAAGAAAAAAGTCCATCACAGTGAAAATATCAATTTTAGGCAAATTATCACATTGTCTTTTACAAAAACTTGTTCCTTTATAGTCAAATTAAACTTAACTACCTATTACATAAACAAACAAAAGATATTATAGACTTGGATGAAATATACGAATTTCAATTTCAAATTTCAGACATAATTTGTGGTGCGGTGAGACGACGCCACACACGATAGAGTAGGCAAAGTGCCGTCACGAGCAGTAAGAAGCCACCAGTCAAACCGCACAAAATTACATAAATATCAATAATTTATTCCTCTATCATTTATTGACGAATTCAAAAAAAAACTTTTACTGTTTTATTAGTTTTGGTTTATCTTTCAATCCTATCGAGTTAAATATGATATTCATCATGAAACTTCTAAATTGTAAATGTTTTTGTTTTGTACATTCTCATTTTTTGTTTACAAAGTGTTAAAAAGTTTGTTGTTATGCGTTGCATTGCAACATGACGTATTGTCATTAAAAATAAAAATGGTTTATTTATATTGTTTTATTTATTACTTGGCTTGTATTCAACTAAATATAAAAATTTCCATAATGATATTAACGCTTTCTTTACTTCTTTCTGCAATTTTTTTATTATCAACTTAACAAAAAAAAATTATTGAAATAAAGGAAATGGCATTTGAATTGATTGATTGATGATTTGTCATTTTAAAAAACTAAAAGTTAGGAAAAGTAACTGGTTAAACTGGTTAAAAGTAAACAAAAATTTTGTAGTATAGCAGATTCAAAATAATAAATAGGATTGCCGATTTCGACTTATGATAACGCGGTAATTTCAACGACACTTTATCATGAAAGTATTACGTGCTATCGATAATATAAAAAAACATCCATGCACATCACTAAAACTGGCTCAAACTCATGTGAATTTTGCACACATACTCATTTCCGTTTCGGTCATGCGATGTTTATGTGTCAGTTGGTCTCCTACGTAATTATGATTTGAACATGGAACTAATATGTACTACGTACAACTGGAATGAGCTCTACGAAGAAATTTTGAGGTCCTAGAATATTGACCTTGAAAACGAATTAAAAAGATAAAAGTAACAAGGACGTTAGTGGGTGCCATATTGTCTCTTTCTGATTAGGGTGACAAAGTTACGTAGGATAAATGAGACCATAACAGGAACTTTTTAATTTTCGACTAACATCGAACAAAACTCTCTAAGCCTATCTTAACCCGTGACACTGAAGTAAACTTTTTTTACATGAGTATAAAGATTTCTGTATGTCCGTGTCAATAACCTATTCGTAATTTAGTAAATTAGAACCTTTAATTCGAACATTTGTCAAAATTGGTTTAGCAGATTTCAAATTAAAATGCTACAAACATACATCAGTATAATTATGGAGTAAAAGAACATACATGAATGATGGGAATCAATTTACATTCATTATTAACAAATAATTTTAATATTTATAAGGGATCATAAAACACGAACGTAAGCACTGAAAATGAGGTCTCACGTGGCCACCGCGTAGCACAACTTCCGATAGCATCAAAAATACTGGTTGGATTTGTACGAAATACTGTTAAATCATCAAATTTACAAAAAATAAAATAAACGGCAGTAGCCCGACTCCTATCCACCTCGATAGAAAAGTAGAAGCAATCAAACAGAAGTTCAAGAGAGCTAGTCACTAAAAGCTGGCAACCCGCAGAAAATATGATCAATCGACGGAGGCTTCTCACCTTAGAAATAAATTGTGAAGCAGTTAGTAACTCTAAAAATCAAAGCTTCAAATATCGATATCTCAATCACCTTAGTAAATTAGCTGCATGCTCCCTTTATGTATAATACCCTTTTGAAAACAAATCTCCTATTGATTACAGAAATAAAGCTACCTAGAATGTGATTCATAATTGGATGGCTGACCGCCTTTATTTACAAAATAGTTAAATCCCACAGAAGTAAAGATCCAAGCGCGACAAGTTGCGTAGGTACTTTTGCACGCCGAAGCCCTCAGAATTATCACTCAGAAAATATCCGTTGAAACGATCCCAATGAACCTAAACACGTTATTAAAAAGGTCAAGGATTCTATAGATATATATGTTTGAAATATATTTCTCATATATATTGTCGCACTTCACCGCCTTGAGCGCACGTGGGAACTTGAAAACATAAATTCGTACAGGCAACCAAGCTCCTTTCTTTCCCGAAAAAACCCAACAATCTCAAAAATTCCCAATCATTCGGCGGATAAAATGGATTTAAAAGACTCTAGGTACCGAAACATTATTTCTAGGGCCGAAATGTCTCAAAATTCAACGTTGGTGCGAGACCTAAGGATCTCAAATATTAATATGATGGCCTCCTTCCTTTCGATTGGCACCAGAGATACGGACAGATTCAATACCCCATCGAAATCACACACACAAGTCTCACAAATGCATATATGACGTCAAATTCATTACCCGTATGGTGTCAGATCTGTAACTAGAATGACGTCAGATATTATAACTAAATTATTTTCGTACTTTAACGAAAAACGTTTCTCTTTAAAACAATACACAGGTTTCCATCTTTCATATTCATTGAAATATCTGGCAACCTATTATTTCGGCCACATCATAGGCAAAAGAGGGCAAAAGGCAACTACCAAAGTATTATTATTAACTAATCTAAACATTATGGACACCTTAGTATTATGACGTCAAAAACTTACACTTCGACAAATGTCAAAATTCCCCAAATTCTCGTTTCAGTTGCCAGCATAAAACCATAAATTAAGACTTTCGTTTTAAATATTAATAAAAATTTTAACAAATATGAAATATAACATAATAAGTTTTAAAAATACTATTATCATCCGCATACCAAGATATATTAAAAACCAGAAGTCACAAAAAATAAAGTGTAAAATAGTGTATTACTATCTATTTCTATAAATATATATTAATAATTTAGGTCTAAAAAAAATAAGTTTCCTAGAAAAAAATCTACAGATTTCGCTCTTCTCGCAATTATCGAAGGAAATTGAATAAAATTGTACGACAAAAAATTTTCAAAGAAAGTTATGAACCAATTTTCGATGTGCTACCATACTTAGCCACGCAAGCTCTTGCATTTTTTGACGCTAGTGTTTTCGTCTACCTTTATAACTTCTTGAAATAAGGCCGAACCTTACTTTCTAGGATAGCTAATCTGATAATCATTAAATGAAAAGGGCACATGCTCAAGTCAGGGTTTTCGACCGTTTTTAAAATTTTATTTTTCAAACTTGTAGACAATCTACCAGTATCCGAAGGTTTTTTATTTTTTCAATATTAATTCTTCCGTTTTTGAAACAATCAACTTTTTGTCCGAAAAATAGGCAAATTTCGACTTTTTCACCGTTTTCGATTTTCCGATAAAGTTACGAACCGATTTTAGAAAATTTAGTATCTTACAATGCTCCGAAAGCTCTTGATTTTTTTGCCATCACTGTTTTTTGTCCATCATCATATATATTGGAAATATAGGCAAATTTATTACACTTCTACACGAAAACGATCTAATAAACATATTCATTGTTACAAAAAGTTTTTATAAAAATAATGATTAAATATGAGTCATCGTTTATTCTGACAAGCGGAAATATGTACTATGTATTTATGTAATATATAATATGTATTTATGTATTTGATATTGTGAACAAGATGAAAATAAATCAAAGTTACCATTCGATTTTGTTATCTTTTATTGTAATAATTACTGTACTTACTCGAGATTGAACAAAATCTGTACCTACGTTATGGAGAAAAATTGACCTCATTTTCGGTTTCAACACACTAAAAAACATTAACAGTAGATGATATTATCAAATCCAAATTCGAAAAAAAAAATTTTGTAGACCTGTGTTATATTAATATTTTGCTAATAGCTTGTCATCCTGCGTTGATGCTTTTTAGGTACGTTTCTTTTTCATTTATTATTAATTCTTGCTTAGTCAAGGGCTACTATAACTTTGCGTTAACGGATACCCAAATAAAGCTAAATTACGGTACCTAAATAATGTTTAAAAAGAAAAGAAAATAGATAGAAATAAAACTGCAAAAGAAAACAGAAATAAAGTTGTTTAGTAAAAACTCCGCAAAAACAAAGAATCGACTTTTTTGATTTGCTACAGCTTTAAATTAAAAGAACTGATTTCGATAATTCTTTCACAGTATCTACCCTAAGTTATAACATAGTGACTAAACACTAAAAATATCAAAATCTATTCAGAACTTCCAGAAATATTAACGGCCAAACGTGTATAAAGTCCTATTGAATTAAGTCAAAATATTTTAAAAAGTGATATTAGAACGCGATGTGAGCAATCATGGCATTGCTTCGCAATGCTATTATGTAACCTTTATAGGCAGTGGCCTAATTAGTGAATTACCTACCCTAAAAAAAAGTGTTCATCAATAGTCGAGCAATGGATGACCCCCATAATAAAAACGAGAAATGTGAAGAGGAAAAAATATGCGTCTCTGACTTCACCTCCGCTCGGCGACTGTGTACAACCAGCGACGTGAAATAGCAGCTCGGATATGGAACGGACATAGTGGCGTATTAGACCAGCTGATTTCGATAATTCTTCTACTGTATCTACCCTATGTTGAAAAATAGTGACCAAATACAAAAATCATAAAAATGGATTCAGAACTTTCAGAAGAAGTGATATTAGAACGCGACGTGAGATCATGCATTGCGAAGCAATGCCATTACCTAACTTTTGTAGGCTACTAATTACCTACCATAAGAAAAATGTTCAACAGTCGAGCAATGGATGACCCCCATAATAAAAAACGAGAAATATGAAGAGGAAAACATAATGCATCAGCGGAAATTATAGATCTTGTATCGTAATTATCATGACGCATAGTTTTTTATTCCTCAGTTCCCTCATAATAAAATCTAAATTCACCATAGTACTTTTCCCAGTGTAGTGGTATATTTTATGCTAGCCACACAGAAGTGGTGTAGAAAGAGATAGTTAGGCACCCGGTTACTTCCCTTTCGCACTTTTTTTTTTAATCACCAGTTTACGTATGACCACGCTAATGTTAGAGAGAGCTCCTTCCAGTTGTACGTAGTACATAATAGTTCCATGGTCAAATCAAAACCAGTCAAAACCTTAAAGTATTTTCAAGTTCAAAACCGAATAGACGTGTGTCGGTCATGAATGATCGGATCATATTTTGACGATTTTGACCGCATCTCTTGAAAAATATTGGTAATTGCAATTAAAATCTTACAACTCGATCGTTCATTTTACGAACTAATACTAAACTAATTACGATCACGATCATAACCACAGATCACACCACAGATTATAACCGAATACGCATGGGAATATCAAATCAATATTCATTTCAATCCAATAATTCAAACACAATCACAATTAAGAAATGTCATGATGTTTGTTTATTTAACTCGATAGAATTGCTTATAGACCAAAACTCATAAGACAGTGAAATTTTCTTTTAAATCCGTCAATAAATAGCTGAGAAATAGATTATTTAAAGAACATCGGTCAAGTCCCATAGGACCTGGTTTTCAGGGTATTTGTATAAAAAATATTAAATGGTGAATTTTATAAGTATAGGTATAATAAAAACGACCATATATAAATATTTCCGATATGAAGGCAGAATTTATAAATTTTCTAATACTTAATTTAATTTTTGCTTTCTCTACGAATTTCAAATTCCAACTGCGTATGTGAACTGTAGCAAATATTTTAGGCCCTAAAAGATGATAAAACATAAACTGAAAATTAAAAAAATACTATAACTAATTCTTAAAAATGGTAATCAAATATAACTAATCTAATAATCCACCCCTCATTGCACCCGATGCAAATGTGCCCATAACGCTCATCGCATTGCCGCGCTGAAAATAAATATCTTTTAAAAATACTTCTGACATGGCAGTATAGGCATAGTTCCTTTGCTTTTTTATCAATGGGAGAACATGAATGCGCTATGTTCTATTGGTCATTGACGTATGAAGATAGTTCATTTTTTTTAGAGGTAGAGATTTTTCTGTACTATTTTTAAGTTAATACTACTGAATAATGGAGAAGTTTACTAAATTTTTTTATTCGCTATTATTAACATTAAACCAAATAAAACAAAAGTGTGAAAGAATCATGAAAATATCTCTACAAATAAAGAAGTTACAGGAAATTAAATAATTTCGCTATATGCGACGGTTCAGCGTGGTGATGTTACGTAACCCGAATTAATCGGCATTCAGTCATTCGCGCGCTAACGAGTCGCAGTGTTTTGGTTATTTCTTTAGATAAGACTATTAAGTATTAAGACAAATAACTAGCGTAGATATAAATATTGTAGGTATATTTCCAATGTGTAAAAGCACGACAGTTAAAACTCCAAATACCTACACAGAAGGAACAGAAAGAAAACTTTGCTAACCAATAATGTAAGATTTCAGTGAGAAACCTCACAACAATAAGTAGGTAGGTTACGATTACGACAAAAAAAATAAATAAATAAAAGATAAACAGTGTTATAAAAACAAGCTTTAATTGCTAATAAAAAAATACAGTTAAAAATAATTTTATTCCTGTATGTTATTCTTTAGTTTTAAAATTTGATGTTTATTATAGAAATTTTTTGTCTACCTATTTATTTTTATACCAGTTTACCAACACCGTAAAACCAGAGTACTTACTTGTTAAAACGAATAATAGAAACCCAAACACCGGACAGATGATACTAAATAAAAAAAACAAAAACTGAACAAGTGTGAGTCGGACTTGCCCACCGAAAGTTCCGTACAAATTTGTAGGTACATTATGACCGCGCATACCGTTGCTTAACCTCGATGATTGATTGCGTACTAATAATCAATCGTCGAGGTTAAGCAACAGTTTCCTTTTTTTACGTCCCTACTAATAATCAATCATCGAAGTTAAGCAACGGCATGAGCGGCCAATATGTACCTAAATAAATAGGTAGACAAATGTCTGTATTAGACATATCAAAAAAACTAAGGAATAACATTACTAGGAATAAAATAATTTTTGACTGTTTGTTTTACTAGCAATAAAAGCTTGTTTTTAAAATAGGTACTGTTTATTTTTTGAAGTAAAACTTCTTTAGGCGCGACTAGGGAGTAACTCAGATTTTTTTTCTGACGAAAGTGACGCTTACTATAGTATGTGTAGTTTCCGCTATTTAAAAATAGATAGCGTGCGACGGTAGATATGTCTATCCCTCGATAGGTTATTGAGACGACAAAACTATACAATGGATAGAATTTCTTACCCTAGTATGGTTAGGCCGTCGATAGATAGGTAATTGGGTTTGGCTGTTAGAGATTTTTAAAAAACTTTGCAATTTAAAAAATTATAATTTGGATTGGTCGTAAGTATATGTCATATACTCCACGCTTCTTGACTTATACGCCAGCTAGTGGCAAATATGATAATCACTTAGGATTATTTATTTCCAAATTTTCAAACGGATCAATTGTGAAGAGCACAGTGAAAAAAATTCAACAGTTTAAAAAAAAATTTAATTGTGTAAATGGTTTTTTGTTATTAAAAAAATTAAAACAACGACATCAGTTTCATATTTCGAATACAGCCAGAATTTACGCTTGATTTCCAACTACCGTACAATTTTGGACATAAAAAAATTTCTCTGGACAAAATTCTCTAATCTAAAATTGAAGTTTGAAGTAAAAGAAGAAAACTAGGTACCTGATGCGTTCTTGCTAATTGCCGTATGCTAGGTTGTAAGACACTCATTTTTAAACATAAAGAAAAAAGATAAGATAGTGAAAAAAATGTTTAAAGTCTGAACAAGCGAGTGAGTAATCTAAGGCGGCCCATTAATGATCACTCCATCACTCCAAAAACGTTCACATGAGTCCAAAATCTTGCCGTGAATGTTGAAATGGTTTGATTTTTATGTCACGTCGCGCCATGCGCGGATATAAAACTAGTCACGCCACGCCGATGCATCGCGCCGCGCCATCGGCGCCATCGTTCCAAGTTCCAACGTATGCGGAAATCCGCGAGTCGTTCGCACCGCGCGCTAATCACTCCATCGTGCCAAATAATCGTGAATGTGGGAATTGTGGTCCAAATTTTGGATTAGTCTGTGTGAATCTGCCGTTTAGACGTGACGTGTAAAGATTTCGTTTTGGAAATCTTTGAAATTTTTTACGTAGGGTAGTGGCACCAACAGATGAACACTTAACCGACCGGGGTAACTTGGAGAGCCCAGCTTTGCGCAACTATTAATAGATTTCCTGCCAATTTTTGTTTCCTCATTTTTTAATATAATGTAGAAAAAAACAGTATATAAACAAAGCTTACTGGTCTCACATATTATTTTATAAAAAATATTGAAAGCAAAAATATGGGATTTGCCCTGAAGTTGAACAATTTGCCCTAACTCTGAACATTCTGTACCCAATTGTTGAACTAGTATCTTTATAGCAATAAATGATTAGCCTAAATTTTCGTATTCACCACTGTGACTGTAAAATAAAGAAACAAATCCATAATTTTGGGCAATAACTTTTATTAAAAATAGTGATATATTTCAAATCAATGTCGTTTTACCATATGTAGAAAACTTTAATGTTCATCTTTTGAAGTAAGATTTAAAAATTGAACGAGCACATTAGGGAGCGTTCAAGTATTACGTAACGAAATTTGGGGGGGGTCTTGTAAAACGTTACGGTGCGTTACAAGGGCGGGAGGGGGGTATTTAAACAACGCGTTACGTAACATTTTTTTTAATAAAAAAACTAAGGAATCAGAATCTTCCAAATCGGCAACCCTTTTCGTTTATGTTTTACGGGGAATCCCTGGATTGTATTGTACGTTACTTTTATTTTTGTTTTCCTAAGTTGGCAACCTTTTCGTTTATGATTATGTACTTTTACCTGACCATGACTGGGTCGTAGCAGAGCGGCACAAACTTATTCTGTCTGTATATGCCGGCGCCAACGTGGATCCTGACGGTTTTGTGTAAGGAAGCAGCTGTTGGTTACAACGGTCCGACACACATATCCACAAGGAGTGGAAAACACGCATCCTCCACAGCGAACACCCATGCTTATGATTTCGAATCACTTATATCAGTCTCTGCATTCAAACTCTTGGTGATGACAGAATCGAACACCGTGAAGCCAGTGATAATCATCTTTGTAGACGGTGGACCAGACGAAAATCCGCGCTATCGGTAAGTCAAGAATTTTGCCATTCAACACTTCAAAAAATACAACTGGACGCCCTGTTCATAGCGACTCATGCTCCTGGGCGGAGTGCATTCAATCGAGTTGAGCGACGCATGGCCCGTTTAGCAAACGCCTGTCAGGTCTTATTCTGCCGCATGAACGTTTTGGTTCTCATCTCGACGACAAAGGAATGACTGTTGATGAAGATTTGGAAAAACGCAATTTCCAGCACGCTGGAGAGTCACTAGCCAAAGTCTGGAGTGAAATGAATATTGACAGCTACGATGCTTCGACGGAATATAGAAAGCCTGAAGATAGCTTGCAGGATCCAGAACCTAATCTGGCGTGGTACAGCGCTCACGTCCGTGAATCGCAATATTTATTGCAAGTGATGAAATGCACGGACAAATCTTGCTGTTCCCCCTCGTGGAGTGCGTTAAAATCTGTCTTTCCGGATACTTTCTTGCCGCCACTCTGCCCAATCCTTCAAACCCCAAACAAGCTCGTGGTACCTAGTCAGCTAGATAAAGGATCATGCAAGTTTTCACTATTTCTTGTGAGGTTTTCCGTTGATCTGTCGCCTCCACTAGAAGGGTTTAAGCAAATGCCTTATGATTTTTGCTGTCCATCAGTACAATCTGATCTCAAGAACAGAATTTGTGCAACTTGTGGGATCTATTTCACATCCCAAAAGAGTGTGCAAACGCACAGTCATTACGTGCATGGCAAGACTGCCCAAAAACCTCGTGAGAGTAGAGTACGGCTACAGCGACTTGCTGCCAGAAGGGCAAATGAGCTGCTCTGCATTGTGCGTCATAGTGAAGCATTTTCTGAGGATGCCGATTGGCTCGATGAAGACGAAGTTAGTGCAAATTTATGGTTTAAAATGGTTTAACAATACCGGAACCTTTTTCGTCTGCTTTCCGATTACCAGCAATGAAAGAGACTGAGTGGCTGGCAAACCTGTGTATAGAGGAGCAGTAATTGCAACTGAATTGTATTTTTACTTACATACACTTATTTGATTTATGCCTAAATTAAAACATAAAATTCTCTCCTTTTGTTTATTATTACTGCAAACGCAATATTACAATATCAAAGGTATTATACTTTGTGACTTTAAACTTAAATGGTCACTTAAATGTTACGTAACGTTTAGGGAAGGGGAGGGGGAGGGGGGGGTATAGAGAAACGTTATGGTGCGTTACATGGGGGGGAGGGAGGGTCTAAAATCTTCAAAAATTGTGTTACGTAATACTTGAACGCTCCCTTACATTAGTTCATGTTTTGAGCACGCTACATTTAAAATGAACAAACAAAATTGGTTTAGTGTTCAGTTTTTCGCTTCAGTATCCAAAAGTTGAACCAACAAAATTTAAAAACATTTCATAGTTCAACTTTTAGGCAGCAGTCCTACAGTTGAACAGTGGTGTATTTCATACAAAATTAAATCTTGAATAAAATCAAGACATTTTAAAATATTATGTTCAACTTTTGGTTTTTATCATTTAAGTAAATATGAGATACATTTTGTAACATAGTTTCTGTGATTATAATCCACATTTAGGTTTAAAATCGCATCGAAAAAAAGTGGGCTGCGCCTAATAGATGAACATTGTTCAACTAATGGATTAGAGGCAAAAAAGTTAATCCATAACTTGAACAGCAAATTATTCATAAAATTAAACAAAAAAATGCAATTATCGACAACAAAAACGATAAAACAACTCGTCAATATTTGATTTTAACTAAAAATACTTCATTATATCAAATGTGTAAGCTCATATGTGCATAAACGCTTAAATTTTAGTACTCTCACCTTAAGTAGATTTATATGGAGACAGCAGATTTGGCGCGAAACGCGCAAACAGTGTCTCGCCACCGTCGCGTCGATCACGTAACTGTCAGAGATGTTTAATGGCCGAATAAAAATAATGTTGAAATTTTTGAAAAAAAATAGTACCCATATAGAAGTTAGGGCATAATTTTAATATCTTGAATTTTTAACCAACTGTTCAGCTATTGGGGTGCGTTCATCTATTGGTGTCACTACCCTAATTTGCCTTTGGTAAATCACAAATACCATGATTATCATGCAAAATGAAAGAAGCACAGCAATGGACCAATTGCTTCTTTTATTTTAGTCCAAGAACCCAACTTAATATATTATAATTAACTTTTAATTAAATTTAGTAAATTAACTTGTGTATACGTTTTTTTAGTAGCTATTTTTTGTCTATTTATTCTTGGTTTTGCGTGTTTTTACATAAAAATACGCCGCAGTTGATAACAATAACATTTCGCAATCCATTGCACTTGTTTTGTTTTCGAAATCCATTGCCGCCGTTTTGTGGCGTGGCGTGGCACACTCGTCAGTGTGGACAACATTTCGATCGCATGCCTAGGCCAGCCCACGGCCAGCCTAGACCTAGCCTTAATCTGTGGAGTGAAGTGTGTGCGATGGACTGATTAGATTGGTGATTGCATGGATTGGATCAGTTCAGAAGAGTTGCTAGAAATATTCAATATCAAACCAGACAAATATCGATGTTCGATATATCGACCGTTCTAAACCGATAATATCGATATAAAAAAATAGTACTAGGATGCCTCGCGTACATGAAAAGTGAGGGCGAAATAGAATTTTACATGTCTTTTGGAGTAGACAGTCTCGTTGAATAATAAAAGAATGACCACCAAAGCTGCCTAGAAATATCAAATAGGAACGAAATAGTCACGCCGATGCTTACTTTTTGGTAAACGAGTTAAATAGGTACTTGGTAACGATAAATATTACAAATATAGTTTTGATTTCTACAATAGATAAAATAGGTACATAGGCCTTTCTGTTAAATAGTCTGGTTTCCTGACATAACAGCTTACTAGGGTTGACAACATTTTTGGCTTTGATAATTAATTATATTTTTTACGGGGTATTTTGTAACATGTCCTATATATCGATACAAATTTCGCAACCAGGTAAATGTCAATGTTATATCGATATATCGACCGTTCTAATAATAATAAGACATTTATTTGCTACAAAAACACTTGTGCATCCTTAAATAAAAAAAAAATGAACATATAAAACAAAAGGTAATTGATACAAAACTGCAGTTTATGTACAAAAAGCTGGGGCTCAGCATTTGCCGACACTTAAATGGTGAGAGCGCTGTTTTTCAGCAACAGCCTGACGCACGCACGCACGCGCATTACAGTAGTACAGTACACAAAAATGAAGTAAGCAGGCATCATGGACGTATTAGGACGTACCTACTACGTAAATTCAGGACTGTGCCCTCCCGAAACTGGATAATACAAAAAAGAAACTTTTGTGTTATGCATAAGATTCACTTTAAATTGTTAACCGTCAGGAGGTAAATTGAGGTGTAGGAGATAGCTACCGGAGAGTCCCTTTGTCCCTTTCAAACACTTGCTATTAGAAAAAAATATTTCATCTAGTAGGTTCATTATCGATTTTTATATAACGAATACTCGTCTAACATCTACAGAAAATACAGCAAAACGAGCAATACTAGTATGACTCAGTATGACACAGTTTGATATCAATCAGTATTATTTGGCGTAATCGTAGGGCGTAACTAACACTTCGGTAATCAAATGATATCTAGTGTTTTTTTTTTTAATTTAGGCAAAAGAAGATTGTATTTTAAGTTCTTTTTTTTTCAAATATTTATAAAACGTTACATTATATATTTTTATAATAATTAGATTATTAATAAGAACCAGGTATTTTATACGCATCAGTTGGTCTATCGCCCTCACAAATGATTGAAACATTTTGACAAATCAAAAGTAGTATAAAAGGTGGCTCTCATTCTTTTAATGGAAAAGACTGTGTTTAATGGTTTCTCAATATCAGATACCATTAAGGAATGCAAGATGTATTTAATATCGATATCTTGATCTCGAAATCAATATAATAAAAAAAAACAGGCAAATATCGATGTCCGTTGTATCGGCCGCGATCGTTAAAATATCAATGTGAATATCGATATTTTTATTGGTATAGTATCGATAATATCGATATTTCGATATATCGGTGCATCCCTATCTGTGGATTGGACAATTGGATGCTGTCGCTTGTGTAAAAAAGAGTTTACTGTTTTTTTATTGTAACGCATTAACTTTGCGTTTTAAACTGTTTTTTGATTAGCTAGTGATAAATTTTGTGATCGCATTAGTGTGGATTCCGGTTTATTTGATTTTTTTTCATAATGTATGTAGATTTGTTAACCGTTATGACTGTGCTGTACGGACTAACATTGCAAGCCAGTACACTAAGTCTTCGATGACCATAAATGCTTTGGCATTGGCATTATGATTGCTAATTTGCCATTGTTATTTGCCAACGGCAATCCGACAGCTCTGTCGAAGATATCGGGAAAAGAATTAGAAAGGTTTATAACGTTTATGGTGACATGTTCATGGGGTCATGATACCGCTAAGGATATACGCCAACCACCGTGGTGGCCAGATGATGTGGTATTCACACATCCTTTCCGTAAACCCCAAGAAGTCCCAGTTGATTGGGAGGTGAAATTAAAACGCTTGGTACGGAAATGTTATGATTACCATAAAAGTGCTTTCCTACTAGTGTTTTCTTCACAGTTATCGAGATATCCCAGAAATCGTCTGAGATATGTAGACAATCGTGACCATACAACATCACTCTATTACAGACCGAGTGGACGACTCCTGGTGACCTTTCGCAATGAAAATCTATTCTATGATCGTTGCCCTGAAACAAATGGATCTGTACAAACAGATTCACAATCGAAATCTGCAGATATATATTTATGTGACAATTGCGATAGTCACTTTGACAACTTAGATGTTTTGAGGTCTCATGAGAGATTATGTAATGGTGAAGATGTTCCATCGACTGCATGCAATACTGGATTGCAGGATTTTTTGGCTGCGTTAAAATTGAAACCAGCTACTGATAATGATGAAGCTTACAAATCTGATATGGTAGAAGTAAAATCACGACAAGTAAGAAGTGCTGCCAATGTTGATCGTGGTCCACCATATCCTTTTTCTTCTTTAGCGTACATGCGCAATGCTAAATCTAACACTCAAAGGGATACAAATTTTTCTAGAGATCGAATTGAGAGGTATTGCTGTGGTACTCCACAGCCAAAGAAAGCTGTGCCAGGCAGTAAAACTAAAAATGGTCAGTTTCCTGTAAGATATAGGCGACCTATAGATTACTGGCAAAGAAAACACATATTTCCTAATCAGAGAAATAAAGAGTTATTGGATGTAAAGGGTCAACTATATTGGCTTAAATGCCGACCGGTGTCAGTTGTGGCAGAAAACATGTCACTAGAGAGTGTACAGGCGTACATTGACCAGTTGAAACTTGAGTCGTCAATGAAGCAAGCTGAGAAGGATATTGAATTTGTAAGTGAGAATGTTTGCGAACAACTAATGGATGGCGATCCGTTAAAAGTAGTAGATCCACTTAACCGCAGCACAGATGGGAACTGCGAGGTCATAGACCTGTGTTCAGATGATGAGAGTCCAAGCGTGAATGAGAACTGTGATCCGCGCGCAGGCGTTACGTGTGTGATGCGGGGCGGTGCCGTGCTGCGACGCACAGCAGCAACGCCCAGTGCTCTACCTGCAGAGCCATGTGGCGCGCGACAACGCCCTTTGATGTCGGCTGTGCTCCAACCGCATCCAGTCATTCTATTTACACAGTCTCTCAGCAACTTACAAACTATTTCCATAGATTGAATTCTGTAAATCTACAGTAGTGATATGGTTTATATTTATTTTTTACAAGAATCAATGTAAAGTACTAATAATTTATTATCAATCAGTTAATGATTGTTTTCATGACAGTAGAGACTCATTAGTCCTATTATTTATTTTAAAATCTTTGTATTTTTAAGTAGTTATTTTTACTCAGAACTGACAAGTAGTTAAGTTTGCTGTAAATACAGTTTCATAAAGCTTATAATTTTGGGCCTTGTTTATTCTACTATTACAGCCGTTGTTGAAATTAAATTTTTTTAAGTTTCCATATATGTAGAAATAAAAAAAAACAATGTTGCAATGTAGAAATAAAAAAAAACAATGTTGCAATGGATTTTCGTAAATAATATTACAGATATTACAGATCTGTATTACAGATTTCAAGACTAAAATATTCCTGTAACTTACCTGTAATTCTACGAAATTGAGAGAAAAGATTAGATGATTGAATATTTTTTATAAATGAATACCTACCTAGTATAAGGCAGACTTGCACATTGAGGGTTCCATTCGTACACCATGTATAAGAGAACTGCTATTTATTATTCTGGAATAACAAAAAGAAACATCTATCGTATAATATGGTTTTATTGCTCCTCAAAATATTCATGATCGATGTTGAAATCAATTTTCATAGCACTTTTTCCATTATGATTGGGGTATCTCCAAAACGTGTTTTTTCAATGGCCTTTTCGTAGCTCGAAAAATGTTGATCACATCATTTATTCTTCACGCTTGAAAATAAATATAAATTGTTGGGTGTCAAGCCCGGGCTATATGGCGGATGACCCGTCAATCAAATGTTTTGATCTTTCTAAAACTGACTTGTTTCGGCCGATATGTGACAGTTAGTTGTTGTTGGTTGTTTCTTCTTATTTCTTCAATATGACTGCTGACAAACAAATGGTTGTGTACCATTCCGAATTAATCATTTTACGAGTACAGTACTGTACAGGCAATGTAGCCACATGTTTATTTATAAAAAAAAAACGGCTACCATTCGCTTCAAAGTGATTTTTATATGGATAATTTTTGTTGGTTTTGGTTCATCTTGGAATATGCACACCATTGACTGCTGTTTAGTTTCGGGGTCATACGCATGAACCCAAGATTCATCATCTGTGTAGATATAAACAGCTTTTGACGCACCACATTTGTATTTAAAAAAAAGTTTTTTTGCACCAATCGACCGAGCCTGTTTTTGATCAATTGTCAAATTATGCAGAATCAAACACAAATATTTTTTTTACAGCAATATGTAACATGATCTAGCGTTATTAGTTCCCGCACAACATCAATATTTTGTGATTTAGGGCCACCTTTTTTAAATTTGTCCATGAGTATAGACTGCCCACGATTACACTCTTTGAAGCAGTGTACACAGTGAATATTGATAGTGCTTTATTCCTAAAAGTCGAAGTCAGTTGATCGATGCACTGTTTTTGAGTTAGTCCACGTCCAAAATCGTAATAAATCATATCAAATTTATGGTGATAAAAACACGCAATTTTCCAAATAACGCTACAAAGGAAAAACAATTGACAGTTATATGAAGCAAACTGTATTCTACAGCCAAAGAGTTTTTTAATGTTGTAATTACTCTTTAAATATTGTTCCGGATTCATAAATAACAGCCTAAGTATATACAGTGTGTCACTCAAATGGTTTGCAGTACACCTGCAGGGCATTTTGGAAACAATGATGTATTTATTTTTACATAGTTTCCAAAATGCCCTGCGGGGGTACTGCAAACCATTTGATCATCATTTAATCATGTAGCACCTATTTTTTTTCTTATTTTTACTTCAAGTACTTTAATGAAACAATAGAAAATCAAACTACATATTTAAATATTAGTCATCCAAATCCTTCAAATAACTTTCTGTGTTTATTTTTAAAGCGTGAAGCACTAATGTACACTGCAGGTATACAGTGCAGGCCGATTCTTTGAAGTCTCGGTGCCGCCGCTTTCGGCGCGAGCCGCTGGCACCTTATGTTAATCTTACTTTCAGCCGACAATATGTAGAATAGATATTGAAAAGGATGCAGGGTTGAGTTTGAAAAAAACTGCATGGTGTGCGGAAGGGTTATATATATTTTTTTGTATTGTGTGTCTGTATAGTGTGTCTTCTGCATTGTTATAAAAATTAATATCAGACGTGGTCAAAAAAGCGCCACCATAGCTTTCGTGATAGTTTTATATAACAATACAAAACAGGCACTACACTACACTGTAATAATAAATACCCCCTCCACACTGCTAAAAGTAGCTGATGTTCTTTCGTCTCCTTTGAGCTACTCCTGTGTAAAATAAAGAGATCCATTTGCTTATTTATCTAGCTATCCCTATGTAAAATAGGAAGTCATTTTCACACTGTCCTTGTATTGTTAGTGATTATTTCTATTTGATAGCTTAAAATTTTCCAAAAAAATTGCCATATAAATGAGATATTTTCTCTGAGTGAAAAATACTGTATTCGGTAATTGACACAATAACCTAGGTCAAGAATGAATATGGTTTCTCCATAAAAGTACAGCGTGTTTAAGAATTATTTGTATGGGAAGGTCTGTCTGTCTAGTGTGTTGAAGATTGTATGTGCTTACTAAGTTAAATAATAGAGTATTTATTGCAGCTGTGTAATCGGAGTTCCTTGAAGACTGAAAGTATGTTAAGCACATATGTTTTTTATTGTGGGCCTAGATTGGTACAGATGATAGACTATTGAATAACAAATTTAAAAAAACCTTCACCATAATATGCCATCGAAATGCCATTGTTCCGTACGGCACGACGTGGTCTTAAATGGGACAGAAGGGTCCACGTGATCTTTGACTTGTTTGCGAGCTCAACGATCGTGCCACTGACTGATAAGACGCGTGTTAGAAATACCTCCGTTTTGTTAACTGTAATTACAGCAAAACACGAACATTGTCATTGCATGTCATTTAAATTCAATTGTATAAATGGCATGCAATAATTATATTTTTAGGAGAAAGATGAGACTTATAAACAAATCTTTATAATGATAGGTATGGATCCCTCCGTGCGCAAATCCGCTTCTTGGGCGGTTTTTTATCAGTTTGCAATTCCATGAAGGTTCAATTTGCTCATGCAACATTTTATGTGATAATTTGATTATACTGCAAAACCATTTCTGCAGTTACTAATAATTTTGTCAAAGGCTACAATATAAATGGTCTACATATAAGATATGATTTTAAAACATGTCATGGTGAACAGATTTTTTGGCTCAATAGTGTTCAGTAATCTGACTTAATTAGTTGCATTTGCGTCAACTATTTAAATATGTCGATTTACTCGTAATATGTAACTATATAATTTTTTTAAAATAAATCTCATCTTATTTATTGTGTTTATTTTTATGTATCTGCCTCTAGTATATATCCCATTTATTTTCATCTTCGAAACTATCGTATGGCCCTATAGCCAAGATTGCAACAAAAACTTAAAAAACGAAACCATGAGTTTTAATCACATACGCGTAATTGCAGTTTCGAGAGACACGTTAAAGTGTGAGTGACAGGTAGGAACAAAAGTGCGCATGTACACGTTCGGTCAATGTAAAATGGCGACAGGCATATAAATTGGCCAATCGGTGTCCGATCGGAAAACGCTAAAGTTTCTCATATTGTCCCGCTTTATATCGCCAAACAGTACCTATTAAATATAGTTCCAATCAAACTTTATGGCGGATCGGAATACAACGCTTTATGCATGCTTGCGCAGGTTCAGTCATATGCCCCTTGCTCTACTGCGTCCCGCTACACCTAAAACTGATTACTGCGACTCGACTTGTGCCTATGTTCACATCCGCCATAAAGGTTGATTGGAACTATACATTTGGGCAAATAACTTTGGCACTTCAAGTTCTTCATCTCATGACTTCAGATAGTCGTGGTAATTTTCGTTGTGAGTTCGTAGTAGGTACCTACATATGTGCTATTAATGAATTTTATAATGAGTATATTATGAGGTTTTTTTAAGTAGATACCTACTTATTATTAGAATGTTTTTTTCCAGGACCCCGATTGCCTTGCTATTGTAGGAAATGCCTACATTATCGCGACAACCGTTCGAGGATTTGACATTAAGTAATAATCCTTACGTTGCGGCAGTAAGGAAAAACAGAAATTATCTCAAATTTCATCAAGATAGATTTAACGTTATACCTATACCTAGTCACATTTTCTTACCTTTTCCTAGTATTTCATATTTTATATCACTCACTTGCTAGTACCATTTTCTACTATTTCCTACCTTTCATACAATTCCATATATTTGCTACCTTTACTAATATTTCCTATTAATTATTGCCTTTTCTACTATTTCCTACCGTTTTTAGCATTTCTTGCCATTAACTGTCCTTGCGTATCCGGTTAACTTCTGGTTTTTCTTATCATCGCCTAGGTACCATCTTTTACCTACTTACTGTCAACCTACTGTCATTTAATGCAACCTGTAATCCAGCTTTCGCATAGTTTTCAATCGTTTTCTACCTTGCCCACTGTCTTCTGCTCTCTCCTCTTTCTGTTGTTCTCTACATTTCTCTAATCATTCTCAACGGACTTATCGATCGAATCTGAAGTCGGTCGACTTCGGCCTCGGTCGAAACGATTCGAACCGGATCAAATTAATTAGAAATAGGAATAAAAATATCGAATCATTTCAACTTAGGTATTTCTATCGACTTCGATCGGCTTAGTTCTAAATCGATCGAGATCGACTGACTTCAAGCTTAAGTTCATTACGCTACATTTCAATTCATTTTATTTTGAGGTGGATGCGGTGGTAGGGCGTCATTCCAACGTGTCTGCTCTTGAAATGAAACACAGTGTTCTTAAAGGCTGCATCTTTCTGGCGATCCCAGAGCGGGCGCCTATTTCGCACAGCAACTGAGCATCACTGTGCAGCGCGGAAACAGTGCAAGCGTAATGTGATCGATGCCGCACGGGACCAACTTTTATATTGTAAATATTACTTTAAAATAATTTTATTGTTAAATTAAATAAAAAGCTTATCTAAAAATTTGTAACAAATATTAAATATTATTGTTTTTACCAAGGCCAGGTAAAACAGTAAAATGTGCTGTATTAAATTGCAATTTTTTTCAAATATAGGCGAGATTTATGTAACCACATTACTAAATTTAAAAAAATGTCGAAACTATTAGTCACTGATGTTAGATAGCACAATAAAATCTGGATGGAACGTCTCATACATCTAAACGTTCGAATGGAATCGAAGAGATTTTATGTATGTTCACCAATTCCTCGGAAACGGCTAAATTGATTCGGATAATTTTATGCTATTAAAACTCACCGTTACTCAAAAAAATCTGAAGATATTTTTTTGTGTATGTTCACCACACCGATTTCTCGAAAACGGCTGTCAAAGATAAATATTTGAGATTGAGACGCAACAAATGTACCTAATAAAAATTCCTATAACCTAAATAATATTTTAAATATTTTTTTTAACGTGATACTTAGTCATTGTTCTTTATCTTTGCTAATGTTTGCTACTGCGTCATAATCACTATCACAACCGCATTCATAGAACCGCAATGGTCGTAAATGCGTCAGAGCGGCTGGAGTGTGTATGTGTGTGTGTATACATCGCACATATGTACCTACTATATTATGCTAGGTATAACCGTGGTTAGTTACACATTATGTTGCTACACTATTATCTTGCTTGCATTGTTGCATTGATGCAACGCAATTCATAGAACTCGTTGAAATACCACAGTTTTGAACGAATCAATAGTTTTATGCTTTTGATGTTGTGTGAGAAACCAACGCCGAGAGCACAATACGGTAAAGTCTATCCGTTATATTAGACCTCAGACGCTGGCGTCAGTATCCTTTGAGGCGGCAGCCAAGTGCCAGCGGCATTATTTGTGAACTTTTGTCGGTATGCGGTGTCCACTTGTCAAAGGGTGTGGGTTAATATAATGGATAAACTATATTTCAATAATATTGAAAACATTATATTTACCAAGAAAAAATAAAAATAAACTTTATTCTTACGGTAACAAAATAGGTAAGTATATAAATAAATATTCGTTTGAAGAGTATAAAACTCAAAATAAATTCAAGCGGTCGCGCGGTCCCTTACCGACGCAGCGCGTTATCTAATGGAGAAGTTTAAAAACTTTTTTTATTTACTATTATTAAAATTTAAGGCAAATAAAACAAAAGTGTGAAAGAATAATGAAAATATCTCTACAAATAAAGAAGTTATAGGACATTAAAGTTAAGTTTGCAAAAAAAATTCGCTCCGTGCGAGGGCTCAGCGTGTGACGTCACGCAACCCGAATTCATTGGCATTCAACAGCATTCAGTCATTCGCGCGCTAATGAGTCGGAGTGTTTTGATTATTTCTATAGATAAGAGTAATTTCTCGTGATGACTGAGTATGTTTCGTTATGTCTCGTATACATATTGTAGGTATAGTTCCAATGTGTAAAAGCACGACAGTTAAAACTCCAAATACCTACACAGCGGGAACAAAAAGAAAACTTTGCTAACCAATAATGTAAGATTCCAGTGAGAAACCTAACATTTTAGGTAGGTAGGTTACGATTAGGTACGACGAAAAATAAAGGATAAAAAGTATTTAAAAAAAAAACAAGCTTTTATTGCTAATAAAAAAGAGTTAAAAATAATTTTATTCCTAGTCATGTTATTCTTTAGTATTAATGACATTAAAATAAATTATTTAATGCTGAAAAGCTGAAATTTGATATGGTTATTATAGACATTTGTGTATCTATTTATTTTTATGATAGTTTACCAACACTCTAAAACCAGAGTACTTACTTGTTATGACGAATCACATCAAACACGCCTAAACAACAGGCAGATGGCGTTTACCAAACCTTATATTGTGTATATATTATGGTATATATCTTTACTGAATATTTAGTTATTTTACAATCACTACAATCAGATTTTTACATATACTTCACAATGACACATTTCCTATAATGGCCAGTTTAAGACAGTCCTCCGCCGCAATTCCAGGCTGTCGCACTCTGTGGGCTGGAAGCAGTTGCTCTGGGTGTCGGAGCCACATTTCGCCACCATCAGTTGTCACTTCATAGTGTAGTCTACCTAGCCAGCGTATTATCTTGCCGAATTCCCATCTTGTGTTATTATCAGAGTAGGTTCTGGCTTGAATGCGGTCACCAACAGCATATGTCCTGATTGGGGATGATATATTGCCTGGTCTGATTGTTCTAGAGGTAGATTGGTCTATGAATATCACGTGCAACTTCGCCCTAAAATTTTGACTAAACATTTGTTCATAGGGAGTATGCCCTCTCTGGCTGGAGTGCGTCTGAGTCGGGTCTTTAGAGCTTATCCTTTAGAGCTTTAGTAGCTTATCCATAAAGTTTCCTTTCTCCCCTTTCATTGTACGTAGTGCTTTCTTTATAGTTTGCACGTAATGTTCATCTTGGCCGTTAGTGGCTGGGTGGTATGGGGCTGACATTAAGAGTTTTATACTGCAGCTGATTATATATTTTTTTAATTCTTGAGACATAAATTGCCGTCCGTTGTCTGATACAAGTTTGTATGGTGTTCCAAAAGTGCAGAATAGTTCATTTAACTTATCGATACACCATGTACTTAGTGGGGAAGATTTCGATCCATTTTGTAAAAGCATTCACTACTATTTGATCATCACACTAGTTCCTTTCAGTATGCAGTTGTTTTGAAGGGTTAATTCATTATCACTGTAGCCATTTTGGCGTTATGTGTGACCTACTTGTAGTGCTTCAAATAATATCTTTAGTTCATCGTCTTTTTTTGTTTCTCTAGCTATAACTTCTGGTCGAACTTCTAGAACGTTAATCTGCTGTAGTTGAAATGTGCAATGTTGGTCGCCCACCGAGGGTTCCTTACAAATTTGTAATAGGTACATGACCGCGCATACTGTTGCTTAACCTCGATGATTGATTATTAGTGCGTAATTAACCATGATTTTTGTAGGAAAATAAATTACGATAGGCAGGTAGGTAGGTATATATTGTACTTAATCGCCTTATAATATTATGAAAGCGTGTCTAAATTGAGAAGATTTGTGTCAAACATAATAAAATTAATTACCTACATATGTACCTAGCTGAAAGTGCGTGTCTAGTTTAGAAACTGTTAATATCGAGCAGTTTTGTTCATAGTTCTAGATCAACGGAAAGTATCCCATAAATTTTGATTCCTTTGAGAGTTTGAGGAATATACCTACGTATAAACGGCCGTATCTTTTTTACGTTAACCTAGAAGTTTGATTTTTTCACAGTTTCGAGGGACTGTAGACCTGAGTATTTGCTTGCAATTTCAATTCGATACCTCCACGCATTCCCGAGATAAAGGGTCTTGACAGACAGACGAACGGAGGGACGGACGGACAGAAATGGATATCTTATAAGGGTCCCGTTTGCTCCTTTAAAGATACGGAACCTTAAAAACCAGACTTTAGATAATTAGGCAGGTAGATACTTTGAAAGTTTAACATCTTTTATTTCAGCACTAACATAACACGGATTTGAAGATGTAAATTTTAGGCAAATTATCGCTTTGTCCTTTTACAAAACCTTGTTCCCTTATAATCAAATGAAAACTTAACTACCTATCCTATCACATAAAAAAACATACGATATTATAGACTTGGATGAAATATAAAAACTTAGTTCGTAAAATAATAACAACAGCGAGGAAGGCATAATTTGTGGTGCGGTGAGGCAAAACGCGACACTAGAGTGGGTTGTGTGACGTCAAGGGCAGTGAGAGGCCACAGTCAACCCGCGCGAAAATACGTAAATTTAAATAATTCATTTCTCAGTCATATATTCACGGATTAAAAAAAAAAATAAAAAATTTACTGTCTTATTACTTTTGGTCTATATTTCAATTCTGTAGAGTTAAATATTATATTTTGAACATCATGAAACTTCTAAGAAATATGTTAGTTTGTTTTTATGTAAGTATATATTTTTTACTTTTGTATTTGCACAATTGGAAATAAAATATATTAAAAATACTCCAAGCAGGCTGAACATAATTATGTTACATTTAGGGGAACCTGTTGTACCTTGTCACCATTTGTACCTAGAGCTACTTATTTTTTTGAAATGTTCGCGCCTTTTTTCCCGTCTCTTTGTCTATGGTACAGTGAACTTTGACAAGACTAATCAACATGAAACCGCACTGGAAACCACAGCAAATGTTGACGACATGGCAAGGAATCTGATCGATGTTGTCAGAGAAGTGGGTGGCAAATATTTTAGGTCGAGGTGCAAAGGCAAAGAGTCTAAGCTCTCCAGCGAGACTCTGGATTTCATGCGAGAAAGACGTGAAAAGTCGCTACGGGGAGCATCGTCAGACCTGGCTCTCAACAAAAAAATCAAGAAGCTGATACGACGGGACCTTCGCCTCTTCAATTCAATACAAAACGTATCGAAGAGGCGATCGAGCATAACAAAGGTTCGAAAGTTTTCGTTCAGCAACTTGGTCGAAGTCAGCTGACGAAGCTCAGGACTAGCGACAACAAAATCGTCTACTCGAGACCAGAGATACTCGCTGAGATAGAGACATTTTACAAAAGACTTTACGCCACACATGCACCTCCCCCTGCAGCCCGTGACGGCAGCGATCGGAGGGCGCCACTGACCCGACACTACACAGATGACATTCCCGATGTCAGTCTGGGCGAGGTCAGATTGGCTCTCAGACAGCTTAAAAATGGCAAAGCACCCGGCGCTGATGGTATCACGACAGAGCTTCTGAAAGCAGGCGGGACACCAGTCCTGAAAGAGCTACAGAAGTTATTTAACTCTGTCATACATAGCGGTGCCACACCGGATGCATGGAGTGAGAGTACGGTCATCTTATTCTTCAAAAAAGGAGACAAAACGCTTCTAAAGAATTATAGACCGATCTCACTCCTCAGCCACGTGTACAAGCTGTTTTCGAGGGTTATCACGAATCGCCTCGCCCAAAGATTTGATGAATTTCAGCCCCCTGAGCAGGCCGGGTTTCGAAAAGGTTACAGCACCGTGGACCACATACATGTGCTGAGGCAGATTATTCAAAAAACGGAGGAATATAATCAACCTCTGTGCCTAGCCTTTGTGGACTACGAGAAGGCCTTTGACTCCATCGAAACCTGGGCTGTTCTGGAATCCTTGCAGCGATGCCGAATCGACTGTCGCTACATTGAGGTGTTGAGATGTCTGTACGAAACCGCGACAATGACTGTCCAGGTTCAGGACCAGCGGACGAAACCTATCCAATTGCGAAGAGGAGTGCGACAGGGGGATGTGATATCCCCGAAACTGTTCACCAACGCATTGGAAGATGTTTTCAAGACGCTGGACTGGAAATATTGTGGCATCAATGTCAACGGGGAATACATCTCTCACCTCCGGTTTGCTGACGACATAGTCATCATGGCAGAATCGCTGGAGGAGCTCAGCAGAATGGTAAACGGCCTCAATGCCGCCTCTCGGCAGGTAGGACTCGGGATGAATTTGGACAAGACCAAAGTCATGTTCAACGAACATATTCTACCGAGACCGGTAACCGTAGAAGGTGCGACTCTTGAAGTTGTGCAAGACTATGTCTATTTAGGACAGACTGTCCAGTTAGGCAAACACAACTTCAACAAAGGCCGACCGAAGAATTCAGCTGGGCTGGGCTGCTTTCGGGAAGCTCCGTCGTCTGTTCTCGTCGCCACTACCACAATGTCTGAAGACCAAGGTCTTTAACCAATGCGTCCTGCCCACAATGACATACGGTGCCGAAACATGGACTCTCACGGCAGGACTGGTCCACAAATTTAAAGTCGCTCAGCGCGCTATGGAGCGGGCTATGCTCGGCATTTCCTTGATGGACAAAATCAGGAATACTGAAATCCGTCGAAGAACTAAAGTTGTCGACATAGCCGAAGTGATTAGCAAGCTGAAGTGGCAATGGGCCGGTCACATTTGCCGTAGAACCGACAACCGATGGGGTAGACGGGTTCTCGAATGGAGGCCACGTATTGGGAAGCGAAGCGTTGGACGCCCTCCGGCCAGGTGGACTGATGACCTGAAGCACCATACCGGGGGTAATTGGATGCGGAAGGCGGAGGACCGTGTGTGGTGGCGAGCCTTGGGAGAGGCCTATATCCTGCAGTGGAGAGACACGGGCTGATGATGATGATGATGAATCAACATGAAGTTAGTTCCAGGCGGCCATTGCATCGAGTTTGCTTTGCATGGGAGACCACTTTAACGTTTTCGCTGCAAAAAAGTAAGATATTTAATATTTTTCATTTCTTTCATTACTTCTGTTATTTACTACATACATTTTTAAAACCATTTGATTTAAACAAGTACTTTAGCCAAGTTTAGAATGTAGTATGTTTAATCATAACCTCCATATTTACATGTGCGATTAAACATAAAAGGGTAGGGGTGTTGTACGTTGACCATAGTAAAACAGTTGTACCTTGGTCATATGGTCAAGGGACCTACATTCAAATGTATTCTTGTTAATTCTGTTTAGGAACGCACATACTTATTATTTTGTTGTTTTTTATACAGGTAAAATGCCTCGTAGCAAAGACAACATCAAACGGACTCCTATTGCTAAAACAGCACTTTCTAGTGCTATTAAACTAGTTAAAGAAAAAAAATTCTCATTAAGAGGGGCTGCCAAACATTTTAAGTTGTCAAGATGTACTTTAAAGAGGCATTATGAACACTGCTTGAAGACTGGTAAAGATGCGAGCGACCTTCATGATAATTTAGCCGTGAAAAAAGTTTTTACAGGTGACGAAGAGCTCTTGCTTGTGGATTACATACAAGAAGCATCAAAGTTTAATTAAGTCCAAGAGCGAATATTACTCAGTTCCTGAAATGAATAAATACTTGGAGTTTATTGATTAATTAAGAAATGCTTAGTCCAATTATTAGTCAGTACGAAAAGAATAAAGACTTGTTGCTAATGCGATTAAAATGTTTAAGTTAGGTGTTACGAAAAATACTGATATTATTCATATAAATTCTGTTATTTGATATGTCATAGATATTAGATAAGCTTATAAAGATATTTATAGACGTGTTGAAGCTGGAAATAAGAAAAATATTTGCTATTTGTCGAGAAATATGGATTTTATTTGATGAGTTCTAACTATGACCAAGGTACAACATAGGCGGATCTAGGTACATCACCACTGTTGTACCTTGATCAACATTCCAAACTTTTTTTAGTTTATGTAAAACCTGTAAAAAGGATGATCTATGCTTTTGTATAATTTATATTATGAACCACATTAGTTCGTCTAACAGCTAAAATTTGATTAATCGCAATAGTTATAACCGCTTTTTTTCAAAAAATCGTTGAATGAAAAAGTGACCAAGGTACAACAGGTTCCCCTACATATAATGAAATCAAATCCACATGCTCGACATGCATGAGAAGCTGGTACGACACTCCGACAGAAAAAATATAAGCATATATGCTCTGCTAGCCGTGCGCAGCCGGGGTGGGTCGCTAGTAAGTACATACATATAACCGGCCTAACACTGTCTCCGTGCCTCGGAGAGCATGTTAAGCCGTCGGTCCCGGTTGAATACCACCAACCCAAACTGGAGCGGCGTGCTGGATTAAGCGCCAAGCACCTCCATCCCGAGAGGAAGCCTAAGCCCCTGCAGTGGGGTAGGTATATGATGAGCTGATATGGTATGGTATTCGAATAGTAAACGCTCGGTAAACGTAAAGTCTGTGCTCTCTAAGAATCTAAGAACTCTGAGATTCCTAGAGACTTATTTAATAAGGCCATAGTCATTACAATGACATGTAGGTACATCGGGGCCGACACTGTTCGCTAGACAGATGCCTAATCTGGAGAAATATGTTACATCGTGACCTGAGTGTATCGATCCATGACGAACGATTCGATACTAGATAGAAGCCGTTTTTCTGTTAGGATATAGCCTACAAAACAACAAGGAGTTAAATGATTTTAACTTTCAATAATTTTCTTTTATTTCGTTTTCAACAATACCAAAATTCATTACCAGTTAAGTACGTAAAATATATTTCCTGAACTGAATCATATTTCTTCATTACTGAGCCGGTTGTGGGAATTCAACGGACGCCGACTTTCCTCATCAGAACCATATATAACTTCTTCGTCTGAATCGTTAATCATAGAAAAAGCTGGATTATCTTTCGTGATCGTAGTCTCTGTAACAAAAAAATTGTAATTTAAGAGCTAACTAGTAAGCCTAACTCCATATAATCCTAATTCCATGATTATAACTATTTCTTGCCGTGATAAATTTTTTACAGAAATCAAAAAGTTATTCTTTATTTATCTAAAAGTTATTGGTCTCAGAAACTTGTCGATTTTATACGTATTTCAAGCAACTTCAGGCGTGAATATCTTATTGAAATCTTTATAATTTCCAGCCATTATTGCCCAGATAATTTAATGTACATTCAAAATCAATTTACTACAATGAGTTATTCTAAATACTGTTAACAATCGTGGAACTTGTGAAAGCCGTTTCGTTTGATTTGGCGAAAGAAATTTTCAGAACCGTTTTGTCTATCGCAACTTACCTATTTACTGAACGATTACGTTAAATGAAACAGCATGCGTTCACGCTGGCCGCGCATTTGAGTTCGGTGCTTTGCAGTGAGGCTCCTTAATAACTACCATTGGTACTTTATAATACCGGTATCGTAGTTTATCCGTCCGTCCGTTCGGGCTTTAACGCCGTTATTTTACAAAAGATTTTTTTAAAACTTGCAGAGGTTCCATCTGACATCTGATTAGCAAGTACCACTTTGGACCTGATTGAAGCAAATGGAGCATGCGAAGGTTTCATTATTTTCCAACGAATTTTTTTGAAACTTCGTACTGAGGATCCATTTGACCTCTAGTTTAGCAACGACCTATAATTCTAATTTAGTACCACTAATTAATAATTGATGTGATAGCCCGAACGTAGCGAACCTGTTTCAAATCTATAAGGCCATGTGGCCGTGGTTCGAATCCGGGCGTGTACAAATGAGTTTTTCTGACTTAAGGACATAACTATCACTGACTCCGTGCCTCGGAGAGCACGTTAAGCAAACGGTCCCGGACGCTGTCAATAGATGGTGGGCGTTACAATCCGCCAACCCACATTGAAGCAGCGTGGTGGATTTAAGCTCCAAGCCCCCTCTTCTTTAGGGAAGGTCTAAGCCCCTGCAGTGGGGTATAAAAAGGGCTGATGGAATGAAAAAAAATATTTATAATTCTAATTTAGTACCACTGACTAATAATTCTAATTTAATACCACTTTGGAGCTGATTGGGACAAATGAAGCAAGTGGATGATATGAGGGTTTCGTAATTTTCAAACAGATTATTTTATTATTTTGAAACTTGGCACAGGTTCCTTTTGATTAATTATTTTGCAACTACCATTTTGGAGCTTATTGGAGCAAATGGATGTATTAAACAAAATGTAGGAATTAGTGATAATAGAGGAATTTGAGCAAATGGAAGAATAAAAGCTAAAGGTGGAATTGGGGTAAATTGAGGAATCGAAGAAAATGTAGGAATTGGTACTATGGAGATATTTGAGCAAATGGAGCACATGGAGCAGTTTTGGTAACTGGAGCAAATAGAGTAAAAGGATGAATTATAGCTAATGGTGGAATTAAAGTAAATGGAGAAATTGGAGCAAACGGAACCATCGAAGCAAATGAAGCAAACGGAGAAGATGAGACTGATCTTATTTACTAACGTATTTTGCATGTACCATTTTGGACCTAATTGGAACAAATGGAATAATTGGGGGAATTGAAGCAAATGGAGCATTTGGAGCAAACTTAGGAATTGAAGCAAATAGAGGAGTTGAGACGACTAAAGAAGGAAATGTATGTAGGACGGAAGAAGTTTCGCTCGTTCATTCGTCAATTTTGTAAGTGTGCAAGAAGTATCTTAAAATTTTGGTGATCGGCAAGTCAATTGTGTGACAAAATAGCATAAATATGATGGCAAATATTTTCTCAACTATACAAGGTGAGATTTTAGTAACCGACCAAAATTTTTCTAGATGTTAGGTATCACCAATAAACCTCATTACGTAAATAAAAAATATGGGTTACATTTTCATAATAAATTATTTTATCTACAGTATTATTTTATAACGTTTCGTTACCTTCTTAACGCTATAGTAAACATACGCGCCCGCGGCCTCAAAACGGAATAGAGCGGCGGGCATGAATGGTGACTAGAGTTATTGGTTTTTTCGGGAAAGGTTTGTGTAGTCATATCTCAATATTTTTCTATAAAACAATACTAAAAAGAAACAAGACGGCTATCGGTTTTCTACCAAAGACCATTATATTAAAATTTGGCTGGTCATTAAAACCTCACCCTGTATATCTTAGAAACTATAGTACCTATAATTTGCGTATTTAGTTAATTACGTCATTCTTATTATAACTTTCTGGTATTGTTTGCATTTGTAACAGGAATATAAAATGTTTAAAAGGGTCTCGAGTTGCTTCCAGAAAAGGGTCAACGGTGGCGGTCGTTTGCTCAATTTGGCAGGGTCACAACTGTGACCCCTGATAGCTAGTATAAGCAGTAGATAGCTACGATATTACTATTATTATTAAGTGCAATTAGTCTTAGTATATGCTATTATTGGAGTAAGTAGCTTACAATGCCATTGTAAAATGCTCTTATATTCATATAAGGGACTAAATAATAGGATCAAATGTTCTTGAGGCCATACCGTCTTTTCTGAGAATACTACAGGAGCGATGGCATGCTCCACAACAATCATAAGAACACTATAAGGCTATCACTTAAGAGTGATAGGCTTTATAAGTGCGCACTTTATAAGTAAAGTGTGCATTTTGAGACTATTTTGCTAGTTGGGAACATCTGGTGAACGGTAACATCTCGCGAAATATTCACCTAAATTGAAGTCACCATTTCACCAATTTTTCATCGCATTTTCTAAGATTTGTACCATGTTACCCCCAACACACAATGGAGTAGGTACCTACACGAAAAAAAAAATTGTTCATCTTTGAGTTCAACGTATGGTGAGCTACCCCTCAACTATATATATGGTCCCTTGACATAGGAATGAACAATAAAGGTACGCACCGATGGACAAAACGAAATTAAACGTTTCTAAATTAAACGGGTTCCGTTTTTTGCCAGTTGGCTACGTAATTGTAAAATGGGGAATTTTGACAACAACAACTAACGAACGCACACGTCGAGTAATCTCTACGAACAGAATGCGACGATACGACACAAGGTGGGAAATTACGTATACGACCTCAACTTCGGGCTCGATACTTTAAGGACAAAGACAGGAGACAGTACGGGCGGTGACTAAGAACGTCAGCGGGTATGCGGTGTGGCGGGGTAAGGACGACGTACCTATACCTGCTATACCTATAGATTTACTCGTTAGACTTTAAGACTATCTAGACTGTCAACTTCGTGCGCGGCAAGAGGAGCGACAGACGTCTTGACATCGGCGGAGGCAAGTTAACATGACATTCGAGTACACGGGCACACACGGCCCAAAAAAGCGCGACGAATATCTCGAGGTATGTAGTTAAAAATATTAAAATAACTCACGTCACGTCACGTCGTCAGTCCTTACATTATTTACTGTTGTAAACGAAGTTATTACTTTTAATACACAAACGATATACTTAACTAAACTATTGGTCTAAGGTTTCAAGTGAATGCATTCGGTTTTTTTTAGCAATGAGAGCGAAACTAAGTTTAATCTAGAATGCGCAGTTCTAAAATAAAAAGCGCAGTCAACAGATGGTCGGAATGTCAAGAGTTATCGTAAATATTTTTTTTACGTCGTTAAAATATCTTACCATGAAGAGATCCAGTTCCTGGCGAAAACAGATAGGCCATTATATACATTTTAAAGTTGAATAAACCGTACAAGGCCATGAAGGGCGCGGATGTGTCATAGTGTACTTTCGGCTGGGACGCCCAATGGTCCTGCAAGGCGGCCGGGCCCCAAGCTTGGACAGCTAGTAAAGCAGTTATCAATGTGACTATGCCAACCACTATAGATATGCATCGTAGTCTTGTGTCTGCAAAGGGAAGTTGTAGTCAACGGAAAAGTATCAAATACAGCATTATACAGGATGAGTGTTTGTGGGTCAACACGACTCGGGAATCGAGTCCGATCATTTTCCATGGAAAAATTGTAAGTTCTTTTCGGTAACCGCTATAGTAGATTTTAAGATATTAATATTAGAAATCTAGTAATTAGATTTTAGAAAAGTAAGTTTTAAGAATAATCTCTAAAATTGTCAGGAAACGTGTAAAATGTTTACATCACATTTCCTAGCCTAAAGCGTTTCCTAAATAGCAATAACGAGTGGCGGACGTGGCGGTAATAGTACACTATGATGCAAGTACGTATTGTAAGCTGCATATTATAGTCGAGGTGTTTATAGACACGAGGCGATGCCGAGTGCTTATAATAAACCGATGACTATAATAACCAGCTTACTGAGTACGAGCATCATACGACGTTTTTCAATACATTTGCGATTAAAATTAGGTAAATACTTCGAATGTAATAATGACGGGAATTAAGGGAGTGAGCGGGTTGCTTTTCGCGGTTTACGCATGCGTTACAAACAGAATGCTCGTATATGAGTTGTGTAAAGTAAAAAAGCCTAGGACTGTAAAATACAACATTACGGTACATGTTTCAATGTCATAAAGACCGTATTAATAGCAAATGTATTGAAGAGGTACTTAAGTGTCGAAAGGATAATATCGGAATTTAAAAAAACTTACCAAAAAATGGCATATTTCTTAGATCGCTGTACGCACGAATAATTAAAATTAATAAATACAGGAAGTAAACTGTGATGGCGACGAAGAAAAATATTTTTATCACCTGAAAAATATAAAACAAGTAATTAGGTAAACGTCCAAAGCCTGCGTCTAATACATGAGACGTAGGTAAATATCTTACGGAGTAATTTGAATTCATCATGTAGTTGTAGGTTGGATCGTAGCACGCGTAATATTTTTGCCATATTGTTATGACCATGGCTGGCGTCCAAACCATACCGACGAGTAATACTTTGAATAAGTAGAAAGACACGAAGCCTCTCTCATTCTGAAAAAAAAAAACAAAAGGACAGTTAGCCTAAGTTCATAAAAACACTGACACATGAAATATGATTTTTTTAAATACTATCGACTAGTTTCATTTAAGTATACAAATTATAGTAGCAGCCAATGTTACTATGGTCAGTGTACTTGTTTGGTAGAGTGCGTGATATAATGAAGCAAAATTTAACCATAGGACTTTCGTTTGACTTGATTAGGAAAAATTCATATACAACACAACAATACGCTTTAACAACTTATGGGAGTGACCTTGAAAGTTTTGAAAAGTTTCCCGTTCTCTCCTTATATGAAGTAATTTTTGAAAGTTTAAGAAGATAGATTATTCTGTTTACCGATAACGTATTGGCGACTTCATTATAAACGATAAAAATTATGTACGTATGTTAATTCAGACGAAATTCTCTATCTACTTTCTAATTTTTAAATTAAATACGGAACTACATACATTATAGCAATACAATGATATTCTGGACTATATAATGAACTATAAGCCGACCACTGTATGTCCGACCCCTATCCCCATATGGACTGAAAGGAGGTAATAGGCATGATGACAGTAATTGAAAATCACTGAAATTATATATTTATTTAATGAAACTTGAGTCATGGAATACGAAACACGCACTTATTTTTCTATTAATAGCGAGATTAATAATTATTTTGATAAAATAAAACTACGAAATACGAAAGTCCGCCATGATATGTTGAACACCAATCAGAGCGAATGACGTCACTTTTGAGTAAATAAGTAAACGAACTCGAACGAACGCTGTGTTTTTTTCATTTAATATTGAATTTTGTTTATTCCGTCCGTATTATTTAAACCAAACGAAAGTGAAATAACACGAGTCAACGATCAACAAGGATTTACTAAGGCAAACAGTGATAATTTGCCTTAAATTGATGTGTTAATGCTGGGAAAATTTTTAGCATCAAATAAAGATTTTTGTTCAGCAGAATTTAAAAACGTCAAAACCGTTATGTACGTTATTATTTAACAAACATACCGAATAATTAAAATTTTATAAATATTTTTATAAATAAATAAAAAAAAAATTATAAATAAAATAATAAAAGACAACAGTAGTGGTTCAAGATTAAACTTAACCTCGAAAAAGATTGTGTTTAATTTAATTTTAGGCCTCAAACAAGATATATACTATTTTAGAATCTTCAAAGTAAATGAAATACGTCGAAATGATCTTCATAAGAATAAAGGTGAGTACTAGGCAACATTGCTGTTGGATCTCGCCTTGCCAGTTTAAGCCACTTGTCTCGTATCGTTTTCTTTTGTGGAACGAACAGAAATAACTTATCAGGCGTTTTTATTGATATGTTATCACACTGAGGGACCACACACCACCTGTACACTTTAGAATTCATAATTAATAAACTAAATTATTCAATGAGCGTATAAGGAACGTCAGTGTTTACAAATACGTTTTGTTTGATTTTGTTTACTCGAAGTTTACTCAAACGTGACGTCATTAGCGACGCCATGACACTGACAAGCGTTTTGGCGCGAATTTTAAATCTAAAAACTAAAATGTGATTTTTTCCTCCTAAATCTTTATTATAAGTAGAAATATGTTATTCATTGTAAGTAATATACGTTTCCGAACACTTTGGAACAGTTTTTCAAAATTTGTCATCATCCCTATTGCTCGACCAATTAGACAGTTTGTAACGCTTTATTTACGGCTCCAAACGATATAAATGGCAATGATTTGCACATACAAAGAATACGTTAATTCGTTGACGGTACCCTTTGATCCCCCGAGTGAAGTTAAGAGAGTCAGGCTTACAATTGTCGGCGTATATCATCAAATATGTATTTAACTGTAAAATCAGCAGTAATAATATTACTTGTCGCAATCCGTGATACAGTGCAAGCCAAGACAGTAGAATGCAGGCCAGGAATATTGTTTGAAAACACGTGTCCATCAGAGGCGCGAAACAAGTACTTGACACCAATCTTAGAGGATATATTGGATCTGAAACCATAAACAATGGACATAAAAATATACAAAAATATTATCTATGAAATTCACTGAGTTGGTACAGTCGCAGTCAGGCAGAGGGAAACAGTCACTTAAAGTATAATTTTAAAGCAGTGCTATAGAGTCTGTAGGAGTACTAGGTACATCATTTAAGTGAGTTCAATATGGGAATCCGACAAAAACTCACCAAATCTCGTTTGAGTCGAGGAGGATCAATGGAAAATCTCTATAATATGTCGAACAAATTTAATTACGTATATTTATTTAAAAATGATGCGAGGAAATTTTACGTCACAAGGGGGGGATCCATCCACACCTTATCAAATTGCACCAAGAGTGAGCTGAAGAGAGTCCGAATTAAAAAAACACCTCTCATTTAAATTAATGGACGCCCTTCAAAGGTGTTACCTACATCTTTCACGCGTCATTGCTGCATCGCCGCGTCCCCACCAGAATATTGTAGGGTTTATATATTTTAAAATTCTAGTAAATAATGAAGAGTTGTGTCTTTAAGTATAATTTTTAAGTTTAATGTCTTTTAATTTCGTAATAGCCCAAAGCGAAACGAACCTGTCTCAAATTTATAAGGCCATAGAGCCATGGTTCGAATTCGGGCGTGTACCATTGAGTTTTTCTTACTTAAGTACATTAACTATCACTGACTCCGTGCCTCGGAGAGCACGTTAAGCAGTCGATCCCGAGTGCTGACACTAGATGGCGGTCGCATTACAATCCCCAAACCGCAGTGGAGCAGCGTGGTCGATTTAAGCACCAAGCCCCCTCGCCCTGGGGGAAGCCTAAGTCCCTGCAGTGGGGCAAAAATGGGCTGATGAAGTGAAGTGAAGTGTTTTTAAGTCTTGCTGAATTAAATTACTTTCAATATTCTGTAGACTACTACTATGCTGCGCCCATTTCCCGTCACTTAAAAATGTTACAGTCATGTTACAGTAGACCACCGTAGACCCAGAAAAATAATAAGCATCGTGGTGCAAAACGAATAATTCAATAAGAAACTTAAGTTTCCATGTGAAAATCGATCACACTAAAAGTATTTATCCCTATTTAAAAAAAAAATTAAGCTGTGTGCATATCGAGTGTATACATGTGTGTTGTTTCATCCATCTTTACAGTGCAAACAATAATTTGAATGATATTTTTAGTAGGTATTTAATTATTTATTTGTATTATATACGTAATTTAAGTTCTAAACATGTTTTAAAATGGTTAAAGCTTATAAGTTATATGATAACTTTTTATGCCTATCGTTAGTTTTGGTAAAGATTAATGACTTCCAACGCACTTTAAACGATTTTCAGTGAATGCAAAAAGAAATGATGATAAAAAAAACCACTGTATTAATTTTCTTAAAATATTAATATAGGTATGTAAAAACCTAATGCTTAATAAAGGAATACATTGCGTCCGATTACGTCATGTGACCGCAAAACGCTTTTATTTCAGTAGCACAATTTATAAAACGAAATTGAATTTAGGCATTTGTAATTATGTAATTAATGCTTAAATGATAGCTTTTATTCTTTCATCCCTTTAATATATGATGAAAATGAATATAGGTACGAATATACGTACCTACTTCGCTTATCGTCGATGTTTCACGACGGTATAGGTGAAGGCAGTAATTTTTTTAGAGACTATTGTAAGTTGTGTGTTTATTGTTTATGCATTGTCTATACCTTTATAAGGCATGCTGTACTTTTAACGTGCATCGTTTATTATTAAAAGAGATAATAGAGTATCATCTAATAAAAACAAAAAAAAAATAATAATGGACGTGGTTTTTTTTTTCGAAATATCGTTTTGCGGTTGACATTGATATAATCAATGGCGGTTGGTATTGCTTTTGTAAAACGGTCGCCGACCTTGTATAACCAAGATTATTTTACTAATAACGGCCACGCCGCGCCGGCGTCCACCCGCCGTCAAAAGACGATTATTATCACAAGAATTCCTTATTTCGGAAAAAATCATTTGAAATTAAATACAAATTATTTATTTGCTAGTTTAATCGTTCAATGTGGTGTACATGATTAAAAGCCTAAATCGCCTACCTACTACAAAACTTAAAATTTTACAAGAATAAGAAAATTAGCTTTACCATTGTAAAGAAGAAGAAGCGGCAGTAGAATGGAAAGCCACTTTTGCTCGATGGCCCAGTCTTGTGTGGAATATTTTCTTAGACAATGTGCAAACCAACACTGTAAACAGGGAAATGAATATAACAAATATTAGATAATGTCGTTAGAAGTGTCGTGTGTCGGGATAGAAAACTGATAAAATTCAACGTAAAAACTCACAGTTATCACGAACGTAGTTAGTAGAAATATAAAACGGAACCATGTTTCCATCTGGGTAAACGCAGGGTTGTAGGTTTTGAACTGAAAAAATACGTATAACTGTATAAATGAATTTATATGAAATAGAATCAGTTAGGCATGCACTTAAGTTGATATGAAAACTCAAGTAAATTAGGCATTCATGAACTTAGGTTACACAATAAAAATTTTTGTGTTCGGCATTTCATCTACTTGTCCATGAACTGATGAATCGATTATTATGAAAGTTTTACATCTGAATAACTGAAAATATGAGGTCGTTATTTACAGGAGTAGAGCAGAAAGAAAAAAGGAATGCAAGGCGCGATTTTTTAAGTATCAACTCTACTATGGGTGGTTACCCTGAGCTGGTACGTACGTAAAACGCATCTGCTTATTGTCTCACAGATAATTGGTCATGGCTTTTACGTCACGGATCTTGGAAACGGATCCGAGGATTCGAACCTAGAGCTTTGTGCTTGGCCAATGGCTTGACCCTTAGGTCTAATTCGCTATTTCGGCATCTCTTATGTGAAGCGTAAACCGCGGACTGGCCCAGAGTATTCTACACTAAGTCACCATAAGATGTCTAACAGGCCTGGATGAATTGAGCACTGTATGAGGATAATTTAATATCTATAAATAAATGCATGAAGGAAAAGCTGTCAAACCCTTTTTAAGCAAACTACACACACGGAGGTGTGTGAGATTTGGCATAGTTAAAGTTTATGTAAGAGTGCAGATAGCTAAAATCTATATATAGGATGAGTTTTTGAGATGGGCCTGTATGGCCAAATCCTAAACTATGACAAACAGCGAAAAGTGTTCAAAGGTTTCATGAGCTCGGTTTTTAAGGAAACAAAAACTGCATATTCACATTTTTGAAAAAAAATCCGTTACTTTAGTAGCGGATCAGACCACTTGACTTGATAATGTATATATTCTACGTGAATAGAAAACTTTGTATCTACCCCTTTTAAAGCATATTACGGGTCTATAATATAAAAATCTATCTATGCTTAATATGCGTTACCAATATTGTCAACCATACGATTTTAATAGTCTGTCGTTTGATGCAGTTTGAATTGACTTACTTTCGCCTATTTATTATTGGTGGTTTAAAAAAAGTGAGTACGGTCTTGGTGCGGTCGAACTTCGACAGCTGGGCGACCACTAGTAAAAAATAAATAGGTATAAATTCAAAAGTATAAAGGTGAAAATGTAACCGAATTCGGAACAGACCACTAAATGGCGCACAATATACCTACTCGTATTCGGGTAAACATAAGCCAAAAAAAATGAAATATAACGCGTAGAGCTTATTGAACTAAGTATACAAATGTTCTAAGTAAGCACATAGCGCGGCCCCCACTGTCTTGCACATCATCCTACTTACCTACTTTACCTAGCAAAAAAATTTTTTTATCACTTATATATTTTTTTATGGCAAGGGGTAAAAACACCTATACAAAATTACAAATTGAAAGTCATACATTTTTATTAAAGCAGATTGACCGCAGACAAAATATTGACCGTTTTTTTTAAATAAGTAGTTTGTATAAAATTTCTTTTTTGTATACACGTGGATTCACAATTTCGCAGTTGCAATGGCGGCCGAAACGCTGCCTATATCATATGTTTCCATACCGATGCTGATGGCCTACATCTCTAAATCAATATTATCTAATTGAAAAATAACTAATTAATGTTAAGACAAAGACATAGATATATTTAATGTATGAAAAATACCAACATAGAAATTGATTTCTCTCATATAGTAACGCTTATGAAACTCTTTCAAACCATAGAGACGAATGTTTAGAATGTAATGGGTGTACTCGAGTGCGCCTAAATGTAACACCATGACTTCTTCACAGATTTGTTTTTTACATTTTAGGTGTTGCGTCCTGGAAACAAATTTGCGTATTTATTTAGGGAAAAAGGTTATTTAAATGATAGATATATTTTTAAATTAAAATAAGAGTTTCACCTATTCGTCGACTCGCTTTCTGGGATCAAATTCACAATCGTGTGGTCCGATAGCAGACCGTTTATTGATATGCTTATCTGGAAACTCTTATCGAAGATTTCCTCTGTAATTAATGAGAAAATTCTTTTAGCAATATCTGCAGGTTTCTTTCGGTCAGCAGAAATTTAAGTGATTTGTGAAATTTTTTACAATTGGACCATAATGTAGAATCACCAATACTTATGTTAAAAACTCGAAAAAAAAAATGTTGTCACATACCAAAGAAGTTGTGAAAAATCCCTAAAAATGCAATATACCTACATGCATTTTACCTTTAATTTTTGTCGTAACTTATCTAACTTAAAAAAAAATATTCTTTATTCATGATAAGTTTTTATCCAGTTAATAATGCTTGACGGATTTTGAGAAAAACCCATTAAATGCATTTTGAAGAGGTACTTTCACGCAACGATTTCTCAATGCATGCTAATTTTAATTAATTTTTTAAACACATAATTTCTAAAGCTAATCTTGTAGTTACGCATAACTTCGCCCCAGAAAGGTACGAATAGTATTTGAGGAGATATGATCCTTCAAAAATATGATTCATTTTACTTCTTCACTTGAGACATCGGCTTAATACCAATTTCATACAAAACTCTATTGCAAGATCAGAACATGCATTTGACGGCTTTTCGTTACGTACCATCATTATTATTCGTTATAATCTCAGCTAGAAGCCACAGCTGCTGTGCTCTGGTGCCCAGAGGCGGACTGTGTAAATAGAATGGCCCACGATAGATATCACTAATGTTGGATAAAATTTTTGTTGCTGCGAGCGATGTGGTATTAGTTGGCGAAGGCCCTGGAAAACAAACAATAATGCATAATTTAGTTTTTATTATTTATATAACTCAAAAAAAAAGATACCCTTATAGGATCACTCAGTAGTCCGTCTGTCAAGACACTTTTTCTCGGGAACGTGTGGACGTAGAAAATTGAAATTAATTTCGAATACTGAGGTCTACGGTCCCTTGGAGCTACAAAAATAATCAAGCTCCTAAGTTACCGCAATCAAAAAAATACGGCCATTGATGCTGTATAACACTCGTTAGTTAATTGAATCCTATAGCGTAATTCCCTATAGAACCTAGAATCATTAAATTGGGTAAGAAATATGGTACCAGAGCGCAAGTAATGGACAAAATCCAAAAATTGTTAATTTGTAGTAATATGAAAAAAAAAAAAATTTATTGGTCATTTGTGCCGCATATGTTGACCCTCGCAAGTAAATCAAAACCTGTACAGGGTACTTCCGTTGACCTAGAATCATGAAAGGCAGGAAGTAAGGTTTCACAGCACAAGTAACGAAAAAACCCGAAAATTATTAATTTGTAGTTATATCCACAGATGTAATTAAAATTCTAGACTGCCTGTCACTGAAAAACCAATCGAGCACTGCAATGGCGGTCGGGTAAGTACTACTCAAGTGGGTAAGTATGTATGAGTGGAATTCCGCAGCGCACTGGAACTGGCGCGCAGTGGAAACTGGACGTCAGTAGACTTCTATGGTAGTATAAGTATAGTATGTTATGGTAGTAGAAGTGTGTTCAAATTGACGCGTACGTATATAGCAAGTTGACTTAGGGGTGCATTGGTTACTTCACGACGCTACGTCCGGGTATTTCCAGGTTCATAATTATATAAAAAATTTTTTTGGGACTTTTCCATTGCGACTTTGGTGTTTTTAAACTTGCGTGCGTTTTGGTGTATATAATGTGGCGGTGAGTAGGCATTATATATCATTACGGAACAAGGCACGAGTTAAACTCGCACTTGGCCGGTTTTTATTAAATTATAAATATATTTAAAAAAATCAAATCGACATACCTGCCAAACCTATGAATATACCAAGGCCGAAACAAGCAAAAAATGCTATAAAAACCATTACAAACTCTCCTTTGTGCATTGAATATATCCTCATCTGGACAGACCTAAAACATTTTTAATGTTACATTATATTTAACAAAATAAAGAATAATAGTACATTAATTTAATCATATACAAAAACGTAGCCAATGTAGGTATAAAAAATTACAGATTTGTTTATCCATCTGAAAAAAGTGTTCTGTAAATATTATGGTGATTAACGATGACACAGATCATTATAAAATATGAGAAGGAAAAAATACGTGTATTAAGTTAAATTAAGTTAAGAGGGTACAACAGGAACTATAAATTATGCTGACGCGTATTTTTTCTTTCCTCGTAATCCTCATGTTTTATGATGTCGGTCATCCTACTACAGCTCTACTGATGGAGAACATTTTTTAAGCGTAAGTAATGACTGCGTAATGATCGTGCAGACGAACTCTCCAATTCCGAAGCGTTTATTTAGTTAAACACGGAGTTTACTTAAAATACCTATGTTTCGATTGTTTCAATTGGGTTAAAAAAGACAAAACATATTTTGACTAAACCATTTTTTTATCACATACTAAATATGATTAAATATTTACCAAATTAACTACAAACGGATCGATTTTTGTGTAGTATCTATATTTTTTTCTAAAAATAGAATTACAACAATAACGGAAAAAACTAAGAGTATTAGTAATATAATCATAGTTCAGTAATAAAGAGAAAAATGTTACAAGATATTTTTTTTGTATTTCACTGGGCACGGTTCAGAACAAAATTTATTCTTTAATATGACGTTTTTAGTACCTACACGGATGATTATTAAAATAAATAACTTAAAAGTACCTTTCACAGCGATCATGATGATAAGCAGGAGCGATATATTTGTTAAATTCGCTAAATAAGTCACTAAACTGCGATAGAGTATTGCGTATTTTGTAATTCCATCCGCCAGACGGTAAATAATACGAATATCCGACACTTGCGGAATCCATACTAGAAAATATGATAAATTTTATCTTAAAATTATTCTTTGTTTACAATACTAAATATCCGAAAAACTTAATCTGAAACAACTGAAAATAAAATTCAACATAAATTTTCTTTCCACTAGTATCTACTGCGACTTGTTTACAAGCATTTTATTGATTTTAGTGATTGCCATGAGCTCGTCAACCGAACACGATAAAGTCGTATTTTTTTTTGTACCTACCTAATAGATAAAACAAAAAAATAATAATAGAAATTCACATATGCAATACAGTGATGAAATCTTAGGGTTGTCTAAAGATGAAAGTATGGATGCTTATTTTTACTGTACCATTAAAAATTCTACCAAATTGGTAGATTCGTTCATATTGATATAGCAAGTTGTGTTGCGCAAAGTGAAGGGTCAAGGGACTAAAAATCAATACTGGCGGCAACCTCTATTCAAAATGCCGATGTATAAACTGCTGAATGCTGCTTGTTGTTACTAGCTTTGATTTATTTATAATATAAGTATTATACCCTACTCATCATGTCTCTATGTAGGCGATTCAGAGTATAATGACTGAGAGTGAGCTAGGATTGCAAATGTTTAACGTAATTTATGAAATGGTACCTATACCTATTTAATAACCATGTGATATTTCAATTAAAATAAAGACAATTTAGCTTAAGGAGTAGGTAAACCCTCGGAAAAAAGGATTGAAAACGTAAGAGGGGATTCCTTAAAAAAAGTGTTGTGCCTAGTGTCCTAAAGCGTACAAGACCCCGCAGACTTACAATTTCAAGTTGGACAACTATCAAACAAATGAATTGCGTAGGTACTTATACAACTTAGTCGGCCAACTTTTTAATTATGCTTAATCGGAAGGGAATCTCGGTTCTGATACGATCGGTGTCCAATTAATTAGTTGGATAAAATATGCGGGCTATCATTAACTTACTTAACTATTTATTTAGTACATATACTCTGCGATGTAGTTGGCCAATTTGAAATTGTGCGGGTGCGGGTGCGGGCGGGTCGTCCCTTTGCCAGCTACGATCGAATGGAATAACACTCGTAGAAATATCTGTTTCAATCTATGAACAATTAATTTACAATGCGGTAAAAGGGTTAATTTGTTGGGTGAAGTAACTTAATTGCACATTAGAAACTAATACTGCTAGTTGATTCACGACTAGAATTAGAATTTGAAAATGGTTCGAAATTAATTGAAAGTAAACCATTGTTTTTTGTAAACAATTAGAAACCCTTATGAATTTATCATACATTCGTTCATCCGTCTGTAAGAAGCCTGCGGTTACTGAGATTTTTTTTATTGGTGGAAATAACGAAAAAAAAATTTAGTAACTGTGAGACGAAATTCGCGAAATATTTATAAAAACCACCCAAGTGCGAGTTAGGCTCGCACACAAAGGGTTCCGTACCACCGTACACCGTAAAAAAAGTACTTTTCTTGTATGGTGACCTTCTATAATTATAAACTTTATTATATTTTTGCCAGCTGCCATAGTAGTACATACTTTATGAAAATTCCAAGTGCGTAAGCAATGTCATTACAATCACCAAAAACAAGAAAAAAAAAAAACACGTTTCTTGTATGGAGACTTAGGTAACAATTTTTAACTTTATTTTATTTTCATTACCTGTTTGTAGTTGTAGCGTCCATAATAATACACCTGTGATTTCAAGTCGTGTCAGACGGACGGACGCGGAGTATTAGTAATAGGGCTCCCGTTGGTTCCCTTTCGCTACGGAACCCTAAAAATCGAGATACTTACATGTAGTTAAATAGACTTTATAAAGTACCGTTACCTACATACGTTTTTGTACAACTTTTATTTTGTAATTTTAATTACGCACTATGAATCGAGAAAAGTTACTTGAAATATCTCCCTGTTTTACAAGTACTGAATTTAATATATTTCTATCTATCCGAGACATTCTCAAATCAATTCGGAATTGAGATGTGTAGAACATGTCTGCTGAGTAGGACAGTAACAAGCGACCGCCCTTTAATTACGTCACAGTCGGTCGGAAATCCTTTCGTTAGTTGGCACTACTCTCACTGTCCTGACGCACTATCTTTGTCTAGACAAATGCTTCACGTGGAGCAACCTGTTTTTTTTTTAACTACTGTTGAACATTGAGCCTAATAATATTTTCTTGCTCATGCGATGATACTCCTAATATAACGATGGCCGAGTATATGAAACTTAGAATTGGGCGCGTAACTATTTTTCTTTGACCAGAATGCTTAATCTTTTACCTTAGGAAAAATCTTTAATAAATTTATTTAATTAAAGAAATTTTTTTAATGAGCAATAAAATTAAGTACCTATGCAGTTACTCCTTCTCTTGTATACTATATCGATTTAAATAACATTATACCAATTAAACACCTAGTAAGGGTAGCGTCAGATAGTAGTTAAAATCATCTGATGAGCGTCATTTCATTTATGTGTATGCAGTCAAAGTAAAATTTTATTGCTGTACAAAAATTTGCTACCAAAAGAGAAATCAAGGAACGAAAAAAATCTTATATTATTTATCAATGTTTAATTAAGTACACTTTAACGCTGTTAGATTGTATAACATGCACAGAATATAATAAAAAATCCTTAATATCAATAACAAAGACAACTTTTACACATAGCAGATTATTTTATTTGTACATACATAAAAAACTATAGGAACAAATGAACAATGTCAAAAACAAAAATTAACATCACATATTTATTTGTACTTGAATTAAGTATTGATAAAATTAGAAGAAATTACATATTAAGAGATTTAAGAAAATCGAACGAATTATTTACTGGAAATTGTTTAAACTAAAAAACTTTACAAATTAAGAAACATCTAAAACTAATAAAAAGGTTGATGTGATCGCTGTTATAGACACGCGGCCAGGAAGACAGGCACGTTTGATGATAGGAAGGCATTTCATATCTGACGTATCATGGGATTAGACACGATATATCGGAAAATAGGCCTCGGGCGACGGTCTATTGTCAGTTGAAAGTAATTCTTGGAAAGTACTACTCAACCAAGCTTACTTTACAACTGAATGAATTGCTCATTTTCAGCTATATTTCACAATGGTTATAGTTTTGAGTGACCATTGCTAAAAGGTAGACTAACCACTTATATTCCGTTTAAGAAACGCTAAAGGAATGTGGAGTAGAGTTTCGTTACTTCACATCATATCGCTTTTTCAAACAATCTAAAATAAGCTTAATTTGTGGACTTTAGGATGTATTTAAAGCGTTTAAAGCGTAAAAGTATAGGGACCTGCAACTCTCCATATTCGAAACGTCATCATGGTTACCTTATTCATGTGACATTACTTAGTTCTTTTAGAAGAAAATATAAATCTTTTAGAAACGTAACTTATACATAAACTCTATAAAATTATTTGATAACAAGATTCCAAATTGATGATGAAAACTTGAATTTCGACTATATGTCGATCAACCTTCTAAATTAAACTAACCTTACAAAAATTGTTTTTTTATGATAGTATAATGAAATTGTTTTTTTAACACAATAAAGGTGGTTATTTTACCACTTTAAGTATCATCTCCTCAAGTGTTCCAAATTATAGTTTGACCGTAACCGTTGTAACGCGCCTTAGGTATGTGCGCGACGAGGAGGAAGACGCCTTAGGTATGTGCGGGGCGAGGAGGTAGGCAGGTCCTGAGCGTTGATGGTCTCCCTCCTCGCCGCGCACATACCTAAGGCGCGGTATAGCGGTTACGGTCAAGCTATAACAAGAAGTTGTGGTTAGATATAACCTCAATTTATGTATATATATTAATGAGTTTATCATAAGAAACTAGCTGAAGTTGCAAACTGTATGTTATATATAAAGCTGAACAAAATGTCAGCAATTAGCGATGGCAACGGATTAAACGTGCCTTTTTTCGAAATACGCCATTCACTTGATGAAGACAAACGCCAATTTAAAAAAAAAATGCGGGAAAGGTTCCAAAGCATATTCCCTGTGGGCATGGACCATTTACTGAGTAGCACGTGAAAAATCATATGAAATGCGTAATCATACCTCACACCTGCTATTTTTCTTCATAGTCTACAACGTCTGCTACAAATAACACTTAACGAAATCGCAGATCGTGCGAATTTCATCGTTTATAACAACTTCATTATTATTGTAAATATTAGACAGTGCCATTTTAAACATGCATGTATTACGTACGTATCACCTAAATCCGATCTCTATTCTATTGCACGTTGCAACGCCACCAATTGATCAAAATCATATAATTCCATCAAATGAAAATGGATTAAAAGTAGCAATCATTTTCATGCCTAATTTACAGAGAGCATCCGTTTCTGACATTTCACAACCATAGAATCGAGACGGAGCTGCTAATTTCAATGAAACTTAACTATTGCAAATTAGCTACGGTAATTTTTCAGTAATTCGGTAAATCTTGAAAATGATAACTGTTAAACATTTATTAGTTGGGTACAGTGTTTTAAAGATAGCACTAGCTGACAAACGAGTGTTGTTTTTGGTTTGTAAAACCGATTATGTTCTTATAATATAACAAGTATTTTTAGCTTTTACACAACAAAATAAAAGTAATCTAGATACAAATTATTCTGAGATTATCTATACATTCGAAACAGATACATAAATTGAAGACTCAAGTGATTGGTTTCTCTTAGAGAAAATAAACTTGAGTCAGATAAAATTAACATACAATTAATAAACATTAACAAATACAACAATCATCACATTGAATAAAGAAATGGTATCATGGAACAGTAGACTCAAAAGTCAAATAAACAATTTAAAAGTTAATAAACATTATAATCATAATAATAATATTATAATAATAATATATAAAAGGTTAAATATTACCTATATATGAATTACACTTTCCTGTTAGTGATGGACTAATCAATAAGAAAAGCGTTCTGAATTAAGTGCTTCAATAAAAAAAATAATTAATGTCATTTACAATGTACAGAGATACCGCGCCGTGACAACAAAAATGTGAGAAAAAATGTACACTACTTGACGTTTTGAAATATTCACTGTGAAATATAATTTTGTGTCATCCACATATAAAATTCATAGTGGAAAAAAAAACAAAGATTTTGAAATTACACTTTGTAATTTAACAAAGTGTTTGATTAAAACAACGGTAATATTGATAACGACGTATGGTCTGTCCAATCACTGAATTTGACATTTTGCTCACGTTTTTGGTCATTTCGAAGTATGACACACTTCATCTTAATTATTAAATTATCTAAGGTCGTTTGTAACGAAATCTAGATAAAGTGATTTAAAACTTAAGTACTTACTTGAGTAAAGGTAACAGTTTAATTATTTTAACATTTGGCAATGAAAAGCGTTAACGTATTGATTTGTAACACAAAGGTGCATCACATGTTACATCTATTGGGTACATACCGTCGGGCTTCCCAGCAGTAGCTGCGTGATGCGGGAGGGACGATTCCACGCTATCTACTGTTCAAATAGAATTGTTTAATAGTGTCCAATAAACAGCGCGAAATCATTCCATCCGCACCGAGTAATTACCGCAGGGAAGACTAACGCCATGAGGTACGACTTATGTAAAGAGTAACAAACATTTGGCTGTATATGAAATTGGCAACCTACGTAAGAACCGTCCATCTTGCACGTAGTTGCACTTGTGTGATTGTTTATACTGTATTCTACCGACTTCATACATCAAGTGTTGGCGAATCGTCACAATACAATGTAAACTGAGATTACATGATAAGGTACTATTGACTTTATATGCTTTAGTGTGAAGTTTGTATTTTATACATTAATGCAAATCTATGCCGGATAAACATTTCGTAATCAAAAAAGATGGATTTTAAGAGAACGTAAAAAGGACTTAAAATTAAACACCCAGCCAAATGTATCTAACCAACTGATTCCGTTGAAGGTTGAGTTGCCGTAGGTTCAGATATTTCACTGGGTGGGTTCGTAACATTTGGTACAATGTTTTGACTGCTGGTTTCTAAAGTTGTTTGTAATGTGTTAAAGCTTGTTGAGCTTGTAACTGGAGTTTGGGTCGTCGTCGGCTGTTCAGCGTTGGCATTACCTGTATTACAAACATAAATATTATTATAGTTGTCAAAGAGCCTGCATATATTATTAGACAAATATTGTTACAAAAACTGACAGTTGTGTTCTGTTTCAAAACGAGAAACGAGAATGCCGTTGAAACATTTTAAACTATCTCGTGTGTAAAACGACCATATGTTATAGAATGAAATTTCTTCCAATTATTAGATAAAAAAAAGAAATTCATATTTCCAGAACACTATTGGTGTAAAAGATTGTAAAAAAATGTACTTGGAAATTTAAGCAATGTACATGAGAGGGAATTTATCGGTAGAGATTTTCTACCGAAACTGGCATGCTCCTCCACAACGATTTGTCTTTAATAATGTCAATGAGTTTGTATAGTTCGTAACACTTAGTAGTGAAAAATGCACTTGTAAATGTTAATAAATCGAACGACTGAGCTATTGGTCAAGACGGTGTGTGCATTCATTTTTAAATGGATGAGATGAAGGGGCATGCCACATTGAAATAGACAATCTCTACTCAGAAAAACAATTTATTTGACACTGGGTAACAGTTAACATGGAACATATTACAATTTAAGAATGAAAAGAATAATGTATTACCGGCGTTGAAATTTTTCAGCCACTGTTCTATCGTTCCAGAGTGTTTCCTTATCCAATTAATTCTCAGGTAGGCCGTATCCACAAGTTTTTGAAGTGTTTGCGAGAAGGGTAGCAACTCTTGTTTATGTTGTATTGCAAATGATTTTAGCTGGCAAAAAAAAACAACAATTACCAAAGAGTGTAGAAAACTTAATTATAAATAATGATCAGTATTTCACAGACAATTATAATTTAATGAAAAAGAAATACGCCAGGTGATTGTTAGAGTACATAAATAGCAAACTCAAAAGTAAGACATTTAAAACAAATAATTACAGGAGGGCTTAAGCATAATTACGTGAAGTTTTTTCATCATCTGGATAAGTAGCTACAGGACAGAGGCGTCACTTAATTGTAGCTGTTTGATTAATTGTCATATAAATGTATACACGCAGTATCATTTATGTTAGCCCATCTTAGGGTCAGGATATTCCAATAAAGTAGGCATCGAGCATGTGCCACAGTGTACAAATATACAGTAACTAATTTCATATTGCTGTTATAATTTATTCGTTAAATTATAATTAACGTTGTCTAATTTAATAACTGACTTCAAAAAAAGGAAGAGGTTCTCTATTCGAAGCGTAGGTTTTTCTTAATGTATGTGTCTCCATAACTTCCTCTAATATTATCCGAATTTAGAAAAATATTTTTTATTCGAGAGGATATCGCGCCGTGTTGGTCTCATTTTTTGTTCTGTTAAGATTTGATGACGATCAGCAATGATGGAGACTCCATTGTGAATTTCGGGGCTAAATCGAAATGCGGTATGAGGTGCGACGTGCGGGTGCGTGCGTATCCATCGCAACGCCACTCCACGCAGTCGCTTCTCGTCCCTCTCGGCCTGCGCACGCTTTCCGCTGTTCTACAGCACTGAGGCAAAGATTTAGTTGTGTTAGTTATTCATTGTTTTAGTTATTGTATATTAATGTATGGTGTTGAAATGCTAAGTCGTCGTCGCGAGACTTTGACAAGGAAGAAGAATGTGATATAACGTATTTAAATACTTCTCGAAATAATGTAATATAATTGGTTCTCAGAAAAAAAAAAACGACAGAAGCTACAAACACATCAGGTTCAATAGTAAAAAAAAATTTTAAGAAAGCTAATCGGTCATATTTTGAACCCCTGGTAAAAAAATACAGCGAGAAAAACCAGTAACAGGCACTAAAGACTTGTAATAAGACGCTGCATTCACAATTTTTGCCTGATATGCTTATACACGAATTAGTAAAATCCAACACAGCCCGTTTTGAGAAATGTCGTATTGATAAAATTTTAAATGAAAATGGTCATGACGTGCTTGGCGTGCCGCGATACCATCCGGATTGAATCCAATTGAAACGGTATGGACTGTAATAAAAGGTTATGTAAGCAGCAAAAATTTGCGATGGAATGTGGCTCGTTTCATTGAATTGAAGAAGAAATTTGACTCAGTGGGATCAACCAACTGGAATGAGCTGTGACAAATAATAATAATAATTCTTAATAATAACGCATACATCAGAACAACGTCTAGGCCCCAAACTAAGTATTAGCTTGTGTTTTGGGTACCAAGCGAAGACACCATATACATATAACAACCAAGACCCGGTACCAGTATCGATATTCATCATATAAATACTGACCCGACCTGGGATTTGAACCCGGGACCTCCTGCTTCGAAGGCAGGGTCGCTACCCACTAGGCTAAGCGGTCGTCTTACAAAGTAAATACTATTGAAGAAGTGTACGTTAAAAGCGACCATGTCATCAACAAAACGACAGACGAATTTATTACACAAGTTGGAGATACAGATGACAGCAGTAGTACAGAATCAGATTGAAGGCTTGATGGGATTGAGCGATACTGAATAGATATTTACAAATAATACATTTCTTGATGGAATGACTTTTCGTATAAAAACTCTTTTTAGCTGATTTCCAAACAAAAAAGGAGGAGGTTGTCAATTCGACTGTATGTTTTTTTGTGTGTATGCTACTCAATATTTTTGCTGATTGTGGACCAATTTAGAAAATTCTTTTTTGACTTGAAACGGTATACTCCCGAGGCGGTCCCATCATCACTAAGTTAGGGTCTGATGTTCGGATTCCAGGGAAATCGAAGAATAATCTCAAATCTTATAGCCACGCATAGTGTTTTTGAGTGCAATTTTTTAATTATAAAGTTTTTTACTCAGTATTATATTTTTAAAATTTCCATATACAACAATTATCTAGTGAAACCACTTTACTAAGCCAGTTTACCTATGCAGCCAACCGCAATTTTAGGTCAAGTTACATACTGTATATCCATGACACTAACTGTGTTCACATTCATTGAGAATGATTGCGTTCTAATGCGCATACAATATAATGTAATCTATATTAATAAAATTGAAGTGTCTGTCTGTCTGTCTGTCTGTTCCGGCTAATCTCCGAAACGGCTGAACCGATTGCAATGAAACTTTGCAGACGTGTAGAGGGCATTACCGCGGGTGACATAGGCTACTTTTTGTTTGTCTGTCTGTCCATCTGTCTGTCTGTTTGCGCTGATCTTAGAAACGGCTTAACAGATTTCAATCAAACTTGGCAGACGTGCAGAGGGTATTATCAAGTGTGACATAGACTGCTTTTTGTTTGTCTGGCTGACCGTCTGTCTGTCTGTTCGAGCTGATCTCTGAAACGACTAAACCGATTTCAATGAAACTTGGCAGACGTACAAAGGGTATTGTCGGGAGGGACATAGGTTGCTTTTTGTCTGTCTGTCTATACATCTGTCTGTCTGTTCTGGCTAATCTCCGAAACGACTAAACCGATTTCAATGAAACTTTGCAGATGTTTCTGTGACCACGTGACCACATTTTTAAAAGCTTATATTTTCGAAACTATCAATCGCAGACCTATCGTGTTGGTACTCAAACTTGATGTTTTGACGAGATCTATGTGACCACGTGACCAAATTTTTAAAAGCTGATATTTTCGAAACCATCAATCGCAGACCTATCGTGTTTGTACTCAAACTTGATGTTTTGACGAGATCTATGTGATCACATGACCACATTTTTAAATACTTATATTTTCAAAACCATCAATCGCAGACCTATCGTGTTGGTGCTCAAACTTGATGTTTTGACGAGATCTATGTGACCACGTGACCAAATTTTTAAAAGCTTATATTTTTGAAACTATCAATCGCAGACCTATCGTGTTGGTGCTCAAACTTGATGTTTTGACAAGATCTATGTGACCACGTGACCAAATGTTTAAAAGCTAATATATTCGAGACTATCAATCGGAGACCTATCGTGTTGGAACTCAAACTTGATGTTTTGAATAAATCTATGTGACCACATGACCAAATATTTAAATGATTATATTTTCAAAACCATCAATCGCAGACCTATCGTGTTATTACTCAAACTTGATGTTTTGACGAGATCTATGTGACCACGTGACCAAATGTTTAAAAGCTTATATTTTCGAGACTATCAATCGGAGACCTATCGTGTTGGTACTCAAACTTGATATTTTGACGAGATCTATGTGACCACGTGACCAAATATTTAAATGCTTATATTTTCAAAACCATCAATCGCAGACCTATCGTGTTGGTACTTAAACTTGATGTTTGGACGAGATCTGTGTCCATGTGACCACATTTTTAAATGACTATTTTTTCGAAACCATCAATCTCAGACCTATCGTGTTGGTACTCAAACTTGATGTTTTGACTAGATCTATGTGACCACGTGACCAAATATTTAAATGCTTATTTTTTCGAAACCATCAATCTCAGACCTATCGTGTTGGTACTCAAACTTGATGTTTTGACGAAATCTATGTGACCATGTCATATTACCTAATTTCACAAAAATTTCATAAGATTTCTTAGGCAGTTAAATTTCAGAACGTTCTAGAAAGTGTTACAATGTTTTAGAGCGTCGCGTTCTTTTAACTGTCCCAGTACAACTGTGCTCAACGCGAGCGAAGCCCGCGGGCGGAAAGCTAGTAATATAATATAATGCGAATATAATGTAGTCGAAAATATCTGAATCTCAAAGTTGTTTCATTACAAAAGCAAACCAAATGCGATTGGAATTACAATAATATCTGGGACATCACACACAGCGCCATCTAGTCTAAAAGTTAGCAAGTATTATGTTTGTATTATGGGGTACTAGATAATTGATATACATACTTAAATACCGTATATAATATATACTTATATAGATACTTTTACACCCAAATATGGAACAAATGGACATATTCATGCACACAAATATTTGTCCCGGGTAGGAATCGAACCCGCGACCCTATTTTATTATTTAATGTATTTATTTATTGGCTCTGCACTTAGATTTTTAACCATTCGGTCAATCGGTCGATCAATTCTAATAGAATATCCTTTTTTAATGTCAACAATAAATTTTTAAGCCACCTAAGGTTTGCCGACGACATTGTTTTGTTTAATGAAAACCCACATGACCTAGAAATCATGATTAACCAACTGAATAAAGAGAGCATGAAGGTTGGGCTAGAGATGGGTTTTAGTAAAACAAAAGTAATGACAAACGGCTTAAAAACACATATATATGCAGGAACACAAAAATTAGATTTCGTAAAAGAATACATGCATCTTGGAAAGCTAGTATCTTTTAAGAAAAATAACAATGAAGAAGAAGTAAATAGAAGAGTAAATATAGCATGGAAGAAATTTTGGTCACAAAAAGAAATACTAAAAGGGAATTATAACACCGAAATGAAAAAAACAGTAATGGAAACATGTATTCACCCTAGCTTGTTATACGCTTGCCAAACTTGGACTTATACAAACAAAATACGATGTAATATCAGATGTTGCCAGAGAGGAATGGAAAGGAGCATGCTGAAAATAAAGAAAGTACAAAAAATTCATAGTGAAATTATCAGAAGGAAAACTAAGCTGGCAGACGTGTTGGCGCAGGCATTAAAGCTGAAATGGCAATGGGCAGGACACGTGTCGCGCTGCATTGACAACAGATGGACTATACATACTACAACATGGAAAGGACCGAAAGGGAAAAGGAGCGTGGGAAGACCATATAAGAGGTGGACCGATGACATAATAGCAATAGGCGGTATAGACTGGCAAGAAAAAGGAAAAAATAGAACCGAATGGAAGATACTGGAGGAGGCCTTCACCCAAGCGGGATCTATTTCTTAAATATATAACGTTAGGAATAAAAGTAATAACTTATATATTATATAATAACTTTGCATGTTGTAAATAAACCTAAGTACATACTTAAACATTGTAAAAGCAAAACGCTGTAAAAAGGAAATTTTTAATAAAGGCTTTATTATTATTATTATTATTATCCTTTTTTATACCTTCTGTAAATCCGATTCAGTTTTAACATAACCGAAAGCACCATTAAGTACCGCAGGAAACATGAAGGAGTCCATTTTAGTGAACTTCTTGTAAACAGCATCCCAATGGTCGATAAGGAAATCTTGTGCAATTTTCGATCCTAACTGGGAGTCCATGATCCAAACGGCTGCTGCATACTGATTAGGAATTTCAGTGAGACTTTTTTCCAACAAACTGCAAATTGTTTAAGACACAAGTCAGATTGGGAATCAAGAGATAATTTTTTTTAAGATGTCAGATCACGATGTTTGTGGTGTACTTATGGTCAATATTGTCTATATTAAGCATCGGATTAATGGCACCACTAGAAACTCAATTATTTTTTTATTTTATTTTATTCGGAATAACAACAGCATTTTTACATTTAGTAATACAAAAATTGACATGAAGATAGCTATTAATAGGTATTCGCATCTAGTATTATTATTATTTTGTATTGAATTATCATTTTGTCACTGACATAAGAAATAAAAATGCTTCAATTGTTTATACTCGTGAAATAAAGGATTGACAAAAAGACAATACATTAAACAAATTCCTTTTTTAAATTGCTCATGGCTATTCATAATTTCTGTTAAAATTTTTTCTCTAAATGCACACGTAACTGTTAAAACCTCAAGTAATATTACTAAAAGCAAACAAATCCTATTCGTTTGACAGATACATGTACCTACGTTGAAAGTGGCGCCGCGTAGCTACAGAAATACTGTTGAGAGCATTAAATAGTATCATGAATGAACATGGCTATGCGTAACCTTAATTAACCGTAATTATATTCGATTGAAGAATATGGAACTTAAATTTCATCTGTCTCTTTCTAGCAAAACGAAATTTTACATTATTTTAAATGACCTGACGTCATACACAGTTAGGCCACGCGGTATTGCCCTCTCTGTCTAACAGGTTATTCTAAACATTCATAACTTCGTTTTTTAAAATAGTTTCACTTTTTAAATTTACTTCTTTATAATTTCACTGTTAAATTCAGAAAACTCTTTCATATAAAATAATTAAAAACATAGTCTTCTACACCATTCTACATGCACGCATGGTTTTAAAAAGATGAGATATTACACCGGCGTAAACACATTAATATTTTTCCTGTTTATAACTTCCCGCTATCCAAGGGAAGTTATTGATTTGGGTCCGATTTTCGAAAATCGAGTTTTCAACAGACCTCCGCGTTTTGTGGTCCTGGGAAGCCATTCTGACCATTTTCGGCTGGACGTCCGTATGTGTGTGTATGTAACTTTTTTGTCGTACGATATCTTGAGAACGGATTGATCGATTAAGACCCACGATACGGCGTTTGAAAGGGTTTATCGAGACTTAGATCTGATTAGATTTTGAAGTCAATCGGTCGAGCTGTTTCAAAATATTTAAAAAAAATATATAACGTTTTTTTAAATAACTCTGAGATTTTTCAGACGATCTACTAGACATCTTATAAACGTTTTTTGTACATAAAAAACTGCGTAGAGTGCCGCCAAAAATATTAAAATCGAACGACGCGTTCAAAAGATATCGCACTTCACAAATTTCCGAAAACGAGTTTTTTTTTAACACAACTTTGAGCTTTAAAGAGTAATCGATTTTTGGTTTTACACAAAAATTATGTGCTACAAAATTACATATAATACCGTAAACTGCATTAAAATAAAACGAAGCGTTCAAAAGAAATCTCAGTTCAAATATTTCCAAAATACCATTTTCTTTGATATGTCCCAGGTTTCTGAGCTTGAAGAACTCTAAATGTATAGAAATTCTGTTTTTGGGAAGACCTTGGAAAATGAATAAATAAAACGATGAAAATCGATATTTTGAGTTCGAAGAGCTAAATAGCTTTCTAATTTTCGAGCGCTTTGAACTCGAAAAAAGCGGGAAGTTTCTGGGATGGCCTACAAGGTCAACCAATTTTTTCTCTTCTTTTCAATCTAAGATAATAAAATGTAGGAACAAAAATTACTAACAATGAAATCAGCGATTCTTCTTTCGTGCTAGATAAAGTCGTGACTATTGCGTTGTTTATGGTTGGATCTGTGGTATTTTGAAAGATGTTCCACAAGAATTCGAATTCTTGACGACCGCCATGTTTCACCGCCACGTTGTAGACTAATGGCCGCAGGTAGCTTGGTATACTGCAAAAAATTACACAAAAACATGACAATTTTGCATAATAGCAACTATGTGGTTACTCAGCTGTCGGCTAGCCGGATCATTATACGACCCCCGCACCCCCGTACGCTGGGTCACAACGGCAAAACACACAAATTAACGTCAATATATCCATGTCCAAACCACGAAACGGGGGCGAGCATAAACTTATAAACTTGGGTAGGCAGGCAGGCAGGGGCTTAACCATACCTAATTTATAACTACGTTAAATCTGTACATATGTTTATCAGTTTTTAAATTATGGCTTTAAAATATCCTCATAAACAAAATACTAAGTTACTATTTCAAACAGATTTTAAAATCGCGAATAATATATCGTATTAATGTGTATTATTTATTCAACTATTTTACCATTTTTATATATATGTCATGAAAACGGCCCAGTAATTTGATTGCATAGATGCGTTGTAAAGGTATGGCGGATCTGTGCAATAATGCGTGTTAATTACACTCCAAAGCCGCATAGATCGGTGGCATATACGGTATATGTATCTACTTCATTTAGCCATATAGAGTTCATAATTATGTATTTTCTCGGTCGACACGCGACGAAAACTTTGGATGATTTGTGCTTCACTAAACGCTGTTAAACTACTGTTTAATTTCAATAATCATAATTTCCGTCGCAAACTTTACGAACATCTAAACGTAGAAAAAATAATGAAAAATAAATTACAAGACTGTATGTATTGTCATTTATTTTCAGATTATTTCTTCATCAGCCTATTTTCACCCCACTGCAGGGGCTTAGGCCTCCACCAGGGTGAGGGGGGCTTGGAGCTTAAATCCACCACGCTGCTCCACTGCGGGTTGGGGATTGTATCGACCGCCACCTATTGACAGCGCCCGGGATCGACTACTTAACGTGCTCTCCGAGGCACGAAGTCAGTGATAGTTATGTACTTAAGTCAGAAAAACTCATTGGTACACGCCCGGATTCGAACCATGGCCCTGTGGCCTTATAAATTTGAGACAGCTTCGTTTCGCTTTGGGTTATCACGACACTAACGAAGAGATTTATTTACCAAATATCTAATAAAGGGCAATAGGCATGATGACAGTAATTGAAAATCACTGAAATTATATATTTATTTAATGAAACTTGAGTCATGGAATACGAAACACGCATTTATTTTTCTATTAATAGCAAGATTAATAATTATTTTGATAAAATAAAACTACGAAATACGAAAGTCCGCCATGATATGTTGAACACCAATCAGAGCGAATGACGTCACTTTTGAGTAAACAAGTAAACGAACTCGAACGAACGCTGTGTTTTTTTTCATTTAATATGCAATTTTGTTTATTCCGTCCGTATTATTTAAACCAAAGGAAAGTGAAATAACGCGAGTCAACGATCAACAAGGATTTACTAAGGCAAACAGTGATAATTTGCCTAAAATTGATGTGTTAATGCTGGGAGAATTTTTAGCTTCAAATAAAGGTTTTTGTTCAGCAGAATTTAAAAACGTCAAAACCTTTATGTACGTTATTATTTAACAAACATACCGAATAATTTAAATTTAAAATAAAATACCTATTAAGACAACAGTAGTGGTGCAAGATTAAACCTAACCTCGAAAAAGATTGTGTTTAATTTAATTTTAGGCCTCAAAAAAGATATATACTATTTTAGAATCTTCAAAGTAAATGAAATACGTCGAAATGATCTTCACAAAAATAAAGGTGAGTACTAGGTAACATTGCTGTTGGATCTCGCCTTGCCAGTTTAAGCCACTTGTATCATCTCGTATCGTTTTCTTTTGTGGAACAAACAGGAATAACTTATCAGGCGTTTTTATTGATATGTTATCACACTGAGGGACCACACACCACCTGTACACTTTAGAATTCATATTTAATAAACTAAATTATTCAATAAGCGTATAAGGAACGTCAGTGTTTACAAATACGTTTTGTTTGGTTTTGTTTACTCGAAGTTTACTCAAACGTGACGTCATTAGCGTCGCCATGACACTGACAAGCGTTTTGGCGCGAATTTTAAATCTAAAAACTAAAATGTGATTTTTTCCTCCTAAATCTTTATTATAAGTAGAAATATGTTATTCATTGTAAGTAATATACGTTTCCGAACACTTTGGAACAGTTTTTCAAAATCTGTCATCATGCCTATTCTTGCGCTCGCGTCGCGCTCTCGTTCAGTAAAATGAATGCTGGTGTGTATGTATTTAGCTTCATGCAGTTGAGTGTAGATGTAAGAATCCCATGCCTAATGATCGTATTTTATCTGCGTGGAACGCTACGGTCAAGCGGTCGGATACGAAGTACGTCGTATTTCGATGTAAAGCTCGCCACTGCCACGAACAATTATCATGATAAAGTAATAAAACAATATACTGACGGATTATCGGTGTAGTCTGATTTCTCTTGCCATTTAGCAAATTGTTGTTTGCACCAATCCAAGCAGCGAGGTGAATCTACCTCGCATTCCCACATAACCAAATTCTCTATTAGGAAAGCTTCATTATCGTCTTTAGGTTCGGATAGGCCATAGTTTAATTTTTGCAATTGTTTCTTTAGTAATTTTTTCATGTAATCCTGTAAATATAATAATTTAATATATTTATGACAATTTTCCAAAATTGGAGAATGCAAGTGTTGTACTAATACTAAATTAAGAGGTTTTGTTATATGAGGGTGACTATTAAAGAAATGAGATGTGGGCGCAGTAGTTACAATACCTCAATATTTCGATTAGTATCTCATAGAGAGACTCTTTTCTAGCGTTCTTGTCAAATTTCGTGAGTATCGGCCAGTGTGAACGCACACAAGACGTTGGAGGGATTCGGACGTATCTCAGTCTCGCTTTGTTAGCCATGGAAGTCAGACGTGAACATTTTCGTGCAATGGTTAGAAATCGACTCGTGTCAGCATTTGGGGATTGTGCAACAGTTTTTCGATGGTTTTCGCAATTTAAACATGGAATTTTTGCTTCGAACTATGACGAGAGAAGAGGACGTCCTGCCACCGCAGTAATTGCTGAAAATATTGAAGCAGCGAGAAAAATGTTGAAGGATGACCCCAGAACAACTTATTAGATTGAGCAAACTTTCATCATAGCCATACCCGTCCGTGCGACGGTTTCAGTGTTTCCAGACGAGGTTCCACCGACGAAAGTCAAGCGCGGGCGAAGTGTAGGGAAAAAAATGATGGCAACTTTTATTTCTGCAAGTGGCCATATAAAGACTTTTTCTTTAGAAAATCAAAAGACTGTGAATGCCAAGTGGTCCCGTGAAGTATGCTTACTTCCATTGTATGATAAAAGCAAACAAATGCGCCCAAGGTCAGGATTGAGAGGACTTTTTCTACATCATGATAATGCCTCACCTCATAGGGCGAAAATTACTTGCGACTTTTTAAAAACCACAAAAATTCAATTTTTGACGCATCCGCCTTATAGTTCTGACTTAGCGCTTTGTGATTTCTTATTGTTTCTAAAAATTAAATTAAGCCTTCGTGGCAATCGATTCAGAAGTGCGAAAGACGCCCGAAACACATTTGTAGCCGCGCTTACGGACCTCTCTAAAGAAGACTACCGTGAAATCTTTAACTCATGGTTTAGACGTATGAAATTATGTATTAATGCTCATGGAGAGTACTCTGAGAAGTTATAACTATAATATTATTTCATTTAAAAATGTGCTCGTGTCTCATTTCTTTACTAGTCACCCTCGTATGAACAACGATACAAAGCCCGCCTCGCGTTTGTTTTCGAAAATATTATACTGATGCAATATCAAAACTCAGTCAGATATATCATTTTATAAGTTATTTAAATATTAGCTTACCTGGAATTCGGAGTAAAAAGGAGAAGTTTTAAGATTAAATTTCAAAAATGCTAAATTGTTTAATAGGAGCTCCCAAACAATTTTCGAGTCTTCGCCTTCAATGAGGTAAGTGGTTAACCCCAAAGCACAATCATAGTCCAGTTGTGACACTTTCGCTAAATTGAACGCATCATCTATCAACTGTGCTCTAGTCAATGGTGATTTGATTTGTTTATTGTTCAGGGCTGTACTCAGGAGTCGCCAATTTTTACGATCGTAATTGACCCGATAGTATCCTGGAATTATATAAATTGAAAGTATTTATATATACACTTTCAAGAATATGGAAATACCAATGCTAAAAATATGACAAGCGCGCCGCCCATTTTCTACAATAAATCACATCATACCATGGAGCTTTCTCCCTTCTAGATGAGGGTGCTTGGAGCTCAAGACACCACGCAGCTTTAGTGTGGATTGGTGATTTTAACGACTGCCATCTATTTATGGCAACCAGGACCGATGGTTTAACATGCTGTCCAAAGCTCGGAGCCAATGATAGTTAATACTTAAGTCAGAAAAACTCATTGATACACGCCCGGATTCCAATCACGGCACCGCGGCCTTATGAATTTGAAACAGGTTCGCTGCGCTTGGGCTATTACGACACTTAATGTAACATCTTTATGATATTAAAAATTTAATCGTTTATCAACACTAAAATACACAGCATTGAGAGATTAAGAACTTATTATCTTCACATTATTGAATATCACAATAGCAATCACATTCTAAAATTAAGCAATATTCCCTAAAATCCGATCAAGGTTAAAACAGCAACCAGGTAAATTATAAAGTACCTATGGCATCCACATTGACATAAAGGGCTTGATTGGAAGTTATTGGTATGTTGGTGAAGGTGGAATTGCCCGTGAGCCACAGTTTCGGCGACGTGGACCAGCTATCTGGAGGTGCATCCACTGTTGTGTAACTTATTGGTATGTACCATAACTGACTCAGCATTTGTGGGTAGGGTTCTTTCGTAGTCGAAAACAATTTCTGGAAATACCAATAAGATTTCATAAGACAAAATAATAGTACAATGTAGTACATAATTTTTAGTTTATTTTTGGCTCCTATTGATACTGAAGATAGTGTATCAAATATGAATTTAAAAAAAAATGTGTGGTAAATAAACACAATTTTTAAATCGAAAAAAATACTACTAATAGCTACTATTGTCAAGTACGATGTGCTGTTTACTAAGACGAAAACTAAGACAACGCAGTCGTTGACAAAGCTCAACTTAGTTATCGTGTCACTGGTCGATAAGACGCGTGCTGGAGATATTTCCTTTTAGTTATGTTTTCTTCAGAGTTATTGAAATTAAAGTACATGCAATAAGAATAATCTTGGAAGTAAGTCACATGAAAACATCTGTATGAAAACGGAGTTTAGTACTAAGCGCTAATAAATGATGGAATGTATTTAATTTATCCCATAAAGCTTTATATCTGTCTAACTTAGGTCAATATAAAAATGCAGCGTGCATAATAATATTTTTTACACCTCATTAGCTCGAAATCTGGGCTGTATTCCTTAAAATCAGTGAGCAAGTCAATTTTACTCACTTAGTGAAGAAAAGTGTTTTGAATTTAGAACGCTGCGAATTGACATTTCAAAATTATGTTGTAAGTATTATTTAAAAAAAAAATGTGGATCTTCAATTAATTTCTGTTTTTGCTAAAACATCAAACATAATAGTAGGGGAGCCCAGGATGCTAAATCGGGATTTACTCGAGCGTCAAAGAGACCTATTGGATTGCGAAGCTTAGATGATAAGAAGAAAAAATGTCATATAATATATACACTTTCATCGGTGGGTTGGTTTCAGCGGCTATAAATTTTCAAAAAAGTAAAAAAAAAACAGTTGCATGGACATACTCGAGCGCGTCAGATATTAATAGCATCCATGTCCTACGTATTTCTGAGAACATACGTATGTTAATCTGATTGTTTCCATGATGGGGGTGGTCGTACGTAAGGGTTGAAAACGGAAAAAAAATAAATTTAATCGAGCGCGTCAGATTTTCAAAGGGGATGTTAAGTGAACCTAAAAGAAGGCTCTTATGTAATAATCTGACAATTTGGACGTGACTCAAACTCATTATTATAACGGCCATTATTAGAATGTGCAAAAAAATCGCCATTTTGAAATACTCGAGCGCGTCAGATTAAGATATATATGGTTCATTTATATACCCTAAACGTGCTGTCTCATAATCTGACGATTATCTGGAGGGATTCGCCTAATCTGATAATGGAAAGATTTTTTTTTGTATTTTATCAAATCTTTTAACTTAACAAATTAAAGAGCTGAAAAAATAGCATGCAAATAAAACAGTATATATTCTTTGAAGTACAAAACTTTTATTTATGAGAAAATAAGTATAAAAAATATAAATTTTTTTGAGAATATCGGCATCACGTAGCTGCACGTATTAAACTTTATCGATTATTTTTCCTTAATTCGGCTTACGGAAATCGTCAGATTATATATTATTCGTGAACGTTGAATTATTACCTTCAAAATAAAAAAATTTTTGCCACGCTCGACAAAGTCAAGATGACGTTTTTTTTACAAGTTTGTAACCCACCTACTTCATATCGTCAATCGAAAATTGTCAGATTAGTGGAATATACACTTTTTAGCATATAACTAACTTACCCTACCTTAATCTGACGCGCTCGAGAATTTCAGATGATCAATTTTTTTTTACTAATCTGATCCTTTATCCTTGACGCGCGGCCACATATACGGGGCTAATACTTGGTGGAGGTATTTAATGGGGTACTAGGTTCCTCCCTGCATGTTAATCTACCGCGCTTTAGTAAATCCCAAAATCCCCTCTTGGGCTCCCCTACTATAAAGTACAAATAAACTGTTTAATTACATCTTCATTTAAACTTCTATATAATGTTACATTTTCCTCAAAAAAAAAAAAGACTAAATGGCGGAAACAAATCTCCTATTACACCAATTCGTGTTTTTCGTTGTGAAATTCTAAAAAATTATAAATAATGAGTGAATCTAGTGACAAAAATTTACTTTAACACCATCAGAGTTTAGCACCAAAGAAACCAGTTTCTATTGTTAAACTAAACATCTAAACTTTCTCCTGGAAAAGTAGCATGAAAAATATCTGAAAGTCCATTATTTATTTAATGATCGGAGATTTGCATGTAATGTATTGTTCAATCTATAGTTTACAACCATTTTTATTACATCTCGTCTCACTGGTGAAAAGTTGTAACTGTCACACGAGAGCGAAGAATCTTCTTTTTCATGCCTTTGGATCCTTCACTTACTCAGGATTCATACTCAGCACTCGCAACGAAAACGTCTCTTGTTGCACAAATAACTGTTTTGCCTATGTATTATACATTTTTGTCTTTTTTTAACATTTCCCACACAGTGCTATCTAGTTCCAAACTAAGCAAAGCTTGTACTATGGATTACAAACAACTGATGTTAATACTTAAATAGTCTTTATAATATTTACATATATAGATATTTTTTTTTAAAGCCAGACACGGAACGAATAGACATGTTCATGCACACAAATATTTGTCCCGAGCGGGAATCGAACCCGCAACTCTTGGCTACGCAGTTAGGGTCTCTAACCACTCGGCTAACCGATCATCCGGCCATTATAAATGAAATTAAATAATTCAAATAAGCACATAACATTGAAAACAACAACATCATTACAATATACCATGCAGTAAATTGGTCATTATGCAGAAATACCTGATGAAATGTGACATTTCCATTAGTGTAGTCTCTATCAACATGTACAACAGGATATCCAGCTTGCTGAGTCCAACTGAGCATAAAGTCAACAAGTGATACTTTTCTCCAACTCGGCACATTCTTTGTTGCTTCTGACATAGACACCCACAAATCGTTAGCTTGTGCGTTTGTATAGTTCCTGAAAGATGATTTTAGTATAATTTTACTTCTGAGTTTATCAATAGTTTTTGTCTATTTGGTATTGGTATTTGTAGAAGAGATATACCTAATGTTAACATGACTTGACATTTAAAAAGTCTGAAATAATAGGAGTCCGTTAACTCGTAAATTATTTTTGATTCTTAAGCCTTCGACTGAAAAAAATTTTGTAATTCAGTTCCTACCTTTCACTATATTACCGTTCCAATCAAACTTTATAGCGGATGCAAACATAGGCACAAGTCGCGTCGCAGTAAGCAGTTTTAGGTGTAGCGGGACGCAGTAGAGCGAGGGGTATATGATCCAGCACACAGCAGGGGTGTGCTGCCTGCGCAAGCACGCCTTCTAACGTTGTAATCCGATCCGCCATAAAGTTTGAGGCGAACTATACATCACAACAAACTACAGGTTTAGCTGCCCTCGTTGTCTTTAAGGAACAAAAATGATTTTGAAATGAACAAATTGTTTTATATTTTAGACTCTTACAATGTCAATTTTTTTTTATTGTTTTTTTTTTTTTATTTTTTTACTCAATTTTTGTTTAAAACTTTTTATACCAAACTACAAATATTTGATGACATATCATTTTAAATACAAGTTTTTTAACTTCGGAACAAAACTACTGTGGTACGTACAGTCTAGTACCCTAGGTACATATAAGACAGTGGCTATAGTGTGGTGCATGCATCACATAACTAGCGGTGGGCATCATTATTAATTTGTATGAATAATTTAATGGTAATTTAAATTAATAACTAACAATTAATTTGCTTCTAGTTCTTAAACTTTTGTACTGAACGACCTCCTAAGAGGTCGTCAGTCAAGCATCTATTATGTTGTATTAATTACAGTATAATATATAATTAAAATATATAAGTAAGTGTAATGTTACCATTTGTTTAAATACAGTACAAGTCCTTTGTGGAATTTTTCCTCGGTCATTGTGTGGTTTAACATCCTTATAAGACTGGCCCCTTTTGCATATGAAATCTCATCAAACTTTTGGGATATCTGTGAAGCATCAACAACCTCCCTCGATACTGGAGATGTGTTTTTCAATGCGTCTGTTCTTAAAAGATCCATTTTATCTCTTGTAAACACATCAAGTATATTCCAATCAGGTTCTATCTGAAATTATTGTAATGAGAAAATATTTAATTGTATTGTTAACAGTTTAGGGTTCTAACATGTAAATTGAATTAATTTAGCATATGAAATAAAATGATTTTATTGATGCCCTTTTATAACTTTTTGGTATGACCCTAATGAGCCCAAACTTAGTGAGTTTACTAGTAATTGTTGAAGGGTTCTGTCATCCATCTTCCAGGCTCCATCAGACCCTCATCACAATGTGCTATGAAAAGTGTTCGTGAGTACAAATCTAATCAACCCAAATTTGGTAGGTTTACTAGTAGTAAGGGTTTCGTTATACACTTTCTAGCTCCATCATCAGAGCCTTGTCACTGTATGCTAACAAAAGTGCTGATAAAGGCAAATCTAATGAGCACAAACTCGGTGGGTTTACTAGCCATCAATGGGTTGAGTTATATATAGAGTGGAAGGCCACCTCCATCATCAGACCCTTGTCACCATGTGCTATGAAAAGTACTTGTAAACAAATCTAATGAGGCCAAACTCGGTTGCACTGGTGGCTTTGCGAGTGAGCAAGTGAGGTTGTGCTTCATTTAACTCAAATGATTGCAATTAAAAGTTTATTCCAAAGCTTTTGTTTTGTAATAATAGAAATAGCGAAAAAATATTTTAAATTAAATATTTATTAATAGTGTTACGAACAGAGTAACGACCGCCATCTAGCGTCAACCAGTAAAACCACTTTGTAGAAGGGTTTTACAACAAAGACAACAGGAAACCCCTACTCAATACTAGATGGCGTTAGAGGAAAGAACGTTCTAAAATTGTCCAACCTGGTCGTTTGCGTTCGCGCGAGTGGAGTGACTTCTAGAATGCTCTCGAGGCTCGTTGCGACCCATATAAATAGCCGCAGGAGGGCGAGCGAGCTCAGTTCAGTTTTTGGGCTACTTTCGAGGCGACTTCGAAGCGAAACTAGTGATACAAGTGAAACTTACGACTTGGCTACGACCTAGGACATCGTGAGTGCTTAGTGTTTGGACCTAGTGCTTTGTGTTGGACCTAGTGTTAGTGAATAAATTCTTCAAAAGAGTCAGCAGGTCTTTCTCTCCAAATTTTTCGAACCCTAACACGTAACAATAGTTTGTTATATTCAGTTAATATAAGTGAGGCTCAACCTCACTGCCTCACCTCTAAAGCTGCCACTGCTTGGGTGGTTTACTAGTAGCTATTGAAGAGTTAGGTAGTTATATATCTTCCAGCTATTTGACCAGAGCCTTGTCACCGTATGCTATGAAAAATGCTCGTGAAGACTAATAGAATGAGCCCAAACTTGGTTGGTTTACTAATTTTACTAGTAGCCATTGAAGGGTTCTGTTATTCATCATCAGATCAGCTCAAAGATACAATAATAATCATCATCTATATCACACATATACATCAAATATTTGAATGCAATTCAATTTGAATTCTATCCAACCACTGAAGCGTTCCTTCATGATGTGATGCGATCCTGCCTGCATCGTCAGGACTTGATCACCAGATTATTGTATTGGCATCCGAATTACATATGTGTGCTAAATTTGAACTTCATAGGTCAAGAATAAGTGATTCTATACTAGATTGCAAGATTTGTCCCAGAAAAATAGGAAACCAAGTTAAATAAAAGCTTGTTGAAAATACCAATACCAATATACCAATAATATAACTGGATGGACTGTCCGCGTTCTAAAGTGTCCGCACAGGAAGTCGTCCAAAACGCAATAAGTCCTCCAACCGGCTTTTAGTCGGTGTAATGGCGTAGCGCCGAGTAAACGTGCGCGATGCCGACTTGTGTCGTAAAAATTTGTGAAAATACTCGTCAAAAACGCAAAAAAGAGCTGAATATCGTATTTGCGGTAAGTAAACATTATAATTTAACATTAGTTTATGCCTCCAGATGGCTATTCGATTATTTTTAATTTAATTTGAACATTATCACGATTTAATTCTTGTCACATTCCCGTAAACAGTGCGATACGTCCGAACCGTAATAAGTATTTGCATGCACTGACGCGCACAACGGAGCCGGGCCGCGGCCATATTAGCCCACGCTCGTTGCGGACACTTTTATTTCGCTTTTGGTTAGCAACTACAAATCTTTATTATTAAATTGTTAAATCAATTTGAAAATATATACATGTCAGAAACTGTATATTTTTGGCTAGATCATTATAGGATGTAATTTGTTGCGTAGCTCTACAATAAGCTCTTAAGTGGGATGCATCATATTACCAGTAACCAAAATTTTTAGGTACCTACCTAACTTGTAAGATATGTTAAACAAAAAAAATTCTTACATGATTAACACCAATATATTCAATGTAAGTTGCAAAGCCCTCATTGAGCCATAGGTCAGTCCACCACTGCATTGTCACAAGGTTGCCAAACCACTGATGAGCAAGTTCGTGAGCTATGTCTATTGCCACATTCTGTTTGTCACGGGGAACATTTTCTTTTTCATTGACGAGTAATGTTGTTTCCCTGAAAGACATTTTCGTAATTTTTATTTTTAATTTAATAATATATACTATTATATAAAGCTAAAGATTTTGTTTGTTTATTAGAATGCAATAATCTCTGGAACTTCTGATCGGATTTGAAAAGTTGTTTTTTATTTGATAGCCCAATTCTTGAAGAAGGTATATACATGTAAAGGCTATATATATATATATATAAAATCATATTGTTTGTCTGTCCGTCTGTTTCAGCTAATCTCCAGAATGGCTGAACCGATTTTAATGCCACTTTGTATACATAAAAATAATGTCGTAATTAATACTCCTGGTATTAAATTATTTATTATTTCTTTATGCATTAAAGATTTAATCTTGAATTACATAAAGTATATAATAGTAACACCACCTATATGAAATTACATATTGATTTCTTTACACTGAATAATTTGTAAAACCTAATAAATGTATGTGGTACATACCTAAACGTAATCAGTCCCCAATTTTCCATAGCCCCACTTGAAAATTCGGGGATAGCTATTAAGTCTAATTTATCAAGTGCATAAGGAACACCAAAGACATCTTCATAAAATGTTAACAATTTAGGCGTAATAGAAAGGGCATATCTTGCATTTTCAATCAATTCCGGACGGGCCCATACTTTGATTGTTTTGGTGATATTATCTTTGCTTGTATAATTTGTTTCTAAATACTGAAAATCACACAAAACATAAGCCACAAGATATGTTGACATGGTCACTGATCTTTCAAAGTGCGTCCATTTTCTACCAGGTTCATCTGGGCTGGAAATTCAAACAGAAAAAATGAAGTCATAACTATAAACATAAAAGAAAGTAATAAATACAAAACTTTTAATAAATTTAGTTTATTACATGTCTTCTTCAGATGACACTTTCATATTGGATAATACTGTTAAGTTGTGTTGATGTGCAATGCTTATTTCAAACTGAGACTTAAAGATGGGTTCATCAAAACACGGAAAAGCAGCTCTCGCTGATATTGGCTCAAACTGTGTCACTCCCATCAACCTAAAACAAAGTTGAACCATTTGTAATTATTGTACATATTTATAAAAATAGAGTGAAAAGAGATTATAATGGCTATGATTTTTGAGCTATTGGTTGTAGCACCAAAATGTAAAGGGCCTGGGTGAATTCCAATGGGTACATGTTTAAGAAAATCACTTTTAATACATCACTCTGATATAACAGTCTTTTCGTTAATTTATTAGAATATTGTGTCAGATATAACAACGCTTCTGACCCTTGACTATTTGAGTTGCGACAGACTACTTGATTACTACTTGACAAGCGACAGACCAAAAAGGCAGATTTGTTTTAAATAAAGGATATTGTATATATTATACATAAACCTGGGAATACCCGGACTCTTAGCCGATGCACCGCTACAAGTACGCTGGCTATGTATGCAAACATCAATTTAAACACACTCATAAGTCTACCAACCGTGATTAAGGTGCAATATCCCACTCACGTGTACTTCTTGTTCAATGACAGGGAGTCTAGAGTTTTTATTACGTCTGTGGTATTATAGTATATATGTACCAAGGTAAAGAATCTATCTATATGATAAGAAATTTATTTTTTTTATATTAAGTATATAGTTATTTTATTATTCAATTTGAACAGACAAGCATACATTTATTATTACATATATATGGACCATCTGATAAAATTACTAATTTTGAGTATATGTAAACTCCTTGTGTATTTGAATGTTTCTAAAATTTTAACATTACTAATAAAAACCAAATGCACTTACTTGGTTTGTTTATCTTTAGTTAAATAGGTACTTTTGTAGAAGCCAGTTAGTGTGTCAGTGATTATTCCGTTAAATGACAACTGCAAAACATAATCAACATTGGGTTGTAAGAAAGACCCAAAGGTGAGTATTAAGCGGTCACCTTTTTTTTCAGTTTTGATAGACACTACTTCTATGCTTCTTGAATTACTATGTGTAACTTGTGCTGGTACCAAGTTATCATTTAATTCAGTTCTAGCAGGAACAGCTCCTATGCTGGCTTGTGGTGTTGATGAAGTATTATCATTTATAGCAGCATTATTATTTTTCATAGACCCAACAATATTTGAAGTATCAGTTACATATGTAAGCGATAAATCTGTACCTGCTAATGTTGTCCTATTAACATCTGATCTTATATGCCTATTGAGCCTCAATATTTCGTAGGTTTGTTCAGTAAGTTTAACACTGTTAATACTAAGATCTTTAGAGTGAAGTATTATTTCCTTAACAGATTCATGGGCTTTGAGTTTTATAAATACTTCTCCACTAAAAGATGAATTTTCCAAATTGGCTTTTAATTTCAGTCTATAAAAACTTGGCACTACGTTTGATGAAAGCCGCACGTCTTTGGAAGTTATTGCATTTTGAGTGTAAAACGGTCTGTTATCATCCCAAAACTCTTCAGTTTCAAGCGATATCTGAAACAAGATGCTGTATCAATAATATCAAATGATACATATCGCTAATACGATATAGATTTATAAACAACTTACACTAATAAAGCTGATTAAAATTAGAGTTGACAAATACAATTTATTCTTGATAAAAACACACATTTTATTCGCTAGATGACTGAGGAATAGAAATTAGGAACTATAATATTTTCAGAGCATATGACTAGAACATGTAAAATTCTGATTATTTTTTTAAACACTTTTTATATCAAATACCCCATCCCATTCCCGAATTTCCCGATTCCCCAAATCATCCCCAATGTTCCTTCCTCTAATCTCTCCCCTCCCCGTTGCTCTCGTCTCCAATGCTTTCTGTGATTCTGTCACTGAAATGTCAAACTGACAATACCTAATTTTTATAAAAGTCGAAACTGTACAAGACTATCCGTTTATACAGCTTCGAGAAGACTACACTTCAAACAGCTTTAAAAATCTCTTTTGAGCGACGCATTATAAATCCCATAACTATTAATATTTCCGTAGACAGTTTGGTCACAGTCTAGTAATCCCCCATTCAGTCAGTCATCGGGGCGTCTAAACCTGAAACAGAGCAATCGTTTGATGCTGAGGGGGGGGGGGGGGGGGGGTACGTATGTACCGAACGGCATACTGTGACGATGTTAGTCGTTCGGTACTATGTGATAGAGTTTACGTGTTCGGCCGATTATAAAATCTTAAAAATGATACGTACCACTTGTGCAGGACAAACTGTGGATCATCTTCGTATATAAAAAAAAGAAATTGATGTTTCACCAGTTTCCACGGTCGGAAGAACGGTAAGGTGTTTAATATTTTTGTATTTTTAATGTTATTTTTAATTCGAATATTTTCATGATGGACGACGCAACAAAATGGCGGCCGCGCCTTGGTTGTAATTCTTAGATATTGGTGTCACGTCTGAGGTTTTTAAGTGTGTTTAGTACTATTTAAATGTTATTTTTGGAATTCGAAATGGCGGCCGCGCTCTGTTTGTAATTTTTCGATGTTGGTGGCAGGTAAGTTAATGAATGTAGCTCAAAAAACATTTTAAAACCGTCCAAGTGCAAGTCGGACTCGTGCACCGATTGCTTTCAAAATCGATATTTAAGAGTCCGTGTGCACTCCAGTGAAGAATCTGTGGTCAGAATTGAAAAAAATGACCCCCATTTTGAACTTTTTATTCACTGGACCGATTGCTTTCAAAATCGATATCTAAGGGTCCGCGTGGACTCCGGTCACTAATCTATGGGCAAAATTGAAAAAAGTTACCCCCATTTTGAACTTTTTTACTGTACCGATTGCTTTCAAAATCGATACCTAAGGGTCCGCGTGCACTCCAATGACGAATCTATGGTACAAATTAAAAAAAAGTCCTTTTTGAGCTTTTTTTACTGCACCGATTGCTTATGGCCCGCGTGGGCTCCGGTCACGAATCGTTGGTCAAAATTACATAAAAATGACCGTTATTTTGAACTTTGAGTTTATTTGGAATATTGGTTAATGGGTTGTTTCTTAAGTACTCGCCACTTTTATTTTTTCTCGATTTTTCTGGTATTTGAACCCTTTGATATCGAATCTGCCCAGTAACTAAAAAGTTAAATATAAATAAAAATCAATCGGTCCAGAAAACTGAAAAATCAAAATGGGGTCACTTTTTTCAATTTTGAACATAGATTCGTCATCGGAGTCCACACGGATCCATAGATATCGATTTCGAAAGCAATCGGTATAGTACACAAAAAGTTCGAAATGGGGGTCACTTTTTTCAATTTTGACTACAGATTCGTCATTGGAGTCCACGGGGCCCTTATATATCGATTTTGAAAGCAATCGGTCCAGTAAATAAAAAGTTCGAAATGGAGGTAACTTTTTTCAAATTTTGATCACATTTGAATTAATTTTTGTTATTTAGGTAGTGCGAAATCTACTGCGTGTGGAGATCAATCAATAATCTAAGACAACAAAGTGTAGTTTTTTACTTCTGGTCAAATATTTGCATCATATACAGGTATATATTCTCTCATATTACAATAAAAATAATTAAATGCCTACTACCTTTAACGCGTGACAACGATGAGACAACCCTTACACAATCAAGATGACGGCGGCTTTTTCGCCAACATCAAAGGCGATGACTGACTGTATGGATTATTAGACTGTGGTTTGGTGCTTAACATATCGAATACAAATCGAGTATTACCTACACTGAAAATCTGTTTCAGTGATAGTTTGAATATGTATTAACTAATAATAGCATGAGTGAATGCATGAGTGGCGTAATTTGTTATTTACAAGGCTAACAATAAATTCATGCGATAAATAGGTATATACTTACCTATCTCATCATACTTCGAAATGATTGAAATGAAAACATGAGCAAAATGACAAACCCAGAAATTAAATACACACACACACAAACACACATACTTACCTACGACATTATCATTTTTAAACAAACATTTTGTGAAATCACACATAGTCAAAATGAGAAATGGGCTATTTGATAAGTAGACCTTTGGCTCTGGCGCCTGATCGGTCATTTATTCATTATCTTCTTTAAAACAAAGTGATGGCATTCTAATTATAATTAATTAATAAAGCAGATTATTGAATTGCTAACTTATGAACTTAAATAAATAATGAAAACTTACATTGTGAGAACTTAAATAATATACAGCAACACCCACTAGAGTTGCGAGGAGGGCGGCCAAGAATACGAAAAAAGCACACATACATTTTGATACGAAAAAACCTCCTTTTCGACCGTAACGAATGTCTTCAGTTGCTTGAGGCTCATACGTCAAGAACTGTTGTCGACTGGTTGAAAGAGTCATTGTGTCGAAGTATCCTGAAAATACAAATTAGGAATAGTACTTGGTTCATGTCAAGTAGGTAAAAGCTAATTTCATGTCAACTGTAATCCACAAAACAAGAATTTGTAGTAGGTATTTTATGTTAAAGCTGGAACCATGAACCTATAGGAATACCCGGACGTAGTATCGCGAACTGACTACTGATGGACCCCTATTGTAAGTGAGCTTGATATTTACGTACGTACGCATCAACTTTAACATACTCGTATCATACATATAATACCGACCGCCGCCGCCGTGGCAAGTGGCAGTATGCAGCGAAGTTCCACTCGCACATATTTACGCAGCCCTCGCAGCGCATCCACCATTGCAGAGCTTCATTGGACAATTTGGACATTTGACTATAATAGTGATACAATGCCGATAAGTTAAATATAGTTAGTCCTTATGCATATGTAAATGCACATGACTGTCAGTAAATGGATTGCGCCAGCTTTTCTTAGATCACTTACACCTACCTATATATTAATCGTATACCTACTTTCCTTTTTTTGGACGTACCAGCTAGTTATTACTTGTTTATTAGTACTAAAAGATTATTTGGGTATATAAATTACTTTATCAGTATTTGGTGATGGACTAATTTCAAAATATAATTTAAACACATTATCTCTCAAGTGGAAGTCGTAATGTTAGGTATATTTGTCATAACAGTTGTTCATTGCTTCCTCCGGGATCCATCTTAGGGACGGACAATCCGGGCATTTTGTCTGGGCGGCAAATCTAAAAGGCGTCATTTTGACTGTGAAAATGACCAAAATCACTGTTTGTTTCCTGAATAAATAAATAAATAAAAATACTAACAGGATAATTTCGTAAGTGACCATAAAACTATAATAAAACGCATATTTTTGTTGTATTATTTAGAGTAATTGATTATCTCGTTAAATTAAATACGTAAAATATTAAGAATGTTCTCGCATTTATGGTATAATTAGAGAATATTTCACTGGCAACCTGAACCCGTCGTCTTTTTAACATTTTCTCGTTTATCATTATTTAGAATTTATAAAATTACCTACAAATTTTTAATTTGTAGGTAATTTTATATTTTTTAAAATTAGATTTTAATTTAGTGTATAATAATTATAATAGTAATAATAATAATAATGTCCACTGAATTCATATTTCGATAATTTTAATTAAATAATTAACTTAGTTTACCCTGTACTTTTCCCAAACATTTGCAGAAAAAGATGCAAGGTGCGTGTTGCTCTACTGAAGTTAGTTACGTTTGGGTCAGTGTCACATACAATATAGTAAAAATAAAAATTATGGAAGAAAAAATGTTTGGGGAATCGTATGACACATCTCAACTCAAGCCCGATATAACAGGCGATTGCATTTCTAAAGTAATAAAACTTTTATGGGGCGCCAAGTATAATTGCTTATAGGTGTATAAAAATACACTGTAAATTACCTACTTTTTGAATCGAAATCCCATTTTAAAACAATATATCATAGTACAATTTTTACCTTTTATTTTATTTTGTTTTAGATCTATTTATTTCGAGTGTTTACGCTAAACTAAACTGTGACTAAAGCAAGCAAAGTCTAAGTGCGACACAAAAATTGCACCTACTTTCTGCCCTTCTTTATTGAGCCTGTCTGCAGGCAGTTATCACGCGTATTTTGGCATAACTTTATCGAAATACTGTTTTGGTACAGTAGATAGCTGGCTGTGATGGGACACAAGTATAGACACTAGAGTGATCCTAAGGGTCCCTTTTTTAAAACATTATACTATTTTGTTATTTTAATGTCACATTTGGTTTTAGTTCAAATTAAATTAATTTAAGAGTTAGGCCTTGACAGAGGGACAATCGAAAAATGTACCTATCTAAAGGTACAATACAGCAAGCATCAATGTTAGTTTGTTTAGCTTCGTTGCACGCAGTTACACTCGTAACTCATGAAATAACTGAAATACATTCCACAATCACAATCATGTAAAACAATATTTAAATAGACAAGTTAAATTAAAAAAAATTAAACATATTTGCAGATAGTAAGAATTCCATTCCTACTAGATACAGCTCGCATTTAAGTTTTAGTACCTACCTAAGCTCTGAATTGACACGGGTGCGTTTTGAGCAGGTGTAAGACCCGCCCTCGACCCTTTGATACCCATTTTTCCAACTGCGATGCAATTCGTTTCGAATTCAGAGTTAACTAGAAGTTTGGCGCGAGCTGTATCTGCAATATTTAATTCGATGATTGTTGCTAAGGCATAGCGTTAAAGTAATCAACTATAAACAATCCTTCTTTAAAAGTGTTTGCCTTTAAAAATAAATTAGTGTAGCCAATGAAAATCCGAGGTCGTTATACCACGTTTACCGATAACAGGAATTTTTCTATGACGCTTAATATGAAATTTTCACAGAAATTTTACACACGCATCGTTGTTGTGTTCGAACTTCGAACACATGGCTCTAATGGTATATATACCTACACTTTATGATTTCGTATCGCATAGGTACTAATACCAATTATTTACGTCAATCTGAAATTGTGTTATGTGACTTTTATTACAGGTATAAATTAAAAATTTATATTTACTTACAATACCAATAGATTTAACGAATCCATCGCATTATAGTACCCGGCTGTAAGTTATGCACACGAGTTCTAAAGAGTGGCTAAGTAAAAACAAGTTTAAAAATAAAATTATAAGTAATTTAGTTTTATTTTTTTTTATTTAATTACAATAACGTCAGACAATGTCGTTTTGTAATTGAATAAAAAGAAAACGATAAGAATACCTATAGTTTTATTTTTAAACTTGAAGACGCGTTTACGTGGGGCAGCGTCCACACAATTTCATACACATGAAAAGTTATACTACTCAACGTTGTTTTACTCAACTTGTTCTAATCAGCGCTGTGCTTCTAATGGGCAACAGGGCCGCCCGCCCTGTTTCACTACTTCTATGACTAATCTATGAGCAGTTACAACGTCCAAACGTGTACCTAATTAGCTTTTTCATGGATCCAGTGCTAAACGGATTAAACGGAATTCTTATAATTTCAGCGTGTTCGTATGTTTGTTCTGTCTGTCACACCCTCGTAGTTTCTACCTTTATAGACAAAGGTGACGAAAAGCTTGTGATTTCGACAGACAGTTTATTCCATCTTATGGCCAATTTTAATGGTCCAATACACTTTATTTTAGCTTCCCGTTTTTGAAACATTTACCTCTAAAGCGTGTCGCCCATTCCCCTCACGTGAAAAGCCTCTGAGACAATAAATATAGAAACAAAAAAAAATCTGGGATTTTTTTATAGTATAGCATGTTCAATCAATATTGATTCCAGTTACTTTAATATATTATTTTCGCGTTCTACGACTACATTATAATAATATTATAGCCATATATCCGATTTGGTAACGTCACAGAAATCTAACACTTAACGGCTTTTTGGGTTGTGAAAAAAGCCGTTGAAAAAGCCGTTAAGTGTATACATTCTACGGCCTTTTCGCGAATTAAATAGAAAAAGGTCGTTATATATGCAGTCCAGATGGCCACGTCTAGATCATGTCTAGATTTAGATGTTGTGCTAATCACTGGGGTTAATTACTGGGTCATAAATTATATTATTGCTTTAGACATAGCGTCTTTTATACCTATGCATAAATAATGTTTTAGTTTTTTTCAATCTTTTATTTAGGTAGGTACATTTATTTGTATGTAAATGTAAGCAGTTGTATATGTATGTATGTTTGGTCTAATCTTACAAACTAATTTGAAGCCACTTCCTCTTGACCAACAAGTTCAAATTGTTATGTGATAAAAAAACAATTTGGAAATTTAACCATTGTAAAGAGGTAATAGGGGAAAGTTTATACGAATCGGTACCTATTTAGGGAAATGAAAAGACCGGTTTGAGAAATCGCATACTTTAATATACAATAATAACTCAAACACGAGCTATTGAAAAATGCCTAGACGGAACACAAGTTATATAAATATTATAGTGAGTTTAAAACCTGCAAAATTTTGGTTCATGATAGTTGAGTCAATTTTCTGCACGACGCGAAAAAGGCCCATCTTATTCAATTTCAACTAAATATCAAGTAACATATAAGTTATATAGTCGTCGTATATGTAACGTTTATGTGTTGCTTATATTTAATTTAACACCTATATAAAATTTGATTTAGTATAATTTACAATACTGTTACACAACCCTTGAGCAACTATAGAATTTTGACAAAGTAAATTCCTGCATAGGTACTTATGCAGCTTGTTGTACTAAAACGTCAGTCAGGCCCGGAGAGAACCAGATCGGGCCCCGGGTGTAAAACATTGCGGGGCCCACCCCACCTTACTTTGAAAAAAAAATCAATTAACCGGGCCCCCGTTTTTGATTGCATTTATGATGCTTTTAATCATGGGAAAACAGGAAATGTGTTTTGTTTCCATTGTCGGTGTAAGGGGAGGTCCACAATTAAATTACAAATTAATTGCATGTTTTTTTTTCTCAGCAATTTTTGGAAACATCAAGGTGTAAAGGTACTAAAAAAATTACTACAAAATGTAATAAACGAGGCTACGACGTAGGTATATATAGACAGATAAAACTATATGAGTTTATAGTAAGCTTCAGAATCTTGAAGTAATTGAAGATGTTTTGATTGAAAACCAACTTGAATTTTATCGATAAAGAACGCTGAACTTGAGATAAATGAAATGTTTTTAATGAATAGATAGAATTTTAATTTTAATCATTATCACGGGGGTAGATACGAAATAGCTCATTCCTATTCAGGTATAGATTGTTGCAGCGAATTTAAAGTATACAAAATTATAGTGTTATTGTCTATTTAAAATTGAATATTTTCTTTATTCGCAATCAAAAAAAAAAAAAAAAAATATGAAAAAGCGCCCTTACCGTTTATCGTTCCAAATACTTTTCACGTTTTTATTTTATAACTTCACAACCTCGTGGCGAACAGAGTAATCCTTTGTAAAGTATACACAAACAATTTAAATTATTTAATACTGTTTAAATAAAATCAGCGAGCACGCCGTTACAGCATTCAATGGTGTACGAATGACGCGCGCTGTGGGTATAGCGTGGCACCTACAATACTTGGGCTATGGTGTAGCGTGGTGTAGCGCGACTAAAGAAAATCAAGCGGCGCGGTCGCACGCGCATTACGTACGGCCTTGGATCCATGATATTCGTATTTACGGTTTTTAGTTGATGTAAAAGTTGTGTTGTATACGTGTATACACATGTATTTATTGATTAACGTTTAAAATCGTGGAGTTACTTATGTATCTATTAAAAATCTAAAAATTATCACATCGATATTTGTTTTTAATGAATAAATAGGTAGTGATCTTATAATTCTCCTCGAAAACATGATTTTCGCATCGATAATATCAAGCACATTTTCGGGAAACTGTACTTAATCGATTCATCGTAATGTTATTGTAAATTAGTACCTACCTAAGCAATTAGAAACTTCCGGAAATATTCCTCAATTATTTATTGGCAGATACTTGGATTTCTGATAGCCGGAAATCCATACCATTCAGAATAGAAAGCATATAATTTTATTATTTACAATAATTATTATAACTTTATTTTATGCAATATTTTATATTAGATTCATTATTAGTTTTGGTCCATTTCTGTGTGGAACAACGTTGGAAACTTGAACAGATAAAACACATGGCTACACATGTGTTTATGTGACCAACATCAGAACATGTAGATTACTCATATACGATCCAGAGCAAAAGATAGATGACCGACCGGTTGATCGAGTGGTCGGAGGCCCCGACTGCAGATCCAAATGTAGCGGGTTCGATTCCCACCCAGGATAAGTAACTATATATGTAATTATTTAATAAATCTTTTTTTAGGGTTCAGTAGCCAAATGGCAAAAAAGGAACCCTTATAGTTTCGTCGTGTCCGTCCGTCCGTCTGTTTGTCTGTCTGTCTGTCTCTCTTTGGTTTTTCTCGGAAACTATTGGTAATATATAGATGAAAGGAAGGTAGGTGTTAATCTATGAAGCGCTACACAACGATGTTTTGAAATTAAGAAAAAAAAAATTTTTGGGACAGGTCGCCATACATGTAACTGAAGTACGAAATAAAAAATCTTCGTATATTAACGCGAGAGGTGCCAAACCTATGTCTTAAAAATGATGTCAAGGTTTCAAACATTTTTTTTTATTTAATCAACAGCTTTTGAGATATGCACTTCTAAAGTCCTAATTTTTGTCAGGGTCATGTGCCCCCCTCCCCCCGCTACTAGCTAAACCGTTGTTTTTGGATATGTGGAAAAAATTTATGACTGGAGTATATAAAACATAGTTAAAAGGAAAACTATCACAGCTAGCTAAACTGTATTATTTTACGAGTAATAGATTAACTTATAAAATGTACTTTTATTAGTAAAAATGTTATAAAAATTCTATAGAAAATGCCAGATACTTAAAATTGATACTAAAAGTCAAAGTTTCACTGTAATAAAATGAGTAATAAAAATTGTCTCTAGCTATCTGTGCACTCGTGTTATTACTTTTTGGATTAGCCAGAGAGGATCGAGCGTCTTCTAAATAACTAACGAAATAAAAATGAAATATATTTATACAATAATTCATAAATTACTTAATAATAACGATTAATGGTTATGTTCTTATTATTTTATTGTTATTATTATTATTTACAGTCTTATTTTCACGATTCCGTACCCAAAAGGTAGCAACGGAAGCTTACGCTGGCTATCTGTCCGTCCGTCTGTCCTATATTTAAGGAGATAGTCTTTCTCTCCGGGGCTTCGATTTGCCATCGCTATCTTCGTGACTGACAGAGGTGACGAGCAAATTCCCAAAAATATTCGTCAAAACTACTGAAATGGGTATGTTCTACAACCAAAGTTTGCAGCGTTATAAAGAAAAGTCGTCCCTAGGATGGTGTATTTTCTTCGAGGAAAATCTGTTTTTGTAAAATTTAATTTATATCAACTAAACGAGATATCGAGTATGGAAAGCCTACCTCCTTAAGAGGTTGCATTTTTTGAGTCGTACTAGGTAGTCGGTTTAAATTTTCACAGATTATGATGTTATTATAGCAAATTATATTCTAACAAATAATTACGAGGGTTCCTATTATGTACAAGAAACGTGTTTTTTTTTTCGTTCTATCGTAAAGTTGGTAATATATAAAACTTATTATTTGGAAATTTTATGTGATGTGGTATTGACCCAAAACTGAATATTGAATTTAAAAATAATTTATAGGAAATATGTTTCGTGGATGTTTCACACAAGTAAAAGGTGACGAAAAATTTCTTTTCCCAGCATGTGAGGCGTCGTTGTTAAGACCACATTAAGTAGAGTACAAATATATTTTATTTTTTCATCTGTATAACTAAATGAGGGGCTGTCAAATTTTTGGGTACCATTTAGGTATTGTAAGTAATTAATTACCAAAGAATGTATGAGTAGTTGTGATGATTAAGGATATGTAAATACACAACACAAATATATTGTGGTGGCACGGAACCCTCGATACGCGAGGCCGATCCTCACTTGACCGGTTTTTCAATTCACATTATATTTTCAAAATCAAAATAAACATTACCACCTATTTTCGTTCGTTTGACAACTCATATTTTTCCGTACATATGCAAAAAGTAAACAAACAATACTTACCTATCTACAAAGCATAGGTAATAAGCAAACGATGTGGTGTGTACCTCCTGTTCCACTTAACTTGCTATTCCTGTGAGATATGTAGGTCGCTCTAGTTTTCCGCGAATCGCTTCGTTAAAATTTCCATCTCGTAGAAGAAGCTGGGGCATAGCTCTTTCCATTCCATATTTTTGTTGCGTCGTCCCAATATGTACTGTCGACTTTTGCTGATGACACACTGAGCCAATGTACCTATGTCGGTGGTCGCAGGTTATTCGAGTAGTATGTGTACTTAGTTGGATCATTTTACATGCATATGTCTAGTGTGCTATATATGACGTGTTAATGACCCATATAAATTCTTTAAATGAGAACCGTACATATTTTTGCAGTGAAATAATCACGTCTAGAGACATTATTTATACCTACTTCTTCAATGATGAAACAGTTTACTTTTCTGATCCTCACCATTTCTCATATTCTTTTATGTGCTTGGAGTGCAATGAGTTTGTTTGCTCAGTTGTTGTTCGGACACTTAAATAAAATCACCAAATAATTTAGAACAGTGTGTAGGTACCTACTTAGGTACTATGTAGGTATAAGAAATTAATATTTCTCATTAAAAAAAAACACAATAAAAATGTTTTATTTGATTTAAATTAGTTTTATAACCTGATACCTTGCTACGATATTTAATTTTGATCAAATTTTAAGTAAAATCACAAATATAAATGATTTTGAGAATTTAATTTTTCCATAATACTTTTGTATTAATAGACAAAATTTATGTACCTATGTAGGTACACTTATTTTAAAATAAAATGCGTAAGGGAGTTACACAAAAATTACATTATTTGTACGAAATGACATAACAATACAAATACAAATAATTAAATTAAAAACAAAAAATAATAATTTATCAAGGCAAAGATTGGAAGAAAACGAATCATCGCAAATAGTTAAAGAACTATTACAATTCATAATGAATAGTGGTCCATTTAGTAAGATATTATAGATTACGACCAATAATATTTTATACGTGTATAGTCAAAAAAACAACAGTCCACATATGCCACGACTAAGGCACCCAGAAATAGTTCCACAAAGGACACTTTATTCATTTATGCATGACACAATGGCCCTCACATGCCCACATTTTTATGTAGGTAATCAGAAGTAGGTATGTTGACGTACGTACGATAATGCGAGAGTATAAAAGTACAGTTGTGAGTACAGTATTAACACGCCTTACAAATAATTACCGTGTAACTGATGCGCTGGATGCAAAGCGATTTCCTTATTAATTTGCTCGAGAATACCCAAGACCTTCAATTATACATGTAAAGACGGATTTACCTATAAAATTAAATTGTACTTAATTCATTGACCCTAAATTGAATTTTCCCATATTGTTCCACCGGAAAACCACTAATTACGTCCTTGGACGCCTTTCGAGGGAGATTGCGTTTTCAAAACTCCGTCTTTAAGGCAACAAATACATTCGCAATAAATTGTATGCTATTATAATCCCCCGTCAAAATCAGCCCAGCTGTTTTAAAAATACATAGGTATATTGCAGTGCCCTCTGATGAGTGTCTTATCCATCTAAGATGAATCCATCTAAGACCGGTTTTGATGCATTTTCTGCATTACATAGGTATCGAAATCGGTCCAGCTATTTTAACGAAACACATCTACTGCAGCGCACCGGTAATTGATAACCACGTGACAGCAAGAACTTTTAAAAATTGACGAAGCCGCATAAAAAAATAAATAGATGTACAGCAGGTACAGTAAAAGTAGCGTCTTTCTGATGGTTCATAATCGCAAAACTTATTTAATAACCTGTTCTCAGATGGAACTTATGTAACGCAAAAAATACATCAAAATCTGCCGTTTTCTACGAACGGATCTACTGCAGCGTCCCCTGTCAGTTCATAACCCCAAAACTTAGGCCAAAAAGGCTCGTGTGCATGCGCGTATAAAATCCTCTTATTTTATAATTACTAATACAATTAATATTGTAAAAATACAATAATTAAAAATTCTTATAAAATAGAACATTTAATTACATTCATAAATTTAAAAAAAATATACCATATATATTATTCGAAAAAATAAAACAAAAATAGTTACTAATTCATTCAGATACATACTAGAGTGATCGCTAATTAGTAATTTAATTTGTGCTCATACCATTCTTTTTATAATACTACTAGCGACCGCCCGCAGCTTCGCTTGCGTAGACTACACATTCCTGTTTTAGGTAGTATTAACATTCGAAATGGTTTATTACATACTTTTTGCTGAAACTAATATTGGGTACACCCATTCAAACTTTCAATCTTTATTCTCTCCACTCCTTTAGGAAAACCGATACTCCCATACTTTTCACCTCCCGTTTCCCACCCTTAAAATGTGGAAATTCAAAAACCCTGAAAGACATCATTATTTATTTATGTCAAAATTTTTATGTTTCTAACTTTAAAGAACAAAGACTCATACAAAGCCCTTCCGTCCCTCCCTCCTTAAATATGAAATTTCCAAATATTCCTTTCATAAAAAATTGATACGTTATAAAATAAACCACTGTTCCAAATTTCGGCTTCCTAGACTATTAGTAGTTTCGGTTTTATCTACGTTGATAGATCAGTGAAGACAAACGACAGACAGGCACAAAAAGTAGCTGATGTCACTCTTGACAACCTTCTTTCACGTCTGCAAAGTTTCATTGAAATCTGTTGAGCCGTTTTGAAGATTAGCTTGAATAGACACATAGACGTACAGACAAACAGACGGACAAAAAGTAGCGTGTGCCACTTTTGACCACCTCCTTTTCATACCCGTGAAATTTCATTAAAGTCGGTTTAACCGTTTTGGAGATTAGCTCGAATAAACAGATGGACGTACATACAGACATACAAAAAGTAGTGTATGTCACTTTTCACCACTTTCTTTTTATATCTGTGAAGTTTCATCAAAATCACTTTAGCCGTTTTGGAGATTTGCTCAAATGGACAGACAGACAGATAGTATTATTTTATACGTATAGCCTATAGCCTTCCTCAATAAATAGACTATCCAACACAAAAAGAATTATTTAATTCGAACCAGTAGTTCCTGAGATTTGCGCGTTCAAACAAACAAACAAACAAACAAACAAACTCTTCAGCTTTATAATATTAGTATAGATGTAAGCGCATTTATGCAGTTTTCCAGTAAATCTTATCAAATCAGACGGGATACGGTCACCATATTCCCAATACTTATCGCAACATGTGAATCAGAGATTAAAATGATATTTTCCGAATAAAATGATAACACTTTCACTGTTCAAAAAGTTCGATAAGTATTAGTGGGATAGTTGTAGATAAAAAATGCTTGTTATCGGTGTTCGTAGTAGCTTCAGGCATTGAAACTATCGATATATTTAGAGACTGGCTCAACAAACATCACAAACGCACCATGCAATGGGCATAGATCTTGGTAGTGGGAGATATTTTTGATAAAGATAAATTATTTCAAACTAAATTATTCTTGGCGACATAACGTATGAAGCGTTTGCCGTGCATTTTAAGGAGCACTACACAATCTAGTGTCGAAACATTACTACTGTGCAGTCGCTATATCTTGACACTCCCGAACTTAAAAATTGTGACATTTTTCAGTTAGCGACTTTGAGTGAACTGTTTAGTTGTGACCTTAGATATAACATAATAATTATACTTCGAAACGATAGAAAACGTGAACAAAAATGTCATACTCAGTGAACAGCCAAACCATACCTCATTATCATTGTTTTCTAGATTACTTGCGAATGTCAAAGTATGCGGCTTAAATGACCGTATTTTTTTATTACGTTGACTTAGAAGTTTGATCTTTTTACAGCATAATATCAAATATTTAGGTCTATAGTAAGTATAGGTACTCAATCTTACTAAGTATTAACTTTTTGAACTTGATACCTCGGTACGTCCACCCCCCCCCCCCCTCCCAAAAAAAGGATCTTGACAGACAGACCGACAATGAAGTGATCCTATAAGAATTCCTTTCCCTTTTGACCCTAAAAATGTGCCTGCAAATTAAAGTTTTTTCTTTTACTTGTGCTGGGAAACCTTGCTTGTAGCTAAATTACGTAATTCTATGTCAACAGGAAGTATATAGATATATATATAGTATATTATCGGGTTTGATTTACTCGCGAGTATCAAAATATGTGGCTAAACGCCGTATTTTTTGAATGCGTTACTTTAGGAGCTTTATTATTTTGCCACTACAAGGGAGCGTAGGCCTAAGTATTTTATATTTGATCCGACAACAAAATTAATTTTCAAATTTTTAGTTTTCATTTCGTTAGTTAATATTCCCCATTCCCTTTCAATATAGTGTACATTATTCTACTAGTCAAGTCCTTTCATTTGCTACCTATATTGATGGAGTAGTGAAAACAATGTAATTCACCATTTTGTGGTGGCGGCCATCTAGGATTTGAAGTTTGTCATAGTGTATAGTATTTTATTAGTCAAGTAGTTTCATTTGATACCCATATTGATGGCGTAGTGAAAAAAATACGTGACTCGCCATTTTGTAGTGGTAGCCATCTTGGATTTGAAATTTGTCATAATATATGCTTAGTATTTTGCTAGTCAAGCCCTTTATTTGATACCCATATTGATAGAGTAATGAAAAAATATGATATCCGCCATTTTGTGGAGGCAGCCATCTTGGACTGATTTTCATCAGACATAGCTAAGAACACTTCCGACTAATTCACTTCTCATATAAAAAAAAATCCGTATCCAAATCGGTTCATCCGTTTGGGAGCTATGATGCCACGGACAGATACACAGGTCCAACTTACAGCACCCCTCTTTTTGCGTCGGTGGTTAAAAAAACGTATTGATAGATAGACAGACAAACAGACAGACGGTAACGAAGTTGTTATATAAGGGTTCCTTTTTTTATTGAAGTACGGAACCCTAAAAAGCGAAATCAGTGTCGCTGCGGGCGAAAAGCGTGAACTTCATTTCTTCTACATATTATGACGCAACGAAGAAATTCGAATAATAAAAGACACCCTTTGATGTCAGAAACCGTAGCTATACCTACATGATACTTAGAATAAGGCTGGCACGAAGTAAGATTTAATCTTCCTATACCATTCAGCACAGAATTCACTTTAAACCATTCAATTTACAGTCTGGGATGAAGAAGGATTTGATAAAGTCTTAAATGATTTGTTCACCTAAATGCTCCGCCATCTCAGCCACTAATTTTGGCTGAGATGAAGGAGGGTCTCGCGGTATGCAACTCGCGGTAGTAAATTATATTACGAAAGGGTATATATACCTACTACAATGTAGCACTGTAGCAAAATGTCTTTTGCATAGATAACATAATCTTTATTAGTCAACTCAAAGTACCCACCTGCTCCTCAACAAGGGAAGCACTCATTGTCACGAGTGTGTAATTTCAGCTGCTTATCTGCGTAAATTCATGCCATTTGTTTTTACTAATGCGCGGGGAATTGCCAGGACAGCCTTGACTTCTTATTCAGTCGACCGACGGCGACGACGCCGACACCTGACGACCAAGGGCGGGAAACTAAGTGTGACGTAACCAGAACGAATTTTTTAAGGTTATAATTTTGTCTTGTCCGTCTGTCACAGCCATTTTACTTGGAGGTTATTGGCATTATACCACTGAAATTTGGAAGGTAGAGAGTAATATATGAACCGCTATATAATACTGTAGTAAAATTCGAAATACAATTTTTTGGTGTTGGAGTACCAAAAAATGACATAGTCGTTCACACGCATTTAACTGCTTTTTGCTAATTACCTATATTAAAAGAAACATTACTTATCCCTGACTCCGTTCTTCGGAGAGCACGTTAAGAACTCGGTCCAGGTTGCTGACAATAGATGGCGGTCGTTACAATCCGCCAACCCGCATTGGAGCAGCGTGGTGGATTTAAGCTCCAAGCCCCCATCACCTTGAGGGTAGGCCTAAGCCCCTGCAGTGGGGCATAAAAAAGGGCTGATGAAATGAATAGAATTACTTATCCGATAGTGTAAATTCCTAAACCATAATAATAAATAACGCAAAGTTAAAATAAAATAATACAACAATCTGAGATGACAATACTAAGTATACATGGCGCAGGATGATTTGATAATTCGAATTTTTGCGAAAACCCTAGGGATTTTGCAAAAACACGGATAATTAGACAATGGTGAAAACATTTCTCAATCTTACTGGAAAAAGTTAGGGTTTTTACAAAAAAGAAATAAGAACGCTGATTGGCCGGTCGGAGCGCCCAAATCGAGACCTCCTCTGATTGTCTGAAATGTCAGTCATTCACGCACGATGTTTTGTTTATGTTTTTGAGAGCAACTGAGCAGTCTTTTATGTCTTAAATGTGGTTAAAAGTGTACAAAAGTTTCCATAAATAGATATTGTTATTTCTAACCTTTCATAACTCAATGATCTAATACTTCAAAGCTCACAGGGTAAAACAAGGAACCAATCAGAATAAGATTTGGTCAGTAAGCAAAAATCTAGCGAATCAGAGTGAAGGATATTCAATGTTACTAGAGCGACTCGCGTTTTTGCAGAAACCCTATCTTTTCCAGTAAGGTTTGCAAGTGTTTTCGCCACTGTCTAATTATCCGTGTTCAATCGTAGATTACTATTCGAGCGCAGCGTTCCGCACCGGGACATCACAACTCACAGCCGCGCACCCCACTGCCGCCGCGCACCCCACTGCCGCCGCGCTGGATAATGACAATAAATATTACATGTTCATGTGTTACGCTAAATGTGACGGGAACATCGCGCTGCTATACATAGGTACACAGAACTCTACGGCGAGTACCCATTGCGGTCTATTCAGACTATTAAGACTATTAAGTACCTAGCTTGCATGAGTCAACCTGGCGTTTTGACTCCCAACACAAGTGTTCAAGCTGGAAGACCGCATTTCTATTCAGCACGAGTAAGCACGAGTAACCAGGTATCCATTTGTCAGTACGAAATTTACAATCCGCAGTTTGCGTTATAATAAAGAATGATAATTCTTTATTATTTAAATAATGAATTTAAAATAATGAATGATAATTCTTTCTAATGATAATTATTTTATATAAAAAAAAAATTATCATCCTTATGAGCAGAAAGACCGATCTCTTTCGGGTCGAACATTATGTACCTACTGAACAAAAAACCGTGTAGATACCTACCATAAGATTATACCAACGGACTGATAACATGGAAAATATTCTAGAAAAATGTATTGTGATCTGTTAATCTATAATCACTGAACCCAAAAACCTATTCTATTTCTTTTGTCTGTTTCTACTATTATAAGTCAAAATCCTCTGAACCTTTAACATTGTATGTTATTTGTCCCTACCCCAATCGAAATGATTCATGGAGCCACATACAGCCTGTATGGTTCAGGGTAGGTATGTATCAACACAGTCACACTGTAATTTTTAGATGCAGGGCAGCAAAAAGAAAAATAATTAAGGGATTTAACAAATTAGGTCGCAAATGCAAAACCTTTATCTTAAGCATATCTTAAGATAAAAATAATATGTGCGGAGTACCGTTGGAGTAGTCAAAACCATGTGGACGAAAACACAAACGCGGTGGCAGCCAAAGAGATTAAAATACAAGATTTAATTACAGGAGTGATTAACAGACAGATTTTGCATCGTTTTACATACAAACGTAGCGTCCGACAACTATCAGAAAGGAGCGACATTTTTAAGAAATTATGTAAACAATACTATGATATAATTAGTAAGCATTTCACTGACGGACGAGACATCGATACACTTTCTACTCACTAACAGATAGCGCTTTATGATAGAACACGTTGCTTTGTAATAAAATACAAATTGCGTGCGAAAATAAGCGTTACGGACTGTTGGTCCCACCGCTTGGTTACCCCAGGGAGTCCAACAGGATTTTCTAATCCTAGTGGTTTCACTTAGGTGGTCGCACCAACGGTCTTAGTTTTAACGAGCAAATATTTGGGCTTACGATGCCCAACGAGCCCAATGACGAATTTCAACAAAAACCAGTTTTATTAGGTACCTACCCATAATTTACAAAAGAAAAAATTATAGAAAATAATTACAATGTGTAATGTCATTGAATCAATTTATACCTACACCAATTTTTTTTTACGATTTTTACTTAAAATTTGTTTATATAATTTTTACCTACCACTCTAGTACTTATGCGGTTAGGGTGTGATCTAGGATTTTTGCACAACGATGGTGTTACTATCTAGCGTCAGAACGAGCTGAATGAACTTTGATAAAACAAAGCTATTCTATGCATTCCATGGATCCATATCGGGGGATGGGTTTAGGTTACGTTATTAAGTTTGTGGTAGGAAGAATTCATAAATAATTAAAGCAATAAATTAATATTACCTTTTAACTGGATAATAATTATTTATTTTATTCTTGACATGTTACCAAAAAAATTATTACGTAAAATTACAACTTTCCAATAGTACCAACTGTGAAATCTATAATAATAATAATAATAATAATAACACACACAATCACAACAACGTCTTGGCCCCAAACTAAGCATTAGCTTGTATTTTGGGTACCAAGCGAAGACACCACATACATATAACAACCAAGACCCGGTGCCAGTATTAATATTCATCATATAAATACTGACCCGACCTGGGATTCGAACCCGGGACCTCCAGCTTCGCAGGCAGGGTCGCTGCCCACTAGGCTAAGCGGTCGGCAATCTATATTTATCGCCGAACGTGAGGCAGAATATTACCTAAATAATTAGGATAAACATAAATTCTTGCAGCTATCCGCAATCAAATTACTTAAGGGGTTCTTACCATGTTCCTACTATTTGATTTATTTTTTACTACTGATATGACAGTGCCATCAATGTGGATAATTACGATAATTATGAAAACTACCTATATTTCAAATGTCAGTGCGCTTGTAGACCAGGATCTTTATTATAACAGAAGTGGGTTTAACAGGATTCACGAATCCTAATAGATCCCCCAATTTTGTGCAGTGGAACCACGAGGATTTTAAAATCCTGCTGGGCCCCCTAGGGGAACCAAGCGGTGAAAATAAGCTAACATGGGTTTCCGTTGAGTTATAGGAACGTGATTTAGAAGAGCGAATAATGAAAGAACATCAATGACACAGAACGCCAATGGAGATGGTCAACTTGAAAAATAATATGATCGATCAAATATACTGACGTCTCACTCTCTGGACATGTTCTGTACTAGGCAAGAAACGACTGAAACAAACACTTTGTGTCAATTGACACAAACACGCACAACAAAGGATTTGCTGGAATGACCCGTCTTGTATTGCATCCTTTGCTACCTATACAGCGAGTGGCGACTGGCGGCTATATGAGATATTTTGTAGTGAGGTAACATTGAACGCCGATGGTAATTTCTCTCGTTGTTTTACGGTGAACTAATAAACAAAATAGTATACATCTATACTAATATTATAAAGCTGAAGAGTTTGTTTGTTTGTTTGTTTGTTTGTTTGTTTGTTTGTTTGTTTGTTTGTTTGTTTGTTTGTTTGTTTGTTTGTTTGTTTGTTTGTTTGTTTGTTTGTTTGTTTGTTTGTTTGTTTGTTTGTTTGTTTGTTTGTTTGTTTGTTTGTTTGTTTGTTTGTTTGTTTGTTTGTTTGTTTGTTTGTTTGTTTGTTTGTTTGTTTGTTTGTTTGTTTGTTTGTTTGTTTGTTTGTTTGTTTGTTTGTTTGTTTGTTTGTTTGTTTGTTTGTTTGTTTGTTTGTTTGTTTGTTTGTTTGTTTGTTTGTTTGTTTGTTTGTTTGTTTGTTTGTTTGTTTGTTTGTTTGTTTGTTTGTTTGTTTGTTTGTTTGTTTGTTTGTTTGTTTGTTTGTTTGTTTGTTTGTTTGTTTGTTTGTTTGTTTGTTTGTTTGTTTGTTTGTTTGTTTGTTTGTTTGTTTGTTTGTTTGTTTGTTTGTTTGTTTGTTTGTTTGTTTGTTTGTTTGTTTGTTTGTTTGTTTGTTTGTTTGTTTGTTTGTTTGTTTGTTTGTTTGTTTGTTTGTTTGTTTGTTTGTTTGTTTGTTTGTTTGTTTGTTTGTTTGTTTGTTTGTTTGTTTGTTTGTTTGTTTGTTTGTTTGTTTGTTTGTTTGTTTGTTTGTTTGTTTGTTTGTTTGTTTGTTTGTTTGTTTGTTTGTTTGTTTGTTTGTTTGTTTGTTTGTTTGTTTGTTTGTTTGTTTGTTTGTTTGTTTGTTTGTTTGTTTGTTTGTTTGTTTGTTTGTTTGTTTGTTTGTTTGTTTGTTTGTTTGTTTGTTTGTTTGTTTGTTTGTTTGTTTGTTTGTTTGTTTGTTTGTTTGTTTGTTTGTTTGTTTGTTTGTTTGTTTGTTTGTTTGTTTGTTTGTTTGTTTGTTTGTTTGTTTGTTTGTTTGTTTGTTTGTTTGTTTGTTTGTTTGTTTGTTTGTTTGTTTGTTTGTTTGTTTGTTTGTTTGTTTGTTTGTTTGTTTGTTTGTTTGTTTGTTTGTTTGTTTGTTTGTTTGTTTGTTTGTTTGTTTGTTTGTTTGTTTGTTTGTTTGTTTGTTTGTTTGTTTGTTTGTTTGTTTGTTTGTTTGTTTGTTTGTTTGTTTGTTTGTTTGTTTGTTTGTTTGTTTGTTTGTTTGTTTGTTTGTTTGTTTGTTTGTTTGTTTGTTTGTTTGTTTGTTTGTTTGTTTGTTTGTTTGTTTGTTTGTTTGTTTGTTTGTTTGTTTGTTTGTTTGTTTGTTTGTTTGTTTGTTTGTTTGTTTGTTTGTTTGTTTGTTTGTTTGTTTGTTTGTTTGTTTGTTTGTTTGTTTGTTTGTTTGTTTGTTTGTTTGTTTGTTTGTTTGTTTGTTTGTTTGTTTGTTTGTTTGTTTGTTTGTTTGTTTGTTTGTTTGTTTGTTTGTTTGTTTGTTTGTTTGTTTGTTTGTTTGTTTGTTTGTTTGTTTGTTTGTTTGTTTGTTTGTTTGTTTGTTTGTTTGTTTGTTTGTTTGTTTGTTTGTTTGTTTGTTTGTTTGTTTGTTTGTTTGTTTGTTTGTTTGTTTGTTTGTTTGTTTGTTTGTTTGTTTGTTTGTTTGTTTGTTTGTTTGTTTGTTTGTTTGTTTGTTTGTTTGTTTGTTTGTTTGTTTGTTTGTTTGTTTGTTTGTTTGTTTGTTTGTTTGTTTGTTTGTTTGTTTGTTTGTTTGTTTGTTTGTTTGTTTGTTTGTTTGTTTGTTTGTTTGTTTGTTTGTTTGTTTGTTTGTTTGTTTGTTTGTTTGTTTGTTTGTTTGTTTGTTTGTTTGTTTGTTTGTTTGTTTGTTTGTTTGTTTGTTTGTTTGTTTGTTTGTTTGTTTGTTTGTTTGTTTGTTTGTTTGTTTGTTTGTTTGTTTGTTTGTTTGTTTGTTTGTTTGTTTGTTTGTTTGTTTGTTTGTTTGTTTGTTTGTTTGTTTGTTTGTTTGTTTGTTTGTTTGTTTGTTTGTTTGTTTGTTTGTTTGTTTGTTTGTTTGTTTGTTTGTTTGTTTGTTTGTTTGTTTGTTTGTTTGTTTGTTTGTTTGTTTGTTTGTTTGTTTGTTTGTTTGTTTGTTTGTTTGTTTGTTTGTTTGTTTGTTTGTTTGTTTGTTTGTTTGTTTGTTTGTTTGTTTGTTTGTTTGTTTGTTTGTTTGTTTGTTTGTTTGTTTGTTTGTTTGTTTGTTTGTTTGTTTGTTTGTTTGTTTGTTTGTTTGTTTGTTTGTTTGTTTGTTTGTTTGTTTGTTTGTTTGTTTGTTTGTTTGTTTGTTTGTTTGTTTGTTTGTTTGTTTGTTTGTTTGTTTGTTTGTTTGTTTGTTTGTTTGTTTGTTTGTTTGTTTGTTTGTTTGTTTGTTTGTTTGTTTGTTTGTTTGTTTGTTTGTTTGTTTGTTTGTTTGTTTGTTTGTTTGTTTGTTTGTTTGTTTGTTTGTTTGTTTGTTTGTTTGTTTGTTTGTTTGTTTGTTTGTTTGTTTGTTTGTTTGTTTGTTTGTTTGTTTGTTTGTTTGTTTGTTTGTTTGTTTGTTTGTTTGTTTGTTTGTTTGTTTGTTTGTTTGTTTGTTTGTTTGTTTGTTTGTTTGTTTGTTTGTTTGTTTGTTTGTTTGTTTGTTTGTTTGTTTGTTTGTTTGTTTGTTTGTTTGTTTGTTTGTTTGTTTGTTTGTTTGTTTGTTTGTTTGTTTGTTTGTTTGTTTGTTTGTTTGTTTGTTTGTTTGTTTGTTTGTTTGTTTGTTTGTTTGTTTGTTTGTTTGTTTGTTTGTTTGTTTGTTTGTTTGTTTGTTTGTTTGTTTGTTTGTTTGTTTGTTTGTTTGTTTGTTTGTTTGTTTGTTTGTTTGTTTGTTTGTTTGTTTGTTTGTTTGTTTGTTTGTTTGTTTGTTTGTTTGTTTGTTTGTTTGTTTGTTTGTTTGTTTGTTTGTTTGTTTGTTTGTTTGTTTGTTTGTTTGTTTGTTTGTTTGTTTGTTTGTTTGTTTGTTTGTTTGTTTGTTTGTTTGTTTGTTTGTTTGTTTGTTTGTTTGTTTGTTTGTTTGTTTGTTTGTTTGTTTGTTTGTTTGTTTGTTTGTTTGTTTGTTTGTTTGTTTGTTTGTTTGTTTGTTTGTTTGTTTGTTTGTTTGTTTGTTTGTTTGTTTGTTTGTTTGTTTGTTTGTTTGTTTGTTTGTTTGTTTGTTTTAAATTAAATTAATTAATTAATATTAATTACCATCATAATACAAATTAAATAACTCCACGGCTAGCTGAGACTTACGGGTCAGAAAACAGTGTATCTTTGTTCCATGATAAATTTTTGTACTCGCATTCGAATAGTCGTGGGCGGAAAGGTAGTAGTTTTAAATAAAGTATGATGAGTACTTTATGTGAAAGAACATTGAGTAAATAAATTTGATACCAGCGTTTTAGAAATATTACTTCACGGTATCGAAAACGACAAACTCAATTTCGCCGGGACCTCACGGACTGAAAGCGGACTGAAACTTGCCAAAGATACCAGCTAACTAGAAGAAGAGTGGTTAGACCTTAAGCGCAAAAGAGTGCTTCTAGTCAATTCGTACTTTTATGTGACAGAAATAATTAGTGCGGATAAGAAAGAATCATGTGTTAAGAGCTTAAAATACTTTAAACGGCATTAATATTTCTAACGCGTTACACTCGCGTACTTCCGGCTCTCATAAATAATTACTTTCTAGAATTTTGAACCTATTCAGGTAGGTACCGACTGCCTTAAATGATGGCCTAATTACAATGTTATTCGTAAGAACACCATGAAAAACAGTAAATTGTGAAAAAATATATGATTTAATTGCGCTCAACCTTACGGCGGTAAACCAATTTCACGGGGCTTACCGCGCCCCCCCGTTGTGCCAGATTCGATATACTTATTTATGTTTCATTTCACATGTAAGCGAGATATGGATTACATTGCTTGCTTTCAAAAATTAAATTAAATTTTAGAAAAATTTGAATCAATGAAATAAAAAAAACGTTGGCGACGTTCAACTACTCAATACATCTCAATGCGATATATCAATTTGTAAGATTATTGCAATTTCATACATTTTTGATGCAATTTTGGATAAACTGTTTCAGAGGGTTATGTTCGAGATTTTTTAGAAAATAGAAAGAGGTCTAAAATTATATTCCTTAAAAACCAATTATTGAGGTAATACTTGAAGAAATATCTTTGCCCATAAAACCATCATTTCAGGCATCACTAGCTGTACTGGCCAGTCATTTCTTCATATCAGCGGCGAAGGGTGACTACACACTATCTTATAGATGCAGGTCCAAAACCAAGTTGGCTATCGATTTATCTCATTTTTAACTAGGTTTGTAATAATACAAAACATAAAAATTATTATCGCATCGAAAATTGTGATTCTTGCAACATCTGTTTTGTAGCGCAAATTTTAACGTAATTTTGGACGTAAATAAATTATACAACTCACGAGTATATAAAAACTGAAGTAATTGTATTAGAGACATGGCTACTCGCAGTTAAGTTTATTATATTTCCACATTTTAGTTTGTGTAATTAAATTCATTACTTTCTTGATTATAACAGTAGAGCCAAAGGTCGATTCATAACTTTTTGAATGATCTTTTTCGGTGTAATAATATATAAAACATTGTGTGTCTAACAGAAATATTTTTAACCATCTTCCATGGCGTAGTAAAAATATATGGACTTTTTTAACGCACTAAAAGTGAAAAAACCGCTTAACTCTGATCATCTTTTTTAGGAAGTCCGTACTACAGAAGCTGATATATGTTCTTTGCTTCGAGAAAAGTCCACTCGAATACAGTAAATAGAAAAAGTAAGAGTATTTCAACAAATCTTCTTATTAATCTCCTCATAGTAATTGATAACTTTTTGTCCTGCTAACTAAATAGAACTATTGTGTTGAGTGTTTTTGGTGTCGTACACCTTGTGTAACACCTAGCCGTGGCTGGGTTCAATCACAACACTCCATTTAACTGAATTAGGGGTATCCTGGCTATAGTGACAAATTGCTTTGACAATTGCGAGAAGTCTGCGAGCGGTTAAATAATGCTCAGTGACTCCCCAGCAGCCGCATCACGCCGTTCATTCTCTTCTGTAAGTATTTATATCAAATTTAATCAAGCCAGTAGAATTTAAAATAGTATATACTAGATTTTCCTCTGGTCTACCATGCGTGGTCAACACGGCAATAGTTACTTTTTAATTACTTAATTAGGCAATTTTTGATGCCAAACTGATCGAAGAATGGTTGAAATTTTGCAGTTATATTCTACACCAACCGTAACTCTGTGTATTTAGACACTTTACTTTTATACCCATTTCATATTTAAAAAGCACCCATTTCTGTAAGAAACTGTGTTCAGTTAACGTACTTTTAATGAGTTGTTAATTATCTTTTAGAAATTTATTCTGAGAAATAATTATTGAGGCATTTCTGTTTTAATACGGAACGCTTGAATGAAATTTATTAAGAATTACGAAAATTATTGTTATTTTTTTCAAGAAAAATCATCGGGTAAAACCCAAAACCTGTTTTGTAGCAAATCTTCTTGGGCAAGTTTTTTATTCCGGCGAGGGTCCCTCGACCCATCCGTTTCTCCACCTATCGCTTCCGCTAAGGCATTATGTTATATATTATTCTATGGAACTCACATAAAAAATTGTAGGACGCAGAATCTTCGACAGAAGTGAAACTTCATGAAAAAATATCTCTTTTTTCAACAAATGATGTAGGTACTTCGAGGTCGTATGTTTTTTTTTTTAAATATGGAGTTTTACTAGAGTAACTGTGACATTTCAAGAATATGTTCGTAAATATTTATGTCAAATAATTAGTATTTTAAAGTACCTATATAAATTCGTCATCATGTGCAATAAATAAAAAATGAAATGAGCCAAACTCGATATGTCTAGCAGTAGTTTGCAAAGAATTTCGGAACCCATCGTCCGGCTCCATAATGAGACCTTCATAATAAAAAGCACTTACCAAAAACAAATAAACAAGCCCAAATTTGATAATATCTAGTACTTAGCATTACCTATCCATTGAGGCCTTCCATTACCCGCCCATACCCGCCATTAGATGCCATGTATTGCTACAGGAGTAATCAAAATGGATCGAGTGGTGCAGGTGATTTATACAGTTACGCTACCTCAGTTTTTTTTCCCCATTTTCAAATAAAGTAAAAAAAGAAGAGGGTCACAAATCGATGTGTAAGTATACAGGGTGAGATTTTAATCGCCAGCAAAATTTTTTCTAAATTTTAGGTATCACCAATAGATTACGTAAATTAAAATATATGTCAAATATTCATAATCAATAATTGTATCCTATATACTTTTTAACAAAATTTGGCTACCTTCTACTTACATACGAAAGGGCGGGGCATGGGGCATGTGGGCGGGGCGCGTGCACGTGCATTGGCATCCTCGTGGACGGTAACTAACAATATTGGTAGTTTTGGCAAAGGTTTACGTAGTCTTTACTGAATATTTTCCTATTGAACGATACTAAAAAGGAACAAGACGACCACCGAATTTTTATTAAAGTCGTAATATAAAAATTTGGCTGGTCATTAAAACTTCATCCTGTGTTGTATACTTTTATTTATGACCACGGATAATTTCTTACATAGCAGTCAAATTTTGATGATTCCTTCTTTAATGTATAGGATATATCGCGAAGTTGGTCTTATTTAAATTTAAAAAAAAAAAATCACCTCTAAAAGTAGAAAACCGGCCAAGTGCGAATCGGACTCGCACACGAAGGGTTCCGTACCACCATACAATATAAAAAAAACGAGCGCGAAGTTAATCGAACTTAACCATTGATCGTTATTATTATGTAATTTAAGAATTATTGTATAAATATATTTAATTTTTATTTCCTTAGTTATTTAGAATCCTCTCTGGCTAATCCGAAAAGTAATAACATGAGTGCACTGTTAGCTAGAGACAATTTTTATTATTTATTTTATTACAGTGAACCTTTGACTTTTAGTATTGATTTTGAAATATAAAGCTCTACAAAGGAAAGCATAAATTTATAGTACCTAGTAATACAATGTAGTTTTTATCATAAAATGTTTTTTATCATAAAAGGAAAGGGTAAATTTATACATACATACATATACTCACGCCTGCTTCTCATTGGGGTAGGTAGAGACTACAGATTTCCACTTAGTGCGATCCTGGCATACTTCTTTCGCTTCATCAACACTCATCACTCTTCTCATACACGCTCTCCGGATGTCCCGGATACTCCGGGTACTCTGGACTTGACCCTTTACTAGTATGTCCCCAATCTGGTTCCTGTAAGTTCGTCTAGGGCGACCCATTCCCACCCTTCCATTCACCTCCGCACAATAAATTTCTTCTTAATAAATCATATTTTATTTATAAATACGTTGTACGTTGTTCTGCCTAATTGTTCTGCCTAACTGCATACCTGCAATTGAATTATCTATTTGTATCAAATTTTGGATCGATGTGAGTAATTCTTGCATTGACAATGATAATTTATTGATTGTGTCTATACACGTTTTCAAAACTCAATTTAAAACTAAGTTTCGGTCAGTCTTTGTTACTTTTATTTCTGAATTCCACTACCACCTGTACACCTGTACATATAGTACAGCACATAGTGTAGGTAATTCAGGCAGTAGATAATTCAATTGCAGATATGTAATAGAATAGTATGTATTACAAATATTCCAAAATATAATCAGGATTTCAAAACTTTGGCACGAGTACGTATATACAGCTGAACTTTTCAACTTTATTTCAACTGAACAAAATTCAAAAAATAGAGGGCGCAGAGCATATCGAAATGAACACAAAAGTTTCAAGTTTAAAGGTGGTGTCTCAAACTAACATTCGTAACCGGGAATAAAAATTTCAAGTATATTTATTTAATATCTAACTTTTTTATAGTTTTGTAGGTTTTTTTATATTTACAAAATGAATGCAATTATTTTTTATTAAAATAGATTATGTGACACTAAGTGTGACTGTTTCGTAAATCATAAACTTGGACAAGCATTAGGTTGTGAAATAGTTGAGGAAAGCAATGGCCGACGGTTACGGGATATAAAAAAAATAGTAGATACTATAGCTAAAGTTAATCGGAAACGTCGAACTAGCGAGATATAGGTATAGCTGAATATTTGCCTCAGAAAAGTATTAAATGTCACTACTACCACTTATTTAGGTAGTCCGTGTTGTGACAATTCTTTCTCGGTAATCGTTAGTTTGTGTCTCTTGCTTATTTAAATTTTTTTATTAAGTTCGATAACCTCTGCGCGCTCTATTTTTTTGAATTATGTTCAGCTAAACACGGTTTATATCAGATATTGTTTGAAGCCAGTTCGGTTTCATATTCTTGGTATCTCAATTCCATGTAAGTACTGAATCTAGCTATACTTTGTACAGTTAAGTATTAAATAAAGTGTTAACAAACCGTAAAATAGGATATTTTATTGTAAACATTCACAGCCGGTGTATTTGTACATCTACTTTATACGTGTATCATGGAAATACTAACATTCTCTTATATTAAGCTGGTCTCAGACTTTTGTGTGTAGATTCGTAAACAACTCGACACACGACCTTTGTTTAAATACGGAGTGTGTTTGTGTCGAGTTCTATCTCTCAGAAATTTGTGCTCGTAAGTACATAGTATACTTTTAAAAACCTTTACACGGTTGGATGAAGTGAATGATCATTGATGCAATAATTCCCTTTTATTTAGGTAATATATGAAAAAAACAATTTTTTTTTGATAGATCACTGCCTATCGAACATGGAATAAAAAATTCTGTCCCATAAGTAATGAAATAAATGAAACCAACTATTTTAAATGTATTTTGGAAATCGTCGCCGTCGGTTGATGCTTAGCATGCACTTGGAAAGGACCTGGATTTAGAGACATAGCGCGTTTACATTTTTCACTTAGGTATAACGTATTAGGTCCTCTCCTTGGCTAATTGCGGTGATTTCGTGTTTTCTGGGTACCTCCTTTGTTTTCTGTATCATTAGTCGAAGGTGGCTGATGGTCTTGATTTTACTTTCGAGATACATTTCTGCACTTTTTATGTTAGATATTGCCCCAAAAGTACTGTTCTATGCCTCAACAGGTACCAGTGGATATACAGTTTTAGCCCTTTTCAGTGACATTCTACAGTGCGTCCGCCCAAATGTTTTGCAATACACCCGTAGGGTATTTTGAAAACCATATAAAAATTAATACATCATTTAGCAAATCATTTTTTTCTTATTTTTACTCTAAGTACTTAAATGAAACAATAGAAAACGAAATGACATATTCAAATATTAGTCAAGTTTTTATGAAGTAAATAATTGTGGTATATAAAAAAGAAAGCATTTGATCGAGCATGATTTTTTTCAAATACTTTACCGGTACCTAATGAATTCACTTTGAATTTGAATAAGTGGGTGTAAACATCATATATTGAATTTTTTTTGGATTTTGATTTCATGTGAATCCTCCGAATTTCTTTCTGAGTTTATTATAAAAGCGTGACGCTTCAATGTACACTGTAGGTGTATAGTGCTGGTCGATCGATTCTTTGAAGTCGCAACACTGCTGCCGCTTTCGGTGTTTCAAAGCGTGCAAAGCATTTAAACGGACGCACTGTACTTAGAACCGTATAACCTAGGTCCCATAGTTTAGTTTCTGAGATAATAACAATTATACATATGACATTTCCCTAAAAATATGCTCAATTTTAAGTTCACAACACTGATGACGTATCACTGTTTGTGACAGTTTTTCTATGTTACTGCGTTTTCGTGGAGCATGATACTTTGCCACTATTTACGGTTTTTCAAAATGATAGATTTGGATCAGATGTTGTTCTATTTTTATTGGATTGATTTTTATGGTTTCAAGTAACTCTTTCATCCTATATTCCTATAAAAATTCGAATACAATATTACTGTCTCGATCCATTTTCCTGAACATATTCTTCAACAGAAATGCAAATACAGCTTTAGCCGCAAATATATGGAAGCCTCGTCGTGCATTTCAGATGTGCGCTCTTTGATATACTCTGATATAGACATGACGAAATGTCAATTGTTGGTAAAATTATATTACAAACCATTAATGAGACACCAAAGAAGTAATAATACAAACATTCGCAACTGCGCCGTATTCCACATGATTTTTTTTAAGTTCCGATTGACTGCAATAATCTTCTTCAACAGTGGCTATCAGAATTTTGTTCTATGATCATGCGGCGCCACTCACAATCCAGGTAAATGATCTGTTAAATTCATACATTTCTTGCTTTGGTATAGACTTATTAACATTTAGAGAAAATGGATATCATACATTATGAATAAAATATTTTGAATAATTTAAATAATTAAGTTGTTTAGTAAAAAAATTTTTTTTCGTGTATCTTTTATTGCCGAACATGAACGAACAAAACGACATTGAAGTATTATTTCTCATGTAAATTATTCATATCATGTAAATATTTGTATAATTTTGACAAATATCTGAGTTGCTTGTGATGTCACCATTGTGTGTATTTCTTGGCATTATCGTAAAATTGCCCACAACATGAAATGCTTGAGAATTTTTATTTCAATGTGTATTGGCCACATCATGATGTGCCTTGACCAGATCAATGATAAGAGTTCGTTTGTCGATATGTTCAACTAAAAACGCAGCTACTTCAGGTAAATGGTCAGGTTTATTTGATGGTGTCGTAAAATAGTTACATAAATTACCGACAGAGGCGCTAGGAGCGCTTTGTTTATGTGACAACATGGCGGCCGCTGACAACTATATTGTTTCTCGCAGCGAAAAAGTTATGATGTGTCTGCAAATCATACAGTTCATCATTTGATGATGTGTTCGCTTTAGGATTTATTCAAAATTCAGTCAAGATAGGTTGACAGTCTACCATTTCTAAATCAATAGATTAGGTTAGGTTAGGTTTGTTTATATTAATGCGAGGAGCAAAGTGGAGCGGAGCGACGAGCCACCCAGAAAATGAACATTGTTATAATCGAACACATCATGAAGTGATCCATTTTATGATCTGGCCACAACACAAAAGCGAACACATGAAATGATCAATTCTACGTTATGGCCAATCGTGGACGACAAAATCGTGAAACGTTGACGATCTAACGATCTGGTCAAATTTAGTTGCCCACATTATGAAATACGATGAAATTCTCTAGCATTTCATGAAACGATCAATTCTACGATATGGCAGCAAAATATACATTACCTACCTAGATTCCTACTGGCGCAAAAAAAAAAATCGATAGCTCGGATTGACTTAGATAATTATTAGGAAAGTAGGTACCTAATGTACCACATTTTACTACTTATAGTAATATACAATTTGTATTAATATTATATTACTATAATTTTAAATTTATGCAGTAATTACAATTTAATATTTGCCTTGGCAGCGTCTGCGTTAAATTCTGGGTTTATTTGTATCCTTTTATTCGGTTCACGATCCTTCACTGTACACGATTATTTACGGACATCCCAATTCCTTGTTTCTACGTTTTAATATTGCGTTAAAGTACTTAGTCTCTGTGACATCATAGATAAACAAGAGCTTATTCGGTCAGCATGGATAATTCATACGATGTTTATTTTCAGGAGAAAAGGTGACAGCTATGTGGAAACGCGTGATATGGGTGGTGTGCGCTGCGGTACTGTGTCTCGCGGTACACTCACTGCCACCGGATAAAGTTAGTTAGCCCCATCCTGTCTACGCGATAAGTTTCACATTGTTATGCATTGACGTCCATCGGGTATTTTGAGGCACCGATAGGGATTCAAATCGACACCGTTTCGACCTTGAATATATATTTTCGTAATATATGTAGCCGCTACACAGATGACGATTTGTGTGTTCATATGTTGGGTCTTCATTATCTTACACCTACTGAATTTCTCGATAAATAGTTTTGTACATATTATCTACTGTGTATTAACTACTGATACAGTAACTAAACTTGATCTCCAATTTCAATAGATCATAATATTCTTTTTATTTAACAATTTTACAGTAAAAATTCTCTTTCGTTCTAGTTGGTATTTTAGCTTATAATTTATGAGTGAATACAATTTGCACTTTTCTATAAGAAAATAAGTTATTAAGGCCCGGTTCTCGCTAAAATGAGAAGAAGGGACGCTATGCGGCTGTACCCAAATTAAAGAAAGAAAGAGACAGAGAAACCTATTATTTTTATAAAATATTTATCACTTACTCTTATATATTTGAAGAAATAAATATTCATTAATTTAGAGTTAAAATGCTAAATAGAACTATTGGTTGCTAGATAATTTTGTTGCGCATCTTATGGTGCTATTGAATTTAAATAATATGCAGAGATATTACAGTTGAAATAACAATTTAGGTAATTTAACAGACATTTAAATTACCTACTTTTAATTTTATTTATCACACTCATATGTGTCATATCAAAAACACGCACTAGAAAACCTTTTCATTCGAATATATAAACTGAGACAAAATTAAGAACTGGGCCTTAATACTCTACATATATATGATTACGAATTGATTCGCTAAACTGGAAAATAATATATATTTTTTAAATGTTTCTTAGATGCGCTCTTTCCACATAATCAAGACGCGCAGTATTGATTTGAACAACGCGCACGGCTTGGCCATGGAGACACGCCTAGACAATGCGGTGGAACCGACTGGGTAATTTCAACTTTACAAATATTTGAAAAAGTAAAAAATATATAAAAAACATAATAACAAAATAAAAACGTTTAAAAAAAACTAAAACATTTCTTTGTATACAACATCGATAACTTCTGCATAATTATACATCATGCGTGTTGCGTAAGTGTGAGGCCGCCCGACCGCTTTCAAATTATTTTGTTGCGCAATAGTTTTAATTTCGCGAAAACTCCTAAGATATTAATTTAAATTGTGTGCCGTAAAGTGCAAATATAATGTACAGAAGATGCTTACGGTAACTAACGTATCTAATTTGATAAGGACTTATATCGTATCCGTGTAAACAGCTTTCCGATTACCACATTATATGTGAGAATTTTCTTTTGAACATTTAAATAGGTATAGTAAGCTAACCTTAAAAGATAGATATATGCCATTGCAGACTTTTCTTTAGATCTATAAAAGAGGAACAATTCCTCAATAGATTGTTTTCTAATATGTCAAAGGGATTAGGCAGCGTTTTCGATAAAAGCTTTCCGTCGGCTTGATTTTTTCCGATATTTTCAACAATGTCGTCATATTTCAATTATTTTATAAAAAATATTAATGAAATATATACACGTAAACCTTCCTCTTGAATCATACCGTCCTTTGGTGACAACAGTAAGAAAATCCGTTTGGTAGTTTTTGAGTTTATCATGTTCAGGTAGACAGAGAGACAGACGTGGCAGAGGGACTGTCCATTTCTTTCGTTCATAAAGCACGGATGTAGATACCTCGTCGTGACTACATAAATGTGAGGAAAAGTATACCTACGCCATAAGCTAAATATACGCCACTTGATGTTCTCACTTAGCACTGTGGTGTAATAACAATTCGCACTGGATATTATTTTTATATTACTAATTTTTAATGATTGTAGTCTGAAACTAACGTTATAGGCTGTTGACGATGAAAAAGTCGTTTTAAAGAAAGAAATTTGCTGCAGCGTCTGAGATAAAACCTGTACTATGTAATGTACAAAACTGCATCAAAATCGGCCTAGCCGTTTTAGGGAACCACATATATTGCAGCGTCCTTGGTGGCCTATACAAATTAACATAGCAAGTGATATTCAGGAGAAGCTTTCTATTAGTGAAAGAGTTCTCAGGATCGAATCAATAGTATCAGAATATTATTACTTATATAACTAAAAACAATTTAGTTAGAAAAGTATCATCGGTTAATGGGGTTATTCTGCACTAGTTAATTACTGTTATCGATTGGTTTATTACCGCAATCTTATATTGCGACCTTTGTTTCGTGCGGTTACAGAGGAAATATCTAAATGAACAATATTTTCGGCGGCTTTGTGCGAATTGGTTAATTTCGTCGTTGGGGTCCAGTAATGGCCCAATTCATGGCCATAAATTCATGAATAATAAGAATGATACATTATTTATGAGACTACGAGAATATTTTGATAGTGTTGTGCTTCGGCTACTCTCGTGGTGAAGGAATATAATTGCTGAAGGGCCCAGTGTTCCACCCATTTGACTTACTGGTAGGACCACGGTATACCACTATGTATTAGTGGACTATGTGTCCTACTGGACTAGAAACGATTAAATAATATTGATATTTAGCTGTATTTTTACTGAGTAAATAATTACAACTAACATTTTTTTTCATTTCAATTTAAATTCACTTTGAAGTCGAACACGTTCAAAATCATTTTACGCTCTGGTTTAGGTCCAGCAGGACTGCGGGTACATAATGGTGTACACCGTGGTCCTACCAGTAGGTCAAATCGGTGGGACCACGGACCCTTCCTGATATAATAAGATAAAAATACCTACGATAGAAATTCGGTTTCAGTGTGTTTCGGTCAAAATTAAACTATTTGCAAAGATATTTACGTGTATACAAAATAATTTGCTCTTCTTCTTGAAATGACATCTCCTGCTGGAGTTTGGCTATTATAGTGTCAAACCACTAATTAGGTATGTTAATTGACCGATTGGTTTAGTGGTTAGAGACCTTGTAACTACATAACCAAAGGTCGCGGGTTCGATTCCTACTCGCAACAAATATTTGTGTGAATGAAAATGTTTATTTGTTTTGCGTCGATTTGTGAAATATAATTATAAATATTTTTAAGGTATTTTACACTTATCATTTTTTTTAAAATTATGGGTTATAAGAAAAAAAGCATTGTTTAATTTTTCTGCTAAGCAAGCACATTTAAAATTGTCGATTAGAAAAAAATTTGAGTAGCAGATGTTATTCTAAATATTAAAGTAGCTTTATTATTTATGTACCGACTGAGTAAGTTGGATTTTTTCAATATAATAGTCAACCCTTCAATTCAAATAAATACAGGTCGATGATATTTTATTAAAAACGTACACAACCCTGAACTTTTTCAATGTGTACTTAATAAAAAAGTATATTGTAATAAAATGCCTCGAAAAAAATTTCAATTCACATTATCTTATTGTGTATTTGAAGTTAAAAAGTGTATTTTAATTGTATGATTAAATTTAATTTCGTTGCCGTATCGAAAGTAAAAATTAAAGTGGTTTTTCTAGGTAGTAAGTGCAATAAAATAAAAACTAGCTGTATAACGTGAGAAGGTATTTCGTTTACAAAAATAAAAAAAAATTCAAGTGTCTACATATTACGGTTCAGACGATACCTACAGCCTTGTGATTGACGGACGGACGGTTCTCGTGGATACCCTTCGGGTACGGAACCCTGAAAACGATAGATGAATAGTCGTTCGACACATTTCGTATTCTAATAATTATATTGTCTATTTACTGAGTGTATGTTTTTTTTTTGATAAACTGCTTCCACCTCAAATTTTATATGTATCGAGAATTTCCATTTTCGTTAGAATTATTCAGTGATCATTTGATTAATAACTAGAGTGACAATTTATGTAACAGATACAAACTGGAGCTGGAGCCATATCTCGAGGATGGGGTATTCAAAGGCCGTGTGAGCATCAACGTGACTTGGATCCGAGATGCAGATGAGCTGGCCGTACATGCGGCACACGATATCGATCTCACTGGGACTGAGCTGAAGATCCGGTCGCCTGATTCGTATGCTGATTTATTTATTTTATGTCCGATATCGATCGATTTAAGTTTATCTCTGTCTCTTTTTTTCTTTACAAAAGCTGTAAAGTGTGAGTCGGACTCGGACCTCAGCTATAGAGATATGTTTGAAAATAAAAATTCGACTGCCATGTGAAGTTGTAGTCGAAGTGGGATTTTTTGGAGACACTTCCATACGAACTCCCGTAATGGTTTGTGACGTAACGACGCATTTTGCAAGCCAGACTTTTCTATGTATTACATTGTCTAGAAAACCTTTTCTTTTCATTTACTCAAAAATGTTGTATTATTAAAAACATATTTTTACACACACCTAATTTGCTATTTTATTTTGTCTTACCTTTATTGTTGATACGACAAAGTAAATTTAAAAAAAAAATTCATTTACCTAATACAATTTTTTTTTCAATAACTAGTTATGATCTTTCCAAAAACAGTTGCTTTAAAACGGTTTTTCCTATTCGCTGACGTATTCCTGCTTGAATCTGTTGCTGTGTAACGCGACTCTCATCTCGCATAGTTCGCATGCAAGAATGGAAACACTCGACCAAAATCTTTTTGAAGGTCAGAAAAGTCCGACCGTAAGTCGCTTTACAATTTACAAGTCGCACAGAGACTCCCAGTTCAAGCAAAATAAATTCTCCGAACAATATTGTTTGTGATCGTTAGAATTTTTTAAAATATTTTTAATGTAAGTTTATGAAGTAATGGGAGTGGGAATCGAAACATACCTTTTTAAAAATGACAGTTCGAACCCCCAGAAAATGAAATAAAATAGTTTGCGTCATGTCATTACATCCGTTATGAAGTTATAAGGTTATGGCTGAAGGACAACCGAATATATGAAGTGTTTTAAATAATAATTATTTTCATCAATTAGCATTACGGTTAATGTTTGTTATTCAAATACGGTAGATGACTAGAATTCGAATTTATTAAAAAATCCAAATCAACACAGCGACCTGAAGGAACTACAAATATTTCGTACTACCTTATTTTATATAATTAAAAATATATACATTTACAGAAAAGAACTGACAAAAGCAGGAATAAAAAGAGAAGATCGAGATCTAAAAAAACCGCTATTCACTATTCGTCTGAACGATGTTGTCCATGCGAAAACGACGGGACGGCTCGATATTAGTTTTAGCGGCAACTTGGAAATGACCAGTACCGAAGGGTTCTTCAAAACCACATACACAGACGACAATGATCAGGAAAGGTACATTTTTTGTTTATTAATTCACTAAAAGTTTCTTTAGTTTACCCAATACGAGATAATATAGACTATTTATTTTAACAGCGTTTTGGTTGTGTTAGTTATTGTTATTAACATGTTTTTATGTCATGATCGTTTAGTAGGTATAATTGTTTTTTAATAAAATGAACTTAGTTGACTTCTTTGTGCAAGTTGTAAAAGTACCAATTTTTTTGTACAGGTTGAAAATTAAAGACGGGATTTGGAGAGAAAGTGCTCTAATTATTGACGTTAGCAAATTTAACTGAATAGAAACATATCTTTATTTTCATAAAGTTAAATAAGATAACTGTTTGCTTTAGTTTGTAAATGGGTACGACAATATTTTATTTTGTTGATCTTTCTTTAACTTTAGATAATATGTTATTTAGAAGAAATTGACTCTTCTTATTCACCCTATGCACTAGTGGTATAAAAGTACAAATGTATCACAAAAATAATAGGAATCGGTTAACATCGAAAGCACAGGTTGCCCGAAGTTATCCAATGAAATAACTTTGATAAGAAAAAGTCATAAAATATAACGAAAATACTGTAAAAAAACTTTATTACTAAATACATTCGGTTAAAATTGTCTTGCCAAATTGCAGGTACGTCCAGTCACAATACTTTCCTGATAGATGTGGTACATGCTGTTATTTTTTTATATTTCACATGTTCAATCCGGAGGCCCGCGCCAACGGAATTATTTCGCATCGAGTAACTCTTAGGGGTTTCTCGACATTTTCGCGCCGGTGACACCCTAGTGTGCCTCCTGGCTGCTTCGATGAAGTCGTTGGAGCTTTCAGGCTAACGACACGCGTCCTTATTCTGTTTCAGGCGGTTGTTTAGTGGATGCTACTCCCACATACCCCGCGCGCCTGGGCGCGGAGTTTAATCCGCCTTCCCACCGCAAGGGGAAAAACATGTTCAATACCAGGCCCAAGCCACTCATTAATCAAAAATCTTTGAATGCAGTTTTATTTATTTTTGAATGTAAAGAAATATTTCAATTCATATATTTAGGGTACTTTCCTTCTTACTCCAGTCTTTTATTTCCACCCTGTACATAATACTTTATATAGAATATATATTTTTTGCAGCGCTTCATTTTATAAGATGTAAATTTATATGGAAACACGGGGACAGGTTTGTCTCGGCTAGACTGAACGCGTATTTATTAGTTCTTTGTCTGAATGTGCTGTCACTACATCTCTTGCCTACGTTCCTGTGTCCTCTGAACACGCTGTTTTATTGTGATTGCCTTAGGCCTAGGGTTGTTGTGTTGGAGGCCAAAAAAAAATAAAAAAATATATTTTATTTATTTTTTTAGGCCTCCAACAGAACAACGTTGATGTCAGTCGCGTGCGTCAGCGTTTCTGATATCAAAAACTCCGTTGACGATCAGCAGCGCGTTTCGTATATGAAGTTCTCTACGTCGTCTCTGACATACGCGACCGACATCATCGTCGCTCTGTTGGAGGCCTAATAAGCGCCCCCAAGTAGGGCGCCAGTTGTGTCATTTTATTCACCAGTGTTTTTTACATAAATCTCTAAAAAAATCTTACAGATTCTTTTCGTCAGTTCATGGATTTTTGAAAATAAATAATATTGGTGTCATAATAAACTTGCTTCAAAGTAATTAATGAACAATAAAATTTAATTCCGCCATTTGTTCTATCTTAACATTAAGCTTTCAAGAGATATCAAAAGTTTTTGTGTTCTTAGCATCTGTTTATAATATTTAATATCACAAACCACTCTATTATTGTATTATTATTTGTGCTTTTTGTAGCTTAAAATTGGCAGTCCAAAATATTCTTTTATTTAGAGAACGTGGCAATAGTTTACAACCTAGGCCTGATAGTTTGAAACGGGTTAGGTAAAGATAAAAAAAATTAATCAATTTTTTTTAGTAGATGTTGTTTGTATGTTATTTCATAAAACAGATTTATGTGTAGTAAGTTGCTCATTGTCGTGTCGCTGAGCTAGATAAGCTATTAAGTAGAATGATTTCGACAGATTCAGAATAGCATAAACGGTGATGTAAGCATGTTGGAGTTACCTACAGCTCATGTAAAATTTCTTGATTGCTTTGGAATCGAGGTTCGAGGTTGAGTAGCAGAAATAGCAACCAGTAGACCACCAAGAGCGAACTCCGTACCAATACTGATCCGCAGCCGCTTCAATTTTAAAGCGATCAAAGTTTTTACAGTCAGTAAGAGGTTTAAATCTAATCTGAATATATAGTTTGACAATAATTCAATATAATATGTGGATAATATCATTACAGTATTGTAGCAGCGACGCAGTTAAGGCCGAACAATGCGCGTCGCATGTTCCCGTGTTTCGACGAGCCAGCGTACAAGACGCCGTTCGAGCTCAGCGTGGTGCGCCCCCGGCATATGGTGGCGTTGAGTAATGCACCCGTTGCGCGTACCGAGAACATGTCAGCTAAATTCACTTCTCTGTTTTATTATAAGAACCATGTTACACAAAAACACTACATAATATAAAGGGTAGTAATCGCAATATTTATTGCGACTACTGTAATGCTCTGAGTGCGACATTACGGCGCGGAAGTACCTTAAATAATTAAACGTTTTCTCTTTAAAAATAGTGTGTTATGCAATATGTTTTTTTTTTAAATATTATTTTACGAGTACTAATAATAATAATAATACCTGGGACATCCCACGCAGCGCCACCTACTTCAAAACTTAATTATGGGTACCAGACAACTGATATGCATATTTAAGTATTTTTTATAATCTATGCATATATAGATATTTTACACCCAGATATGGAACAAATAGACATGTTCATGAACACAATATTTGTACCGGGCGGAAATTGAGCCCGCGACCTTTGGTTCTCCAGTCAGGGCCTCTAACCACTCAGCCATTCGGTAAATCGAAAATACTTTAGATGTTTACACTAATTTACAAACGATTTATTTATTGTTTTATGTTACCAGTACTGGGGAGCCGAACGCAGTTTGGGACCATTTCAAAAGGACTCCGCCTATGTCTACATTCACGCTGGGGCTTGTTATCGCTGATTTGAAACAACTTGGTAACGCCATTAAATACAAAGACGAATTCGGGAATGAGCTGGGTGAGTGGTTTTTTCCTTATTATACCTCTTGAATATAAAAATACGGGTTAACTGTTGTATGAATATTATATTGCACATAGATGGAAATTCCATAAGTCAGAACTACTGTCATATAATATCCGGATATTTTTAGAAAGAATAGATATAAAAAATATTTGGTTGGCCTAAGTAGATATGGAGAAATATATTCTTAATAATCTTGTGATGGGCCATGAGGCATAAGGAATATCGTAGGTATCGAATGGGGCAAAAAGAAGTCAAAATAAATGAGCCAGTGGGGAAAAACGAGCCCCCGGATGAGGTAAGTTTGTGTTAACAAGGTTGTCAATAAAAAATGCCTCGTCCGACGGTCTATTATACTTAATTATAAACTACGTCAAGGCTCTTACAGGGTAGACAACGATAACATGTTTGATAATTAATTTTGCTTTTTAATGCAATACTTATAAAAGCGTGTTTATTGAACCGCAGTACATTGCCGCATCGTTTCGTGTGAGAAACGATTATATTTAAATAAAATTTGTTAACGGTACGCACCTCGATAATATCTTTTTGAGAATAATAAAATAAATTTCTGTTTTATTATGTAAATGATAACAATAAATACTATATTCATTAGGCGGCACGGTGTTATGACGGTATGAATAGCGTCCACTCATTTGCGAAAAGGGTATGTATTCCCCACACGAGGGCATTTCGACCCAGTCGAATTATAGTCTGTGCGAAACGAAAAATATACATTGAAAGGTGAATTCATTGTCCTCTATTATTTAATGATATTTTGCTACAGATACATTTAGGTGCCCTAATGATATTTTATTTTTAATAATACATAAAATGTGTCGTGGTAACCGAGTGGTAGTGAGCCCACATCTTTTCTAGAAGGTCGTGGTTCGAATCCTAGAAAATATACTAATGAGTTTTTACTGACTTAAGTACATAATTAACACTGACTCCGTGCCTCAGAGAGCACGTTAAGCCTAAGTCCCGGTTGCCGTCATCAGTTGACAGTTGTTAAAATCAACCCGCACCGGAGCAGCGTGGTGGATTAAGCTGTAAGTACCCTCATACCGAGAGGAAGCCTAAACCCCTTCAGTGGGGTATAATGAGCGGATATGGGGATGATGAAGATGATTATATTAAATGATGAGGGGGATGAGGATACCCTGGATCTGCTATAGGCTCTCGGACTATGTGTTCTATCTGTTGAATTTTGTAAACAGAATTGAAACAAATCATCAATTTATTTACTTATAATCAGTGTAGAAGAAAGTTCTGAGATACATTTTGAGTCGATATATTAAAATTTTGTCCAGAATTGCGTGTGTGGGGCCGCGAAGAGTTCTTGCTGGCTTTAGAAGGTGTCGGTGAGAAAGTTTCTAGAGTTTTTGGCGAAGTCGCCCGGTTCTGGCGGGTACCACTGCCATTGTGTAAATTGGATGTTGTCGCGCTGCCCAACTACCAAGGTGTCAAACCAGCTGACAATTGGGGACTCATAGTATTCAAGTACGACTTTATCATATTATCATATTATTATAATATAGATTAGCATATGGTGTGAAGCGGTACATGTCTGGTAAGTGGACAATCGCCCACGAGAACGAAGTCAGATGCACTATTTAATTATCATTATGCATAGAAGTCATTATGTCATTCAGAGGACCACGGTGCGGTGGGGCGAGGATGCTACCCGGCCATCTTAACACCCATACATGGAACAAATAGACATGTTCATGAAAAACAAATATTTGTCCCGGGCGGGAATCGAATCAGAACCACAGCATTCGATATCCCGATATTCTAGAATAACAATTTACATTTAAAGGTAAATCTTACGCAAATCGTGGAATAAAACACGAAACATAATAATCATTTGTAATATACAAAATATATGGTCGAGATATTTCATAACGATAACCGCTAACATAAAAGGTTTTAACGACAAATTGGTCCATATAACTTTGTCGTGCTTCTATATAATAATCCTTATTACCAAATATGCCCTCTTAACGCTAGGAATCAGCCTTGAGCTTATTACGTATGAGTTCACCTTGTTATTTACATCACCACATTTACTGTTGCCGCCATCTTATCGACATGTGCTTTAACAGAAAGTCCAGAATTGACTGCCTAACCAGCAAAAAGGTTCTATGACAAAAGCTTATACATAATAAAATTCTGTAATGGCTGTATTTCAGTGTTAACAATGACAACTTGTTGTATGAAAGTGTTTGAGTAGATATTTTTGTTCTATAGGCTAATACACAGCAAAAATGTCCCATTAGTAAGTCATTCATAAAAACACAAAAATAAGTTTTTTATACAACTGTTATTGTCAAGCATACAGTATTCGAAGCGAAGCGAAGCGTTGGACGCCTCCCGGCTAGGTGGACAGGATGCCCTGAAGCACCATACCGGGGTTAGTTGAATGTGTAAGGCGGAGGATCGTGTGTGGTGGCGAGCTTTGAGAGACGCCTATATCCTGCAGTGAAGAGACATGGCTGATGATGATGATGATGGCTACAGTATTATTTCTTGTTGAAAGATTGCTCTTTAATATGGGCCCACAAAAAAAGTTCAAGAGGTTTAAACTGGGGCTTCTCGCCAAATAGGGTGTAGGCCCCTTTATCATCAGGATCATGGCGAGAAGTTTATAGAGGTAAATTCCTTGCCTTTTCATCTCGTCATAATGGTTATGGAAAATTCCAAGAGATTAGGACCGTAGTCGCCCAATTTTAACGCCTTGAACTTTTCTTAGTCAGGGTGTAGGGAATTGTTTATAGAGTAAACTTTTTAGTACTAAAGTATTGTGCAAACACGAACCGTCTGTGTCACATCGGTACCATACCATATCTGTGTTGTGTGAATATAATTTTTCCAGTATTGGCAATTTATTAATGGGTTCTTTGGTTATACAGGGAGAGTGATTTAAGCGGTCGTGGATATCTTCAGTTAACCCAAGAAGTGTCATACCAGTGGTTAGGAGCACTTACTACACCTGCCTGGTGGTCTGACGCACACCTTAACAAAGCTCTCGTGGGTTACCTTGCGGCTAACACAGCTTTTCAGGTTCGTTTTCATACCGTTATATTAATCCACCTAGCTAGGAAATAATTTATTTGTTCTTTCTTGGATATCGGGAATTAAGGAGTTTATGAAAGTATTTATGAAATCTAATTTTGCTATCGCGAAAAGTTTTTTTTTTTGCCATTAAACTTCTTTCATATGACATAATAGACAGAGAGCTGGCAAAGATTGTATTTAATGTATTTCAACAAGAATTATATTTCGTTGAGGCCATGGTTTGAGACACTATATTTTACTTGTCGAAAACCGAATAAAATGTCTGGGCTTCCTACAACCGGTCGCTTTTTCTTTATAAATAGATTATTTACAACAAACTTTCAGCTTGCTGATAAAATGTCTTTTTATTAGCCACACCTTTGTAGAACTGAATGACTTAATGTGATCGGCGATAGGTAGCCAGTCATTTCATTTCGCTTTCAGCAGGTAAAATACATGTCAACGAAATATGACGCCTGTTAAAATATAGCAAGTAAAAATGTTGTCAGCTCTTAGACTATACTTGTTTTGTAAACAGATCGACGGTGGCGCTGAAATGGAAGGCAAATGGCCGATGACTGTTTTATACTCTTTATACTACGAGTTCAGTAAACGCTACCCCCACTCGCGGATAACTGGTATGAAGCAAGAGACGACTTGCACTAAAATCGAGTTGCTGTTCCGAATGTTCAACTATACCCTCGGCGCCGATACATTCAACAGAGGCCTTCGGAAGTTCTTGGATAATCGGTAATTTAGACAGATAGTAGATTCACCCCCAAAGAGGTTTATTTTATGTTTTAATCTTTAAAACCTAGTCGCGTGGCCAACAAAACATTTAAGGTGCTGTAGGATGCACCTTGTATATATTGTATACAATATTTAGGAGCCCTCCATAAAACAACGTAACAAAAACTTTAACTTTTTTTCGGATAATCCTAAAACCCGAGCCAATATAAAAAAATGTCTATCACGATTTTTATTAAAAACCAATAAAGTAGATCGTTTCTACTACATATATCACGGACGGTTCTTTATGTATTTATAAATAATTCATGTAATAATAGAGAGTAGATTAGGATGTTCTGGAACGGGTAGAGTTCATCAATACATTGTATATAATAACCATAAATCACATCAAGATATTAAGATGTGATTACAAAAATATGAGCAAAAAAAATACACCCGAGAACAAAAGTACGCCACTTGATGTCAAAGTGTGATGCATAGTACTGTAAAAATTGAAATTCTAGAAATATTTTTAAGGCACAGAATTAGTAATAAGCTACACTTTAGAATAAGTACACTGTTAGTTTGAACTTAGAATAGAAATGAGTCAAATTACGTAATACTACAAATACTGTAAATAAATAATTAAAAAAAAAAATTAAAAATACCCAGTGTGAAGGTAGTTACGGGCAGAGAGCGTTACGGGGGTGTGCGCGGGTGGTCGTCGTCAGCTACAACCGGAGTCTTATGTATTACCAGGAAAGTAGTGTTTAGGTGGTTGAACAAAACGATCGTATTATCGATAATTAACAAAATAATTTAAAAAAAAAATAAAAAAATACCCAGTGTGAAGGTTGTTACGGACAGAGAGCGTTACGGGGGTGTTCGCGGGCGGTCGTCGTCAGCTACAACCGGCATCTTATTTATTATCAAGAAAGTAGTGTTTAGGTGGTTGGACAGAACGATCGTATTATCGATAATTAACAAAATAATTTAAAAAAAAAATAAAAAAATACCCAGTGTGAAGGTTGTTACGGGCAGAGAGCGTTACGGGGGTGTGCGCGGGCGGTCGTCGTCAGCTACAACCGGCATCTTATTTATTATCAAGAAAGTAGTGTTTAGGTGGTTGGACAGAACGATCGTATTATCGATAATTAACAAAATAATTTAAAAAAAAACAGTGTTATAGCATTTGTATGGCGTATGTCTGTCGTAGTCTGTCTAATCTATGAGTCTATTATCTAGCTCCAGTTTTCCACTGTTTGGAATTATTTAATTCATCACAAATAATATTAGCGCATAAGTACCTACTTGTTACATTTAAAGGTAGTTTTGTTTTTATAATTATAAACTAATTAACTTTTTAAAAGGAAAGAGAATGATCCTTTCCCCCTCTTTTTATCGGACGGAGAAAAAAATGATAAGATTTCTTTAGAACTTCTTTTCTGGTCTTATCTGAAATATAAACATTAGTACTGTGGGTTCTTCTTAAAAGATAGGTACACATATAACATGGCGGACTTTTCTGTGCGTTTTTTTTGAGATATACAATTTCGTAGTGGGTACATAAATTTTTATATTCAATAGAGTTTAGCTAGCGTTAGCAATATTAGCAGCCGAATATATTTTGTTACGACTTGATTATAAAACGTCGACTTTCCTCTGCTTTCTATAAATATAATATGCACGTGTTGTACTTGAAAATCTTTTAGAAGAAATTGTCTAAATGAGAGTGAAAATATTATCAAAATCCGTTGCGTAGTTTATAATAGTTAAGCGCACAAACAGACTGATGCGGCGCGGATAGTGACTTTATTTTATACTATTTAGAGGTAATCATATAACAACGAGAAAAAGCCGTACCTTCTATTTTTTTCTTACATTCATAACTAAATATTAGAAAAAAAAAACGATATATGCAAAAACATGTGAAAATTATTTATAGAGAATAAATATATACGAACATGTATGTTCGAAAATTCTGTAGAAATATAATAAAATTGTTTTTATGGATAATAGGAATTTCGGCTTTGCCGTATTCATTAGATTGATAGAACGGTTTTAATGAAAAAACCCGACACGAAGTATACTTTCGAGAGTAAACACTCTAACTTAGATTACTTTCTTAAGACAACTTTAAGTAGGTATTTACATATTATCGATTTAATTAATCTATTATGCCCCTCTGCTGAACTCGGTTTTAATTGTTATAGAAGTAAGAAAATTAATTATTTAAAGTTGTTTAATTGAGAAGTGTGATTGTGCTCGCCATTAAAAAAAAAATTATTGCACACCAGCTAGTTCCTATTTAATAAAAGTACATAAGATCAGATCATCCTATTCTAGACTCCAAAATGTTAGACATAAAATGTTCTAGTAGTAATAAATTTTTAAAATAATGTTAATATTAATAGTAAATAAAAATCATAATTTTAATCTCAGGGAAAAGCTTAGGGACAACCGGTGTAAAAACTATAATTATGTGGAAACTAAAATTATTTTATCAATATTTTTGGGCGTTAATTAAAAAATAAAATTGATCCAATATTTCTATGAAACTACTGGTATTCTATGGTTAGTGGTTACCATTGTTACTGATGTGCATGCAACTTTGAAATGATACCAATTTCCTATTCATACTTTATCGGGTTTAGGACCTTCACAATATAGAACATTGAATATGAGCTAAAAGTATCTAAACAATTAATTTTAAAATAACGGATAAATTGTAAAAAACAGGCACTACATTTTTTTTTTAGTTTTTTACGTTGTTATATTACTATATAAAAATCATCCTGTATAGAATACACTACAAAATCTGTTCCATCTTTGTAACTTTAGCCGGACCTTTAACTTAGTGTTCATAATGACATTAATTGTTTGGCTACATTATACGCTTAAAAATTAAATAGTCTAAATTTGTCACACAAGAATTATAACGTTATAAATGTAAACGATATCTATTACACAGTAAATTCAAAACTTTCACCGGCGATGACATCTGGAGTGCTTTGAACACCGTCGCGATGGCGGATGGCAAACTGCCAAAGGAAATCGACATCAAAACCATTGCAGACAGCTGGATCAACAAAGACCGCTTACCGCTTATCACTGCCAAACGAAACTACAACACAAACTCTGCACTTGTCTGGCAGGTAATATTATATTTTTGGCTTTAACTTCTATCTAGAAAAATTAGCATATGTGCCTCGGAAAGAGCAAGATTGTGATGAAAAAATATACTACGTAGCCCAAACATACGCCAGTACATGTTTTGAAATATTCGCTGTGAAGAAGAATTTTGTGTTGATCCATCCAAAATTGATATGAAAAAGAATGTAAAGAGTTTGACTTAATGCCCAAAATCCCGGGGGTCACGGGTTCAGAGGTCAGGTCAGTATTTATATGATGAATATTGATACTGGCACCGGGTCTTGGTTGTTATATGTATGTGGTGTCTTCGCTTCGTATCCAATACACAAGCTAATGCTTAGTTTGGGGCCTAGACGTTGTTGTAATGTATACGTTATTAATATTTTTATTATTAATTTCCATTTCAAGTATAATTCAACAAAATGTTTGTTTAAGACAATTATAATGACTCTAAACAGTGAGTCTGACATTATGTTCACGTTTTCGATTGTTTCGATGTATGAAATGCTCCACCTTGATTGTCCATCTTGACAAAATAATAAAATAATAAATAATAAAAGGATAAAATAATAATCTGTCTTTTAGTTTTGAAAATTGTGGTGAGAAATAAATAAATAATGATAACCAATAAATTATAAAGTATTATAACTTTAGCCGATGCAAAGTTCACGGTGGTACCTACTTAAATATATTGATGCACCGAGTTTTTAATGAGTTCAATAGAGGAGTAATGCTAGCCGTAAAGTAAAGTTATCACATTTGAGCCATAGGATGAAGAAGGGCGGCGGGCGGAACGCGCGTATGGCGCACGCGATTGGTTATCTATATGTTAGTGTTTTGTTTAAATATTTGTGTATTACCCGTCATAATTAGTTACATACTATTGAATGAAAGGCAGATACTGATGGAAAATATTAATGTAAATAAAGTGTTGCCACAATTTGTCAGCTTCGAGTCGTTGAGTTTAGAAAGCGTGCGCCTTCTAGTCTGCTACATTCAAAGTTCAATGATATTGATGTCATCATAAATTAGAAGCGTTCATAAAAGTTTGGGAATAACTAATGAATTATGGGATAAATTTTCTTGATCAAAACGTCAATTTTTAAATTGAACCGGTTTTATGAGCTTACAGTGATAGAGTTTTATGAAGTAGGTACCTACATAACTGGTTTTAAAAGTTGGAAAGTTAAAACTTTCTTGTTTGTTATATTTTGAAAGAATTTTTTGTAAGTTAAACTCATGTATTTTTTATATGAATTTGCAGCTGTATTTATAATACTGTATCGGGATTTTTTAAAAATTGTTACAAGACAAACGATTGTTCGGTTCGAAATGTATGTACCTATAAAAAAAATTATAGGGATTCTTGAGAACCCGGGTGGTTTATTCTAAGTTTTAGAGTACTATAAATATAACTGATCTGTGCGGCTCTGAAGTTAGGCACAAAAACGTCGTCGTAGGAACAAAATTTTATAGAAGCGTTGCGGCGGGAAGTAAAAGCACACCTGCGCAATCTGGTATGCATATTGCACTTCAGAGACTCACAGATCGGTTGCACGTACTTACTGTGCTATTATAATGTTTTGACCCACATTTATAGAAAGTCTACCTTCGAGAGCGTCCCCATGATGTGCCAGATGCCGATCTCATGTCATGGTGGACACCGTTGGTGATAGCTCGTAGCGACCGCTTGGACTTCACCAACACTACGCCCACAGTTTGGATAAGAAATCGGAAGGACCTGAATATCATGGACATGCCTTCCAAGGATTATTTCATCATCATTAATCCTGAAGAAATTGGTAATTAAATAGTAATAAAAATGAAGTGTTGCTTAGCGTAATAAAATTTGCAGTTGTTAAAAACTCGCTCATTAATATGGATCATAAAATAGATTTTTTCTGACTTATATACATTAACTGTCACTGACTCTGTGCCTCGGAGAGCACGTTAAGCAGTCGGTCCCGGTTGCTGTCAATAGATAGCGGTCGTCACGATCCGTCAACCCGCATTGGAGCAGCGTGGTGGATTCAAGCTCCAAACCCTCTCATCTTGAGGGGAGGCCTAAGCCCCTGCAGTGGGTATAAAAAAGGGCTGTTAAATGGACTAAATTAGATATTATATTAAACGATAAACGAAATATTCAAAGTTTTTCCACATGTAATACCAATTTTTATAAGTCTTTTGAAATACACTGAATTATAGGTTAACTTCTGAGTATTGATATCTAGTTAATTTTTGGCAGTGTGACAAAACATACCTTAGTAAAATTTTCTTACATATTTTTATCCTATAAGGAAGATCATTACCACAAATAACTTCAACGGAAATTAAAAGAGCAGACGTTTCGACTCTTTAATAATTACGTATTTCCGCAGCGCCATTTCCTGTTAACTACGACAAGGACAACTGGAATCTACTTTCGGAATATCTTCAGAGAGAGGATCGGTTGAAGATTCCAGAATTGACCCGGGCCAAACTACTGCACGACGCGTGGAATCTTGCGTATGCTGGCGAACTGTCTTTTGCGACTGCCTTCAACATGACTTTGTTCCTGCGTAAAGAGAGGCACCACGTTGTCTGGGATCCTGTGTTCACGATGATTGATCATGTCGGCCGTCATATCGACAACTCTGATGTGCATAATAAATTTCAGGTGGGTACATGCCTTTTTTATTGAGTATTGGGGAGTGGTCAAAAGTTTTTTATTCACTAAACTTTTTATTGCATTTATTAATGGGTGATATGTAAATCTAAAGTAATTTCATTAAAAAATATAGTCGAGGTGTTTATAGGCATGAGGCGAAGCCGAGTGCTTATAATAAACCGATGACTATAATAGCCAGCTTACTGAGTACGAGCATCATACGATGTTTTTCAATGCATTTACGATTCAATGGATTCAAATTAGGTAGATACTTCAATGTAATAATGGCGAGAGCTAACGGCGCCAGCGGGTTGTTTTTCGCGGTTTACGCATGCGTTACAAACATAGTGTTCGTTTGTTATTGGTGTAAAGTAAAAAGGCTTACTACTGTAAAATACAACATTACGGTACAGTTTCGATGTCATAAAAATGGTATTAATAGCAAACGTATTGAAAAATTCTTTATTTAGAAGTACGGGGGTGTGTTTGTCAAAGTTAATAATAATAATAATAATAATAATAATAATAATTGTTTATTTCAGACTTTACAGTCCATATAGGAAATACACAATATTATATACACTATATACATTATTAGAATTACAATTATTTAGGATTTAGAAGGTTTTTTTTTTTGCAAGCACATTTAAATGTGTTTTTGTCCAATATTGCATGATCTGTGAATCATAGTCCATTCTATTACCAAGTAACTGTAGGTAGATGTTAGTGCTGGCACGAACTCTATGCATCAGAGACGCTATTCTTTTACGCAGTATCGCCGGGTAACTGTCTATAACTTATATAAAATATGATTTCGCGGATTTAAGGAAACTTATTTCAAATATTTTTTAATAATTATTCTAGAAATGACATAGGCATGTTTTGCAATTGTAAGCCACCAGGAACGGGGGAAAGACAATATTAGATATTTTTTTTCTGAAACGGCTAAACCTATTTCAATGTAGTTTTTTGCATTATAGAGGTAACATCTCAAAATACGTTTCTAGAATCTGAGGGTTATAAAGCCACCAGAGGGCGCTGCAATAAATTTTCGATGCGGTTTTTTTGCGATACACAATATTCTCTTAGAACATGTATAAATAATTAATTAACTCCATGGTTATGGCCCACCAGATGCAGTGTAGTAAATATGTTTCTATGAAACGATGTGGCCAATTTTGACGCGTTTTTTGTATTACCTTGATATAACCTTAGAGCAGGTCCTTAAATACATTTTACAATATTAAGTCATAAACGTGCAACATGATTTTGAACCACGTCGTATATGCTTCACCTCCTGGAAAACGCAGACGTTCATTTCTGTATAAGTATAGCAAGTAGGTTACATTGATATGTAGTATTAAATGATGTCGATGATATCATCTCAAATCGCACGACACCAAAAATTATGTGTCAATTCAGGAAAAAAATTTGTCAACTTCAACGAATAAGGATTTTTTTTACTAAATCGGTTGACTGTGTAATTCTCTTATTTGCCATCCGAGCTGCAAAATATCTACGATCTATCCCATAACTACGCCTGTCCGGTGTATCGGCATTTTGTCGCTTTCAATTCCATAAGTGGCTGAAGACATGGCCAGATGTTAATGATAAGTATTTATCGAACACGTGTTAGTTCACCATGGTTAGTTTTGTTTGAATGTATTTGTTTTTAATAAAATTATACTTGTTGTGTCAGGCATACGTCAGGACTTTACTGAGCCCGCTCCATGAAGAATTGAACCAACAAGAGGAGCGTCCGGACGAAGAAGCATGGCGTAAAAATTTGAGAGGATTAACGAAGAATTTCTTGTGTAAAGCTGGCTATCGACCATGTATCAGAGATGCTCAGGAACATTTCCGCAAATGGATTGAAGCTCCTAATCCTGATGAAGGCAACCCGTGAGTAATCTGAATTTCATGGTGTAGGTGGGTAGTACTTAGAATTATGATACCAGAACCAGTATAGAACGCTGAAAACTGAACAGACAAAAGTGAGCAAGCTTGCCTAGTTGAGACCTGACGTGGGTGGCATCGTTGATGTTACAAAGGAACGAAACAGTGGCATACGGTTTAGAGAGTATGCATTAGCGGTTCGAACTGTGGATCTAACGTGGACTAAGTTTTGGATGAGAAGGGGGTCACTCGGGCGTCGGTGAACGGTCATCGTCAGTTGTCTCACCTACAAATCGGCTACGTAAACACCACTAAACTGGTGAAGAGGTGGTTGAACGGAATATTCGTAAAGCTATCGTAGTGGGCACTGCTGTCAATTTAGTCACTCTAGTCGATTGTGTTCGTGGCTATCTCTGGCGCACTAAAGCATAACCGCTTAAGCTTGGCCTTCCATTCGATTATCGTGAGAAACGAAAACGTCAGACAGATTATCTCTAAGTAGAAATACTTTATTTGCTGGCATCACATGTGTGTTAAAGCTAATACGTACATCGATCACGTCGAAGGACCTTATCATTGCGTTATTTATTTCACGTTTTACTAAGATTACGTGTATACTTTATAAAAGTCTAAGCTGTAGTTGAGATTCGTGGGATTTTCCGAAAATATATTTCTTTTAAAATACACTGTACGTACTACGTAATTAATGCCGTTTGTATTCCGTTATAATGAAAATTCCGATCTTAAATGAGTGGACCCAAATTTATTCTATTAATGAGTATTAAATTAAACTTTTATTCAACAAAGAAAATTATGCTGAGGGTTAAGAGACTTCGTCAATCAAAATTAATTGAATTACTTATTCAAGTTACACGTGACCCATATTCGTTTCTGTAGTTAGAAGCTGTCTCCATTCCTTTGAATAAATGATTCACACCCAATGAACAGCAAAGTTAAGGTTCATTCAGTTTGTATATTTAAAAGGGATTTTCTCAACAAAAGACACGTCTTATAAAATTTGTAATATAATCTCAGATTGGAGTTTCAATAAAATCCTTTATAATTTTTGTATTTGGTGAATGTCTCCAATAAATTTATCATGAATCTAGCTATAATGTTTGCAAATAATGTAATACTGATTATCTATATTAATTACTTGTCATTAATACGAAAGTGTACCTAAACGTTTATCTTTTCTGTAAGTTGTAATCGGGCAGAGGAACGACATTAAATATTGCATGAATATAATTTAAAAGGACGGTGATTAGCGCATGCTGCTCCCAAGAAACATATAATGTATTTTTCTCAACGTCCGATTTATTTCCCTGCTGTAGTCAAAACGACGTAGTAATAATTTTTCAGACGTTTTGACTATTAACGGTAAATTCCGAGTAAAACTTTCGTAAATGTCATCAATTTATACAATAACTAAGTTGTGTAATTGTATGGTCGTATTTTAGTTAATGAAATGATGGCGAATTCACTCCTATACACTCTGTGTTCGGTTGAAAGTAAGCAGGTGGTGCAAACTAACGCTTACTGAGAAAAAAATTGTCACAACACGGATTACCTAAATGCTTGGTCATCTTACTGTTAAATATTTTATATTTTTTTAGACAGGTAGTCAGCTATAGTTCGACGTTTTTAATTATTTTTGGATTTAGCAGTAATGTAATATTTTCCATTTTATGTGATTGTCGACCTCAGATTTTATCAGCTGTTTCACAACTAGTGTTTGTCCAAATTTACAATTAGCGAAACAGTTTCGCGGTGTTTTATTGAGTTCGCTAGTGAACTAGCTTTAATAAAAATTTATCATTACTTTTACGTTGTAGTTTAGTGTAAGAGTTTATACCCGTTGTCAAAAAAAATATACATAAGTGCTAAAATGTAAGTTAAAAATTTATTTTTTCACTCACCATCAGCTTGCGCCATTTTCGTTCAGGATTTTTTTTTGTTTATTTCGATAAGCTTTACGTGCACTATTATTTTTGGATTATGTTCAGCTAATCACGGTGTATATCCCCTCAAATAATTTTTACTCATTTTTTACTTATTGGTTAAAAACATGTAACCATTGAGGAAATTCCTTTCAAATATTCAACGTATTAGTCTCTTTTTGGTTCTATTAAAGTTAATTTTACCCCATTTTTTATCCAACTTTCGTCTAGTTAGTAGAAGTGACCTACAAGTCTTCGTCAACACCATTAACTTCTATTCAGTAGTAATTTTTTCGATTTTGTGATTGTCACATTTCGTAAACACTTGGTCGGCGAGGACGTCTTGATCTTTACGGAAATATCTTTTGCTCCTGGTCAAAGGTTTCCATGAAAAAGATAACTAACCAAATTTCGAAATTATTGAAATTTAAGCTTTGAGCTGGAAAATTAAATAGTGTATAGAGAATAGAAATATGTTACATGGAACTATGGTTATAAAAAACTTTATGTGGAAGGAACCACGGGCAAAACGCAGCTTTACGAAAAGCTTTGGCACCAGAGGCAGCTTTGCGGGTGAAGCAAGAAAGACTCACTTGTTAAATTTTATTTTTACGGTTTCACACCTAAACTGTAAACACTTAGAATATGTTTAATTTATCATGAATATTATGTTATTTCTTATTTAATTGTAAATTAATTAAAAAAAAATATTGTCGCCACTCAGTGTTACCTCACTACAACTCTTTACTACAAAGTACCTTCCAAAGCCGCCACTGGCAAAAACTATTAACAAATTACATAAAACGGTTATGTTACGTTTTAACTTCAAACCAATTAACTAGTAAAAAATCTCAAAATTTATATTTATTTGTCCACAGAATACCCAATCCGTACATTTGTCCGGTGTTTAAATGGGGCACACGCGAAGAATGGGAGTTTGGCCTTCAGAGGGTAATCAATTTCCCTTCATCCCGCAAGCAGAGCGAACGAACTTATTTGTTGAAAACTCTAGCAGGGTGTCCGACGGACACGGACAGGATTGAGAAACTTCTAAACATCACAGTACTCGAGGGAAATAGCAACTTCACGGAAACCGATATTTTCCTTATATTTAGTATGCTGACTGGAGGATCAAAAGGCTATACGACATTATTCAATTTCTTGAACAGCAATTGGGACACTTTAAAACAAAAGTAAGGAATTCTTTTATGTTTATACGAAAATAAGCTTAAAAAGTTTCGTGGATATGACCTAATATTCGCTTTGATATAGGTTAATGCACCGAAAATAATAATTGGATGCTTAAAAAGTAAGAGGTACGTACAAGCCGAGTAAAGGAAACGTCGGGCATATTTATTTCATTCTGTGTATATTAATACATTCCAATACCAGTGTAATAACTCTCATAGGATAATCAGAAAAGCCGATCGTTGTTACATCCCTGAGATAATTGCTAAGGTCTGGATAGTTGGGAACTACGAATTTCGCATTTTTTTGCCTTCATTGGACAGTTCTTACGGTCTTATAAAAGATCACAGAGTTACTACATTTGTGGTTACTACGTAGTAATCATAATAATAAGTAAAAGCGCACTCAAACGCGGGGCCTATGAATGCTAAAATAGAATCCAAGTGGTCCATGTCAGTCTACTCATTTACTTGATGCATACCAGCTATTTTATTTAATCGGTCATTACCTGTCAATTTAATTTAAACGGTTCATACGGCCAATGCGCTATCGCGATTCATGGAATGTAACTAGTTTTTTGCGAACCTCATCATATGAAATCGGATCCTTATTATTTTCTCGATAACTATTACGATATTACGAAATTGTCATGTAGTTTTCAATTATCCCAACCATTCCAGTCCTTCTAGAATCTTCCATAACATCTATTTTTTCTGATTGTCACACGACATAATTTTATGTAAGTTTCATATTCTTGTAGATTAAAATATCCATAGGGTAGCGACCCTGCCTATGAAAGTGGAGGTTCCGGGTTCGAATCCCAGGTCGAGTCAGCATTTATATGATGAATATTGATACCGGTACCGGGTCTTGGTTGTTATACATATAACAACCAGACGTGGTGTCTTCGCTTGGTATCCATAACAAAAGCTAATGCTTAGTTCGGGGCCTAGACGTTGTTGTTACGTATATGTTATTAAATAAATAAATATGTTTTTTTGTAAGGTACGCGAATAAAACAAACTTGTGGGACAATTTGATAACATCAGCGACCTCTCAATTTACGACTCAACAAGGCCTAGAACTCGTTAGCGGATTTTACGTTGCGCACCAAGGAGAATTTGGTTCCGCTGAGCATATAATCGAGAAATCCCTGAAGAACATCCGAGAAGAGGCCGAATGGTCTGCTGAGAATCTCCCCGTCATCGAGAATTGGCTGGACGACTATCTCGCCAAGTCAAAACTGAAAGACGACCATTTCATCAACGATGATAAATGATTAAAAGAAAGTAGCAGTATTAATAAAACCATTTATTTGTTTTGAAAAATATCAATGAATGTTTCTATGGAACAGATAGTGCCTTACGTCATACAAACGATTGTTACATTATAAGATTGTATATAATAAAGAGTCAACTGCCTATATTGTTTTTATGTTAAAAAAATACCTCAATTTTGTTTCACGAGTAGTGTAGCTATTGCAAACGATTTATTGTTAAAAATTGTCAAGCAAGATTTAATTGAACCAAAATTCGTGGTTATTGGTATTTTAGAGCTAAAAAATTGAAGAGGGACTCAAACAGGATCATGTTTTAGCGAGGTCTATGTGGCAAACTGACAATTAAAAGCTAATATTCGTGAAACCATTGTTCACATACCTAAGGTGTTGGTACTCAAACATGTTTTAGCGAGATCTATGTGACCATCGTGGCCAAAATTTTAAAAGCAAATGTTTTTGAAACCAGTTAGCACATACCTAAGTGTTGTACTCAAACATGTTTTAGCGAGATCTATGTGAAAGTTATTAAATAAAACAAATATTTTCTAACAATACTAATTTACATTTATAGTGCACGTGCTCACTCCAGCACAGTCCAGAGATGACTGCCCGATACATATACTACTCTATGCTATGAGTACCACATACATAAACATCTACATATTTGTACTATATAAATCATTAAATTGTTAACTCCAGTTAACTCTAACTTATGTGACCATTGTGACCAACATTTCAAAAGCAAATGTTTTTGAAACTAATTAGCACATACCTAAATTTTGGTACTCAAACATGTTTTAGCGAGATCTATGTGACCATCGTGACCAACATTTTAAAAGCAAATGTTTTTGAAACCAGTTAGCACATACCTAAGGTGTTGGTACTCAAACATGTTTTAGCGAGATCTATGTGACCACGTGAACAAATTTTTTAAAGAAAATATTTTCGACAGTATTAGTGAAAAACCTATCGTGTCGGTAATCGAACTTTATTTTTTAATGAAGTATTATGATCCTACTCCAATTATCACAAAAATCAAATTGTGTTATTAAAATTACAATTTGTGGTATTTGGTGCCACAATGCTAACTAAAATTTCGTTCCAACTGGGTTAAACGGGTATATATTGTCATTGGAAATGACTTTCATTTCGTTGGAGTATAGGGGGTCATTTGTGAGTTTTGTGAGACAGGCAGATTGCACAAAGATTTTTCAAGATATCTGGATGAACGTGGTGTCAAAAGACGCAGCTCAGCGAGATCTACAAGATGGCAAAAGACAATTTGGAAAAATTAAAAAAAAAAAATTATCGGGAAAAAATGAGAAAAATCGCAATTTTTTTTTCCCGATTTTTATTTAGGGAGCCCGATATCTCGAGAACTAGGTCCGAATAAGAAAAAAATAAAAAAACGGCTCGGGGTAATTAGACGGAGGATCGATTGAGACTAAAATTGTTAAAATCGGACAACTGGAAGTAGTGGTTAAGGGTGCCCTTAGTTGGAAGTCGGATATGCGTCGGTGTTACATTTCGTACTAATTCGGTTTGTTCGATCGAAATGTCGTACAGAATGTTATATTTCGAAGTTTTAAGCTTTAATCCATTGAAAAGTTACATTTGGGCTTGCGTTTTTTAGAGGACGCAATTTTATTTTTTAGATGTGTTGGGGGATCAGTGTAAGGTTAAAACCAAGTTTGTGGGGTCGCCACCCTTGTCCCACGGCCGCCATCTTGGAAATAGGGGTTGAAATGGTTTTGACGGTTTATCTCGTAAACTATTAGTCTCTTAAAAAAAAATTGTTATACATTTTTTGTTGCAAATTAAATTATCTACAACTTTGGTTCAGTAATTTTTTGTCGTAGAACCATAAACAAAAAAGTTATGAGCAAAAATGTACAGAAGTTTGATTTTTTGATATAACTTTTTTTCTAATCATTTTACGAAAAAATGATATCAGATCATTTTTGTAGATCGTGTTTTGAGGAACAACTTTTATTTGGAATATTTTTTAATTTTGTTAATAGTTAAGGTTTTACAGCGCTTCGAAGCGAGTACCATTTTTCAGTACTCATAACTATACATATATTATGTGTATGTATTAATGATTTGCCATAAGTTTTTATCATCTTGTTTGTTTTTTTATGATAATCTCTTTAATTATTGATTTTGCAATATTGTTATTAATTAATTATTGACTCTTTTCCCCACCACCCACGAGGTAGAGTCTGGAGGCGCGTTTCTTTTTACGTGGTATCTAGGCATAATCCAACTAATCTGTCCTCGGTCTTTTTGATGGACCAGGCTGCGGCTCAGCATCTGGTTGGCTTTCTACTTAAAATATTAGTTGGAGAACTCGAGAAGGATGTGGTGTTAATGTCGGCGGTTCATCATCAAAATAATTTTTATTTATTAATTTTGAGAGCTCCATTACGTTGCTGCAAGTCTCTCCAAACAATGGAAGCATACTGCAGAACATTTCAGCCCTGCTTTTCGACATCCACACATCGCTTCACAGTTTCATTTGCATTTACAAAAAAATAATTTTAGAAGCTCAGGGGGTGCTGGAGGTTTAGAGCTCTGCACTGGCATCAATAATTTTCCACATTTTTTCCAGCCCCAGTCTTCAGGATCATTATAATTACCAAGCCACGACAGGACCTGATGGTAGACTCAGAAACTGTGAAAGCGAGCTGTGTCTTGTGTTGGAGGAAGTGAAGATAGATTAAATGTACTTTTTGTCACTGACTTGGCGAATTGTTTATACCTTAGGCTGTCAAGAGAATTTATTAATTTTTAAAAATAAAAAATAAAAATTAAAAAAAAAAAAAAAAAACAATAATTGTAAAGTTCTGTAATGGAGTGGTAAATCAACAATTAATTAATAACAATATTGCAAAATCAATAATTAAAAAGATTATCATAAAAAAAAAAAACAAGATGATAAAAACTTATGGCAAATCATTAATACATACATATGATATATGTATAGTTATGAGTACTGAAAAATGGTACTCGCTTCGAAGCGCTGTAAAACCTTAACTATTGACTAAATTAAAAAATATTCCAAATAAAAGTTGTTCCTCAAAACACGATCTACAAAAATGATCTGATATCATTTTTTCGTAAAATAGTTAGAAAAAAAGTTATATCGAAAAATAGAATTTCTGTAAACTTTTGCTCATAACTTTTTTGTTTATAGTTCTACGACAAAAAATTACATGACTAAAGTTGTAGATAATTTAATTTGCAACAAAAATGTTAACAATTTTTTTTATGAGACTAATAGCTTACGAGATAAACCGTTAAAACCATTTCAACCCCTATTTCCAAGATGGCGGCCGTGGGACAAGGGTGGCGACCCCACAAACTTGATTTTAACCTTACACTGACCCCCCCTACACATCTAAAAAATAAAATTGCGTCCTCTAAGAAACGCAAGGTAAGGCCTAAAAAATGTAACATTTCAATGGATTACTTATTCAGATACAGTTTTGATATTTTTTTTTTGCGAACAAAATTTATTTCGAAAATATTATCCAAAATATGTGTGTTTACTTTATTCCGTTAGGTTCACTTCCTATGTCGTGCGAAAGCAGGAGATCCGTTGGTTTTTTTAAGTAAATACTGTCTAACCTAAAATTGCGCATCTCTCTAATTTTATACATAGGATTCTGTTATAATATGTTGTTTTTATGTGATACGCGTATCCTTATTATATTTAAGATAACTCTCTTAATATTTTTTATTTTTTTATTTTTAGGGTTCCGAACCTCAAAAGGAAAAAACGGAAACCTTATAGGATCACTTTGTTGTCCGTGTTGTCTAAGGTATTAAAAATATATTTCGTAAATATAGTAACTTGAATGTATTCATATTTTCGCTATTAATGTCCTCAACAACATAATATAGCGTCCTTTGTGGCGCAGTGAACAAACATTGCAATGCCTTCCGCATCCGGTTTTGCTTCCCGTGTCGGTACACGTAGAAACTATCTTTTCCGACACGCTTGCGTCTGAGTATCATGGTAAGAGTTTATAAAATTATATTATAAAGGATTAATAAACACACTGTACCGGGGGCTATCAGTTTGAGTGATGGGGAATGGGCGGAGCTAATGACGCCCTTAGCGTGCTGCTGGAGAACAAATCATCAAAAGTGATTGACATCTGCAACACCATATATCACCATGGTATACCGTTATTTCGTAATATGAAACTGCCTAATAAGGTGGCGAATGGCACGCGAAGCATAAGAAGTAGGTACATATCTTGCGCTAACACTGAATTTCACGTATATGAGGTCTCTAGTGATGCAGTACGAACTCGGTGTTTGTGTAGTCGGTGCTCTAGTAAGTAGTAGTAGTAATCATACAGGAAATCCTAGTGATACTAGCTTGAGGCGAATGGCGTATACACATATTGAACAGGCCTTGAACTCAAGAATGTCAAGGCGTTATAAAAATAATTCTTTGGACTAGAAAGAAGAAAAAAAATATGATAAGCGTTTTCTAGTATTTACAATGATTTATTGCTTTCAGTGTTCATTCGTATTTTGAAGCGGTTGTTTGAAACAGGAATTAGGTATGTTAATTGACTGATTGGTTTAGTGGTTAGAGACCCCACTAACTACAGATCCAGAGCAGAGGTCGCGGGTTCGTTTCCTGGTCGGAACAAATATTTGTGTAGATGGACATGTCAATTTGTTTCGAGTTGGAGTGTGATAAAGTACATATATATAAATCTTCTGTGCGTGTGTTTGTAATTAAACTTTTTATTAAATTAAGTTTTTTGTGTGTACTCAAGTGTATTCGAAAATGGTTCAGATTTACAATTAGATGTTTTTTTGTAGCGATAATAAAATATAGTCCATGTTACTCGCGGATAATGTAGCTTTCTATTGGTGGAAGAATTCTTAAATCAGTATACAACTGTGTAGTCCACGCGAGCGGAGCCGTGGGCGGAAAGCTAGTGTTTTATAAAAAAATATCTAAGTATGTATCTAGTGAAATCAGTTATCTAGTGCACATAATAGGTACAGGCTCTGCCTACTTTGAGACTAGGTGTGTGAAATATCCCAGGTTAGAGTACCTATTTTTAAAAAGAGTGTGTCTATATATCGAATGTAGTTAGAATAATGTTTTTTTTCTTCGTTCATATTTGCATAAATCGATAAAATTTATAATTTACGTTGTAATAATATGAGTATGTTGCCATACGTCGGAGAATTTATACTAAGGTTATCGTTTGACCCTGATTTTTTATTCCCTTTGCACTCGTAAAACGCGTCAATACAAGGAAAACGAATGCCAGTGATGTGATAGCCGATTTTATCGTATTTTTACCAAAGTATATAATTTATTTTCTTTATTTTGTATTAAAGTATTGGAATAAAAAACAAATGAAAGTAGACAAGTGTTTTAAAAAGCGGTAGAATAAATTACTATAATATAAAATAAGCGTATTTAGAAATCGCGTTCTAAGCTTAGATTTAGTCAAATCAGATTTTTAAATACTTTATAAATGACCAACTTTCGGCCTGTGGCTTCGCTTGCGTGAACTACACGGGTATCGGGTAAGGGTGTCGGGATCCTTTTACCTGGGATAAAAATTATAGCGGTGTTGGTACAACTATGTAGTCCACGCGAGCAGAGCCGGAGGCGGAAAGCTAGTATCTTTATAAATTATAGCCTATGTGTTATTCTGATGTATAGGCTATATTATTGTAGAGTTTTATTCAAATCCATTTACTAGTTTTTGCGTGAAAGAGTAACAAACACCCATTTAAAAAATTTTGCGTTTATAATATTAGTAAGGATTAACGTAATGAAACTGCAAAAGCGTGGTTTGCTACCTACTGCACTAAAAAGGCAAAAATACTATCGAACGTGTCCTCTCCGTCTACCCTGTAAAGTATTTAGCGTACCTAATCCTATTTCTCAATAAACGTGCGAAATCAACCAATTAAATCTTGAAATTGAACAGAAACGAAAAGCATTTTCATTCGCATAACATGAATTTTGAGAAGAGAAATTGTTTATTAAGAAGATGCGCCCCGCGTCTTTACACTGAAGTATTAAACTTAATTACAAACAGGCTTACGTTAAAGCCCTTACGGGGTATACAGAGGGAACAGGTTTTATAGTTAGTTATTTTTGCTATTTTTAAAAACGTGTGTTTTTAAACTATTAATTTTTTTAAACTCTTTAGTCTCATATACAAAAAAATGAAACTGTTGACATTTATGTAATTTAGACCGTGAACTATATGTTGCAAAGTTCAATTTCATAGAAGTAGGTACTTAAATATTATTCGTATTTGATATTTTAGTCTAATGTCTAATTCCATATGGATGGGAAAAATATCTCATCTCATTGTAGGGCATATTCTGCTTGTATTCTCATAAATCTGTTCATTAATTTCGCCGTGATTTAAATAACAGACAAATATCCCACTATTCGCTTTTATAATCGTAAGATTAGTTCATGACCATTTTACTAATTTACTAAGTAATTTTCTGTCCACGGTTTTTGTTCCGATTTGTAGTGTCTCTATATAATCTATATTCTGTAATAATTGTTGATCTTTATTCCGTAGAGTTCGAGATCTTCAATACACGTTTTATAATACTTTATTATTTTCTTCCGCTGGTGACCATTATTTCATTTAATTCGTACTGGATACGCAAATAATGACTCTACTAAAAATATTTGAAACAATGACAATGACGTATGGCTTAATCTCTAAGTTTGTCATTTTGCTCTGGTTTCAGATCGTTACCAAATATGAGACAATCCTAGCAGATAGCAGAGACAGCAAGATAGAAGATACGCCATCTTGCTGTTTCTGCTGTCTAAAAGTATAAGTCATAAATTATGAAAATACGAACTACTACATCTAATTGACTTCAGGAGATTGGGAGGGAAATCGTGAAAACTTAATAATAAGAATCTACGGCATTTAAATTTTTAAATAACTAGGTATAATTAAATTTGTAATAATTTAAAAGTAATTACTAAAACCAGTAGCTACATAATTAGTGAAAATGATTGCTAAATAAAAAAAAATTATTGTTTGAAAATTCATACACAAGAACAACAACGTGTTGAAAAGGAAAATAGAAATTTGGTTCCCTTCCAAACAAAGGTTTTGTAGAAACGTAGTTTTCCTTTGAGTATTTGATTTTGATGTTATACTGTTATAGGTGAAATAAACGCAAAACCAGTTTGTATAACAACACATATCTGCTGCTCCAGATCTACTTCAAATATCATACATAAATTCACTTAGCTTTTTAAGATTTTATCTAGAGTATTTAGATGGATTTATCAATAACCGTTCATAGATCTTGGATACAAACTGTTGTTAAGTAGTTTCCTGAGTGTAAATCACGGTTAAAATTACAGGATATGCATAGAGTGAAATTCCGCCTTAAAAATATTGCCCTTAAAGTTCAAAGCATATGCAGTAAGTGTCAAACGCAGTCATGTATTAAAATATTAGAAATATGTTCTGTGACAGCTATTTTCACGAAAATATTTATGTTTAGTAACCACGTTTATAAGAGAGAACTATTAAATACTTTTATAACGTATGCAACGTAACCTTGATAGCGAGTTGAAAGTTTATAGTGTATAATTATAAAATGTAATGGATATGAACAGTACTACCAGTGTTGAAAAATTCCAAGAAGGAAAGATAGTCTGTTAAGTCTCTACTAAAAAGCGAATGATGTTTGATGTGAAATGTTATCGGTCCGACATTGACGTAGCATGACTTTGATGTAACATGAAATAGATACACATCCAGTGTACAAAAAGTGACAATGCTAAAACGTGCAGGACATTATTATGTTTTAATACTGTTTATACTGCCGTTTTATTCAAATTATATATGAATGTTTGTACATATATCTAAACCACGACCTGTTAGAAAATTACTGATCTTAAAATAATTTTCGTCTTCGTGCGTGTAGAAGTAGATTCGTAACAAGGTGAATGCGAATTTGCAACGGTTCAGATCCCCGCGCACACCCACTGATTCTGTATCCTCTAAGCGCTGACTCCTTTAGTTCGGATCATCTACACCCCTCAGGAAGAAGCAGGTTCAGGTGTAGGCTCCCATTGCAATGCCTTGGAGTGTGGCTACTACGACGATACATGATGGCACACGACTCTATGTTCGGATTGCCCATAGAGTTTGTATGTATTTACATTCATAATGCGTATGGATGTTAAACTGAATATTTAACTATATATTTAACTTATTTATTTTATAGCTTGTTCCAATCCAGTACGGATATTGTTACAAATGTACTTCTACACGTATGAAGAAGAAAATGATTTGATGATCGGTAGTGTTCTAATAGGTCCTGGTTTTTTTTACAGTTTTTGTCGGAGGAATACGTACTATTTTGAAAAGGTACTTTCGTAATCGATTTACACATTTTTGATCAGCGTTTATTAACGCGTTACGCACTGTGATACACTTTTGAGAAGTTCGCGCAGTTGCTTTGTAAAATTACTATTTCTTTCTTGTGCGTTCTGAAAAAAAAAATGATTTGTATGAGACAGTGTACATACAGCGCGTACTTTGAGAATGGGCTTTTACTGAAAATATATGCTCGAGATATCCGTGCGATTAAGAAAAAAATTTTAAACAGAATTAAAAAAATATACTAAAATTTTTAGTTTTCCCAAAAACATGGTACAACTTGAGCACAAAAATATAAACATAAATAATTCAATACAGTTTTCCACAAAAACACACTAAACTAGTCCACAAAATTTTAGTCGTTAGAGCGGAATTAACGTTTCGTGTCTATCTTTGGTAGTGTGATTTATCGAAAAATTATGTCACATTAAAATAGATATTTATTTATATTTAAAATAAACAATAAGGACAAGGGTTGGGGCTCTCCTTTTAAGTTAAAACCTAGGAGAGACCCGCTCTTCCTGCAGATCATAATTTACAGTAAATTTAACAAACTTAAATTAAACTATTAATAATTATAACAAAACAAAATACACGGAAAAAGAAAAATATAATAATGTACGAATGTAAATGCATGAGAATATAAGTGGTTGTTTGATATATATAAAAGAGAAAAAAATTATTTTTTTTACTTGCTAGTGAATGGTAGGGCAGTGTTATAAGTATACGTTGAAATTTAAACTGAGGATAATAAATTTTCGGTCTGATCATAATTTAATGTCATCAGCCAAGTCGTCACAGTTTTCTTACATTCACGATAGCTCATGGTGTAAATATTTAAAAGTCTATTTAGTTTATTGTCACGTAGGTGAATAAAAAGCGTGGAGTACTTTAGTGTCATCTCTAATTTAGGTCAGATTTGTGGATCTAGATGATATCGGATCGATGTAACGTGTGGCGTGATATCGCTGCAGACGACACCGTCGTGTCTGGTTAACGAACATGTCATCCGCTGGATTTTGCGTGTTCTGCTTTCGTGAGTAACACCTTTGTTCCCGATCACGTCAAAAATCACAGCGCAAACACGTGGTTTTACAAGTTTTTAGTTGTAAGTACTTGTCGGTTTGTAAACAAATTAATGATTATAATGAAACAAGTTTAAAGTCGTGGTAAACTAATAAATTATAGGAACAGACAGAACTGTATAAAAATTTATTGTACAAGTCGCGGTATTTTGTCAACGTAAATGAGTATATTTTTGTTTTATTTGTCAAAGCTGTTTGTTTTAACATCCTAGCTAGCAAAATCTAGTTATAAAAAAAAAGTGTGTGCGTGTAACCTTTACGCGCGATTGAAGTAAAACTCTGACAATTTTTGTAAAAGTTCGAAGTCAGAATCGCTTTCACTGGACGTAGACATTTTCACACTAAATTACAACTAAATTAAATAGATATTGGTTTCAAAATATTAGGATAAAAGTAATTTAGCGAATTTTTGTTTGATGATAGCAGACGATCGATAGGTAAACCATCACATTTGACAGATAGGCCGCATGTTTATCCTCAGTAATAAATTATATCCTACAACAGCTGTCAGAAGTATATTGGGACGCACGAAATGTCATTTTCATACAAAAATCTAACTCTGGTAAGCTATCGACCCTCCCGGGGCCTCCCGTCGATAGATGGCGTGCGACGGTAGATAGAATAGATAGATAGAATTGCAAAGTTTTTTAAAAATCTCTAACAGCCAAACCTAATTACCTATCTATCGACGGTCTAACCATAATAGGGTAAGAAATTCTATCCATTGTATAGTTTTGTCGTCTCAATAACCTATCAACGGATAGACATATCTACCGTCGCACGCCATCTATTTTTACATAGCGGAAACTACACAGACTATAGTAAGCGTCCCTTCCGTCAGAATAAGCGTTACTTCCGTCAGAAAAAAAATCTGAGTTACTCCCTAGTCGCGCCTAAAGAAGTTTTATTTCAAAAAAAAAGAACGCTATAATTAAATTTTATATTAAATTACTCGGTTACTGCATTTTTTTACTGACTATCAAAAAGATTGCGTATAACTTCTAAATGTTTAAAAGTCAAAATTTTTTTACGTTTTCATTTTGGCACCATTCTTAAATGTACGGACTTAACACACTTTTATTTCACACATTTAAATTGTAATTTTAGAAATAAATATTTGTCAAAATAGTAATAGAAGTTGTGATGCAGTGTACCACAAAGCTATAGTGGCATAAGATAGCAATTACGAATCGTGAAGGTTCCGCATCTTTGAAGGGTATTTTAGAGTTCAAAGTTGAATATTATTACCGTTATTATTAGATCAATTTGCATTTCTCATAACGAACACATTTTATTCAACACAACCAAAAAAATCTGCATTTTTTTAAATTTGATGCAATTTTTCTTTATATTCTGTAATTATAGTTCCACAGCAACGGAAGCTCATCAAAAACTTCTGTCTCGTTGATCTCTCCCAAATCGATTACTCGTTTCAATGGTTTCGTCATCGATTGCGGTCGGGTGGTGCGTATCGCGACGGTTTTCTATAAGGCGGGACTTTTTGCTGCCCCCCTCAAAGGTTGGATGGAGGACGCGGGCCATACGTTTGATAGCGGGATAGTTCTACGTCCGCTCACCAAATAATACCACAGTAATATAATACGAATCTCAGCTTCGAAAAAAAGGAAAATATTTACATACATATATATAGTATTTGCAAATAACTTATAGAGGTTGCAGTGGGACGCTCATAATCATAATGATTACCAGAACTGAGTCGCAGATATATAGGGATACTGGTAATTCGCCTATATACCCTATGTTGTGTTGGGTTACCATACCATATCATCAGCCTATTAATGCCCCACTGTAGGGTCTTAGGCCTCCTCTCGGGATAAGTGAGCTTGGAGCTTGATCCATGACGCTGATTCATTGCGGGTTGGTGGATTGTAACGACTGCCATCTATTGGTGGCAACCAGGAGCGACGGCTTAACGTACTCTCGGAGGCACTGAGTCAGTGTTAGTTATGTACATAAGTTAGTAAAAACGCAATGGTAGTACATGCCCTGGGATTCGAATCTCGAACCACGGCTTTCAAACAAGAAGCGGGCTCGCTACCACTCGGCTATTACGACATTGGCATGCGTTGGGTTAAACTGAACTATTTCCGTGATAATTTGAAATTTAGTGTGCCTATATAAAAAATATTAAAAAAAAGCTAATAAAAAAAAATCATTGAATATTTTAATTAGTAATAAAATAAGGATCAACTACTATGTATACTCATGTTAAGCTTCATAAAACTTTATTATCATAATTATTTGCAAGAACTTTGACAAAAATATGTTTCCTTTAAAGAAAATGATATGGAATTGCGTTCAGAATATTAAAAAAAAAACATTAATCTATTTCTGGCTGTGCAACAAGATTTCAAAATCACAAAAAAAAAAATGATAAATATACTAAAATTCAAGCAATATTATTTATTAGAAAATTGTGTTTGTTATCTACCTACTTATAATGGTAAAAAAAAACTTTCAACTTTCAGTAAATGATAGCTAATAAAATTCAAAAAGTTTTTATTCAATATAAGATATTTACACAAACTTATTGAACTTATTAATAATCGTGAGCTACTAACTATATGTAAAACAACTCATCTTTACAATAAACTAAGACTAATTATAGAGGTAGGTATATTTACTTAAGCACAGTGCTCTTTGCAAATAAAAACAGCAAGTAGGTACTTTAGTTTTTTAACAAACGTCAAATTGCCGCCAAAGTAACAGCAATTATCCAAAATATTTCGTACTTATTTGCTTTTGCATATTAGTTGAACCTCTTACAATTCAGATGGATCATCATCATCAGCCCGTGTCTCTCCACTGCAGGATATAGGCCTCTCCCAAGGCTCGCCACCACACACGGTCCTCCGCCTTCCGCATCCAATTACCCCCGGTATGGTGCTTTAGGTCATCAGTCTACCTGGCCGGGGGGCGTGGTACGGTACGTGGCCTCCACTCGAGAACTCGACTACCCCATCGGTTGCCGGTTTTACGGCAAATGTGACCGGCCCATTGCCACTTCAGCTTGCTAATCACTTTGGCTATGTCGACAACTTTAGTTCTTCGACGGATTCAGATGGATATGAAGCAGAATATTATAGATGAGCAAAGTATCTGCCGTATGGCATGAAATATTACCATAACAAAATATGGCGATTTGAAATTGTACAATTCGATAATATAATTATATTATACTTGCGCAAAAAAATAAATATGATTGGATGCAACGATGTTATGAGAGGAAGATAATAATAACTTCCATGTTCTATTTTATTTATTGCTTTCGATAAAACAAGTTGTTTTTGTATTTTGAATCAGTTCAACCATTGTTATGTAATTTGTAATTTCACCATTGCTTGTACTTCAGAAAACAGTTTTACAATTAACTAATCATAGTCAGCCTGACGACGTCTGAATTTTCTTTATCACTGGTTTCTACTGGCGATTAAAATTATCGAGTACTTCTGTTAAGTAAAGAAAAGTCGGTCAAATATGAGTCGATATCACCTCGAGCTCGACCTCACACCTATAACTATCGATGCCTATAACAATTGAGATATTTATTGTTAAGTTTTCTGGAGCGGGAGCCTAGTGACTCAGTAATACAGATTCTTAACCTAATACTGACACCAGCTCTCTCGCATGTTCTTTAAAGATGTTTGAAATAAAGATATGTTGAGATGTTGAGATATTGTTGCAAAAAATGTATCCAAAATGATTTTTTCTGCGTCTACTACCTACTTAAAATCGAATATAAGGAAAATAGTAGGTACAGCGAGAGGTGGCATGGGTGCTTTCACGTTACCCGATACCTATAATATCTATGACTTCGATACGATAGTATAAAATATAATATGAAATGTATAATAATAATAAATATAAAATGTATATAATATGTATCTTATTGTTTTTCACACCGTCCGATACAATATCGGATCTCAGATTCATACATCGATATCGGATTGGAGTCTGAAAACGACATCTTATTGATGTGAATGTGCACGAAGTTGAACTTCATAATTGCTTGAATGGCAAAAAAATATATTTTTTGATTTGGCTTCTACTGAATATATGTAAATGACTAAAAATTCTCTTGCATACCTAAATTTAAGTTCCTATAGATTTATTTACAAGATTAGAAATTATAAGTAAATGGCAGACATGGAATGAATAACGAAGTCTCAATGTACAGGTCTCAATAAATGTTTTATTTTATGCAAGTTCTGTTAGCATCGAGCTTAGAGTTTATTTTAATAGAATATTCAAATGGTTAATTTGTAACAAGGATATCTATTTCAAAATTTTTTGAAATAAATTTACATTTGTGAGTCGCTTTATAGTTCACAGTGGAGGGGGCACACATGAATGCGTCGTTTGCCATGAAATAACATCTTGATAAAATTAATAAGATTTATATTTCTTAGCTTGTCGGGATTACTAAAATAGTGTTTTGAAACAGTTGCAGTGTTGGTTCATACAGTAGTAGGCGAACTGGGTTCGTGCCCTCCGACTTTACCGGTGGAAGAGTGTTCATCAGCTTGTGGACCTGATGCCACCTGCGAGAAACCAAAGATATGCTGTCCCACGGCGTGCGGTGGCGCTATGTGTGTTGATCCCATGACTCAGAGGCACTTCGTTAACTTAGGTACGTGATAACTTGGCTGTAGCCTTATTAAAACTCGTCTGTTTCTCTTTTTAAACAGATTAATTTTTACTCGATTAATTGTGTAGTGTCAACGACTACCATAATTGTCCTGTTTTTGTCGAAATATTTTTTTGTTCATTCGCCCGTACCATATACGAACCCTGTCTGTCCTGTCCATTTTTGTCTGTATATAATGAACAAGAAAGCCAACTATGTTTTTCACAATCTTTAACTGAACCCATTTTAACGATTTTTAGTGTGTCATTATTTCATAAAATACATCAAAATATGATCAAAATTAATTCAATTCAATAGACGATTTTGCGCTGTCATCGTGTGTCAGGGATGTATTTAATAATTGAAAGCGTTAGTGGAATTTGATGTCACTCTTCTAAAAGCCGAGCCAACTACCACGTAATGGTGTGTTGTTAAATCTAACACTAAATTAATGCCATAACGGCTTGACATGTTAGTGTGGGCCCCGCTATAAGAAAAACAAACAATTAAAAGGCGCACGATTTAATCAAGCATCAAATATTTCATGGACTATCCACAAAGAAGGTTAATGAAAGTCAATTGACGAAATATTCGCGGTCGTCTTTTAGACAAAAGTCGAATATTCTAGTCAATGACACCATTATTGGAGTTAATAGAGAGTTAACTTGGTTTCTAATTCAAAAACATTAGAAGTCAATGATATGTGGTAATCAAGTTATGTAGCGAAGCAAAGGATGCAAGAGCAGGACGGCAATAAATTTCCAAAGCTTCCAAGCTTCTAAATTCGAATTCAATATAATATCGCCCGCGCTGTTCTGTGTAAATATAAGTATACTCATAAACTATGTTCATAAGTATTCATGTTACAGTTAAGATTAGTTTTCAGTTAAAACACAGTTTTATTAGGAAAAATATTACATATGTTTAGAACTGGTTTTGATTAGATAAAATTAGTTTGTAATCAGTAAAACAGTTTTTGATTGAGGTTTACTGTACTATTGGCTCTTTGAAAAACCTCTCTGGGTTGAAAAACCTCTCTGGAATCTTTCTTTTTTCGTCCACGTTCCTAAAAAAATTTTTAAATTTTAACACTTTAAAAACATTTTAAAACACTTTAAAAAATTTTTCTTACTTAAAATGGCATGTTTAATCGTACATGTGAATATTTCGATTGCAGCAAACCGAAAAAAAATCATCAAAACTATAATAAAAAGACACACATATATACATATAATGTATCAATTACCTTTTGTTTTATATGTTTAGTTTTTTTTTTTAAATTTAAGGATACACATTTGTTTTCGTAGCAAATAAATATCTTATTATTATTTTATTAAAGTTTGTATTCAAGTTCAAACGGCTTGAATTCTGAGCGGCTCTTCAATCCGCTTTGTTTTTGCTTTTCGCACTCGACATAAACTAAACTAACCTATTAGTTCAATAATAATTTACCGTCGATCTATATCCACAATTTTAGAAAATGGCGGGCAAATGTGATAATTTTCTGGTAATTACAATAAAATATGAGTCAGAAAAATAAAGTTTCGGTAAATTTTTTCAAGTAGTAAAAATGAATTCGATATCGGAAAACTCATCTGAGGATCAATTAAAAATTTGCTAACAAATCTTCACGGGAACTTGATGGTAGTTATATCGGATCCGTTTAGGTTAAAAAACTCGGGTGGTCGCGTAGCGTTGTGAGACGACCGTCACAGTTTTCGTTATTAATTAAAGAGAAAGCTTTACGACGCGGTAACATGGGCAATGTCAACAGGTTTTAACGCCATGTGTAAGCCAGACGAACTTTGAATTCGGTCAAAAAATATTTTACTTTATTAATCCCGTTAGAACCAGTTTTCGCTAGTTAAATCTAGTTTTAATCAAAGCGTTCAAACAAAACTAGTTTTAACTAGGGAATACGCGTTTCAAATGAAAACGGGTTTGAACTGTAACATATACCTATATATAAACATCAACGAGTCGATATTTATACGTATATTTGTTATATGTACAAGAGTTCGTTACCTCTAATCTCGACAACAGCTGTACAGATTACGATGTGGTTTTCCCTGTTTGATAAATAGTTGTTCCTCCGGGAGCAAATAATTCGCAGGTAGCGACCTTGTTCATGGAGATGTGACGGTAGAAACTTTTGAAATTTAGAATCGCTTATTTAGTTGGCAAAATTCTTTGCGCTTAAATACCAACTTAAAAGCTTATTGTAGTTGTAATTAAGATTTGTATAAACTGAACATATGTCATTATTTCGTTTTATTTTAGTAATGTATAAAACTCAGATAAAAATTATTTTCAGAGTTAACATTAAATGTCTCATAAAATGATACACCACTAAACTAATTCGGAATACAAAGAAATGGCTATGAATACCTAATGCTCGTATTTTTAAATATTACTTTTAAGCTGATATCACCGATGCTTGGACACGAGTCCAAATACATCTTTTTCCACTGATTTTAGTTTCTTGTCCTTTTTCTTAGGATGAAATTGATAGGTATCAAATACTAACTTAGGTCTACGATTCCTTGGAGCTAGTAAAAAGATTAAGTTGCCATGTCAACGCAATAAAAAAAAACGGCTGTTTATGTAGCATATTTTCACACTCGTAAATAAATCAAAACCTATAGGGTACTTCCTCTACTAGAATATTACTACAATAATTAAATTAAGCAACAAGCAAGATCTTTCACAGCACAAGTCAAGAGAAAAATTTAAAATTGTTAATTTCTAGTTATATCACATAAAAAATATTTATTAGAACTTTTTAAGGTGGCGAGTAGCTATAAATATATTATTTGACAGTAGCTACGGAACCCTCAGGGCGCGAGTTCGACTCGCACTTGACTGGCTTTTATTTAGTAACGATCTTCGCTTCAGTACCCTAACCCATACCGGTTCAGCAGCGCAATGAGCTAGTGTTAGGTAACTGAATGTTGATAAAAGACTTTACTGCAATATTGGAGACTTGAAAATCTGAATATGATTTTCAAAATTTATTTTCAGTTAAAAAAGGCCGTTGTCCGGAGTACCCTCGTGGAGCTTGGATCTGTACTCACACGTGTACCGGAGATTCAGACTGTCCTCGGACCCTCAAATGCTGCGCAAACCGCTGTGGGGCTCTCACGTGTCAAAGACCGGAGTTCGACCCTGAGCCTGAAGCACCTAATCCATAAAACTTATGCAACTACAGTAAGAGTTTGTAATATAATTAATTAGTAACGTTATGTATCTACATGTATGGATTAGGTTATGAATTATAAATACTAGTATATAAGATATTATTATTGTCTTTTTAAGTATGATATCTGAGGTGAGAATATAACCTGTAACTTAAACTTTCCCCAATCATTAGAATAACATCTAAACTCTTAATTTTTTTAGTTACTACTATAAAATAGTGTCGGGTAAATAAATTGATTATTTGTTGAATCAAGTTATTTCTTATAACAGAACGAGAAATTTGCCTCAATACTATATTAGAAAATATAAATATTTTTTATTTTGTCGGATTGATCTTGTAAAATCTAAAGAATAAAGTTCGGTATTTACCTACATTATTGTTTTTAGTTGTTTAAACATAAAAAGACTGCCCCTTAAGAAAATCAATATCCAAAATAAAGTTACGCGAATACCTGTTATTTCGAATTTGTGATATCCTGTGTGGCGGGTTTTGATAAATTCTGAAAAAAAGTAGTTACTTTACAATGGAGTACATCTGTAAAATTTATAGATGGCGCTACATGTATAATGCTTTAAATATATATTTGAAAAAACGCCGCTTTCATGAAAATATCATATTCTACATACAATTTCCAAACAAGGCGATCTTGTCAATGTTTCAATTTGTAATTTGAGGCATTTATATTCACGTAATAATAAGTTAGGTCAACTACACATGGAGCAATAAGCTTGCCAATTATATTGGTTATTTTTTTTTTTTATAAAAATTAGTGGGTGCATGGTGACCCTGCCTACGAAGCTGGAGGTACCGGGTTCGAGTCCTAGTTTTCATTGTTATTATTATTATATTATATAATTATTGTTACGGGCTATAGATCGGTCCAGATATATGCGATGCACTAAAACCCTTATTTAATTGTATTTTATTTTATTATGAAACAAAATCACAAATTGACTGAATCACAATTCACACAGATCACGAATTACACTGCTGTCACACTTTATACTACGCAGTTATTCTTACTTTATTAGTTTATTAGAGAACTTACTCTCCGACGTGGCGTCGTCGTCTTTTTTTACACCTCAGGATTCCCCCATCAACAGGCATCTCGAACATTCAATCCACGAATATTCTATTATACATCGACGTGCTTCTATACATAGACGTCACAATATTTTTATTACTTACATTATTATTATTATTTACAATATTAATATTACAATAATACTAAAAAAACCCAAAAATACAATAATAAAAACGACATTTGCTCGATAAACTTGAATATTAAAAATCCGAAATAAATATATGTATAATAATCTTTATTCATTTTCAAATGAATTTCGATTATTAGAGTAAGTAAGTTTTAAGTTTAGTTTATGTTTTTCTACTTATCTTATTGTTAATGTTACGTTACAACAAATTATACATACCTAGGTTTTGAGGCATAAGTTTGTTTAACTTCATGGATAATTGGATTGGACAATAACTCATGTAAATGAGTAATAGGGTTAATTTTAAACTATATTGATTTTTTACTTTAAATTTTATTTCATATGAATTTTTTTTTTTAATTTAGCTGTAAACACTTTGAACATTCGACAATTCGAAAACAAATAGTCCTAAATTAAATATATATTTCTGTAATTGTATAAAAATAAAATTATTTATTTATTTTTACTTTAAAAAAACCAATGAATTCGGTCCATCCGTTTGCGGGTTACGATTCCACATACATACAGACAGACAAAGGTTATTGGATTATGGATGTTGGTTATATAAATAAAACTAATTAATTTGAAATATTCAAAAATTACTTATGTTCCACAATCGGCAAGAGAATCCACAAGAGAGCTACGATACGAAGGGAATACAAGGAACACAGAACATATGAGCATTCATTAGTTTCTAATTTATTACATCATTTGTCACCACTGGAGGTCACACTGAATACGACATGAAAAACAACGCTCTTCTTCTCCGATTAGTTTTTGTACTTGTGATCGGAGCCAGGGCTCCCTCACAAATAGAAGCAAATTAATACAATCAACAGAAGCATATAGTTCTCTGGAAGTATATACTCTTTTTGCGCCGGGGCTAAAAAAAAAACTTGACTAACACGGTGAAGAGCTATTAAGGATAAGTACCACAAAACACAACAATTTATATTACAGGCACCGAAACAGCAACAAGGATCAGAACACCGAAACGAGAATGGCAGTGACAGTAGGAGCAGTTTGTGTGTGTGTGTGTGGAGTATTATTTAAATATGTTATGACGTGGTAGTCCGGGGCGATGATGGTGGGCGTAACTTGTAGATTATACGCAACCAAAGCCCAAAACTAATTAAGGCGCACGATGGACCTCTATAGTTCTGTAATTAAGAAGGGTCACTTGGGAATGAAATTCGAGTCTACACAAATCTTCTTAAATTTCGTCTTTAAGCTTTTAAAATGCTTTTGTGGTGTTCGATACGATGTAACAGCAACAACATGGACTATATATGAGTATATTCGGTGTTAAATTTAAATTTATATATATATATATATATAGGTTTTAGGTCAACATAATTATGTAGTAATATATCCAAAATTCATGTTTGCAACTCATTCCGTTTTGGTGCTTGAGACGCGTCGGACGGACCGACAGCAGAATGACGGCAATAGGGCTCTATTTTGCCCCTTGGTCACGGAGCCTGAAAAACAGGAAAATATTTATTTGGCAATGTTTTTTGTTCACAAATGCTGTTGATAGTTAATTCGTATTCCCTATTGATTCATCATCATCATCATCATCATCATCATCAGCCCATGTTACCCCACTGCAGGGGCTTAGGCCTCCCCCAGGGTAAGGAGGGGGTTTGGAGCTTAAATCCACCACGCTACTCCACTGCGGGTTGGGGATTGTAACGACCGCCATCTATTGACAGCGTCCGGGACCGACTGCTTAACGTGCTCTCCGAAACACGGAGTCAGTGATAGTTAATGTACTAAAGTCAGAAAAACTCATTGGTACACGCCCTATTGATTAGGGTACTAGAATAGTCACAGAAAAAAACTCTTATAATTAAAAAAAAACCCAACTAATGAAAACGACTTATAACATTTTTTATATTTATTTATTTATTTTTTATATTATTACATATGTAATGTAATATTATTACTGTTATCAAAATAAATCTTTAAATACAGATTACGTATTAATTTACAAATTAAAAATAAAAGCTTATATTTACCAAATTATAATTAATATTTATTGTTTTAAATACAATATATTAATTTATTATGAGATGTATTGATCCTTGATTGATATTTTCATATCTAAAGCACACGTAACAAATATTACCCAGTAACTAATATATTAATCTTGAAGGAATTAGCATATAATAGATGATTATTTGTTATTTATTGAAATAATATAGTTTCTGTTTAATTAATGTAGTTTGTAGACATACAAAAAAGGTTTATTTTCAATGTAAGTTTCTTCGTTGTGCGTATTGTATTTACTCCATACGATTCAGTTAGAATGATTCCACTTTGTGTTTAGGACTAAGCGGTGGCGGTAATTTAGTTTTCCTTTGCAGGTATTACTTGAAATGCACCGCACCTTTGCACCTTTTTCAGTCCAATGAAAGGTCGGCTTAAATTTCGTAACCATTGAGTGCTTTCACATTATCCGATACGATATCGTTATTGGACTCCGATCGAATATCGTTGTATGGAATCCAATATTTTGATGTCGTATCGGATATCGTGTAAGCCACATTATGTATAAGGGGATTTACATAAATTGTTTTTAATAATATTAAAATAAAGTTTATTCATTTTATTTAAAACTCACACTTTCGGCCCACTTACATGAGGTTATAGTGATTTTGTCCGGTTAAAATAAACCAGAAAATTTTGGTAAGTTCAAATAATAAAACTATTTTAAATACATAAGTGTGAGTTCGTTATATATTTAGACATGAAGTAAATGAATTTGACAGCAGCGTTTGGTTTTAATCATTTTTAATGGAGTCATAAATATCAGTTCACAGTATCGAAGTGACATTTCGCATTCCCGGGCCTTGAATCCCGTGTGCGGAAACTCGGGGGTGAAGAGCGGCGCGCGGAGACCTTGCGCACTGAAACTCAGACTAAAACTCTCCATCTTACACCAGCTAGCTATAGCATGAGTGGTTAGACGGTAAACGCAAAAGATGGCTTCTGTAATCAATTCGTACTTTTATTTATACTTCGTATATTTTAAATCTAGAAGCTAATATTCGACATCGGTTCTTTGTATGTATGTAGATATATGTATAACTGAAAGCGTGAAACTTGAAAACGGCTTAGCCGATTTTAACGGCACTTTCACTATTGGTTATCCATTTATCTGGTTTGAATAATGCAAAGCCAGATTAACATAGAATATATGTCCTATGTAAATCAGTTTAGAAGTGCAAAAGTTATGATAGGCTAAATTAAACATGAGCGAGACTTTGAATATATGATCGGCTAGGTTTATAAATTCATACTTTCGATTTTCAGCGACAATTTGTATTTCGTCAAGGATGAAGTAGACTAATCGAGAAGAATTTTCAAAATTAGTGAAGTATTTTTTAACGAAGAAAAATAAATAAGTATACATATTTAATGACTGGTTTTATTGAAATAATCTTTTACAATCTTCGGCTGTATCATCACACTGGGTGATTTTTTATCAGCTTCTAAGTTATTTACAAAAAATCTCAAATACTCCATTTTTTAAAAGAAGGCTATAACAATTAGAGAGGATATTATTAACATTTTCTGAACAACATATATTATATTAATAGCCCAGTAAATGTGATTCAGCGTTACTAACCAACTGGAGCCGAGTACACCCGATTGAGCGTCAACCGACACGAGAATGACGCTAAAGCGTGACGATATAGTTTGGTTCACCGTTCAGAAAGAGCAGAAAATACGCCTAAAGAAGTATCTACTCAAAAAATCAGGCGCCCACCCATATCGCCAGCGTAATACTCGTACGATGATTGACTGATTGATTGATTGATCGTGACAGCATATCTCTCACTTAAGGCAAGTATATTAAAAATCGGAAGACGATAAAAAAATCGTCTAGTATGTATTATTACTACATAATTAACTCGATTTTGTCCACGGCTGAATTCACGAAGCAGTAAATAGGTACCCAGCTTATATTTTCGAAATAAAAGTAGCTTATTCGTCCCCTTAACTATCCTACCAAATATATAATTATGACTATTTTCTACTAAGACCGACTCAATAAACTAATTACATGCAGACGAAGTTACCGGCACAACCAGTTTACGACAAAATTAAAAGCAAAAAGCTAATAAAATAAATGACAGCGGATAATAGCGAAGAGTGTCGTCGAGAGATTACATTATCTGACTCACATTTTCCATTAGGCTCAACCAACGTATACAGAATTAAACTCACACCTGGCCCCCGAATTTATTCTACCGACGTCCGGGTCCAACGTGTTTATTTTCACAAAATCGGAATCTCTGCCGGGATTCAATTTGGACCTGAAATTTGAGGCAAATTTGTCATCTAAACGAAACACAAATCCAGGACCGGCTATTTAGCAAGGGAACGCAGCTCCTCATCATGAAAATCATAATTTTTATGAGATCATTAGCATGAATTATTAAATAAAATTATGACTCAAAAATATATTTTATGTACTACATATAACACCTACTTCCTAAAAATGTTTTTAATTATAATTTCAATGATAAACCAAAACAATAGATTCACTATTCCTTTTAGTAAATTATTATCTTGAAAATATTGTTTTCACGTATTCTCAAACCTCAAATCTCAAAATAACGCATAAAAATTGTAAACGCCGCCGCCGCCGTGAGATGGAAAAAAAACTGCCATTTTTACAAGGCCAAGAAAATTTAAGAGATTCCTCACTACGATCGACGACACTGGACGAGAAAGTTACGTTCTGCTACCATATCAGGGAAATGTCGATAAAAGTCAGAAAGTTAATGTTCACCATGAGATTGCTTCGAGAAGTTGCACTGAAGCCACTTTTACTCTCTGTATACAGTGCACTTTGTCAACCTCTTTTATCTTACTGTAACCTTGCTTGGGGTGGCGCCTCCGCCTCTGTTCTTGTACAATTAGAGAGGGCTCAACGTTCAGTTTTAAAAGTAATGATGGGAAAACCATTTCAATATCCTACAACAACTTTGTATAAAGATTTGGGCGTGTTAAGCGTTAGGCAGCTGTTTCTCTTGAATGTTATAGTAAAAATGCATAAAAAGATACTAAACAGTCCTCAACATATCTCAATGTCGGAAAAACGGGTTTTCAGGGCGTCGAGTACAGCCGCCAAAATAGCTTTTGCTCGACGCTTTAGTAGTTTTCTTGGTCCATATATTTACAATAAAATTGCTAAAGTTTGCGACATTAAAAACCTGTGTCTTAGAGAGGCAAAATCCAAAGTCCTCAAAATTTTAAAAAGTTACTCATATCTCGAAAGTGAAGCGTTGTTGAAGGTGATCAAATAAATCTCTCACATTCATCACCACACCCCCACACACAATCACACTCACTCACTCGCACTCTTAAGCACACATTTATCCAGAATCTTTTAAGAATAAAAAAAAATTCTAATAATAATGAAATAAAACAAATAAATAATAGCCATGGTAGTGTGGCACTGTGTTAAGTTTATAATAAAACGATAACTATTTCGATATTGATAAATATTTCTAACAAAAATAAAATAAATAAAAGTAAATAATAAATGCCGATTAATATAATATTTGAGATGTAACGTTATGATAAATATAATTTTTATTTGATTTTGCTCGCCAAGTGACAGGCTGTGCCTAGTGTGGAGAGCATTGATGTCCTGTGTTGCATTACTTATGAATTATTTTGATAAATAAATAAATTTGAAATTTTTGAAATAAATAAATAAAATAAATTTGAAATTTGATCATTTAACAGGCAAAAAAATCCAATTTGATTAATACAATAATACATTATTTTCGTACTATAATACGACCACAAAAAAAAAAAATGTTGTAAACCGTTAATATTTAAATTTATTAATTTTGTTAATTGAATATTATTTCATTTATCTAATAAACAAATTTTGGTTCTCATTTGTAGTGTTCTGTTTGTTTTTAAATGTAAGAGAAAAAAATTTTATAAGCTCACCGAATGTGTATTAAAATCTTTGTAACAATTACTGTTATTGTAAAAATACATAGCAAACCACGTAATTTGATTTCGTTTGTTTTTCAATACATTTGTATAAAAAAGTTAATTCACTCACTTAATATTCATGTACATTAAGTATGAAGTATAATATTTATTTATTACCTATCTTTTTTCATTCATTATCCCTGGATGCATGTAAAATAAGTATATTAGCATAACTAAATAAATAAAGTGCAAATTAATGTGTCAAATTACCTTTAAATGTAGTACTTATTGCTAATATCGTTGAGTGGAATCAATAGTTCCTAATCAATATAAAAATAATATATTAATATTTTTAAATATGATACAAATATATACTTAAATTCTCATAAACTTTTCTTTCTCACATACATAACCGAGTAAGTTTCCCTTAATAAAAATAAGCAAATTAAATATTAATATCATATTATTGTGTGAAATCTTCGGTAATACTAATAAATATCATATTAAACACAATATAATATCAGTATTTAAGAAAGTATAAATCTAAACATTGAACATAAAATTTGTATACCGCACTATGATTCCTGTGCAGCGGGAGCCGCACAGTCGACAGTTAGCCAAGTGTAGGGGCACGTGGAGTCGCTTCGAGTTCCGTGCTCCGGGTTTTTGGCGTGTCTTCACTTAGTATCTTCATAACTCCTATTTATTCATTTACAGCTACTTAATTGTGAAATACAATTTGTTATTATAATAATTATATTTAGTCATTTCAGGGATTACTTCCCTTCTGAACTGGAATCGTCATTACTCCTTCATCACCTATCCAGGTGTTAGGTCTGTTCCAAAAAAGTCATTCCACGTTATAATAATAATAAGAATCTTAACCGGGGGCTCCCGCCTCCTGCGTTATTTCGCCCGAGTATCCCTTAGGGGTTACCCGACAACTTAGCACCGGCGACACCCTAGTGTGCCTCCTGGCTGCTCCGATGAAGTCGTAGGAGCTTTCGGGCTAACGACACGCATCCTTATTCTGCTTCAGGCGGTTGTTTAGTGGGTGCAACTCCTACATACCCCGCACGCTCGAGCGCGCGGAAGCTGTAGAGTTTATTCCGCCTTCCCATCGCAAGGATAAAACAAAAAAAAAACAAAATAAACACAAAAGAATAACTATTAAATACTTTGATATAAACCTTTCCTTTATTGTTCATCAACTTGCTGTCAACTTATAGATTTCTTCCTCTGTTGTTTTTCTTCTTTATATTTTTAGTAACTACAGACAAGGTGAAGACTGATAACCGGTTCGTATAATCGGAGGATAAATAGGTAAGTAAACAAGAGAATCATAACATAATGGGAGAATAAAGTAAAATAAGGTAAAAATTACTAAAAGACGCCAAAATTTCATACTTACAGTAACAAATCAATCGCAAACTATAAGAGAAAACGAAAAAGCAATAAAAAAATATGAAATACTTATAAAAGAATATGAGGCAAATAACATCTCAAACAAAGGAATTTCAAGATTGTGTTACGTACGTAACTACGAAATAAAGTTATTTGGTTTTATTTGGTGAGCATTATTGATCCCCATTTCGTACAGTATCTACTTATTTCTGCGGTATATACCTATTTCATTTCATTGATATTATCAACCGTTTCATGCAAACTCGTCGATTTCGGAGGCTTATATAGAATAATTATATGTTTTTGGTCAATATACGTTTTTCGCCCCTTACCGACCCTTTCATCGCATCTGCTGCACTGACTTGTATCATCATTCTACTTTTGTAAATCTTTTGCATTAGGATTCCGTTGCCAAAAAGTGAAAAATGAAACGCTTATAATTCTGTCCATCTGTTTGCCTGTCTGTCAGTACTTCCGTCGCAGCTATCATATTTTACTCGGAGCCTATTAGCAACACATAGATGAGATTTGTAGGGTTGGTGTAATATATGAACCGCTATGCAATGGTGCAGTGCAATAATAAACAACAATTAATTTGCACGTGATACTCCATCCATATAGACAACCCTATAAATAGGACTTTAAAAATGTTATTGAGGTTTCACAATTCCTTTTTTATCGAAGTCAATAATTGTTGAAATATGCGCTGCTAATGATCTAAAACAGTATCCCCCCCCCCCTCTTTAACTTTTTAACTATGGGATAGGAAATTGTAAATTAAATTAGTATAATTAAAAAAAACACTCTTAACGAAATTGGTGGGATTAAGATATTATGTTGAGTTGAATAGTTTTTGAGACATGGGATATTTTTTTTTTGTTAACACGTTATTTTGAGTACCCAAGAGTTTAACGTTTTTTTTTCTATTATAGCCAGTACACCTTTTTTCAAATCATCGTTTTCTATCGCATATTTTAATATGTGAATAATATCTAAATATACGTTAATAGTACATTATGATGCATGTACGGTAAGCTGCATATTATAGTCGAGGTGTTTATGGGCACGAGGCAAGGCCGAGTGATTATAATTAACTGATGACTATAATAGCCAACTTATTGAGTACGAGCATCATACGATGTTTTTCAATATATGTGCGATAAAAATTAGGTATATAGGTACTTCTAATGTAATAATGGCGGGAGCTAAGGGTGTGGGGGGAGTGGTTTTTGCGGTTTACGCATGCGTCACAAACAGAATGCTCGTTTGTGATTGGTGTAAAGTAAAAAGGCCTAGTACTGTAAAATACAACATTACGGTGCAAGTTTCGATGTCATAAAGACCGTATTAATAGCAAATGTATTGAAAGGTAATTTTTCACTCACATTCATTTTCAGTCACTCGGCTTCGCCTTGTGCCTATAAACACCTCCACTATAATATGCAGCTTACCGTATGTGCATCATAATGTACTGCTGTCAAATTTATTTACTCTATTGTTGAAGTATTGTCATCGAAATGTTAGATTGAAGCCGTTGAGAATTGAATCGAGTCAAAAGAAAATATATTTGAAAATTTTTGCGATTTGAATTACGAAAAAAGGTGTAAGCTAATAACTTTCTTCTCCGTTCGGCCATTTCCCCGATTGCCGCAGAATAAATTTCAATTCAATAAAATTTTACCGGCAAATTTAAGTGCCATAGACCACTTTAGATCGGTATTAAATATTTATATTCCTCAGCTCGATAGAAATGGAGGCACTGCTATGAAATATTTATTCTGTGATCTTTGAATTAAGATGGTGACCTTAGAAACTGTTACTATATTAATAAAATTTCTAAGTATGTATACCTACTTGATTTTATTTGTTTGTATGGTCTGTGATTCTATGTTTTCGTTTACTAACGTGTTACATTGAGAGAAAGGTTCAGCTGTAGGTTTTAATTTCAAAATTAAAAGATAGAAATAATTTCTTCTTAGTTGTAATTGACAGTTAAAGTGCCGTGTAGATTTTATGTTAAAATGAGCGAATATATTTCACTGCAATTAACTGGGATTAGCGAAGTAAAAAAAAAATAATTGTGTAACCGAAGTGATATAGGCATGACAAAACTTTTACTGACAGTTACTTCCTTTCAGCTTAGCTGTAGCTTTGGTGACAAAAATACAGCGATTACTTTGAGTATAAAATCTTAGGAAAGTATGAAAACATGACTTTCCTCCTTTTTGGTCCGGTGGCACGTTATCAGAACAATACCTGTATTAATACGAAATTGCAAAACCAAGTATCTTTTTTTCCCACATTTGTCACGGGAGCTTAATTTTTTTGTGTACTCTCGGGTTAAAAAATATTTATTTATTTAGGTACATCAACAACATGCTATATTAAACGCTTATAAAAAAGTATGATTCAGACTTATTTCTAATATGCATGTCAATTATAGATATATATGTTTAATTTATATTTGAACTATTAGATTAAATTAAACCCATAACACAAGCATAATATTGCTTACTTTGGGACTAGATGGCGCTGTATGGGAAGTCCCATGTATTATCATAATATGAAATTTCTATTTTTTGTGTGTTAATAATTAGTAGTAGTAGTAGCTCATATATTAGCTTTATGCTTAATTCGCGTCAATTTAACTGATTCAACGTGGGTGTAAAGGTTTGTTTTTATTTGATTGTTTAAGATTTTTGTTGATAGTACATAAAAAACTAAAATATGTTTACAGGATCCATGTGGAACTAAAAACGGTTGATTTTGAAACTGATTCGCCGCCACAGGACTAGTTTACAGGACCACTAAGGAACAAACAGTGATAATAGTTTAGTTTTAAATTAAAAGGCTTAAATAGTCTCGTCTTAATGGTTAAAAAAGAGGTCGAGAACGAGGATTTTAATTGGAGTCCTAGTGCAAGCAAACCATAATTAAGGCCTGCAGGCGATAGGTTATACTCAAGCAGCGAGCCCTATTTGGGTCACGGAGCTACGCTTCACTACCAATTGAAAATCGATGCGAAATCCGTATGACGGATATGTCATACACGTCAAATACGTTTTTGCGTAACGTTGAATAGTTTTCAAATATGTATAGAGTAATAAAGTTAGAGTCGTGATAGCCCAAAGCGCAAAAAATACATAACTATCACTGACTCCGTTTCTCGGAGAGCACGTTAAGCAGTCGGTCCTGGACGCTGTCAATAGATGGCGGTCGTTACAATCACCAACCCGCAGTGGAGCAGCGTGGTGGATTTAAGCTCCAAGCCTCCCTCACCCCGGGGGAGGCCTAGGCCCCTGCAGCGGAATAAAAAGAGGCTTATGATGTGAAAAAGTGAATGAAGAATAAAGTTGACAGCAATGTATGAAACAATAGAGAACCAGAGATACAGATATTAATACTGCGGTGGTGAAGCAGCGCGTGGGGATTGCGTCTGGCGACAGAACTAACTCGGCTGCAAGTTTGCATATAAATACCAAATGTTGCGATACTGCCCCGGCTGCTATGCCGTCATCAGTTAACTACAGTTATCGTCTCTTCCTTACCAATTAAATTAAGCATCCTCTCTCGTGCAAGAGTTTCATCAAAATTTGACGTCATTTACAGGACTACAAACTGGATCGTGAAAATGAAACACGCAAAAATTGTGTATGAATGAAAGGTAAAAGCAAGCAATATGATGCTTTTGTTAATTAAAGAGAGCGCGCCACATAGAATTACGAACTCTGTCATCTAAGCGATTTAAAATTTTATAGAGACGGAAATTTTGCACGAGAGAACATTGAACTTTATGGTTATGATCGATAGACGGTTTAGCGGCTATGCTTATGACAAACTTCGTGTGTATAACTCTTTAGAATCTAAGACTAACATGACATTTTGTGACGCATTTCGTGTCGTATAGTGGTAATTGTGTCTATGGGTTTACTAAAATGCCTCAAAGAAATTTTCATATCAATCAATACTTTGAGAAATTGACTACAGTAGATTAAAATATAATAAAATATAAATCATTGTGCAAGTAACTTGTATTTGAAATAAATGAAAAGGCAAAATAAGTTTTTTTTAACTGTATTAACCCTTTTTGATTTTTTCGCGGCTATTAACAACCGGGTAATTTTTGATTCACCTAAGAATAAATGCAATATAAATAATATAATGTGTACGTGTGTGCGGGTGTATGAGGCTGTATTCATTCATTTGTATGTATGAATGTGTATAATTTATATGGATGTGCGTATGTGTATATATGTTTAAATTAAATTGAGGAAATTGATTAACGAAATAAAAGTAGGTAAGTAGTTTTCAGAGTCTTATGTTTTTAAGATTTTCAATTAATTTTCAGTATTAGATGAAAGTCCTCCGCTCTCCTATTAATTTCCTATGCCCAACAGGGTCTATGTAAATTGTAATCTGTGTCATGTTCTGTATATGCAAGTATCTTCTACATACAATGAAATAAACAATATTCGTATATAAAACTGGTAAACAGATGTTACTTCTAAACGCAGTCGGAACAAAGATATAGATATCAGACGTTGAAAATGTTTAGTTTAAAATTAGACACCAGTATCAAAATGCAGCGTCTCATACTTTGAAAACGAACGAAAACGTGTCTCAGTATTCAGACCACACTGCTTTATCATTGTTTTAAGCAAATATCTTGTTAAAATTCACATAAAATGTCATTTATACAATTTTTTTTTTCTAATACGACTTTTACACGTGAGTCACACAAAATTCAAGTGATGTAGGTATATTTAGTCTGCGGCGTATATTTTTGGATCACATTTTTGTGGCTACAACACGATATCTGTATGTATATCTATGAATTTATATAACTTATTTGGTTTTATTTTATAACTTGGTAGCCATTGAGCTTAGATGAATTATCTTAGGAAGTTGTAGTCGTTTAAATATTTTTTTAGATTTCGATTTTAGAATGACTTTAGTATTAATTAGATTTGTTCCAAATAAACGAATAGTTACGTCTGTTGACATGAGCCTACAAAATAGGCGCGTTTTACGCATCGGTGCAGCAGGCCTAACATGCACACGGAGACAAAATATCTATAACTCACATATAAAGCTATCTCGTTTCTACATGAGATAATGCTTCGACAACTTTTGTCGCGGTTTGCTTGCTAGGCCTGCAGGGTGACAAACGTTACAAGCGAACGCTAGATGTCGTTATTGCTTGTTCGTTGCGTGTTTCAAAAAGGAAAAATTAAACCCTTTTATGACAACTTTTTTGTCCGTCCGATGGTCCGTTTTTCCAAATTGTTTTGTCTCAGGAGCAGGTAAAGTATACAAGTAACATAAAGTAGGTACGAAGTTAAAATTAATATCAAGATGTTAAGGGAGTAAATGATTAGGGTACCAAAGTACTTACCGTTGACCGGGAATCGTGTTTGGTAAGGAGCAAGATCTCACAGTACAAATAATGGAAAAAATCGGGCAATCGTTGATTAGTAACATCATCACAAAAAGAATAAAACCTTAAATAAAGAGTACAATGGTTCAAAAAAGATTAACCAGTTTGTCGCTGATGTCCACAGAATGTAACATGCTCAAAAAATTGGCATTGAAAAAGTGATTGAGTATTTTGCTTATCTCTAAGTTGGAATAGTACTTCTTCAATCAACGATCTTCTTCAAACACTGACCTGCTTATAGTGAAAGTTAAAAGAGTTTTTCCGGATAACAATTCCCAAGTATTCAATGTGACTATACAGTATTAAAAATAACACTTGAATAAATCTGCAGTTTTGCTTGTCTATACTCATTTTACCTGTTTTAAGAAGATAGTACTGTCGCGATAGCCGTGTGGTGGTGGTTCGAATCTCTGGGAATGTACCTATGAGTTTTTTTCTGACTTAACTATCACTGACTCCGTGCCTCGGAGAGTATATTAAGCCATGTTGGTACTGGTTGTCGTCACTAGATGACAGTCGTTAAAATCTACCAACATGCACTGGACTGACTGACACTGACTGACAGATTGGCCGAGTGGTTAGAGACTCTAACAAACAGCGGAGCCAAGGGTCGCGGGTTCGATTCCTGCCCGGGATAAATATTTGTGTGCATGAATATGTTTATTTCTTCCGTGTTTGGGTGTACAATATTTATATAAAAAATTTTAAAAATGAATATTTAAGTATGCATACCAGTTGTCTAGTACCCCGTTTTTCTATTCCATACCATCAGCCCTTTTTATACATACCCCACTGCAGAGACTTAGGCCTACCCTTGGGGTGAGGGGGGCTTGGCCCTTAAATCCACCACACTGCTCCTATACGGGTTGGTGGATTGTAACGATCGATATCTATACGCTAACTATCTAACGTGTTCTCCGAGGCACGGAGTCAGTGATAGTTAATGTACTCAAGTCAGAAAAAACTCATCGGTACACGCCCGGATTCGAACCACGGCCACCTGGGCTTATAGATTTGAAACAGGTTCTCTGCGTTCGAGCTATCAGCACCGTTCGGGCTATTACGGTTAGTACCCCATAATACAAGCAGAATACTTGCTTACTTTAGGACTAGGTGACGCTGTGTGGGGATGTCCTAGATATTATTATTATTACTGGAGCAGCGAGGTGAATTAAGCTCTAAGTACCGTCATCCCGAGGGTAGGCCTAAGCCCCTGCAGTAAAGCATAATGGACTAATAAAGTAAGAAAATTGTCCTCTCTAAGGGACCACATTGTTCTAAAGTAACCAGGACCTCTAATAGATTAAGAACAGCACTGGCTGTGCGAGTAGTCAGTATTATGAAATTACAATGTAAATGTAATTTAGTGACTGATGTACATCAGAAACTGTGAAGATAAAAACGTACACTAATACGTAAATTTGTTCGAGATTGTTTCCTGAGCCGCAGCCGCTTTCAGGGAAAAGTAGATAAACTCTTTTATTGATTACGGAAATTGCCACGACTGAAGTCGCCGCGTCGTCGGTTAATTTTTTTACGATTCCAGAACGCATACACCCTCGCGTTGCTTTCTTTGGCAGTAGAGGTTTCGATTGATTTTCTCTGTGGGACCTTGAATTGTAGCTTCCATTAGCACTGACACCCTGAGAAAAGAGTTCATCATCAGTCGAGCAATAGATGATCCCCATGAGAAAATACGAGAAACACGAAAAGGAAAAAAATATGCGCCAGCGGAAATTATAGTTCATGTAACGTAATTATAATGACGCGTAGTTTTTCTTCTTCTGTTTCCTCGTATTTATGATGGTCTCAACCATCAATTGCTCTACTGATGGTGGATCATCATATTTTTTAAAGAACACTATTCTCAGTGCATGAGTACGTAAGTACGGACTAAGACTATTTATCTTTATATTAATACGTTAAGCAAAAACTGTGTACCCATTTTTAAGCATACTGCGTGCAAGGAGATGTGTGATTTTGTTTTCAAGTTTATATGAAGGAGTCCATTCCATTTCATCAGTCCTTTTTTTATACCTCACTGCAAGGGCTTAGGCCTCCCCTCGAAATGAGGTGGGCTTGGCGCTTAAATCCACCAAGCTACTCCGATGCGGGTTGGCAGATTGTAACGACCGCCATCTATTGACAGTGTTCGGGACCGACTGCTTAACGTGCTCTCCGAGGCACGGAGTCAGTGATAGTTAATGTACTTAAATCAGAAAAACTCATTGGTACACGCCCGGATTCGAACCACGACCACATGGCCGTATAGATTTGAAACAGATTTGCTGCGTTCGGGCTATTACGACACTTGATATGGAGGAGTGCAGAAAGCTAAAATTTATCTGTTACAATGAATTGACTTACTCGCGGTCGAGTTTCGACCAAGAGCGACCACTAGTATTATACCGTCGTCATTAAAACAATCGTAATATGTTTTCGATTACACATAAACAAAAAAATTGTTCTGCACAGTTTGATTTTCACCCAAGACGGGACGGAAACAGTATATGCGTTTGGAGTAACAGATTGTGTGTTCCTTTGCGTATTTTAGTTCAAAATCCACTGGACCGATTTCGATGCGGTATTTCATATTACATACGTATCACATCTCAGAGCAGGTTCTCAGAGAAGTTTTACGGTTAATGGCCACATGGGGGCGTAGCAGTTTATGCATTGTCTAAAACGACTGGGCCGATTTTTATCTGGTTTTGGTATTAGGTAGATAAGTGTCCAACTGCTTTTTACAATGGTTCCACCGAATGCAAAAATGTGTCAATTATGGTGGCATATACTTTGAAAAACAATGAATTTATCATAAGTAAAATACCAGACCTTATTTATAGGAATCCAGAAAGTTTCAGTATGGCCTTACCTCAAAGCCAGTTTTTAGATATGTTTGACGGTTATAGACAACTAGATGGCGCTGCAGTAGATATCTCTATCTCAAATTGCGAGGCCAATATTTTGATGCATTTTTCATTCTACATAAGTATATCTTCAGACTAGAAACTTGGTCACCTGTTATGGTTATGAACTACCAAAGGTCACTGTAGTATACGTGTTCCTCTAAAACGGCAAGGATGCTTTTCAGTTTTTCGTATTACATAACATAGATATCACCCCAGACTAAGATGTAAGATTTTTCTTCTAAGATCTTAGGTTCATCTCCGCCAAGGGCGCTGCAGGAGATATGTTTACTGAAAACTGTTTTTTCATTGTTATCGTTATCTGGCTTATAAATCTTCAAAGGGGAATAATTACAAAATGTAAATTACAAAATAAAAAAAAACTTAGGTTGAAAAGCCGTTAAGTAAAAAAAATATATTAAAAAGGTGTCCCTTTAAGAAAAGTAAAACGAAAGTAAAAGATAAACGAAAGATTCTTTATGTAGGGTACGGATTACTTTTTTAAAGAACCACCTTTTGTAATATTTTTTTTTTGCTTTTCGTCTTGGATATTTTGAAATTTATTTATTATATACGAAATTCATGATGACGACTGTTTAGCCTACTGGGCAGCGACCCTGCCTATGAAGCTGGAGGTTCCGGTTTCGAATGCCAGGGCGGGTCAGTATTTTATGATGAATATCGATACTGGTACCAGGTCTTGGTTGTTATATGTATGTGGTGTCTTGGCTTGGTACCCAAATGACAAGCTAATACTTAGTTTGGGGCCTAGACGTTGTTGTCATGTGTGCGTTATTATTATTATTTTACTTTCGTATTCCAATTTGCATCGAAAAGGGTTCACGGTTTCGCAGTGGAAACAGAACAGACAGACAGACAGACAGAGAGACTTTCGTATTTATATTTTAGTATGGTAGTTAAGTTATAGGAATTGTAAATAATTAATAACGATGAAACATTCAGTAGCGTATAGACAATTATTTCGTGATATTCGAGAACAATATGTATCAATCACCTTTGGCAGGCACGCGTACAAAACTCATGTCATATAAAATAGACATGTTTTTAGGTTGCCGTAAGATTTTATACTAAAACCTTGTGAGATATTATATAAAAGTCACAGATGTGTAGTTTTTAACGGTTTGTTATAACAAGTTTAGATTTTACTTTCTGACCGTACGTACGCTGCAAATAATCTATACGTCAATTTCCAAACTAAAAAATGAGTTAAAATTCATAAATCTTCTCACAAAGAGGTCTATATCAGTACAGTGAAGAACAGCCCGTTTTTGAGTCTAAATAGAGTATTTATCCACACGCCGGGCAGTTCTCGTTTTCAGTGATTTACTCTGGTAAGACCAGAACGTTTAGTAACTTCAACAGAAGAGTATCAGAATACGATCAACGCGGTGTCACGCCACAGTACATCTTGTATATGGCTATGACGATGATCCGCTTCGAATGGTAGAGAGCGTGTTAGATACGTTTGGGCCATCGACAGCCGTAAATGTCACTTGAATGCAAATGGCGCACATGGACCGTCATAATTCCTGGTGATATTTTGAAAAAAAAAACTCTACATTAAGCGTAAACGTTGCCCTCAGAGTCATCTGTTTTTGGGCATGTCCATTTTTTTAAGTGTTTTGTAAGTGTTTGTATTATATGATTTAATTTTACAGTATTTATTTATGGTATTACATTTGATTTTAATCATTATCTCATAGGATTAATACATTTTAGGACTGAAAAACGTTTTTTCTGGATAAGGAACTCATTTTACAGTATTAAAAAAAATTCAAATCCTTTTAGCTAAAACAAAGAGATTCCGTTATAAAATTCAATAAAATGCTATACTTCACCGCAATGTTTTGACTGACTAGTCGGTGAAGAATTGACACGATTCACACTAACAGTCCAACGTTGTCAAACGTACATCAACTATCTCTTTTAGTCGTAGCTAGACTCTGTGGGATGGACAAAGATACACGATTACGCGTTGATACACAAAAGTGGCAACGTGTTATGTCTCTCTCCATTATGATAATTGATCCTAGACGTTGCCTATATTTATTACTTTTGAATAAAATTAGTTTAACCCTCATACACTGGACATCGGCAAAATTAACATATGTTGAGCCAATAACCAGAACAAGAAGAAAACGTTTTGAAAATTTTCGAGGTAAGTGTGGTTTTCCTTAGAGTAGACCATCTGCTTACAGTGCCGAGAATCAACACGAGCTATTTGCGATGATACCAATCACTTATTTTGTTTATTTTGCGTTTAACAGAAACAACAATCTCATAGATAATACAGTATGGTTCTACGGTCTACGGATAACTAGAAAAAGCGATGTGCCAAAGTCAAGTTGTTTGTGAGCCAATGGATAGCTTTTCGCCCACGGCTTCGCCTGCTTGGACTACACACTTGTACTAACACCGCTATTATTTAATAAGTAGTAAATATAAAAAAAATATTAAAATAAAAATATTGAGAGGTGCTGGAAGGCCAAAAATTTGCGACTATTGTTTTTTTTACGTGAGATAGAAAAAATATATTCGTATATTAAAAAATTGGTTGAAAAATAAAAATAATAATCGAAATCTTGACAACAGCACCGTCTATCGGGTCTAATTATACATAAGAATCTTCCAGATGACCCCATAAGTGCAAAAATCATCAAAATCGGTCAAGCCGTTTTGGAAGAGAAGAAACACACGCACAACGGAATTTTATATGTAAATATTGATAAAAATTCAATGAATATAATTTACACAAATACAAACAACTTATAATGTTTTTTTTTTTTAAATTATGACTTAAGTTGGTTTTCCACTATGAAAATCGTCCCGGAAAATTATTGTTGAAAATCTACATGAAGGCACGCAATGAAAATATGAAATAGCGAAAGCAGGCCGGTATGTAGGGCACGAGCGCGTTATTTCCATTCCTCGCATTCCCTTACTCCTTCAAGAGTATCTAAGTACAATGTTCAGAAATGATTGAATGTCCTCGGCAATAACATTTGATTTGAATAATGTACAAAGTTTGGAAAGGTGTTTATTTCAAAATCAAAATAAAAAAAGATTTATTCAATATAACATATTTACACACACTTATTGAAAGTAAAATTGAATTGATTAGGTACTGATTAGGAAAACTAGAAGGAGAAGAACCGGCAAGAAACTCCTCCCTTTTTATTTTAATTTAAATATATATGTTTTGCTTAATTTTTTTTTTAATTTAAAAGGTTTACAACTATTAAAATTATGTCCTAGACATGAAAACATTTTTTTGATGCAGGAGAATACTAAAAATGCTAATAAAAGTTTTTTAACATTATGGTGTAAATGATGGGTCTGATGAACTAACGGTATTATACTTGTGTAATTCATAAAAAAATATTTTAAAAATGTGAAATCAAAAAGTTTTATTGCTGGAATGGGAGTTTTTCAAGGATCAATATTGGGCCCTTTTCAAATCAAATCAAATCAAATCAAATAGCTTTATTGCATGTAATATACAAGTATACTTATGCACGTCAAAATTCATTTTACAATTAATATGTTAACAAATAAATATAAATAATAGCCTATGGTATACACATTATACATTTCATGTCCCTATCTTAAATAAATACAATTAAAAATCATCTAGGTATCTACATGGGTTACAAAAATTTATAAACTCAACAAATTGATTGAGCAGTCAATTCAGAAGGACACGTCCACGTCTCATTATCCTCCAAGTAATCACAAATTTTATAATAGGCCTTACTACAAAGTCTTTGTTTTATGAAATGCTTAAATTTTTTCTCAGTGAGGGCCAACACACTCTCCGGAATTTTATTGTAAAAACGAATGCTGTGACCCATGAAAGATGTATTGACCCTACTGAGGCGGAAACAAGGAATAGCTATTTTGCTTCCATATCTTGTATTGTAGTTGTGCACTTCACCCTGCTTGGAAAATTTGTTAATATTTTTTCTAACATACATAATGTTTTCAAAGATATACTGACCAGCAACAGTAAGAACACTAATTTTTTTAAAGAGCTCTCTCACTGAATCTCTATTCTTTAGCAAATATAAGGCTCGAATAGCCCTCTTTTGCAATACAAAGATATCCTCAATATTGGCCGCTCTACCCCACAGGAGAATTCCGTAGGACATCAAGCTATGGAAACAACAAAAATAAACAAGCTTCGCGGTTGATATGTCTGTTAAATTTCTTATTTTCCTGACTGCATGAACAGCTGAACTTAATCTATCACGAAGCGATTCTATATGAGCACTCCATTGCAATGAAGAATCAATGGTCAACCCTAAAAACACTGTGTGTGGAACCAACTCCAACCTGACATTGTCTAAAACTATGTCATATGTTACTGATTCAACATTAGGTAAGGAAAACTTAATACATTTAGTTTTTTTTGCATTTAATACTAAATTATTAACTTCGAACCAATGGGAAACCTGAGCAAGAGTATTGTTAACGTCATCAAAGCCACCAGACCTTCTATCCACTTGAAATAACAGGGAAGTGTCATCAGCAAATAAGACTATGTTGGCCAAACTTTCAACTAAGTATGGAAGATCACTAATATATACCAAAAATAGGAATGGCCCCAGAATCGATCCCTGTGGGACGCCCATCTTTACCGCAGATCCACCTGATACCACTTCATTAACCATTATTTTTTGTATTCTGTCATGCAGATATGATTCTAACAAATCTAATGATTTTCCCTTAACCCCATAGTATTTTAATTTAATCAATAGAGTTTTGTGACAGACGCAGTCGAATGCCTTGGATAGGTCACAAAAAATCCCAATAGCATCCCTACGACCTTCCCAAGTGCCATAAATATATTCAATGAGTGAAACTCCCGCATCTGTAGTAGAGCAACCCTTGGTGAAACCAAATTGCTTAGTGTGCAGTAGTTTATTTGTGTTAAAGTAAGAGGTAAGTTGTTGAAGTATTATTTTTTCAAATATTTTACTCAAAACTGGCAAAACAGAAACTGGTCTGTAATTGTTGGCATCGTGCCTGTTGCCCGATTTAAACACAGGAATCACTTTGCTATATTTTAATAATTCTGGAAAACAACCCTCTTCAATACTATTATTGAAAATGAAAGCTATATAGGGAGCCAAAATATCTATAACATAACTGATTACCTTGACCGACATTCCCCATAGATCTTCAGAAGATTTTAACTTTAGTGACTTAAAGACCTTTAAAACGGCAAAAGGGTCAGTACGATGAAACGAGAAAACCTCACTGCACTTCCTAACATTCTGTGAAAGCAAATCACCAGCAATCTCTGTTTATAATACATATAAATGACATACAAACAATAGATTTCAGTAATTTTTCATTCAACGTTGAATAACAATAAATAATTAGCAGCCATTATTTTTTTATCAACTCTAATTCCTAAATATATTAGGAAAACAGTTTTTTCAAAATTTAACCAACATTCCGTTTTTCGATTTTTGTGCAATAGAACCGTTTGTTCGTAATAAAAAAAGAAGTGGATTGGTGAAAAAAAATTTTCATGAAATTTTCAAATTATCTCGTAATGATCGCACTTGACCAAATGATTGAATATGCAAATATTTTTGTCAAGAATGGGCTAAAGTTTCTAAATTCAATTTTCTCGGATCTCTTGGGGTTTAATATAATTATGCCCTTAATGTTTCATTTTATATGCACGCGTATTAATAAAATAAAATTTCATTTAAATAATTTCACAATTTATTGAATTAATTAGTTGAAGTTTTTGTTAATCACCTTATAATATATAGGCTAAGAGCTAAGAGACGACAGTTTAGTTTAATTTCAAAGCCATTATTAGCCAAGGTGGCGTAACGAATAATATTTCTTTTCGTGACTGGACTTTAATGGCTTACTGCTGAAAATAATCGTTTTACATTTGGGCTTAGTTACCTAAAAGCTGATTCCAAATTATATAATTAAAGTCACTTTCTGCTGTATTTTTAACCGACTTCAAAAAAAGAGATTATCTATTCGACACGTATGTATGTATGTAACATTTTTGTAACTGCAATGTATTCATATATCTCAGTTTATTAGGATTTTCAAACAATCATACAAAATCTTATAGGTGTATGTATATTTGTATGTACTAGTGGTCGCCCAGCGGTAGAAAATCGACCGTACTCACTTTTTTGAAACCACCAATGGTAAATAAGCGAGAGTATAAGTCAATTGAAACTGCTTCAAACGATAGACTGTACAGTTCGTATAGTTGACAGTATTTGTAACACCTATATAGATTTTAGCTTTTGGCACTCATTTTCTATATAAAGTTTATTTAAGCCAAATCTCACACTCCTCTGTACCCGTAATATATGATTATTATTCCCTGTTGTGTCGGGATAGCCCAAAGCGCAACGAAACTGTCTCAAATTTATTAGGCCATAGAGCCTTGGTTCGAATCCGGGCGTGTACCAATGAGTTTTTCTGATTTAAGTACATAGCTATCACTGACTTCTTCTAAAGCAACACATTTTTCAAAAATGTGAATATGAGATGTTTTTTCCTCATAAATCGAGCTCATGAATCCGTTGATCACTTCTCGCTATTTCTCATAGTTTAGGATTTGGCCATGCAGGCCCATTTCAAAAATCTAAAACTTTCGTACTTCTCGTAACTAACGGAAGACACTAAAAATGCACGTCTAAAATAAAAAGTTATAACACATTTTTGTCAAACAATTTTATTGAATTTTTCGAAAAAAGTTATTGACCATATTTGAAAAATTTGATTCCGTACTATATAGGTATATAAATTTAAGCTTTCTGCACTCCTACTCCACTTAGGACCATTTCACCACCAAACCTCACCACCAGCGGTCAGTTGAGACAAAAAATTTCCCATCTGACTACTGGTGGTCAATTGGGAGCAAATTTTTTCCAATTCATCACATTTCGTGATCGTACAAATTACCCATGATCACCAGTGGTGAAGTGAGAAATTTTTCGTTCCAACTGACCACTGGTGGTGAGATTTAAGGGTAAAATGGTCTACCAAATCTCTTCACTGGTGGCAATTTGGCAGTCCAATTTCTCAATTATTATTATAAAGATAAAGGCTTTAAGCTTTATTATTAATACAAAAACATGCAATACACAATTAAACCGTTAGAAATAGTCTGCTTGGAGGCTGCAGATTACCCCAGCAAAATAATGACAATGACGCATGTATAATTTTCCTCTAACTTATAATGAAATTAGCGACCGCCCGCAGCTTCGCTTGCGTAGACTACACATTCCTGTTTTAGGTAGTATTAACATTCGAAATGGTTTATATGTAGGTACTTTTTGCTGAAACTAATATTGGGTACACTAATTCAAACTTTCAATCTTCATTCTCCCCACTCCTTTAAGAAAACCGATACTGCCATACTTTTCACCTCCCGTTTCCCACCCTTAAAATGTGGAAATCCAAAAATCCTGAGACACGTCATTATTTATTTATGTTAAAATTTTTATGTTTCTTACTTTAAAGAACAAAGACTCTCATACAAAACCCCTCCATCCCTCCCTCCTTAAATTTGAAATTTCCATATATTCCTTTCTTAAAAAATTAATACTCACGTTATAAAATAAATCACTGTTCCAAATTTCGGCTTCCTAGACTTAGTAGTTTCGGCGTTATCTACGCTGATAGATCAGTGAGGACAAACGACAGACAGCCACAAAAAGTAACTGATGTCACTTTTGACAACCTTCTCTCACGTCTGCAAGGTTTCATTAAAATCGGTTTTGGAGATTAGCTCGAATAGACACATAGACGTACAGAAAGACAGACGGACAAAAGCAGCGTGTCTCACTTTTGACCACCTCCTTTTTATACCCGTGAAATTTCATAAAAATCGGTTTAGCCGTTTTAGAGATTAGCTCGAATAAACAGATGGACGTACATACAGACATACAAAAAGTAATGTATGTCATTTTTGACTATTTCCTTTCTACATCTGTGATGTTTCCTTAAAATCGGTGTAGCCGTTTTGGAGATTTGCTCGAATAGACAGACAGACAGATAGTATTATTTTATACATATAGCTTATAGCTTTCCTCAATAAACAGACTATCCAACACAAAAAGAATTTTTCAATTCGAACCAGTAGTTCCTGAGATTTGCGCGTTCAAACAAACAAACAAACAAACTCTTCAGCTTTATAATATTAAGTATAGATGACAAATAAAGTGATATATGTCTATTAAGAATCATAGGTAATGAATTAAGGCTCCCTACTGATTTGAAATGAAAAGCACTATTTTTTCAGGTCAACTCAATAACCATTAATATATTCTATATTTTTTTAATGCATAGTCATGCATCACCTATTTAGCTAGTAAATCTATGATATTTCATTTAGTTAACAACTTAATATAAATAAGTAAAAAATAAATTCAAACACGTTTTTGAGTAAGCACGAAACAACAGATTTTTCAGTTTTTTTTGGCTAACTGGTAGCGAATACCAATTACAGAAAAATCAAACGAACGAGGCATATAGTATATTTGTAAATGTACAAAAAATTGTCTTATTATTTAAATAGTACTGTAAAAAGTATGTGTTCCATGCTGAATAAACGCAAAAATATCGTGGAAAATCGTCGTCAACGCTTTACAATTTAATGAAAATAACATGAAAATCTATAAAAATTAAAATTTGAGGTGTTATTTCCCAAATATTATTCTTATATTTTATTTTTGTTTGCAGACCCCTGTGTAATAAAATTTAGAAAATTATCTTATTAACCTATGTACGCTCGCAGCGTCCAATCGGACTCGAAGGCCTCCTCGACGACAGTCAACTTACAGGGACTCATAAATAAGATTAAAAATTGCTCCTAATCGACCCCCAGTAGTTCTATGCCCAATTCACCACCAATGGTCAAATGGGACAATTCACGCCACTGGTGGTGATATGGGAGTACTATTGTGTCATTTGATCACTGGTAGCCAGTTGAGAAATTGAAGTGCCAATTGACCACTAGTAGTGACTTTTGGTGGTCAGTTGGTCCGGAACGTCCTACTTCACACAAACTGTAACTATGCCAAATCTCACATTCCTCCGTGCGCGCAGTGTGCTTAAAAAGGGGTCTAAACTAGGACCAATTATCATAATGGACAGAGTCATAATACGTTGCCGCTTTTGTGTATCAACGCGTAATCGTGTATCTTTGTCCATCCCACGGAGTCTAGCTACGAGTAAAAGAGATAGTTGATGTACGTTTGGCAATGTTGAACTGTCAGTGTGAATCGTGTCAATTCTTGATCGACTAATCGGTCAAAACATTGCGGTGAAGTGTAGCATTTTATTGAGTTTTATAACGGAATCTCATTGTTTCAATCAATTTACTACCATCTACTATCAGTCGATCAAGTGTCGTCATCGTCTTGAATTTTCGAGGCAGAACCATTTACGTTATTAATCGAAAAACAACACTGACCAAGTCAAACCATTAGTGTCCCTGTGAAGCCGCCCTTAACCTGCTTCCACTGCCGGGCTGTAGGCCACTTCGCGTCGGACTGCCCCCGGCGGCGTGGTCAAGATGGAGGTAGCAGAAAATAATAGAGTTGCCACCAGTTCTCATCCAACTGAGAAGCGGGTTGATGTGTGCGCTGTAAGCGCGCCTATTATACCTACGTCACTCTGGTGAACAGTTTCAACTTTCTTATGATTCAGGAGCAGAGTACTCACTATTTAAGGAGTCTATAGAAGCAAAGTTTTGTGGCAAACGAGTTCATAATGTCATTGACAGGTATTGATCAAACTTCAGTGAATAGTTAATGTTAATAATAATGATATTACTTTGGATATTGTTTTTCAAGTTATTACTGATGTATATCCTCATCATGATAGTGATTAATGACTTCGTGATTAATATGACGTACAAAGCTTTAACCTTTTCGAAAATTTTACCCAGTATCGAAGGTAGAGTCGAATGATGAGTCGAATGTAAAGTCGAGTGTAGAGTCGACTGTAGATCGAGTGTGGAGTCGAGAGTAGAGTCGAGTGTGGAGTCGAGTGTGGAGTCGAGTGTGGAGTCGAGAGTAGAGTCGAGTGTGGAGTCGAGTGTGGAGTCGAGTGTGGAGTCGAGTGTTGAGTCGAGAGTAGAGTCGAGTGTGGAGTCGAGTGTGGAGTCGAGAGTAGAGTCGAGTGTGGAGTCGAGTGTGGAGTCGAGTGTGGAGTCGAGTGTTGAGTCGAGTGTGGAGTCGAGTGTGGAGTCGAGTGTGGAGTCGAGTGTTGAGTCGAGTGTGGAGTCGAGTGTGGAGTCGAGTGTGGAGTCGAGTGTTGAGTCGACTGTAGATCGAGTGTGGAGTCGAGAGTAGAGTCGAGTGTGGAGTCGAGTGTGGAGTCGAGAGTAGAGTCGAGTGTGGAGTCGAGTGTGGAGTCGAGTGTGGAGTCGAGTGTGGAGTCGAGTGTGGAGTCGAGTGTGAAGTCGAGTGTGGAGTCGAGTGTGGAGTCGAGTGTGGAGTCGAGTGTGGAGTTGAGAGTAGAGTCGAGTGTTGAGTCGAGTGTGGAGTCGAGTGTAGAGTCAGGTGTGGAGTAGAGTGTGGAGTCGAGTGTGGAGTCGAGTGTGGAGTCGAGTGTGGAGTCGAGTGTGGAATCGAGTGTGGAGTTGAGAGTAGAGTCGAGTGTTGAGTCGAGTGTGGAGTCGAGTGTGGAGTCGAGTGTTGAGTCGAGTGTGGAGTCAAGTGTGGAGTCGAGTGTGGAGTCGAGTGTGGAGTTGAGAGTAGAGTCGAGTGTTGAGTCGAGTGTGGAGTCGAGTGTAGAGTCGAGTGTGGAGTCGAGTGTGGAGTCGAGTGTGGAGTCGAGAATGGAGTCGAGTGTGGAGTCGAGTGTGGAGTCGAGTGTTGAGTCGAGTGTGGAGTCGAGTGTGGAATCGAGTGTGGAGTTGAGAGTAGAGTCGAGTGTTGAGTCGAGTGTGGAGTCGAGTGTGGAGTCAAGTGTTGAGTCGAGTGTGGAGTCGAGTGTGGAGTCGAGTGTGGAGTCGAATGTAGAGTCGAGTGTAAAGTCGAATGTAGAGTCGAGTGTAGAGTCGAGTGTGGAATCGAGTGTAGAGTCGAATGTAGAGTCGAGTGTAGAGTCGAGTGTGGAATCGAGTGTGAAGTCGAGTTTGGAGTCGAGTGTGGTGTCGAGTGTAGAGTCGAATGTAGAGTCGAATGTGGAGTCGAGTGTAGAGTCGAATGTAGAGTCAAATGTAGAGTCGAGTGTAGAGTCCAGTGTAGAGTCGAGTGTGGAATCGAGTGTGAAGTCGAGTTTGGAGTCGAGTGTGGTGTCGAGTGTGGAGTCGAATGTAGAGTCGAGTGTAGAGTCGAATGTGGAGTCGAGTGTAGAGTCAAATGTAGAGTCGAGTGTAGAGTCGAGTGTGGAATCGAGTGTGAAGTCGAGTTTGGAGTCGAGTGTGGTGTCGAGTGTAGAGTCGAATGTAGAGTCGAGTGTAGAGTCGAATGTAGAGTCAAATGTAGAGTCGAGTGTAGAGTCGAGTGTAGAGTCGAATGTAGAGTCGAGTGTAGAGTCGAGTGTGGAATCGAGTGTGAAGTCGAGTTTGGAGTCGAGTGTGGTGTCGAGTGTAGAGTCGAATGTAGAGTCGAGTGTAGAGTCGAATGTAGAGTCGAGTGTAGAGTCAAATGTAGAGTCGAGTGTAGAGTCGAATGTGGAGTCGAGTGTAGAGTCAATTGTAGAGTCGAGTGTAGAGTCGAGTGTGGAATCGAGTGTGAAGTCGAGTTTGGAGTCGAGTGTGGTGTCGAGTGTAGAGTCGAATGTAGAGTCGAGTGTAGAGTCGAATGTAGAGTCGAGTGTAGAGTCGAATGTAGAGTCGAGTGTAGAGTCAAATGTAGAGTCGAGTGTAGAGTCGAATGTAGAGTCGAGTGTAGAGTCGAATGTGGAGTCGAGTGTAGAGTCCAGTGTAGAGTCGAGTGTGGAATCGAGTGTGAAGTCGAGTTTGGAGTCGAGTGTGGTGTCGAGTGTGGAGTCGAATGTAGAGTCGAGTGTAGAGTCGAATGTAGAGTCAAGTGTAGAGTCGAATGTAGAGTCGAGTGTAGAGTCAAATGTAGAGTCGAGTGTAGAGTCGAGTGTGGAATCGTGTGTGAAGTCGAGTTTGGAGTCGAGTGTGGTGTCGAGTGTGGAGTCGAATGTAGAGTCGAGTGTAAAGTCGAATGTAGAGTCGAGTGTAGAGTCGAATGTAGAGTCGAGTGTAGAGTCGAATGTAGAGTCGAGTGTAGAGTCAAATGTAGAGTCGAGTGTAGAGTCAAATGTAGAGTCGAGTGTAGAGTCAAATGTAGAGTCGAGTGTAGAGTCAAATGTAGAGTCGAGTGTAAAGTCGAATGTAGAGTCGAGTGTAGAGTCGAATGTAGAGTCGAGTGTAGAGTCGAATGTAGAGTCGAGTGTAGAGTCGAATGTAGAGTCGAGTGTAGAGTCGAATGTAGAGTCAAGTGTAGAGTCAAATGTAGAGTCGAGTGTAGAGTCAAATGTAGAGTCGAGTGTAGAGTCGAATGTGGAGTCGAGTGTAGAGTCAAATGTAGAGTCGAGTGTAGAGTCGAATGTAGAGTCGAGTGTAGAGTCGAATGTAGAGTCGAGTGTAGAGTCGAGTGTAGAGTCGAATGTAGAGTCGAATGTGGAGTCGAGTGTAGAGTCAAATGTAGAGTCGAGTGTAGAGTAAAATGTAGAGTCGAGTGTAGAGTCGAATGTAGAGTCGAGTGTAGAGTCGAATGTGGAGTCGAGTGTAGAGTCGAATGTGGAGTCGAGTGTAGAGTCGAGTGTAGAGTCGAATGTAGAGTCGAATGTGGAGTCGAGTGTAGAGTCGAGTGTAGAGTCGAATGTAGAGTCGAGTGTAGAGTCAAATGTAGAGTCGAGTGTAGAGTCAAATGTAGAGTCGAGTGTAGAGTCGAATGTGGAGTCGAGTGTAGAGTCAAATGTAGAGTCGAGTGTAGAGTCGAATGTAGAGTCGAGTGTAGAGTCGAATGTAGAGTCGAGTGTAGAGTCGAGTGTAGAGTCGAATGTAGAGTCGAATGTGGAGTCGAGTGTAGAGTCAAATGTAGAGTCGAGTGTAGAGTCGAATGTAGAGTCGAGTGTAGAGTCGAGTGTGGAATCGAGTGTGAAGTCGAGTTTGGAGTCGAGTGTGGTGTCGAGTGTAGAGTCGAATGTGGAGTCAGTGTGAGACTTCAGTTACATGTATGACGACCTATCCCAAAAAAAAAATTTCTTAATTTCACGACGTAGTTGTGTAGCGGTTCATAAATTACACCTACCTTCCAAATTTCATCTATATATTGCCAGTAGTTTCCGAGAAAAACCCCAGACAGACAAATAGACAGACGGACGGACGGAAATGGCGAAGCTATAAGGGTTCCTTTTTTGCTATTTGGCTACGGAACCCTAAAAACGATGAAGGGCTACGTGATTGTTTTACGATCAAAAGTAATTACAAAATATTAAACTAGAGAAACCCTTCAAGGTTTTTAGTATATTTTAGTAAATGAGTCGCACTAGTGATTGATGGACGTCACGAAGGGGTGATTTCTTTATTACCACAAAAAGCCCGCCATGATCTTCGAGTCAAGGCCGCGAGGGAGTGATTCTACGTTTCACGGTTTTCGATTTGAATAATATAGTGAAGGTCCACCGCGGATAGTCTTTGCGGTTGTCGGTAGAGCTCAACAAGTCAAACGGCCGGCGGTCGCTCGACTGCGACGGACCAAAGTTTAGCAGCGTGACTCGAACTCATTTAACTTTTACATCTACTTATCTCAAAGGAATTTAGGGCGATTTCAATGGAAAATATTGACAGTCATATTTTCAACGGAATATTACTTTGCTATTCAGGCGAACGCATTATTCTACCAGTAGCCATATTAATTTGCTCCAATAGAGGTACGTGGATCTATTCTGATAGGAGACTCTGGCCTGCTAGTCTAGCTTAACGGCTTACTGCCGTTATTCTAACGTAAAAAACATGGCACACAACATTTTGAATAACAACTGCGTTCATTTCAATATAATAACTTGTCAAAATATTTAAAAGTTTTGTTATTCAAAACGGTTTTCTATACTTCACACTTTACAAATTATAGAGTAGCTTCATTATAAACTAAAATAAATGTATATTTATTTTCTTTCTGTGTTTTAGTATTCAAGATAGGAAATTAAAGGAAATACAAAGGTCTATTAATACAATCGAAAAAGAAGAAGGTTGCCACATGAAAAACTTAAGGTTTTAAAGAGATTTATGTGACCAAGTCACCAAATTTTTAAAAGCTTGTATTTTCGAAACCATCAAGCGCAGACTTGTAGACTGTGTAGGTATTCAAACTTAATGTTTTATAGAGCTCTATGTGACCACGTGACCAAATTGGAAAAAAATGACAATGAGAAAATACGGGAAAAAATTTTTTAAATAACAGCCAAGAAAAAAAGAACAAAACACCTAAAAGGAAAGGAAAGACAGAAAAGGGAGAGGATAAATCGAACGTCCCAAAAACCAAACGAAAAAAACTGAACAGTGAGAATAAAAAAGAAGAAATAGAAAATTAAGACAGTATAGTAAATAATTATATCTGTAACAAATTTTTTTCTACCTAAAAATATAAGTAGAAGATATTGTTTCTGGTCTAAAACGGTTATTTTTATTTAATTTCGTGTACGGTCCTTTTTTAATATACAAAAATCATTTACTCTATAACCTATAGGTACATAATGCTCTTCCTGTAACGAATACAACACGATAACATAATAACGAGTTTTTGAACCGAAAGATACAGATGGACAACAATGTCATCCGTAATCCTGAAAGTGGTTTTTATTCGAAAAAATCCAATTATTATTTTCGTGTTTACACACCCGTTATACAATATTTCCAATTCCACCAGTCCTTTATGTCCCATTGCATAGGTTAGGCCTCCTTTCAGAGTAGAGCGCTTGGGAGCTCGGAGCTTAATTTTCCACGGTTCCACTGCTCCAGGGCGGGTTGGTGGATTTTAACAACTGCCATCTGTTAAGGGCATTCGCGACCAATGGCTTAGCGTGCTTCAAGTTGCCCTCTATCATATCCACCCAGACTAGGCCACTCGATATTGTTACCAGATCTGTCGTGAAATAATGACAACAATCATTGAATTAATTATTAAATATTAGATATGTGCCGCCTCCAAGTTATTATTAAGTCTATGAATCATGCTAAGACAAAGTGGCTCGCGAAACAGAAGCAAAGAAAGCGTTTAGCAAACCGAGCGCTCCCCTCTTAACCCCCGCCGCATTGTCGTTTTTGATATTTTTCTGAGGCCCGCCTGACCCTTAAAATAATTTTTGAATTCATGACCAAGATTTCACGATATGAATACATAAGAAATCATATTTGACTTATTTAACGAATCGTTGTTAATCATTTAGTAATAAAATCTTCTAACTTATTTACTAATTTCTAATTTTTTTTTCAAGCTTTTTGAATTTAACTACAAACATTCGACTTTAAACATGATAACTTGATGATTTTTTATTTAAGAAACGTTTAATTTTAAAACCATTTAACTAGGAATCATCTAGAGTAACCCTGCTTTCATTAAAAAAAAAACAGTATTGGAATCAGTTTATTTATTTGGGAGCTACAATGCCACATACAGACACACATATAGACATATGCAACAAATTTATATCATCCTCATTTTCTACATTCGGAGTAAATAATAAGAAATTTAAAAAAATATTAAAGAATTGTTACTTAAATTATAATTTTTTTTTTTTAATCGAACAACACTGTGACCCGATCAAAGAATTAAAAATTGTCTTTCATATTTTCAACAGAAGAAAATAAAAAAAAAATCTTTCGTAGCATTTTAGAAGCTGGTTGGATTATATGAGTCATATTAAATTTTCAAGAGTTTATGAGAAAAACGCAATATTCATAAATAAGAACAATGACATAATGTGTACCATGGATGTTTGTAGAATTACCGCGTTGTGACAACAAAAATGTGAACAAAAAGAAATACGCCGTAGACAAAATATATACCAGTCTCTGTGAAGTAAAATTTTGTGTGACCCACGTATGTAAACTTTGCACTGGAAAAGAAAATAAATACCCTGAAATTAAATTTCATTAATAATTTAATAAAATATTCGTTCAAAACCATGATAATGACGTATGGTCTGCATAATCGCTGACACTTTGTCCACGTTTTCGATCATATCGAAGTATGAAACGCTGCGTCCTGGTTATTATGCTATCTAAGTTTGTGTCCTATCCAACCTGAAAGCTTTTTAACATAAAACTTTTATGAAGTCTTGTTAACTTTTATAAAGTCCTGAAATGTGTCTTTGTCAATTTATAACCAAACAGCCAAAAACCAATTTTCATAGATAACCTTAGAAACAAAAAAAAAAACTCCCTTACGAATTTTCAACCCCATTTTAACCTAATAAATTTCCAAAAATACAAGAACACATCTTTCATAATTTCTAAAAGAAGGGTCAAATATTCATTTTCAGGGATTCAACTTAGGTATATTAAAGTTTTAGCATATATTACAGTTTGCATGTGTTACTGCATTAGTATGGATGCGGATAATGCAACTACGCTTGGGAATAACAAAGTGTTCAGCGAACTTAACCGCACTCCAACAAGGAGCCACAAAGCGAGTGGGTAAAACTTGGAACGTTGTAATGCGAGGGATTTGAGTTGTTCTCCATTAGACGACTAAATATTTTTTATTATCGGTTTTTTAAAATAGATAAGTAATGATATCTTATTGTCGTTGCAGTGCCTCAGGAATGTTCGCAGAGGCTCGCACTGATGGTTTCCATGCCATCATGCGTAAGAAAGCGGCCGCTCTCCTGCGACGTCTACAATGTAGTAACAACAGCATCCTGAAAATGATCGCTGCTAGACCAGACTATCCCTTCAAAAATACTGGGTGGGGACAGTTATTGGTCTCATTAAATAATATTTTACTAACCGGCTGGCCGAGTGGTCAGAGACTCTAACTGCGGAGCCAAGGGTCATGGGTTAAGTCCCGCCCAGGACAAATATTAGTGTACATGAACATGTTTATTTGTTCCGTGGCTGGGTGTATAAGTGTTTATATATGTATATCAATTATCTAGTACCACTTAATACAAGCATAATACTTGCTACCTTTGGGACTAGATAGCCCTGTGTGGGATGTCCCTTATATTATTATTATTATTATTAATACTAGGCAATTTCGTTTTATTTTATTTTGTGATATCAAATAATTTTCTTTCATTGTGTGTTTACTTTAGCTTTAAGATAATTTGTAATTCACTAACTATGGACCCTAATCTTAAATAAATGTTTATTTATTTATTTATTACTTATTGTTTAAATCAATATAAAGAAGTTGACAATCCTTTTTCATTTATACGATTTATATTTTAGTTTGATGAAGTATCACTATAAACTAAAACGATATTTTAATACAAATACCTATTTGAAAGCTACAAAACTTTGTTGTGGACTTTGTAAATCTAAATGCAAAGTGATTTAGTTGTTTCAAATACAATTTTATAACTTTATGGGTTGTGTGTAATTTCCAGTTGAAAACTAAAAAACAGTTATAATAATCTGGAGGAAATTTTACTACAATTTTATGTTTTTACTAGCTGTGCCCGCGGCTTTGTCTGCGTGGACTTACATCTATTTCAGCTGGTTGTAAAGGGGGTGAATGACCAGCGAACTTCACAGCTGTTAATGACTCATCGACATAGAAGTAGGAATAATATATAATATAATAGTAAGACTAGAACAAGCGCCTATTTAAGTGGACTTTCTGTTCGTTCTGGTCTTACTATTAGTAGGTATATATTATTCCTAAATTCTATGCCGATGAGTCGCAAAACCGCGGTAAAGCTCGCTGGTTAATCATCCCCTTAAAACGCAACGCGACTCTGCGACGGTGGTGTGTTGTTATGAACTTTTTAAATAAAATAAAAAATTGTAATTTTATTTATTTTGAAGCAATAAACACGAAATGTTATTTAGAATAAAGCTTTATATTTTACAGTAATAAGATTTTGAATCAAACCAGTGGATTTTACGGGATGCTTGTAACTTACTTGTAAGCTGTTTACAAACTTATCTCGTTTGTGTTCGATTCATACCGTATTTCATAACTCTCCTTGAAATTACTACAGAGGTGGGTAATTACATATAAGATAGGAAAGAAAGTATATGAGTAAAAAGAGAAGCACTGGCAAAGTCAGTGTGAAAGTTCGTTAAGCTGCGTATTATAAGAAACACTAGTATATGAGGAAAGTCCGTTTCTTTTTTAATATGATCATTTTGGTCTTATTCCGGCAATGATGGGATACACCACGATCTCATAATTAATTTTACAAATGGCTAAGTTAAGTCAAGTTTGTATATGTTAATGCGAAAAACTATTTGACGAACCACAGACATAGAAGCCTTTATATCAATATGAAACTCACCCGCAATAGGTTGATAATTGTTTAATTTTATATCATGGGTGTACACAAAGATGTGACAAGAAAAATGTGACCAAAAAAAAAAATACGCCGTCAAATATACACCGTTGATGTTGTGTAGAATTCTGCGTGACCTATATGTAAGATTCTTACTGGAAAATAAAATAAAGATTCTGAAATTACATTTAATGTGTAATTTAATGAAATATTTTTTAAACAATAATATGGTCTGTCTAATCACTGAGTCCGACATTTGCCCACATTTTTGATAGTTTCCAAATATGAAACGTTCCATCTTGATCGTCATGCTAAGTTTAAAATAAATAGATTCGATTTACCTCTTTATGAAAAAAACTATAGAATATTAATATTGGCATATTTTGATTGGTGTTCATAAGATTTAAGGAATCGTCTTGATGTAATACCACGCACCGTTGCATATTTGAATGTAACTAACTAAAAAGACCCGCCAAGTCCGTGTCCGATCATGCACCGCGAATGGTTCTGTAGTTGGGATGAACATTGATGCTTAAAATTCAAATAACTACAGATATTATTCAAATAAATTTACGTTGTAAGTGTTTATAACTTGTATTAACTGAAATTTCAAAATTTTCAAATCCCATTAAAGACTAGATATTTCAACCACTAATAATAACTTAAATAAAAATGTCAATATGAAACTTTTATATAATTTTCAAAGACATTTTGACTGACAGATTGGCTGAATGGTTAGAGAACCTAACTGCGGGGCCAAGGGTCGCAAGTTCGATTTCCGCCCGGGATAAATATTTGTGTGCACGAACGTGTCTATTTATCCCGTGTATGGGTGTAAAAGTATCTGTATATGTATTATAAAGAACATTTAAATATATATATCAGTTGTCTAGATAATACAAGCATAATACTTGTTTACTTTGGGTTTAGATAGAGCTGTGTGGGATGTTCCAGGTAATATTATTATATTTATAAGTTAAACGTTAATGTGGCTGGATTTTTTTCGTCCTTCCGTTTCTTGGTATACCTCAAAAAAAATTTACGAAATTTCTTGACGTTGTTGTATAGCGAATTATATGTTACACTAACCTTCCAAATTAATATAGTGTTAATAGTCTCAGAGTAAAATGGGACAGGACGAAATTATATGGGTCCGTTTATTACCATAGTGAAAGTAAGTTAATTAATATTGATTGCAAGTCAATTAAGTATATTGTTTACTGTCTGTGTACGTGATGGAGTGTAGCCGAAGCGGTCCAACTGAGGAATGACACGTCGTCGATCGAGCCAGCCTAAACCTAATTTACATATCAAAAGGATATCCGCTCCGGTGCACGCAGTACACGGTGGTCGACCGCGCCGCGCTTCTAACCACATTAGAAAATTTCGACGTCCTATCCTTGCCGCAAGTGGTTACGCATGTTCGTGAACAGCGAACGGTCGGAGCATTATGATTTGTATTATATTATTAAAAACTCACGACCATAGCTAACCATAGAAGATTCGGCTGTCTGTTGAGAATTTTTTTTAATACACTAGTTAAAATGGCAAATTTGAAAAGTCTTCCTATAGTTAAATGTGGCCGTGTTTCTGTCCGTTTAGGAAGGTTTAAGAGTTTCCTCTCAGAAAGCCATCTGGAGTAGAAAATAAATTATCACTTTGGGTTTCCATTTGTATGGTTGGTAGCAGTTGGTAGTAGATCAGTAAACATAATATATACGCATAAGACAATTTGAAGTAAGCTGTGATCACAATAGACAATTTTTTTTTTCCATTCTATCAGCCCTTTTTAAACGCCACTGCAGGAGCTTAGGCCACCCCTCAAGATGATGAAGCTTGGAGCTTAAATCCACCACGCTGCTCCAATGCGGGATGACGGAATGTAACGACCGCCATCTATGACAGCAACCGGGACCGACTGCTTAACATGCTCTCCGAGGCACGGAGTCAGTGATAGTTAATGTCAAAAAACTCATTGGTACACGCCCAGATTCAAACCACGGCCGCACGGCCTTATGGATTTGAAACGGGTTCGCTGCGTTCGGGCTATCAAGACAATAGACAATCTAATTAATCTAAATTTTTGAGGGAAAAAAATTGTTCGATTTGATTCCGATTTTTAGTTTCGATTCGTGTACTAGGTGTCAGATACCTAAGAAATAAAAGCTTTGCAAAGTTTTATTTTTTTACGGATGCCGGCATTTTTTCATAAGACGTTACTTCTTAAAACTTTCTAAACGTAGAGAAAGTGCCCGTCTTTCTCTATTTATTGATAGGAAGGAGGGCTTTTCAAATTTGCCGTATTGTTTCATAAACGCGATATATTAAGAAATGATACATTAAGAAAACGGCCTCAGTCGACGGCCTATAACCTATATTGTTTATAACCTATTTGACCGATCAATTGGCCTAGTGGTTAGAAATCCTAACTGCAGAATCAAGGGTTCCGGGTTCGATTCCCATCCGGGACAAATAGTTGTGTGCATGAACATGTCTATTTGTTCCGTGTCTGGGTGTAGAAGTATCTATAGATGTATGTATTATAAAGAATACCTAAGTATGTATATCAGTTGACTAGTACCTTATAATCAAGCACAATACTTGCTTACTTTAGGACTAGATGGCGCTGTATGGGATGTCCTAAATATTATTAGATATTATTGTATAATTTTCTACTAAATAGTTGTAAAATATTTACTAGTAAAATAATTGATTTTGATTATGAGTATCGGCTACGGTGATTTTCCAACGATATAACAGGTAATGAATTTTTATAAAACGAAGGCTTCGCTAGAACACGACAAGCGTAAGTAGAATGGATATTTCGGTAAATAATGAACGAATTTTTAATAGAACCTCCATTGTTGGAATGCTGAAAACCGGGACAGAGATACAGATGAAGCGTGAATCCGACGTGTGGAGATGGTTCCGTACTATAAATAATCGCATTACTATGTTTTTTAAAATCTGATCCATGTTCTGACTAGAATTTGAACCCGATTCATGCGTATAGCCTACCATATAACCTAAGACCCCGAACTATCTTGTGAACCTCTCATTCTTTTTCCAGGCGTGATATTGTTCATATCTTAGAGTAAATTAATTTGACAGCAGCGTTTGGCTTTAATAGAGTCATAAATGTCAGTTCACAGTAACGAAGTGACATTTCGCATTTTCCGGGGGCTGAAACCAGCGCGCGGGTGTTTCTCGAGGGTGAAGAGCGGCGCGCGGGGACCTTGCGCACTGAAACTCGGACTGAAACTTGTAATCGTACACCAGCTAGCACAGTCTGAGTTAGATATAAAGTTAGACGATAAACGCAGAAGAGAGCTTCTAGTCAATTCGTACTTTTATGGTTCATATAGTATAAAATATAGGTATTAACACACATATAAAAGGACGGTTGGTACCCGAAATTCGGTGCAGACTATTTTTCAATTGAAATTGTTAAAGTAAAAATTACTTTCAGCTTTCAGCGTCAGCTTTCTCGATTTTTTTTTAATTCCATTAAATAAACTCCCTTCCCTTCACATACACTTACATTTATTACTATTTGGGTCCGCGAACTCATCCGCGTGTACTTACATGACTTTGTCCCCCGCGACACACCACCGCCCCGTAACAGCGGACACACGCGGTGCTCCGGCGCAGCAGCAAAGTTCTATGAGGTTTTTAACTAAAGTTAAAATTTAATACATTTTGATTATGTACGTAAATTTTGATGAATTAAACTTAAAACTTAAAATCAAATAAAGTTTCATATTTTACAGTAATTAGATTTTGTATCGAATGAGTGGCGTTTACGTGATACGCATACAAACGAACAAACAAACCGACAAACAAATAAAAATTTCAAGAAAAATATTTCGTGTTATTCCTTATTTCTCTCGTATCCCAGTTATTTTTGTTTCGCAAAAATCGTTAATCTGCATACACGGAAACTCTACGATTTCAGCCTTTTGGACACTTTGTTGCACGGCACTGATTTAGATATTTTTTATTTGTAGATATTTTTAGTTTTTAATTAGTGTTTAATTTGGTATAAGCTTTTATTTTTAATTTATAAATTAAATTAGGTTAATAATTTTATTTAATATTGAAATTGATTTATGTTATTTATTTTAGTGTTGTATATTATATTTGTTAATACACTTTCATCTACTCTTTTACTCTGCAAAGTTTTGGTTAAAAATTTTGATACTTTTTGTGTATTCTTTTGCTTTTTGTCATATAGTTTTGTAACTACGTTTAAATCGGAAATCGGATACTCAATGTATATCCTTTTGATTTAATATTTGTATGCCACTTTTATAACTATGTATGACATATAAAGGTTACTATCATATTAATATTGTTTAAAAATGCATGTTTTAAATGCTTTTACAATCTATTTTACTAACTGCAATGAGGTGTCAGCGATACAGCGACAAGAGTGACGTATGCCTCACCTTAACGCTACACCAACTAGCGTTCGAACTGAAATTAATTGAACGCTGACATACAATGCTTTATGCATCCAATTGTCACGTTTTGCGAAATAATGGAGAGACCGCTTGGCTTAGTGGGAGCGACCCTGCCTACGAAGCTCGGGGTCCCGGGTTCGAATCTCAGGTCGGGTCAGTATTTATATGATGAATATTGATACTGGTACCGGGTCTTGGTTGTTATACGTATGTGGTGTCTTCGCTTGGTACCTAAAACACAAGCTAATGCTTACTTTGGGGCCTAGACGTTGTTGTTGTGATGTATACGTTATTATTATTACTTATGTACATGCGCTATTAATTATTTCTCTACTGATTAAATATAACTATATACATAACAATAATATATTACTAAATAACGGAACTGGTTGGAACGGAGCTATTGTGTGTTGAAGATATCATAAAAACAAATTCTCATTCTGTTTGAAGTACGCAAGAACTAAAAGGTTTCTTGCTTTTATGTTTGACTATTTGTTCCAGCATCACTAGAGATCTGATCGGATTGGAAATGCGTTGGCGTTTTCATTGCTGGATAAGCTTTTATGCTTAGGTTATATTAAGATGAATATGATCACGCTACTTTACATCAGGGGGTGGGTTGTGACTATTAAAAAAGATACAGTAAAGCCATGATCGACGAAAATATAAACCGAAGAAATCGGGAAGTTATTATTTCGAAAATCGAGTTTTCATCCGGTGTTACGTTTTGATGTCCTAGGAAACTAATCTGACCGTTTTCAGCGTGTCGTCTGTTTGTCCGTATGTATATGAGTGTTGGTATGTGAACTCTTTTTTAACTTTTGAACGGATTGATCGCCTTGTATTTTTTTTCTGTGGCGTTCAAGCAATTTTAACTCAATTTCCATTCCCTACAAATGTGATTTTGATTAATTAAGTTACTTTAACAATAAGATTTTTGAAAAAAAAAAATTCATTTACTACTCTCAATCAGTCAATCGAATAAATCGATTTCAAAATGTATATAAGCTGAGCCGAATGCCGTAAACTTTGATAAAAAGATATTGTCGAATAAAAGTTATTAAAAAAGCATTTTTTTAAATCACTTCTAACTACATCGACTGATTATAATATTTGCGTTGCTCAAAAAGTTTTCTACGTTATAGATTTTTGAAAATTTTGTTGCAATAGATTACATAAATTATAAAAATAGTATTTTTCAAAAATAAATACATTTTGATTTGAAATCAGCAACAACTAAGAAACTGAATCCAGTGCCGCAAACTCTATCAAAATCTGTAAGTTAATTTGATTGAGATATATTGTTAGAGAAATATTTAAAAAAAAGGATTGTCTAAAAGTGAATTAAAGAATCACCCAATCAAACTCACGTTTACGTCGTTCAAAAATTGGGTTTCGGTCGATCCTACATATATTGAACTTTAAAAAAAATAAATTAAATAATGTTTCTGACGAATAATGTTCGATTTTATGAAATCGACGGATTACAAAGCAATCCCTAAGAACGGCGTCAAATACTGGAAAGCCAATAAAAACAAAAAAATATATTTATTGTAAATAATATACTTACCAAGACATGTGACATGCAATTTTAAATAGATAAACAAATAAATACAATTTTAAGATATATTTTCTTAAAAGCTTATGAATCGATTAACTAGAATCAAGTTGTTCATGATTTACTCAGCCAACCAAAATATTGCGTAGTTCAACTATGGACAAACTGAAGATTTATCCACTTTTTACTTATATAGTTCGCCAGTTTTTTTTTTGTTAAGCTTTATACTAGATTTTTGATATATACATGAATACTCTTAATAACTAATCAAATTCTTTCAAGGCATTCAATGCAATTGTTCTAAGATTCCAGTTATGAAAAAAAAAACACGTATTTACGTACAATTTTCACAATAAAATCATTTCCCTGAAATAATTATCAGTACGGCGTTGTAACATAGTCAAAAGTAAATAGCACGCACCTTAAAACCGAGCTTTCGATTAGTTCAAAAGAGGAGTAATACTGGCCGTTTAGTTCGTGAACCAAAGTTATATTAGAGCTTTAGGATGAGGAATGGGAGACGGATGGGACGCGCGCGTTACCCACGCGATTGGTTACCTAGATATTTTGTTGTGTCTAGGTCTTTGTGTATTACCGTGACACCTAGTTACATACTACTGACTGCCGAGCAGATCCAATCAATCTTTTTGAAGTAAATAAAGTTTAACAAAGGTGCGATTTCTATTCTGCTACAATCAAAGTTCAGTGGCACCAAAAGTAAGTTACTACCAGTGGTGTGACCGGTAATGGTATCCAGCTGACGGCCGTCGACCAACATGATAAATTTGTAGCGCCTTATCTCACTATTTTAGTACTGTGTGACACTTAAAGGAAAAACACACCTATTTTAGGTATCATTTTCACCCAAGATTTTATTTAAATATCAAAAAGTTATCATATGTTCTTTTATTTTAATTGTCTTTCAAAACACAAACATGCAATATTTTTCTCATATGAATATAATCATAATAAGAGAAGCATTAAGTAATTTAAATACTATGTACAGTCAGATGGTGATTTGAAATTTTTTCATCGCAATAGAAACTCCAATGGAGTCAGGCTTTCACCCGTATTACCTCCAGAGCTCCAATTAAGGCACCCTAATGGGCCAGCGTCGGCCTGAGAGCGGATTCTCATTACGATTCACCTGTGCGGCTTCAAATCAAGATTTCGTCTATAAATTATTTAAAAAGTCCACAATTTTTTTTCTCATCGAGTTTTCAATCTGACCTCGTTTTTCTTTCGTGTTACTATATGAAACGGAAATCCAGTTGTTAGATACTAGATAAAACGGTTCGATCCTGCCATGAAGCACATCAGCGTAATAAATAAACAGGGCAACAGTTCTGTTATAAAAAGTGTTTATACTTATCTATCTGTATAAACATTATATTATATGCATATATATTATATACATATGTTATCAATTCCCAGGTTCAGGCTCTCAAAGGTTAATAGTTCTTTCATGGGAAATTGTATCCGTTTTTATAATAAGATTCCTAAAGAAATATTAGACTTGAATTTTAATCAATTTATAAGCGAGTTAAAGTCCAATTCATGAAAAAAGCTTACTATTGTATTTAAATGATAAGTGCGCATGGACATCATTGTAATAGTTGTAAGCACTTTAAATTTAAAAAAAAAAACCAATGAAGTAAAACATAAATATAAATAAAATAAACAGGGAGGAGTTTCTTGCCGGTTCTTCTCCTTCTAGTTTTTGAAACAGTACCTAATCTTTCAATGATTGACTTTCAATAAGTGTGTGTAAACATCTTATATTGAATAAAAACTTTTTGAATTTTGAATTTTTGGATTTTAAAATTGAGTCCAATTGGAAAATTAGTCACTGACAGAGGCAATGACTCAAAAATAAACAACGCAGATTTCATAAGTATCATACGTTAATTTTTTAATGCGGTGGTTTTTAACCTGAAACTTTGCGAATAAATTGTGACGGCGGTTTCTAATATAGATTCTTAGAAACGAAAAGTTTTAGCTGAAACCACCGTATAAAAAAATTGACGTTTAGTACTTTTGAAAACAAATTGATAAAGGATATAAAATTATACTTTTTTTTAATATTGTAATGAGCCTATAGACAAACGTACAAAAAAACATACATTGTTCTCTCAACTATAACAGGTGAATGTCGACTAGAGTCGTCGCTTTCAGAGCGGAAGTGAAGTGGTATTATATAAAGGAAGCTTTTCAGCCGCTAAAAGTTTCCATTCGAAGCGCCCCGAGAGCAGTAACGAGGCCCCTTCTTCGGTAGCTGAATGAAGGAGCTCTTTCTGTATTCATACGCTGTCGGCGTAGCCTTTGGATAGGCCAGCCATCTTGTGACTCACAGATCATCAAACTGTGCTCTCGTCCATTGCTGTTTTATTTATGTACTAGCGAGTGCTATCTATAAAACGACACATAAAGTCGGTCGTTTGTATGTATATATTCGAATGCGTAAAACTTGAGAACCGCTTAACCGATTTTCATGGGACTCTCTATGTTGGATAGCTTATTTATATGGTTTTAACATTGGCTGCGCAAATAATCAAAATCATAATAATTTATTGCTATAAATAATTTATATTTACTTTCGGAAAATTGTAATATTTAATTATAATATATAATTTTATTATAATTTATAAGATCACAGGGCCATGGTTCGAATCCGGGCGTGTACAAATGAGTTTTCTGAGTTATAAGTACATAACTATCACTGACCCCGTGCCTCGGAGAGCACGTTAAGCAGTCGGTCCCGGGCGCTGTCAATAGATGGCGGTCGTTACAATCCCCAACCCGCAGTGGAGCAGCGTGGTGAATTTAAGCTCCTAGCCCCGCCACACCCTGGGGGATGCCTAAGCCCCTGCAGTGGCGTAAAAATGGGCTGATAATGATACTAATTCTAAATTTTTAACAAAAAGTGAGTTTTTGAAAGCGATCCCGTAGTTTTCAAGTAGCAAAATAATATGCACATTTAATATTATCTTCTGCAGCATCGTCACTATGAATATATATATATCAGGTTATAAGTAATTTAACTAATTTTCATTAAAAAAAAAAAAAAAAAAAAACATATATACGGTCGAATTGAATAACCTCCTTCTTTTTTGAAGTCGTTTAAAGAAGACGGGGAATTCAGACATTTTTATTTTACTTTTAATAACTTTAGGGACTATTAAGTATTACTGGTGTATAAAACCAAAGTCAAAATTTTTTTTTTCCTAATCTATCTCTAATGGGTACAGGTTGGAACGGGACTGTTACATACGAAACTTGCTCGTCAATCAAAGGCCGACAGCATATAGCCAAATAAATAATTACAGGCATATAATGTAAGTCGCTTATTATATAAAGAAAGTATTGCAACGTAGCCGCTCATTATGCAGTACGTAAGTTGGCGAAATAAAAAAATAATGATGAAAATGAATGAATAATAACGTATACATCACAACAGCGTCTGGGCCCCAAACTAAGCATTAGTTTGTGTTTTGGGTACCAAGCGAAGACACCACATACATATAACAACCAAGACCCGGTACCAGTATTAATATTCATCATATAAATACTGACCCGACCTGGGATTCGATTTTCGACCTGGGATTTTCACTTTAATTTAAAGCCTAGCCTGTCTATAGGTATCCTTTGAAGTTTAACGAGGAAAATATTGCAATGGCTATTGAATAAAAATTTTAACATTACATTTGAATATTTTTCTAGGAAAATATAGACAATATAGATTATTTTAGTAATTATTTTAAAACTGTATCAATTGTTAAAAATTCATAGCTGATGAAGTCACTACTACGATATTTTACGTATTGCACTTGTGTGTAAGACCGTCGACCGCTGCACGTTGTAGTGACATCACATCACGATTTCTTTTTACATTTTGCTAGAACGTTTCCAAAAAATTTATAGTATTTATTTTCAATAAGGACATCTATTTCTATAAATACAAAATTTTTTTTGGCCATATTGCGAAATTTTCAACAATGCCCATTCCGCAACTTATTTCGTAATATAATAACGTATACAGCAGCAATAAAGTAATGCTTTATGTTTTTCCGAATTTAATTAACGCTGTCAACTTTCTGGGAACGCGTTAAATAAATGAAAAGCGTTAAATCGCAAACGGAAAATATTAAGCTCCTTGCATAAAAAAACGTCGCTCAGTTCCAGTAAATTGAAAATTAAATAAAACACCGCTTCAGACTCACGGGATTAATTTTATACCATCATTTTAATTAAGGTTTAATTGACACATAAGAATTCATTAGAGATGTTTAGCCGATCACGAACGAAAATTAATTAATAATGGAAAAATAAATAACTTAAAGATAACGTAATTCGACTTTCCATATACTTTTAATTTAAAAACCTGCTCTGAAAAAAGTGTTCATCTGTCGAGCAATGGATGACCCCTATAATAAAAACGAGGAACAAGAAGAGGAATAAAATATGTATCAGGACTATCAGGGGAAATTATGGTTCCTGGCACGTAATTGCGATGACGCGAAGTTTTCCTTCCTCGGTTTCCTCGTATTTATGATTACTTCCATCATCAATTGCTCTACTGATGGTGAACCATCATATTTTTTGAAAGAAAGCTTTTCTCAGTGTGTAGAAGTGCCTTGCGGTCCTTACATAAGTAAGGAGAAGTATATTTTCGTTAATTTAAATATTTTCCATTTTTTGCATTCATACTTATTATGTTTTTTTTTCTAAACATTTCATATTTTCTAAAACAGAGGAAAATGAAAAAACCGTTTGTAGCATTTTTGAAGTTGCGTATAACTATATTATATGAGTCATTTTATGTTTTCAATTGTTTATGAAAAAACTTAATATTCAAAAGTGAGGGTGATGACATAATTCATATATTATCCAAGTTGGACCCTTTAAAGTAATAAAATCAATAGTTATTTAGTAAAAGTTTCATAAAATATCATTAAAATATTATATGCGTATTAAAACCAAAATAGATATGTCAACTATTAAAAAGTTAATTTGGTTAAAAGTTATTTGTTTTTGCATAAGGCAAATGCAAAAACTAGCAGAAATAGATACAAATGACTTGATTTTTCAGATATGACCTTTTAGAATAAAAACTTTTTAATTTAAAAAAATAATAATAAAAGTTTTTTATAGCAGATTTTTTTACAATTACTACTAAATATATCTACGTAAAAACCGATCAAAAAAAATTTTATTTAAATTAAAAAATACTATGTAAATACTACTAAATTATTTTGAAAAGAACAGTAAACTAATTAAACTTACTAAACTACTTACTACTTACTACTACTACTTACTACACTAACGACTGAGAAAGTTAATATCTTAATATAAAATAAATATTATTTCAAATAAATCAATAAAAAGTACTGGTTAAAATTTTAAGTGTTGACAATTGTTAGTGTCTATAAACTAATCAATTTTATTCGTTTAATTGATATCGATATTATTCAAAATCTAATAATATTAATAAATTATTTTTCGTAACAATAATTCAATTAATAACATTGTAAGAACGTTTATTGCCACTTAACTTATTTTAGTAGTCATTAAGACCGAATGAAATAATATTTATGGTCATATTAATGATCCACAAGCTTGCACTGTCGTCTGTGGAAATGGTTTATGACATTATAAAACGAATTAGTACCTACATGTATTATATACATCGCTGTATTCTAATCTATATGCTGGTAGGAGAGCAGAAATAGAGAGAAAATTTAAATTGCTCAAATTAATTTATTTTATCTCATAATCACAGAAATTTTCAGACATGGCGCTGCGGTGCAAAATTCGTTTCTCGCTCTTGGTTGGAAATAAAATACATTAAAAGTACTCCAAGTAAGATGAATTTACGATACGTTTAAAATCTAATTAAATCTAATCCATATGTTCGATGAAACAAGCTGATACGACACTACGACAGAAAAAGCACTGCGCCATATATATGCTCTGCTACCCGCGCGAAGCCGGGGTGGGGCGCTAGTTTGTAATAATGTCAAAATTTTATTAGCTGAGCATTCGTACAAATTTACTACGATTTATGAAAGAAGTCATTATAACAACAAAACACTCAAGTTTTGTCGATATTGAATTTATTTCATATAACCACTTATACTGTTTGTCACAATTCAAAGACAAGCAAGCCCAAATTGTATATAGAACAGACAGTCCTCAATCTCAATTTTGTTCAATATTCAAATAATTGTAGTTAAGCTTCATTATCTGCTTTTGATTAACATTAAACGGTACAAGGTAATTTCCCTTGCTCGACGCAATCCAACGTGGGGCGTTATCAACATAATATATTTAAGTGGGAAGCGAGTAAGCCGCAAACTGGTAATATCCTAATCTTGTCCAATTCCGTACTTCGTCGGAAGACGCGCGAAGCTCCCGATCAGCCTGAAGATTGATTTATAACCAAGAGCATCAGGTTGAAATTAGGAAATTTTTAAGGGATTGCTTTGCGGTTACGTAAATAGAAATACCGAGAAATCAAAGACAAATGAAATATCTTTATACATATACATATAGGCTGTTTGGTACAGCGACCCCCGATTTTTTTTCGTGGTCAGTACAACGTATTTACAATCAGATAAAGTCAAGTTACCTCTATGAAAAGTCTTACGGGTTTTTTTAAAATCTTATTTTTGTGTATTTTCATCAATACCCTGACTTATCGCACATTACTTGATTTATCTCATGAATTGAACATACTGTACTTCTCCAGTTATTTTTATTCATTTCTCTAATTGCTAATCTAATATTTAAAAACACAGTTGGTTCCGTTCCTACCTCCGTGACAACATTGACAACAGTCAAATTTATGTAATGTCGAATCAATAAAATAATACAATTTATTTAAAAAAATTAACTAAAGTAAATTCTTTTTAAAATTTGTTCAACCTATGTAAAGAACTTCTTTGGTTATTCTACTTGTCAGAAATGTATCACATCTTTATGTTGGAGATCTGTCTTTAATAGTAAAACATAAACATACCAATTTGAGGTAAAAAAATGAAAATAACACAATAATATCTGTGAATTATTAATTCAAACTCGTTCTATATTAATAATAATTTTAAAAAATTAAGTAAATTAAAAGTTCATTGAATAATTTATAAAAATATTTTTTATGGAATCATAAACTTAAAAACATTTTTAACTCAATCTCCATACTTAAATAGCATAATCGTCAAGATGGACGGCTCGTTTTACGAAAATAAGAAAAACCCGAGCCAAATGACAAACTTAGAGATTAAGCAGATCATATGTCATTGTTTTGATCAAACTTTTGTTAAATTACACATGACATATAATTTCAGAATAATAATTTTCTTTTCCAGTACGAATTTCACACGGGGGTCATACATAATTCTACTTGCAACTTCTATTGCAACAGATCTACGAACACCCGTATATCCAAACTGAATTTATTACAGAATCTTTCAGAATTAGTTTAACAATAGAACATATTTAAAATTATACACCTTGATACACATTTGACGTATTAAAAGATTTCTCATGTAAAGTTTCTAGTAAGCGTGACCTCTAGTAAACTGGTTAAAGGTGGAAAATAATAATAACAAGGAACGTCGAACAACCTAGTCAAGATCGGCTAACCAGATAAGTACTTTGCATCTGGGGAGAATGGAATTTTTAACAGGTAAAGTTTTTTTAAATAACAGTTAAAAACAATTTTACAACCAATTTTTTCAACATTACCTAAACGAACAATCAACAAAAGGCTACATTAATAAAGAATCCCATTACAACATTTGGATTTTATAAACGAAAGTGTTACGTAGAACTCTTTGTTAGATGAAAGCTTTAAAATTTTCATGTTGGTAGTTCCATTGTCAAAAGCGATTGAGGGCACGAATGCTGTCAATTAAAAAAGTTGTGCGCATAACTATTTAAAAAAAGGACTAATTTGTAATAGTTTTAAGCATTCTAATATATCATATATATATCATAAAAGTACGAATTGACTAGAAGCCCTCTTCCGAGTTTACCGTCTAACCACTCATACTATAGCTAGCTGGTGTAAAATTGCGACTTTTAGTCCGAGTTTCAGAGCGCAAGGCCCCCGTGCGTCGATCTCCACCCCCGCGAAATTGCGTAATATCACTTCGATTTTGTGATATGACATTTACTATATTGAAAGCAAACGCCGTTGTCAAATTAATTTACTCTATGATATATATTCCATTCCATTCCATCAGCCCTTTTAATACCCCACTGCAGGGGCTTAGGCTTCCCCTCAAGATGAGGGGGCTTGGAGCTTAAATCCATTACGCTGCTCCAATGCGAGTTGGCGGATTGTAGCGACCGCTATCTATTGACAGCAACCGGGATCGATTGTTTAACGTGCTCTCCGAGGCACGGTGTCAGTAGTAGTTAATGTATTCAAGTCAGAAAACACTTATTGGTACACGACCGGATTCGAACCACGACCACATGGCCTTATGGATTTGAAACAGGTTCGCTGCGTTCGAGCTATCACGACATGATATATATATACTAAAATAAAATAAACAAGGACTTTTCCGATATGTACTGTAACATAATTATTTTTGTAAATAAAAAATATTAATGTTCTTCTAAATATTCAAATGTCATATAAAAGGACCCCTGGCTGCCAAGACGCCGAATACGGAAAGCAACAACGGCAAATATGTTCTCTCCAATCAATCAGTGTTCCAAAGCAACTGCAAAGTAACTCCGTTAGCTAGAACCGTGCTAGTGCTGATGTGCCCTATTTACACTGGTCTGCAATGCATGGACATAGATCGCTTCCGAACGGTAGCATGAAATCCGTCCACGGGTGCCTACGCAAACTTGCCCACTACATTACCGGCGCGGCACGCAGCCATGTGGCGCAGCAGTCCCAACAGCACCCTAGATACATTAAAAGCCGATAACTGTTTTAGCGCCAAAATGGGAGTACAGAAAAGCGACGAATCAAAGATGGGGCCATACGGCATCGGACGGAGAAATCACAGAGGGCAAATGCTGGCAAACTTCCTCGAAATGAAAGGTTTGTTCCTGATGAACTCCTTCTTCAGGAAGGCGCCACCGAGGAAGTGGACCTGGCAAAGCCCAGATAAAGTGACCAGGAACGAGATTGATTTCATCATGACGGATAAAAAGCGCATATTCAGAGATGTCTCAGTGATCAACAGGTTTAATACTGGAAGTGATCACCGCCTAGTCAGAGGCACTCTGAATATCAACTACAGGCTTGAAAGGGCCCGTCTGATGAAGTTCAAGCTCCGACCGACACCGTCCCAAGCCGACACAGGCTCCGAGGCTTTCCAACTGGAGTTGAGAAACCGATTCGACGCGCTGGAAACCATGGCGAATGTTGACGACATGGCGGACAATCTGATCAATGTTGTCAGAGAAGTGGGCAGCAAACATTTTAGATCCAGGTGCAAAGGCAAGGAGTCTAAACTCTCCAGCGAGACACTGGATCTCATGCGAGAGAGACGTGAGAAGTCGCTACGTGGAGTATCGTCAGACTTGGCTCTGAACAGGAAAATCAAGAGGCTGATACGACGGGACCTCCGCCTCTTCAATACAAAACGTATCGAAGAGGCAATCCAGCGGAACAAAGGTTCGAAAGTGTTCGTACAGCAGCTTGGTAGAAGCCAACTGACGAAGCTCAGGACTAGCGACAACAGAATCGTCTCCTCTAAACCAGAGATTCTCGCTGAGATTGAGACGTTTTATAAAAAACTCTATGCCGTACATGCACCTCCCCCTGCAGCCCGCGACAACAGTGATCGAAGAGCTCCGCTCACCCGACACTACACAGATGACATTCCCGACGTCAGCCTGGGCGAGGTAAGATTAGCTCTCAGGCAGCTAAAAAATGGCAAAGCACCCGGCGCCGATGGCATCACGACAGAGCTTCTGAAAGCAGGCGGGACGCCAGTCCTGAAAGAGCTTCAGAAGCTATTCAACACTGTCATACATAGTGGTGTTGCGCCGAGTGCTTGGAGTGAGAGTACGGTCATCCTATTCTTCAAAAAAGGAGACAAAACGCTTCTTAAGAATTATAGACCGATCTCACTCCTCAGCCACGTGTACAAGCTGTTTTCGAGAGTCGTCACGAATCGCCTCGCCCAAAGATTTGACGAATTTCAGCCCCCTGAGCAGGCCGGGTTTCGAAAAGGCTACAGCACCGTAGACCACATACATACGCTGAGGCAGATTATACAGAAAACAGAAGAGTATAATCAACCTCTGTGCCTAGCCTTTGTGGACTACGAGAAAGCCTTCGACTCCGTCGAGACTTGGGCTGTTCTGGAATCCTTGCAGCGATGCCGAATTGACTGTCGTTACATTGAGGTGCTGAGGTGTCTATACGAAGCCGCGACAATGACTGTCCAGGTCCAGGACCAGCGAACGGAACCTATCCAATTGCGAAGAGGAGTACGACAGGGGGATGTTATATCCCCGAAACTGTTCACCAACGCTTTGGAAGATGTTTTCAAGACGCTGGACTGGAAACATTGTGGCATTAATGTCAACGGCGAATACATCTCGCACCTCCGTTTTGCTGACGACATAGTCATCATGGCAGAGTCGCTGGAGGAGCTCAGCGGAATGGTTAACGGCCTCAATGTCGCCTCTCGGCGGGTGGGGCTCGGGATGAACTTGGACAAGACGAAAGTCATGTTCAACGAACATATTCTCCCGAGACCGGTAACCGTAGAGGGTGCGACTCTAGAAGTTGTGCAAGACTATGTCTATTTAGGACAGACTGTCCAGTTAGGCAAACACAACTTCAACAAAGAGGCCGACCGAAGAATTCAGCTGGGCTGGGCTGCTTTCGGGAAGCTTCGTCGTCTGTTCTCGTCGCCACTACCACAATGTCTGAAGACCAAGGTCTTCAACCAATGCGTCCTACCTACAATGACGTACGGTGCCGAAACGTGGACTCTCACGGCAGGACTGATCCATAAATTCAAAGTCGCTCAGCGTGCTATGGAGCGGGCTATGCTCGGTGTTTCTTTGATGGATAAAATCAGAAACACTGAAATCCGTCAAAGAACTAAAGTTATCGATATAGCCGAAGCGATCAGCAAGCTGAAGTGGCAATGGGCCGGTCATATTTGCCGTAGAACGGATAACCGATGGGGTAGACGAGTTCTCGAATGGAGGCCACGTACCGGAAAGCGAAGCGTTGGACGCCCCGCGGCCAGGTGGACAGATGACCTGAAGCACCATACCGGGGGTAGTTGGATGCGAAAGGCGGAGGACCGTGTGTGGTGGCGAGCCTTGGGAGAGGCCTATATCCTGCAGTGGAGAGACACGGGCTGATGATGATGAACTGTTTTAGCTGTTTTCAATAAAAAAATCTGGTAATTCTTATAAATCCATATAACTGATTTGAAAAAGTGTATGCTATTATTGATCGTATTTTTAAAAACTAAAATGTAACTTGGCCGATTCTAAAACACGCTTTATCAAAATTCTGCATTGAGTAAATGCTGCTGACATTCAAGCAATATTCGTTATAAAAAGAGCCGTTCGAGCCATATATGAACTAAAATCTAGACATAGACTAAGGGCTCACTTTTAATTACTGTCCCATATTTTATGTAGATACACAATATTTTTATAATGTACTGAACATTACAGTTATACCGGGACCCCTTTTCCCGGTATAAAAGTAGCCTATGGTACTTTTCAGCTTATAAACTATATTTATGCAAAAAATTATAGCGGTCCCAGTACTACTGTAGGTATAGTTCACGCAAGCGGAGCCGCGGGCGGAAAGCTAGTATCTTTATAAATTATAGCCTATGTGTTATTCTAAGGTATAAGCTATATTATTGTAAAGTTTCATTAAAATCCATTTAGTAGTTAGTAGTAAGAATTATGTATATACATAAAACATTAAAGCTTTCTCTAAGGTGGGTGACGGTCACAATAAAAATAATAGAGGTAAGCATATCCTTATAATTTCTAGATTCAGACTTTCAAAAGCAAACGGTTCCTTCATGGGCAACTGTGTTCGTTTTTATAATATAGCAAACAGTTAAAGAAATGTGAAAAATTTCAGGGCATTATTGTGATAGCACACAATTGTCTCAAGCTTTCTATCCTGAAAAAAATTATATGAAAATGTTAATGAAATGAAATGATAATGAGAAAAATACCGGAGGGAGTTTCCTGCCGGTGCTTCTTCTTCTAGTATACCTGCAATAAAGGCATCTGGACTTTAAATAAGTGTGTGTGTATGCATCTTAAATTTAATAAAAAAAATTGAAGTTTTAAATGTTGAACAAATATTCTGAAAGACACTTGCTGTATTATATTATTTACGTTTAATTAAAATACCGCATGCGATTTTCGTAATAGTCGACGGGCTTGCATTGTACGTACACGCTCTGTAGCAGGTTCCTGTCAGTTTCAGTTTCAAAGGCAATGTTTCGTTCAGTGACGCGTGAAGGCTTTCGTGTCGTTATTTTTCAGTTCCATCCGTCACTATGCTTCCCGTTTTAAATAAACTGGACCGCGATTTGCAATACCGCTGAACAAATGTTTGCTGCAGTTCTGACCTTGCCGATTTTTGGTTGTGGTTGATTTGGGAAATACGTGAAACTCAAAGAAAATATTTAAATGAAATAAGGATCAACAAACCGAGCCAACTAGAAAATTTTATAGTTACTTAGATGAAGGCGATAATAAGAATTATTGTAAATATTTTTCCCACACGCAGAAAATGGAAATGAAAGATTTTTTTGTTGGCGTTCTCCATCATGAGAATGCACTTGAATAGCTTTTTTAAATGCCGTCAAGCGTGTTACATATTATGTACCTACAAAATAATTTACTGTGTACCTCGCTATGCTTTTATGAAATAAATTTTTATAAAAAATATTTAACATTATTACATTTCTTGTGTCAGTTTGATATTTTGATTTATCACCTGTCGCTCTAGTGCTATGTAGCGGAATAAATGGCATGGCGTGATTGCTTATTCCACTCAATTCTTACCTAGCGAGGTTGCGAGTATCGTTACGTAATTTATCGTTGGACAGTGAAGTCCCCGTCGGGTACTATTTAACCGTTACCACCATAGTGCTACTGCTGAGTGTACATAGCTATACGTATAATCAAGTTAACACCCGCAGCGCAGCGATCTGCGAGTAGTGGGAGGCTGAAACCCCCTAAACTCCTCTTCTTACTGTAAGCCACGGTGGCTTTCACAGTGTAAATAGGTGCTTTGGGGCGAGCAGGAAGCTCGAGCCATGCGAAAAATGAAAAAATAGCCTGAAATCAGATGGGTCCAGCCAAGTCGCAGGGGCTGTAAAATCTGTGAGTTGCGTCAAAAAACGCCAAACAAATCAACTACTTTAGACGGTAGGTGATGGAGGAGGTGGGCCGGTAGGCCCGTAATGCAGAATACGCGCGCCTAGTCTGCGTCTACGTCTGGATTGGTTTCTATACTAGGATCGTGATAGTGAGTTCGCTTAGGGCGAAAAGAAGGAATCCTCGGGGGGGTTTAGCGCGGCTATGATCAAAGTAGTTAAATTTTCCCACATTTATAGAAATAAAGAATTCTATAGACCAGAAAGAACAAAGTTAAATATAGTTAAAGTTAAATATACCCACAGTATTTGTTTAAAAATGAAAAGAGTGCCCCATAAGCAAATCAATATTAAAAATTAAATTAGGCGAAAATATATTCAATTTCGATTTTAAACTTTTCTATTCCGCTGGGTTTCCGATGAAGTAGAAAAGCCATCCAATCGTTGCGAAATAAACTATATTTTCTATTTCATATAAGACCTAAAGCCTTTAAAATATATATTAGATTTTTAGTAGCTATACGTTTAACTTTAAACACTGATAATTATTTCATTTTAAAATTAAAGCTTGTTTTCAAAGGGTTATATATATAAATTACAAAAATAGCCACTATACAGCCTGAAAGGATTTACCTGTCGGTATGTGTACATGTATTGAATGTATGATGACTTTTATGTTTAACTTTTATGTCTGACGTTTTACGGTTATAGGCCACCAGGGGGCGCTGCAGTAAATGTGCTTCTCTAAAACAGCTGAGTTTACTATATAAGTATATGCTGCGATAGATATGTTTCTTCAAAACGGCGTTTTCATCAACATCGGCCTATAAACGTCCCGGTATTAGGAACATGCTTAATAATCTTTATAAAGCATTAAATAAATATACACTGTGTTCGACTGAATGTAATCCAAAAAATAGAGCATGCAGAGCTTATCAAACTATACAAAAAGTTTCATGTCAGCAGATGGCGTAAACTAATGGTTACCAAGAAAAAATATGTCACAACATGGACTGTCTAAATTTATAGGCACAGCCTTAGTGTTAAAATATTTAATTCTTTTCTGAGACATAGCTGTATGTCTCGTCGTCAGTTCGATGGTTTAATTGTTTTGGATTAGTATTAATTTAAACATTTTCTATGTTACATGATTGTTGGTCTTTGATTTTATCAGCTGTTTCACAACTAGTGTTTGTCCAAATTTACAATTAGCGAGACAGTCTCGTGGTTATTTACTGAGTTTACAAAGTGGATCTACTTGAATAATTTCTTTTACCTTATTTTTATCCGTGGCCACAAAATAAAATAATAAGTATTCAAAAAAATGTTACATTAATATTTTTCGCGGTAAACGTTAGTTGATGACACCTGCTTACTTGGAACTTATTATTTAGTTTGGTAAACTCTGCGTGCTCTATTTTTTAAACTATTTGGCCGAATGTATTGTTTAATTAATATTCCAAAATAGTTTCGACATATAAAACTTTAAGTAAAGAAAAACTAAATGGTAATTTTAAAAGAGTTAAGTAATTGTATAAAGTACACAATTTTCTAGAAAATTCAGCAATGTCTTTTAGCGGTACCAGTACAAAAGTGTAGTGCAGTAGACAAGAACTATATTATTTATATCATTTATAAGCAAAATATATGACTCATAGAGTTAACATGAGAAAAAAGAAGATTATTTTAGAATTTCAACTGTAGAAATAATATATTCTCCACAGAAAATATAAAGGTAGGTAGAGTCGTTCCACCTCACGGTCACGACCGTGAATGGTTATTTTTATATGCTACCAGCATAAGGTAAGCTTTCGCCGCTCATAAATAAAGCCGTAAAAGCACATGTTCTTGTAAAATAAAGATTACTTGAACAATAGAAATATCCATTCTGTTTTTTTCCTCTGCTATTTATCTCCTCCGCTACAAAAGTAAAGATGTCGTCGGAGCTGTGGGAATCAAACCCACGACCATTGTATCAAAGGCAAAAGGCCACTCGTACTTGTCACAGCACAGGACAATATTAAATTGAACTGATTTTGTTTATTAACACAGAAACTAAGGTCATTGTTTTCTACTTTCACCACTCGCAACAAAGCAATACCTTATTAAGGAGATAGTCTTTCTCTCCGTGGCTTCAAATTGGCATCGCTGTCTCCGTTTCAATCCCCCCTCTTCGACCTATTCTTGAATGACAGAGGTGACAAGAGCTAATTCTCAAAAATACCTATAAAATACCGGTCGAAACAGCTTGCGGGCCGCGACTGTTTCCAACCCTTAAATATGTGTGATTTGGAACCAAAATTTGCAGGGTCATTACGAAAGGACGTCCTTATGGTGGTACGTTTTGTTTTTTTTTTTAATTTGCATTAATATAGAATTTATGGCTCATTATTTTCAAAAACAAAGAAACGACGAAAAAAATGTTTTACAGAAATTTATTTTAAAACAACTAAACAAGATAAAAAAAAAACACCGCCCTGTAACAGTACTTTTCCTATTACATAAATGTTTTACTGTTAATATTGATACAGAAATACAGCGAGGATTAGACACGGGCCGAACCTTCTTTTTTGTATGAAAGCCTACCCCCTTAAGTCATGATAGCCGAATGGTAGCGAGCCCGCTTCTTGTCTAAAAGACGGTGATTTGAATCCCAGGGCAATGACAACCACCAATTTGTTTTTTCTAACTTATGGACAACTTAATCTACCAACCTGCACTGGAGCAGCGTGGTAGATTAAGCTTCAAGCTTCTTCATCCCGAGAGGAGGCCCAAACCCCTGCAGTGAGGTTTCAATGGGCTGATGGTAAGGCAACTTCATTTATGAACACCAACGATTTCTGGCAACCATTTGATTCCAGTATTTGACACCCCATTAATAGCCCAGTTTTAAACTTTGAAATCGAAAAAAATGTGGACGTGGAAAGACATGAATTCTGGTTTTATACAATTCCTTATCAATTTTTCAAAGAAAATAGTTATGAGAAAAAGGCATTTTATTTCGGATTCGTATTCAGTATAATATTATCAAGGTTTATTTAACTTGCTAGCTGTGGTAGTGTTACTGTATCAAGTCTTATTTTGCAGTAGCTTTCCACCGTGGCTATGCCCGCGAGGTCTACTTAAATGTGTTATTAACTTAGGTAGTGATTTATTATTCCCAGCTTTAACCTAGATAATGATCGCCTGCAGCCTTGTTCGGGTGGCGTAAAGTTTTTATCGTTTTCACAAATGCGTATTAGGGCATAAGTACATAAATAACAACGTGTAAAGTTAAAAAAATACATAGTCTTTTATCTTCCTCTTCCATTTTCCTTAAACCTCTTTTTTATATTTTTTTTTTGTTAGCCGCCCCCCACTTGTACGCTTTTGTACATCTATGGTCTAAGTTATTTCCGACTTAATTTTTTTCTTAATTTTTGGCTTCCGTTTGGCTTCCATACCCAAAGGGTGTACTACTCTTAGTACCCTATTACCCTGTTACTACAAGCTTCCGCTATCCGTCAGTCCGTCCTTTTCGGTCATCATCATCATCAGCCCATTTTTACCCCACTGCATGGGCTTAGGCCTCCCCCAGGGTGAGGAGGAGGGCTTGGAGCTTAAGTTCACCACGCTGCTCTACTGCGGGTTGGGAACTGTAACGACCGCCATCTATTGACAGCGTCCGGGACCGACTGCTTAACGTGCCCTCCGAAGCGCGGTGTCAGTAATATTGTGTACTTAAGTCAGAAAAACTCATTGGTACACACCCGGATTCGAACCATGGCCCTATGGGGCCTTATAAATTTAAGACAGGTTCGTTGCGCTCTGGGCTACGACATTTCTGGCGCGTAATGCGCCACAGAGTACATTATTAGTGCGCGACAAGAGCGGTTGTATTTGTGTTCGCAGTGTGGGTGGTTTATATCACTTATTGTTTGTATTACGGGGGCACTTCACGCTCGCCGAGCGGAGGCGAGCGTGAAGTGCCGGCGTTAGATAGCATAACAATGAAGATAGAGCGTCTCATATTTCGAAACGATCGAAAACGTGAGCAAAACGACAGGCTCATAAATTAGACAAACCGTACGTTATTATCACTGTTTTAAACAAATATTTTGTTAAATTATGCAAGAATTGTAATTTCAGAATCTTTATTTCATTTCCAATACGAATTTTACACGAGGATCACATGAAACTGTATTTCACAGCGAATGTTTCAAATCTCAACTGGTGTATTTTTAGTGTACGTGGTATATTTTGTTTGCTCATATTTTTGCTGTCACAACGCTGTATCTCTATGAACATCCATGTTTGTACTGTACTGATTTTAACGTAATGATTTCTATTAAATTGCTCGTGTTTAGCCACACTGAGATTGGTATTGAATTAATGAATAATTAATTTAATTACCAGGTAATACTGATATCGGATTGAAGTAAAAGTTTGATTGCAAAGTATACAAATTATTTCTATTAAAATTGTTTTTCTTTGTAAATACTTATGCGGTTCGACGATTTATTATTCTTGGAAAACGACATTAAAATGAAGCGATGGGTCAAAATTTCTGTTTTGTTAGAGAAAATATTTGAGAATAGATGAAAGATAAGATTCACGAAAAATTTGGGAAGCTGAAAATTCCAATTTGAATAGATTTCTAGCGCTCTATTGAGGACTTTCAGGAATCTTGTCGAGCAGAATATATTTAAAAGCACATACTGAATGAAACACAATCAAGTGAATCGAAGTGAAATATAAATAAAGTAACGAAAAATAGTGTTCAGTCTATTTTCAATTTGTAAGGCAATGAATGTACAAAACTATAACCCAATCCGTTCGATAAGGAATAAATAAAATGAGATAATTGATTTTTTGAGACAAAATATTTTATACAGTTTGTTATATATTACGGACACCCTACACGCGCTAGCTTATACGTGGATGTGTACGTGTGTCTATTTTCTGCTCGTGATTCAAATCTTTTACGTGGTCGCCAACGAGTAAGCCTGAAACTAGAAACTTAAAATTAAAAACTTGCAATTAATAAATAAATTTTTAATATTTTTTTTTGCGGTATGCATTTTATTATCGATTCCGAATCAACAAAAAAAATAATTGTGAACTGTTAATAAAATAAGCCTGTATATCTAAATACGGATACCAATATATTGCGAGTACCTTTTTGACGTAATGGAAAATCAATAAATGACGTGCGGCAACCCGCGCTTGTCAATTATACGAGACGATCGCTTCCAAAGCCCATATTTACGTAACTGAAATATTTGCTAAAGCTACAATATTGACGACGATATACAACCCAAAATATTAGCTAGAATTGTCGATTTTATTATGAGCACAGCTCGAATTGACTATACCTATTTTAATTAGATAAAATACGCCATAAATAACATGCTTCTAATATTGTTAGGAGATTAATTTTGAACACTCGTGTAGTCAGTATGCAATAATTTACGCCCAGTAGGTATGGTGTCGGCACTGATTAAAGCTAATTGATCATTATTATTCAGCGTGCTTGGGTTACTAAGGCCGATTATATTTACAAATGAACAGAAATTTGAATTAACGTTTGAGAGGATACATAATAACATATTTTATTCAGACGTTTTGTCTATTTGTTGACATATCATGCAAAAGACGTTCCAAACATATTCCAAACGTTGAAGGCTAGTTAAGAACTCAATCACCAATACAGATTGTTTTCTTGTCGAGGGGTTCGACGGAGTATGAAGTAATCTAATCTGAAATCAACGTAAACGAGTAAACACGTACAAAGTGTACAAGCTGTTCGAGCGATTTCTACTACGGGGGCTGCGTCCTTCTTTACCTTTAAAGGACGAGTTTTACCTTTTAATTTCGTCTACTGCAGTCCGATCAGATTGTCAGTTGGTGCACCGTCGGTGTCTTCTACGATATCCAGAACGCATTAGATCGCGTCTACCATTATGCAAACCCTCCCCGGGAGGTTTGCTTATGCTACCTCGGAGCGAGATCGACCACCTGCTGCGCAATGGTGGGCAGGTTGATCACACTTAGAATACACTACAACAATATACAGTACATACAAGAATACAATATACAGAATACACTAAGTCTGATAAATGAGTAAATTAATGGAACAAAAATCGGGGCCTGTGTGAGCTTGAGCACTGGCAGATCCGATAGAAACCTGTTTCTCTATGTAGACGACGAATCCGGCAGTGCTCTTGCGCATACGAGCGTCAAACTTGTAGGTGTGTACCACAGACCAGTCAACCTATAGACCACGCTTTAATAAACGTCAGTATGAAAACGAAATCGCCAAAAGGTGGCGGCGTGCAGGGAGAAGTCGGCTAGTTTTCATTGGCTCGTTTAAAATTGACAATTTATTGGCTTCCGACGTGCTTCCAACTGACCGCTCACAAGAGACGTAGTTATGTAGTGTCACTACATAGCCTTGGCGAATGCTACTCCCTGTCAAAGCGTGGTCTATAAGGTTGACTTGTCTGTGGTGTGTACCTATCATAGTCGCTTTGCATGTGATTCTGGAGGCGGGCAGTACTTTAGAAATGATGTTACCTACAGATCCCGTCGTTGGAAGAGTTCTGCTGCTGACGTCATCCGATGCGAAATGCGCAGAGCAACGCGCTACTTAGCACTATTACATGAATAACTGGGGCCGTTTCCCTGGTGAGAAGATGCCCGAGTGGAGAAGGAAACCATACATTCAAACCTGCTTCTCTTTAAAAGGGTAACAGAAAACCCAAAGACGACGACATACAAAGTCTTAAAGCCCATACTTTCGCAGAGTATAAAAACCCCTATATAGGGTATTTTCCGTCGACCTAGAGTCTTGAAAGGCACAAAGGAAGGTCTCGTGGCACAAATAAAAGAAAAATCGATTCACCTATTTCTAAAATGCGAGTTTTTAAATTTTTTTAATTAATTTAATCATAAATTTAAAATACGTTACATACCGGTACGGTTCCATCAGGGCGAGAGTCTGACTCGTTTTTAGAGGGTTTTACCTTAAATGATATTCAGAAAAAAATATTTTTGAACGTTTTATATAACCATACATTTTCTTAGTAAACAATTGAAGTTCTTAATCTTAAATAATGCAACTTAAAACCTAATTAAAAAGAACTGTTTATAATGATATACAAATTAAATATTTTACTAGGATTATTCTACAAGCTAACATATTTGATAAGCCCAGTTATATTAAACATGTTATATTTTATTAGTGGGAACCTGTAAATGGTTGACTGTTAACCACCCACTGCTAATTATTCTCATTATATGTAACTGTTGGTTCTCCTTAACATAAATAAATAAATAAATAAATAAATAAACAAACAATTTACTTATATCTCACAGTACCATGTTTCTGTGAAATATGTGTTCTTGACGACGTTTAATCAGCGAAACACGAATAAGCGTACGCGGTATATTACCGCGTTACAGTCACATTTATGAAGAAGAAAAACTGGCAAAGTGCGTATCGGATACGTATCAACTTTGGGTCCGTATCACGTAACACTCACCTCGTAATACCGAACACAAAACAGAACAAAGTTCAGTATTGACACACACTATAAGTTTTGATATATAATATAGCAAAAACGCCGCTTTCTGGGAAACTTGTATTCTATTAACAATTTTCAAAAAATTCTTTTTCAATGACATATATTTCTATTTGAGGCAACTTATAGTCAAGTAATAATGACTTGGGTCAATTGCACATAACGTAATGGGCATTATAATTTTTGATGATAGCGGAAAATTGGGTATATCTCTAAAAAAAAAAAAATTCCAAGGTATCTTGTCCAAAACAAATTTCTTTAACATGGTTATCATAATGCTACTAATTTCTTGATTTTTTTGGTATGGTAATACTACGGTTAAAAAATTAGATGGGAGACCCACTGAAAACGATTTTAGAAGTTCACATCTCACGAAACGTTTACCGAAATAAAAACGTCACTAAAGAGTTTTCTTTGCATTTTCAACGATATGTCTAATACTAACCCACATGTTAAGGTGCGCCAAAATAATTTTGACCCCTTAATTCAATATATGGTGATTATTCCCTAACTAATTTAGTTTTTATGAAATTCCTATAGAATTTTATGACAGTTCATTTAAGACATCTGCCTATTAAATGCCATCAAGATCGATGGGAAAAAGGCGGAAATATAAGTTTAAGAGGTACGTACAGACGGACTATGCTATTTGGCTATGGAACCCCAAAAGCACATTAAACAAAATTCAGCATGTCCGCGACATTGACTGATGACCGCCCGTCTCTTGTCGCATAATAAATAAAAGACGCCAAACAACAAAATTACTGCAATGAATAAACTTAACCGAAACTGTTTATGCTCTGTTGATTGAAATTGCTTTTCGAATTGAGTCGGCCGTTTATAAAATTTACTCTTTTTGATGTTAGCATAGTCTAACATTCGTAACGTTTAACTAAAATAGTGCCTACTTAAATCTAGCTAATCTAGTGTCGTGATAGCCCAGAGCGCAACGAACCTGTCTCAAATTTATAAGGCCCCATAGGGCCGTGGTTCGAATCCGGGCGTGTACTAATGAGTTTTTCTGACTTATGTACACAATATCACTGACACCGTGCTTCGGAGGGCACGTTAAGCAGTCGGTCCCGGACGCTGTCAATAGATGGCGGTCGTTACAGTTCCCAACCCGCAGTGGAGCAGCGTGGTGGACTTAAACTTCAAGCCCCCCTCCTCACCCTGGGGAAGGCCTAAGCCCCTGCAGTGGGGTAAAAATGGGCTGATGATGATGAAATCTAGCTAAAGCTACGACTATGATATAATGCTGTACTTACTATTACTGTGGCTATGTTTCGAGATATTTAAGTACCATCGATGAAGGAGATGTGCTTTATGACCCGACGCACGAAGTTGGTTAACTCTATAGTTTTGTTATTTACTAATGTAACGGAATATTGTAGCTAAACGAGTCCTAGAGCAACAGAGTTTAGCAGTCGTTCGGTCGTAAACGAAATAGTTCCGTTTCAGTTAACATGAGGTTTAAGTGTTTTAAACTGAATCAATCGAAATTCACGATAAATTTGCAGCTGACGACTCTAAGCCTAAGATATCTGCTAATTTACCCACCTTTTTTTATTTTTGTTCCACATTTAAAATTGCCTGCCATTGTCTACCATATCAATCTACCATACTAGTCTACCATTTGTTGCAGTCAATCGCTGTCAATCAATGTCGTTACACTACACAGAGAACGCTGTAATTATAAAAGTACGAATTGACTAAAAGCCCTCTTCTGCGTTTACCGTCCAACCACTCATACTGTAGCTAGCTGGTGTAAGATGAGGAGTTTTAGTCCGAGTTTCAATGCGCAAGGTCCCCACGTGCCGCTTTTCAGCCGCTCTTCACCCCCGAGAAATCCCCGCGCGCCGGTTTCACCCTCCAAAATTGCATAATGTCACTTTGATACTGTGACATTTATTAAAACCAAACGCTGCTGTCAAATTAATTAATAATGAATTATTAATTTCTTTTTTTTAATTTCGCTTTTTGCCACACATATACTCTTCTCTTTCAACTGATTTGAAGTGACGTTTCTTTGTGTGAATCACGTCTATGAGACGTCTACGACACGCTTACTCCACCTCTAAAAAACGTCTACGATATATTTGTAGACATGTCTACCGCAAGCTTACTTCACTTAAGCAATATGTCTATGGTACGACTACAACACGACTACGACACCTCTACAACAGGGCTACGGCACGACTATGATAAAGCTACGTCACAATTGCGGCCCCACAATAATACATAAACACGAAACGGCGACGACACGACTACTGCACCTCTACAACAGATCTACGACACCGTTATAAGAAGGCTACGATACGACTACTACACGGATACGCCATGACTACGACAAGGGTACTACAAAACTGTGACTCGCTTAAGATATCTACGTGGATAGGTGTCTTCAAAAATTTACCATTTACTAAAGGTACGTGCTGGTTTGTGTACGATATTCCTGCAATTTATTTATAAATTGACGACCGCTTAGCCTAGTGGGCAGCGACCCTACCTGCGAAGCTGGAGGTCCCAGGTTCGAATCCCAGGTCGGGTCTGATTTATATGATGAATAATAATACTGGCACCGGGTCTTGGTTGTTATATGTATGTGGTGTCGCTTGGTACTTGGCGCTTGGTACCCAAAATACAAGCAAATGCTTAGTTTGGGACCTAGACGTTGTTGTGTTTGTGTGTGTTATTATTATTATTATTATTATAAATAGAGACAATATACCTTATTATTAGGTACCGTTAGGTCTTTATTAATACTGATGTGATAGTTTGTCTGTCATACTGTCCAACCATGTGTCCGACCGTTCGCACTCTAACGTCGTTGTTTTCCTTTAACCTTTGATTTGCAAGTAATAATTTGGAACCGATTTCTGGGGAAATGAAGAAATTAAGGATTTCATTTTTTAGAAAGTTTCAAAAAGACCGGGTTTCGCTCCAAAAAGTGCTTATGACTACAGTCTGGAGTTATCGAACAGAGCGAGCATGTAAATGAAACTGGTCCAAAAAAGCTAATGAGTATAGTCTTGTGCATCCAAACAGTCAAAGCAGGTCCATAATGTATTCATAAGCATGCTTCGTTTACAATAACCGGTTCATAATGTACTTACTCATGAACACGTTTTGTGCTTCTTCTTTATATTTATGGCTTGGATACAAGTCTTTTAAGCCAACCCACATTTATTATTTATTGTAAAAACACCCATGTGTATTTTAAAAATAGAATACGAAATAGATACACTTATGTAGATATGTAAAATATATTCATTTTGATTAAAATTTTCAGAAATGATTTTGATTTTAAAGATTTATAAATTAAGTTGAGTTTGAATTCATAAAATAATTATTATGATAGAAGGCCGTTAACGCGTAAAAACAAAATGCAAAGACACGTATCTTCTAAAGTAGAAAGCCAATTTATCCTCAATGTCAAAGATGAAGAAATGAAGGTCAAATATTCTTCAATCTATTTTCTAGTGTTCTAGATAAACACTCTATTTTATGATCAATTATTTGTAAACGATAGTCACATGCCGTCAATATGTACCTCAACTTTTGACCTATCACAAGTTCACGCTTGACCGGTTTATGGCTTCATGACCAAGATTATTGCGGCTTCTATCGAACGATAATTCATTTTAAATTATTTCATAAAATTTTCATTACTCTTTTAACTTAACAAAGACCGACAAAACAATTCTAATGAATAAACATTTTTAGTACGTTTTGGGTGTTATCAATACAATGTAAAAATTTGCATGAAAATATTTTCACCGTTAATCTTGATTGAGGTTTTGCAGGTTTTACGCCGAGCGGTATTCCACTTTCATAAACTCTTCTAATTCATTTTAAATAGCAACTGAAACCGACAATGCACCAATGATTATATTATTATGGACGAACTGATTAACAGAGTGGTTGGGGCAGTGACTGCAGAACCAAAGAACGCGGGTTCGATTCTCGCCCGGGGCAAATATTTCTGTGAATATGTGTATTTGTCACTTGCATGGGTATCAAAAATCTATTTATATATTATATAATAACTATAAAAAAAATGTTTAATATGAAGTGGCCTTGTTAAATAAATTTTATGAATCTTTTTTGAGTCTTTCTATTAGTTATTTAATAATAATAAAAGAAAACCTCTAAAATTAACACTAATTCTAAGAGTTTTGAATTTATTTTCAGAGCACAATAATTTTTCTTTCAAACAAAGGAGCAATGAAATTACGGTTACTGCGCAAAAATAATTGAGGCCGTTTGAAAAAAGTCAGAGCGATAAGCCACTAGGCAAAAAAGAGTGCGCACTGTGATCATAATAAAATACATACACCAGCTTTCCTCTCGCAGTTTCACCTGTATGGATTTACTATTTTCTACCTGAAAGCTAAAGAGTAGTTTCAAGACATTGTGGAACTTTCTAGAAAATACTGAAAGTTACAAGCAAACATTTTAACACACTAGCTTTACGCTCGCAGTTCCGCCCGCATGGATTTACTATTTTGTACCTGAAAGCTAAAGGGTTGTTCCAAGACATTGTGGAACTTTCTAGAAAATACTGAAAGTTACAAGCAAACATTTTAACACTTTGCCGCCATTGCAGTGATAACTTTTCGATGGGTTCATATAAATAATTATTAATGCTGCCCGCCTAATACTTGTCCTGAGAAAAGTGTTCATCATCAGTCTAGTAATGGATGACCTCCATAATAAAATATGGGGAATAGGAAGAGGAAAAATAATATACGTCAGCGTAAATTATGGTTCCTGTAACGTAATTATGATAATAATAATAATAATAATATAATAACACACACAATCACAACCGCGTCTAGGTCCCAAACTAAGCATTAGCTTGTATTTTGGGTACCAAGCGAAGACACCACATACATATAACAACCAAGATCTGGTGCCAGTATTAATATTCATCATATAAATACTGACCCGACCTGGGATTCGAACCCGGGACCTCCTGTATGATGACGCGTAGTTTCCTCTTATTTATGATGATCTCAATCATCAATTTCTCTACTGATGGTGAATCATCATATTTTTGAAAAACACTTTTCTCAGTGTGCCTTCTGATGACGCCGTCAGTACAGTAGACACAGCAGTCAAGATCGGTAACGAAACTCGCCCCTTGGACGTCATTGTAAAGATAGGCATCAAAGGTAGGTTCAGGGAGTACATATCGTTACTGAAAAAGGTTTTTGTTCTTGGCCTGAGTAATTAAATGTTTTGAATTTCAATATATTTATCTATATTTAAAATAAGGGTAATTAAATTGTACATGCTTGAAAAGCAAAATAATAATGATCTTTTGGTGGAATCCTGGTGAAGTGTAACACATGATCACTCCTATTTCAGGCACCAGTTTCCCAGAAAAACATATTTTGCGCAGTCTAAATTATTCAATAACATATATAATATCTAGCTTAAGTTTTTGGTGAAATAAACATTTACTATTATTATGTGGTAGTAAGGAACCCTCCATGTGTGCGTCTGATTCTCATCACACTTGACCGTTCTTGTTATCAGAATAAAGGAATATTTTTATTTATCCCCCTCGAGAGTGTATCGTCGAATAACTATTTTAAAATATTGAGAAGTTCTTTCATGGTTTCTCAAAATTATTCTGTTAAAACGGCCTTTTTGTGGCGAAAAATCTGAAATAATCCACAATAATTAGTGGTTCATTATAAACGTTTCGATGTCTTTTGTTGTTTTTAAATTAAAAGAAAAACTAGGAAAGTCATGCCTAAGATAGGATTTCGTGATATGCCAAAAACGAAAACTTACCATAAAAAATAGTGCATAGTACGAATTTACCATCATCAACTAGTTCACGAATTTTAGCCCGTCAAGTTTTGCGTAGTTAATTTCTGAACCAACTAATGACAATTTATACGAGTTTTTGTTGTTGGCATGACTTTAGAAGCCGACTTTATGCGTAACCAGAAACGCATTTGAAAAATCATTTATTTCAAGAAATATAAATTATTATCCACGAATCCGCACTGGGGCAGCGTGGTGAATTAAGTTGTAAGACCCCTCACCCTGAGGGGAGGCCTAAGCCCCTGCAATGGGGCATAATGGGCTGGTGGAATGGTATGGAACCGATATAAATTATAGTACTAAATATTTGACAGAGGGTTAGGTTCGATTCAGGTTAACATTATTATTATTTTTGACGCATAAGAAAAAAAACTATTATAATTCGTTTTTAAAACAGATATAAATATGCACTATTTTTGAGGTAACATTTCTAATGAACTACAAATCTTACCGTACCTAGCGTGGTCTATCACGCACTTGGTTGGTTTTTTTGTGTATGTGTAACGTTCAGAGCTTTTATTGCGAACAAATTGAGATCGGGCAGTCGCGAAGGAGGCAAGAGGCGGCCGTCCGTAGCAGCTGTAGCCGCAACACGAATACTCTATTAACCTACTACTCGTAGATAAGAAGATGTCATTGCAAAGGCACCATTGTCTCGCTGTCTTCGTTCTTCCAGTTACTTGTCAGTTTTGACTTATGTAAACATTTATTTAGGATGGGTCTGAGGGATCGGTTTTAAAAAGTTTGTAGTTTTATGTATATAAGTGAGTAAAAGCTCAAATTCAGAACGAAATAACACTAATACATTCTTAATTTCTGTCTCGCTTGGTGAGTTTCCAGGAATCTTGTGTCAAATGGACAGAAGATTCATAGATCAAGTGTACCTCCGTGATATCGTATTGTCACGCTGGCTACTGTCATTTGGTGCAGCTAGCCGCTTAAAAGAATATACCGTGTTTCACATTTCTAATGTTTAAATCACAAACGATTGAATTCGTCCAAATAAGTCGGGATATTTTTTTGACGAATTGAGAGAAGAGCTTTCGATGAGTTTATATGAAAAGGCGATTGAAAAAAACACGAATCTCGGTCTCGCCATACCTAATTAGAAATTAGATATGATAGAAGGTCTCTGGCATATAAAAAAGGAAACAAACGGAAGAATTTTAGACTATTCATAGTTTCATTTTCAGTGTAAGAAACCGCCCGAAAAGAATTTATATCGAAACAAAGGAGGCTCTCGGACGTCTGTCTACAGTATCTAAAAGCTTATAAAAATCCAATGTTTTTACTGAACAATCAAATGTTGGTCAAGATGTTTTAAAAGAAATACTATTTATGAACCTTTCTTAGGTAAATAAAAAATAAAATATCAAGATAAATAGCACAGTCGTCTCGGCCAAGTAAACAACTCACTACTATATAATTTATAATAATAATAATACTATATAATTTATTATAATAATAGTAATATTCAGAAAGTTTATCCCAGCGTCCAAAAAAGTAATGAAACTTTGAATGTGCCTTAGGTAAAATGAAATTTTATACGATATATCATTTTTAGGACTCGAGTGGGTCCAGCATATTCACGCAAGGGATCACGTCTCGTCAACAATACAAAAAGTTAAGCCGACTAGACACACGGACGTGGGTAGAGTTGGAAATTCTTGCGCCTACGTGACATAATGTAGCACTGAAACGTTTTGGGTGGCATGCAAACAGTGTTTTCTATTAAAATACTTGGCAGTTATTCATACACATTCCGTATTATTTTTCCTGTTTACGGCCCGTGAAAGAGTTTTGGGGTAAAGATATTTTGTTTCCTTTATGAGCAATCACTTAATGTTCCTATCTGGAAAAATACGAAAAAGTATTCTCGTATTCTCGTTCTTTTGCTGACTACAAGTTGACTACATTTGGAGAAATAATTGGAGAATAAAATTAATTTTCGAAAATGAATTATCATTATAGAGACATGTTTGGAGGAAACAGAAAGAAAAGTAGTCACGGGTAAATTAAGTGACAGTTATATTCTACAGAGGAAACTGCTACGGTAGTGAGGAGGTATGAGCACAAGAAGACTAGAAGGTAAGGCGAAAAGATTGACAAAATCATAGACATATATATAAGGACCGGGCCAACGATGTGACTAAATGTCTAAAGTGCGCTGGCCCTAAAGTGTCAGTTTAGGGCCAACGCGGCTCAGTTGCCCGCGAGCGGTGCGATCGTTCGTATGCTATTGCTCGTCATAAAAAATGCTAAGTTGCGTTGTAAAAGGCAGCAAAAACTATGATACAAAACTTAAAAACGAAAAGGGGACATTGTATCATCAATAAATAATCTTACCTTATGTTTGTTGCATGTTTAATTGGTTGAATAATAAACGTATTTCTAAACTACCGACTAAACCGATAATTTTATTAACGAAGTCCATGAGATGGCGCTTCTTACAAGGTTATATTGGTTATATAGTATTAGTTCGAATTTTTGCTTGTATATAAAAGGTTTATGTAAAATGTTCAGTTGGCCGTATCCTTACCTCTCAATATCATAGGACAAAATTGATAGTGAGACGAGAAGTAGAGAGGCAGAAGCAAAGGGAATATAGCAGAATACCAGAGACAAAGTATAATTTATATAAAAAATACGGTTAATAAGAGGCCAATTTACTTGAAAAGCTAGAAGATGATGGCAAAATTAAGATGTAAGAATCTGGTAGAGAAAAACAAATATTGGATGGCTGATGAAGGTGGGAATGCAAAATATAAGGAAAAGAAGATTCATAGCATTTAATGAAGCATGAAGAGAAAGAAAGAGAAATAGGAAAACTACTGGAATGAATTGAAAAAAGAAGAGCAGTGGAATGGGCGCGGAGCCGAGGGTAGAAAAATTAAGAAAAGAAAATGAAGATGGGATGAGATAAATAGGAACGGGAAATAAAAAAAAAGGATTGAAGGTGTAGAAAAAAAATAATGGAGTGCAATGTAATCCGAAAATTTGACCAAAGGGCTCAAATAATTAAATAAATAACCATTATATCGAGTAGAACATAAAGAGGCCAGAGATAAATATATGTCACAGCGCGCCTGTTTTAATAGTAAATTATTATATAATGCGTCGATTACGACTTACTGGGTAGCAAACTTGTGAGGTATTGTCATATTTGAGTGAAATCGGGCACAGACGTATGTATGTACATCGCAAAAAGGTGATAAATATACGAGACCCAAGGCCAAGGCCAGAGAACGAGGAGAGGGAGCTTTGTGCGTGGCGGGAGGTGGTCGTGTCCCAGGATGACTTACGCACCGTATTAACAATTTTTTAGTAGTAGTTATAATATGAAGATTATTACTGTGTAATGATAGATACGACTAGAGTAGGGTTGTACGCCTGTGAGAGTGAAGGATAGTTGTGTCTACCGTTTGCAGTTTTGTTTATTGTGATAATTAAATTTATAGGTTTAGAGTAATTGTTCAATAAAGGTCTAATCAAAGTGGCCATCTTGACCGCTCTCCGACATATATATAAAATCTGAGCGTAAATACGAAAAATGGAGTGATCCCAAACTAAACTACTAAAACTGAGAACAAGTAATACAGTAGTGTTAATGTGTATAAAAAGTAAAAAAGGAAAATTATTTTCTATCGATACTTATGTCTTATTTCTCGAGTTCTTAGGCCTTGTGTTGTTAGGCACATTTTAAATGAAACTGTATACCTTCGAAAAATTTGTATCAATTTCGTTTGATGAATATTTTTCAATAAGAAAAACGAAATTTATTGAAAAAAAGTTAGGTATGCCCCTTTAAAATCCATCATCGGTTGTTATGGATAAAACACCTCGAGATATAGTAAGAACTCAGAACGGGTTAGGGATTATTATAAGAATTATGATTTGTTCGATTCTTAATTTAATCATGTCAGTTTACTTCGTTTTTAACAATGAGACAGAAGCGACAAACATTCATTAAAATATGTGCCGTAGGTCAAAAATAAATTTCGCTGTCGTGTATATAGCCTATTAATTAAAGCATAGTTTTGATGTCATAGTATACGCATATTTGATGTGGCACAGTGAAAGAATTATTCGTAATTGGGTCAGGACCAATAAAGCGCCAATTATGCACTTTAAGAGGCGGGCCAGGCGGAGCTCTATCGCCGCGCTCCGACCGGCTCGCACAATGGCTGTGCATGAAACGCGCTCCAGATAATGACCACTTTGCTAGTCTGCCTACATATTGCCTGCACCGTGTGTGAGTACGATCGTGCTTGACTCGTTGATTTTTTCTAAACTGAAATGAAGCGATTTTAATATTTTATATAGATTATCAAATAGCCTGTGAATGACCAAGTTTAGTATTAATCCACACTATTAATTATTTATTTAAAAATAAAAAGGCGTCCCCTTAAGAAAACCAATATAAAAAATTAAGTTAAGCGAAAATATCTCTGATGTTGATTGTAAAAAAAGTTGTGAAAGCCCGATGAAGTAGATAAATCCATCCAATGAACGCAGCGAAACCGAATTAGTTGCTATACTTTACTATAGATGGCGCTACCACTAGAGTTCACTTTAATAAACCTTAATATTAAACTTTTAAACAAAAAATATTAGCTTTCAAACACGTAACCTGTGTTATATATAAAATACGTATTGCTTGAAATAAAAACGTTCGAATGTAACTGTGTAACATATAAAAAACCGGCCAAGTGTGAATCGGATTCTCACACGAAGGGTTATATAATATAGAATCTATATATTGCCAATAGTTTTTGAGAAAAACCACAGAGACAAAGACAGATAGACAGACAGACGGACATGGCGAAACTATAAGGGTTTCTTTTTTGCTATTTGGTTACGGATCCCTAAAAATGACACCGCACGCATCAGTTTAATATATAATACATAAAAAGTGGCACTTTCTTGAAAATATATTCTACTCAAAATTTTTAGATTAGATTCCAATTTGGGGCAACTTACAGTCACATAATAATAACTTAGGTAAATTGCATATGGCGCTATGGTCATTGTCATTTCCGTACAATTATGTTTAACATTAAAAAAAGAAGTTCAGCAAAGTAAGTAAATATTTTTATTTTCACCTACAAGAAACTAGGGAAAAGGTATTTACCAATGTAAATCTGGTACCGAGACCAGCGATCAAGTTCGGTTCAGCCTCCATTGTTTCCATTTCCTTCTTCTTCTTCCAACATCTGCCACGACGAAACGCGTTTCGACTCACTCCCAATGCTGATTGGAAGTCCCACCCTGGGATTGCTCAGGCTCACCCTCTCTTATTGTCAGAGCTAGTCTTTCATGCTGTTTTTACGGCTACGTTTCGAGATGTAGAGAGAAACAGAAAAAAAGGAATAGAGGTTTAAAAAGAGGTGTAAAAGCGAAAGTGTAGATGACGTATCAACTGAATAACAAAGCAATAACTGAAGGTGTCTAAATTCAAAGTTAGCCACACAATACAATTAAAAAAAATGTAGTAAAAAAACACAAAAATTTCTAATATAACCATAAAAGAAAAGTATATGACTTCGTTGGACTTTGTCGCAGATTGTATATGTAACTTAACCGTCGAAATCGGGAATCAAGCTAGATAAAGTATTTCAGAGGAATCTACAATAAAATAGAATATCTTCAGTGACTGAAAGTTAGCTTTTCACAAAAGTTTTATCTGTATACTTAACCTTAATATTGCAAAGCGGTCGACTTTATGTACAATTCAGCGTTCAGTGCTGCGTCTAAATTACTTCAGTGCGGCTCGAATATTACGCTTAAGATATGCTATTAAAATTTATAACAGTTTCCAAGGACATACGTACACAAACTTCCTACATTTTCGCGGTTCCCTAAATAGATAACCGTTGCACGTCTCCGATGTCAGACGTTATTTAGATACGGTAATTTCGTCATTTAGACTCGATGGATTTCATCAAAACTGAACGTCTTATTTTGAGCTTTTGTCGCTTTGCTTTTGACACACTTGGAGCCCTTAACATCGTCATTATTTTTAATGATACACATTGTCTAAAGTTATAAAATAACAACAACAATAACTCATAATAGGCAAAAGTAACCATTTTACAGTAGTAGTATAATTGTAGCGAACATTATTAGCGAAGCGAAAAGACGATCGCTTAGCCTAGTGGGTAGCGACCCTGCTTACGAAGCTAGAGGTCCCGGTTCGAATCCCAGGTCGGGTCAGTATTTATATGATGAATATTGATACTTGTACCGGGTCACTGGTACTTGGTTGTTACATGAATGTGGTGTCTTCGCTTGGTACCCTAAATACAAGCTAATGCTTTGTTTGGGGCCTAGACGTTGTTGTGATGAATACGTTATTATTATTATTATTATTATTAGGAAAACTATGAAACTATGACGATGAAAAACAGCCCAGACACGATAAATATCAAGAATAAAAGATTAACCCAAGCTAAATCTAATAGCCTCTGTAAAGGGACACCATTAACAAACATAAATGTAAAATAATTAAATTGATAACCATTTATAATGATTAATAAATATTAACTACTTAATTACCTAATTCAGCTGTAAAGAGGCCTTTACCATCGATATAAACATACTGGCTGCCATTTAGACTGACCGGATGGCGGAGTGGTTAAAGACGGTCGCGAGTTCCTGCCCGGGACAAATACTTGTGTGGATGAACATGTCTATTTATTCCGTATCTGGGTGTGAAATATTTATATATGTATATCTTATAAAGAATACTTAGTAAAAAAAGAAAGAAAGAAAGAAGAAAATATCAGTTGTCTGGTACCCATAATACAAGCTTTGCTTAGTTTGCGACTAGATGGTGCTGTGTGGGTTGTCTCATGCATTATTATTATTATTTTATTCATCTAACAAATGCCAGCCATTTATTACATCTAATATGTAGTATCCATAGTATCTATACATGTCACGAGATGTGCATACTCAATTTATAGGTATTATCATATCGTCTCCAATCAAAGTCACCTCAAAAGCCCAGATTATTCCTACTTTGGTTCGGCTCAAACTCGATTCTCGCTTTAACTAGGTATGGTTTTTAAGTAGGTTTCAACGGAATTGAAGGCATGGTGTAGTGAATTTTAGATCTGCTATAACCCAATTGGAGCCGACTGTATTTATTATACAAAAAAACCTTACAATATAAAAAAGGGAAATAAAATATTAACATCTGTAGGTTTTATTTGTTTTGGCGCGTGACAAAAGAAATGGTATTAGCCAATCGCAGCACAGATCATCAAACGCAATTTCCAATCGTAAGCTAGCGGACATTTAAATAACTATTTATTGGCGCATTCCACAAATTAACTTTAAATTAATTTTTGTCTTTTGTTTGTTGAAATTTATAAATAAAATTGAAAGCGGTTAAAAAATAAAAAACATAAGCTTTCAAAGATTTTCTCCTGTCTCTAGCAAAATAAAGTTTATTTATTTATTGCATTGTCACGTCAATCTTTAGGTGGTCAGACAAAATCAATTTATACACTGTGACATTGAAATGTGTGACATTATTTTAAATGGCCGTACTGAGGTGTCGTATATATAACTCGCTCTCTCTAATGGTTGATTTAAAATATTCGATAGACGCCTACCATACACTGTTCTGATATCGTGGTTCACTAAGTGTCAAAATTATGAACGAAGTATTTCCGAAATCCTTAAGTTTGTCGAGAGTTAATAATACTTGGACGATTTAAAACGTCAAATTAGGGCGGTATAATATTATGGATGATATGGCATTAGGGCGTATGATGTTGCATTACACGCGGCTATAGACCGGGCAAGCGAGTTACGTCGGGTAATCGAGTGAGAGGAACGGCTCGTGAAGGCAATTAGGCTTAAATCCGTGGAAACTGCGAGTGGAAACCCTCGCGCCTGCTATTCTTGGAATACGAATGTATCGACCTGTCTACGTGTCCAATAATGTTTTGTTTGGCGGTCGTTTCCAATGGGGTCGCTACTCCTGGATTTAAGAAGGTTTTTACGCTCGGTCGTCCTTCTGTGTACATACTATTAAATATTTTTAATATGCGTGTATTTGTGATAATTTTACTTAAAAACTATTTAAATGGATTTTAATTAATTAAAAAAAAATGTTATGTATTACGGCTGTAAGCCATCAAGGGTAGATATTTCTAAAGCGGCTGAGCTGATTCTGGTACGGTTTTTCGCATAACATAGGTATCACCTCAGAATAGGTTCTCAGACAAATTTTGCTATTATGGACCAGGGGGCGTTGTAGTAATTTCTTCCTTTAAAACGGCTTGATTGATTTTGTTGCGATTTTTGTACCACACAGGTATGGCTTCAGAGCAAATTATGAGACAGAAGATTCCCGAGGTGGTCATTACTATTTTTCTATGATGTAAAACACATATTTTTTCAGAAAATCGAAAATGATCACGTTTTCTATGTACAATCACCGATTTTTTGGCTTAACCGATTTAGGTACTTGATTTGATGATTTTCAAGACTTTAGATTGGACGACCGCTTAGCCTAGTGGGTAGCGACCCTGCCTACGAAGCTGGAGATCCCGAATTTGAATCCGAGGTCTGGTCAGTATTTATATGATGAATATTCATACTGGTACCGTGTTTTGGTTGTTATATGTATGTGGTGTCTTCGTTTGGTACCCAAAAACACAAGTTAATGCTTAGTTTGGGGCTTAGACGTTGTTGTGATGTATACGTTATTATTGTTATTATTATTAATAATAATACTATTATTATGATATATAGTTAGATTGAATTATTTATACGAAACTAAAACAGTAAGCCATCCATGTCAATATGGAATGAAACTTTATTTCTGTCGTACGACAAACTTTGCTAGTTTGGTGTTAACATATAAAAAATCATATAAAAAATATAAATATCGATATAAGTATATCGATATTTTCATATCACTTCGATTGTTCCAGAAACTATGGTTATATTAAAACAGATGACGGACCATTTACTGTGATGGGAGTTTTCTGGAAAGCGCTTTAACTTCTGTAGTAAAACTTTCGAATTCGCAAATATACTCGCATAAAACGGAATTGACAAAAGACGTTGAGTTAGGCATGTCGAATAGACAGTAAAAGTCACTGAAGTTTCAAAAAGTCTAAGTAAAAGTCATATTTAGAAAAGAAATAATCCCGTTCTGTTTTCGTTTGATTAAAATATGTGTAATATGTATATACCTATATTATGAACAAGACGACCGCTTAGCCTAGTGGGTAGCGACCCTGCCTACGAAGCTGGAGGTCCCGGGTTCGAATCCCAAGTCGGGTCAGTATTTATATGATGAATATTCATACTGGTAACGGGTCTTGGTTGTTATATGTATGTGGTGTCTTCGCTTGGTACCCAAAACACAAGCTAATGCTTAGTTTGGGGCCTAGACGTTGTTGTGATGTATGCGTTATTATTATTATTAATAATAATATTTGGGACCCCCAAAACGCCATCTAGTCCCAAAGTAAGCAAGTATAATGCTTGTATTATGGAGTACTAGACGACTTAAATATTCTTTATAATATATACATATATAGATACTTTTACACCCAGACATGGAACAAATACATATATTCATGTACACATATTTGTCGGGAATCGAACCCGCATCCCTTGGCTATTATCATTTATCAATATGTGTTGACGTTATTTTACCTGGTCGAATTTCGGTATATTTCTGATAGAATTTTATTTCTCCTCAATACACAAACGGCATTGTTATCCTAATATTTAAATTCACTTGTAATTTGTGTACCCAACTTGAAATAAGTTGGGTACACAAATTATTTGATATCCTTGGCAATCTTATTATCAGAAAAGGTATTCGTAACTGAGCATATAGGCGGCTTGTAAAGCCAGTACGTTATAAGCCGTTTATATAGTCAGTTCGTATAGGCGAATATTCAATATGAGATGCTTAAATAGGCATACATTGATCGATTTCGTTCAGTGGATTGTAAGAACTTATAATTGGGTCCAATTTCCGCTTGACAGATCGCGTTTTTCAATGACTTTATTTTCGAGGGATACGTATACAATATTTACTACAATTAAGGATCGTGTCGTGATAGCCCAAAGCGCAACGAACCTGTCTCAAATTTATATGACCTCATAGGGCCATGGTTCGAATCCGCGCGTGTATCAATGAGTTTTTTTGACTTAAGTACACAACTATCACTGACTCTGAGCTTCGGAGGGCACGTTAAGCAGTCGGTCCCGGATGCTGTCAATAGATGGCGGTCGTTACAGTCCCCAACCCGCAGTGGAGCAGCGTGGTGGATTTAAGCTCCAAGCCCCCCTCATCACCCTGGGGGAGGCCTAAGCCCCTGCAGAGGGGTAAAAATGGGCTGACCAAATGAAGTGAAGAGGGATCGGAGTACATTGGTCGAGCTAAATGCAATTTATGTACTTTATCTTCTGAAAGAAATAAAAAAATGAACGTAGAGCCATTCAATGGACAGTGAAGTAATGTTTTCCTGCCCACTCCATATCACCTATAAGATGTGGAAAAAAACTTAGAACTTTTACTATTAAAATTTGAAATTTTATAATGTTTAAACTAAAATTATCAACGTCAATCTAGTTTTCACATCTATCCACATCGTGTTCCATCACTTTCGGTATATAATGGATTCATATAAACATGCATATAATTGTTCGGAGTGTCAATAGATGTAAAAACCATATTGATATTGATAATTTTAATTTAAACATTATGAAATTTCAAATTTTAATACTAAAATTTCTAAGTTTTCACTTTTATCGGCAGTCCCTATAACTGCCAATTTTTTTTTTACCACCGTCTGAAGGCATCGTCAGGATCAAGGATCTAAACAAATGTAGTAAATGGTTATTTAATATAACCCTAATTGCATAACTATATTCATGCTGTATGTCGTGATAGCCCAGAGCGCAACGAACCTGTCTCAAATTTATAAGGCCATGGTTCGAATCCGGGCGTGTACCAATGAGTTTTTCTGACTTAAGTACACAATATCACTGACAGCGTGCTTCGGAGGGCACGTTAAGCAGTCGGTCTCGGACGCTGTCAATAGATGGCGGTCGTTACAGTTCCCAACCCGCAGTGGAGCAGCATGGTGGACTTAAGCTTCAAGCCCCCTCCTCACCCTGGGGGAGCCCAGGTAAAATAAAAATGGGCTGATGATGATGATGATGATGATGATGATTCATGCTGTTGCTGCTGCGTAAACCTTTTAAAATTAAAAAGTGATTCGATTATGTATATGAATTTTTTAGGGGTAAAATTAGTGTCAAAAATTTCTATGAAAAAAAACTTATAAATAATGCGCATATTAATTTGAGGTCTTGTAAAACAATTCAATTACTACTAAACAAATAATTGATTACGAAAAAAAATAATTACGTACTTTACTGATCTTCTAAATTCAACCTTTAGAGGGTAAAAAGGGGCTATACATTTTGTATAAAAAATACATATTATGCTCGTATCAACAAGAGTATGTTTTTTCTCATTTTTACGTCGTAATGGAGAAGCAACACGACGTAATTATTGAAACAATGTTACTTGAAAGAATAAAAATATACGATTTCCAAGGTAATATTGCTTTTGAAACAAAAGAATAGTTGATGTTGCGGGCGTAATAACTACGAGTAACATCGCAATAGAGCAAGAAAATCATTTCGTACTAATGGGGATAGTAATATAAAATAATAGTTAAATAGACAAAGAAAGACAACTTTTTGCCGCAGGAAAACAATTCCTTTCCACGGGAAAATAGAATAGAACATAAATCGCTTACAATCGTAATTATATATATATATATAAAATATACGTATAAAAAGGTAAAAAAATTTTTTTTACCAGGAATAAGAAAATGAGCAACGCCGGAAAATGTCTTCGTCCTATAAAAAATAGAAAATAAACGTATGTTAATCAATGTGAAAATGCTATTAGTACTCGTTACACGTGTAGTCCACGCGAACGCAGCCACGGGCGACCGCTAGTATATTGTGACATGCGCTATGGCGCTACAATGCACTTCGAATATCAAATTCTAAGTATAGGTACAGAATAAAATATTATTTTCATTAGAACAATACAAGCATTAGCACACTCAATGTACTAAATACCTAAATATTATTTTTTTAAGTATTTATATACGACCTAGACCAAATTGGTCATGTCCACCGACTTATATTTACCTAGGTAGATAGCTTTATATATTTTTATAATTTTTATATATATATAAGTCGGTGGTCATGTCGGCTAACGGCCTGCCGCGCTCGATCCGCCGAACGACCGAATGACAAGTGATGTTTGCGTGGGGCCCCGCCGGTTGACGCACAGCGATCATAATCTTAATTTCTGCACTTTGTTGTATGAAAACGTATTGAGTGTCATATATTGCTGAAAAATACATTAAATTTTCTTAAAAGTTATTTATATTTCCGATTATTGAGCCCAAAAAATACGCCGCTGTTTCTTAAAAAAGAGAAAGAGAAAATCGTAACAAAAAAAATTAAAAAAATGTATACTAATTTATTGTCGGAATTGCGTTTTATTTACATTTAAAAACATATAATAGAAAGGCGCCATATCATTTTTTTCTTGAATTGTCGCAGATGCTCTCATCTATGATCTATTTACTCGTGGAATTTTTATTTAAAAACAACGCTTGAATCAATTTAGCCAAATAATGAATTCGTTACGTAGGTACCTAGGTACATTCACTTTTCCAATTTCATTTTCGGAGTTCGCTTGGGTATGTTCCCTTAGTTACACGGAACATGCGATCAGCTCACGGAATGAAAATTACTCAAAAATTCGGGGAAATGATTTCCTCCGAATTGCACATAGTTCGTGAACCAGACTCTCATTTTTTCTCTAATTCTTTTTTTCTCTCTAATTGTTTACTAAGACTGTTAATTCTTGAATTGAAAATATCTGAATAGAACTTTAACTATATGTACTTGAACACGATAATTTATATATGTCAAATCGAAATGATAGTAATGGTAGGTAACTAAAAAGATATGTTTCAACTGCGAGAATCGAATCTTAGCATTCTATATTTTTTCGACCATTTATTACTTTGAATTTGTTACGTGCCCAAATTTTATTCCAGAGAGTTTCAGCCTTAATTAAACACAGCAATAAATTTGGTCGCCGGCTCTTGGTCTACAATATTTTACGAGTTTGTCCAATAAACAGCTCGTCAATATGCGGTGTTAATTTAGGAACTCAATAAATCAGATCCGAATAAGAGAAGTAGCTATATTATCCTACCAGTACGTATCAAATGATTATTTCCAATATCGTTCTATGGTCCGTAAATATATTTATATTTTAGTCACGTGACTGATTTATGAAAATTATAATTTATTTATTTTTTGGAATTTTTATACTCTTTAATGTTCTCATGTAAATCCGTCGGTAAATGATATTTAATTGGAAATTTCTGTTATTACTCTATAAACTGCGGTATATAAACTATCCACATACAATATATTAATTATTACAAATGTACATAATTATAATTTTTATTTTTCTAATTTTTATGTAATTATTTGAATTATTTGATATACACCGTGTTCGGCTGAACCTAGTCCAAACTTGAAGAACGCGTACGGCAGTACACGTTTTTTAAGTTTATGACTCCAGAAGGTAAGACCAACTACTTGCAAGGTTGCAAGGTTCAACTATTGCTTTCTGACACCTGGTAAAAGTGATAACTTTTCATGATGAAGGGCAATCTGTTCGGCAAACTCCATACTCGTATAACGTCAATGTCATTCTGCATATGTGCATAATCCAAGTTCAAATGTACCAAGTTTTTTACTGTTGTATTTATTGCTATAAGTCCGCATATTATAATATAAAAATAAATAAAGTTATAACTTATTATACATGTTAAAACGTTTAAATTATTCACTTTCTATATGTAGTAACACTAAGCATATTATATGTATGTATATTTAGTAAATTTTTTCTATTACAGCATCAGTTACTAGTATCTAGTCTGGTTCATTATCGACATTACTATCCTTAATATTGATTAAAAAAAATATGAAATTTCCAATCAAATCTTTGGTTGTCACTATAGATATAATATGAAAATTTCACTTTATTCGCGTTACAACACAGACTATGCGTGTTCATAATGCTTATCTATAGGCAGATAAAGGTCAAGAACAGTGTATTCCATCGTGTGCCCCGCGCGTAACCTTTATAAATGTCAGAGCAGGGCACTCAAATTGGCTCACTTTAAAAAATATACGTACCTCAAAAAAAATAATTAAAAAGCTTTACCGATTTCCAACAAACTAATGCACTTGCACCAAAATTTTAAAGTTGCGCTGATGGTTCTAGAGTCACTTCTTAAATATTTATCTTTTCTTTTATGAATTCGTCATATATTTATAAAAATTCTTATATTAGAAAACTATTCAGTGTAGTAAACCCTTACAATGTGCAGTCATAGAGTCTTAACAGCAGCACTATAGTAATACAAATGATAGTACGAAAGCTGGTACATAATAGTAATAATAAATAAATATGCCTGGGCATTTTACAGATGGCCATTATGGGAACTAGATGACTAAAATGCATACTTAGATTTTTTATAATGCATTTAAAATTCGCTTACATGGTGGTGTTACATGGTCACAACAAAGCTTACATGGTTGTCGGTTCTGCTGGGTAGACAGCGTGCCACCGTGACAGCTGCATTATGACAACGCCATCATATTAGCACTCCAGCTGTCATGACAGTGCGCCATCATGCCAGCACGCCATTATGACGATTATGACAGCGCTATCATGACTGCATGACTGCACTACAGCGTGTTATCATCACAGCGTGCCATCATGACAGTGAATTATCATGTTAGCCGCCATTATGATAGCGAATACTATGACAACGCCACCATGACTGCGTGTCATCATGACAATACGCTATCGTGACAGCGCGCCAAAAGTATATAAAACAAAAACGACCATCATGAACGTTTTGTTAGTTTAACCAACAACAAAATACAATCGGACGTTGAGCTATGTGTCATCATGACGGCGCGCTATCATCAGAGTGTCATCATGACAGTGCGATGACAACGCGCCACGAGCGTTTAAAACAAAAACGACCATCATGGACGTTTTGTTATTTTAACCAAAAACAAAATACAATCGGACGTTGAACTATGTGTCATCATGACGGCGCGCTATCATCAGAGTGTCATCATGACAGTGCGATGACAACGCGCCACGAGTATTTAAAACAAAAACGACCATCGTGAACGATTTGTTAGTTTAATCAAAAATAAAATACAATCAAACGTTGAGCTTTGTGTCATCATGAGGGCGCGCTATCATCAGAGTGTCATCACGACAGTGCGATGACAACGCGCCACGAGCGTTTAAAACTAAAACGACCATCATGGACGTTTTGTTATTTTAACCAAAAACAAAATACAGTCGGACGTTGAGCTATGTGTCATCATGACGGCGCGCTATCATCACAGCGTGTCATCATGACAGTGCTTTATCATGTGAAAGCGGCACTAGTATATAAAACAAAAGACAGCATCATGAACGCTTTGTTAGTTTAACCAAAAACAAAATACGATCGAACAAAATACAATCGGACGTTGGGCTATGTGTTGTCAGTGTTTTATACTGTACTGAACTCCATAATAGTTGAGTATCCAATATGATATTGAGTATATATTATTAGACTGAAACAGTCAGCGTTAGTTAGTAAACTAGCGCACATGTTATTTGTTATTATCCAGACACGTGTCCCAATTTCTCGTTGATTTAAGATGAGAGGCAGAGGAGCGGGCATTATTAGATAAAGGTGGATTGAGCGAGCGCGCCGAGGAGGGTACAATGTTCGGATAATCTCGAACTTTTTGCTTTGATCACGAGCACATCTTTGATCGTAACGTATTTATTTCAAAATTATGTTCATCAAGAAGTTTACGTAGATAATTTCTTTTCAAACATATTCCAAATAAAGCTATTGAATATCAGTTCGATTGGACACAAGTTTATTTCGTGTAACTTACAAAATAAATAACAGAAACAGAAATAACAGAAAAACCGATTATACATGTTTCAAAGTGGTTTTTTTTTATGAGTCTCTTCTTCCCTTTCTTATTTAAGTACACATACATAATTTACAACAGATAGATAAAAGTTTCTAATGTTTAAATTACTTTAAGATGTGTATTTTTACAAAAAAATACCTTCTAGACCTCAATTTTATTTAGGAATGAAAAGTTACTGATAATATAATGTGTTTCGCTCAAAAACCCATGGTAGAACTAATAAGCAACCAATTTACCTATACAATAAATATATGCTTTATCTAAAAACTACCCATCACTGACATAGTTAAGATTTTTTATTTTAAAAGACAATTCAATAAAAAAATTCTTATAAGAAGACTTAAGGTAACTAGTCAACTGTTTTTTTATATACAGTATATAGTTACAATTTTTACACGTAATGCAAGAGATTTTTAGACGTTTAAAAATATTATTTTACTAAATAATGGTATTGACGAAATTTGAGGAACACAGTAAAAATATACCCATCTATTTGGGTATCCAACAAAGTATAAATATTTTACGTAAGTTGTGTAAATACCAAAAAAAAACTATAGTGAAAGTTACAATAGCAATGCAAGCAGTTATTTCGTTTGAGTGGCAGGTGCTGTGGTAATAAAGGTTCAAGTAGGCGTCCATCACTTGTTGATGTATACCTATCACGTTAAGCACACACACCGCGAGACGTTTTCATCATATTTTTTGTCGGCAAAAATTGTATTTGTGATTAGCAAAAAAAAACGAAAAAAAACTAAATGTGGCACTCGAGGACTGCCGCGGTAAAGCTATTGGATAGCATTTTGTATCAACTTATACAATTATAATTACTTATTTATTTTATTTATGCAGTTTTTTTTTGTTATTATTTTTTCTTCATTTTTCTTCAAATCTTTCTGACGCTGATAATTTGACGTGCATTAGTTTTTTTATCTTTTTAGCTCTTTACGCTTTTCTTCTCTATAAAACGAAAATATCTAGGTATAAATAATAGGTATAAATAATTAGGTATAAATAGTGTAATGACACACCAAAATAAAATTATTCATTTAAAAAAAAATAACAATATTAAGAAGTGATTATCGAATTTCGCGCGATGTACATTTATGTAGATATAATATCATATATACTTTCTCTGCGCGGCATTCATGTGCATTATCTATACACCAAATACAAAGGTAGGTACTGAATAGTACACGTGCTTGGTTTGATGGTTTCTGTTAGATACATAATGAAGAATGAATTTATTTATTTATATATATATATATATATATACATATTGAGAATCTAAATTGAGAATTTAAACTATACGCGTGTGTGTGTTTGTGTGTATAAAAGAGGGCTACTTTTAATATCGCTCATTTTAATATCAAAAATTTAGGTTATCTTTATAGCAGTATTATATTTTCAATTCAAAATTAATACTGCATTTGTGATAATAATAAAATGTATGTATATAAATTACTCACTCATTTTCTTTCACTATTTTTTCGTGACTTTCTTCATTAATAATAGGTGCAACAGATTATAATAGATGGCGCTGTTTTAAAAAACGTACATCGCGCTATCTAAATTTTTCTCCGTGCGCCGTGCCCGTCGGAGTGCAAAACGTGAGGTTTTTTTCGTTACGGAATTTCTGGATTCGCTCCTCGCGCTCAAGGCCCGCGATAGAAGCTATGCAATAGCTTAAAAAGCCCTGAGATTTTTGGCAGTTCCCTAAAAACTGGAAGCAAAAACAAGAGCGAAACTTTTTTAGTTTCAATAAAAAAGTTCTACCTCCCGGAACTCAAAATGATTATTATCATTTTAGAGAGGAACACACTTTCATTAAAAATATATACCCGCAGAAGTCTATGTTATTTATAATTTTGAAAACATAAGGTTGGCATAGGGTTCCGCACGGCCCTTATGCCCGAGCGTACCGCACTTTGTTGAGAGAGTACATAAATAAAATAGTTTTTTTATAGTATCGAACAACAATGTAAAAATTTGAAAAAATTATGTCATCTTTATAATAATAATAAATTATTTATTTATTTAGGAACAATTTATTACTATTATTATCTTTACACTTGATAGTATAAAGTTCAGTTAGAAAAAAGTATTTTTAGTTTATTTACAAAAAAGCGACTATTGTTAGCTAACTTTTTTTTTCAAACTAATTCTATTGAAAACAACGAAAAAAGTTTAAATAGTTGGTCTATAATTTTTTTGCTTCATGGAGCCCTTTTCACGTAACATAACGCCGGCGGACAGTGAGTTCGCGAGTATCAAAACGTGTGACATAAATTATCGTATCATTTGATTGCTTTGCCTTAGACGCTCGAACTTTTACAAATCCAAGGCACCGTAGACACTAACTAATATTCGTTACTCATTTCAACATAACACCTTGACGAGTACCTGAAAAATTGACATTTTGCCACTGTGGAACAAAATTACTTACTCCTCACACCTATTTATTCTACATTATACGGCAAGAAGTAATTTATTCTGACGGCAAACCTACACACGGAGCCACGTTACGACACCTCGTGAAAACAGATATACGCGTGTGGGTCCCATTTACGAGGCTGGTTTCGCGGCGAACGCTCCTAAGGTGTAGATATACCTCGATGGCGACGCGACGAATGCTAATATTAGTCTCTCATATTCCTTTTTATTGCGCATTATGATTTTTATTATGATAAAAAAAATTGATATTCTACTTCTTTCGTTTCATTCGGCTTTATAATGTCGAAATATTATAGTTTTCACTTTACATAATAATTACTTGCAATCACAGAAGTAACTAAATGTAAAGAAAAATAGTGTTACGGGTTATCTGTCCACATATATATGGGATGCACTGGAGCACTGATTTAATTGTACTTTACTTTATTGTGAAACAAACTCAGAAACTGATTTAATCACAATTCACACAGATCACGAATTACACTGTTGTCGCACTTTACACTTGGCAGTTAATCGCACTTGATTTATTAGTAAACTAACTGTTGGACGTCGCATCGTCGTCCTTTTTATACCCTCAGAAATCCCTCCATCAACAGGCATCTCGAACATTCCATCTTCGAATATAATCAAAATATAATCCTGCTAGCTTTCCGCATGCAGCTCCGCTCACGTGGACTACACAATTGTACCGTGACTCTTTTTCCCGGGAAAATGTAGCCTATGGCACTCTTCAGCTTATAAACTATATCTATGTAAATATTATAGCGGTCCCGTTACAACTGTGTAGTCGACGCGAGCGGAACCGCTGGGAGAAAGCTAGTATCTTTATAAATTATTACAGCCTATGTGTTATTCTGATGAATAAGCTATATTAGTGTAAAGTTTCATTAAAATTCATTTAGTAGTTTTTGCGTGAAAGAGTCACAAACATCCATACATACAAATTTTCGCGTTTATAACATTAGTAAAAATTTTAACGTGGGAATTTTCTAGCGATATGGCTCCGTTCTTTGCGTAGTAACCAAAATACCCCTTAAAAATTGGAATTATCGAGAGCGGTACTCCCTTTGAATAGCCGCCTTTAAAATGAATTTATTTCATCGAATTTATTTTGTATCTCGATGCTTCTGTATTTAATCGAAATGTATGAATAGCCGTGTGATCTTTTTGAGAACATTATATAACACATCGACGTTCTTCTATATATAGATGTCACAACAGTTTACGCAGATGATGTTTTGAATAATTAGCAATGACTTTGGTGCCGTAGGAGAAGGGTAGATGTCTACTTTGGGACGCCACGTGCGTCAGTACATTTGCTGCCTCTCACCTTGGTCGCACTGTGGGATCGGCCGCAGCCGCTGCGGAGTCTGCAGTCACCAGAAAACGAGTCAAATACTCTACTCTGCAGAGTAAATACCTGTTCGTCCCTCTTGCCGTGGAAGATGCTGGCTGTTGAAGGACTGAAGTCAAAAGTTTGAGTAATCTGAGAGAAAGGGAAGTGGACCCCCGTTCCGGTTCCTTCCTGGTGCAAAAAATTGCCATTGCAATTCAGCGCGGCAATGCGATGAGCGTCGTGGGCGATGAGCACCTTTGCGTCGGGGGTGACGAGGGGTGGATTATTGGATTAGTTTTATTTGTTTACGTTTAAATATAGTACACTAAATTCCATTTCAATTTCATTAAGTTGTTAGATATTAACGTATTAGCAATGCAATATAATTTACGCTAAATTAATTACTTTTTATCCGACTGTGGAGGGTAATGTTTTTCGAGAGTATGTATGTATCCCAGATATTCCTTTGGCACGCCCTGTAGCTTAAATGGCTTGATGAATTTGAACTTAAAAGGGTGTCGGTAGATTCGTCTTTATTGTCGGAGTGACATATCCTATTTCAATATGGCGTATGAGAATCAAAATAGAGAAGGGATTTTTTTTTGTTACTTCAACAATATGGATATCAAAATGAAAGCTAGTCATAGTCTATTCCAAATATAATATATATGAAACAACACTTTTATACTTCCATTTTGACATAAACTGAAAATGACAGTACGTTTGACGCAAAGACAGTACGTTATATTCTTATCATTCAATTAATAAAACTAAATAGTTTGAAATACATTAAAATATTTTAAAAAGAAACCCGACTGCAAAATCAATAGGTCTCCATTCTGCGTTACTGAAACCAAACTATAGAACGTAGCTTGTGTTTCCCTTGTCAGTTAATAACTTTTCTTCCGTTACAGTTAAGTGCTTTTTCAGTCAGGTTTTTTGTCTTTTTTTTAACAATAATAGTTTACTACTAATGTCATTATACTTACAGCTGCGGCATACACTTTCTAACGTGGTAACAAGAAACGAAGATACTGAGGGCCAAGTGCGAGTATATAATTAACTGAATACTATTAACTGTGTCGTATGCGTTTTTCATGATTTGTATGGAAACTCGTACAGCTCCCCTAGCGGTCGTTTTTTGTAACTACGAGTTTCCATACAAATTACAAAAAACGCATACGAAACAGTTCATAGTAAAAAACTGGCACTTGTCCCTCTGTACTCGTAAGTTGATAGCGTGTTGGGCGTTTATCTAATTATGTCACAATGACGTTCGTATATGTACAGTCAGAAAAAAATTTTTTTTAAAGTTTCTTGAAACACAATTCAAAAGAGTCGATAAACGTGAAAGAAGGAACTAAATTCTACATGCACAGTAAATTATAAGAAACTTACAGGACACTATAGGAATCTTATACGGAGGTTTAGAAAGTACAAATACTGCAGGAAGAGAATGTGACACGCAAACGGAAACATGATTTTACGCTTTGACTAATATGAACACAGACAAGAACTTTGGAAGTAAAATTGACTTGTTCATCCCAATGAAACAACATGTACAAACATTGTGATGATGGCGTTTGTGGATATATTTTTGTGTATGAATGAACCCATATATCATTGGTGATACAAAAAATACCTAATAAATAATTTTCACCCCCGAGAAGGGGTGGCATCCACCCCCAGGGCAAAACCGCAAGTTGACACTATGTCACTTTTGTTTCTTAAGGTATCCCCCACCTACTCACCAATTTTCATGAAAATTGATGGAGATTCAACGAAATCGGAGGTGAAAACCTTCATTGACTGGACTATTGATGTTTTCAAATATTCGTTGTAAAGGAGAATTTTGTTTGACCCACATGTAAAATTCGTACTAGAAAAGAAAACAAAGATTCTGAAATCACATTTCATGTGTATTTTAATAAATGTTTGTTTAAAACAATGATAATGACGCATGGTTTCTTTAATCACCGAGTTTTACATTTGGTTCACCTATTAAACTAAGTTGATATCACAGAGTGAGTAGATAAAGCGCCGCAAACGACGCTTTTATTTTGCTCTGTGGTAATATATATATTGCGCTATGTTACATGTGAATTTAGTATGTGCATGATGCGGCTGATGAAAGACGACTTTGACCGCTTTAATTAAATGCAATTGACGACCCATTGGCCATAATTTTCAACCAATACCCAAAGCTTCACTGGAATCGAATAAGCAAATTGTAATTTTTTACCTCTCGTGACATTTCGATAACCCTGCTCATAATATACATTCGGATTTTTCTTGAATTCAGTCAAGATTTTCGTAACACCTGACTATTTAATTTATTTTTATAATGCTCTTATTTTGAACCAGGCAACGTTACATTCTGAATTATTGTATTATATATTCCTAAAGGACTGAAGTTGATGTGACACGGCAACTTAACGTTTCTATATTATTTATGGTACAATTCATTAATTAAATGTTTTAATGTTAAAGAAACTTTAAAAATCGAGATCCAGTTCGAGACAAATTTTTCTGTGTATATGTATTTGTCCGGTCAATTTAGACATTCGAAGATACTTAAACTCCCACCGAGCTGAACATCAGTAAGATTGTTAAAAATATGATTAAAAATGAAATTTGAAAGTTCCCCATTTTCCCCCTGTATGGAAAAATTTATATTCAAGGTTAAAGGTCGAAAAATGAGTTTTTCGCGATTTTCAGCAAAACGGTAAATTTCATCATAAAAATACTTCAGACAAAAATTGTAGACCATAAAATTATCCAGCCACTATTTTTGAGATATAACGATTCAAAAAGTTGTAAAATTTGTATTTTGAGACATAACTAACACTTATTATGCCTCGGAGAGCACGTTAAGCTGTCGGTGCAGGTTGATATAAATAGATGACAATCGTTAAAATTCACCAACCGGCATCGGAACGACGTGGTGGATCAAATTCCAAGCTTTCTCATCCCGACGGGAGGCCTAAGCCCCTGCAGTGGGGCATTAATGGGTTGATGGTAAGAATGGTTAGAACTTTATCTCGATAAATCTAATAGTAAAATATGAAAGAGTTTCCTAAATATAACATGACGTGAAAGAATTTAAAAAAAAAATATTATTAGCAAAGTTATAAATGTTTAAAATGTCCTGTTAGATAGAGAAGGCAATACCACACGGCGTACCTATTTGTGACTTCAGGTCACTTGAAATTGTTTAAAATAACGTTAAATTTCGTTTTACAAGAAAGACACGTAGGTAAAATTTTAAAAGCTTAGTTTCCATATTTTTCAACCGAATAACATTTTGTTCATTCTTATAAAGTCTATTTTTATATTTTATTGATAAATATATTTAATATGAGTCAAATACTATATAGTGAAGATTTTTTACAGTACTTCTAATTTAAATTCGTGCGGGGTGTAACGATTAGTTGAAATCCGTCACTAAACTGTATTACTGAATTAACAAACCTTAACAATTAAGAGCTAATTGATTTTTTCATGACCTATATTTCAATATTGTAGGTTTTGCTGAAAATAATGAAATAAGTATTTACTCTTTTAGCATCACTGAATAGTAAATTATTAAGATTTCATACGATAAAGTTATCGAAATAACGTGATTGACAATTGCGTAGGTCTGCGGCCGCCAACAGAATTTCCTTACCCGCTACACCCGCGATCACACCTTTCTCATGTGTCGTATTTAAGTTTCACTTTGAAAGCTTGCTGTATCAATAATTGTTTGGCGAATAAATTTTTAAGGGGAAAATTTTCCCCCCTTTATTTTTTTTAAATAAAAACTGTAAATAATGAGCTTTGATGAAAAATTTGAGATAAGATTAGAATACTTTTTTTTTGATATAGACATTTTTTTTTTAAATAATTTGATACACTTATGGCTTTTCAAAGAATATATTCCACTTTGTATACCTGTCGACCGCTGCATGTAGTAATTACGTTTCAGTAACGTTTTCTTTAAAAAACACTGTCGTTACGCCTCCAAAAACTTAATATATTTTTTTAACAATACTTCTTCCTATAACTACAAAAATTTTTGAACCATGTTATAAAAACTATGTTGTAAACTATGTCCATTGGCTAGTGAGTGTTTTATAAGTAAGTGAAGTCTTTGTAGTAAACAACAAAGGCGGTAGAAAGTGTGAGTGCGCTGTGGACGACATCGATAAGCCGAATTTCCGCGATATCTACAAAGCACCTTTTTTATACGTTACGAAAGTCTTATTTATACAGTTATGTCGTACGTAGACCGCAGTCCGTTCTAGGATTCGGTTTCGGATTTCGGTCAGTCCAGTCCTAAATATTTAGGCCAAGGTTTAGAATTATTCTGTAGAACAAGTACAAAAACCAATATTAGGCGTGATTTCAGTTTGTAAGTTGTTTTCGAATAATGTTAATTATATTTGTTGAATTTTTCAGATAGTATCAGAGGGATTAGTATCGACAGATATAAAAATCAATACTTTAATATCGGAAATCCACTGACGCTGCGTATTATGTTTAACAGATACCGACGTATGAAAAGTCAAAATATTTAACATGATTCTGGCACATCTGGCTATAGGTAAAACATAGACATCAGAATATAATAATAATATTTATTCCAAACAAGTTAAAAAAAAATATGATAAATTAATGCAACTGTGCCTGAAATAGGTTAACAAACCTCTATTCCTGGCAATAGAACTCTTCTTCTTATGTGTAGATAAGTTTAGGATTTATCTAAATATATCAAAAATTTCGTGTCGCACAAAAAAATATCGTGATAGCCCTAAGCGCAACGAACCTGTCTCAAATTCATAAGGCCATAGAATCCGGGCGTGTACCAATGAGTTTTTTCTGACTTAAGTACTATTAAGTACTATCACTGACTCCGTGCCTCGGAGTGCACGTTAAGTCCGGGTGCTGTCAATAGATGGCGGTAGTTACAATCCCCAACCAGTGGAGCAGCGTGTTGGGTTTATGCTCCAAGCACCCTCACCCTGGGGGAGGCCTAAGCCCCTGCAGTGTGGTAAAAATGAGCTGATATAAAAAATTATATTACTTAAAGATATATTAATACAGGTAAAAGGTTAAAAGGGTAGAATGGATAATATTTTAACATTATGATAACGTGCATTCAGATGTTCTTATATACTTATTAGTTTATGGTAGACTATCTATATAGGTAAGCATCCTTGGTTGAAATTGTCGCGCGTCAATAAAACGTTAAATATAGAAGGCTAAATGTAGCTAGAGCCAATATTCAATGTGTCGGTCGCATAAAAGTACCAAACGACTAGATGCCCTCTTCTGTGTTTACCGTCTAACCACTCATACCCTAGCTAACTGGTGTAAGATGGCGAGTTTCAGTCCGAGAAGTCCCCGCACTCCAGTCATCACCCCCGTAAAATTGAGTTTGACATTTTCGATACTGTGAAGTGACATTTCTGACTCTATTGAAACCGAACGCTCCTTTCAAATTAATTTACTTTATGGTCGATCGTGTATGCGATAGTTTGTTTGTGTATTGTGGTTGTGAAGGATACGCTAATATAATGTTGACATTAGTGATATTGAAAGATTTGTTACAGATAAGTTAGTGTACCAAGGGAATAGTTTAAACTATTCATTTGATATGGATGTCGATGTACTTTGTATTCGCTCATTGGATTTCAGTGAAACTTCGCAGACATGAAAAGGAGGTTTTCATGAGTGACCTAAAGTTAAACCATTTATTCTTTTCATTTCGGAAATGTTTAGGGTTCCCGCGGAAACTTTTGCGATTTTAGAAACTGTAGAAATCATAAAAACGAAATAAAAATAACAATGAAACTTTTCTACTAGTAAAATGTTTGTAACCCCTTTGAAAATCGATCCATTCCATCAGTCCATTATATCTCCACCCACTGCAGGGGCTTAGGCCTCCCCCCAAGCTGCCCCTTACCTATGAGCTTAAATCTACCACGCTGCTCTAATTCTAGATTGCGGATGGTAACAACTGCCATCTATTGACAACAACCGGGACCGACTGCTTAGCGTGCTGTCTGAGGCACGGAGTAAGTGATAGTTATGTACTTAAGTCAGAAAAACTCATTGGTACATGCCCGGATGCGAACCACGGCCTCACGGCCTTATAAATTTGAAACAGGTTCGCTGCGCTCGGGCTATCACGACATATCACGAATATCAATCAAAATCAATAAAAAATTAACTAAAAGCAAATGGCAGCTACACATATAAGTGCGTTCGTGTAGCTGTTGTGTCTATTTTTTGACTATTTTATGGTATACGGATTAACCCAGGTACAAACCGGATTACCAAGTATGACGACGATTGGGGTCATGAATGTGACCCGTGATTTATAAATCCATTTCACCTTCATTAGGAGTTGAATTTTAAAAATTTTTTCCTTAACAGATGCCGACGTGAAATAAAAAATCTCTAGGCAATCAAGAGTACAGACTAAATTGTCTGAGATCTGCTTTAATATGTTAGTCAGTCTGTTTGTACATTTACGTGTATGTTTTAATAGAATAGACAAAATAAAAATGGGAACGGGATCAGAATGGGAGAAGTGTTACAGTAAAAAATAAAGACGACTGTGGACATTAAACTTTTAAAACATAATAAAAAGAAATTGTACTATTAAAAAAAATAGTGATCGGCATAATGTGAATACAGAAAGCAAAGATAAACTTGCTCACCTGTTAGCCGCCTCAATAAAATCAGAGAAACTTTTCAAGGACATACGCTTTTACAATAAGATCCCAGTTGACATGAAAGATCTACCCCTTAACAAGTTTAAAACTACAATAAAATGAAAGCTTTATCCAAAAGCTTATTATAAAGTATCGGACTACTTAGATAATAAAAATTGGTGTAGGTGTAGGGTGTAGATCGCTCACCAATCAGTTGAATAATAACATTGTGAAAATGATTGTTATGTTTTTTTTAAAGCGTCTCTCGGTATCTTGCGTATTCTTCTGAGAAGAACCAGTAGTTCTTAGAATGCGTTTTCGTGAGGATGTTTTCCCACAAAGTAATAAATTCAGTTTTGTAACATATTTCAGTATTATGTTACATAACCATGAAATAAAGATATTTGATTGATTTATTGAAATAAAGTAAAAAGTTTCGGGTCAAACTGATAGTATTTACATAAATTTATGAGTATTTGTGCTTGGAAAATTTATATTTAGTATAGAAGTATAGAGGAAAATTATCCCAATCCAACATAATACGGTGGATTGAGTGCATAAAAATGATACACGCTCGCCTGACCACGTACCTAACTAGGGTTTTAATCAAAATATGGCTTTAGTGAAAACTTTTAAAACAGAAAACAAAAAGCTAATCATCATCATATTGGCCCATTATACCCCAATGCAGGGGATCAGGCCTCCCCTAGAGATGGGAATGCTTGGAGCTTAATCCACCACGCTAAACGCTAATATGGTGTCAAATGCGACATTTGCATTAAACTAATGTGTTTTGAAATTTGTACTTAATGGTATGTTATAAAATATTCTTATGTTTGACAATTTAAGTGCCAAATTAATAAGTACTTCAACACCCAACAGTAACTTATTAAAATAATATCACGTTAATAAACTATTAATTCATAATATTTCAAAGTTAATAAAAATGTCACAGTGATATACTGGGTGCGTTATGTAACGACTGCCACAAAGCTCTGCTGTGCTCGCATCTCGTTCGAAATAGTAAGCTTTGCACATCATACGTTACCATTTTGCTACGGGCACAGAGAATACGTGTTTCTCTTTGTGTAAGCGTGTGTGGATTACGAGATGAATAGTCCATAGAAAAACCGACGACATAAAAAAATGATATTATAATCAGTTTTTTTTATATACTAAGAACTTTACTTAAATCAGTCCAAGGTTTACAAGAAAAATTTTCACTTCTGCTTTTAGAGTCAAATCGAAATGTTATTTTTAGTTAGATTTGGACCACTTTATTTGTGTATTAATGTTTTTATTTGCTGACGTACAAGTCTAAATAATAAACTTTGATGGATTCTGTGCGCCGTTTTATGTATAGAAATCGATTAAATAATTTTGCTTATTTTATAGATAAATACCTTTTTATAGACTAGTGATTTTTTTTAAATCAGTTCCTGACAAAAAAAAATTTAAAATAATACATTGCTACAAAAAGGCGTCATAGAAACCTTATTAGGTTTTAGCATAAAACTCGAGCTGCTATACAATTAACATAACATAATTTGACTAACATGCCTACATGTTATATACAGTTATTAAATTTTAATATTAGACATCAGTAAAATGCTTCTTCAGCCGGGTTTTAATTCGATTTGGTTTTAAGGAAGCAAAATCACTCACTAGGGTTTTTAGTGTCCGATAACATGAAATCTAATGTTCGTTTACCATATGCGTTATTATATTTCAGCGTATCAAATGTAGATAAGTAAATAAGCCTTCTAAGTCTGTTTTTCTGAGATCACTTCACTTCACTTCATCAGCCCATTTTTACCCCACTGCAGTGGCTTGTCCCCCAAGATAAGGAGGGGGGCTTGGAGCATAAATCCACGACGCTGCTCCACTATGGGTTAGGGATTGTAACGACCGCCATCTATTGACAGCGTCCGGGACCGACAGCTTAACGTGCTCTCCGAGACACGGAGTCAGTGATAGTTATGTACTCAAGTCAGAAAAACTCATTGGTACACGCCCAGATTTGAACCATGGTCCTATGGGGCCTTATAAATTTGAGACAGGTTATTTGCTCTTTGGGCTATCACGACTTTTTAATTACAATTGACAATTTGATTTTATCATAAATACATAAATAGTCGTTTCCATACATGGGTTTCATATTTTTATATAGGTTTGGTGTGACTAGTTTAGAGTTAGGCATAAGTTACGATTTTCCATACAAATTTTAATTTCGATTTAAATAAAATATATAAATTAACGCAGACAAGACTGTAGCCAATTTATTACCTTTAATGAACACTGATTTAAAAAAAAAACGCTTCGTATACTTTCCAAAGTATCCATGATGGCTAGTACATGAAAAACCCTTGAAAGGAAATCTTTAAGCGTGCCTTACAAAATTTTCTACACAGCGAATTTCTTTACAGTTCGCACTCCTTTTTTTAAATCTGTTACCGGAAATGTACATAAACATTTAATGTATTCGTGGTCATTTACAACAACAACACGGTAAAACACGGGAAAACAAGGCGGTAAGTCGAAATCGAACGCAAATTGAAGGCTTTCAAGCTTAGACTTTCAGTACCGTGCCGCTGGTAAAAAATTCAGATTTTCATAGGCGATACGCGAATACTGTTGTTATATATGTTAGGTCGAAAAAACAAAAACGCTCATCGGCAAAATGAAACAATGTAACGTACACAAAGCCTTGCAGTCTCTTTAAATTACCCACAACGCGAAATTCGTGTTATGGAACTTGTAAAAACAGCCGTAACTCGTTGTGTTAACTAAAATACTTACAAAAATATGTACAAATTGAAACCAACGAAGATTAAAAATAATATTTATTGTTACTATAAAGAAAAGTGCATTAAAGGGCAGTATACAAAAGTATCGAGAGGTGTTTAAATATTTTTCAGTATTTCTGGAATAAATACCAGCCAATACAAATTTATAAACTAACAGTAATTTGAGAACAAACTTATCCAATATAAATTCGTCATAATAGTTTTTTAACTTTAGCAGCTGATTTTTGTGTCATCAAACTCCTGCCCAGCTTACGGCATTATCGGAAAAAAGAAATATCCAAGGAAGAAATGTAGTGACCCAAAAAAATAATTCCTTATTACAATGCCCCTGCCAGGCAAACAGGTAAAAAATAGCATTTATGTTACACGTGTTTTGAATCTCGCTGAAACTAGAACAGCGGGCGGTCGAAACAACTTTATTGGATAAGTTTCCCCGACATCTGCTTCAAGCAGCCCATCTGTTTGCAATGATAACGTATTGACGTGACAAAAATGTCATAAATGATAAATAAATAAAGCATGTACGTACTTACGTAAGCATATACGTACCTAGTACACCTACAGACATTTCAAAGTTTGTAAATTCTGATATCTGTAAATTAAATCCGAAAGTATGTTTAATTGCTAATTTCTTCACAACATAACATAATTTTAAAATATATATATCGACCCAAGATGCCCCATTGCAGAGGGTTAGACTTCCCCTTTTGGGGTGAGGGTGCTTGGAGCTTAATCCACCACGCTGCTCTAATGCGGGTTGAAAATAAATCTAATTAATAGTATGAATGCGAGAGTGTTTATTTGCCTATCTTATCTTGTTTCCGTAGCATAATGTAGCAACGAAACGACGTAATTTCCTTCACGGAGATAGTTGTTGAAGAAACTGGGTGTAACATAGGTTAGTGTTTATGTCGGTCAAAGGTTCCCACAAGATAGAAAACTAATCAAAAGTCGAAATAGTTGACGAGAAAGGATTTTTAGTTGTGAGGCGGGGCAATAGTCAGTAGTAGCGAAAGAAAACTTAATAAGGGAAATAAAAATAGTAGCAGTAACGTACGCATCCGGAAAAGAAAATGGGAAAACACAGTTATAGGGACGCACACTGTTTCATTTCACTAAAAAAATTTCCCTATGCTGTTTATCGCATAAATCGATTAAGAAATGCTTTTTAAATGCAGGAGTAAAATACCCACCTGTCTATTTAACATACTTTTTTTTTTAAAAAATAACTTGTGTGTCGTGACTTTGACGTAAAAAAAAGATTAAATAAATTCTGTAAGCGTGTTTGATCAAAATATATCTTTTTGATTAATATGGTTTGATAAAGGACCTTCAGGCGCATATTTTCCAGTTTTTATTTTTTAAAGATCACTTTTGGCTACCGAATTATTAATTTTTATTCAAATTTTTGTTTTTATTTTTTTTCTCCCAAAAACCGCAAAAGTGCGACTTGTGACTGGCACTCAAAGATTCCTCATAAATGCGTCTATCAGTGATAAAAAAATCAAGTCGCACTATGGAAGCGTTTGGGAGTTACGGATAAAGGTTATATAGTACATTTTAGGGTTGTCACTAAAGGTCAAACAATTGTAATATTTGTAATCAATAAAAAATGTAAGACTCATACAAATAATTTTCAATTACGAGTATCAGCATGCTGTCGTCAACATTATCATGTTGGAACTTCGTCAGCCACTTCTTCCAACTGCAAGTTTTCTTTATTAACCGGCTTCAGAAGTTCACGAACAGCTGCTGGCAGACAAATCCTATTGGACAATCTTTGGCGCTGTCTATAGTGTGCCATAGACACAAACGGACCCGACGATTCAAGTGCATGGTGGAAGAGGTCAATCATAGTTTTTTTCCTGTTCATTTTCCGGCAGTGGCGTTCCCTACCTGAGCGCCAAAATTTATTGCGCGATTCAGCCGCTTGTTCTGAGAGCATACCTACAGGAAGAGAACATGATTATACGATCTCTTTACCATGGACTAGAATTTTGTGTACCGTCACAGTCATCGACTGCCAATTAAATGCCTGGATGTACTTTTCCGCGAGCGTGCGACAGAAAATGTCAAACTTTACAGTGTCAATAGGAAATTCACAAGATATGGCTACAAAGATAGTATGCAGCCCGTCAATCAAACATGCATCTAGACCTAATATCTCTGCAAATATAGCACGGTATTTGTCTGATAGTGCTGTGCGGGCTGAATTGCCATCATTTGTGGTTCCTGCATTGGGTTTAACAACGTCTACCAACAATCCAATCCGATTTCTTATATCAGCCTGGATATGTTTTTCCGTTCTTTCACAATTTGACTTTCTCTGCTATCTTTTTTGATTCTCCATTTCCGTACTAACGAATCGTTTTTGTAACTGAAATGTAATAAAAATTCGAAAATACGTATCCATACATGAAGTGGATTGATGCCGTGTTGCATATTTTCTTTTACAGTTCGTCTTGTTTACGATGTTGCCAAATCATTGAACTGACTGGCAGTAGCTTTGCAAAATGGGCACCTTAACTGTGAAGACGTACCAGTTTAGGACTTTGCCGTTGATCACACTCAAAATTAAATTAGAAACAAACGTAATAAGTATAATGCTCTTCCGAGGTTTAGGTCGTAATTCCTATTACGACCCAAACCTCCGAAGGGCATCATAAAAACTTTGATAGAGAAGCAAATTAAACGTTTGACTCCTGTCAAACGTTTAATTTGCTTCTCTATCAAAGCTTTTTCCTTAAGAATAAGATTAGTGTCTTTTTTCTATACTGAATGTGGAGCGGCCGACAAAATCTATACGACTGGGGTGCAGGATGGTGCCATGAAATATATTTTTGTCCATTACTATACTTAAAGGAATAAAAGTCGAGGCAAAAAGACTATTTTCGTTCACGGAAATGTCTTCGTCTGATCCTGAAAAGTGTTGTTTATATAATGCTTGGCCTGTGCTTCCATCAAAACCCCAGGACCCTTCAAATACGCATGAGACTTCTTGCTTGCCTGTTCTGTTACAATACTCGATAAAATTCTCATCACAACTTCGAACAATTCGTCGCAAAGTAAGAAGTTTATGCAACGAAACTGACGCTTCTATTTCCGAAACATCTAGCTCTTTTGCTGGGTAACATGCTTTTCTTGCTCTTATTAGTATTTCTAAGAAGGGTGGATAAGCTGAATAAACTCGACTTTTCAAATCCTGTCTTAAAAGTTTATATGTTTCCACATTCAGTCTCCTGTCGATAACGAAACCTAGAGCTTCCTCAGGTGTATAGGTTTTCGTCAACGTAGATACTTTTTTTAAAACTTTGAATCGTTTTTTTGGTGATGTCAGACAAAGTTTTATTACGTCTTCTAAATCTTTTGAAGCTTTTGGGGTTATCTTGCTTCCATCTTCTGAAGTAATCGTGGATGCAAAAGATTTTATCACTTTAGCTTGGGGTTGATCTTCCAAGGACTCCATGATTCGTTTTCTAATTTTGAGGTCTTGTTTATAATTTGTACTGGAGTCATTGGTTAATTTAGAAGATCCCAACAATAACGACGTGCCAGGCGATTCTAAGAGCGTTGGTGCGGACTGTGTGACATCCAGTGGATTTGTCTGCCAGCAGCCGTTCGTGAACTTCTGAAGCCGGTTAATGAAGGAAACTTGCAGTTGGAAGAAGTGGCTGACAAAGTTCCAATATTAGATGGATCTTCATCATCAGACGATGATGAAGATCCATCTATTGTTGACGACAGCATGCTGATACTCAAAAATGAAAATAAAATGAAATCTATTGACAGCGTCCGGGACCGACTGCTTAACGTGTTCTCCGAAGCTCGGAGTCAGTGATAGTTATGTACTTGAGTCAGAAAAACTCATTGGTACACGCCCGGATTGGAACCATGGCCCTATGACCTTATAAATTTGAGACAGGTTCGTTGCGCTTTGGGATATCATGACTATCACGACACGAAAAATTAATAACTCGGTTACCAGAAGTGATTTTCAAAAAATAAAAACTGGAAAATATGCGTCTGAAGGTCCTTCATCAAATCATATTAATCAAATATATATACATATATATTGATCACACAAGCTTACAGAATTTATTTAATCTTTTTTTTACGTCGAGGTCACGAAACACAAATTATTAAAAAAAAAAAAAGTATTACAGATAGACACGTGGGTGTTTTAGTCTTGCATTTAGAATGCACTTCTTAATCGATTTATGCGATAAACAGCATAGGGATTTTTTTAGTAAAATGGAACAGTGTGTGCTGTCGTCAACATTCGAACTTCAGACGATGATGAAGATCCATCTAATGTTGGAATTTCGTTGTCCACCTATCCCAACTGCAAGTTTTCTGCATTAACGGGCTTCAGAAGTTCACGAACAGCTTCTGGCAGGCAAATCCCATTGGACAATCTTTGACGTTGTCTGTGGTGTGTCATAGACACAAACGGTTCCGCCAATTCCAGTGGAGGGTGGAAAAGGTCAATCATATTTTTTTCCTGTTCTTTTTCCGGCAGGGGTGTTTCTTATCTGCGCCAAAATTTATTGCGCGATTGAGCTGCTTTCTCCGAGAGCATACCGACAGGAAGAGAACGTGATTTTATGATCTCTTCACCGTGCACTAGAATTTAGTGTACGGTCACAGTCATCGGATGCCAATTAAATTACTGGATGTACTTTTCCGCGAGCGTGAGGCAGAAAATGCCAAAATTTACTGTGTCAATAGAAAATTAATAAAAAAAAAACTAATAAAAGTTAAAAAAACCTTCTAAAGTAATTAACGAAGTAAACGATGAAAGGGTAGATATTACAAAATAGAAGCCGCTTAGTGATAAAATTTTGTCGACACTCTAATTGTAAATAACTAATATGCAATTGTAATTTTTTTTTAAATAAATAAATGTAAATAAGTAAATAACAATAAAAATAAAATAAGTAAACAATATAGAATTTTGTAGTAAAGGACAAAATTGAATTAATTTAAACAAAAATAAAAGGTCATGTTGAGTGACACCCCTAACACCATATTTTGAAATTCGATTACTCGTAAACGCTTCCATAGTGCGACTTGAGTTTTTTATCAATGATAGACGCATTTATGAGGAATCTTTGAGTGCCAGTCACAAGTCGCACTTTTGCGGTTTTTGGGAGAAAAAAAATAAAAACAAAAATTTGAATAAAAATTAATAATTCGGTAACCAAAAGTGATCTTCGAAAAAGAAAAACTGGAAAATATGCGCCTGAAGGTCCTTTTTCAAACCATATTAATCAAAAAGATATATTTTGATCAGACACGCTTACAGAATTTATTTAATCTTTTTTTTACGTCGAGGTCACGAAACACAAATTATTTTTTTTTAAAAAAAGTATGTCTAATGGACACGTGGGTGTTTTACTCTTACATTTAAAATGGATTTCTTAGTCGATTTATGCGATATACAGCATAGGGAAATTTTTTTAGTGAAATGAAACAGTGTGGGACGTTACATTTGATTAACAGAAAAAGCTTGTGTCTAAACATATACAAAGTATTATGTAGTTTGACGATAAATGTATGATGTTTTAACAAAGATACGGCATGGCGTTCGAAAATTGATCCGCAATGACATGTAAAGGTAAATCGTAAGAATGTGCCTACATCTAAATATATATATATTGTATATAAATCGCGTGTCACGACGTTTGTCCGCGATGAAATCCAAAATTGCTTAACTTATCTTAATGAAATTTAAAACATTGTGTGTAATTTGGAGCAACTTGAGAGATAGGATAGTTTTTGTCTGAATGTTTGTCTGTCTGTTTGTTTGTTCAGACTAATCTCGAAAACGACAGAACCGATTTTAATAAATTTTGCAGACATAAAGAGACTGTTGTAAGAAGTGACCTACGTTTTTCTATCTATGCACATGATTTATATTCAGTTTACGAAAATATGACCATGTTTACTAATTTCGTATTAAACTCGAGTGGCTGCCTATTCAACTTTGTAGAAAGCTTCATTTACTGTCTTTTGTTTAGAGTATCTTTTTTGAAATTTTAGGTTTTTACGAAAATTCATTCTTTATTGCTTTTCATCCTTCAATTATCCATGGAAAATCCTTTACTGTAGTTAACCGAATTCAGAACAGACTGCTGTTGTAAATCAAACGTACTCATTTGCTTTCTTCTTTTAAAAAACAGGTCAAAATCTTATGATATTGCTCGTAATTATTCTTCCTAGCTCAACGTGTTGGTATTATTTTTTCCATGTTCTTAATTATGTATTTATAAATATTGTTATTTATTATTATCCCCATACAATACAATGAATTATAATAAATGGAAATTATTATTACATTAATATTAATACATACTATAGTATCAGTTTATTATTTCATATTAGACTAGCGACCGCCCGCGGTTCGTCGCATGTACCTAAGGACGTCCTGGCCAGACATTTTAGCACAGACACCAGCATAGAATATGTACATAGAAGATATGATTTAGTACAGGAGTTTTTCAAAACGTGTATAATAATTTACGTGGAAATTCATTGTTAGGAATATTCAACTGATTTTACCCTTGATAACAAGCGGTTCACAGTCTACCCCCTGTAATAATGTTGACATTGCCAAACGTGTCACGGTATAAAAGGCCGTCCCTTGTTATGAGACTAAGGCTAGTAACTTATGAGGTTTGCGGTTTACTACCAAATTCATTTTTTATTTTTATCGTTTATTCAAATTTAAAGGAAAAAACGTAGGTTCAAAAGAAGGATTCTTATTGAAAAAGGTGCTAAATAATAGAAAATTAAATAAGGATCTATCCCATATTTATCTAATAACTCTCATGTAAAAGTTATAGGCGAATTTATCTTGTCGTTTTTGATGCTTTGTTGAGTTTAGCAGAGGGAAAAAAATCTTAAAAAAGATAGTCTAATCACAGAAGAAATAAATACAGAGGGTCAACAAAGGCCTGTAGACACAGAAAGAGTGAAGTGATGGCTCCTGGCGTCAGTAGTAGATATGTAGCTGTACTCGTTAAGGGTTGTCGCAGTTGCGTTTATTATTTTGAAAAAAAAAAATATATATTAAATGTTTTCACCGTGGTACTAGATAGTAAACGAACATGGTACGTGCTGCATCAAATTATAGCTTTTTGGATGTGAAACATCTGATCGTGCATATAAATGGGTGTAAAAACTTTCTGCCAGATTCACGCCTTGTGCTCTTTCCGATTTAGCGCTCCGCTCTCAATAACATTTCATTGACGACCGCTTAGCCTAGTGGGTAGCGACCCTGCCTGCGAAGCTGAAGGTCCCGGGTTCGAATCCCAGGCCTGGTCAATATTTATATGATTAATATTAATACTGGCACCGGGTCTTGGTTGTTATATGTATGTGGTGTCTTCGCTTGGTACCCAAAATACAAGCTAATGCTAAGTTTGGGACCTAGACGTTGTTGTGATTGTGTGTGTTATTATTATTATTATAACATTTCTCAACGTTTTTCAAAATTTCTCACCGTTTCTCTACGTTTGTCGATGGTTTTCATATTTCTAAAGATTTCATAACGTTTCTCAACATTTTCACGTTTCGCAACGTTTCTCAACTAGGTCTCGATAAGTCTGTAATTAATAGTTTCTAAAATATAGATTTTGTTAAATTTGATCGTGTGATCTGATAGATGTCGTTAAAATATACAATTTGAGTGCCGACACGATAGGTCTGTTACTAATAGTATCGAAAATATTGGCTCTCAAAAATTTGGTAACGAGGTCACATAAATCTCGCTTAAACTTGATGGTTGAGTAGCAACATGATATGTTTGTGTCTAATAGTTTCAAAAATGTTTGCTTTTTAAAATTTGGTCATGTGGTCACATAGATTTCGCTTAAGCATGAAGTTTAAATACCAACGCAGTAGATCAGTAAGAAAAGTACTAGTTTTTAAAGATTTGATCACATGGTCGCATATAATTAATTTGAATGCTACTAAGATTAAGATTTGTGATTCGTTATTTCCGAAGTTCAAGTATTAGTGCAGTATATTAGCTTTTATTAATTTCCAATAACAGTAATTAATAATGATTATATAAAATATTTTTGACAACCCTAACCCCTTTTTACTAGTCTAGACATTGTCAGCATTTGCCGGGATATCAAAAGCGTCGTCGACTTACAACGAGTATACGATTTTTATTTTGGGTCTAGTTTAAAGCTTGCCAACAATTATATATTGAAACATAGTATTCACCCCTATACCATACCTTGATAATTAAAACAGTGTACGGACGAAACTTAATTTCTTCTTTGTATTTCATGTGATTCACTTTGGAGCCGCTTTCATTTTATTTGTTCTTTATTACATTTCGAAATATCTTGGTTCATCTTTCGTGATCATCCTTCAGATAGAGCTGGCCGGCGAGCTAGCACGCCCTGATCTGAATGACCGTTCACTCTTGAAAGTCGGTGACACGAATATTCGGTTTCCAATTTTCTCCAATTTCCACCATGTTTACGAATCTATTTTAATTTGTTTTAACCTTCGGATCCGTGTTTCTACTTATTAGCGTAATATTAGATTACAAGCAAAAACAAATAGTAGCTTGATTCCAAAAGGAAACGAAATTTTGAAGTAAGATTATATTTCTTTATCAATCGGCACATATTAAAACACAATTTCTGTCTATGTTATCTCTTTCATCTCTATGTTAGAATTGAAATGCGTTATCTGGCTAGGTTTTAGTATACATTTGGTTATGGTGGATGGGTAACCTAGGTATTAGCAGTAACAAAAGTTCATCATGTCGGAAAAAAAACACAGAGTGTCACAGCGGCACAGGTAGAAATATAGAGTGCCATCCTGGGTGCTAGTCAAGCGAGGAAGAAGGTTAGTGGTAGCTTATTGTATACGAATAATAAAAACTGTTAATATTATTATAATTGGTAAATTTATTTTTCAACTCACTAACCCGAAAAGTAGGCCGTTGCTCGCGGGTGGGTTCGAAAACAGGTGAACAAAAGACAATTTTGATCATTTAACGAAGAAAAGTGTTTTCAATTTAGATCGCTATTGTTAGGCATTTCTAATTTCATCAGTTAACGAACGTTCAAAAACTTTGTGTATTTTATAAACAATTTATAAAAACAAAAACAATTTATAAAAAAAACTATATAATATTCGACAATTTGTGTTTTTAAAATTCGAATCCATTAAAACAACATCAAACATATAATAGTAAATATAAATCACTTAAGTAGTTAAGTTTAATGCAAAATTTTATATAATGTATCTCGAACGAAACGAAACGACCAAACGAAATCTCAAAAAAAAAACATAAATAAATGGCGGAAATGACACAAATCATTCTATTGCATCAGAATACCAGGCTTAGAGGTATCATGCTGCACCACGAAAACGAAATATCACAGTGTTTTGTTTACAACTGTGAAAAGCTGAAAAGTTTGAATATTGTGTGAAGCTAGTGATAAAGATTACAATTTAACACCATAAGAGTAAAAATAAAAAGTTTCTACAGCTGAACTAAACTTTCTTCCGGAAAAGTCGCATGAAAAATATGGAAATTTTTTTGTCAGTTTGTATGAAAGTTTATGGACTCGAGATCCAGTGAAGTGATTTAGTTGTAAATTTTACATTAAAAAAAATATAATATCGTGATGCGATATACAAGGTATGTATGTAATATCACGTAACAAATTTTAAGATTGCTCACAGAAATAATTGCATGATGACGTACACCCTGTATTCTTGATAAAGCTATCGAAATATCAAGAAGAAAGAAGTCGCGTGAAATGGCATAACCATGAGCGCTAGCTAGGAATAATTTCGTGACTTATTTGGGCACACGTCGAACAAAGTTTCTGTCATCTATCAGAATCGTAGACAACCGTATCACGGACTTTATAGCTTTTCCGCGGAAACCATTTCGATCTACAAATTTCGAGAGACATTTACATTCGAGCCTTGAACGTTATTTGAAATATTCATCAATATACATCATTTCTAATTTTTTTTTTGTATTCACAAGATTATTTATTACTCCGCAAAGGAAGTACATACTAATTTTTTTCCTGGCGGGTAGTAAACTCTGCCAGTGAAGCTGAATGCCCGTGTTCGAATCCCAGGTACCGTTATTTCTACATAGATATAATATTATCAATTTTTACATATGTATGTCAGTTGTCTAATACCTACTATACAAGCATAATAATAATAATAACGTATACATCACAACAACGTCTAGGCCCCAAACTAAGCATTAGCTTGTGTTTTGGGTACCAAGCTTGTTACCAATACTTGCTTACTTTGAGACTATGGATGGCGCTGTGTGGGATATCCCAGTTATTGTTATAATTATATTAAAGTTTGTCTCGGGTCATCGTTTTCATTCGATTGTGTTGTATTTCCGTTTTTATTGCACTGCACATTTTTCTAATGTGAAACATAAGTAGGGAAGGAGTATTTGTGTCATCATTATTATTTAAATAATTGGGAAACACGATACATTTTCATGCTGTCTGTACAAATAAACATGTAAGAATCAGTGAACCTGACTCGTACATGATTCTGTGAATTACACTTCAAATAGGAAATTTGATCAATAAACAGGGGTTTCAAGGGTATCGAAAATGTTATATTAGAGCGGGACAATATTGAATGTTACTATATATAGTCCTTTAGAGTTAAGCCCGAAATAGCCCTAGAGTTGAAGTAAAATAATTAAGTGTGTCGACAGACAATGCTAACAAAAGATTAGAAATCCAAAATAGTAGTGTCTCAAACTGCATTAATTTGTTTTTGACCAACAGTTTCAAATAAGATTTCAAACTTATGGTAAAGTAAAACTAAAAGATGCTGTCAAATTTATTTACTCTATGTTATAGTCAACAAATTCATGTAATAAATATTAGGCCGTTTAATATGTTTTACTCCAAAAGTTATTTTGTTGACATTTTATTAGTTATACCCTGCGCAATTTTCATGGCCATAGAGATTAGAAAGAAATGTATTTAAAAAAGTTCGTACAAAATAAAAATTGAATTTAAAATTTTTTTCTTTGTTCAATAGCGTAGAAAATGTAATTTCATTAAAATTATGTAGTCATAACTATATAAATAACATTAATATGATTGCTAATATTTAAAAAAAAACAACATACTTTTCATTGAACACATTATGTATTACATCCGCATTCAAATACGTCTCCAAATAACTTCGGAATTCCCATCAATAACTTTCAGATCAAAATATCAGCCGAAGCGACACGACTTTATTATGTATGACCTATTTCAGTATTTTATCTCTCAACGATGTATTTTAAAACCCGAACCAGAGCTAATGAATAATCGATAGTGAGCCGCGTGAAGGTGCTTCTCGTTGCGTTCACAATTTGTGCTAGATGACTAGTTTGTACTTTAAACTATATGTAGATTGTATGAGCATGTCGTTACATGAATATATTACGCGTCGCGTTGTCGTGATAAGGGAACTCACTTAGCGTTTCATTGGTCTATTCCTGTTTAATTTCTTAAAGGAAGAGTTTAGAACATTACAGTTATTTAAAAAAGGATTATGTAGCCTAATTACTGTATATATACTAGTTACGTAGTACTGGTTTGTATGGAACCCTCGATGGGCAAGTTCGACTCGTACTTGGCTGGTTTTTAAATGTTTAGCTGTACTATATATTTAGCGGTTAATAGATTACCTTCCAAATTTCATCTATGTAGTGCTAATAATCTGCGAGTAAAATTACAGTGACAAATAGACAGACAGATGGACGGGACGAAATTATTAAGGTTCTGTTTTTTGCTATTTGAATACAAAACCTTAAAAAATATTTAAAATAATTGAATAAATTAGTAAAATCGAATAAATGAAGTTAGGTACTTATAGGCACACACAAAATTTTCAGTCAATTTATTTTAGAATGCATTCAATATATTGAATTACGTAATACAGCTACGAGAAAAATCAAGTTTGTACATTGCCTCTATCGAAATCAGTACCTTACCTATCTAGAAAAATAATGTTGCCTGTTGTGTTGTTTACTATAATACATTTTTTTTGTCTCTTCTTAGGAGACTTTTAAACAGTGCACCTCTAAAAAGGTTCATTTTTGTATAAGAACTCTGACAGTTCACGTTTATTAGAATTTTAAATTTAGTCCTTAAAAATATTATGCCATACATTATCATTGATACTGTAACAATACTAATATTTTATAAAAAATTAGGAATTGAAAATAATTTAATAAGGGATTCTAGCAGGTGGTAAAGCATTTATTCTACTCCCAGTTCAGAAATATTAAGTCATAAGTAAAAAAAAAATCAGATTTTACCGCCCAAATTTTGGATAATAGTCAAATTTTCGAAAAACTTATTGATCCGATTTTAACAAATCTTCGACCATACGATAGCCCTCGTTCGTACGCGCCTTTTGACTCCAAATATATTCCGGCACTTAGCCAACTTAAAGCGTCCAGCGCGAAAGCCTTATACCGCAAGACTCCGATCACGGAATTGTTCCGCTACTATCTAATATACCTAGTATAGTACATATATTGGTGACGTTATACATAAAAGTTCATATGATGAAAAAGTCTCTGAAGAAATCTTCTCAAGTAATAAAGTGTCTGTCATATTGTCAATTATTCCTATGCAATATGTGTAGGCACATATTCATATAACAATGAGTGTTTATTTATTGAGTATGTGAACAAAGTGGTTTAAGACCCGGGTCTCGATTTTAACTCAGTTTAGGCTTCGAATCCAAAGATTTTAAAGCGTTTGCTTGCGATATTACACTCGTAGAAAAGATATGTGTTTACTATAGATTGTAGAAGAGCGAACGCTAAACGCTAGAACTAAAAAAAAATTATTTAAATATCGATAAAAAAATTATATAAAAGTGACTTTAATTGCTATTTCAACAATAATATCTCTACATTGTATAATTTCGCGTAAAAATAAATAACCTCATAAGATTGTCTGGCAACCAATACTTTTATTTATCGTTTTAACTCCAAACTAATCAACTATTTCAAAAAAAAATATTTGAAATGCATAAAAGCAAACGATAAATATTTTATAAAATTATTGGTCTCTTTTTTTGTCGCTGCATTAAGGGTCTCTTCCTCTAACTTTAGTGATACCCAGACCTTAAGACATGTCACACTATTGTATATTAGATACTAGCGGCCCGCCTCGGCTTCGCACGGGTAGCAGAGCGTAAGCCGTACTATTTTTTTCTGTCGTAGTGTCCTATCAGCAAATTGCGTCCAGCATATGAATTAGATTTAATTAGATTTAATGTAACGTATTAAGTGAATCATACTTGCGAGTATTTTGAATGTTTTTATTTCCAATTCTGTAAATATTTGAAAAGTAAAGAGCATATATATATAAACACTAACTAAAATATTTCTTTATATATACAACATTGGTAATTTCCGCCTTACCACACGTGTCGCATTGCTATGGGTACCACGACGATTGTCGCGCGATAATTTATATTTCGCGATAATTCTTAAGATATTAATTTAAATTGTATGGTGTAAAGGGCAATCATAGTCTGCATGAAATGTTGAAGGTATATAACGTATATAATTTGATAAGGATTAATTCTATATCCGTATAAATTGCTTTCCAATTACCTCATCATACGACACCATTTTTTTAAACATGCAAATAGGTATAGTAAGCTATTTATAAAAGACAGACATATGTCATCGCTAATTTTTCTTTAGTACTATAAAAAAAAACACAATTTATCCATACATTATTTTGTTATATCTCAAAGGGATTAGGCAGCGTTTTTGATGAAAGCTCTCAGCCGGCTTGATTTTTTACCGACTTCTTCGACAATAATCGTCATATTTCAACTAATTTGCACAAAACATTAATAATTTATACACGTAAACCTTCTACTTGAATCATTTCGTCCATTTGTGTCAACCATAGGCAATCCGTTCGTTATTAGTTTTTAAATTTATCGCGTTCAGACAGACAGACAACAGACAGACGTGGCGGGGGATTTTATTTTATAATATGTAGTGATTATGTTATAAAATCAATAATTATTGCTTGTAATAAATGACAATCATCAGTCATCATATAATTCTATCTGTGTTGCTTTAAGTCTATTGGTTTTTATATTTATCCAAATGTGCTGGAGAATAATATGGAAGTAGAAATTTAATGTTTATTTCTTAAATAATTTTTATTTTTTATAATATTTTTATAAAAAAAATAATTTATGATAATTAGGAAAATTCAATGTAAGCAAATTAAACAAATTTAAAAATGTTTGACAAGAAAAAACATTATAAATAAAATTGTATAAATATTATAAAAGACACGACGGCGTCTCGTTATGGCGTATTGGAACACATCCTTCACCCCTGCGGAGACTGGCAATCGTATTTTTATTCAATATTTATTTCTTGCTACCTCCAGAAGTCACGCCATGAAAACTGACATAGCTCCATGGTCACGACCAATATATTTCGAATATTGTTTAAAAAATAAATACGTAAATACCTCCCTTCGCAGGTGAATGTTGAATTATGTAACATTAAGAAAGTAGTCTTTTAAAATGCTTTATGTTAATAAGCCATGTAAATATATTACCTGTGAGAACCTCTGATTGGCTTCCTGTTTTTATTAATGTTTACTATAAGTATTCTGTAGCTGTTGGTTTTCTAAGAAAATAAAAATAAAATATAAAATAAAAATGTCCTGTCTTTAAAAGCATCCTGCGGCAGATGGAACAGTAATGCTGAATTTATATTTTCATTTCATTCAAAGCCAAAGCACTTATTCAGCGGATGTTTCTAGGGATTGCTGGGCTAAAATATATTACGTAGAACAGAACGTAGTACTTTTGATTTTACGTATCTATTCGTAGAGTGTCTCAAAATAAAAAATCATCAACATTCTATTTAGATTTGTGTAATCTAAAAGTTCACGACCTGAGTGTATTGATTAAAAAAAAAGAACGTTGGTCTCAAGTGTTCGCCGCACATAAAAAAAACTTTTAGAAGTCCTAACAACTATAAGTCACAATTACGGGAGAACGATCTTAGTGTGGTGTGGTTTTCTAATTTGTATTACTATAAAAAAGAATTATTTTTTTCTATAATACAATGTTTATTATTATTACTATTATAATTTTCGATAATATATTATTTTTGAAATCAAATCTAAACATTACCAAATAAAAATCATATTACATCTAAATTGATGTTAATTTTATAGGAAACATTCTTACAGTTAATTATACTTATTGTGAAAGGTGCAACTTAGTTTGCGGCTTACCCTAGCCTAGTGGGCAGCGACCCTGCCTGCGAAGCTGGAGGTCCCGGGTTCGAATCCCAGGTCGGGTCAGTATATATATGATGAATATTAATACTGGCACCAGGTCTTGGTCGTTATACGTATGTGGTGTCTTCGCTTGGTACCCACAATACAAGCTAATGCTTAGTTTGGGACCTAGACGTTGTTGTGATTGTATGTGTTATTATTATTATTATTATAGTTCACGTTGGTTCGTTCAAAATTCATTTTTTTGACAGTTTACAAGGCGATATTGTACCACTCTCTCTATTCACTTTTTTTCTTGGTTGTTACTATCGAAATTGAAGTCTATTGGAAAAATAATCCTTAAAAATCTAATAGAGTCTTATCAATGCCAAGAATTTAACAATAATCGACTTCGAATCTTGCCTAAATAGTAAACCAATAATGACTTTGGAATCTTTCAATTTGTCTTCGTTTTATTTAATTATTTAAACTTTTTTCAATCAGGATCCAGTAAGTTTAAATTTCGTCTCTCATACTTTGCAACAAAATCAATTAATCTCGTTGACAGCGGGCAGAATTAAGCCCTGTGGGCACTATCGGTTTGCAGCGTTGACAAATGATACCGATTTATCCACATAAAAAGTTTTTCTACGCCCCCAAAAGATACTATTAAACCTTTATCTATTTCGAATGTGAAGTCGTGATAGCCGAGTGGTGGGGAGCCTGCTTCTTGTTTAGAAAGTCGTGTTTCGAGTCCCAGAAACTGGCATGTACCAATGAGTTTATACTGACTTAAGCCGTAGATTCCAATTGTTGTCACCAGATGGCAATCATTAAAATCCACCAACCTGCACTGGAACAGCGTGATGGATTAAGCTCCAAGCATCCCGAGAGGAGGCCTAACCCTCTGAAATGGGACATAATAGGCTGATATTGTAGGTAGTATTTCGAATGTGTAAAAGTAATTTTATATAAATCCAATAAAATCAATTTTTTTGTTAATTAAACCTTCCATTATACTCGTTTCCAGCTAATGAAATAAAATTTCGTTGCTACCAAAACATTATTTTTGTTAATTGATTCATATTCAATGAAAACCTTCAAACATATCGAATAGGTTGATTTAAAATGTTACGTAATAAAAACAGTTGTATATCTTCCTGTGGTAAGTTTTGTCAACAATTTAATGTTAAGTCTTTCATAAACAGGAAAATACATTTTTGAAATTATTCTCGTGCCTTTTTTTATTATTTGATTGGTAGTCATATAATATCTGGGACATCTCCAATCATCATCGGATCCGAAATTAAGCAGAGTCGGTATTATGGGTTCTAGGCAACTGATATACATACTAAAATATATATTATAGCGGCCCGTCCCGGCTTCGCACGGGTAGTATTCGTTTTTCATAAAAATCACTTTTTTTATCTCAGTCTTGTCTCATTCCCGTTCTTCCTTTCATTTTTTCGTTCCCATCGCAAAAATACTTTATTATTTCTGTTCTTGGCCCTAGTGTAGCTTCGTTTTCGTTTCCATTCATAAGAATGGAAACGAAAACGAAATAACTTTTTTATCTCCGTCTTAACTCATTCCCGTTCTTCCCTTTCCCGTCTTTGTTCCCATCGCATAAATATTTTATCGTTTCCGTTCCTGGCCCTGGTCTCATTTCCTTTTTGTTTCCATTCTCATCAAGTACAACTTTTTTATTTCAGTCTTAACTCTTTCCCGTTCTTCCCTTTCCCGTTTTCGTTCCCGTAACACAAATATTTATCGTTTCAACAATTTCTGTCAGTCTTAATTAAATAAATTACACTTTTGCGAAATAATATTTACTTATGCAATTATTAAATTACTAAAATGGCTATTAAAAAATAAAGGTTGATCGTAGAAGGGTGAAAATTGAGGATTGTATGTATTTTTGTATGTTGTATCATAAAAAAATAGAAATTAAAAATTTTGTCTAAAAAAAAAAAAAAATTTAGGGGTGGACTACCCCTAACATTTAGGGGGATGAAAAATAGATGTTGGCCGATTCTCATAGATACCGGATAAGCACAAAAAATTTCATCGAAATCGGTCAAGCCGTTTCGGAGGAGTATGGCAACTAAAACTGTGACACGAGAATTTTATATATTAGATGTTTTTAAGTAATACATTCCTTTTATATGTTTTACACATTGAGAAAAGTCGTCAAATATTATGATGATTCACTATAGGCAGAGCATTGGATGACCGAGACATCACAAATAAGGCGTCAGCATAACTACATTACAAGAATAGAATAGGAACCAGAAATTACGCTTTATTCCTCACATTTTATGTCTCGATAATCCATTGCTCTATTATTAATTTATCATCATACTATTTAAAGAATACTTTTCTCAGTGCACCCAAACACAACAAAAAGACGTGTTAAGAAATACAAATATTTATCCAGGGCGGGCATCGAACCCGTACCTATGGGTCAGCAGTCGGCGTCTGCCACTGGACCAATTGATCAGTCAAATATGTTTCGAATTTTAAGATTATTTATATATAATATGTAATCTTATTATATATAATAATATACGAAGGTTATTCAACCTAATTAAAATTATAATAACAAACGTAATGAGACACCCCGGCTTTGATTTTCATTTATAAAAATGTATTTCAATAAAATAACACAAGCTCCGCTGTCACCGTCGTCAGTAAGTTGTATGGATTTTGTTTTGCGTTTTTTTTTTTTCATAAAATCAACTCATTTTACAGTTGCCAGCGTTTTGAAACATCAGTTTCAAAAAGGACACCGATCCATTACTCGCAGCCTGCTTGCTCATAATGGAATAATGGATTGACAAAGCGACGGATGCGAAACAATCAAATTTGCTTACATTCTGCTCGAAATCATATTACCTAGTTAGGAAGTTGTTTAACTGTGTTGCAGAAACGCGTACCGTTTTAATAGCAATGAGCTGGGTCTGGTTATAATATAATTATATTAGGCTGTATGTAAGTAGATAGATTCACACTCGAAATTTTATTTACTGTGATACTAAGGTTTTAATTAATCCATATTATTATATGAAAGCCGTTTTTCAGTGCTTTTTATGGTTTTAGAAATAATTACGTTTTACCTAGATTTTTGTACCAGTAACCACCGCGCTGGAGTCGTTATTTTTAATCCCCGACGAAAAAAGAGAGGTGTTATAAATTTGTGATAGAATATTTCATCGATTTGTAGTCCATACTGTCGTGATGAGGTCGTGATAGCCCAAAGCGCAACGAACCTGTCTCAAATTTATAAGGCCCCATAAGGCCATGGTTCGAATCCGGGCGTGTACCAATGAGTTTTTCTGACTTAAGTACACAACTATCACTGATTCCGTGCTTCGGAGGGCACGTTAAGCAGTCGGTGCCGGACGTTGTCAATAGATGGCGGTCGTTACAGTCCCCAACCCGCAGTGGAGCAGCGTGGTGGATTTAAGCTCCAAGCCCCTCTCCTCACCTTGGGGGAGGCCTAAGCCCCTGCAGTGGTGTAAAAATGGGCTAATGAAGTGATGAAGTAGTCGATACTGTATCGACATAACCCCATGGATAAACGTAAGAGTGTGTATAAAGTTCGAAAAGCTTTTTGAATGTACAATTTACTTTTAAACAACAAATTGTGGTAGGTAGGTGCTACACTGACATTTAAGAATGTTGGCTTCACTGGGGTCACGCACATGTTGCTTATACAGCGCATTCCCCTATTACGAGTACTGGCCGTGTAAGGGCTGACAGCTCGCATGGCTTGCAGTTTTTGATATCTTTTTCGGTACTCAAGTTTATACAGCCAAATAAAATTTAGAAATACACTTTTATTACTACTTAATTAAATAATATAAGGTAAAAAGAATTACAGCACTAAATCCGGTCTAGTAAGAGATATTTTTGTATAAAGTTTCTTTTAATTTTTACGATGTACTTAATTACAAAGTTACAAAAGTTTAATTTAACACATACCAAGTTTTGGTACTTAGAGTGGTAAAATGTTATAGAAAACGTTGTATAATTTTCATATATTTTCAAGATTTTACTGTGAGGTTTTTTTTTTAATTAAATATCAATTTTTTATAACAATTTGTAGAACACATACTATGTCTAAATACGAAGTTTCAATTTCAATGATACATTTGGAAGTTACAAACGAGTAATAATTACTGATCAAAAAGAGAAAAATGGGGAAAACGGAAAGCGTTCTTTTTGTGCCGGTTTGGTGCAGAAACCTTGTAATCTAAAAAATCGTTTCTCAAAGCCTTCAAAACTACTTTAAACTTGAATGTATTCGCTGTTACTATAACTTTATAGGAACTTAAAAATGAAACCAATTTACTTGCCTTGCGTTATCCAACTGTTCGAACAATATCTGGATCGGCGGGCACATGTTTCGTATTACTTTTTAACAAACTAGTTTACGCATCCGGAACATTTAACGAGCCAACATGTTACTTTCGTTCGTTATAGTTCGAACACTGGCTTATTGGCTGTAGGTACATCTCTTTTCCTGAAAATAGGAATTTATCTAAAATATTAATATTTCCTACAATTACTATAATATGCCTTGTTATCACTAGTTTTGTCGTTCTTTCACATTTTAATCGGGCGTTTAAACAAAACAGTTTTAAACAATTTATGGCTCATGCTTTCGTTAATGATATAATGCACTATTTTGCAATATAAAAAATTAAATTACTTAATGTCCAAGAAACGAAAGTATTTTCATCAAAGATATTAAAATTTTAATGTGTACAAGACAGGACATTCAAGCAAATCCTTTGGTGAACGAGTTTGTGCCAATTGCCACTTAAGTGTCGACGACCGCTTAACCTAGTGGGAAGTGACCCTGCCTATGAAGCTGGGGGTCCCGGGTTCGAATTCCAGGTCGGGTCAGTATTTATATGATGAATATTGATACTGGTACCGGGTCTTCGTTGTTATACGTATGTGCGTCTTCTCTTGGTACCCAAAACACAAGCTATTGCTTGGTTTGGGGCCTAGACGTTGTTGTAATGTATACATTATTATTATATATTATTGTTTCACTCGCTGTTGCCCTGCCAGAGTTAGATAGTGCATTTGATTAAATAAATAAGTAATTTAGTGACCTCTACACCATTTTTAAAGATCTACTCGTAACTATTAACACCGCAACGCGAGCTGGACTTTTTTTTCTATTATTATTTATATGACGACTTAACAAAAAAAATCTTGACTTCTCTGATTACCCATTCGTCCCAAATTCATAGCCAATAATCAATTAATTAATAATAATAAAATGACTGTGACCGACGTACAGAGAGAAAACAGAAATAGGTAGATAGACAGACGGAGAGGACGAAATTATAAGGGTCCTGTTTTTTACCATTTGGGTACGAAACTTTAAAAACAAACGCAGACATTGCTTTATTTTTATGTTTGGATATATTATAGCCATGAAAAACTGTGAATCGATTTCTTTATATAGACGCATTACTTTAAAATAAGTGGAATGGGGATAGACACCAACAATCATTCTTGACCGAGCCGTCGACTTGTACTCAACTAATTACGTTCTGTCCGCGATTGTTTGCGTTATTAGTAAATAAAACATATCTGCTCCATGATTTTCTGTTTCAGTTACAAGTCTTATGTTAAGGCGCTAGTGAATATCGACTATTATGTTCATATCCGTAATTAAGGGAGCAACTGCGCAGACAATATCCACAGTTAAACACAGCCGGCGTAATGTCGTATAACGTGGCAATAACCGAATGCGAGGCGCGAAATAAATGTTTTGTTTAATAAATAGCCGAATGCCGCTAACAGGCGCTATATAAATGTTCATGCATCAGTCAGGCCGCACGTTTGCGAAATAAACTTGAAGTTACAAAAATGTATATACGTATTATTACAAGCGCTGTCGGGGATTTTCGGGCGAAATGAGATTAGTGATATATGGAATGAATCAACAAGTTTGAACTGCAGGGCTAACAAGCACAACGCAACAAAAATTCACCATTGCATTGTCTTGTGCTGAAACGATTTAGCTCTATAGTGGCATATACAGGATGAGATTTTAGTAACCAGCCAAAATGTTTCTAGATGTTAGGTATCACCAATAGACCGCATTGCGTAAATAAAAATATAGGTCAAATATTCATAATCAATAATTATATCCTAAATATTTTTTAACAAAATTTGGATACCTTGTACTTACATAGGTGAAAGGGCGGGGCATGGGGCATGTGGGCGAGACACGTGCACTGACGCCCTCGCTAATGGTGACTAGTATATTGATAGTTTTGGGAAAGTTTTACGTAGTCTTAACTGAATATTTTCCCATCGAACGATACTAAAAAGGAACAAGACGGCCAACGGATTTTTATCAAAGGTCATTATATTCAAATTTGGATGGTCATTAAAACCTCAACCTGTAGAGCTATCTCATTTCGGCACGACATAATGCATCGACAAAATGTTGTCGTCGTGCGCATATTAGTCTTGCAAGTGAGATGTTATGCACAAGCAGTTTCATAAATTCGCAACTCTAAACTCGGTAAACTGTAATTACCACTAACTAATGTTCTCTGAGCGTTTAACATCTCCTTGGTTTAAATTCTGAAGCTGAAAGTCTGTGATGTCATATTAGATATAATTTTTATATGAATACATTTACTTGTGATGTTTCTATTATATAATTGAACCACAACGATGTGATGTATGAAGTGTAATATATAATAAAAAAAATTGTTACGGTTACGAAATTTTTTTGTTGGGTATAAAAATAAGTTGTACCTAGATGGGAGAAGCCATAGACACCTGACACACAGTGAAAACTAGATCGGAGGACTATGGGTTCAAACTTACTTTGTACTACAGCATTGGATGCAAGTAAATAAAATTATTATTATATGTCACTGAAGAGATCATCTTTTTTGAAAATTTTAAGTAGAATATGATATTTAAAAAAAGCGGTGTTTTTGAGGTATCATGTATTAAAACTAAACCATAATATTTGTTAAAAATTTAATAATTAAGGTTTATCCTAGGCAACTCTAGTAATAGCGCTATCTGTTGTAAAAAATAATACATTTTGAAATTTGGTAAAGTATAGCAACTAATTCGATTTGAGTTCGTTTTGCTGCGTACATTGAATGGATTATTTAGTCTATTGGAATTTCACTACTTTTTTCAGAGTTCATCAAACCAGCGGCATAGAAAATCACAAAATCGAAATTAAATGTATTTTCGCATAAGTTTATTTTTGACTAGTTTTCCGCCCGCGGCTTTGCTCGTGTGGACTACATAGTTGTACCGAGACCATTTTCTCCAGAAAAAAAGTTACCTGGTCATTCTTCAGCTTGTAAACTATATTTATGAAAAAAAAAATCATGGCGGTCCCGGTACAACTGTGTAGTTCACGCGAGCGGAGCCGCAGGCGGAAAGCTAGTATCTTTATAAATTATAACCTTTGTGTTATTCTGATGTATATGCTATATTATTGTAAAGTAATAAAATCCATTCAGTAGTTTTTGCGTGAAAGAGCAACAAACATGCAAACATACATACAAACTTTCTAGTTTAAAATATTAGTAAGGTTTGATTTTCTTTAAGGATCTCATAAGTTTAGTCTTTTTATTTTTAAACAAAAATAAACCTTGTGTTTCAAATAAACAAAAAATAATATTTCAATAAAATTTATAGAATTTGAAACATAGTTAAACATCAATCACACGAATAATATTTTTAAAAGGAGTACATGAACTGATATATGTACGCTTATAAGCCCATTAACCAATAAAGGATTTTAATGACACTTCATGTTTTATTACATGGAATCATGCTTTAACATGTAAGAAACACAATCACCATATTATCATTTTTACGAGCAAAGCAATATACTACATCCAAAAGAATACCACACGGGTAAAGTCTTGAGCGGAAGTTAGTTAATAAATGAACCTAAACAATACATGAGTTTGTGATTCTATACAGCAGCTAATCTGATGTATACACGATTTGTAGGCAAATGTAGGCAAACAGATGTCTGAAAAAACAAACAAAAATATAACAGAAAAATTAATAACTTTTGTACTTTAACGTCTTACCATAATTCCTCCATTACGGCAATACGGCGACACAAAATCGAAACAGGTAGGTACTAAATAAAATCGGGCACTATATTTTTATAAATACAGGTCGGAAAGAGTCGTATCCCCACTGAGATTACATTTTCTTAATATTTTGCCGGCTCTAGAAATAGAATCGTCCCTGAATACTAGGGTATTAATCTGTCGAATAGCTTTCCTACGTCTCGATCGAGCCGCCTCCGGGCCCTCGATATATACCGGAGCGGGGACGCGATTGCGTTTGATTCTCTTAGACACACAGGACACTTGTCGAAATTCGTTTCTAAACCTATTCCGACACATTTACATAAAGGAAAACATAGATTTCAATAAATATATCTCCCTTTCCACACATAGCGCTCACGAAAACCTTTCATATTAAATTCAGTACACGACACGCATTGTTTTTTATGATTATTTATTATGTGGCGTTGAGAGTCTAAGCTTATAGTGATGGTCGTATGAAAGAGGCGATATTTCACGACGTTTTTCGTCGTTGACAGGTCTAATCTATGATTTGAATCTGTGAAGAAAACCTAGCTATATTGTTACAGCAACTGACAGGCAGGTCTCATATAAGTAAATTGCTTTTACGGCTAAAGTATATAATATATATTAAGAAAGTTGTGTGGATAGAAAAAAATACTGTTCGAAGTAGGTACAATATTTAGTAGTAAGTAGGTACGTGGATGGCTGACTATAATAGCCTTCATAAATTAAAACAAATTCGTGAACATTTGAAAAATTTTAAAATTATATTCCAGGCGTACCGAATGTTGTAAAATATACTGCAGTAGTAAGCTAAGCCGTATCTATCGTATAATAATAATAATAATAATAATAATAATAATAATAATAATAATAATAATAATAATAATAATAATAATAATAATAATAATAATAATAATAATAATAATAATAATAATAATAATAATAATAATAATAATAATAATAATAATAATAATAATAATAATAATAATAATAATAATAACACACAATCACAACAACGCCTAAGTCCCAAACTAAGCATTAGCTTGTATTTTGGGTACCAAGCGAAGACACCACTTACATGTAACAACCAAGACCAACCAAGTATAGTCAGCAGAATACAATATTCTATTTGTACTGTAGTCGTAGTCTGGAAGCCGACCTCGCAGGTTCGGTGTGTAAAACTGACGATACCGTTTTTACTCCTTTCTTTCGCTAAACATAATAATTACCACCACATATTTTCCAGGTAGCATGCATCTCATACGTCAATCTGACAACTCGTGAATGGCATATATTTTTCGTTCTTGTCACTTCACTGTCGTCTTGACTTTCTATCATTGACTGAAATTAACAAGACTAACAGTTGTCAAGCGTGCTGCCTTGTGTGAAGGTTCGACCATTATATTGATTTCCAGAAAAGTCCCGAAAAAGAATAGACAGACCAATCAATAATCTAAGTTTGTGGCCTTCAAATTAGTGATGGGAAAATGATGGTGGATAATCGATATGAAGGTGAAATCGTACACATAAGAATATATTAAATATTTCAAGAATGTCAATAAAATTTTAGTGCCCTTAAAGTAAAGTAATCGTGTCAGAACATATTCTCACGCAATCACCACACGACGTTTACGGAACGCACGCAACCATTTTGTGCATGAGCATTTCTAATACAATCGGCCAAGAGCTCGTCGGACCAAGCTAAGTGAAGGGTTCCGTAGTCGGGATGAGCGTTTGTGGTTGAAATTCAAATAATGAGTTTAAAAATAGATATCTCAAAAACTGCTTATGGTACTACAGCGCATAAGTACATTATTTTGTTGGTGGACTCGCTATTAATATTGTATAAAATTTTTTTAAAATTTGCAGTGCCCTTACAGGGTCATGTGGGCACTGTGTGAATATTATGTATTATATTACGCATTGTATCACTTCAAGCATGATTACTTTATTCAAAACAATTTCCATTGAAAGTCTTAAGCCTACTGCTTTTGGGATCTGAAAACCGAAAAACAAAATTTTTTCATGTCCTCAATAAAAATTAAGATATTCGATATTTTTTTAATGGATAGTCATATATCACATATCACCTATTTATCCAGTAAATCTACAAAATTTCATTTAGGTAACAACATAATATACATAAGCAAAAAATAAATTCAACATACGTTTTTGAGTAAGCACGAAACAACAGAATTTTCAGGGTTTTTTTTTTTTCAGAAAACTGGTAACGAATATCAATCACAGAAAAATCATACGTACAAGGCAAATAGTATATTTGTAAGTGTATAAAAAATTGTCTTAAAATTTATTTAATTAGTACTGTAAAATAATTGTGTTCCTTGCTGAATAAACGCAAAAAGCCGTGCGCAAAATAGTCATTTACGCATTGCAATTTAATGAAAATAACATGAAAATATGTTAAAATTTAAATTTTGAAGTGTTTTTGTTTGCAAATTTGTTTGTAATGAAATTTCGAAAATTACCTTATTAACCTTTAGACACGCTTGCAGCGTCCAATTAGACTCGAAGGCCTTGTCGACGACAATCAACACACAAGGCCTCTAAAGTCCTACTAATATTTTTTTTTTATAATTTTGCATCCTATTGTTGAAAAGTTAAAGGGGACCCTATTTGGAATTTCAGACGAGCATATTTCAACTACTAACTATTGACATAAAAGAAAATAACGTTTTGATACTTTATAAATTTATAAAAAAAAAAAATATAAATAAATATAATTTATAAAGACCTGTCTATAGGTACCCCCTACACGTCCAAGTGTGCTGGAACAAAATTTTTCGTTTCTCAATCACATTTATGGCGACATACTTTATAATTTTTTTTTATCGTAACTTCGTTAGTTGGTTGGTTTCGTAAATTCAGCATAAATGAAAATGTGCTTTTCAATGTGAAAATCAACCTCGGCGCCAAAAATAAAGTATTTTCTTACTTATAATTGATTCTTAACCAACAGTTTCAAACGTAAACACTAATGCTATTGCATTATTTGCCAAACTGATAGTGTATGAAAAGAATTGTGACCTCGTAACGATTTTGTTGGACCCATTTTGTGGGTCTAGTGCGCTTCTATACTTTTTTCATTCAATAAAGCCAAATAAATATTTAAATAGCAACTAAATTCAGAAATACATACTGGCCTAATACACTCAAAGCCTATCACACGTCGGCACGTACTAAAATGGGATACCTTTGGCTTCCGCGTGAAGGACCCTCTTCTATCTTTTTTCGAGTTCGACCCTCCATACAGTAGCTATAGGAAGTTAGTCGAATACAAACCGCTTGACCGAATTTTCGGGTCACCGTCACCGAACGATGTAATACATGCATATATGCAGATATCTTTTAAACACCGATTTAACGGGCATTTTACAAATTTTAATTAACTCAATGGCACATGTAAATAAAGTAACGTGAATTACTCTATACTAGTGAATTGTTTGAAATGTTTAGGTTAAATATAAATGAAATAGTTAATTATAAATACGTGTGGTGAGGTCAGTTGAACGTGTCAATTCGAGGACCACGCCACGATACGAAACTCGTTAGGGCACGTGCACCCACGGTTATTGTTTGAGCGCCGGAATAGCGTAAAATATACTTAAATTAAATGTTGATTTTTGTGCTCGTTTCTCTGGAAATGGGGAGCGAGTAATAAACAAGTCCGTGTTGGTAGTTTATTGCCTCGAGACTTATAAATGAAATTACTATTTTTCACTTTTCTCATAAAAACGATTGAAAAACTCATTAGAAACCGTCCGAGAAAACATATTTGTACGATTTGCATATTGCGGACCCGATTTAATATTAAGATTTTATACAAAATTATATGAATGTACTATAATGTTCAGGTTAATAACTTCCGAAAATGTACGTGTATTATCAAGTATCCTTCTACCTTTAGGGAATTCGGTATGACAACGTTTTCTAACATACCGTTTTTATGTTTTCTATGGCTAATATGGTTCAAAATAAAAAAAAAACTGATTTTGTTCCTAATTAAAAAAAAAAGTGGATTTTAGATGTTAATTTTTCTAAGTGGTGATTGACAAGTTCGGATATGACAAATATTTATTCTTCCATAGAGACTATACAGTCGAAATAAATTCTATGCTATATACTGACTGACAAACAAACATGTTACAAAAATCCAAATAACAATTTGGAATGGTGAACCCATTTTTTTTAAATATGTTGTGAAAAAAATTAGTTTAAAATTGCAACATACAAGTTTGATCCGAGGGACATTTTTTTTTTTAATAATTAAAACTCCCTGTGTTTACTGCAGGAATACAGACGTCAGAATGTTGGTAAAAGTAAAAAAAAATTTAAAACCATAATTGGCCATCAGATGTATTCATAAGTTATGTTAATTTAGTTTCTTAATAACTGTGGTTTTTGTAATTAAATAAATAAATAAAATTATATTTCTTTGTGTTGTAGACTTTCCTTCTGTTCGCAATAAATTCGAACCAATGTATTCACTATGTAGTGGCAACACTGCCCCCTCTCTTCTCAACGTACCTCAACGAGGATAAGTCGATATTGTGTGCTCTCCAATATAAAATAATAGAATAAATTCATTGTGCAGTAACAAACTATTTATTTACTGTGATATAATCAAACACCTTCTCTAACTAATTTCTGCGTTCGTACAACAATCGCTCGCCTAGTGTTTGAATATACTTTCTAAAGTAAACCATTCGAATGCTAAGGTATTTGAATAGGTTACTCAATGGAAAGCTTCCTCCCTTATTTCGTCCTCGAGGCTATAAGTGATTATAGTGTAGTTTTCGTCTCAAAGATTCTAAATACAATATATTAATATAATACCTGGGACATGTCACACAGCGCCATTTAATCCCAAACTAAGCAAAGCTTGTATTATGGATACTAGACAACTGATACACATACCCAAATATTATTTATAATATATACAATACATATATATATACATGTATATAGATACTTTACACTTGACAACAAATAGACACAACACAATAATATCAAATAGATGATCATGCACACTATAATTGTTCTGGGTGGGAATCGAACTCGCGACCATTAGCTCCGCAGCTAGGATCTGTAACCACTCGGCCTATCAGTCAGTCTTCAATCGGTCACATTCGTAACGTAAATTAATTATAGTTTATCGTGTTTGTTCTCAATTTAATTTTAATATTGTCATTTTCTCAATGTAGCCGCCAGCTTTAAGACAAGATTTGCGTAAATCTCTCTTTTTAGGTTTTTCTTAAAAATGTGAACCAAAATAATACTTTTAGGCAATATTTTAAAACTAACTTACATTTTAGAGGTTTTTTTTAATAATTGTTGAACGTTAAACGCGTTCTCATATGTTACGTTCTCTCCATTGTCATAAAAAATCTGTAGATCAAACTTCAATTCTTTTAGGTTTTTGTGATTTTCTATATAATACAACGCAAAATGTTGGTGAAGTTTTTAATTACCTTATTATAATTTAATAGCTCGGATTATTACTGAAAACTTTGTAAAATTGAGACGTTCGTTTCCCGGAACACGCTACACCTACATAAATACACAACCGCGGTACATGCTCCCGGCAAGCGAGAGCTCGCTACACCACACCGCCTCTTCCCATTTGTGTCGCCAGTTTATCGCGAAGATAACATACTTCGATGATGCTTTGAAGAAGGCGCGCTTTTCCAAGTACTGTGGGAACCCTACACTTTAATGTACGCTGAAATTATTTCTTTCGTTTCTTAGTTAGGTACAAAAATAATAATAATACATGGGACATCCCACAAAGCGCAATCTAGTCCCAAAGTAAGCAAGTATTATGCTTGTGTTATGGGTTACTACAAAACTGGTAGACATATGTTATTTTATTTTTTATTTTTATAATATACATGCAAATATAGATATTTTACGCCCAGACATGGAACAAATAGACATGTTCATGCACACAAATATTTGTCCCGGGCGGGATTCGAACCCGTGATCTTTGGCTCCGTAGTTAGGGTCGCTAAATACTCGGCCAATCGGTTTATAGAATATTTCGCCTGATTATGACAATTAGTGGACCTTCTCACCCATCGCATTTTCAGAATTCCATACCCAAAGGGTATCAACGGGAACTCTAAAACTAAGGCACCACTGTCCGTCCGTCCGTATGTCACAGGGCTGTATGGTCTGAACCCTAATACGTAGATATTTGAAATTTTTCAGGAAGTACGTATTAACTGTGGTCGTTACAATATAAAAGTAAATAATAAAAATAAAATAAAGTTAAAATTAAAGGGGGCCCTCATACAATAAAAGATTTTTTATTTTTCGGTAGTACGGAACCCTTTGTATGCGATTTCGACTTGCACTTGGCCGGTTTTTTTATTACAATTTCACCTCAATATTGTACAGCAGTTCGTAGATATACTCTTTACCTTTCTAATGTCATCCATACGGTGCCAGTAGTCTTGGAGAGAAATCGCGGACAGGTGGACTTAGCGAAACTATAATACTAATAATATTATACAAGGATATTACACAATATAACAAAGAACCCCTTGTTAATTACTACAGAGTTCTAAAATGTTATCTCGTAATAGATAACAAGACAGATTGCCGCTTGAAATGTTAAAAAGTAGAAAATTTGGTGCTGTAATTTCAAGAGCTGCTCGTCCACTTTTTCAAATCAAAATTCCAGTTCCAAACATTTAGAAATACGGTCCTGTATATTTTGGGAAGTTGTTCTCATTTCACTAATTATTATATCAATCAGCAGACAAAAGGTAGACGTGGCGTTGTACAGCTTTTCCCATAGAAACCAATCCCAATCTTGCTGACATCCTAACCTAATTAAAAGGTCTAAAATCGGGTCTCACTTCCCTATGGTAGACATCGTTTATACTAAAAACACTATACCAAATTTACTGTAGAAATATAGCTTGTGTAGACCACTTATTTGGGTAATGATTGGCTTCAAAATAATAACTAAAAATCTATTCGTAGCAATTCGAATAATGACCCAAATTGTTTGTGGTTGTTTGCGGGAGGGATTTGATAGAAATCGTTCCATTTATTTACTACTATTACATTACAAATAATTAAAATGTGAAAAAAAGCTAGCATATTAATTAAAACATATTTCTCTTCCTCCATTGAAAACAGCGACGCTGGTTTTGTGCACATATAGCAAGATTCTAGTATTTTCTGACATCGGTGGGAATGATCGTATAACGAACTCGAACGCCCTCAGCATAACGCTCCGCTGCGAAGCGCGAAAGCGAATCGACAACGAATTACCAGCGGCATTGTCAACAACAAAACAATTGCACACCGAGACGATTAGTACATACGATATTCGATGCATAGTTTTCATTTTACAACGAAAATCGGCCCAGCCGCACACCGCATCGGCGGCGTCGCGGTGCGAATCAAGGTTGGCGATTCGCAGGCAACATCGTGCGAAAGCAGATTCGCGCTTGAGATAGTGCTAAAGCATTCGCTTAATAAAAGAGATAGTGTATTATCGTATATTAAATAATAAATTTATAGTTATCGTATTAGGTATTTCATAAACAGGATGGAAACAAACAATTTTATTTTAAGTGTTCTATGTATTTTTTTTTGTCACAGTAATATTAAATTAATATTTCATGGATCAGTCGTTTTATAGGTGCTCAAATTTAAAATTAAATATGTTATATACATGGACTGTTATAATAATTTATTGGTATAATATAAAGCTACTAATGCGGCCAACGGTATGCAACACAGAACAGCTAATCTACTTTTATTGAATTAAAATATTTAAAAATAAATCTAATCTATACACAACATTTCTGTAATTAGTATATTATAAGAAAGCCACTTGTGTACACATAAAAATATTTATTTCAATCTCGTCTAAGGTTTGTGATAGCCCCGAAAAAAAGAAAATCTCAAAAAAGAAATACAAGCCAAGATTCAGTATTTCGTAACTGAAACGGTAAAAATACACTTAAACGCAAGTTGAATACGCTGGCGGTGATAATAAAAAAAATAAAATATGAAATGAAACTGTCTACTGGTCGTTTGTTGTCCCGCGCCACGGCCGCAGCGGAGAGCCGCAGTCTCTCGGCGAGGATTTTATTCATTGTGCGCCTTCACGCCTAAATGGAACGGCCGCAGGAACGTAAAACCCACTTCTCAGTTCTCGCCGATGACGACATTCTGCTTGATTGCTTAGAAAAAAAAAACGGTCAATTGTGACCCGGATTCGCGCATCGAGGGTTTCAGTATCACCGCACAATATATTTGTTATGTATTATTTACCAAAAAACTTCGGGATACTTAGCGCGAGCCCGAATAACATTTGACAGTTTTTCAGGGTTCCATACCTCAAACAAAAAAAGAAAGCAACCCTTATAATATCACTGCGTTGTCCGTCTGTCTGTCTAGTGCCACTAACGGCGAGTCAAATCTCATATAGAGTCACAGTTTTGCATTCGCTGAAATTTTTTTTAATTAAAGTCGCTATATTGAAAAAATTGAATTTCTCTATCGGACTGCTCTTTATGTGTAGTTTTCATATGTTTATTTTTCATTGAAATATTTTTAAATTATACAGTTTCAGTTTAAATGTATTCACGAAACAAAGTAGTGAAAAAATTTAACTGGACGTTTTTGTACTCTTTAATTTTGTTTTCTCTGCTGGTCCACATTAGAATCACAAAAGAAAGTAGTTATGCAGAATTTGCAATTTAATGAAAACATTACCATAAATCAGAAGTCAAAGGCGAAAGTGCAGTCAAGTCAGAGATGAAGAGTTGAGTGTCCCATTATAAATTCCATTTTCATCTTAAAAATATATGTTAACACAGTATTGTTAATCGTATTTGAAATCAAGTACAGATAGGAAGGCATGTTGGGGTTTTTTTTAAAGATTTATATGTATATATAACATTTAGAGAAAACCCCAACACAAAAAAACTACATTCGAAAAGTTAGAAAATGACTTTTGATTTAATTAATAAAAATAAAACTGTAATCTTATTAAAAAAATGTTTATTTAAAAATTATCCAGGTTAAACCAGCCGTCAAACAAGAAACCTTAAAATCTGATATTATTTAGGGTACTAGGTACGTACACAAAAAGCGGAAGCAAAGAGTCCCGCCTGTCTCCTTTCCTCTCCCTATCGTTCAAATGTGTTCGAATCTTATAAATTTGTTTCTCGAACTAAACAGTCAGTATTACTTCTCTATTAACTAATTCAAAGCTCGGTAATGTAGGAGCTACGATGCCACAAACAGATAACTGCACTTAAAGTCGTAGGCTTCAAACTTAAAACACAATGTACTTTTATATAGTAAATGTTACTTAATAATTTGTTTTGTAATTGTTACTTAAATGTTACTTGATCGATCGGTTATCCGAGTGGTTAGACATCCTAACTGCGTAGCCAAGGGTCACACATTCGATTCCCGCCCGGGACAAATATTTGTGTGCATGAACATGTCTCTTTGTTTCGAGTCTGAGTGTAAAAGTATAGTATATGTGATATTTTTTATATATATTTATTTTTAGGATTTAATTTCGTATGAACTCTATTTTTAATTTGTAAATTACCAAATAAATTATATTATTAAAGAAATATTAAGTACGTATATGAGTTGTTTGGTACCCCATAATACAAGCATAATACTTGCTTACTTTGGGAATAGATGGCGCAGTTTGGGATGTCCCACTTGTCCCAGATATTATTATTATTATAATTATTATTAAATGTCATTACCAGTCAATCAAATATTAACATTTGACACATTGGATTTTGCCCATTTCGCTTATATTGCAACAGAAAAAAAAAACTGTTCATATTTTTAGTTTAGAACTGTAGAGGTTTGCAGCAATGAATCGTTAGTGTCACATGAATCTTTTAAATTGTCGTGTTGAAAGTATGTGCCCAATGAAAATGGTGGGTTTATACAATGTATTCCAAAACTGAGGGGTTGCATGCACTTTAATTGTCTCATTTTTGTCAATGAACGGCAGCTTGGCAGCTCTTCGATACGAGCCTGGGAAGGCAATTAAATTAAGGGGTAATTATTAATTACATGCCTAAAGATTTATTGAAAAGTAGTAGCTATTACAGCATCTCATAAAAACTATATTCACAAAATGGAAGAACGCTTGTTGCTCAGTCAAATTCACGCTCGAACGTGGCGCATGTTTCGATCGAAAGGCTAAGGTTACCCAAATGTTATAACTGCGGAAATATTTATTTGCAGTGATTATGTAATCAGTGGTGGGTACCTAAAGTCGAGCTATCTTTTGACGAAATTTTATTCCTGAATTCAGTAAAAACGTGAATATCAGGAAAAGTACAAATGCTACAGACGCAAGTTGGATATTATTGACAATAGTATTAAATATACTATCCACTTGTGTATAAATTAAAAATTCATGAACCGCAAGTTTTGTATCAGCAGCATAAAATGTAAAAATAATAATAATATCTGGGACATGCCACACAGCGCCATCTAGTCCCAAAATAAGACAGAATAATGCTTGAATCATAGCGTTCTGGACAACTGATACACATACTTAAATTTTTTTTAATAATATATACATATATAGATACTTTTGCACTCAGAGACGGAACAAGTGGAGATGTTCGTGCACACAAATATTTGACACGGGCAGGAAACGAACCCGCGGCCCTTGGCACCGCAGTTAGGGTCTCTAACCGCTCGGCCAACTGGTCAGTCAAAAAAGAATTAATCTTGAAAACTGATTTAAAACCAAAAACAGTCATTAGCTAATGCGGGGAGACAACAGAGTTATCGAGAAGACAAGAGATCACAGCAATCGACTCAGGCGAGAATTAATGACAGTGTAAGCGTACCGAAAAATTTAATTCCGTGTTCGGAGGGTACTAAAAAAGGCGATCTACCAAAAGTCAGTTTTTTTTTCTAAACGAAAAGAAAGACGGGCACATCTGATGACAAGTGAGCTTTTTAAATCTGCCCAGGTATGTCATTAGGCACGACACGATTCATTAGAAAAACGACCTCGGCCGACAGTCTAATAGTAATGTATTTGCGTATAAACAATCTCCGCGCAGTTTCACGCGTTTGTTCATAACTTCCATGCAAGAGTTTGTTGACAGGACCGTGATAAAACACGGGTCTCAGACTTCTACGAAGTAATATTGTTAGTGTTGTTTCAACGTAATAAGCGTTCTACTTACACACAAACGAAGTCTCGCGTCGAGTAAAAGTAGTTTCGAGCAGATGTTCACGGATAAAATGTTTGTACGCTAGAAGTTTAAATTGTTATAATAATCTTCTATTTTGTGTTATAAAATATTATTAATACTTAATTATATTATTCGGTAGATTTTATTATAAGACGAAATCACAAACTAACTTAAGAACAAATAATATCGAACACAAATTGTACCGTTATTTCACTCCACACTTCACAGTTAATCGAACTTGACTTATTCTCAAAATCTGTCTCGTTCGATTTTTTTTTGTTTTTTTTTTTTGTTTCTCGGAAGAGGAGAATCTTTTCCCAGACAACACCCGCAGCGCGACGATCTGCGGGTAGTGGGGGGCTAAAACCCCCTAAACTCCTCTCCCTGACTTCTTACTGTCAGCCACGGGACTTTCACAGCGTAAACGGGCGCTTTGGGGCGAGCGGGAAGCTCGAGCCATGCGAAAATTGGAAAATTAGACTGGTACCAGATGGGTCCAGCGAAGTTGAAGGGGGTGTAAAATCTGTAACTTACGTCAAAAAACGTCGAGCAAATCAACTGCTTTGAGCGGCAGGTGATGGAGGGGGTGGGCCAGTAGGCCTATAGTGCAGAACGCGCGCGCATAGTCTGCGTCTACGTCTGGGTCGGGTTTTATACGAGGATCGTGGTAGTGAGTTCGCTGAGGGCGAAGAGGAGGGATCCTCGGGGGGGTTTAGCGCGGCTATTTGGCGCGTGATAATGTCATCGGGGTCATTGAGTATGCTTTTAGGTCTGCGGTATTTCCACCAGAACCTAATATCGTAAGGAGATGCCTCTGCTATTAGAGGATTTTTGTGATTCGAGGCTGACTCAAAGTATTTTGCAGACAACATTTTTAGGTGTTGGGCTATCGTGGGGAGTTCGAGATCTTTATGTAGATCGAAATTGCATACGTACCATGGGGCACCGGTGGCGGTGCGCATGAGTCTATTTTGCATTGTCTGGAGACGATGAATGAGGGCTGGACGCGTGTGGGCGAAAACCGGGCTTGCATATGTGAATACGGGACGGATGCACATTTTGTATAGTGTGATCTTACAGCGAAGGGAGAGCTTGCTGCGGTCTCGTTCGACGCCTGATCATAGCTTTTATACCCTTCTCCCCTTCACCGATCCACACACAGGGATATTCCACTTCTCGAACATTTAATTTAATCATTAGATCTCTATTTTTAGCGAGAACTCACTCGCACGTGCGTCTGGCGCCGTGGGTGGTCGTAGCGCCCGCTTTGTCTGGGCACTACCTTCCGTCTCGAAAATGTTGTTTATAAATTCGAAATATGGAGGCGTTCTCTTTGTAAAGACCGTCTTGCAATTTATTTTTTCAATTCGTGGAATTTATTTCTCTATCTGCATTATTCTGTTTTATTGAATGGCCGTCGGAACTTTTCGAGTAAGTTCGATGACGTGTCGACGTGCTATTATAGATAGACGTCACATTATTTATGGTTGAATGTTTGTTTTTTATTTTGGCATATTAGATATATCTTGACTCGGTTCAGTGTGTCATTGGGGTTATATAAAAAAACATTTTAAAGTTGCGACAACACAATTTCGATCAAGAGTCTGATATCTGTATTCCATTTATATTCATAGTTTCATAGTACACGTGTCCATAGTATTCGTACCGGGGATAGAAATGCCACCGAAGACAAATGGAAAGCATTTTTGTCCCGTACGAGAATCGAATCCACGCGAATCGGTCAGTCAATCTACCACTAAAAACCCTATATCTTTTATATAGTAGATATTTGTTATAACAGACAATACAACCTAGATATTTAGGAAAATGAAGTGACAATAAAAAGCTGGAAAGGACCGCGGACATATTGTAGAGTTAGCAAGTTTCGCTAGAGCTTGAGGGGCGTTGCGGGGCGAGGGTACGGAGGGCCGACACAATACACTGTGCCGTCGTTAGGGATATCGGAAACAATACCTGTCTCGTCACGGACCACCGTCCCAGTACATTATATGCTATATCAGGCTCACGGCTTTGAATAAACACTTCAGTTTACGCGACAACGCCGACTATCAATTATTACTGCGCCTGTTATGTCACCCTCTGTTCGTATATTTGCAGCGATCTCTTTGAATAAAATATATATTACATGGTTAGAAATTTATTAGGGGTAAACAATTATGATACGTTGAGTGTATCTGGTGGAAAGGTTAAAGTAGGTCTCTGGGAGTTGTATAACCATTAAATGATATTCAGGTTCGATTTCATTATGAAACTTATGTGATATTTTTGAGTCCAATATAGTGTATATAATAACAATATACGTAAAAATAATATTATTTTCATTAAAATATTATTTAACATTTGTTGAACGACAAACCCTTCCAGACAACACAAAACTCATGTGCGTTACTATACCGTTGGTTCAGATATTTACTTTGCTTTTTATAAATTAAAATTAAAAAGAGTTTTAAAGGCATCACCGGCAAAAAAATGAAAGGGGCCTTGTATACTCCAAATAATCAATCAAAATTTTAATTTTAGAGCACATAAAGACCTCGGACAGACTGAATTTTAAAATTAATTATATATATTTTTTTATTATTGAAAGGTAAATAGGCATGTACTTGGAAATTCATTAGACATAATAAAGTATTTATTTAAAAATTGCTTTTTTTTGAAGGAGTGTTTTTTTAATATTTGGCTGAGAAGGATAATGTTTTTTACGTATGTATGTCTATTTTTTGCATAATAGTACGAATTGTCTAGAAGCCCTCTTCTGCGTTTACCGTCTAACCACTTATATTCTAGCTAGCTGGTGTTAGATGGCGATGGCACGCCAGTCTTGATCCCCGAGAAATCCCCGCGCGCCGTTTTTCAACCCGCATAATTGCGAAATGTCACTTTGATACTGTGAACTGACATTTATGACTCTATTAAAACGAAACGCTCTGCTGTCAAATTAATTTACTCTATGATTTTTCGGCACGTTTTGTAGCTTGCGATTTGATGAATTTCAACAGGTGACGTCTCATTAGACACATCTTAAATGTGGGAGTGGCCTGGCTTATATAATATTTGAATAGGAGACCTGTGAATCAAGGTAGAGACGAAGAATAAAAAAAACTTAGTATTATAACAATATGGGTATATATCAAATATAGCTTGTGTATTGCCAATTACTCCTTCATTTATAATAAATTAAAAAACCAACTGCGTATAAATATTTAACCGAAATGAGAAAAACAAGCTTTATAATTTTAAAAGACGTAAATAAAATACACTATTATATTAATATGACTGAAATGTTGTATAAGGTATTCCAGGCAGGGACAAATAAAAATTACAAAACAAATTTGATGAAAAAATGTAAATTGATTTTCATTTGAAGACCACCACCCATAACACACATTGGCAATTAGTTTGTCCCTATCCGCAATATCTTATAAAACATTTCAGTCATATTTATATGATAGTGTAGTTTTTTTACATTCTATAAGATTTAGTTTGTTTTTCTCATTTCGGTTAATTATTTTTTACGCAATACGGCAAAACACGATTATTAAACTTTTACTGTGCTATTTAAAACATAACTCCCAAATCCACTAGAACATGATTTAAAAAAAAAAGATATCATATTGTTTTGAACGTAGATAATTATTAATGTATAATGAACGTTTGATAAAATAAGAATATGAGTCATACTGACCACCATAAAATTACAAATCGACTAAAAGCTTTTTTTGCATTTACCGTCTAACCACTAATACTCTAGCTAGCTGGATGGCGAGCTTGAGTTCGAGTTCAGTGCGCGAGAACCCTGCGCACCGGTCTTTACCCCCGCGAAATCCCCGCGCTTCGGTTTTCAACCCCGCAAAATTGCGTAATATCGTTCGATACTACGAAGAGACGTTTATGACTATTAAAACCAAACGCTGCAGTCATATTAATTTACTCTATCTGACCACATAAATTATAAAATAACGAAAATATCGACAAGTAAATTTCATCCGCCGACCGCTTAGCCTAGTGGGCAGCGACCCTGCCCGCGAAGCTGGAGGTCCCGGGTTCGAATCCCAGGTCGGGTCAGTATTTATATGATGAATATTGATACTGGCATCGGGTCTTTGTTGTTATATGTATGTGGTGTCTTCACTTGGTACCCAAAATACAAGCTAATGCTTAGTTTGGGACCTAGACGTTGTTGTGATTGTGTGTGTTATTATTATGTGTTATTATCTTCATACGGGTTTATACGGGTGTCCCAGAAATCAACGTCGAGCCGGAAACCGGTGATGAGGAAAGTAGTGATAGTTATTAGAAAAATATTTAAAAGAAATTGTAATCATTCATTATAAAATTATAGGCATCAAAAAACTCGAAAAAACTGACACTGAGACGATTTGAGGCAGTTAAATTTAATTTTAGATTATATTTTACAGAAGGATTGTTCAGGGTTACATCGAAAAAAAAAGAAAAGTAAAGATTTGCAGTCACAGTACTTGAATAATCATCACAGTGTCAGTTTTCTCGATTTTTTTTGTACGTATAATTTTAAAAGTGCATGACTGAGATTTTTTTAAATATTTGCCTGATATCTATCACCACTTGTTTCATCACCAATGTGTTTGAATGTTTGAATTACTGATGGCTTTAGACCAAGACCTCTTACTGCCAATCGCATGCGTAATCCACCTTAACTGATTTCGACACGTATCTAACACTGTCCCTAACATGCAATTGATTCCATAACAGCCCATTGTGCTCTACTGCAGAGGCTTAGGCTTCACCTTTGGATGAGGGTGCTTGCAGCTTAATCCAACACGCTGCTCCAGTGTGGGTTGGTGGATTTTAACGACTGCCATCTGACGATGGCAACCGGAACCGAAACGACAACGGCTTAGAACGTGCTCTCCAAGACACGAAGTCAGTGATAGTTTTTTACTTAAGTCAGAAAAAAACTCATTGGCACATACCGGCTTCTGAGATTCGAATCACGACACATACCCCCATGCAACGGATTGTATATGATACACACACGTAAATATATATATTATTTTTTTATTTATTCAAGTACATTAGTTTAGTGTGGTCCACCTATTTGTTCGTTTGAGTAAGAGGCTAACAAAAATAAGAAAATAAATACACAAACAAGAATTTACTACACAATAACAAAAAATCGCTGATGGTCGTTGCTAATGAGCCCAATTTCTATATGACCCATAAGAAAGGGAACTCTGACCTTCACGAGCCAGCATTAATCACCAAGCAAGTCACGACAAGTTTTTCTAACTTCTATTTTTGGTCCGGATTGATTTGCTCGGTAAGAACACGGGTGGCGCCGATTGCATCGTTGATTACCACCCCGAAAATTTACGCCACAAAGTTAGTATAGCAACCTGCGTAGGAACTCATACTTCTTTGGCGTGAAACATCAAGCATGAATATATTAGAAATCATAATAATAAAAGTAACTAATATCAGAAAATTCGTAATTTGTTTTTAAGCAATTTATTATTGATGTTTAATTATTTATTTAATATTACGCTGCCAACTTTCCGAAATCAAAATGGAAGACATAATGAGATTTTTCCTCAGATTTTTCTGAACAATCCTGAATGAATAATATTTTATAGTATATATCTTAGCCTAAAGTGCTATCTGTAGGAGTACCTACGTTTTCTTTAATGATCAATTGTACCTAGAATCAGTTCTTATTATAGTCATATTTCTCGTTTGTGTGGAATTTCATAACTAGAGCTGAGGATGTAGCATGTCGAGCGCATGAAATGGGGGACATGTGGGACAAATTTGATGTATATGGAACGATGTGGGACTCTTTTGATAAAGAGGAACAATAAAGACAAATGCAGGACTGTCCCCCCTAATGGGGGATGGTTAGCAGCCTATTTTAATACACCAACAATATATACACAGTTTTACCAATTTTTACGTTTGTTTCCCATAAGTAATTTTATGCGTTTTCCTGTTTTATGTTTCATATCCCGTTTTATGATTTTTTAATAATAGGTGTTTACAATTTGTTGTCATAATCCATACACAGAAACAGCCAACAATAAAAAAGGCAAATAAAACATAAAAGCAAATTATTGAACGAGAACAAAAAAACTGATTGGCAGTTATAGGAACTGCCGACAGAAGTGAGAACTTAGAACTTTTAGTATTAAAATTTGATTTTACATAATATTATTAAAATTATCAACATCAATCTGGTTTTCACGGTTTTCACGTCTATTTACACTTCAAGCAATGACGCAGCTGCCAGTGACACGAAAATGAGTAACGCTCTGGCCTTACTCCCCACACTCAGTAGTTAGTAGTAGGGATATAGGGAATAAACAGCTTCTCGTGTGAAAGCCGATTGTTCCTTATAGCTCCCTCACTTATATTAATTAGCGTGACGGGTTTTTTGTGTCGTTTTAGGCTCACTCCGTGCCATAAGTAGTTTCACTTCAAAAAATGTTTTCTATGTGTCTTGATAGTATAACTGTTCAATATTCTACAAATAATATTCAAATATTTGTTCAAAATAAACATAATAATAAAAATAAACTCTGATAAGAAACTTATTTCATGGTGTATTACATCGACCTTTTTCCCCTAACGCAACAACATAAGCAAAACTAAAAAAAAAATATGCTCGACGTATCATATAGAACTTTTGGAAAAAATATTAAAAGATATCTCACCTCACTGGAAAATAAGACGAAAAAATATTGTGTTTATAGTCTTGGAGTGAGTGTGTAAGTGATGTTTAGCGTCAGAATATTCCTACTTCAAAAGGAACGTAAGTTGCGCTGTAACATTGGGAAATACCAAACCAAAATAGGTTTTCACATTTCCTTTGCAAATTTTCCGTTCGCTTTCCGCCTTCCTTTGTATTTAAACCTTATGTATTTTTATTATTAACTAATATAGTGCGAACACAGTTGCTATCGATTTTTATGTTTTCAGGGATTTTGTAAGCAATAAATAGACAATATCAAAATTACTATTTTTATTAAGATGGGTGTTGCCATCGATGCGGGTATAGCCAACGTTTTATATCGAACATACACATGTATAAATATAAAGCATATTTACATGTCGTTACTTAATTATTGACACATATCAAGGCAAATGTATTACAAATATTTGGTAAACTCAAGTTCGGACCCGAGGTACAGAAAATGGGAGAAATATTTAAAAAAATACAGTTACAAAGGAATCAGTATTGTTAAACATTTCATAATTATTATTTGAGCAAATTATAGAAGTATGCAATGTATAAACAATTTGATCCTAAGTGCTACTAAATCCTGTGCCAGTAATTGTATATACTTGTTATAGTATCTAACTACGCAATGTCACTTTCGTCTTTCATTCAACTTAGAGCTTAATAATAACACCAACAAACCATATTTACTGATGATTCTTATCGTAATTGCTATTGATATAGTATTTATTGTTTAAAAAGCGAATATATTATATATTACCTCCATAATTGTTTAAAAATTTGTAAACACTTTTCATATATAATTCATTAAGCACCTGCTAGACATAGAATGCGGTCTTTAGACCAGATTTGTCGAATTTTTAAAGTCGAACCACTTTCAGGACTGTGGACAAGGCTTTACAAAACCATCTATTGTATAGCTTTTATTAGTTACGTGTGAAAGAAAGCAAACGGCAAAATTATATTTACCAGACTGTAGTTCGATAAACGTGAATAAATTTTACTTACTGAAAATGTTCCTAATACCAATAGATATGTTACCGTTCCAATTTTGAATAAAATTATATGTCTACAAGAAAAACTTTTTCAAAACACTTTTCTGAAAAGAGTTTTTGCTTGCTCGAAGAAATAGAAAATATGTTCGGTAGTACAATATTATAATAAAGTATTTTGTATGCTCATTTTTGTCTCTTCTCAATTTTAAAGGCTAAAATAGTTTCTCAATCTACAAATACTTCTTTTACTACATACATCGATCAAAATTAAAATTTTATTCATTCACAAAATAAACGATTACATGGATATACTTCAAAACCGTATTTAGGCCATTATGTGCTAAATCGGTGAACCACCTTCATCGACTTGTATACCTAAGTAATAAGTAATTGACAAACATCTTAGACGCTGAAAAACTTTAGCTGGGCTCATGGCTGAAAGCTTTTAAGCGTACTTCATTTTAGTTTAGCAATACTAAGTTTTATCTACAGAATACTGTTAAGTTACAATTTATATGCCTATTTTGATAGCTGTTCATACAAAACAATGAAATTTATGTGAACATAATTTAATAATTTATCGAGATAAAAAATCTCTATTAACAATTACATTATTGGTGATATAAAGAGAACAATTTTCTATACATTCACTAAATATTTATATACAGAAGTTTTATTGTCTTTTCTGAACTTTATAAATTACCATAATTAATTTCAAACATCATCTTAATTAGTGTTACTTTTAGTAACAAGTACACATTCTATCACACCCCAGGGTTCCGTGTTTTTGGATAAGGAATTTCTACATTACACGAAAGACACAAAGACAAACCACCAAATTTATATTCAATTGACTTGTGATTGACGGCACTATTCATAATACTGTTGTATTTACAAGATATCATTGGCTTTCACATACATTTAAGCATTTTTATGTACACATTGAATAAGTATGTTGCTGTATAACTTATTATATATAGAAATTTATATATTTCTATAACATCTCTCAATATACATTTCTAGGTAAGTATTGTCTTAGTAAAAACAATATTACTACATGCTGATAAGCATTTCTGTGCGTTGTAAATCATTGAAGTACTTCAGTAGAAAATAAGTGACATGTGTGACTATGTTATATGAAAGTCCCCACGTAAAAGTCTAGTAAAAGTCTTTTTGAATTGTTGATTCGCTAAAGCGTAGCAAAAGGGGTTTATGGGACTGTTTGCGTAGCACAAGAAATACGAAAACATATAGATATGTTGGTTGATACAAGGTGGTTCAGTACAAAATCCTTCCACAAGCGCCAAGATATGGTAAGGGGTCCAACAGACGACGAAAGCTCCTAATATGAATGATATAGTTCTGAAAGCTTTGCGAGCCCTGTTCTCGGATTTGGATTTTTGACGGCCTATACTAGGGAAGATACCATCTCGTTTGGAACGTTTCACTTTTAATTTTTTGCCAATATTTTTAACGAATTCTTTTTTAGAATCACCCCGGCCCGAGCCAGTGACGGCGGTGGTGGAAATATCAGTATCGATTGCAGGACTTATTGCTGGGTTCAATTTGAAAGGTGAGCATTTACTTTCATTCGGCTTAGTTATTGATTCGTTGTTATTGGAAGTTGAAGAAACTAGAGTAATCACCGGTTTCGGTCGCTCGCCACTCGTTAAACTTACTTCTGTGTTTACCTTTATAGGTGATGTCAAATGTTGTGGAGGTGAATTAGGTTTTGAAACTATTGCCTCAGCCGTAGCTCTTATAAGAGCAGCTTGTAATAAAGAATTATTGGTCGTGCTAGTTGCGTTCATAGTCGGCGGAGAAGAAGGTTCAGTGCAAGTTGGAAAGGTCACCGAAGAAGGAGGACTTTCGAACGTGGGTGAAGGTACAACGACCGAGCATTCGTCCATGTATCTAAGATCTGCACCGTCCATAGCCACGAGCACATCGCAAGTGCTACCGTCACCTTTGACGACGCGAAGTGTGCGAGTTCGTGATGATTCTGATTGAGACGGAGGACTTTCTGAAGCTGAGGGGCTACATCGGAACTCTGATGGCGGTGGTATGATTTTTTGAGCTATCGTTGACGGCAATTCCCGTTGTTCTGAAGGTGTTTCAGTACCAGAAGATGGAGGTGTAACTGTAGGTTGTATAGTTACCGTTGTAATTTTATTATTCTGTGAGATTTCTACGTTTTCGGTGTCCAACAAACTTTTTTCTGATATTTGTGATAGCGATGTTTTTGGTTTGTCTTGAGGAGTATTAAAGTTAGGTCTTATTATCGTAGGTTGTTTAATTTCGGTTCTTATCATCATTCCGCCATTCATACGCATATTATTCAACAGTTGTAAAGCTCCAGTTTGAATGACCAGATTTGCAACAGATGAACGTTTTTTCGTACCATTCTGGTTATTACTCTCGTCATCAGAATCAAACGCGGGGCTACTTGATCTTTCTGCTTCGATTTGATTTGGATCTTCTTTCTTGTCTCCATCAGAGTCAGCAGTGGTGGACGTGCCTGTGACTGTAGCGCTACTCTTATGCGCAGATGATTTTTGACTAGAATTAGAATCCGTCGATCCACCTAAATTTAAAAGTGGTGCGGCCAAAGATCCTTTGGAAGTTGAATCTTTGCGAATCGTTTCAGAAACTTTAACTTGTTCTTCACTAGTAATCGTCGGCTTTGACAGACCTGTTATACCGGCTGCTCTTCCAGCCATGCCAGACATAGCTCCTGCGCTTAAAGCGACCATAGATTGCATTTTCCTTTGTTTCGCTTCGCTCTTTTTTTGCATGTCGTAGGCAGTTTTAAATATTCCGGTATATAATACTATTAGCACAATAAGGGTTGTCCAATAATAACCTATAATTAAAGCTGTATTGAAAACCGGATCCTTTAAAAACTGGACAGCACATTCACCTTCCTGTAAGTCTCTATATCCCACAAAATGTTCCCATCCGAAAATTGTTGTAAAGAACAGAAGTGCTGGGATTATCCACGTTATAGTAACCATCCAGATAACTCGATTCTTTGTCCGCCAAGCTCTGTACCTAGCGGCTATTTTCACACTGCAAAATCTATCAACAGTTATAAGTAGAACTGTATATTGTGACACTAAACACACTGTATAGTCGACGGAAAGCCAAAGATCGCACAATAGGGGCCCGAGATGCCAATAACCCTTGAGAACGTAATCAGTGTAAAACGGCATCGACAACGTACCTGAAAAAAAAATACTCATATTCCATACCACAGTTGTTCCATACATTATTATATTATTTTACTGAGTAGATTGATTTAATGACAATTTTGCTATTGACCTACAATAATTAATCAAAAAACACGCAATTGCTTTTAAGGTTATTATATTTTTAACCAAGAGTAATCAAAATGTAGAAAGAGATTAAGTTTTAAGTACCTTGACTTTTTGATACCTATTTGTTTTTCTCATAAATTCATAATATTTACCGATTAACAGGTCCGTGGCAGCGAGGGACGCGATGAAATAATTGCTCGGCTGACGAATAGTGCGGTCAACTAAAAAAGCGAGTAGCACGAGAACATTGCCGCTCACGGTCAACAGAATCACGAGCACCAAGCACGTCGCTATTATTGTCGCCAGCCACAATGGAAATGGTGGTAGCACCGGTTGCTGTTGGGAAAATTAATATAAATTACAATGTGTCTAAAGTTATTACCATAAATCATTTCAATGCGCAGAGAAATTGAAACTTTATACAATTAAGATATTACTTGAAAGTTGTTTCGGAGATTGTCACAATAAACATTATTAATATACTAGATATTAATGATGATAATTTTTTCTTATTTTTGGAAACATTATTTAATAATTCTTACTTCCTACTGTAGATTCAAACTTTCGTACAGTACAGTTATTGTGTTCTATGAAAAATACTAACCAATTCCGTGATAATGTTAATTTTCATTATATTTTCGTAGGTTGTATTGGCGTAATAAAAGTCTGTGAAATTTGAAATGTTCGTGAAGATCCCTCCATTCTGGCACTCCTGGTAGGTCGAGCTGCTCAAACATGAACGCTGTTTTAACTTTTGTTGTTTCCTGACAAGATAAAATTCCAAAGTCATCAAAGTTATTTCGTCTTTTTGCGAGATATTTACATAATCGACTCCTTCGAGTCGGATAGACGTTCGCAGGATCTGTTCGCAACAGACATGAATATAATTTATTTTGTCCCAAGTGAATAATAGCTACAATGAAAATTAATTATGTAATCAAAATATGTCTGCAAACTTTTATATAGTCAGAATGTTAATAAGTTTTAATGTTCTACATTTAAAAGTTACGGAATATTTAGGTTGTATTTATACAAATAGATTGTATTCAGGGCGTATGATTACAATGAGCGCGTCTGTTATGTATCAAACGGTATTTCACGTGCACAGAAGTATAACAAACTGAATACTTCACTTTTTTAATTTTGAAAAAATACCGATTATTACCGGAGATATGACAACTTAAAGTTTGTATATTTACGACCCGGTCGTGATGCCATGTCACTCGAAACGCGCTACGTAGAAATGATTCACGTTAGCCCATAGTAATGTAACCGAATCATGTAATTGCACGATTTAATTTAAAAAGTTGTATCCTCGGCATTTTTGTAAATATCAATAAATCTCCTTAACCTATCCTTTCACTTAGTAGTTTTTTCATTTTATTTTAATTGAGCTTAGAAGCTGATACTAAGTAACCCACATCAAGCTGGCAGGAGGTTTAAAACACACCTGGCATAAATGTCTTTGCGAAGATAACCTTCTCTGTCTTTACTGTTATATATTCTGTGCCATGGGATTCAAAACCAATTAACATGCCAATTTAATAACGAACAGAGTTTAAAATTGTGAGGGAATAGTAGCATAAGTAGAACTGAAGTAAATAAAGTAATACGGCTGCAGGAACATAGTAACACGAACGTGGTGTGTGCGCACGGGCAGAGTCGCGGATAAAAGCTAGTATTTTTCAAAAAAAAAATACACAATTCTTACCATTGGTTGATGAAACTTGTGCCGATGGCGTATATTGGTGTGGAGCGGTTGACATCGCCGTCGCCAGCCAACGGCACCTCGGTGGAGTTAACGCCCATCCTGTATATCGTGAAGGCTCCGTTCTTATTGTCCCGGTATTTTATGTAGTCCTAGTATCCTCATCTCAAACTTAGTCTGGCGCATGTCACATTACATACAAACAATGCTTGTTAAAACTTGTATTCTATTTAAACCTGAAATAGAAATATGCCGATTAAAATCAAATCATATGGATACGTAGGTATACGTCACAGAGCATAAAATATAATATTATAGAAGAGCAGAAACCGTAGGAAACCTTAGAATATTAATATATCTTAGATAATTTATTGCTCTACGTTAAGTTTCTAAATTTTAACTAAGTGAAAAAGCACATTAAAAACTTAATTGACAAATTATTGAAATTCTTATTCCGAAAGTTAAAAAAAATTTCATGACAATATTTCAGAAAAGGTTTGTTTTCATATAGGGCATTTAATTGCTTATTAATTTTAACTGAAACGAATTATATTACTCGTAAACACGTTTAAGCAGAATTCAAATTATTACCAAAACAATCAGACAATGTAAAAAATAATAGACAATTTCATTTTATTCGTAAAAATAGTAAAGGATCAAAAAAATTTAAACCCTATTATAATTAAAATGTTATCCAAATATTTATCTCGTTATTCTATTACATTACTTTAAATTAATTATTAAAACAGTAAATGGTCGCAAAAACTTCTAATACCATTTAAGTATTTAATAAACTTGTTTTCAAGCTTTTATTCAACCATGCGTCGACAACCTTCACAAAAAAAAATAATAATAATTAGTAATCGTTACTCTATAAGAGACCGAAGACGTAGACTGTATATTTGATATGAATGTATGATTGTATTATTATCGGCATAATGTTAATAAAAAAAACAATGATAAACTTGCTAACCATGTCAGCTGCCTCAATAGGCTTTTACAATAAGATCCCAGTTGACATTCAAGATCTACCCCTTAACAAGTTTAAAACTACAATAAAATGAAAGCTTTATGCAAAAGCTTATTATAAAGTATCGGACTAGTTAGATGATAAAAATCCATATGTGTAAGCCGCTCGCCTGTCAGTTTGTTTCAATAATATTAATCTTTAAGCACTTATTGACAAAAAAAGAATATGTTTATAATTTTCTTAAAAAGAACGTCCCTCAGTTTTTTGTGTATTTTTGACGGCAGCACTTTTTGACGTTCTTCCACAAAGTAATAGATTCACTCTTGTGAAGTATTTCAAGATTATGGATTATGGAAAAATTAAGATATTTGATTTGATTTGAATTTTAATTTCATATTGAAATGTCAAGAAAAATGGTACCCTAAAGTGTCACGTTCACAAGACATTCGCAGGTATTTTTATGTTATTATCATACATTCATCGTGAAACTTTAACCAAAAAATAAAAATAGCGGCGGGTTATTATGCCACAAAGATTCGATCTGCTGGGAAGGGAAAGTCTGCCAATGCAATTTAAAATATAGACACCACTAAAATGGATAGAACCTTTGCAATTTTAGACTGTCCCTAATTGGTAATTGTTTCTTATGTTTATTATATTTATTTGATATTGAGTCGTAGGGGGCTCAAAGTTTATTTTGGATTTTATTATACTATGTACGAATTCCATTTGTATCTATAGCACAGGACAGCAAGTGACGCGAGAAAGATAAACATAGTGATTGTACGAAGGTTTCTTTCCCCTTTTTAGATACAATACCCTAAAAACACCTGGCTTTTGTCCGATACCAGATGTCACTTATATAATGTGAGAAGAAGATGTATCACAGAGTTACGTAGTAATTATGAACCCTTGTAATTCAGTGGCGTCGGTCACGCCTCACATAAATTAAAGCTTTATTGATTTAGATGATATTTTGTCTTTATAGGTATTTTCAGTTTTTAATTAGTTTTTAATTTGGTTCAAGCATTTGTTTTTAATTACTCATTTCTAAGTTCGTTAACTATTGCTGTATCTACGTAATAAATATGTTTATTGTTACGTGAAAATTTTTAGGTGGATTTATGAGGACAATGGTAAAGTTTGGAGAAGCATCGAAGATCATTACTTTCGAAATCCAATAAGATGTGTTATTTCCTTTATTTTTAAATTATTAAATCGACCATAGAACTTGCTGCGAATAATCTGAATGTATTAATGGAGCGACATACGTGTATATAATATATAATTATATAAATAATTCTGTGGCATGCAATAAACTTATTATGATTATATACATATGCGGTATTTTCATACTTAAATAATGATAAAATGGATCTCATGCACACATTAATTAAATTACAATATTATAAACGTTAATATTTCACACTATATTCACACACTTTGGAATTACCCAAGACGACAATTATTTTTTTTTATCTCACAAATTTTAATCATTCATTCTCCGATCCCAGCAACACTAATCAAAGACGAATCAATTGACTACTAATACGTGGTTCATTTTCATTGCTTTAAATATATATATTACGTACGTACGTATTAAAGTGATATATATTTATATATATATATATATATAAATACGATATCATTGCCTTTACAACTTGTAACAGCAACTTGTTACAGCATCCTCAGCCACCTGTATTGACAACATTGTTTGTAGTTGTAATTGGTTTGAAAAGGAAGTTGTAAATCATTTGCAATCCGATCACTGTGGTCAAATAGTCACATGAAAAAGAAATCACTCGATAAACCTTTGAGTGTCAGGTATAGACCATTGCCTACAATGAAATTAAAGAAATTTGCTATTAAAATGGAAAAAAATAATATTTTACAGTGTTTACATGTGCCTATCGTGTCTTGTAGCGAGTCACAATTCCAGATTCATTGTCATGTGCAATTTTATAAACCGCTTCCTGAGAAAAATCCAAATCCGTATGAAGAAATCCAAAGTCAACCTACTTTTTGATATTAAATCAAACCCAGATCCGCGAGTTTATAATGAAGTTTTAAATTTGTTGCGACCCTGCCGTGATCTCGACATGTTCACGGAGATGAAAGAGTGTCATAATAATATAAGGTTATATAAGGCCTATAGCGTTACGCCATCTACATTGTTGGGCCTTTAAACTCGATCTAGAACGTTTATTACTAGATAATTACCTTGGAAGCGATCAGCCAGATAAGGTCGAAGGTGTAGCGGAGCGGGCGGCGCGGGCGTCCGGGTTTCCGGTAGATCGCCGGACCGTGGTCCCGGAAGCCGGCCCATCCCTGCCAGCCCCCGACCAGCGCGCCTCACTGCCTCATCTGTTCAATCCAGAGCGATATTGACGGAACCAACTTCCACATACATGTCGGTCTAGATGTGATTACGTCATTTTCAAATATATAAGATTATAAACCTTACTGTAAGCAGTAAGTTTTATAAAACATTATATGTACTTAGAAGTCAGAGTAACAAGATGCCGTATCTCACACATTTAAATTAAATCAAAGCACATTGATAGTTCATTATTTCATTGTCTTTATCTTTCTTTCGCTCCATCCAACTACATGTAAAACAAACTAAAGCAAAAGAGACATATTTTTGATAATGACGTAATCATCTTATATCAACGTAGAACTAGACTTATTTTCAGAGTTCCGTACGATCGACATGAAAAAAACTGAATCTTTATAAATAGGATCACTCTAGTGTGTATCTGTCCGTCTGTCACATCCTATTTTCTCGTAATCTATTAAACAAAATAATAAAGTTGTAATTTGATACATCTAGAAAGTGACCCAACGACGAACTTATAACTCAACTAACGAATTTTCAGTTTGAGATTAGTTATTAGAGACAAATTAGAAAATTAAAAGAAAAAGCTTTTCACAAGTGTATCGCGTGACATATCAATCGAAAGCACTTGTACAATTAAAAGTACAAGACTTTTTTACAGTTTCAAAATGCGTAGTTCAAAAGATATTAAAGAAAATATACGAAATTGGACAAATCCCCCAGGAAAACCCAAGCAATGAACGAATTCTCCATTAAAGGGTTCATTTCGAGGCCATTAGAAAATAAAAAACCTTATCAAGTACATCATGACGTGACGTATTAAATAAAAAATGCAATTTATGACAAATATGAACATGTTTTTGAAATTTCAAAATGCATAGTTTAAACGACATTGAATATATACGAAAATTGATCCGAAAAATAGCTCACTCAACCCGCTCGGTGACACCCGCACGCACCCTTCACACTCGAGACCTGAGTCTACGTCAGATCCACAGTCCAATATAAGAATGCATATTCTAACCGTATGCCGTTGCTTAGTTCCTTTATACCCAATAAGATAGATTAAAGAAATCTTTTTTGCAGCTCTTGGAAGCATTTTTGCAACTCGTCGTAAGGTTGTATACAAATGTAATGAATACCAGAACGTGTGTTGAACACCCATCATCGCTTTTATAACAAATATTTGATGAAAAAGAAAAATTGCAAAAATATAAATTGTAAATTATATACATATATTTTTACATAGTTATACGACAGTTAAAACGCTAAAATTTAATAACAATCTTTTTATGGTATTTCATATACAACGGGTCACAGAATTATCCAGAATGTTAAGATCGAGCTATAAGGTGCCTTGACAGTCTCAACTTTTAATTATTTTAAAAACATTATGATAATATTATTATTGCCAAAAAAAGTTTCATGATAACACGTACAATTCAAATGAAATATTAAGTATAACAATATTAGACAAGTCCCTGATCCCTAAATTATAATACCCTGTTTTATAGGCATAATGAATGAATGCATAGAATCAATGATTCTTAACAAAGTAGTTTGTGCTTTTTAATTAAATCTTTTACAGATTGTACCTATACAACGTGCTCCGGAAGTACCCGAGGGATTTTAACAGAACCTTCCAATCAATGTTAGGAATAAATAATTTTAATATTTTTTTTCTGTCTATTGCTCGTAGTTTGAGATATGAAAGAAAATGCGAATATTAGAATGTATACTGTTCGTCGTGCAGTGGAGCCTAATAAACAATGTCGTCGGTTTGTGCAGCTAGCGAGCAAGGAACCGAGCAAGAAAGTAACGAAACGTTTACACGCTATCGTACTGTACGGCACGTAAGTTGAAAAATCTGCGTTGTATAAAGCGAATCAATAAGACAAATTAATTAAATAAGTAAACACGAGTCTCAAGTAAATAATTCGGATTTCACTTTAAAAATTACAAATAACCGGAATATAAAATTATTACTAATTAATGTTAATTCTTCACTGTTATTAAGTACCACTGACAATTTAAAAAAAATAATTATAATTTTTTTTATTTATCATCACTCGTTCAGTTAGTTATAAGACGTAATGGAAACGCGCACGCAGCCAGTTAGCTTCTGCCGCTACCCGCTCGCTTCTTCGGCCAGCCACTACCTAATACATTACGAAATGCAGGCCAATAATTTTTTGCTACAGGAAAAAAAATGCCAGATTGAATAAAAGTTATTTGCATTTTTTCTTATCTTTATCTCTGGAGTCGCTGGGCGAAATCCCTCGGGTACCACGGGAGCAGGTTGATCTTTATTTACAGGTTGTCAAGAGAACGTAATAATCTCTAGTAATTTTTTAATTAATCTAAAAGCTCAATTTGACGGAATAAAAACAATAGGAATAAATAGTATTTGAAACCAAATTCTTCTTTACGAAGTAAAAGATTTAATTGTCTAGAGTATCATCTAGGGTCTCTTACAAAATATTTCTTTTAAATATTGTTATTTACAATTACGAATTGGTTCGAATCCGGGCGTGTAACAATGTGTTTTTTCTGACTTAAGTACATTAACTATTACCGACTCCGTGCCACGGAGAGCACGTTAAGCAGTCGGTCCCGGTTGCTGTCAATAGATGGCGGTCGTTACAATCCGCCAACCTGCATTGAAACAGCGTGGTGGATTTGAGCTCCAAGCCCCCATCACCCTGGAGGAGGCCTAAGCCCCTACAGTGGGATATAAAAAGGGCTGATGGAATGGAATGGAATTTATAATTACATTAAATCATACTATGTAAACAAGGTTTTTTAAATGAAAGAGCTACGTCACGCGACGATTTTGCCACTAAACCTTTCTCATTAACGAGTTAAATAAACTCTATAGACAATGATTGTACGGTAAAAAGAATGAATTGAATACCACAGAGAAATTGCCGAGGTTTATAATATTCCTTCTGTTAAGAAAGAGTAACAGAAGACAAATGATTTCGTTTAAACCTTTCAAAAGAGCCTCGAGTTAGACAATTCGTTATCGCTTGGCTTTTGTTTAGTTGATTATCCTCGACCGAGTTGATCAATCGACACGAATTTTCAAGACACTGGCATTTTCTTTAAATATCTTTATTAAGAAAAGTAAAGAAAAGAAAAGAAAAGTAGTTTTTTGTATTAAAAAATAATCTCTTTTCTAGCGTGATGCAGTTCTTTCTCTTCATCTTTTGTTTAACAGAACAGTAAGCCTTTCAAATATAATTTCTTCATTTAAAATTTATTATTGTGGTTATAAATCTTTTCATCATTCTGTCTTATGTAAACGCTTCACATTCAAAAACTGTTAGCAAAACTATAATTGGTTAGAAATAATAGTATTGTGATTGGCGGTTTAAAAAAAAAGGAGCCTTTATTACTAAATTTTAAAACCAAAAAATTAGACAAGAGTATGGATGTGAATCAGACACGAGTTTTTTCTGAGTTCTTTTACTTAAAAAGCTAGAAAAAGCTAATATTTAAATCAAATAAATTATAGAAACTTTATTCGACAAACTCTGTTTCACAACAAAATAAAAATGTGAATAAAACATGTCCCAGAGCCGTATCTCTTGTGCGGATGCAGTATAATATTATGCTCCTTATACGTCTCTTTAAAATCCATAAATTCGCGCGTATATTCCATATATGGTAGATTGTTTACTTGACCTAATTTTATAAAACATCCGCATCGAAACCCAAATTATACGGAATGATCCAACTTTAAATTAAGACTAGTTCATAGTGAAATTTACTAAAATTCAGTTTTGTGCGCTTAGATTTTTGATTGTTAAATTGAAGAACTTGACACACTTGACACTTGACATAATAAATTATGCAAATATTTTCTGTATTTATTCACTGCAATTCCGTATTGAATCATCTGTGATCACATTTCTTAAAAATAAAAATTATCCTTCGTAAATTATTGTTAAATTTATATCATGAATTGGACATCATTATGCATAGGTTACCTAGCGACATAGATGTTCATAAAGATACCACGCTCTGATGACAAAAATTTGAGTTAAAAATATACGCCATAGATCAAAGTATACAACAGTCGATGGTTTGAAATATTCGCAGTGAAATAGATTTAATCATGTGTGACCCAAACATAAAATTCGTACTGGAAAAGAAAATAAAGTTTCTGTAATTACATTGTTTTAAATAAACATTTTCGAAAATGTTTATTATCTATTCATTAATCGAAATTATTTTTATTGACATTTTTAGCTTTCGTTATTTTGATTTATTTTATTTTGTTGATATTTATAATTTTTGTTAAACTGCGCTCGCTTGTATGAACATAAAATCCGAAATAAAAATATTATCATTATCTATGAGTATTTTGTCTATACTAATAGTATAAAGCGGACAGATTTGATTTTGTGTTTGTAAGTTATGACTAAATTCAAAAACAACTTAACTGATTTAAAAGATTCTTTAATTTATAAAAAGCTACATTATCAGCGAGTTGCATGGACTTTATTTTATTTTCAAACTAGCTTTCCGCCCGCGGCTCCGTTCGCGTGGACTACACAGTCGTACACAGTCGTTTATCCCGGAAAAAAGGGTCCCGTTAGAACTCTACAGTCCACGCAAGCGGAACCGCGGACGTAAAGCTATTTAAAATAATGACAAAGTCGAATGGTATCTCCAATGCCCGAGTCCGACATTTTGCTCACGTTTTCGAATGTTTCGCAGCATGACACGTTCCGTCTTGAATATTATGCTATCGAAGCCTAGAGAAAGAAAATGCGTGAACGGAATAAATACCTTCTTGTATCTCTTCAATTATTAGATACTTCTATTATTCAGTTATTCATTCAAAATACGTGGAAATTCTTTTGACGTGGAAATTCCTATTTGTTAGGAGAAAAGTATACACACTTTCCGTTTGCCATCTAGATAATTAGATCACCTTACAGTCTTACACTTTTACAGATCGTTCGATTGCTCCAGCGTTACATTCAATTGATTTTACACCAGCTTACTTACGGATATATGTTATAAGGTTTCCGTATGGTAAAAAGTTAAAAAACCCGAAACCTTGTTATTGAATAATTTTGTATTCTGTCCGTCGGTTTGTCTGTCAAGACCTTTTTCTATGGAAGGTGTAGAGAGGGAATGTACACATTGTTCGTAGCCATCGAATTCAGAGTAAGTAATGTCTTCCTAAACGCGAGGTCGTGATAGACCAAACGCAGCGAACCTGTTTAAAATCTTTAAGACCATGTAACCATAGTTCGAATGCGCGGGTGTACCGATGAGTTTTTTCTGTCTTAAGTAAAGTCTATCTGTTACATTAGAACTCGGTACACCAAAAGGCAAAGCAGGAACGAAAAGGACAAATTAAAATATATTTATTTAGAAGAAACAAAAACTTATCACATTCGCTGCACACGAAAAAAAACTTATGATCGAATCACCACCTGTGTTTATAATAAAACGTTCTATTGTGTCATTTACTTTTTCTGTAAAGCGTCGATATAAAACTGATAAATTTTCGCTGAAACTGTACCCCGTACGCGCAAGCTGTCAGTTTCTTTGTTACGGCTGGCACTTGCGGTGGTTTTCTTTGTCATTTTTTTGTCTGAGAGCTTTGGCGGTGTCTCAAAGGGTGTGGGTTAAAATAATGGATATACTTTACATTAACTATCATTGACTCCGTGCTTCGGAGAGCACGTTAAACAGTCGGTCCCTGTTGCTGTCAATAGATGGCGGTCGTTACAATCCGCCAACCCGCATCAGAGTAGCGTCGTAGATTTAAGCTCTAAGCCCCTTCTTGTTACGGAGAGGCCTAAGCGCCTGCAGTGGGGTATAAAAAGAGCTGATGGAATGGAATAGAATGGAAACGCGAGGTGGGTTCCAAGTTCAATACGCGTAGTATATAATGCGCTGTTAGTAAAAAATATTTTACCTTGTTTTCTTTGATATTTTTGCGACTAATCACTGTTTTTGGCGAAATATTTAAATGCAAAAACGATGACAGTGTCGCGTGAGTCAGAAAAATTCAATTTGCGAGCGATCCCACGAACGGGTATTAGTAAAGAACACAATATAATATATATGTGTTGTTAAAAATACATTATGCCACGACGGCCGAGCGAGGAGCAAAACTTTTGGAATTCGATGTCATGCAAACATTTTAGCTGTCTAAACATTGCCAGTTGAACTGGAACGACTCTTTCTAATTGAATGTCGGTTTCAGTTACAGTCGAGATTTTGACTTAATCACACATGAATGAGCTTAGGACAAACTTTTTTTAATATATAATTGACTATTTAGTATTTATGTAGATGTATTATATTGAAAATTCTTGAATCGTGACGTCACCGTGTGGAATTATAGGTTTAGCCGTTGCCGTTGCACATTTATAAAAACAATGTCAGTTTCAGAACTGTCAATAGTATGATAATAGTGTCATTGTGTTTATACATATACAACGGCAATGGCTAAACTTATAATTCCATCCAATGAAAAAATTACGGAAAATTAAAAAAATTAAGAATGGTCATTTGTCATATTTTCGCTCAAAAATATAGACCGATATCTCATATTTACCTCATTCTTTAAAAAACTTGAGGTCTACATTTGTTAGTTTGTAATTTAATTGAATTTGATTGATATAATATTCCAGTGACGTCAACTCGCGACGAATGTGATATTCAACAGAATAATTTTCATTACTTTATGCAAGATATCTTATGGCGTCATACGCTATATGGCGTCAAATGGCTCGTAATTAAAAACAAAAATTTTGTATGCTATCCAACCAGACTTAAAAAAAAAAAAACAATTACGTACACTATAATAATGGACGAAGGACTTTGGTTTCTTAAAATCGGTATTTTATTGTAGAAGAATAATGTAATTTATTACAATAATAATAATAATAATAACACATGAGACATTTCCCACAATGCCATCTAGCCCCAAAGTAAGCAAGTATTATGCTTGTATTATGGGGTAATAGACGACTGATAAACATACTTAAATATTCTTTTTTTTTCAATAATATGTAAAAATATAAATATTTTACACCCAGACCTGGAATGAAATAAACACTCGACCAACCGGTCGTCAATATTTTACAATAAGAAAATTTTACATGTTGAACTGATATTTTAATATCCAAACGATCAACTAACGATTTTCGACCGGAAGTCCGCAGGGGAAAATCGAGTGAACCGTTTATCCATTCAAATATTCCCTTTCATTTCCGCCGGAAGAAGTACAGACGACCGATCTATTCAAACATACACTACATGTGTTAACTAAATTTAAAATTCGTTTTCGTGTTTTGACATAGGTTTAGGTGGAAATGAGCCTAAAAGCAAACGCGTCGTGTCTCACGTCGTGTATTGTTCGCGTCGATAACGCCTCACTACTCCCGGCCCGGTATCCGTCTGGCGCACAATAACCCAAGACAAAACCTACCCGACAATACACAGTACAGGCCTTTAAAATTGTACCAGTGAACGTATTTTCTACTATGCGGTACAGTTTTGTTCAACTTCCCCCTTTTCTCCCAACTTCGTGCCGGAGCTTTCGCGAAATGAATAGTTTAGATATTACCAAGTCTAGATATTAAATCGAAAACGTCTCTATTATAACTATAGAGCTATAGTGTTTATATTTGTTACGATTTTAATAGAGCGTTGTTTTATACTGTGCAGTGTTGACGTTTAGATTGAGGAATCCATTCCGTGCGTGGCCGTACTAATGGTACGAGTCCCTCGCCGGTCTTCGATTTCTTTGTACGCTACAAAGTTAAGGTCAATCGATAAAGTTGAGATTTGCTGTTTCTTTGTTGGAAACAAAACCTCTTTTCGTATACGAAAACGGTCGTAAGTCGTTTAAGAATGCCAACAAAGTGAACTGTACGAAACCAAATAATAATTTATACTCATTTTTAAGCAATAAAGCTCATTATTGGTGCTCGCTTTCGCGAACGTATACAAAGAAAAGCATGGTAAATTTATTAATATGTTGTTTTATCCTTGAATTAAATTTTTAATGTAAAATGTTTTTAAAGCAATATATTTCCTTTAATGTACTGCACCATTCAGATGCGATTTATTAATTGTAAAAGGTAATTTTTGATTTATTTTAAGACAGTTAAAAGAACTTCAGTACAAAACCATAAATAGTTATGAAATACAATCCGAACAGTATATCTTCTACGTTCAGTAAATATGTGAAATTCAAGATTGCTGGTTTTGCGTATCATTATTTGGAAAAAGTTTTGAAAACATAAAATAAACTTTAATAATGAATATTTTTTTTAAAAAACCTCTGGTAAGTATTATTTTTGAAGTAGTTTGTAAAGAATCATAGAGAGATCGTAATATTTTTAAAGTCAAAATAAATCCAGCATCGCTTTTAAAAACCAAAAAACATAGACGTGTCCACGTCAATAGAAGATTTAAAATTTTGAATTCGCATACGATTTCAAAATCCAAAACGTTCTTAATTTTTGAAGTTAGATTCACACACCGTAATTCCCGCTTATATTATTTTAATGATCGATTGTATGACTATAATTTTTTTTAGAACTTACAGAACTATACTGTTAAATAAAACACGACCAGGCCTCAAATACGTTATAAATCATGTAAGTATATTTGACTATAACTTCATAAACAACTACGGAATAAGTTTCTAAAATCATTACTTTCTTATTTACACTCATGAAACACATTTTTTTATTCTAAAAATTAAATATAGACTTAATTAATTTAATATAAAAATTTTAATATATTAAATATTCAATATTAAATTAATTATTTAATATTATCGTTTGTAATTTTAGCGGCTGATGTCTCATAATCATTATAAAACAAAATAATAAAGATGATTTTAAAAGCAAAAAATACCATAACATTCATTCTAGGATACAACGTTAGAAAACATGTTTATTACACCATAATCAAATCTGGGTCTTTTTGTAATGTTTTAATATTTAAAAACACTACAAGGCACATTTTATCACATAACTGTATTCTTTATTTCATGCTTAGTTCCCAAAGAGTAGCTAGAAGCTTATAGATTTCCATGTAGACTCTTCATTTTCATAAAGTTTATGTTTTAAGGGCAGATAAAATGTTGACATTTATGTTTGCAGTGAAGCTAAAACTGTTTACCACCTCATAACCTTTTCGTATCATATGAAATCGAACCCTTAAGCGGCGGGGGCTACTAAAAATTCTGTGTTGCCCGGCTGCTAAATTGCCAATTCATTTTTAGGTTTCCGGACCCGAAAGCAAAAACATATTTTGTATTTATAATGAACAGGCAGAATTGACATTTAATCGGTGGTCGAAAAATTTATTTAATTTTTTAAACGTACTTCCTCTTATAACAAAGTAAAAAAAAATATTTTGTTACTTTTACTCATCTTATAAGTGGGGTGTCATCAGAAAGCTTTTTTGAAATGATATGAAAGGTATATAGACCCACATTTTCTGACACTGACACTGTTTTTGAAAATAATATCCAGCTTCAAAGTAATTTTTCCGTGTCATTTCCGGTGGCATTTCTAAACTAAATCAATTATAAATCTATAAAAAAAATTGTGGCTATAGATATTGATTAGATTTAAATTAATTCAAAACTATTTCTAGTATTTTCAATATATTAGTTGAGAAACAATTGAGAAAAAGTCCAAGGACTAATAACGGATGGATATTGTAACCCTGGCTGCTAAAAGATTAATAGTAAAGAATTCTAGTTAAAATACATAATTTGTATTTCATACTAAATTTACTTTATGTATATTTTTTGACAACACAGGACCGGACTCGATTTGACGTAGATTGACGAAAGACTCTGAACAAACGTAATCAGATGTGTTTTTTGAATTCTTTACATGTAGTAAAAGAATAATAACATATTAAGTGTATAAGGAGTACGTCGTCTTTTCCTTACAGCTTACTCCATGAGTGATATCATTACGGCCTCTACCTGAAGAGGGTGAACAATTATAGATAAAAAAATAAGACAAAATATTATATGAGTAAAAAATATCTACCATTTTAAAGCACGATGATTGATGTAGTAATTTGAATATAATTAATAAAGCTTCGATTAGTCTGTGTGATTTATAGATTAGATTTTGCATTATCCAAATAATAAATCAAAGCAAATATGTGCAACTGAAAAACTTTAATAAATTTTTCAGGGTTCCTTTAATTTAATTATGAATCGTGATTGCAAAATCATTACATTACACGACATAGAATTGACTTTCGAATGACAAACGTTGAATTTTTTTTTCATAAATTTGCGCAATATAATGTATTCGTAGCTCGATTCAATCGATTCACCTTTTTTATATGAATATATAGCATAACTTAAAAAAAAAATTAAGGAAAATTCTAAAAATAAAATAGAAATTAATAGTCGTTTAGAGTCATAGTTTCCTGTCGTTGTTTGGTATCTACAACAGCTGGCAAACAGCAGTAGCAGTTTAAAGGCAAAACGGTAATAAAAATATTTTCAGTGTAATTTCAAAAAGATATTCATTTCGTTTTATTTCGTTTCTCAACCAGAATATTCTATACATCGTAACCGATTCCATAACACGTTAATAATGCATGAAATACCCAGTCAGGTATCTTGTATGAGTTTTTCCTTATTTACTCAGAAAATATTTGAATTTTGTTATGTCGTAATGTGTATTTGTTTTAAATAATAATGAAATTATAATAATAAAATATATGAAATGATAAATTATTCAGGATTTATTTTATTTCTTTATTTGTATTTGAAATACGTTAAAAACCAACTATTTTATAAAATTACACGTTGAGATTTCGGTGAAATCATACAAACGTAACAATTAGGGAGGTTAATAATTTTTACGTCGCCTATGTTACGCTTACATTTATCTGACTAGAGTTTATAGTTAATCGATGTCTCTTTACTTAATATTTACACACTCCATCAACAGTAGCGTGAAAATTATACAGTAAAAAAATATTATCTCCTGAAATTCTCTCAAAATTGATTTATTCCATTTAAAAATTTAGTTTTAGAGCTAACGAATTAAGTTCATATTTATTTCGGTCTCTATAATTTAAGTTGGAATCTTCTAGTTGATACATAATTATTAAATTGATAAAATAAAAATTATCGCTGCCAGGCCAGACTGTCCGTCCCTTCAAAAAATACTGGGTAGAGACAGCTATTGGTCTGATTAAATAATATTAGACAATTTCGTTTTATTTTAATTTCTAATAATGATACTTTTTATTTTCTTAATTTTGCAATATCAGATAATTTTATTTAATTATGTATTTACATTAGCTTTAAAATTTATTGTAAATAACGAATTATGAACCCTTGTCTGAAATAAATGTTTATTTATTTCATTTACTAAACATGCACATTAAAGATTTAATAAATTAAAAGATGGATAGTTAAGTGAGAAAGAACGCAAGAGATTCGAAAGAGTCATTAAGTTTTTATTACTCCTAAAAGTTCGTTGTTGTTTTATACGATCACGAAGAAACAGCTATTATTCGTTTTGGAGACTGTGTGGTGGACTGGAGAATCAAATTACTTTAAATTTGCGATCAGCATAATTAAAATTCATGAAAATTATATTTAAAAAATTCGTATCTAGCACGTTTTTCAAATTTTATACAGTAGTATAAAAATATTTATTTGTGTCAATTTACTCACCTTTTCACAAAAATCATTGCAAAAACAAAAGCACAACTTTTAATTTTATCATTCTTGCGATCGTAATAGTTATAAAAAAATCATGTTTAATCGAAACTAAAGGAATCGATAAGTATCTAATGTGGTATGTGAAGTTGATCGATTATGAGCTTTAAATATAGGTTGTTTTTTTTTAATGCAGTCGCGTGAACTAGAATGCTGCTGACAGGTGTAAGGAGCAGCGGCAAACGCGCGGAGGTGCGGCGGTTAACTGGCTACGCGACTCTGCGCTACGGGGCTACGGCGCTACGGCGGCGGCGAGCAACAGGCTTCACGCCGGAGATTGCTCGTTTATTGCGCGTCCATTCAACAACAATGCTACGATAAAAAAAAATAATTAAAATACGTACACACATAATATTTATTGTACACAATGCTATGTAATTAAACATGGGATATCACAAGTTAAATGGACAACCGCCATTCCATTAGCTTACAAATTTAGAAGGGCATGGCAAAACATAAAAAAAATCATATGAGTTATTTTTTTTAACATAATAATAATTAAAGTCTAAGGCCTTAGTATTATCATTGCACAGAAAAGTACGAATTGACTAGAAGCACTTTTCTACACTCACCGTCTAACCACTCTTCTTCTAGTTAGCTGGTGTATCTTTAGTAAGTTTCAGTCCGGTTTCAATCCTCGAGGGCCCCGCGTGAAAGCCTTCACCCTAAAAATTGCATTTGACAGGTTCGATACTGTGTTCCAAACCAAAGTAGGTATATAGTTTTCTTTTCAATCTGAATAATGTAACGAAAACATGAAAATTTGCATTCTATGATTATTCAAGATTTTTTTTCATGGCAATATTAAAAGTCTTATGCGATACTTGATCCAACAGCGTTTGGATTCACAATAATGCGTCTCTACTGTACAAAAGCCATTATATAAATTTCCCTTTAACTATTTAAAAGTCAGACTGTTCCATTTTAAAGAAACTTGGTGTTTGGCACCAGGCATAAGAAATAATAAGAACTAGTGACCACTGGGCGACCGCCCAGTAGTTGAAATCGCCTATAGGTACTCACTTTTCCAAAACCACCGGTAATAATTCTTTTTTATTTTAGTTTTATCTCATGCCCGCGCGTTCGTTTCCAGTTTTCGTTTCGATTCTTATCAAGCAAAAATGGGGCATGGGGGCTTATAAAATCAATTCCGTGACGTTCGTATTTCATATAAAATACACATTACAAGTTCTTAAGGTGAAAATCGAAAAACAATGAAAGTCGTCAGTATTTATTTATGATAAGTAGTTGAAATTCCAATTTTCAAGTTCCCACCTTTAAAAAAAATCGATTCTCTTATACAAAATTCACCTCCCTCCGTTTCCTCCCCCTTAAAATGTGAAAATTCAAAAATCCTGAAACTCGTCATTATTTATGATAAGTCGTTACAGTTTCAATTTTCAAGTTCCTACCTTTAAAGAAACCAATAGGTACTCCTGAGGCGTACATACCTGCCGGTTAGGAGTTCAGTGACATAGACACTGGCAAAAGAAATATATACATAAATTTCAGTTTTCTGTACTCCTACTCTACATAAATTGAAACTATGCCAAATATCATACTATTTCGTGCGCGTAGTATGCTTAAAAAGGGGTCTTAAGTTTAATCTTCACGTATTAATACATAGATCGACAATTATATATTTATAGACACAGACACTGTTTATGTATGAGGATAGCGGGTTCGATTCCCGTCCGGAACAAATATTTGTGTACATGAACATGTCTCTTTGTTCCGTGCCAGGGGTGTAAAATATGTATATGTTATAGGCAATGTGTATAATCCGGCATTGTATAGAACGCCTAGGCATTATATACATTGCCTAAAACGTTCAGGCAATGTATATAATACAATTAATTTCATACATTGCCTAGGTATTGTATAAAATGCCCGAAGCGCATCAGGCAATGTGTATAATGAACGACCACGGGAAGGAGACGCGTGTGCGGCGTGCGGGACTACCCCGTAAACAAGTTGCAACTCGTTCGTTGTGTTAGGTTAACTATTGGTTTTTTTCGTATCATGATCAAATTTCCATAATCAAATGGTAAGAAATGACAGGGCGACTTTCTGCAGCAATTTTTTGGTACGTTGTAAATGGAAACGTTTATCCGAAGGGAACTGCTATGTGAGAAACGCTCTCGTCGCAAAAACTCGTAGGTACTTAGGCATACCAACCAATAGAACACATGTCTTATCAGCGCTGTCTGCTGGTGGAAGTTGAAATTAGGATTAGCTCTCAAAAGATCAGTCTATCATTTCATCATCAGATCTCAAAAGACCAATCTAACTAAATCATAGAGAAGAAAAATCTATTACATACATTACCTATGCTTCAACCGGCATTCTATATAATACCTAGGTATTCTATACATTTCCTAGGTAAAGTGTAAAATAGTTTAAACATTGAACATCATTTCATACATTGCCTGAACGACCCCGGCATTCTATACATTTCCTAGACATTGTATAGAATGCCTGCATTATACACATTGCCTATAACATATATACAATATTATAAAGTATATTTAAGTATGTATATCAGTTGTCTGATACACATGATACAAGCTTTGCTTAGTTTGGGACTACACGTATTATTATTATGTATTAGATTGTATGTACATAGTATATACAGTTCATGCACACAAATCGCACCGAGCAGTGATTAAACCCGCGACCTTTGTTTTGCTGTCGGCGTCCCCGACCACTAGACAAACCGGTCACTAATTTACATGCTGTTATATAAATATACACTAGAGGCTGCTCGCGGCTTCGCTCGCGTGGCTTACGAGTCTGCCATACATGACATTTATTAAGTCTTAGGTATTCAACAATTTTACAAAAACCAATTTGACCAATTTTAACTATTTCACCACGATTTAAGTTCTCATATTCACGTTCACGTAGTAGAAAAGTTTGAGGCTGTTTTTAAATTGACTGACCGTTTAGTCTAGTGGTCGGAAACGCCGAGTATAGATCCAAAGGGCGCGAGTTCAATCCTCTCCCGAGACAAGCACTTATGTGTGCGCACGTGTTTATTTGTTCTGTAGCTTTGTGTTAAATATTGATATATGTGTTATAAACAAATATATTCAAGTATGTATATCCTTTTTTAGTACCCATAATACAAGCTCTACCTAGTTTGTGACTAAATGTTATGTTAGATGTTGCGGATATAATTATTAATATAAATTAGTTGCAAAACACAGGACTTTCACTGTAACACAAATCGTCAATGACTTGATGAAGTTCCGGTTCAAATAATCCTCACAGTGGCTGTTGTTCGATAAGTCTTGTAAACGTACTCTCACATAACATGATTATACTTCCCTCTGTCGTTTTCACTCTAACATCAATAATTCTTGATTCGGAGTCGGTGTGTTTTATCTTAATTTATAGTGGACCTGAGAATATATATGGCGAAATATTGGAAACCTTTTTAAATTACCTTGTTATTTAGTTTCTTAGAACAAGATTGCGAAAATAAAATAATGTTAATTTATTAGGTACGGGTTTTATATATTTCTCTAAAGATTTTTATTAATTATACACGAAGTACTTTTTATTTCAGACTATATTTATTTGATACCAATACATAATAAAAAAATTACGAAATAATGTCTACGTTAAATATAATTAAGTGAAAAGATCTGAACAAGTTTTTTGATAAAAACTACAAAAAATATTTGTTGTGAAATTCTTAATTTTCACATAAAGAAAACCACCAGAAATATTTTGGTTATTTTTTAATAAAAATAATAATATCTGTGACATCCCACACAGCGCCATCTAGTCCCAAAGTAAGTAAGTATTATGTTTGTATTAGACAACTGATATACATACTTAAATATTCTTTTTTTTAATAATATATACATATATAGATACTTTCACACCCAGACACGAAACAAATAAACATGTTCATCCACACAAATATTTGTCCCGAGCGGGAATCGAACCCGCGACCCTTGGCTCCACAATTAGGGTCTCTAACTACTCGGCCAATGGGTCAGTCGAATTATTCAATATATGTCGGTTATTGATTTGTATGATATATTAATCGATATATTAAGATCATATAGAAAACAACTCACAACGAAAATGTCTCATCTAGAGCACTACACCCATTATGAAACTAACATTCAGTCAGCCCTTTTTATACTCCACTTCAGAGGCTTAGGCCTCAAGATGAGGGGGCTTGGAGCTTAAATCCACCACGCTGCTCCGATGCGGGTTGGCGGATTCTAACGACTGCCATCTATTGACAGCAACCAAGACCGACTGCTTAACGTGCTCTCCGAGGCACGGAGTCAGTGATAGTTAATGTTAAACTAACGACTAATAAATAAACCAAGTTTATAATTCATGCCTTTTAGTAAGCGCTGCACTCCTGATACTTTGATTAACAGGCCAATTTACTGAATTTAATACATACATTATCGTATCGGCACTGTACATCGGGACGCGGGTGAAATATGACGGCATAAGAGACCTTAGGTTTATCTTAGCAACAAGAAAGCTTTCGCATTGTGATCACGTTCCAAATATATTGTTAGTGGCCAAAGATGGTCGTTGTTGCACAATTTGTTTTGATGTGTTTATTCTAAAGGTCAGTTTATGGCCGCCGATTGAGTTATCTGTGTCACAATATTATCGGCACCAAGATCGAAAACTTTAGACTATTTAAATAAGGAACGAAACTGCTGAACGTATTGAATTACTCAAATGTGATTCTTCCATAGACCTTCTCGATGATAGGTCTTGGGCCACCTATAATCAATTGCACAGTAGCTTGCAACCTTTGCTAGGTCATCAGTTCACCAAGCAGGGCTTCTCCGAGCGAAGTAGCATCAGTTTTTTGCATATTATAGGACGTGTATTAGCCGTAGAATTGTGATGGCTGAATGCCTAAGCAAAATTACTTTGATGCGAAATTCGTGGGTTCGATCCCCGCCATAGACGAAATTTAGTCTGACAATTGTTTTCGCATGTGACGGTGCATGTCTTGTATACCCAAATGTTAAAACATTCTAGCTCTATTCTCTTTCTTATACATAATAAATCCACCTCGTAAAATACCTAACAATAATTTAATTTTTTTAAATCTAGAGTCTAAACTTTGAATACTATAAATGTATATGAAAAATAGGATTTTGTACCTAATTCCTTTGGCACGCTAAGATGCTTACTTGTATTTTAATTTTAAAAGTACGACCGTATGAGTCGTTGTCCTATCACGGACGGTGGTCTGGCGGCTGCGGTTAATATTTAAGTGGAAATGCTCCCGGAGTGCGGACTGTGCAAACTTCGTCTGCCCCAATTCTTGGATCTGCAATATGAATCAGACTCAGTGGAAACGGATACTCCAGCGGTTTTAAACTTTCATTATATTCATGTTTTTTTAATTTCAGGATGATATAAAGTAGAATGGAATTATCGGTAAAAAAATAGCTGTAACTGAAGACTAATAACATGAAAAGTAAATAATCTCCACAAATCAATAAATGTCATAGTTTTATTAGATATTAATATAAAAAAAAGAATTAAATTTCTCTCACGGGTTAAGATTACCTTACAGGTTTTAATTGTTTGAAAATGTACACAACTGTATATTACTATCTATTAAACTCATTAAATAAAATCTATGTATATGTAAAATCGAAATTCCACTCACTGACTTACAATCAACGCCATGCTGAAACCGCTGAAGCGAATCACACGAAATTTGGACATTCGGTTTGTTTTGTGATGCAACCATCTACTAAAAAAGGATTTTTCGAAATTCTTCCCTGAAGGAGATAAAACAGAGGAGGTAAGTATGTATGCTAATCGGTCATATTTAAAGTTACATACATGAAAATTAGTATATGGGCTTTGAGTCAGAAACCCAACATGTCGATGCACACATATATTTGTTCTGGGCAGGAATCGAACCCGCATCCTTTGGTTCAGGTTAGGATCTCTAACACCAAATTTTGAATTCAGCAAACTAGAAGGCGCCTCCTTACAAGGAATTCCGTCATTTTTAAAGTTAAAACCACGAAACTCATTAATTGACTTCATAGTCAGACACAAAAAACACGTATTCCAGGATTTATGGAAATTAAACCCTTTAAGGGGTAAAATCGGGGCAACATACGGGAAGATCTATTGCATAGAACCTCTATTAATTTTGAAGTTGAATGTATGAAAATTGTTATTTCACCTTTGGGTACAAAATTAAATATGTTAAGATTCAATATTTTTGAGCATTTAACCCTTAATTAAGTAAAATAGGGGATGAAAGCTTATGAGAAAATACATCAACCTTATAGTTAAAACCATGAAATTTATATTTGGCTTTATGGTCAGAAATAAAAAAATACATGTTTCAGGATTGAGCTTGTTGAAAAGATAATCGCTTACATTTTAAGCACTAACACTGGTATGCTAAAACCAAAGACATGGTCAATATCTACACCATCAGAGCAGCATTATATTTCACACTCTGCAGAATCAACTCTGAGCAACATGAGCATTATAGTAACAAGCATCGATTGTCAAGTTGAAATAGAGCTCGAGCAAGTTGATGAGCTGGTGTACCAGCAGTCGGTATGAACAAAAGTTAGGTATAGACACAATTAACTTTGGCAAAGTTTAATCTTTGTAATTTGATTAAATGAAAAACAGACTTAATTCGGCAGTAAAGATGACGATACATATAGGTATTTTTTCAATATGAAAAACATTTTCGGGGAACGATCGCCAGAGGCAGACGCATTGGACAGATACCTTTGCCCCCTTAGCCCATTCAAAAGAAAGGTGTATTCAAAAATTGATGTAAGGAAGTCAATATTATTCCTACTCCATGTTCCTATCCAGTGTCCTACCTCATAAACGATTCAAAAAAATCGATGTCAGATCTTTAAAAAAAAATTAAAGAGAACATACAAGAATTGGTACCAGTACTAATATTTATCATATAAATACTGACACGACCTGGGATTCGAACCCGGGACCTACAGCTTCGTAGGCAGGGTCGCTACCCATTAAACTAAGCGGTCGTCGAAGAGAAATATTTATCAACACCATCTATCGGCGAACAAAGAAATTATTTAGTGAAATTTCAACGTACTAGAATTTGCAGAGGTCGCTATTACACATCTTAAAAAAAATTAATTCATGTAACAGGATTTTAACCCTAAACAATCTCGTATATATAGGTTCCATTTTTTTAAACGTAGAGAAACACCTACTTTAAAAATTGACAAACTGTTGCGATAATCACCAGAATGAATATATGAACACTGATTGTTGGACAATGTCGGTGTTTACATAAATGAAATTATAAATTTCAAGCAACTGTAATATTTAAAAAAAAAATCAATGTCTTACTATTCCTACTATCTGTACATTAATAATATTGTTACGTCAAAGGAAAAAACGATGCAAAATAATGTAAACGTGTTAAATATCAGAAATTATATTTAAGGAATACGATTAAATGTTATCTTGTATCAGAAAATACGATCTAATCTTAATAAATGTAATTACTCAGTGAATTCGAATATCTAGTAGAGTCCGGCGCGCGTTTTAGCCGCGAGCCCGTGTTGTTGTTTTTTTTTTTAATTTTTATATTTTTGGTTACTTTCTTTCTTAAACGATCGGTAAGTAATTTTATTAGTATTTCAGACATATACAAAAAATATATATTTCTACCTACCTAAAAACTAAAAATTTAAATGTTTATTTGTTTGTAAATACGTACATATACCGGATTTGTTAATTCTACAGACAAAAAATGATAAGTTGTCTAAATTAAAATTTGGGCCATTCTTCCATTTAAATGAGAAGCGATACAGCTGGCGCCAAACTTCTTGTTTGCGCTGGAGTCAAAGCGAGTAGACGTTGCAACAGGAAAAATAGGTATCAGAGATCGAGAACGGACTCGCATTTGCGCAACACTCACTGGCATCAACATCAGAAGGGGCCAAGATATTTGGCATGATATGTACCCTAAATATTACTATATATTATCAAAGTCGGTGTCTATAAATTTGATTAAGTGGCCAGCTTCTTTCAAAACCAGAAAAGAATGTATAACATGAACATTGATTTTATCGAAGACGTGCGAGTATATGAAAATTCGACTAACGAAAAGTTCCCTAATTAAAAGTTTTAGCTTCTCGTGTAATAAGGTACGCAAAAAAAAATTTGAACAGTAAACGTTATTAAGTTAAGATAATAACGAAGCCTGAAGGCGTAAAATGTTTTATAAAACTTAAAAACACCCACAACGAAAAATCTCTAAAACATAAAATCTATGTGTATAAATTCCTTTCAATTAATGTGACAGTCGATCCAAGTACATTCTATAATGTAACAGCGTTACCTGTTGGCAGATACTTGTAAAGTTATATTAAATTTAATATTACAAAATTTAATGGCGTTACAAGAAATGAGTCAATCTGTGGCATTTTCCGTCTCGGAACAAGTGTGATTAACATCGAAACGTGATAATAGGTGTACGAAACGTTGTTGGTGCAAGTAAAAGGCAACTTTCGCTGCTACGTAAATGCAAGAAGCAGTATGGCGGAAACTTATAGTTTACAAAAAATAAACCGGTCAAGTGCGAGTCAGACTTGCGTACTGAGGGTTATGTACTTACAAAAAATTTATGATTGTCATCACAAAAAATTAATTGTTTACCTAATCATTGCAGCAGCTCAGCAACAACGACGAAATGAAAACAGAGCGTTCCGAATTTCTTTTCAGTCCATATCTATAAATGTTTATAAGCGTTTGTATTCAGTCAGTCATTCAAGTCATTCGTGAAGATGTTATAACACAAATAACTGAAAATGGAGACAGTACAGTATAAATAAGCCAACCACATAGTAGTCCGCCCGATGCTGTCGTTCACTTCGTTTGACCTAGTTTGTTGTGCCATTTACCGCTGCGCCGTTCTCCACCCACTATGCACTATCAACCATAAAATATTTATTTTGAAAAAAAATCAAGTCGATACCTTATTCAATTTTTTATTTATATTTAATACTAGCTTTCCACTCGCGGTAACCGTGATAGCCTACATGCAGCTTTGTCCGCGTGGACTATATATTTGCTTCCTGTCCACTTCTCTTCTGTTATTTTTATTAACTTTTTTTCCAGCTCTTTCGAAACAATTTTTAGAGCTCTGTATTTAACTTTCTAAAAGTTTTAGCATTTAGCGATTTTGTACCTACGGCGCGAGGACTTTCAACTGTGCATTGAACTGGTTTTTTCCGTATTTACCATTCAACATTTTAAATTTTTTTTTTTTAATTTATTCAGAAAACAAAAATACATCAATGGCCAATTCAAACAGTACCTTTTGTCTTTTCGTTTTCGGCATTTATACTACATAAATAATTTAAGCAGTCAAGTGATTGTGTACGTGTAAATAGAAATGATTGCTAAAAATTTCATTGAAATTTATTCATTGGTTTTGGAGCTTAATATAGACTAGTATCTAAACACGTAGACAGACAAAATTTTAGTATTTAACAGTTTTGTATACACTTATCGTTTGAACCCATTTCATGCCATATCTGAGATAATATGTACAGCCTTGAATTTCAATGTAATAGACAATTTTTACATTCGAAATTCATTATGATAATAAGATGAAACCAAAAACAAAATTTAATAGAAATACCCACAATAGTGATGGTAGTGGGGATAGTTATCGATTTAAATATCAAAACACAATTCATTGGAATTTTTGTCTGTCTGTGCACGTTTTAGGCAAAAGCTACTTAGGTACTGGTGAGATTTTGAATGTATTTGTATATATTAAATGATTCCTAGGTCAACCGATAACATAGGACACTTTTTACTGCAAATATGTGTCTTTATATTTTTTACGTTTCACGACTAAACCGGTGAACCCGACGAGACAAAACTATAGTAAAAAGCTGAAGATGGATACTGTGGAAATGTGTCTGTATGTTTGTTATTTTTTCACAGCTATATCAAGAAAATAATTTTAATGATTTTTTAAAATTTAAAATTCATTTAAAGGAACCATAGACACTAGGTCCATGTCATTAATGGAGCTTTTATCATTAAGATTTTAATAACAAATTATTACTAATATTTAGGCACATCCGCCGCTTGTGCAGCTTGGAACTCCTAAACTAGTGAATTTGTCCTAAAAACTAATTAACGCAGCTCGTAGGAAAATAGCCAAGCATGTAGAACTTTTAAATCGTTACCATTTCATTCCTTTCGCTGTCGAGAGATGGGTCCCTGGTCCAAGGATGCCACATTACTTGCTCGCGATTAGGGTGTCGCGCTGCGTCTGTTGACAGGGGATCCTTCGAGCAAGGAATACCTTGTTCATAGGATCAGTGTCGCAATACAGCGTGGCAACGCGGCAAGTATTCTTGGCCCTTGGGACCCTAAACTCGTCTTCTCTTTAAAATTTTCTCGTTTATCATTATTTACATAGTATTTTTGATTTGTAGGTATTTATAGTTTTTTAATTAGATTTTAATTTAGAGTATATTACTTAACGCTAAATATATATATTAACCTTATTTTGTAAATGAACAATATTTTATTATAATTACAAGATCAGGTATTATAGGCACTCGCAGCCCGAGTTTGCACTACACACAGCGCCATCTAATCCCAATGTAAGCAAGTATTATGCTTGTGTTATTGGTTACTACACAACTTATATACTATTCTTAAATATTCTTTCTTTTTTTTTAGTAATATATACATGTATAAATATTTTACACCCAGTCCCGGAACGAAATAAATATGCACACAAATATTTGTCCGGGCGGGAATGGAACCCGTTACCCTTGGCTCTACAGTTAGGGCCTCTAACGAATCGGCCAACTAGTCAATCGGTCAACAGTCATATAGCTTGAACTATGAGGACAAACAATAGACTATTTTCAAGTAGAAAACGTGCCTGTCTGTGTGTTACCCTTTCAGAGTTAAACTAGAAAGTCCCTTTGGCAGTTCCGGTACAAACATGAGACCCACGCGGACGAAGCGACGGACAGAAAGCTAATGTCTATAATTTTGCAAGCGTAGTACCCTAATGAAATAAAATGAAATTTCAATTTTAATTGCAGAGCTAGTTTAACAATCTGATTGTGTTATAGACGTTCTTCTCGCTTAAAATGAGCATAACAGTTACGACAAACGGAAAATGTGCGTCATACTATTACCACTTCAGCGATTCATAAAAGTTTATTTCGAACTTCAAACTTAGTTGCATTTCTAACACACCCACCATTTTAACTTGAAAGGGTGAAATATGTCCTGTCACACGCACTTTACTCTGACCCACTCTGAAATCGTTCAGATCGATTTCCAAATAAGGTACGAGATTTTTCAATGCTTTACTATTTTGGAGGGGCATCGGGGTCAACTCTACCTCTATGAATAAAGGACTTGGAAAATGATATGCACAAATTTGTAGGTTTAATGTCCTAATAAAGTAACATAACCAAGATAAAAGATTTAAAATAAATTACGAAAGCTCGATAACATAGAGATATGTTTCCAAAAAAATATTTTAAAAGTTAGCTTACTCTTAATATTCGTAGGTGTGTCCAATACAAACTTTATTTTGTTGCAAGTTTCAAGACGATTTTAATTAAATAAAATATGTAAGTATTAAGATAAATTTATTAGAATTAATTTGAACCCCCTCCTACACTTTTTATGGAAATTGGGGATGTTTATGTCTGAATGATTCAATCAAGTACATCAATTACCCAATAATACTAATAAAATACCCACCACAGGACAGGCTTTGCCTAGTGTGGGGTCAGTCTCAATGAAATTTGTAATGAATTATTTGCGAAATAAACGATTTTTTTTTATAATTTAGTCTTCTACGACATCCATAGTTAATCGTTCATCTTTGTTGTTGCAGTAAACTATTAACGCTAGAATTCAACATAAACATGAGTAGTTCTTTAAAGTGCTACTATAAAATGTTATAATCTCCTCCGAAATTGCAATCGTAATAGTAATAAAATAAATAATAATACATGGAACACCTCACACAGCGCCATCTAGTCCCAAACTAAGCAAAGCTTGTATTATGGGTACCAGACAACCGGCGTACATATTCAAATATTCTTTATAATATATACATATATAGATATTTGGCCTAGTGGGTAGCGGACCTGCCTGCGAAGCGGGGGGTCCCAGGTTCGAATCCTAGGTCAAGTCAGTATTTATATGATGAATATTTATATTGGTACCGGATCTTGGTTGTTATATATATGTGGTATCTTTGCTTGGCACCCAGAACACAGGCTAATGCTGATAACAAATATAGATAAGACAGACGCGTGTAGACCGCATTTCGAAAACTGGGCATACTCACAGTACTCTCTATCTAAATCCTCGAAGCTTGTAAGTTTGTCAGGAAAAATGAAATCTTTTCATACCTTTAAATACTTCTAAGCGGAACAACCGCACACAAAATCAGTTAAAAGCTCAATTTTATAAATTAACTATTTTCACAATAGATCCCCACTCAATGATAATTAAAATATATAATTCAATTCCAAACTATATCAAAAATTTAAATTGTACAAAGTTATTTATAAACTATTTAAAAAAGTTTGTGATTAGCAAAGGTTACTACACAATTAATGAAGTTTTTGATGATAAAAATAAATAAACAATATTTTATAAATAATGTTTCTAAATATCATTGTATACTAACGTCCAACACATCTATATATATCATAAAATATAATTTAATTTAATTTGGTAATATTTTGTATAACGATAGCCATTTAAGTCATGTCAGTGTAAATTGTAATCGAATACCCTGTTTTAAATTGGATAAGTTAAAATAGCTCCTGTTACAGGATTGCCATGCCCCAACAACGGGGCGTCGCAGGATGTTTATTATAATTATTCTGTGGCATGCAATAAACTTATTATGATTATGATTTTGCTTTGTTTGGGGCTTAGAACTTGTTGTGATTATTATTATTATTATTTCACACCCAGAGACGGAACAAATGGACATGTTCATGCACACAAATATTTGCTGCGTGCGGGAATCGAACCCGCGACCCTTGGCTCTGCAGTTAGGGTCTCTAACCACTCGGCCAAACAGTCCAGCAAACATTCTGTTGCGGAATGTCATGTCAACATTCTGTGCGTTGGGTACGACGACAGTTTAAACGCCATAAATAATGTGATATAAATACAAAGCGCTGTGACATCTTGCATTTGCAAATTTCATAATCCTAAGTCACCGGGAAGTACCTACCCAATAAGTTTTAATTTACTTGCGAATGTCAAAATGTGCGGCATAAAAGGTCGTATTTTTTGATTGTGTTGACGAAACTTGATTTTTTCACACCTCTAAGGAACTGTTCGCAGTAAACCTAAAGGGAATTTATATAAATTTCTACTATACACTTCCCCGCGTTCCTAGAAAAAAGGGTCTTGACGGACCAACGGACAACGAAATGATCCTATAAGAGTTTTTTTTTTCTTTTTGATATACGGACCCCTAAAGAAGTATTAAATAATTTACAAACCTGACGACGTAAAAAATAAGTTACTGAAAAGGGAGAACATACTCTACCATCTATATAATGTGAATAATATACACTATAATCAGTAATATAAATATGACTGGAATGTTATATAAGGTATTGCAGGCAGATATAATAGAAAATTACAAAACAAATAAACAGACATCCCACACAGCGCCATCTAGTCGAAAAGTATGCAAGTATTATGCTTATATTATGGGGTACCAGACAACGGATATACATACTTAAATATTCTTTCAAATAATAATAATACCTGGGACATCCCACACAGCGCCATCTAGTCCCAAACTAAGCGAAGCTCGTATTATAGGTAGCAGACAACTGATGTATATACTTAAATATTCTTATATAGAAACTTTTACAGATATTGGTATTTGGTTTGTCCGCGTCTGCAATACCCTATTTTATGTCATAATTCATACGCATGATAGCGTATTATATTCTCATTTTATTGATTATAGATCTTGTTTTTTAATAAAAAGCTCAGCTCATTATTTTTAACGCAGTCAAGGTTTTTAAATTTTAATTTTATTTTTGTTTCTTACGTACTATAGAACATTTTGATACGGATTGGGCAATCACTCTCTCTTATCTCTTGCTATCGATTCACTTTGATACTATAAGCCGATAAAGACGTTTCATTTTCGGACGAAATGTATTTTATATGTAAAAGTAAAATTATAATTTTTAATTTTTTTGTTGTAGTCTTAGTACAGCGGGTAATAACTTTATGACCTCTATTTTCTATCAACCTCAGGCTGAGGCTGCTAATTTCAAATTAGAAATTATCCTTCATAACAACATTTTCAAAATAAAGCGTCATTCTAGACATGTGTAACAAAGTGCTGGGCGGCGCAATTGCGCCGACACACTTTACGGAGCTGACACAAATTGCGCCATGGCGCATTTGAGTTGGTAAAATTACTTCAAAATGGTGTCACGTAGTAGCATAGTAGCGCAAGGCGCGCAAGGGATGTTTGCATTGGGTTACAAACAGTGTTGTGCGCGCGACGCAATCAATTGCGCTGGCACATTTACTTAGTTGACAGCCCAAGCTCAGAGCTGACAGACTTGACAGAGCTTCATTTCACTGCGCCGGTAGCGCAATTGCGTCAGCGCAATGCGCTAACTAATTTGTCTGAGTTAGAGCAGTTGCTCCGGCGCACAAAAATATGCTGAGTTACACATGTCTACGTCATTCATTTCAAAATAGACGGCAATATTTTTTGGAATAACACAATACACCAAATTACAACAGGTTCATCACATTACTCAATTATCAGGAAGAATTAGCTCGGCTGCCTGTGCAGTTAGGGAGCTAAGGCAACTTAGGGATGTAGGTTACGGTGCGTTTAGTGTACTTTGGCTGCTTCTACTGTGTACGGATTCAATGTTTGTCTTAATGAAGAGAGAAATTAGAGAAATTTACAATCTTCAGGCTCGTGATTATTTAAGAAAACTTGTTAAAGAGATAAATAATGACGGTGCCATGCCAGTATGGCACGAAATAATTTATCAAACTAAAAAAATTGGGACACATATAGTTTTAATATGAGAACAAAAATAAGATAGCGCAGCCGTATTACGTCTATGCTTTCGATATCATAAAATGTCTCGCCGGTTTTTCATAATTTGTCCAAATGTAAAATACTTTTCCGAAGTGTATGCGCTTGTCATAATTTCGTTTTTCGAATCAATATTTTTATAACAACGTATAGATTTAAACTTTAAACTTTTAAACTTTAAACTTTAAAAAGTAAAGAATTTACTAAAAATTATTTTTTACTTGATTCACGATTAATAAATAAATGTTTCGAAAAAAGCTAATTCAAAAACTTAAACTATAACGTTAAAAATAATATTTTTATGTCAAAGAAAAGAGCATGGGTGGGCGGCATTCAGTTATGAAGTCCACTTCAACTTCGGGAGTATACCCTTTCGAACATTAAAAAAAATACATACAGACGAACATAGAACCTCCTCTTTTTCGAACTAGGTTGAAAATCAGATTCAGCGCAAATTTTACTCGATTTCCATAAAAAGAGTTAGATTGCTTAAAGATTATAACGCACGAACTGATTCGGGTTACTGTACATTTAATGTAATTTTGTTATGAATTACAGATATGTTGAAAATATTCATCTTCGCCGTAGTAACAACAGCAATACAGGCAACCCACGTAACATATGAAGACGCATCACTCAACAATGAAGACTTAAGCTCCAGATATCGTCTGACAGGCGAAACAGAACCAATTTTTTACGACGTGAGACTTACCTTGGACCCAAATAATTTGACATTTTTCTCTGGAGAAGTCACCATACGCCTAATACCAAACATAGATACTGATGAAATAACCCTACACGCAATGAATATGGTGGTATACAATATTAATATCACCACCGATTGGGATCCCACTAATCGATATCAAAGTCATATTCAAGCAGCCGATGACACCCATTTTCTAACGATACGGCTTAATCGAGTAATACCTACATTACAAATTCACGTTTTGTCCATGAATTTCGTTGGTGAATACGCCGATAATATGTTGGGGGTGTACGTGTCCACTTATGAAACCGACGCCGGCGTTACCAGGTAATTGAAAAATCTTGTAAATTTATGTTTTAAAGTTCTTTTCAATGGAATCCGACAATAATGTAAACACATATTTTTTTCACACTGACACCTGGTTGTCTCATGTTCATAGTGATGTATACCTATACTGATAAAAGTGAGTGATCGAGCATTGATTATTGAGATATCCATTCCATCAGCTCATTTTTCCCCACTGCAGGGACTTAGGCCTCCCCACAGGGTGAGGCACTTGGAGTATAAATCCACCACGCTGTTTTAGTGCGGGTTGGTGGATTGTAACGACTGCCATCTATTGACAGCAGCCAAGACCGACTCCTTAAATTGCAGTTATGAACTTAAGTCAGAAAAATTCATTAGTACACGCCCGGATTCGAACCACGACCCCGCGGCTTTATAAATTTGAAACAGGTTCGCTGCGCTCGGTCTATCACGCGACTGAGATATAGTTATACATTATTACTAGTTATACAACGTGAAATTTTAACAAACATCCAAATTGTAATATAATGATTTTTGGTAAAAAATCGATGGTAGTCTTGTTTCCATTTAGTATCGTTCAATATAAAAATATTGAAATGTGACTACACAAACGAGATATGACTTCACAGCTGCCGCACGTTCCGCTCTGTCTCGGTCACAAGGTCTCGGACGCGTCGTCTGAAAGAAGGCAACCAAACGTTATAAAATAACACTGTAAATAAAATAATTTTTTATGACAATCTTACCTATATTTTTTATTTACGTAATGGGGTCTATTGCTGATACATAACATCTAGAATTTTTTTGGAGGGCTATTAAAATTTCTTCCATTATTATAACAGTTTCAAAAATTATTTAAATTTTCATTGTTCAAGTAATTTTATTTAAATAGCTATCCTAAAGAAGTTATTTGGTGTCGAAATCATTGTAAGAACAATGTGTGATTCATCGAAATATGAATATGATCAGGATCGATATTCAAATGTAAACAACTACTGAGTGATCGTATTAAATTGGTTTGTTCATAAGCATTTTCGTATATATATATATAAATCACTATTATATGAAAATGTGCATGTTAGTACTAAATAGTACGAAAGTACAGCAATTTGCCGTAAACTGTCGTACCATGTCGTGCCTCACCATACGCTCCAAAATAAGAAAACCTTTGGCATGACAATATGTACGTAATAGTGACACAAACCCATTTATCTAAAACTAGGTCAATAAAAAGTTTTAAAACTTAAAGCCTTGAGGGATCCGTACAGTTATTAAAATTTATAAAAATTCCAAGGATATAAACTACAAATTAATGTTTTTCAGATTTTTCTCTTTATTTGTGAGTAACTCTAGGTCAGATGAAAGTGCGCCGTGAGTTTTGACGACTGAGGCGAATATCATAATTATAACATGGGTAGCGGTATCGTGATTGCGTTGAATGATGTGTTCGCGACAGCGTGATCTAAACTGAGCTGCGAATATTCAGTGCACGTGTACCGAACGAATTAAGTGATACGAAAGAACGTTTAGAAGTGTAGCAAATAACAAGAGTTTCATTGAAAGAATTATAGCACAAGTACAGTATTTACTTGTATAAATAAGGTCGAGTGTATAGATATTCAATGAACGTTTGCCGTTTGAGTGTTTTTCTTATCCCAACCAAATAGATAATTGCTCATATAGTTAAATTAAATATGAAAAGACTTTCTCCCCAATATTTTTACGGTTTTATACTTTTTTTTTCGTTTGTCGATTTATAATGCAAAAACAATTTTATTGATTTTAATATAACTATCTTTTTGAAATTAATTTCGTGATATGGTATCTAAGGCATGTATTATCACGCTGTTATTTTTAAGAGCAGAGTAGTAAATAGAAAACTATCGTAGAGCGCGATTTCATTACATGTAATAATAATAATATATGGAACATTTCATTTCGGGGCCATCTAGTCCCACACTAAGTAGGCCTCTATTATGGGTAGTAGGTAACTGATACACATACATGTATATATTTTATAACATATAGATATTTTACACCCAGACAGGGAACAAACATGTTCATGCATACAAATATTTGACTCGGTAGGGAATCGAAACCTAGACCCTTGGTACTGCGGTCAGGGTCTGTAACCACTCGACCAATTGGCTAGTTAATATATATGTTAGTTAAGACAGACAGTAAACACATACATATATGTATATACAAGAAACAATAATTAATATTATTTACCCATATTAATTACTAAAAATGCAAGTTATGATAAAGTCGCGGCCGAAGTCGTATGAAAAAGCTAGTGATTTAATTAAACATGACTAATTATCGTTTTAGACGCCTGGTAACCTCTCAGCTGCAGCCAACGTTCGCCCGACGGGCATTCCCATGTTACGACGAGCCCAGATTCAAGGCGATATTCAGAACCACCCTTTATACGCCCCCTGAGTACACAACAGTACTCAGCAACATGCCGGAGCGGACTGATGCTGGCACATGGTATTTATTTCTTCCACAATTATTATGACGACTGTTTGTACCGTGCACTAGTATTATTACTGTCTTGCAGCTCGAAAATTGATGTGCGAGTTAACATTAACCCTCACTGTATTATTTATTTTCACTGTTAGTAAAATGTTAGTGTTATTTGGTTCACTTTTGGTTTACTTTCAGTACGCCCCTTTGCAGTAGACTTTTTCTTCTATATACTCTTTACGTACTTCTCAAAAGAGGGGCTCTACGAAACGCTGTGTAACGGCGCGCCAATTTAAATACTCTCCCAAAGGGTCACCATTTTGCTGGGGCCAATTCAGGCGTTAATAATTTCTTTCATTCACCGGACTACTTGTCGTATTAACATACTCGATCTATTATTCTTCAAAGCTTTCTGAAACAATTTAAACAAACATAATACAGTATTTGACTAACATTAAATATAATATCTTTATCAGGAAATTATAAAAATAGACCATAGTGGATAACTCTATAAACAGATAATATAAGGTATTAAAATGTTATATCTGTCTCTTTCTTGGAAAACTAAATTTAACATTGTTTTAAATGGCCTAACGTCACACATAAGTACGCCGTGCGGCATTGCCCTCTCTGTCTAACAAGACATTTTAAACATTCATAATTTTGTTAATAATGATTTATTTTAAAAAATTCTTTCACTGTTATGATATATTTAGAAAACTCTTTCATATAAAGTAATAAAAATAGGATACTCAACTAGGAAGTTATAAAAAATAAATAATCTGTTTGGAACACTATTCTGCCAAAACAAATAAAGTGTTTGAAAGTAATTGGCTTATTCTTATATCAACACTTCAGTAAATCGGCAAATCGAAATTTTTTGTCGAGTAAGCGAAAAACGAGAGGAACACTGACACATTGTTACGCTTCAATAAGCATCAGTCAGTTTGCCTATTGAGAGAGCCTGAAAAGAAAATGGGCTACGACATCGTTGATTTTGATAAATATCGTAAGAATCTTTTTGCACGTATTTGAATTTGTTTCGGATCAATGTACACCCGCCACGTTCACAGCTCGCTAACTTTGTTCCAAACTAGATTTTTGCTCGCAGCTGCGATAGAATTGATTTTCGACTTTTGGTACCTCCTTCATTCCACCCATATGCTATGACTGTTCTTAAGCAAAACAAGGGTATACATAGAAATATTTATTATATTTTGGTTACTTATATAGAAAAATAGTGTTGTGAATTATTAACTATTATCCAGGCACAATTTTATGGAAATTAAAGCCACTACCACTGAATCTATTGAAGCTGTATTTCATCTAATTCTATTTATTCACAGGCCGAATATACCTCAATTTGAGAAACATGAATTCTATGACACGCTGCCGATGTCCACTTATTTGATAGCTTATTTGGTATCAGACTTTCCTAACATCAACAACACCGTCAATGCTTCCTACAGCATCCCGTTCAGAGTATATTCTAGGCCAAATACCCAAGACACGGCAGCTTTCGCACTAGATTTCGGTCAGAGGAACATGTTGGCATTAGAAGATTACATAGAATTTCCGTATTACTTCGATAAGATGGACAAAGTAGCTGTGCCCGATTTTGCGTTTGGAGCTATGGAGAACTGGGGTTTAGTTATATATAGGTAAGTTATAGACGTAACGTTTAATTAACACTATATATGAACAATAATTTCACATCGAAAATAGGCTCTTCAGCATTTAAGTAGGTGAAAAGACGACAATTTATTTCGGCTATTGTAGGTGTTATTTTCATTAAAATAGGTAGTCACTGATACCTGCATATCCATCGTTCATTAAGTTGTATTTAAATTTTTCATGCCTTTAATTTTTTTTAATGGACTTAGAGAATGTGCTTTTCGTTCTACATCAAAAAAGCGCGTTGAGCTTTTTTATGTGACAAAATTTTCTCGGTATAAATACTAGCAGCAGTGATTGTATCAGCGATTGTGACATTTTGTGACTCATATATGTACGTATAAATCGTGAATCTGTGTTTTATGTACATGGGTCACTATATAAGTTTTGAGAAACGCCACAATTTATAGCATACATTTACATGATATGAGAAATAGACCTGCTATGACGTTATCGTAGACCCTGTTATAAAGGGCAAAACAATACAAAAATTGATAAAACGGAGGACGCCTTAAATCTAATAGGAATTTAAAGGAGATCAGGATTCTTAAGCATACGTGTACCTATTTGCTATAGCTATAACTATACTTAACACGAGACTTACCTATACTGATTTATATATTTATTTGTTTATAAACAATAAACAGTTAGTTATTTACTATACTTATATTGTTTATGTTTTGGGTAAAAACAATTCAACATTTTATGTTATCAGAGAGGTGGCACTCTTAGTCCAAGATGGAGTTACAACTACATCGACCAAACAGGGCGTCGGTAGAATAATCTGTCACGAAAACTTACATCAGTGGTTTGGCAACGAAGTAACCCCGGAGTCTTGGACGTATACATGGCTTAACGAGGGCTTTGCCAATTTCTTCGAAAGCTATGCGACAGATTTAGTAAGTTCGACATATTTTGACAGTTGTCATGAAATAAAAATACGGACAAAACTAAATGACGCTCGTAGGAACGTCGTGTATTCAATAGAACTTATAGGACCGGGGTGATTTAATATTATGGTTTATTTTCTTCCCCGTGAAGAAGTCTTATATTTTTCATTGCGAAAGCGTAGTGGCTTCATCTTAATTCATGAGATATAGTAATTTTATATAAAATATAATAATTGCGGTGTTTCATAAATGCCCTCATTACATTGGGGCCCTTAGAAAGTTTCCCAAAACCTATGTTATATTTTGCACCAAAATTTGTCGTTAAAGACTCCGCAGGAGCTGATGAGGCAATCACTGTTTGAAGACCGCTTAGCCTTGTGGGTAGCGACCCCGCCTACGAAGCTGGAGGTCCCGGGTTCGAATCCCAGGTCGGATCAGTATTTATAAGATGAATATCGATACTGGTACCGAGTCTTGGTTGTTATATGTATGTGGTGTCTTTGCTTGATACCCAGAACTCAAGCTATTGCTTAGTTTGGGGCCTAGACGTTGTTGTGATGTATATTTAAAAAAAAATACTAGTTTTTCGTTTTTATATGGTCGAATATTTTAACAACAATTTGTTTGCTGTAATTTTACTGTACATCTAAAGACGAGTTTATATTAGGTAAATGTTTAACTTTCTATGCATTTAGGTTCTGTCAGACTGGCGTATGATGGATCAGTTTGTTTTGAACATGCAAAACGTATTCCAATCAGATGCCGTGCTTGGCGTCAACCCAATGACTGCACCCGTATACACACCTTCGCAAATCATGGGAACATTTAACGCTGTGGCTTATCAGAAATGTTAGTATCTTATGCAATAATTATATGAAAAACTATAAACTTCAATTTTAGTGTTTTTCTTTCGAAGACTGCTGTACTACATGAAACATTAATAAATATATATACAAAAATTAATTGACGTTTGTTAGTCTCATATAAACTAGTAAAAGGCTACACCGAATTTTGGTTTTGTAATATTTCTAGAAGTCCAAGGAAGGTTGAAAGGTGAGAAAATATGAAGAAATTGCAAAGAAAAACTACAATATAGCAAAAACAACAATTTCATTTTCCCATACACATTGTTCGTATCTGGCAAACAGGGTCCGTTTAGAAATTAATTAATTAATTTTGTGACTCAACTTATAATAATTTAAAAAATAAAATAAAAACCGACTTCAAAAACATAAACTAAAAAGTTAAAAATAAAATTTTCACTTTGAAGAAACGAGCATTAACAGGCGGCATATAGTTAATGAAGTCGGTGCCTACTCACTCAGACACTTTAAATTGTGTTCTATATTTGTTATTGTTATAAATATATCATTGTTGTAATTGTTATTACCTGGTAAGTACCCATTTAAAGTGTCTGAGTTGGCACCGACTTCATTAACTATATGCCGCCTGTTAATGCTCGTTTCTTCAAAGTGAAAATTTTATTTTTAACTTTTTAGTTTATGTTTTTGAAGTCGGTTTTCATTTTATTTTTTAAATTATTTTATTTTTCAATTTTTAGTTGAACGCATCTGTAACTTATTTGTATTTAGTATAAATGGGGCTACTAAACGCGCTACTCTAATGAGACAGAACCACGATTACGCAACGTGAATTCAGTGTAAAATTGACGCATCAGCATGCCTAGTAGGCAGTGGTAGTCCTATGTAAAACTTCAATCTTAATTATTATTTTTGTGCGAACTGAACATTTTGGCACATTCAACCGTATGAAGGAAGCCCAACAAAAACTAACTGCTGTAAATCGTTGAGGAATTCCCTCGACTGTTTATGGTCTTCATCATCAGACCTGTAATGGCACTTATAACCCATATCAGTGCAAAGTTCTCTTCAATAGAAATGAATTAAGTCCAAACACCAGGTAATTGCTGTAAATCGTTAAGGAGTTCCCTCGATTGTGTATGGTCTCCATCATCAGATCTGTAATGGTACTTATAACCCATATGGGTGCAAAGTTCTCATTAATAGAAATGAATTAAGTCCAAACACCAGGTACTTGCTGTAAATCGTTAAGGAGTTCCTTCGACTGTGTATGGTCTCCATCATCAGACCTGTAATGGTACTTATAACCCATATGGGTGCAAAGTTCTCATTAATAGAAATGAATTAAATCCAAACACCAGGTAATTGCTGTAAATCGTTGAGGAGTTCCCTCGATTGTGTATGTTCTCCATCATCAGACCTGTAATGGCACTTATAATCCATATGGGTGCAAAGATCTCATCAATAGAAATGAATCAAGTCCAAACACTAGGTAATTGCTGTAAGTCGTTGAGGAGTTCCTTCGGCTGTCTTTCAGCTCCATCATCAGATCGACTCCCGACCTTCATTAAATAGTACTAGTAGTCGTACTTTATCAAAATATTTAAAATACAATACTTTAAAATACGATTTTCGAAGGTGGCCCTCGATTTCTGTAGGATGCCATCATCAGATCCTGGTTTCCTTATCATGGTACCATTTCGAAAATATCTCCCTTTCACGAAAAAAAAATCATCCAATTCGGTTCATAAACAACGAAGTTATCCCTGAACACACATAAAAAAAAAAACATATACGGTCGAATTGAGTAACCTCCTTCTTTTTTGAAGTCGCTTAAAAAAGAGATCAATTTCTTCACACACTTATTTTATTTCTATATATATTTTATTTTTATATATAAAAATTAAGTGAAGTTTTTTTTTTATTTTGTCCTTATTTTTAGTTATTTATCTTTGACATATTATGAGGCAATACGAAGTTCCCCAGGTCACCTAGTTGTCATATAAAATTCAATTATGTTTATCTATGGGTGTTTAGTTAGTATATCAACACTGGAATTAAATATCATTTTTATCTGACCGGAAATGAACACACGACGAATGATAAAGAAGTCACAACACTATATTAATAGTTGTTGGGTCAACACTACCTATTGATTAATTTTATAAATACTTGCCTACCAGTTCCATGCTTCGATCATAATATATGTATCCAAGGAGATAGATGTCGCACTGACTCACATATGATTAGAAACTAAAATGATGACAATTGTGATTTGATTTAGTTAAATCGGCGCCATTCTCTTAATCTTTAATGGACAAGCTTATTTCAAGCGTAACTAATTACAGATAGCTATCTCTTTTTGCATCATATATTCCGCTTCATCTTTCACACTCAGTTTTAAATTCTATGGGTACATCTAACGATGTATTATATGGTCGCGAATCGATTTCCAAAAGTCGTACAGTATGAAGGTACGTCCCCCTTTACTAAATAAAACCTAATCGTTAACTGATTCCATTTCATCTGTTTTTAAAGTGTGGTATAATTTTAATAATTTCAATAAATTAAAATTATGGTATTGTCACAGACGTTGATGATACCGTTCCATACCCATGGTTGACTCGGGTGGACTAAAGGTGCTACTTAGATTTATGATCCACCTTGGTGAACTATGGATTCTTACGCCAATCCATAGTCCACGTACAATTTGTACAAAAGTTCAGAGATAGTTTGTAAAATATGCTGAAATTCAAATTCAAAAAGTTTTTATTCAATATAAGACGTTTACACACACTTATTGAAACTCAAAATAATTTGATTAGGTACCGGTTCAAAAACTAGAAGGAGAAAAACCGGCAAGAAACTCCTCCCTGTATTTTATTTAAATATATGTTTTACTTCATTGTTGTTTTTTTTTTAAATTTAAAGTGCTTACAACTATTACAATGATTTCCATGCGCACTTACCATTTAAATACTCGTTAATACAATAGTAAGCTTTTTTCATGACTTGGACTTTAACTCGCTTTATAAATTGATAAAATTAGAATTCAAGTTTAACATTTCTTTTGGAATTTTATTATAAAAACGGATACAATTTCCCATAAAAGAATTATTAACCTTTGAGAGTCTGAACCTGGGAATTGATAACATATGCTTATGTCTTGCATTTAAGTTGTTGAAAAGTTTTGGTTTCAAAAATAATAAATATAGAATTAATAAAAAAAATTATTAAAAATTACGTATTAAGAAACTATTCTATTTTAAAATTTTCGTATTTGACTTTGGATTATTTTGTGGTTTCGTATTTACTTAGATATGCCACATGCCATGGAAATTTAAAAACTATCTGGATACTACCTCTCGTGTGAACCACGGGTAGTAAAATTTTACGAAATGCCCGTAGTCTACTAATCAGTTGGACCACCCGGTCAATGAAAGTACCAGTCCAGTCCACCCAATAACTGTGTTTGAATATATAAAAGTGTATTCGATTAATTTGATACTTACCATTAGTGGAATTATCAATAGTAAGAGAACACATGAAATGTGTTGACAGTTAGTCAGCCAAATTATATTACAACACATAATTTTTTGAGTGCTGAATGATTTTTCAACATTCCGAGCATAAAGCCGAAGATCAATATGAAAATATCAGCCATTGAGATATGTTTGACATCTACTGATAAAAGTCTCGGCCTTACCAGATTTGTTATCTTGACGGATATTGCTGAATCGATAACATTCCTAAATTTTTGTATGCATACCTCACCGTACTTAGAGTGAACTAAAAACAATTTTATAGAAATAGAATTATCAATATACGACGAAATAAACTGTTTGTATTATTTAGCTCGTAGATGATATGGTTGGATTAATTAATCTGATAACAAAAACTTTGACCACAAAAAACCGACGTTGATGGTTTACAATATTGTTACTACTTCGTATTCGCATGACGCACAGTAAAACGTCAATTTTACGTTTATTTCTCTTTTCAAAGGCTTGCAGCTTAATGAATCTGCTTGTTTCGATGTAAAATCTACACGTGACTTTGATGCTCTCAGTCCGTTCATTTCTTTTCTACAATTTTATTTCATTTGGCTTTTGTTTTAATTCAAAGTGCAATTAGCAACTGGGCCGCCTTATGTGTCCAGAGGATCAGATGTTCTAACGCTTTCCATAAATATCTTATCTCATTATATTATCTTAGTTGGTTTTTTGCCTTTGTTTCTAGAACTTAACTAGTGATGGAGAAGTGCTTCTCCATCACTTTGGTTTGGTTTTAGAAAGTCATCAACAACGTTAAGGATACTATGTATGTAAATTGTTACGTACGTGTTAATAATACGGAGCCTCAGACCACTTATAATTTTATAAAACTTTAACAATTAAATATTGAAGTTTATTGTGTACGTACACGCGATTGGTTAATATTTGACCATAACATATTCCTGATTCGATAAATTGTCTTCGGTTGAAATCAATTGATAAGTAGCTTATAGTAACACTGATTCCTATTATTTGTATAGCAAAATTATTGGTGCGTTCCAAAAGGCCTATTTTTATATCCAGTATGCAATAAATGATAAATAATCAAATACATTATCATTTAAGATGTAACAAGTTTACAAAAGAAGAGGAGTTTAACTGTCGTACGACAATTTAGTTAAACAATCACATGTAATATGTGACGACGACAATCAACTGACTTCTGGTACAGTTCCGATCTAACTTTTTAGCGGATGTGAACATAGGCACAAGTCGCGTCGCAGTAACCAGTTTTAGGTGTAGCGGGACGCAGTGGAGCGAGGGGTATATGACTGTACCTGCGCAAGTACGCTTATAGCGTTGTATTCGTATCCGCCATAAAGTTTGAAGCGAACTATATGTACACAACAGTGCGGATTGATTTTAATGATGGGATATTTTATTTTATTAAAAATGTTTATTTTTCTATCATCGCAAGAAATGGCAGAATGCAGTTGATACACTGCATGCATGTTGATATTGACATTTAAATTATGTTGGTTAAAAAACGTTTGTGTTTATTACAGCTGGATCAGTCATTCGTATGTTGGAGCATTTCTTAACACCTGAAGTATTCCGACGGGGACTGATTATCTACATAAGAAATAAGTAAGTTGCTTTCAAAATGTAATTATAATAAGAACTTATTTAAAAGGCCAAATTATTTGAAAACCTAAGCTCGTTAATTATGAATAACTAGCGACCCGCCCCAGCTTCGCACAGATAGCAGAGCATATAAGCCATATTTTTTTTTCTGTCGTAGTATCTTATCCGGTTGTTGGTCGTCGTCGTGTGTGTTGGATTTATTTAGATTTAAATGTAACGTAAGTTTATCCTACTTGGAGTATTTTTAATGTATTTTTTTTTCCAATCCTATAAATATTTGAAAAAGTAAAGAATAAATACATAAAAACAAACTATAACATTTCTTTGTATACACCACTGATAACTTCAGCCTAACCACGCATGTCGTGTCGTTCGGTAAACCGAACCGCACGGCGCGCGGCGCCCAGCTGCTTGTCGCGCGATATTTATATTTCACGATAGCTCCTAAGATATTAATTTAAATTGTATGGTGTAAAGGGCAATCATAATGTGGATGAAATGCTGAAGGTAAATAACGTATTTAATTTGATTAGGATTACTACTGTATCCATATAAATTGCTTTCCAATGACTTCATCAAAATATAACACCATTTTTTTGAACATAAAAATAGGTATAGTAAGCTATCCATAAAAGATAAACATATGCCTTTTCTTATGACTATATGACTTTTCTTTAGTCCTATAAAAAAGACACAATTCTTCCATGCATTATTTCAATATATCTCAAATGGATTAGGCAGCGTTTTCGATGTAAATTCCTAGCCGGTTTGATTTTTTTCCGACTTCTTCAACGATAATCGTCATATTTCAACAAATTTCCAAAAAACATTAATAAATTATACACGTAAACCTTCCTCTTGAATCACTCTGTCCATTGGTGTCAATAGTATGCAAATCCGTTATATAGTTTTTGAGTTTATCAGGTTCAGACAGACAGAGAGAAGCGGCGGGGAACTTTATTTTATAATATGCAGTGATGATGTAATAAAAAGTTTAAGTCCATAATATTTAAGTATACCTCTATTACTAAATTAATCATATAAGTACCTAATATTAGCATATTTCTAGAATAATAATATCATTTGACAGTGGTATCGTTGAAAAATGTTATGTTACTAATATGCATTTCACTGAAAAACTTTTAAATTGTGGCACTTGTACAGTATTACATTGCTTCTACAACGCCCATCGCTAATTGTACAACGCCCATTCCTAATTTCACAAAGTATGGTTGATTGTGAATTATATCTATACATGTATATATTATATATAAAAAAGGACATTTAAATATTAGTTGTCTGGTATCCACAATACAAGTTTTGCTTAGTTTGGGACTAGCTGGCGCCGTGTGGGATGTCCCAGGTATTATTATTATGTACCATCTATATTAAAGTTGGATTACATAATAATACCTAGGACATAGCGCCATCTAGTCCCAAACTAAGCAGAGATTGTATTATGGGTACTCGGCAACTGATCTACAAATATTAATTTTTATTTCTTTTGTAATATATACTTATAATAGATATTTCATACCCTAGCATGGATAGACTTGTTCATGCACACAAATATTTGTCAATCGGTCAGTCATCACATCTTACGAAGATAACGGAATGATATGGATGCGAGATGACAAAGCAAGTTATTTACTGAATTGTTAAAATTCACATTTGAATAACTAACTTCTTAACTCGCGAAAACGGAACCATAAAGCCCATAAAACCAGTCTAGTATTCTCTGACATCTGTTATGAATGTGCACACAGGAACAAAATTGGCTGCAGTGCATATTCTGCTGTCAATTTTGTTACTCTAACCGTATGTAATAGTAATAATACCTAAGACATCCCGCACAGAGCCATCTAGTTCCAAACTAATCAAAGTTTGTATCATAGGTACTAGACAACTGACATACTTACATAATATTCTTTATTATATGTACATATACTATGGATATTCTACACCCCGATACGGAACAAATAGATATGTTTATGCACACAAATATTTGTCCCGGGCGGGAATCGAACCCGCGACCCTTGGCTCCGCAGTTAAGGTCTCTAGCCACTCGGCCGGTAAGTCAGTCCGTGCCATATTATCTGTTATGTCCTCTGTATACAATGAACATATATTTTTAGTGCTCGCGGTGTAGTCACTCCTGCCGACTTATACGCAGCGCTCCAACAGGCTGTGAACGAGTCCGACCGGCCATTACCAGCCGGTTACAATGTCACTAACATTATGACTACATGGACTACCCAAGGGGGATTCCCCGTGCTTACAGTCAGACGCAGCGCGCCAGCAGCCAACTCAGTTACCGTCACCCAGGTATATCGAATATTGCTAGAGACGTGTTGTTGAAAGTGGGTTTCGGTGTTTATGTATTTTAAGTAGTTAAATAATAGAAATTTTATCTAGAACATCTCACACACGCGGTCATCTAGTCTTAAACTAGGTACAGCCTGTACCAGACAACTGATAAATATATCGAAATGTTTTTTTTATTATTTATAGAAATACAGATATTTTACACCCAGACATGATACAAATAGACATGTTCATGCACACAAATATTTGTCACGGGCGAGGATCGAACCCACGACCCTTGTTTCTGCAGGCAGTGTCTCCCATCACTAGATCAGTCGGTCAGCCAAATAACGTTAGTCTGATTGCAAACTCAATAACTTTCTTATACACATGTAAACTAAAAAAATTATCTATTTATTTATTTTTTGGGGAAACTTGGTGGATTTTACTCAAGTACTCAAGCGAAAAACTTTTTAGCATAAAGTTTAATTTAGATATTACCCTTTCACACGCATCTGTGCCTTTCCCGCGCCTGCCTTTCCGTTACTCTAAAAATAGTGGTACCACGCATAAACTTCAGAGAGTACTACAGACATACTTATCTGCATAACTTACATAATATAACTTTATAGTTTTTTAAGACTTTGAAGAGAAATCTGCACTTTATTGCGTCTGATTTAGTTTTTTAATAATGGAATTATGAGATCAAGGAGAAAGTTCCGTCGTATTTTGTATACGAATACAAGATTAGAAACTCCATGGTTTAATTACATTAACTTATAAAAAATATCTGCCGTTTGATGGTTAACTTCTTGACATTTTCTAGATACGCTAACGATTCCATTTCTGTAGAAATTCTGTGCTTGTTAGCAAAAAATTACAACAATTAGTTTTAATAGTCCACTTTGATGTTAACTTTACGTTATTTATGATTTTTGAAGTTACTGAACCAGATGGACTGTGTGCGGCCATACGTATAATTAATTATACGGCGCCCCAGAGATGTCAACACTTCTCCGACAATTCTTACGTCCATTCCGTTGTTCCTTTGTCTGTCTGCCCATCAAGACCCTTTCTTTTTATCTGGAACGCGTTGAGGTATCAAGTTGTTATAATATCGAATACTTAGATCAGCCTTCCCTTGAAACTCTAAAAAATCAAAGTTCAAATCACCATGTAATCAAAAAATACAGCCATTTAAGCCACATATTTTGACATGCGCAAGTAAATTAAAAACTACAGGATACTTTGTGTTGACCTTAAATTATGAAATCAAGTAGAAAACAAGGTCTAACAGCATAAGCAGATAAAAAAATTCAAAATTCACTCATTTCCAGTTCTATTTCTAAAAATATATTCGGCCATGATGAGCTCAGTAAGCGACTCCGACTTGCACTTGGCTAGTTTTTAGAATAAACATCAAATTCTGTACAATTTCGTAATGTTAAAATTAGCATATGTTGTGTAAGCTGAGGCATCGTCCTCTCTCAGGATCTAAGAGTATTAAATTTGACGATTATTCTGTCAACATGATTCGAAAAAATAGTAATTAACAATGCACACTTGCGCTAAATACTTGTTGACGACTTATTATTTCTTGGCAATACAAAAACAATTTGCAATTTAAGTTTTCTTTTAAGAGAGAAATTTTTAATAATTGATTTTATTTATTTTCTGAAATGTATCAATACCCCTTTTCAATACAAGCTTCGTTGTTTTCGCACACCATATCAAATTAGTGGAAACGTGAAGTCTTCCGATGATCTACAGAACTTGTTTTCGAGTTGTTATAGTTTATGCACCTTACACAAGTTTATGTTTATTTTGACGACTGCTTAGCCTAGTGGGCAGCGACCCTGCCTGCGAAGCTGGAGGTCCCGGGTTCGAATCCCAGGTCGGGTCAGTATTTATATGATGAATATTGATACTGGTACCGGGTCTTGGTTGTTATATGTATGTGTCGTCTTCGCTTGGTACCCAAAATACAAGCTAATGCTTAGTTTGGGACCTAGACGTTGTTGTGATTGTGTGTGTTATTATTATTATTATTATGTAAAGGACTACATAATGTGGAAAGTTTTTAAAATTAAAACCATAATTTTGGAAAAACAGGAGCGATACTTGACCGACCCTACATTGACGTCACCAGAGCGCTGGCGTATCCCCATCAACTGGGTGTTGTCCAGTGACGCCAACTTCACCGACACCAGTCCTCAAGTTTGGATGCTGAACACTTCCCACTCTATGTCCATTAACATTCCCAATTTGACTCAAGCCGATTGGTTCATTTTCAACAAACAACAGACTGGTGAGTTTTACCTAGATTTAAAATTAATATTTCATCGACGGTTAACAAATAAACGTATTTACCAAAGTTTCAGAAGTCTAATGTTAGTGATTTATTATATAATTTTTTTGTTATACAGCATTTATTACAGATATGAATAAAATATTTATGGAAAAAAAGATCAAAAAATAAAGTTTTAGAGGTGGAGTTTAGTCAGTTAAATTTTTTTATTGGCAATCATTTCTTCTTTAAAAACTTTTAAAAATGTTTTAGTGTTAAATGTTGTCGAGTTATTTTCAATAAAATTTAACTCTTTTTTTTCACTCTTAATTTGTTTATAACTTTTACAATTGTAAGTGAGCGGGTTTGCAAATTAGCAATATATTTCTAGATGTCATTCCGATGACAACGAGTTTTCCTTCAGATTTTTACTAATTTTAGCAGGGATTAACACTCTTTTGACCTTGTAAACTAAATTATGGTGCCGAAGTATTATGAATTTCCCGAACATTTCCCTTTCATGTGTGGTACAAGTTCGGTTTTGAATTACTACGCGGGTCAGTATATAAGTTTTGAGACACGCGAAAAGTAAGTAAACAATATATTTTTATAACCTATGTCATGATTTATCAAAATCAATATAACCACCATTATTCACAATGCTAAGTTCCATCCGTCTAAACCAGCTCTGAAAACATATATCCTACTTTTCATCCGACAGGTCAGAAAATGCTAATTCATAAACTACCACCGCTTCTTCGGCACCTGAAGGAACTTTCCATCATTGACGATTGGGAATAAAATAAAATCATAGAGAGCTAAGGGGCTGTTCATTAATTACGTAAAATGATTTGGGGAGGGAGGGGGTCCGACTAGGTCTTATTTTTTATTAGATGGGGGTGGGAGGGGATCTATATAGTTCTTACGTAAGATCAAAAAATTAAGTTAAAATTATAATTTACGCTTACAACCAACTTTACAGCCTTATTTTTGCAGCTGTCACTAAAGATTAACATTGACACTCCTTTCCAAAAGGTCCCTTATGAGTTTTTTTGTCCATAGGTCTAATTGCACTCTACAGGAAAAAAATGTTCAGTATGCTCCAAATACTTTGCCTCGAAAAACGCTGTGCCGTTATACAAAAAAGTTCATGAAATCGCTAACGAAAATAAAAAAAAAGCAGGCTTTAGCCGCATATTAGGTCCTAACCTATGAAGTTGCCGTTCTTCAGTACTGGCCATTTCAAACAAAAAAAAAAAAAAATTGATAGGCTGTGAATTCGAAATTTAAATTAATATTGTTTTAAAAACGTGACGTTCTTTTTACAAAGTCAGTCTTTTGTTTTATTTTTATTGACTAGCGTTGTGTTTTCATTAGATTTGCTCATTTTTCGTCATTTGGCACTTTCAAAACTCGTGTGATTATGGAATATGAGTTCTGTCGTGGCATTGATGCGGCACAAACGGCACGTCTGCAAAAACCAATATTCTTGGTATTTATTTGGTAATTCTGTCGAAGTAATAACAAAAATATTTGTTTTTAAAATTGTTGTAATACACGTGCAATATGTAAATAAATCAATTATAAGGCCATAGGGCCATGGTTCGAGTCCGGGCGTGTACCAATGAGTTTTTCTGACTTAAGTACATTAACTATCATTGACTCCGTGCCTCGGAGAGCACGTTAAGCAGTCGGTCCCGGACGCTGTCAACAGATGGCGGTCGTTACAATCCCTAACCCGCAGTGAAGTAGCGTGGTGGATTAAAGCTCCAAAACCCCCCCTCACCCTGGGGGAGGCCTAAGCCCCTGCAGTGGGGTAAAATGGACTGATGATGATGTAAATAAATCTTTAATTTAAAAACGTATGATATATACGTAGATGCTATATATATTCCATTTTGAAATTTCGATTTTCCCCAAACTTATGCAGTGATCTATGAAATTAGGTTCAGTAAAGGCTGACCGATGATTTACGTAATAACTTACTTTTTACATTCATCTAGGTTACTATCGTGTGAACTATGATCCGCAAAACTGGGAAGCGCTAACGCATGTCTTAAGGACGTCACATGAATCAATCGATAATGTGCTGAATCGCGCACATTTGATCGATGACGCATTCAACATGGCGCGTAATGGACGATTGGTTAGTCACCTTTACATTTTATCTGTAAGATATCCAAAATGGCTAAGATCTTATACGATGTTAGCGATAGAGTGCGGGATTCCTTAGTATGCATTTTATCTAGATTGCTATGATTAGTCAAAAGCTAGTAGCGTAGCAATAGGAAAAATTGGTATCAGAAGGTGGACAGCGAGCCCAGCACCTGTGCAAAATTCACCCGCGTCAACTTTGGAACAAACTTGAAGTTTGGCGCAAGCTGTAGGTACCTATCTACTTTCATCTACACTGTCAGTTGAAAACTAAAGCTATCGCAGGCGTTATATAAAAGTGTTCTCCAATCAGGTTACTTCGACGGGTATAAGGGAAACAATAAAAAAAATTAGGTAAATGTTTTATGTTTTATGCTTTCATAGTTTTTAATTGTTGGCCTGTAAAATATTTTGCACAGTTGAAGCTCCATATTAAATCGTGTAAAAAACGAAATTTAAGTTAGCGTAGAAGTAATTTTGCTGGCGTTATTGAAGCGATTAGTATTCCGCGCGGGCAACCAAAATTAATTCAGTTACTATGCGACTGCTTTTAACTCGCTCCGTTCGTTACAAGGTGAACATATTTTGTTATTCCGAAAAAATAAAGCCTCCGAAAAAATAATTATAAATTACAAAATTTTATTACTTTGAAAACCTTTTAGCGTTAATGCATGGTTTTCTGAGTGAATAATAATTTTTACGATGAATTGTTTTCATTCATATTATTTCATGTTCAATATTTTAGTGATAAATAATTTGTGAGAATTCGATGATTTGCTACAGAGGGGAGTTTCTCAATTAATTTGACTTTTGCCGTGAAATAAACCACAAATAACATGTCGTTATGTGAAGATTGTCATGCATGTCATAATTAGTATTTCTACCCACCCAGAATCACGGCGGGAAACAAATATTTTCACATGGTTATTCTAAGTCCTATGAAACACATCTCGATTATCTCATAAGGCAACAATATCATCAAAATGTTTTATAACAAAAAAATGTCACTGTTTGACGTTTTCGTAACTGAATAAAAAAATATAAGAACAGTAATTGTTTTATTGATGTGAAACATTTAATGGCGCGTTTAGATGGTGTATGTACACGTGTCGTGGCGTGCTAAGTGACTGGACGGGGCGTGTTATTCCTCATGAGACAAGCACTCCAAGGATTCATCTATTAGAATTCAGGCGGCACTTATCATCGTATCTTCAACTGTAGGATTCCCACCTTCGTTATGCCCTCGCGGAAAAACAATAAATAACACAAGCCAGCCAACTTGAATACTAGCTGGCTTATTCGTAAACGTTAAATAACAGTGTTTTAACTAAAAATGTTCTTTGTCTTTTTCCGCCCACTTCCATTTTTCTTATGAGAGACAAAGACGAAATATATTTAAGTTTAAGCACTGTTATTAAACTTTTATGAATAAGGCAGTAGCTTTATATCTTAGCGGTGGTACTGAATAATTTCATAATAAATTTAATGTACTTACGTATAATATTTCCCTTTGCTAATTCAAGGACTATATAAATGGTGAGTATTCGGTAAATATTTAAGGAAACATAAATTATGCATATTTCTTTATAATTCATTATACATCACTACAGTAACACTTGACTTTCCGTGACAATCGAATTTTTCCAACGGAAGGCCAAACTTAAACGGTAATGCTTTGACTAAATACAATATTCTTAATATTCCAAAACACCTCAATTAAAAGTACTCCAGAGACTAATCGAAAAAAGAGTAAGTGGCAACATAATTCGTTATTTAAAATATTTTAAAAATGTCTACTATTTTATTTTGAAAAAAAAATTACGATATTTTTAATAGTTTTTTCTTAGACATTATTTTTTTAAATGATTGCTTGGTTATTTTATAAAATGCAAAATTAATTGAATTTTTTTTGTAATTTTTGAATTTTTAAAATTTCGCGAAGTAAAACAGTAGAACGTATTTTGTTTCGAACCATAAAAGGCCAAAGTTTTATATATCTACCTTTCACACATTTTTTTTTTCAAGACTTCAAATACTTGGTTATTTAAATATGGTTCAATCACAAACCAAAAATTCTATGTCGTTCTACCAAAGGATAATTAGTAAATATTTAATAAATAAAATGGAATTTAGAGACTTTACGTATTACCAATCTATACTAATATTATAAAGCTGAAGAGTTTGTTTGTTTGTTTGTTTGTTTGAACGCGCAAATCTCAGAAACTACTGGTTCAAATTAAAAAACTCTTTTTGTGTTGGATAGTCTATTTATTGAGAATGGCTATAGGCTATATATATAAAAAAAATACTATATGTGTGTCTGTCTATTTAAGCAAATCTTCAAAATAGCTAAACTGATTTTGATGAAACTTCACAGATATGGAAAAGAAGTGGTCAAAAATGACATACACTACTTTTTGTATGTCTGTATGTACGTCCATCTGTCTATTCGAGCTAATCTCCAAAACGGATAAACCGATTTTAAAGAAATTTTACGGGTATGAAAAGGAGGTAGTCAAAAGTGACATACGCTACTTTTTGTCCATCTGTCTATCTGTACGTCTATGTGTCTTTTCGAGCTAATTTCCAAAATGGCTGAACAGATTTTAATGAAACTTTGCAGATGTGAAAAAAAGTTGTCAAGAGTGATATCAGCTACTTTTTGTGTCTGTCTGTCGTTTGTCCTCACTGATCTATCAACGTAGATAAGCCGAAACTACTAAGTCTAGGAAGCTGAAATTTAAAACAGAGGTTTATTTTATAACGTATAAATTTTTTAAGAAAGGAATATTTGGAAATTTCAAATTTAAAGAGGGAGAGATGGAAGGGCTTTGTATGACAGTCTTTGTTCTTTAAACTTAGAAACATAAAAATTTTAACATAAACAAATAATGACGTGTTTCAGGGTTTTTGGATTTGCACATTTTAAGGGTGGGAAACGGGAGGTGAAAAGTATGGGAGTATCGGTTTTCTTAAAGGAGTGGGGAGACTGAAGATTGAAAGTTTGAATGGGTGTACCCAATATTAGTTTCAGCAAAAAGTACGTGTAAACTGTTTCAAATGTTAATACTACCTAAAACAGAAATGTGTAGTCTACGCAAGCGAAGCTGCGGGCGGTCGCTAGTTGGATATAATACCTGTGTTTGATTTTTATTTATATTTGCAAAAAAGCTGTGTAATGTTAATTTATTAAATCAAACATAAAAATATAGTTTTTGTAACCAGGACTACAGAATACCAATGGAGCTGGCGCGCTACTTGGTACACGAAGAGGACTATGTCCCGTGGGCAGCAGCAAACGCAGCTTTCTCATATCTGGAGACTATGCTGAGTGGTTCTCAGGCCTTTCCTTTGTTCCAGGTAATTGGACTTAATAGTAATACTAGTAAGTTTATTACTAATCTACTTAAGCAGTTGCGGGATATTTTATTCGCTTTCAAGATACTGTAGTGTACTATTCGGTGAGGTGAATTTTGTATGATATAAGTGTTTCTTGGGGTCTCGTACATCCGAGATGAGAATTTGGGACCCTCATAGAATCACTCTCGTGTCCTTCTGTCTGTCACAGCCTATGTACAAGTCTACATTGAAATTTTACATAAAATAATAAAAAGACCAGGAGATTTATCAGTCTAAAATTAGTTGAATTTTATAATCCGACAGTTTAACCCTACCACCGCATGATATATTGTATAAATAATATTCTAAATATTGATTAATTTATAGCAATATCTTTTGGAGCTTTCGCGACCTTTGTTCACGGAGCTGGGTTTCCAAAGATCCGATGAAGAGGAACACGTGACCGCATTCCATCGCAATATTATCTTGAACATCAACTGTCGACACGGCAACGAAAACTGTACACAAGCTGCTGAAAATTTATTGCAAAACCCAGGCAAGTTCATACACATTATTTATTTAATTGACTGACCGATTGCCGAGTAGTTGAGTGGTTAGAGACCCTAACAGCGGAGCCAAGGGTCGCTGGTTCGACCCGGGACAAATATTTGTGTGCATGAACATGTCTATTTGCTTAGTGGGTGTAAAATATTTATATATGTATATATTATTTAAAAAAAAGAATATTTAACTACGCCTATCAATTGTCTGGCACCCATAATACAAACTTTGCTTAGTTTGTGACTAGATGGCGTTGTGTGGGATGTCCCAGGTATTATTATTATTATTTGTTCAATAATTTTAAAGCACTAAGAGATTATAGCGTCTCAGGAAAATCTTTCGGGAGGGGAATTTCAAACTTCTGCTATTGGGTAACGTTTCTTCGCTGTACCTTAATCATCTGTCAATGTCTTAGCGTTTCATGGAGTAATGAAATCCATCGACAATATATATAAATTATACCTTTATGTTGTGAATTTTTTAACCATATTTAAGCATAGGAAATAATGTTACCATTATTACTATGTTAATCAAATAAGATTATTCTTACAAGAAGCCTTGTTTTTCTTAATTTGTCTTTTAATTGCACAACGGAGAACAAGGAATATTATTTTATAGTATTTATTTTGTCCAACGATAATAAATACTACATATTTGGATACTAACAATAACAATTGGCTAAGTAATGACAAATTCCTAGCGATTATAGTATCATCAGAAAAATACCTTCATTCTTCACCTCATCAAAAGTTTTGATTCAATAGAAACTTGAAACAGAAAAGAACTTTTGCGGCATCCATGTAAAGCTTAGTATGAAAGTGCTAATAACCAGCGAGTAAACACAACTATTGAGATGAAAACGATTTTTTTTTAATACTTCTTGTATGATTGCCATATTAAAATGTGACTTTAATAAAAACACCTGTATTACTTAAAATTTATTTGTATGTTCAATAAAAACCAATAGAAAAGAATTAATCTTTTTATGCTTATCAGATATACTGCACCCGGACATCCAGACGATAGTATATTGTTCGGGTTTGCGTGGTGGAGATGAAGCCGCATTTGATAACCTGTGGAATATGTTATTGGAGACAACTGACTCCAGTCAACAATCGATCCTGTTGAATGCTTTAGGATGTACGTCTAACGCTGACAGGCTGGAATTGTGAGTAAATGCAAGGGTAGCGCGATTAGTGCCTCCCGTACAGCGTATGCCCGAGCACACAAGTGGGTTGTTGCACGCACTTCTTACAGAACGTTTCGCCCGCAAAGTACGAAATTATGCCACGAATACGTAATTATTGTGAAGTAGATTGATGCAAAGTAATTAATTAATTAATATGTAGAAGATTTAAAAAAAAACAATTTTAATTAATTTTGACAAGATTTTGATGATCGGCCGGGAAGTACCTACACAGAAAAAAGAATTCTGGTATCAATAAAATATAGCCTTTAATATATACAAATACCGGATATCCTTGGACATTGGTTCAACTCCAGCAATTTACATTGATATAAGAATTCTTTTTTTTTACGTGTACGCAGAAGAAAAAAATTCTTGCAGTTATTCTTAGAGTAAGAGTAGGAATTACGGTGTACGTTTTCTTTCACCTTTTCCCTGTTTTCCACTCGATTATTTAGTAAATTTTTTACACGATTAGTGAAGGCAAAAACATCCGATATTTCATAAAGAAAACATATTTAATTTTATCCACATATATAAAATATACCTATTACATATATTTACTATCTCATCAGGCCGCTAACATAATATTATTTATGTACAAATAAATGAGCGTTATTTTCAGTTTACTTCTTGCTTTATAAAAGAATTTCGTTAGCAGGGTTTTTTGTTTGTGTATTAGAGGATTGTATCTGTTACACAGTAACTGTTATCTGAATTGTGATAAATGCATGGCAAAGTCAATCATATTCTATAACGATTAAAAAAAAAAGACGTGTGGCACTCGAGGGCTGCCGCGATAAAGCTATTGCATAGCATTTTGTATCAACTTATGCAATTATAATTATTTATTTTGCATAAATAAAATAAATAAATAATTATATTGCATAAGTTGATACAAAATGCTATGCAATAGCTTTTGGTGATTGATGGTTATAAGATCATCACTTAGAGTTGAAATTTTTTTGAAATATGTACAACTATGGCGGCAATAACAACAAATACTTAATTAAAATAAAGTTAAAAATCAAAGGGCGTCCCTATACAAGAAACGTATGTTTTTCGACATTTTTGGTGATTGGTGGTTGTGAGATCATCGATAAAAATAAAATACGGTTAAAAATAATAAGCGAAATTGGTATTTATACTACACAAAAACCAAACAAAAATAACACAACAACTGAGAGTGAATCATACACAAATAGGTGCAACAGATTATAATAGATGGCGCTGTTTTAAAAAACGTACATCGCGCTGCCAAAATTTTTCTGTCACTCCATATGTAGTTTTAATGAGTGTATTTGGTATCGCTTCTCGGCCTTTTGGCTAAAATCAAAGTGTAGTATCTGTTCTTTTCAGCTTAATATCTGAAAGTTCCTGCATTGCAGGACCCAGTATATTAAACTGATTTTTGTATGCCGACGCCACAGACCAGTCAACCTATAGACCACGCTTTAATAAACGTCAGTACGAAAACGAAATCGCTAAAAAGTGGCTGGGTGCGGGTAGGGATGCACAAAATATTTAATATCGATATTTATATTATATCGATATAATTATCGAAAGCTAGAGAATAATCGATATTCGATGTATCGACCGTTTTAAGCCGATAATATCGATATATAAAAAAAATAATTTTACAATGCCTCCCATACATGAAAAGTGAAAGTGAAAAAAAATTTCACATGTGGGTATTTCTCTGAAATACGGATACTGCGCAATTTCGTAAAAACTTTCAGATAACAGACTATTTGGACTACATTATGGATAATAGATGTATTTTACAAAACTATTAAGCCATAGTGCACTCATTATGTTCATGTATTCGAGAAATATTTAGTAACAATTAAGTGGTAAAGACACGTCAAAAACGAGTAAAACACGAATCTACCTATAAAAAATTATAAAGTTAAATAATAGGTGGTAGAAAACTAGCTAACAAGGCTATCAAAGAAAACTTTTTTATATGAACGTAAGGATTTGAAATAAATATAGAAGGTTAAAAAGTATAAATGGTAAAGACCTATTAAAACTAGTAAGGACAAAAAAAAAACAAAAAGGACAGCACTTTTTCACTACGTTTCTATAACACTTGCTGCGTTGATAAAATAACACATCTTCACCACAGCCTTCACGGACAGGCATTACTCCGGGCACAATGGAAGTCTTGCGTGTCTTTCGCGGGCAAGGGGACTCACTAGAGTGAATAAGACATCTGTACATAGACTATTTTCTTTCAAAAGACGGTAAAGACAAGTTTCTGTCCTGAAATATGTATCTCCCTATATAACATTACAATTATTTGTTGCTTGATCTTAATTATTAGTACATAGTATCAAGCACAAGGAAATGTTAATTTGATAGAGATTTTTATAGGTGTTTTTATATTGTCTGACTTCTAAAATAAAATAACGTGGTCGCACCCACCGGATACCATGAAAACGTATGATTTTAATGGTATATATAATTTATAAATTTTAAAACAATTTTCTTAGGATTATTTAAAAAAACAGTTATGTACATACACATCTTATAATAAAGAAATAAAATTTCCAGTGCATATTTTTTAAATAAGTTTAGTGCAACCCTGTTTTGTGTAAGTCGTAGAAATACCCATGTCTTTCAGAGTAAAGTTTCGTTTCATAATAAATTTTGCAATGAAATAGACTTTCTATAAAGGTTTTTCGACATCAGATTTCATTTAACGATGCTAGACGTTTTTAATATCGATATAAATATCGGAATCAGTTAAATATCGATGTTCGATATATCATACATTTAAATATCGATATAAATATCGATATTTCTATGCGTATAATATCGATAATATCGATATTTCGATATATTGTTGCATCCCTAGGTGCGGGGAGAGGTCGGCTAGTTTTCATTGGCTCGTTCAAAATTGACAATTTAATGGCTTCCGACGTGCTTCCAACTGACCGCTCACAAGAGACGTAGTTATGTAGTGTCACTACATAGCCTTTGCGAATGCTACTCCCTGTCAAAGCGTGGTCTATAAGGTTGACTTGTCTGTGGCCGACGCTAAGTTCAGGGCTCGCTCCACTCCTGTCACGGGTCGGCCCGGCATTGCAGTGCCGCCGGGCTCGGTCTACATAAACTAAAAAAAAAAAACACGGCCTTCAAGCCACACGGCACACCTCCGCGCCCGTCGGAGTGGGGAGCGTGAGGTTTTTTTTCGTTACGGAATTTCTGTATTCGGTCCCCGCGCTCAAGGCCCGCGATAGAAGCTATGCAATAGCTTAATAAATATAAAGAAAAATGAAACAAAAGTGTGAAAGAGGGATATATAAAGAATTCATTTAAATTATCGAAGTTCTAAGACTTTGCGTAAATAATTTCGTTCTATACAGTGGAGTTATATAACGTCATTTTCCATTTTTCCATTGACGGCGTGAATCGCGACTAGGGTTGCCAAAAATCGTACCGTCCGGCTTTTGTGATAAATGTATGGCTAAATAGTTTGCCAAGCAGACTTGGCGGCTTTCTTAAGTTTTGCTCTGGCAACCCTAATCACGACTAATGCTCTAATACCACAAGTAACGCCAAATGTGCGAAGTTGCGCGCTAGAATAAACTATCTTAAAATTCTCAGTTTATGTTATTTTATTGATACATTTTAAAAACTTTTTACCAATTTATTCGTCTATATTTCAATTTCGAGTAGAAACATTTTACTGTCCTCTCCATTATATATAATGCAACGCTTAAAAAGGATGAAGATTATTGCCATGTAAGTTATCATATTAAAGGAACATCTTTCTAACAATCGTATGTCGAGTATTAGACAAGTGACTTACAAGTAGGTATCCCTACCTCAAAAGAACCGAGCAAGTGAGAGTCGGATGGTTCGATCGGTCCATAGAGTTATGAACGTTATATTGACGTGTTCAAATCTACGTTAACGCATATGCCAATTTAAAATATCTTTCAATGTTTTTATACTTTCTACGTTCAAATTAACGATTTTCAGATTAATTTCTGTACTGTTGCTGTAAGAACTTGCTTGCTTGTAAATTTGCTTCTAACCTTTCATAACTCTAGATCATCGGGTGTGAAAATATGCGGCATAAATGCCCCTATATTTATAACTTCGAAGGACCGTAAACTTAAATTCTACATATGAATTCCAACTTGACACGTCCATGCGTTCCTGAGAAAAATGTTCAAAAATATAGAAAATACTAACATTAAAATATTCTAAGAAATACTATATATATTATTTTATATATATAAATATATTAAATATTACATGGATTAATTAATTATTTTTCGTTTTCATTTAACAATACTTCATTATAGGAGTATTTATTAATTTAGACGTCTCTCATCTTCCAAGCGTCCTATTATATCTCACATATTTTTTTTAATGTTAAATGTCTTTATAAAATGTAATTTAAAAAAATACAAAAACGGCATTTCACACGTTTGCTATGTTATTGAAGATTAGAAAATCTCATAGGTAGATTTAGCATTCACACACGGATCTATTCGCCCTTTCATCGTATGGCGTACAGATTTAGCAGCACTCATTCATTTATGCCAGCGTTCACATGCAGATCTGCTTTTAATGTGTCCTGTTTTAAAATCAGGGCACAATACTTATATACAACTTGTACCTACTAACTATGAAATGTCGTGATTTATATTTAAATGGACGCTCATTATTTGCCTTTCTTTTATTTTTTATTTAATTTTTTTTACAAGTCTTTTGTCGCTTGGCGACAATATCAGCCTTATATATTACACAAAATAATAACTAAAATATAATAACCAGAATATAATGATAATAATTGCACCTAGATTTTTTCTTGCCTTTCCTCAATCGAGGTTTTGGCAAATCTATACAGCATCCCGGCTTCAGAAGAACACGGAGAAGCCAGGATACTGTTATAAATGCCAACCTGTGGACCTTGGACCCCCAACTGAATCATAAGTTGTCTTCTTTTAGGCTCGTTCCGAACACATTCCGCCAGCAAGTGATATGTGTCATCTACCATTCCGCATGTTATTGTTTGCCTTAAAAGATTTTCTTTAAAAACAGTTTTGAAACGTTTCATTTTTTACAGTTATCTAAACCAAGTCATCTCGAATACGTCTCAAGTCAGAGAACAAGATCGTCACACAATACTTGTGTCTGTCATTAACTCTGGACCTGAAAATTTGGAGGTCGCTCTTGAGTTCGTAATGGAAAACTTTTTGGAAATTCAATCAAGGTAAATAGCTGTGCGTCACAAATTTACTAAACGCTTGAATTTATTTCGCTGGAGTTTGTATTTATTTGGTACGAGAATATCAAGACTGGTAAATAAGATAAGTAGCTCAATAACAAAAACGGTTTTTTCAACAAAAAGCGAAACAATTACTGTTATTTTTCTGTCACGTAATGTACTAGTAGCTGGATGCTTGTAATCATATTTTATAAAAATCCGCCTTGTACATTAGGCATAATTTAGGTATTTAGAACTTTCATTCATAACAAAGCGCGAAAATATGTAGATTTGAATATTTACTAACTATGGTGTTTGATGCAGCAATTACAAAGTAATAGAAAATTTTTATAACAAATTCAGTCAACGAGAATTGGAGTATTCCAAATTTTCCGTTCACCGTCCACAGTATCTAATAAACAATATTAGAGTTTAAAAGAATACTTCATTAGCATTGAAGTGTATGGTAAAACAAATATTCATTTCAAATTTAGCCAAAAAATTATACAGAGATTTTTAATAATATAAATAAAGTGACTTTAAAACGATATGTTTTTTTTTTCGTAGTGTTCAAGCGCTAACGGGAACGACCAACATCCTTAACGCGTTATCAAGAACACTAAGTACGAGGGAACACGAAGAAAAGGTAATTATCATTAACATTGCAAACCTAACAGATTAGATTAAAATATGCCCCTTTTTGCCCATTTAGTTTCGCCGAATGTAAGTTATCTGTATATCGAAAATGCCTAAAAACAAATCGTTTCGATAAAAATAATAAATACCTTAGATAAAAATTGAGTTTACTGCAGAATATTGAATAGTCGGAAGGCTTGATACTAGAAATCATAGTACAAATTTTAAAAAAATCAATCAAAAAAATTAATAATATTTGATCCCCTTTTTGTCAGTTTTTTTTGGAGCTTTTAGAGGTTATACTTTTACTTTGATTTTGAGTTGTAATCTTTTTTTAATGGTCAGGTAAACACGTTTTACAACCGCTATGCAATTAACTTCACTGCGGGCGAGCAGGCGTCTATCAATGCAATACGGGAGAACATTGGAGCATCACTCTTCTGGGCGGAAAGGAACCTCGACGTCATAAGCGACTGGCTTCTTGTTAACTATGGCAATAATGCGACAAAACTAGCCTTCACCACTACACTGTTCTTGTCTTTAATTTTGTCTATTCGGAATATGTTATAAGCATCGGACTTATAACATATTCCGAATAGACAAAATTAGGTTTATTGTATGGTTGTAAATAATATTGATAGTTCATTGTTGATTATTGTTTGACGTTCTTCGGACAAGCCTATGTCAATCAAGTTATATGGAAACGCCAAAAACGTGTACTGTAAATAACTAATTTTATAATTATATTTTAAAGTAATCGATGCCTTTTTATTTGTCACAACTCTTCGTAGGTACTGTTGGTCATAGAATACTGAAACATGTATATTTCGACCACAGACTCGTATGACCACGAAACAGGAATACTATAGAAAGCTCACGTTTTTACAATTGTATTTCAGGATATGCATCTCTCTGTCTCTCATAGAGTAATATCTAGCTCGCTCTCTGTCTTTCTCCGCGTCTAACGAACTCCACTGGCATTGTAGTGTCCGACCGAAACCCAATATTTTCTTTCGGCCGAAACCGAAAACGAAACTTTACTTTTTAATTACTTTCGGCCGAAACCGAAACTTTTGAATTTCATTTTCTTTCGGCCGAAATATCGCAGCCGTATGAATATTACATGAAGCACAAGGACCTAGCAAAAATTTTTACACCACTCATTTAAGCTATTTAAACTACCTATCAACCCTACGTCCAATTATCAGTCAAAAAGTACGACAAAAAGCGCGGCATTGCGGGCATCGTCACCGACCTGCTCGTGAAGCGAGTTTTTGCGACATGTTAAAATTTATTCCGGCTTGAACCGAAAATTACCTTTTCTTTCGGCAGAAAACGAAATTATGCCGAAAGACATTTTTTTTTCTTTCGGCCGAAACCGAATTTCGGCCAAAAGTTTAGAAAACGGCGCAAAATCTTGAAAGCCGAAACCGAATATTCGGTCGGACACTAATTGTAATGCGTGAGCCCGCTGTACCTATTTGTAAATCTGCACATTATGAATCATCATTTATATTCTGTATTGTCAACTTAATGATTATAATATAGGGAATTGCAATGATTTCATGACAAGTTACGGTTGTGATACGTTCTATAATCCTCAGTAGACCTCCATTTTCTAAAAAAATAAATAAGACATTAATTTCATAGGACACGACTCATGCGTAAGTACGAGTATTCTACACATAAATTCTTTTTTTTTTGGGTTGGTACCTAAATTAGTAATTAATTATAAAGCTACGAAAGAGACAAAAAACAAAAGTCAAAAACAATAGTTCTCGATCAAAACCTATTTTGAAAGGGTTCGCGGATTCCGACGAGGTTTTTTTTGAAAATGATACTAAGGACATTTCGAAACCAGTCGATTTGATAGATCAAAAATTGAGTTAAACTCTTTCAAATTGCCCCCCAAAAAAATCGAATCCATTTTTTATTTTTGTAAGACAATCCACAAGACAGTTAAAATTTTGTCATCGTATTGAAAATAACGGTTTTACACAAGTATACATCTAATATACACACACAACAATGATTCCAGTGAAGTACCAGAGTTTATCAGTTTATTTGAAGTGACATATTCGGTAGATATCGATATAGTGACAGTATCTGAATCTTCTATCGCGAATGATTTCATCTAATGTAATCAGTTAATCTTTCACATTGTACATTTCATTTCATCTGTAACAGTGTAGGGAAGTAACCGTGTGTTGTGAATAATGTGATAAGTTGTGAGTGTTATGCAGAATTTTACCTTCGCTCCATATCGATTATAGCAAAAATGGTGAAGAGAAAACCAATTCGGCACACGATTGTTCTTTCACTGCTATTAATTTCACTTAACATACAAGTGAAAAGTCTACCAATAAATTCAATCGATAAATATGATTTGACAGATAGGATCTCGGAAATCGAAATTACTACTGGGGATGTTACAGATGACATCGTCGATGATGCGACAACTGAGGAAGTAGACTATAAGAAATTTAAATCAAATGCCACTAATGATGAAGAAATAATCGAATTCCATACAATTACAAATGGAACAGCTGGTAATGGATATGCTTTGAGATCACTGAGATCAGATCAACTTGTTAGGAGTTATTCAGTTGAAATAACACCAAATGGCGACACGTTCCATGGGAGAGCTATAATAGACATTGAAATCACTGGTGGAGATTTAGGTTTTGTGACTCTGCATGCAGAAAACTTAAATATTCATTCCATCACTTACGGCTTCTTTAATTTGGAGCCAGAATTGACATTAGAAAATTACAACACAGATGATGGTGTTCTTGAAATGGAACCAGAGGAATCACCTTCTTATGTGTTCCTAATAGAATATGAAGGCGTCATTCGTAATGATGGACGTGGACTGTATCGAGGCACTTATGATGACAGGTAATTTTGATTGAATACGTATAAATTTACTCATACGATATAGAGCGAGTTGCCGGTAGCGGCTGGATGAAGGTGGCCGAAGATAGAGGAATGTGGCATGCCCTCGGAAAAAGAAGCATATTTCCAGCGGTGGACGAATGTGGCCTGATGGATGATTGGATGGATGGCATTAATTTTATATAATTCAGAGTTTTTTCTCTTTACGCAACAAGAAAAAACTACAAAATATAAAATTTCTTGTTACAGTTCTTATTTGGCGATGAATTTACATCCAACTTACGCTAGACGAGTGTTTCCATGCGCAGATCTTTCAACCGCGTCTCCGCCAATATCTCTTATTTTTAACAACGACGAACATAACAATATAGTGGCCAACACTATGAACGATGGAAATTCGTAAGTTCATTTTTTTTAAGATTTTGTATTCGCATATTCGCTTTGTATTTTGTAAGTCTATTATTTCGTTATACTGTATTTTTATGACAAATGTGGTGAAACTTGATCAAGAAATTAATCATCAATTATATCATAATTTTACCTCCTTCATCTGACTGTTAGATATATGTCAACGAAACATTTGTTGTAAGATACTTAATACTTACATCAAAATAAAAAAAAAACATGGAACATTATCTATATTAAGTGAGTGTATAACAAGTAAAGCTATTTTCCTCGTAAAAATACCCGTGTACACGGAATATCTTATTAAGTTTGGAAATGTGTAGGAGGCGTTGTGTACATGCCTCTAGTATTAATTACACACATCAGATTAACTTATTATTATTCAACGACTACTAGTTACATACCACGAAGGCAGCTTTGTCATGTAAACACGTCAGTATAAATAAATACGTCCAATCAGCATGCCTTCACAAGATATTTGGCTGTGTGAGGATGACGACACAGGTTTCGGTACAAATAAACGGCTAAAATATTTCCAACCTTAGTAAATATTTTCCGTGGTCAAACACTTATTTATGTCAACATATTTACGTTAATGGTTGTCTTAGAATTCACCAAGGTTGTATCCTAAGGATACCTAAGTATCTCTAATTTAGGGTATCTACTTTTTTATTTTAAGAAATGTGTATAAACTTGTAATAACATAGACCCTTTCTGCATTTGATTCAGGGAACTGGCCGAGTTCAGTCCTTTGGAAGCCCCACCAAGTCTATTGGGTCTCGTCGCACACAATTTTCAAAACATCTTGAGTCCTGGTGATCGGTTACGTTTTTATGCGCGACCTGGTCTTGGTGGCCAAGACGCGTATGCTTCAGTTGTTACTCAGAGTATAGTGAACTTCTTAGAAGAATACACAGACAAACCACATTCCGAGATATATGCCGTTCAAGATCCGCTTTTGCATATTTTCGCTATGCCTGATATAACAAGGAAATGGCACTCACTTTCAACAATTGGTATTTGGTAAGTATAATAAAATTAGTATACTGTTTTCAAATCTGTTATATCAATCAATCAATTCGTTCGACCTTCAGCCAGACGCAATGTCTGAAAGGGACAAGTCCCGATATACCAAACGGAACGTAGGTATAGGATTACATTTAGTTTTTTCTGTTGTTCTTGACATTTCTTTTTCTTACTGTTTCTTTTGTTGTTTTATATTATATTGTGTAAAAATGCATAGCGATATGTAACAGATATAATGAATTAAAATAGTGAAAATTCTAGGAGTATAATGAAAGTATGACGAATAGAGACTTCTAAATAAAGGCTCCGACTCTACGTATTTTTCCCCATCGAAGGTGGGAAAAAAAACTGTTTTCAATTTTTTTATTATTAACACTAAAGATCGTTAATAGCTATTAAACATAAAAGAAAAGAAATCGGTTGACATACAGCGAAGAAAAAGGTAATACACTGTTTTGTCTTTACCTATTTATATACTATAGAAAACGAAATTTGTCTGTCGGTGTGTATGTTTGTTACATTTACAGACAGGAGATTATTAATGGCGAAGCGGGTAAAGTCGCGGTCGATATGTTAACTGCAACTTGATTTATTTATATATGCAAATTTCATCAAAAACAGTTTAATTACTTTAGGCATAGCTTTTATCCGCGACTCGACCAGCGTGAACTAAGAACAAATTTCTGATTACCGTTCTGGTTCCGATGCTGTTCCAATTTCAGATTTCGATCCCGATCCTGACACGATGCCGGTCCCGATCCCGAATCACATTTCGGATCCGGTTTTAATTCCAGTCTCGGTCAATACCTTAAGCCCGATCCATGGTGAAAATCCTCAAATTCCTCCAATCAGCTCCAAAATAGTACTTGTGAAACTAGAGGTTACTAAAAACGTATGTTCCAATTTAAAAAAAAAATCGTTGGAAAATAATGGAACTCTCGCTTGCTCCATTTACTCCATTTGCTTTAAGCAGCACCAAAATGGTGCTTGAAAAACTAAAGATCAAAATGAATTTCAACAGTGGTGCCAAGTTTCAAAAAAATTGTTAGAGAATATTGAAACTCTCATAATTAGAGTAACCAACCATTGTTCTATTTGCTCGAAACACCTCTAAAAAGTTATATAATAAACTATAGGTCCATTGAAAACTCTGTTTCGAAAAATCCGTCATAAAATAACAAAATCCTCGCTTGCTCCAATAGCTCCATTTGTTCCAATCAGCTCCAAAATAATACTTGCAAAACTAGAAGTCAAAGGAACCTCTGTGCCAAGTTTCAATAAAATCTTCTGGAAAATAAGTCGGACATAGCGCGGATAGACGGACGAACAGATTGACGGATAAACTATCTAGGAATATTTAATAAACCGGACAATACAAAAATCAGCCACACAGTAAACAAATTAAAAATAAGCAACAGATGTTAAATTCATTTTGTTGATTTTCCATATGAGTGTAATGTGCGCAGTGTAGTTACATATATTTTCGTGTCTAGCCCAGTTCAAATGGTTTACTACGCTCGTCTTCCATATTTATATGTATCATGTCCGAGAAGCAAAACAAAAATGGTCGTCTCGTTGTTATGTTTTATGAAAAATTGATTGTAGTTATAATCAGTACAGGTACAGGTCTTAGCTTTCGAACATACACTAGGGTCATAAATGTTAATTCTATATAATTTTCACTGAAAAATTATTTAATTGATTCCCTGAATAAATATATGTAGCAACACATATATATTATTGGTCTTCTGAATGTAGCAATATAAAAATGTCAATCATCAATATACCAAAAATATACGAAAATATGAGATAAGTTGTTTAACCGCCGAGCCTGTGTGTTTGTTTATGGCGTAACCTTTCTTTTTTCGTATTATATAGATAAAAAGCTTGTACAGATCGTAAAAAGCTCTATGCAGGATTTTGATTGATGAAAATCAATTCAATCCTTAATATGTGACCGAATCACAATCCGACAGATAGACGGTGTGTACGAATCTTAGGCATACACGAAAATAAATGAAAACTGTTAATCGTAGGGAACCATACATGTTGATGGAAACTATACATTCAATGAAACAACAAAAAACAGCGCTCATGGCAATGGCAGAGGCATATGCTACTCAATGGTTTGGATACGTCATTTACCCACAGAACTGGAGGTTCGCCTGGTTCGTTGAAGGATTCGGAAGATACGCAGCTTATGAAGCAGCGCTTGAGGTGAGATTATCATTTGTAAATCTATATAACACGTATATACATATATGTACCTATATTTAAGCGGGGCGCCTAGGGCAAAGAAATTTAACTTTTAAAGTAGTAAATATACATAAATGTCTATAACAATAGTAAATTAACGAAGGGTTTAAAATAGTATGTTCCGGAGAGAGCAAAATAATTCTGTATTTTTCCCTATGAAGAAAAAATTGGTAATTTTTTAAAACATAGCATTGCTTTTAATTCGTGGATTTTTTTACATATTATTAATTTTATTACTTCATAATTTTCATCAAAAAACATTGTCACCCTATTTTTTATTATATCTATTTACTGTATCAATGCTTCATTGTGCTTATATCCACTCACTGACTTGGGCAAGGCGTCTAAAAGAGTGTTAGGTTCAATTCAAGGCCACGCGCTTAGCCATATACAGTGGATAAATTGTTAGTATTTTATTATGAATAATATGTGTAAGTTTTATGGATAACTTTAAGAAAACTAACTAAAAATTAAAAAATATAATTTCTTAATAATTATTTTCAATCAATTTCTAATAAATAATTTCTAACGCACAGGCTGACACTAGATTGGACATGGCGCAAATATTTGTATCAGATGTAATTCAAGAGAGTTTGTTTCGAGATGGTTATGAGAGCTCTCACGCATTAGAGCCCGACAACAATTTCGACGAAGAACCAGATATAAGAGACCACGTGAACGGCCTTATAAAATACAAAGCTCCGGCGCTTATGCACTTGTTAAAACTTATTCTTGGAGAAGACGAAAATTATGTTCAACTCGGTGCCAGGACGTTGGTTAACGGCAGGTACGTACTTTTGTCATCCAATGATCATGTTTTATTTTTATACATAGCTATATATAGGTTCAGCATCAAGAAACGTAAATAAATATATCATCTAACTGTTCTGTTATTATTCACGCACACAGAGACTGTTCCTAGTATATGGTTAGTACTGCGTATAGGGAGCTTAGACACCGCGTAGTTACACACCCAACCATATAAAAGCTGACCAGTTATTTTTGTTTTCATTGTATCGCGTGGCTGTATGTAGATAAATATTCAAAATGCAGATGTAATCAATGAACATGTAATAAGTTATACGTGATTTCACAGAGCATTGTCACCTGTAGTCTCACAAAACTTCTACGCCGCTATGAACAGCCGTTGGTTGTCCGCCCCTAATAAACTTATAGATAACATCGAAGAATACTTAGAGCCGTGGGTAAAATCGAATGGCTATCCAGTGTTACACGTACAACTAAGGTCAGGTTCTAACGGAGTATTTCTGACTCAGGTAAGCCTGTTCAATTTTTTTTAAAATATAATTTAGATGATCACACGCATCTACACCTGTTGATTTATATGTGTCATATTTCTAGGAACGCTTCGGATTTACGGGTAGAGATAATGTCAATTACGATATACCTTACACTTACACCACGAGCTTAGATTTAGATTTTGATAATATATACCCAGCTACGACGATTGACAGACAACCATCTTTAAACGTATTTATACCCGAGGAAGAATGGATAATTTTTAATCTCCAAGGACAAGGCAAGTAGCGAAATATTAATTATTTTATTATCAAAAATTATTTTTGTAAGAATTTAAGAAATCATTTAAACTTATTTTATGACGGCTTCGCTCGCGCGGACTATACAGTTGTACCGGGACAGTTAAAGGAACGCGACGTTCCAGAACATTGTAACACTTTCTAGAACATTCTGAAATTTAACTACCTAAGAAATCTCTATACCTAATTTCATAAAAATCCATTTAGCCATTTTAGCATGAAGAATAGCTATCCCACAAGTCGGTCCCAAAATCAGTCAGCCGTTTTTTAAAATGTTCTTTACTACAGAGAAGAGTTAAATCTTTTTGTTTGTGGCACAAAAATAAACATTATTCAACACTTGCAGGATATTATAGAGTTAATTACGACGATGAATTATGGGAGAGGCTCATTGAAGCTTTATCAGACCCAGAACGACGAGCAGACATTCATCCCCTGAATCGCGCTACTGTAAGTAACTCTATATTGTGAAAGGCAAATAAGCTGACAAATCTATTTATCATCAATACTTAACTAGTTTAGCCACACTAACCTTGCAAGCACGGTGTTCTGAAATATATAAATTTATTTAAACTATGGTCTACTAACCGGTCCCGGACGCTGTCAATAGATGGCGGTCGTTACAGTTCCCAACCCGCAGTGGAGCAGCGTGGTGGACTTAAGCTCCAAGCTCCCCTTCTCACTCTGGGGGAGGCCTAAGCCCTTGCAGTGGGGTAAAAATGGGCTGATGATGATGATGATTTAAACTATATTAAATTATCACCAAATTCAAATGATTAAATTTATTAATTTTAGAACACTGTGCGCTACGGGAAATAAAAAGCAAATCTTGTACAGCTAATATTATTATAATAGAGAAAACTTGCATTTATTTATAAGTGGTGTCACTATGCTCCACTTGCATTAGCTATCGCTTATAGGACGCCGAATTAGAGATGGGCATGATTGCTGCTCCTAAAACATATTCATTTGGTTGATATGATTCAAAGGATTCAAACAAGTTACCGTTGATTTCGATCACTGCGGTGACAGTGGTCTGTATAGAGATAATAGAATAGAGTATGCAAGCCAGTCCGAAATGCGGGCCTCAACAGAAAGAGGCAGCAAATAATTATACACCGAATTCTACAGAATTGTATTAAGTCTGTCTCTATTTATTTTGAGCTTTCGCAGTTAATAGGTCTTTGGTCCATACGTGTCACCACTGTGACTGTCAAACAGTTCATGGAATTAATAATGACAGTTGATGACATGACAGCCAACACTCTGAGAGTGACATTATTTTTATGAATATGCAACGGCATTTTCTGACCCACGCTGACCTTATAATTCCACCCTGTGACGTCACGCTATGAGAATTTTCAAAATGATATAACTACGTAAATACCGATCTAAAAAAATGCCTATTCTTTCGAAAAATACCTAACGGACTTTTGTTCAAAAATTTAGGAATGGTCAATTCCTGAGCTCGATTCGCTCTATTCTTTCTTCAAAACGCTTCATCTAGTAGAACGTAGTGGGAGCAAACAAGTTTAATAGAAACATACGAGTTACATTAAAAAATATTATTACTACAAAGAATTAAATTTGGAAAGCGATCAAATCTACTATTGATCTCTTTTTCAATTATATGTTAAAGTTATAAGTATCTGTACAAAATATATAGTTAATAAATGTGACGAATTTTTACATTCATAGCTTATAGACGATGCACTGAACCTGGCCCGCGCTGGTATGTTGAGCTACGAAATAGCGTTTCAAGTTGTGTTAACTATGGAATTAGAAACAGAGTATGTAGTATGGAAAGCGTTTGTCAGAAATATGGATTTTTTACGAAAACGACTTGTTGCTTACGTCACAGATGAAGAAGATTTGGATCCAGATATATACTTGGTACCGTTTTCTTTTTTAAATTTTTTATACTGTTCCGACTTTAAAGATCCATTAAATTACCAAACAAACCTATATAGGATAAAAAATCAGTGCTCCATTCTATCTGAATTGGACTTATTATATTATATATTAATAATAACACCATGGTACTCGTAAGTTAAAATTGTAAGTATAACAATAATAACGTACATATGAAAACAACGTCCAGGCCCCAAACTAAGCATTAGCTTGTCTTTGGGTACCAAGTGAAGACACCACATACATATAACAACCAAGACCCGGTACCAGTATCGATATTCATCATATAAATACTGACCCGACCTGGCATTCGAAACTGGAACCTCCAGCTTCGTAGGCAGGGTCGCTACCCACTAAGCTAAGCGGTTGTCGATCGAGTATGATCTACTTTCGTAGTTATGATAATCATAAAGAACAAAGCATAATATTTATTGATCTATGCTATTGATCGTTAAAAATAAAAAAAATAATCTTATGAAAATCACAGAACTTGTGATTTTCTATTCAACGGCTTTGTTAAACATTGAAAGAAAGTAGTGAATGTGAGATGAAATATTATATTGCTTATAGAAGTAGTGAAATATTCTGCAATCGAATTATTTGCTATACTTTACCACAGATTTTTACTAGTACCTAGTTATTATTATTAGACGACCGCTTAGCCCAGTGGGTAGCGACCCTGCCTACGAAGCTGGAGGTCCCGGGTTCGAATCCCAGATCGGGTCAGTATTTATATGATGAATATTGATACTGGTACCGGGTCTTGGTTGTTATGTGTATGTGGTGTCTTCGCTTGGTACCCAAAACACAAGCTAAGGCTTAGTTTGGGGCCTAGGCGTTGTTGTCATGTGTACGTTATTATTATTATTATTATTTCGAACAGACGACGCTATCGCTAGGGTCGTTTTAGGCCATCATCCAATTTTCAACAAAAATTATAAGCTTTCAAACATGTAGATATTATTTCGGAACAAAACGTGAAAAAATAACACTCGAATGCAAACTATGATACATATAACGATGGTGCCACATGTATGTGTTTTAATATATATCTTAAAAATGCCATTTTCTATAAAATACCACATAAAACTAATAATTTTCGAAAAAGACGAGCTTTTCAATTACATAAACTTGGATCAATTGCACATGGCGAAATGTGCATTGTCCAATGTGATCTGGTTTTTTGTTGTCTTTATGTAATGATAATGATACAAAAGTGAATTGTAAGTCGATGAAAGTGTTGCTTCATTTTTATTTAACATGGTATATTATTGCACAATTCAGATAGAATTAAGGGCAGATTTTTATGTTTTAAATATTTATTTGATATTGTTTTAAAAGCTGACGATCTATCTATATTTATTTTCTAATATTTAGAAATATTAAAATGTCACTAAAATCTATGTTTATAGAGAATGGTTCGGCGCACTATTCACGCTGTGGAGAACGAACTAGGGTTCCAACCAGAATTCAACATACTTGAAGAAGAGAGTGTATCACTGACTCGCGGCTTAGTCATGGATCATGCTTGTCGCGCTAACTATGCGCCCTGTATAGCTGCTGCCATAGATTTGTTCTATGATCCAAATAGCGGTGACCCTACAGTGTGAGTATTTTTTAAAATTAGCTTGAAGTATTGAAATACAGTGCTAAGAGGTAAAGCTAACGCCAAGCGAATATATTATTGAGTTTCGCGGGTGTAGCGGAGAGGGCTACCCGCTGACGGCCGCCGACCGACGCAATCGATGCATCACCATGTAACTTTGTGGCGCCATATATCAGTATTTTAGTACTGAGTGATACTAAAAAAACACGTAGTTTATTATTTTCTGCTAAAGACCATATTATTTCAAAGGGATAAAAAAACTCATACGGTATACTTTTTACTCCCATTTTACAGTCTTGTACGTAGAAACGCGCCGGCAGTAACATCACGATTTCATTCACTTCAAATTCACCAAAATAATTTTTTTCTTTCCCCAAGACACAGAGCTTTTTCAAATTTTCAAAACATATTTGTATACCTATATATCGATGGGCATCAGGCTAATTACATAACATAGTGAAGTGCAACTACCAGTAGCAAGGGGTGATCTATAAAAAGGGATGTCGATCGCTACAATGAAGGTGACATTATAATACGACTATGATTCGACTTTAACAATGTCCATTTTCATCTTCATCGCCTGCATTGTCGCGGCCGGCTTCCTTTTTTTAAAGGTAACCCCTTACCACCGGCAGTTATAAGTACCTTACCGGTAATTGCCATACGTTAGTTATATTTTTGTGCAGCAATCCTCAAATCGCTCATGACATCCGGCCGGCGGTATATTGCACAATGGTACGAGAGGGCGATGAAGACGTAATCGAAGCTCTCTGGCAACGTTATGAAGAGGAGCCAAGTCACTACGAACGCGTTGTCATTATAGAATCTTTAGCGTGTTCGAGGAACGAAGATTACATATGGGAGTAAGTGAGAAATTTAAAATTTTTACCTCGTTTACACTGTATTTTCGAAGAATTTTTCACATGTTTCCTATATTATACTGCCACGTTATAAAAGTAGGTGATAAACCTCAGGGTTGTGACATATTATATTGTGACGTTATAAGAGTAGGAGATAGATTTCAGGGTTGTGACATAAGAAAAATGAAGGGATACTTACGAGTACATTTGTTCAGCAATTTACTAAAATGTTTTCAGAGATGATTTCGATTGTACGTATTTAAGTAGAACAGAATTTAAATATTAATTAATCCTCAATTTAATTCTTACGAGCGACTATTAGGGAAGAACCTCCTATTAGGAGATGATTTGTCGTCATATGAATATTCATTATAATCTTGCTTCACAACATCAATTTTATTATGGCTTATGTATTTACAAACATACTCTTCAGCTTTATATATTAATATAGATCAATCACAGTGTGAGTGCGATTGTTTGTAATTAAATTACATTGCAATTTATATTGTCAACAAAAGTTAATTTCACAAATTACTAATAAGCTCGTGTCATACAGTTCAGCTTGTTTTAATTTATGGGTGCCTATCGGGCGTCGAAGTTGTTCATATATTTTTACTTTAGATTTCTTAGAACTGAAGTGACGTGGTTTCCAAACATCTAATCGTTATCATGAGAAGCGTCTCAAGTACCGGAAAAGATAGCAAGTCTTTGTTTCTTCTTTCCTCTATTCGTGTCGTTCTTTCTGAGGCGATAGGTCAGTGAGCTAAGTGGTTCTTGGACTGGCATTCTCATGAAATTTCTAGATTGTTTATATGTTAAAGTTCTAGTTAAATATGTAACTATTGCGAGGGCTTGTTAATGGAAATTACGACAAGAACTATACCTAATTATTTGGTTTACATATTGAAATTGAGAAAATATTGAATATCTATTTTTTCCCGACATCTGTGATGTCCGTCCGCCGACCTTTTCTTTTTTTAGGGTTCCGTAGCCAAATGGCAAAAAAGGAACCCTTATAATTTCGCCATGTCCGTCTGTCCGTCCGTCCGTGAAAAAAAAAACGGTGAAATGGTAAAATCCAGATGGTTTACATATTTTAATCGGTGGCGAAGTTTTCTAACTATGTATATACGTAAACTGTTTTAATTTCAGTAAATTGATATGACAATTTACAAAAATATTAATCTTGGAATAACATTTATTATAATCGGCCAAGTTTTTAAAATACGATCAATAATAGCATATATTTTTTTCGAGTCAGTAAATTGTATGGATTTTGTGATTTTTATATTAACAACAGCTGAATGTATAGTTATTATTACATATATATTTTTTGGCATAGCACTTGAATGTGACTTCGCAAGGTAGTCGTTTAAAATGTAGATATAAATTGGACTCCAGACATTCATGTACTTTCATCGATGCACAAAGTCTCCCACGACAACTTTTTTTTCAACACAAGTTTCCGAACGATCAGTTTTTTAGGTACACGTCTAAAAACTTTTCACACTTGTAAAATTATTCAGGTGTAGACGCATAGACCGGTTGTCACCATAGCTAAGCTAAGGGCCGTATTACACAAAACACAAAACAAATAAAGACAGTTCGTCACTGAAGTTTGCGAACCATGTGCGACGAATAATATAAGTCAATGTATTCATATATTATTTTCATGATGCGGCTTTTCACATAAAACACTAAAAACTGCATGCTAATTGAGTCTGTAAATTCACACTATTTAACAAGATTATTGGTACGTATTTAAGTACCACAATCACAGATCAAGGCTTTATTCTTATAAACGTATATAGAACAGTATTGACAAATAGTGATTCTTATATATAATAATAATAATAATAATAATAACGCATACATCAGAAAAACGTCTAGGCCCCAAACTAAACATTAGCTCGTGTTGTGGGTACCAAGTGAAGACAGCACATACATATAACAACCAAGACCCGGCACCAGTATCAATATTTATCATATAAATACTGACCCGACTTGGGATTCGAACCGGGACCTCCAGCTTCGTAGGCAAGGTCGCTACCCACTAGACTAAGCGGTCGTCAAAGTCAAACAAAATTAAATATCACTAATTTATATAAGTTTATATTCAAATTTCAGGTTACTTCAAGAGACCATAACTGACGGTGGGAGGTTCCCAACAACGGAAAAATCAAAATTCTTGATGGCTGTTATGGAAAGCAGCTACGAGAATGCCAGAATAGCACTCAACTTTTTCCGGGCTAACGTTAATGCTATAAGAGATATGTGAGTACCCTGTAAATACACATATACAGCGCTTATAAAGCAAACGAAAATGTATATAATCAATTTGGTTTCCATCACAGACCAGTCAACCTATAGACCACGCTTTAATAAACGTCAGTATGAAAACGAAATCGCCAAAAAGTGGCGGGGTGCGGGGAGAAGTTGGCTAGTTTTCATTGGCTCGTTCAAAATTGACAATTTAATGGCTTCCGACGTGCTTCCTACTGACCGCTCAGAAGAGACGTAGTTATGTAGTGTCACTACTTAGCCTTGGCGAATGCTACTCCCTGTCAAAGCGTGGTCTATAAGGTTGACTTGTCTGTGGTTTCCATCAACTAAGACCTAAGATTCAAAAATATATTTTACTTTTCAATCAGGTATGGTGGTAATGAGGTATTAGAAGAAATGCTTTACGTTCTCGCTGAGAACATGGCGGATTTCGATTTGACCGATTCAGTAAGTATTTATGTTAACCGTGTTCGTTTAAAATTTCTAAGACTTAACAAATAGCAAAATAAAATAATATAAAAAAAAACGTATGACTCACAAAAAGCGTCCGAATCCCAAGTTTTGGGTTATCAATTGCAACAGCGATTATTTTCTTGCTTCCAGTTCAGGATCTGGGTGAACCAGCAGGACAACCAAATGGATGACAACCAAGCAATAGCTAATCGTGCGGTAGGTAACGCCGCAGAGAATTTACATTGGGACGACACGCTTCGCGAATTCGTCTACGATTGGATCAACGAGAACGATGCCGCCGGACTCAGTGCCTCTATTGCGTTATGTCTGTTTCCTATCCTTATCACAATTTTCAATCAGTAATTTGGCCAATTAATAATTTCCACCTAGATGATTATATATATTGACAGAATACGCATGTATCAACAACCGAATATCTTAAACGAAACATTTTCTTCAAATCATGTGATATAAGTAAAATATTCTAATCAATGCATATTAAAAAAAAACTTGTAAATTTCTGAAGTACAGCTGGTACTTTATAATTTTGTTATGGTCCGTCTATTAGTGCTCTAACACCTTTATTTTCCAACTTTTTTTTTTTAAACTTGACACAGTTTTCTTTTGACCACTAGTTTTGCTTGAAGTTGATTGAGAGTTGATTGAAGGAAATAGAAGAATTGATGATTTCTTTTGTTGTTTAGTCAGTTTAGTTTATGCCATCACCTCAGGCGAAAACAAAGTTTCAAAATGTGCAAAATCAAAAAGTGCTTATAAGTATAGACTAGTGCTCCCGAACAGCCATAGCATATATCTAAAATAAGCACCTTTATGATGTGCTCATATGTACGTTTAATTTAAAAGAACCGGTTGATAATTAACTTACCCTACTCACGAGCACGTTTCATGTTTCGGACCATTAAGTCTTAAATGAAATACCTTAACGTTTTTAGACATATATATAAACACTAGTTATTGGGATGCGTTAATGGAGTACTGAATTCTTACTTACCAACCAGCGATACTTACCAAATTTTTACGTTTTACTTGTTCATTTATATGCGCTATGTTGTAAACACTATACATGACTATCGTAATGAGGGATTTTCAGATATCGAATTAAAAAAAAACAACTAACTCGATAGATGGCGCTGACGAGACATGCTACTATAGAACATTATTCAGTTAAACAGAACAGAACGAAATGGTGCTGCCTATGTTAATGGTTAATTGTCTATCTTTTAACAGGACAGATAGTTAACAGGAATTTAACTTCATACAAATGAACTCTTAACTAGCAGCGTGTCTGATCAGCGCCATCTACCGAGCTATTTGGAACTTTTTTTAAATTAGCTGTCGGAAATCCCTTATTATTTATTCATTTATTTATACACATTATTTATATTATTTGCTCACAAGTTACAGTTGTCATATGCTCTGTGTCTATTCCCATTTTTTAACATAGAGTAACACAGTTTTTGATGTAAACGAACGCTTAAAAATAACTGTATTATGTCGCTGGAAAGTTCAATCAAAGATTTTTTTTAATGTAAAGCATATTTTGATTGATATGTCAGTAGAAACAGATTGATAACTAATATGGAAGTATCACAGATAGTATTTAGCCATATTTGTTTAATTTAGGATTCGGGATGTAACCTGGAATTCGTATGTTCAATGAAGTGGAGTTAAGAAACTCAGTATTACATATTTGGGTAATATCTGCATGTTTCATTACTCGAGCGATGTGTCACATTCTATTACATATAAAGGTGCAATGGAAAATGTGTTAATTGTGGTATAATTGTTTATTTGATATTTATAATATTTTGAACATTTATACTAGTTTTAAGTCAATTATTTAATTTAACTTACGATACATTTAATTTATTTTTAAACAAAATTGCACAAAGAGTCCTATCTAGCATTAAGCGTTTGTTATTTCAATTACGTTATAAAATAAAATATAGGTAGAATGAAATGCATTATGACATAAGTTTTTAATAACATAAGGTTTTATAATAATTAAGCTTTTTTTTACTGCATTTTCATTCTAAGCATTTTGTACATATTTATAATATATTTAATTAAGGTGTTTGTATAATAGTTGCTTAAATTAGATATATTTTATAATAAATTTTAATAATTATAAAAACCACATACATAACAAATGCGTCCTCTTGTTATGAATGTAGTTATGTATAATAGAATATTGATTCTATTATAAGTTTATTATAAGTTAGGTATCTATAATTAAAGCTGTGTTATGTGCATAATACAATTTGTTATCCAAGTTAATAAATATATTTAGCGTAAGTAATGTTGTTGTTTTATTTATGTTTTAATTAAATATATATATAATTAAATATATATATATATATAATTAAATAATATATATATATATATATTCTTCACTGTCATTAACAAAATATGACTAGATATTTCAGTATAAACAATATTATCCATTTCTACAATAATAATATGTAAGGCACCGAGTTCGTTTTAAGACAATTCAATTGTTCAAGAACCTACAATTAAATATTATACGAATTAGCATGGTTCAAGTGAATGCCCTCTAATAACGACAAAAACTTATACGTAGATATTGGAATATTCGATAATTTTTCTAATTTACCTCATTATGATAAAAATTGCGCTTAAAATATACATTAAAACAGATAGCTTAAAAACAACTGCAGATGAAGGCTTCGCTGTTGTATGGATATCAACAAAAGGCGTGACCTGAAACAGAGATGTATTTTAGTAAAGTTTTTAATTACTTTGTTCAAAATAAACGTTTAAACAAGCTACACAACAAATGGTTTTCCATAAAATCAGGTGTCACAACTAGTGCAGTTTCTTTCGTATAATTCTTATTGAAATGCTAGATTGCGTACGCTACCCGATGTCTTTGAATGTCCAATGTAGACGATTTCAACATTATTCCTTATCTGACCATATGAGGCATCAGATCATTTTATAGCGTTTAATTCTAATGCAAGGAAGCGTTGCAAACAAAATATTTACGTAATTATACTTCCAAACGCGAAACCGACGTTACATCTAATTCATAAACCGTAAATTTTTCAGATCATACAACTTACAATTAATAAGATCAAAATCCGTACATTTGCCAGTTCCCAAATTGACGCTTAATAATAAATTCATACCTATTTAACTTTCTCAATTGTAACTGGTGTATGCAGTTGATAAAATTATGAGTAAAATATCAATCAAATAACTAAAAAAGCAAGTACCAGTTCCATACAGAGGGTCAAATTCAAAGTAAAAAAAAATTTCAATCAATTTAAGATGTTTACACACACTTCACTTTTACAGGAGCACTTTTATTTTGCAATCAATTTATTCTGTCAACTTTCAATCAATATGTTCTCAGCTCACATGATGTAGTTGAGAAAGATGAGGACAATAAGAATAATTGATAATGATCAATTTTCGTAAACTTCTGCTGAAATTGTATGTTGCAACTTACCTCAATCGTTGTCGATTCTGTGGTATGACGTAGTGCCATCGGAGGTTCGTTAGAATATGGCAGTTTAGACCTAAATTGTTCTTCCCGCAAACTGAAAAGTGTAATTATAACAATTGTCATTATTTTGAAATTCTCATAAATTATTCGAGGTTGGTATTTGTATATTGTAATTGGTTGAATAGAGAGTAAGTAGCCTTTTACTGGCGAACTAAATTTGTATATGATTTACGTACGAAGGAAAAGTTTAATACTCCAATCTTCGAGAACATTATATAGGATTAGGTATATTCATTCTTGTTTGCTTTATTTCAGCAAACAACGAAGTTACTCTTTTCAACGACGTGAAGCAGTGTTCAAAATGTCAAAGTAGTTAAGGTGAACCGCGGTTATTGTAACTATCGGGTTATTGAAACTAAATAAACCACATCCTTCTCTGATTGTTATTTTGAACAATAACAGTCGTACATTCGTTCTACGATCAATAGCTTACATGAATAAATATAGATGGCGCTACTAGGCCAAGAAGTGTTTGAGCTGCAGAATTCGTTTCTCAAACAGTTCTTGTTTTTGTGCTCACGCGGAGCACAAGCATATGTACAACCATAAGCATAAACACTATGCTTTGTAAATTCTATTTGTTTCTTGTTCTGTAAAAGTTTTAGAAAAAAGAAGTCTCAAAAGTAGAGTTATAGACAATTGTGGAAAGTACTTTTTTAAGTATTTATTCCATTCTATGGTAAATCTACTACAGTTGTGGGTACAATTACATTAGCCACCGTAAAAAAAGTCAAACGCGATAATTGCAACTTTGAGGTTAGTCACAATAGCCCCCTAGATTTTTGTGTGAAGTATTAAAACCCTAGTGATGTTCCAATATGGATATTCCTAAAAAAATTATTAAGTAAATGTGTACATACGTATACATATTTATATAGAAGGTTCTTCATTATTTGTAAATCAAATAGTTGTATTTACATCTCCCATAACTACATAATCCAATTTATACAAAATCGACTTACAATTTAATTAGAAAGCATAATGTATTAAAATGTAATGAATTATTTTGAATTTTTCAAATATTACTAGTATAGCACAAATAGAGAAAGAAAAAATTTAGTTGCGTTAACCCTAAACCAAATGCAACTTTTACTACCTGTCTCAGAAATTTACGAACCTGCCTTTTATTCTTAACATTACTTCTATATTTATAACAGCGACAAAAATCTACATTGCTTTTACTGTTTATTGAATACTTTAGTGAAGCTGTATATTTATAAAAGATTGTCAAGCAACTAAACACAGAATTTTATATTTTTCAGTTGAAATAACCCCGGTGCAGTTCATTTAAAATTGAACTTTATTATTAAAGCAATAAGCTTGTTAAATTAAAAAAGTGGTACTGACGACATCTTGTCTGAACGATCACGGGTGACGTTAACTAAATTCAGATAGACCTTTTGAAGTCCTAGTCCGAGAGATACAACATTAATAAGAATTGAACCCCAAAAAATACGCGAGAGTCTTATTCTAAGTCCTATGTACAGGAACAAAAACTTAGGTACTCACAATTTGTTCCTTGCCGCTAGAGAGTCTTCAATTTCGAAACGATTTTGATTCTTACTTATCATCTGCCAGTCGTATGTGTAGTTTTGTAATTCGTAATAGCAAATTTGTCGTAGATCAGGATCGTAACTGTAACGAATATTAAATTTTAATTAAACCCGTTGTTCGCTTTTATTACGATGAAGATTAATGTCTACCTACACCTTAGTCGGCGAGAAGACCTGATTCGGATTCCTTGGACTTTTCTAGTGGGGTCATATTAAAAAGATTTTTTAAATAATCCTAACACTTGTCGAATAATTTCTAGCCTTTCATGAGGATTTTGCTTTAGCCCTTAAATAGTCTAATGAGTCTATAAGGGATAGTTAACATATTAGATTGTTTAATAATGGATCGTTATCAAGCAACGAGGTGGTCGTTTTGGATCATCACCATAATTATTTGATTTTACACTGAATATCCGCAAAGGTAATTGAAAAGTAAGTACAAAAGTACTTCATTAGAAAGGAGTTTTATTATCATTCAATAAAAAACAATATAATTGGGCAAACAATCCACAAATTTTAGTATAAGCTTATATCACCACCAAAAGCGACTATGTAGTTAAAGTAAATTATGACACACTTAAAAACTTTCGCAGATTATGTAAAATTAATGTAAAAATTTTGATTAGCTGCTTGACATTTTTAAACTAAAATAATACAAACATTTTGCTTTCGTTTATTGTATGAGATTTTAATTAAAAGTTTAGTAATAACACTATTCTGTTTTTTACCTAAGAACCATTCTGTTGTTTGTACCACATTCCAGATTTCATTTCAAACAAAAAAAAAAAGAAAAAGCATTGAATTCGGTTTATCCATTTGGGAGCTACGTTGTCCAAGACATACAGAAACACAAAGACAGGTAGTAAGACAAAAGCCTAAAACTTGAAATATAAATGATAATAAATTTGGAATTTCTGAAACGTTATTTAACTTTCCAGCATGGAGGCAAAAAATCAGTTTAGAAGTTAGGTAGTTTTTTAAGAGGGAGCGGGCGAGATATGAACCACGTGCAATCCAATGACTTAATAATGAAATATCATTTTAACCACTGTTTTTTCTATTTCCACATAAGAATGGAATTTGAATGGAAGAAGAAGAGAAGAAAAACTTATAATTCCCTATTTCTTCGTTCTTTTTTTTCTTTCTATCGCTAATACGTCATAAAATAAGTATTAAAATTCCTTATATAAAAATTTTAATAATAATGGAACACTTTATTCATAAAAAATAAGTTGACATATACAATAAAACACATTTTTAAATTGTTTTTGCAAATTTTGCTTATTACACTTTGTTCAAAAAATAACAGCAGCGAGATGAGACACGCCCTAATAACTGAAAACTACTTTTGGAATCTTTAGGAATCGGAGTTTCAAAAAACCGATTTCTATGATTCTTGATTTGTATGGATACAACAAAAAACAAACGGATAAAAAAAAAATTAAAACAACCCGATGTACAAACATCTTTCTTTTACAGTTTTGTAATAGATTATGCGGTTTCAATGTGTACATACGTTTCTCTCAGCCGTATCCTGTTCATTTCTGCTTTCAACAGTTGGTGGCAAAGAGTGTGGTCGATGTAACATGCGAAGTTCAACACTTTGCTGCGGAACATTCTCGTCTGGTGGTCACGTTCAAACTCATTGGCCATACGGTTGTATATAGTTGATACTTTGTCCCTCATGAATTTCTGTAAACGATAGTGCAAAAAAAGATTTAAATTTGTAATGTGATATATTTTATTCATTCGTTCATTCAGTCTCGTGATAGCCCAGAGCGCAACGAACCGGTCTTAAATTTATAAGGCCCCATAGGGCCATGGTTCGAATCCGGGCGTATACCAATGAGTTTTTCTGACTTATGTACACAATATAATGAGTTTTTCTGACTGAAGTACACAAAATCACTGACACCGTGCTTCGGAGGGCACGTTAAGCAGTCGGTCCCGGACGCTGTCAATAGATGGCGGTCGTTACAGTTCCCAACCCGCAGTGGAGCAGCGTGGTGGACTTAAGCTCCAAGCCCCCCTCCTCACCCTGGGGGAGACCTAAGCCCCTGCAATGGGGTAAAAATGGGCTGATGATGATGATGATTTTTATTCATTACAAGAATAATTTAGTTATATTTATCATAGAAATGGACATGAATCGCGACTAAATACTTTGCGAAATCAAATAAGCGACAGACGTTTGGTTAATATTTTCGTGCTCAGTACGCCGAAGACCAATTAAAAAATCATCTTTATAATGCTTAATTTCATTGTATGTAAAATAATATTAATAATAATAATATCTGAGACATCCCACACAGCGTCATCTAGTCCCAAAATAATAATAATAATACGTCCGACATCCCATACAGCGCCATCTAGTTCCAAACTAAGTAAAGCTTGTACTATGGATACCAGACAACTGATATAAATACTTCTAAATCTTATTAATATTTACATATATAGATTTTCTTTTACACCCAGACACGGAACAAATAGACGTGTTCATGCACACAAATATTTGTCCCGGGCCGGAATTGAACCCGTTACCCTTGGCTCCGCAGTTAGGGTCTCTAAGCACTCGAGCAACCGGTCATCAATGTAAGCAAGTATTGCGCTTGTATTACGGATACCAGACAATTGATATACATACTTAAATATTCTGTATAATATATACATATATATAGAAATTTTATCAATAGACATGGTCATGCACACAAATATTTGTCCCGGGCGGGAATCGAACCCACGGCCTTTGGTTCTGCGGTTAGGGTCTCTATGTGCATATATATAATACTCTATGTGAAACTAAACATTTATTATATTAGTAATAACATGGCTATTGTTTATGAAATAAGAATTTTAACAATTAATTAATCCATTTTTTCAGTAAGATTAATTCACCGAAGCACTGAGAAGGTCTTCGTTGGCGGCGAAGGTTTAGCGTTCAAAAGGTTAAATGTTGGACTTTCAACTATGTAAATATTTTTAATTAAGAGAATACTAGAGAAATTAGTATTTTAATTCATGTGTAGAATAAAGAGATAGTGTACCTTCCAAGTTTCGTAGAGTTGTTTAGACATGACGAGGGTCGCGCCTTCCGTTTTCAATAGCTCAAACCCAGAAAATGCAGAGTCCCACACAACGAAACTGTCTTCATCATCCAGATAATCCAAGATATCGAATGCCAACTCGTGGTCTATCTCTCCGGCGACGTACAGAGCGAAAGCATCATTCACAATCTAAAAACAACAAAAAAATAAATGCCAGCCACAGAAATTAAAATGGATTAGATACATATACATTTCGTGATAGCCCAAAGCGCAACAACCCTGTCTCATATTTATAAGGCTATAGGGCCATGGTTCGAATCCGTGCGTGTACCAATGAGTTTTTCTGACTCTGAGTACATAACTATCACTGACTCCGTGCCTCGGAGAGCACGTTAAGCAGTCGGTCCCGGGCGCTGTCAATAGATGGCGGTCGTTACTATTCCCAACCCGCACTGGAGCAGCGTGGCGCATTTGAGCTCCAAGCCCCCCTCCTCACCCTGGGGGTGGCCTAAGTGAAAAAGATACATATTTCTCGTGTGCTTTATAGGCATTGCTATTAATTGGCGGCATGATAATTCTGTTCTAGCCTAAATCGAAGAAAATGAATAATTAGGTATCAATCAATCAATTTATTTTATTGTGAAACCATACTTTATTGAACAATAGTTTCAGGCAAGTTAATTGGTAAACATTTTCAGATGTGATGCGATTGGTGTGATTCCGGTGAAATTCATTTCTATACCAATGTAGCTGAGTAAAATTTAATACCCCTTCCCAGTTCATTGGCTGCAGTCATGAAAATTATGAAACTACGTGTGTTATTTTAATTGTTAGGAGTAGGTTACCTCTTACTTACCTTAGGTAAAAATTACCTCTTTCTGATTTCTATTGGCTCTGATTACCATTTGGAGTTAACATTTTCTTAATGTCTATTTAGTACATATTTTTTGAAATATTTGTAAGGTAAAATTTTACATGTTTTATAGACACTGAAACATACAATGCATTTGAATTTAAAAAAATACATTGTATGTTTCAATAATATATATGGATATAATTATTTACAGAAATTATTTCTAGTTTTAATTGAATGAACATCCACCTAAACCTGTTCTACTTCAAATAAAACTCAGCCAAATTAATTATGCTTAAAGACACAAGTTATTTTGTTATCTATACATATAAAATTATTGTTAAAATCTAAAATTAAAATTGATAGAGTAGCACTTACTTGTGCCCTGTTATACGTGTCGATTTTCGTTCTTTGAGGACTCTTCAAAGTATCGATTATATGTTTCCAAGTGTTTAGATCGTAATTCACTCTGTAGTATCCTGTAAATAAAATGGCGATTGTCACCTTCAAAGCATGTAGAGATGTGACATAGTCACGGCTTTCAATTCTTACGAAAGTGACACTTATACACGGTTTTTTGTTACATCATGTTCGACCCGAAAGGGGTGGGCAGGAAGTGGTTGGTGGATGCTCGTAAGCAGAATATTTTTTTTTAATTAAAATAATTATCATTAAAATATAATTATCATTCATGACAAATATATTTTCAATTTTAGTCCGCTGCTATATGTTAGCTACACAGAACTCTACAGTAATTTAATTTACGTAAAAAACCAATCCGCCGTTTGCGTTTTAATAAAGAGTTTATATCTTTCCTAAATGATAATTATTTTAATTTAAAAAAATATTTTATTATGCTTATGGGCATCCACCAACCACTTTCTGCCCACCCCTTTCGGGTCGAACATGATGTAACAAAAAACGGTGTATAGTTTGGGGTAAGAGGTTGTGTGATTGTATTTGTTTATTTGTTTGTGTGTACCTGTTGTAATTCTCCTAAAAAACTACAGAATTAATTTCGATACAATTTTTGTTTTACGTAGGTATGGCCTCAGACATGTTTTACTGTTATAGAGCACCAACAAGGGATGCAGTAGTAGATGTGTTGGTCCGAAACAGCTATGTCAAATTTAGATGCAGTTTTTCGTTTTACATAATTATGAGTTCAGCTTCAGACTAGGTTCTTAGATATGTTGACTGGTTATTTACCAGATTCTTAAATCATTTTACGGTCATAAGCCGCCAGGGGCGCTGCAGTCGATATGTTTATTCAAAACGATTTTTTTTATTACCATCGTTATGTGGTTATAAGCATTCCACTGTTCGATGCAGGTTTTCTACATTTTGAAAAAATGGAAAATAAAATTTAAAAAAAACTAGACGCAAAGCCGTAAAGTATAAAAAACCGCCAACTGCATATTAGTAGGATAATGCCTTGAGAGTTCCATACAGTTGTTACGATTAATTTAACTATCGCTACTCAACCCTAGAATGCTACATAAACGCATATTTCAGTTTATAACTATTTAAAAAAATTATATTACATAACTACAAAATACGATTTAAGGATCTATTCTGTTATTCGGTTTCTTGCCTTCTTGAGACCAACGGGAAGCACTTTATAGGTGTTGACGTACTTGCGAGTGTCAAAACATGCGGCGTAAATGACTTGAAAGCTTGATTTTTCACAGCTCCTAGGGTCCACAAACCTAAGTACTAGATATTTATTTTAATTTGATACCTCTATGCGTTTCTGAGAAAAAAAGGTCTTGAGGTACAGACGGACGGACAATTAAGTATTCCTTTTTTACTGTTGAAGTACAGAACTCTAAAAATGTCAGAATATGGTTTTTTTTTAAAAGAGGCAAATAAGTGAAGGCATTTTACTTTATAATAGACCAAACACAATAAAATTTTAGAAATTAATTAACCGTCGTGTCGTGAGTGGCCCGTAGCCTGTCTGCATAGATAGACTTTAGTGATCGTATTTAATTTCACTCTTTTTAAAGGACCACCTTTTAATTATTTTTGCATTTATTAAACGGTTTACGTCGCATGTTTTTAAATTTTTTTTTTTTTATGAAACGATTTTGAAATGCAAATTTACCTAAAAAGTGATTGACCCAAAAAAAAACTCAAAACATTCAAAAATATAATTAACCTGCAGTATCGCGCATTTTTGTTGTTTTAATGTGTCACGTATATTTAGCATTTCCACTGTTTCGGGTAAATGTCGCACTTCCGTTTGTGTATTTAAGAATGTAGTCTATATTTAAACATTTCCAATTGGAATAGAAATCTGATTTTGCATTGTTATATAATGATGGGTATTAAAAATCCGATTCTAGCCTACTAAATAACATAACAGGAATCAGCGATACAGATATTAAGAAATATTTATATATTTAAAAAAATTACCTGATGCGTTCCTATTTAAAATTATCCATCCGTTGTTTAAGTTTTCCTTGAAAGTGTATTCATTTCCTCCAATAGTGAATTTTGGCTGGTCGCAATTATAACATTCCTTTGTGTACTGAGTCATATAAGATATAGGTATGGTATACTTGTATTCCCTTCGCAAATTGTTGTTGAAGGTGAAGTGTTTCTGGAAATTAACAAGAAGCGAACGTAATTTTCTTCAAAATCGCACACCGTCACTTGATCATATAATATCTGAATAGAGAGTCGGCGTCAAAAAACGTAAATAAAAATATCTTCTAACTGTTCACTTATAATTCACGCACACACAGACAGTTTGTACATGGTTAGTATGGCGTAGTGAGAGAATGTGGTCTGTTGAGTCACACACACAAGTATGTAAAATTGGCCTGTAAGTTTTTGTTGACATTGTATTGCGAGGGTCCATCCAGATAATATTTATTTTTATTTATTTATTTAGAGGAGAACCAACAGTTATTTTTATATACCATATAAAATTATATAATCAAAGCCCGTCGCTTCTTTTTAAAGGAGTTTGACGAAAAAGCCACTAGGCAACTATAAGGAAAACAACCAGAACTGTAGGCTTGGTTTTTAAGACATTATAGTAACAGGAAATAAATTCTACATCGTCATAATAGTATTAGAAAAAAAATTATCTAAGGACGAAAGATAAAGACTTAGACAGTTCAATACGAAAAGATCGTGCACTTCCTGTTCTGTGAATTTAACAAGAAATTACTTTTTGAAGAGGAAGGAAGTGCAATCTTAAAAACTCATTATGAAATCACACAAAAGGATGAATTGAGAAAAACCGGTATAGTGCGAGTTAGACTCGTGCACCGAAGGGTTCCTTACCACCACACAATATATTAGTGTTAAGTATTTAACAATAAAAATATAAGTTTGCGATTGTAAATAAAATCTTGTAATGATATAACTACAGATTAACGATTTTCGGATTTTTTCGTTTATTTGTGTTATCAGACTTTGGTTCTATCCATACATTACTCAAGATCAACGGTATGTACTATAAGGTTTTGATTTATTATACTGCTTATGGCCGTATTTTTTATTGCATTGACTGATATGTTTGATTTTTTTTGGCTCCAAGAGACTATTATAATAATTTGAACTTGATACCGCCACGCGTTCCTGGAAAAAGTGTTTCGACAGACAGACAGACGGACAACGAATCTACAAGGGTTTCTTTTTTCCTTTCGTGGTACAGAATCCTTAAAACAGACCAAGTGCGTGTTGGCCATGAATTAATTAAAGGTTCCGTGGCGTGTAAAATCACCTTAAAATAAATATTCACATAAAATTAAACTTGTTAAATTAAACATAAAATTAAAATTGTGGACATTTAAAAAACTAGTAAAGATATTTTGTTAAAAATATTTTTTGTTGAAAGTGTTTGCTTAGTGCTACTTTGTATATTTAACTCAGATTTTTTAATTACATAGTTTAAAAATTAGACAGAGAATTACGCATATATATATAAAGTCACTTAAACGTTTTTCACATAGAGTAAATTAATTTAACAGCAACCAGCAATAGAGTCAGAAATGTCACTTCACAGTACCGAAAATGTCAAACGCAATTTCGTGGGGATGAAGAACAGCGGGGTGTGATTTCGCGGACTGAAAATCGCCATCTTGCACCAGCTAGCTCAAGTATGAGTAGTTAGACGGTAAACGCAAAAGAAGGCTTCAAGTCAATTCGTACTTTTGCGGTATTATTTCATTTAAATTTACTGAGTTTATGGCAATTACTATGAACTAAAATACAAAAAAAAAACAAAAGCACATGTTAATAATAAATATATATAAAATAAATATATTTTTCGACATAATAGGTACAAGAAGTTGTCAGTTTCCGTGATACTTTTCTTAGTTAGTATGCATTACTGTGGCATGTTCACAAAAAAATAATAATAAAAAAAAACTGACCTGTGTTAACTTAACTACATTATTGTTATATACATGGACATTTACAAGCGGGTACCCAGGTTGACTTATCCATGAGCTAAGAACATTGGAGACGGTATAGCCTTTGAAAAATTCACAATGAATCGTTTCGCTTTGCAAATATTCGGCGAAGTCTTCCAACGAAATGAATTTGCCTCGTCTAGAATAAAAAAAACATGTTACTTATTTTTTCTGTAAATATTAACATATTTTTCAAATCGTCGATATATTTGTAGTAATATAGTTATATTCAGCCTGGTAATAGTTACTTTATATATTAAATATAATGTATAAAATATATGACCACATATGACATTTTGATATTGAAACGCCCATTTCTTTTTTTGTCGTGATAACCCAGAGCGCAACGAACCTGTCTCAAATTTATAAGGCCCCATAGGGCCATGGTTCGAATCCGGGCGTGTACCAATTGAGTTTTTCTGACTTAAGTACACAATATCACTGACACCGTGCTTCGGAAGGCACGTTAAGCAGTCGGTCCCGGACGCTGTCAATAGATGGCGGTCGTTACAGTTCCCAACCCGCAGTGGAGCAGCGTGGTGGACTTAAGCTCCAAGCCCCCCTCCTCACCCTGGGGGAGGCCTAAGCCCCTGCAGTGGGGTAAGAATGGGCTGATGATGACGTCTTTTTTTATATATTAAAATTCGTACAGAAAATTTATTCACCTGTATTCAATATAGTATTGTAAAGCTTTGTGAAATATTTCAGAGCCAAGCCAGTTTTCAACCATCCACAGAAGGGCGGCTGTTTTGGTCTCAATCAATTGTTTGTCCTGTGGCGCTATCAGTACTCCAAGGCTTTTATTAAAAGAGCCCAAAGCTGGCGTCGTTCGTCTCCATTCTAACGCCATAGCTTTATGTATTGTTTGTAAGCCGTACGTCCTCGTACTCCAAAATGAACTATCCACCTGGTTTATAAATGAAATGTTTACAAAGACACACTGAGAACAACTGAAAGCGTAGTAGATATCAACTATACATTTAAAAAAAATCGATATATTATAAAGAGTATTTAAGTGGGTATCAGTTGTCTGGTACCCATAATACAAGCTTTGCTTAGTTTAGGGCTAGATGGCGCTGTGTGGGATGTCCCAGGTATTATTATTATTACTATTATAATTACTATAATATATTTTTAACACAATATTTCACAGCTTTTTTTATTTACATAATTTCTTATCTAATAAACATAACGGAAGTTTCGACAGTAATTTTGTTGTTTTACAGCATAAAAGCCATCAAATTAATTTCTCTATTTCAGAGTAAAAGGCTTAAAGTAAGTCTGTACCCTATGACAGTGGCCTCAGTACTTTTTTTGAAAATGCATTTCGAGTCATAAAAAACGTGTGCATCCGGATATTTGACGTTAAATTCATTGTAGTATTTGTACATTCTCATGATAAATGAGTGACCAGTAATAGATATCTGCGACCACTGGACTAATCGACCAGACAGATTAATACAATTATTTTCATTGTCATCTTATCATTAATCATTTGCAACTTTTAATTTCCGTGCCTCGGAGAGCACGTTAAGCAGTCGGTCCCGGTTGTTGTCAATGGATGGCGGTCGTTACAATCCGCCAACCCGCATTGGAGCAGCGTGGTGGATTTAAGCTCCAAGTCCCCTTATCTTGAGGAGAAGTCTAAGCCCCTACAGTGGGGTATAAAAAAGGGCTGATGGAATGGAACCTTTAATTTATGACCGCATAAACGGTTGATCATCTTTGCTTCGATGACTATCAAATTCCACACACCCTCTCTCACACACACACGGACATTCAAAACACAAATATTACATGTCATCCCTTCTACCATATTAACTTTTCACCATGTAAGTTTTAACTTGTAAGATTTACAATGTTCTTACATTTTTCGTAAACTTATCTACACATAAGAGGAATAGTGCTGTTTCCAGAGATATATAACCTAGTCACAGTTTAATAATCCATACAGTCAGCCATCGCTTTTAACGTTGGCGAAAAAGCCGCCGTCATCTTGATTGTTTAAGGGTTGTCACGCGTTGAAGTTAGTAGGTATTTAATTTTTTTTTTTGTAACATGGGAGAATGTATACCTACCTGTATATGATGCAAATTATTTGACCAGAAGTAAAAAACTACAGTTTGTTGTTTTAGATCATTGTTTGATCTCCGCGCGCGCTCACATACTATTTTGCGCACTATCTAACAAACAATACCTAACAAAAATTAATTCAAATGTGACCAAAATTTAAAAAAGTGACCCCCATTTCGAAATTTTTATTTACTAGATCGATTGCTTTAAAAATCGATATCTAAGGGTCCGTATGGACTCCACTGAAGAATCTGTGGTCAAAATTGAAAAAAGTGACCCCCATTTGGAATTTTTTGTTTATACTGGACCGACTGATTTATATTTAACTTTTTAGATTTATATTTAACATTTTAGATTTAGGACAGATTCGATATCAAAGGGTTCAAATGCATGACCCACAGTTTGTCACCGCACAAGTGGTAAGTACCATTTTTAATATTTTAGAATCGACCGAACGCGTAAGATAGTACCGAACGACTAACATCGTCACCAAAGACTATCGTCATAGTACTCACAGTACGCCGTTCGGTAGATACGTCCCCCCCACTGCACCACACTATTGCATAGTTTAGACGCCTCCGATGACTAACTGTATGGGGATTACTTGACTGTGACCTAGTTCAGGCACAGATGGAAATTAATGCATTTTGCAAATATATTCATTAACTATTGCATCAATTTATCATAATTTTTTGTAACTTGTTTGGAATAAAGATTATTATTATTACTATTAAATTATCGAATTTAGTAACTAAGTTCTCTTTTTCTCACCTCAGATAGCAGAAAATACGCTAAATAAGTGGCCATGCCTTCTTTGAACCAATGTTCTCGCCACCTAGTGCGCGCTACTTCGCCGGGATTGCCAAGCCATATGCGGCTGAGTTGCTGCGCCAAGTCAAAAGACATACGCTCCTTTTGTTCAATGCTTGTGTACTGTTCTATGTACATCAGTTTGTGTTCTCTGTATACAAAAAAGAGATTAATTAACCTCTATCTACAGTAATTATAGACTTAAAATAAGTAAACGTACAAAGTTTTACGGTTTTAAATACACGTAAATACTCAAAAATTAACTGTTGAAATAAAAAAATTGCCAAAGACGGCAACAAAAATAGACACATTTGATTATATTAAATTTTCAAAAAATCCATATATTTAAAAAACTGTGACGCTTTAGTAAAGATCATGTTATGATATTCTATAGTTCCAATCAAGCTTTATGGCGGATGTGAACATAGGCATAAGTCGCGTCGCAGCGCAGTAACCAGTTTTAGGTGTAGCGGGATGCAGTGGAGCGAGGGGTAGGTATATGACTGTACTTGCGCAAGAATGCTTAAAGCGTTGTATTCCGATTCGCCATTAAGTTTGAGGGGAGCTATAATAGATCGTAAAACTAGCTTATTTCCTTAAGTTTATAAGATTCAGTGACTTGTATGGAAATGAATTATTTTTAAGAATTCGTTGCTGTTTATAACACAACAATAAAATACACGAAATAAAGTTCTAAATACTGAGAAGTATTTAAATATATATGGTGAGACATGTTTTGCCAATTCTAAACTTACCCATTGGTTAAGAGATTCCAACTGTCAATTTCATAGCTGTTAATATAGGCCGGTATGGGAACTAGATTAATTGGTCCATTGGTAATTGGTCTTTTAGTGACGGAGTATCTATACAGTACGTTTATCAAATTAGATCCAAGGTTCAGTATGTACACGTAGTAATTAATTTGCGAAACGGGAGCCCATACAATTATTGTATCATTTATGGGCGTAGCAATTTTTCCTCTGTTAATGAAATGAGATAGATGGAATCCTACTTGGTGAGGCGCAATTTGTGGCGACGGCAGGTATTCCACGATGACATACTCGTCTCTTGTTCTGGAAAAATTTACAAATATTGTTTAATGCACACACATCACAACTTTTTGAATAATTTCTTCTTCGTAGACTTTGTCTTTCTTTATTGTGTTATTAGAGACCACCCACAGTTCCGTCCGTACGGGAATAAAGAAAAGCGGAAAACTATTTCTATCCGTTCTCTTTTGAATTTGCCATTTTCTCTCTGTTCTTCGCTTGTCATTTCAAAAGCGAAGTTAAGGAATCGTGATAGATAAACTCATATTATAAAAAAAATTAAATAAAAAATAAAAGTACAAACATTTATAATTTTATTTATAGATAAAAATTAATCTAGATGACTCTCCGAAAAGTTCTTATCTGCCAATAAGTCCCATCAAAATCAGTTCAGTCGTTTCGAAGATTAGCCCTTATGAACAAACAGGGATGGACGGAATGTTGTATACGCCTATGTCTAGTCTAAAGATCAATTCTAAATATTGGTGACATTTTTGATATCAGATGAGTATTTTTGGAGGCTAACTCCTACATTCAAACTTAGAAACTTTACCTTTTAATGATATTAGTGTAAATGAATGCTTTAGGAACACATACGGGAGGATATTTTAATATTATGATAAGCTATTGTTCAGTCAGACGCGTTTTTTATTGCAAAAACACGATCGTACAATCCTAAACTATATATACTCGTCCAAATTACAATTTTAATCTACATAAAATTTCCCTGGCGAAAAGCAAATTTATTTTGATAAGAATTTAATATTTACTTACTTAAATTATCCTTAATAGATTAAAGTAATTTTAAATATGTGTTTCAGGCATATTTTATCAATTTGTGAATCAACCTTAGCACATAGATATATGTTGGCACGGACTATTTTACAAGTTTTTTAAGCTCTACACTTTTTCTATAGAAAGCATTCATATGTTACTGTTGAGACAGCGTTCGTAAGAAACGCATTCGCTCGACCGTTTTTTGTCGACTTACGTTGTAAAATTGTGTCCATGAAAAGCGCTTTGATTTTAACCCAATATTATATAGCTCAAATTCATCCTTAAGGTTCATTCTAAATAATAGTGAAAAAATTTGTTAAATCGCATGAGTAGTTTCGGAAATTACATTTTCATTACTCATATTCGGAAAGTACGCTTGAAGTTACTTGATCAGAGGGATGAAAGTAGTACTTTTCGTCCCCGGGATACGATTTTTCTGCTGTTAAAAAAATTTAAAAAAACTATGCAAGCCATGTCTAAACTTTTTATACGGCAACTCTGTTAAATCGCGGCGTAAAATTGAAATTAAAAAAATATTATCAACAATTTTGTAATATGTATTTAAGTACATAGTAATATTCGGAGTGTCCGGAGAGCGTGTATGAGAAGAGTGATGAGTGTTGATGAAGCGAAAGAAGTATGCCAGGATCGCACTATGTGGAAATCTGTAGTCTCTGCCTACCCCAATGGGAAGCAGGCGTGAGTATATGTATGCATGTATGTTTTGTAATATGACTTTACACTCATAATTTACTTTTAAATAGATTATCATTTAATTTACATAGATTTTAGCTCACATTTACTGTCATGAATGATAAAAATATTGGCTAGTAGAATGCCACAGTAAAAGAAACACCAAAAAAGACGAGAAAGCGGCAGTTCGATCTTCAGTTGTTTTGTCGAGTGCTAATTATTTAGGTATACAGATATTAGTTTGAAAATTAGTTCATCAGCTTCAGATATGGATTTAACGCGTTTTTTTTTTTACTTCCACATATTCGTACTGAAAAGCAAAATGTTTACCTCGGATGAAAGACCTGTATTTAGGCACTCAAACTATTAACGCCAAACCATCTCGTGCCTAAATAGGTCCCTTTCACCCCCTGTCTAACAATCTACTATTAAATAATCGTACAATCTTTTCCTCTATAATATTAGTGTTTCACCCCCTGTCTAACAATCTACTATTAAATAATCGTACAATCTTTTCCTCTATAATATTAGTGTAGGTATATTAAAGCTTAAGGGATAATTTTTAACACACATTTTCTAAGAGCACAAGTTGCAATGTGCTCAAAATTGTTATGCGTTTTAATACTATGCTAAATGTTTTATATAGCATAACTGACCACTGAATACTAAAAATTCAGTAAGGTATATACTTTTCTCAATTTAAGTGTAAAATGGAAAGGGAAAGGAAAACAGAATAAAAAAGTAAACAAATTCAATTTTGGTAAAACTAGCTTCACCTTTTAACTTTTCATCAATCATTACCAATCAATTGTCTCTGTCAATTAAATAGCTAGTGAGGTTCAATCTGACCCAATTGGGGTAATGTGTAGATAATGGTTAATAAAGTATGCGCCAGTAGGTATGATTTGAGTTGAAGCAGAAACAACATGATTTATTGTTAATGCAGGCAAAGTCGTGAGCGCTCACCAGTTCATTATAAAACGTAAAATACTTTCATAAACAGAAATAATAGCCGTAGGTACACGATTCTTTTTAACACCACGAAAGCCTTATTAAAAAAATCCACATAAAGCATGATGTTCAATAAATCATAAATACCATTAGAAATCGGTCTGTCGCCATTGAAGAAAGTTCGATCGAGTACAATAAAATAGATCTACAACCTACGCGTTTTGCCGCGTAATTGACATACTCATGCCTTACACGGTGGAACAACATTGCTGTCTCCGTACTAGAGAGAGGTGAAAGTTTCAAACATCTGTAATGTCATTATAGAAGTAACGCGTGGTCAACTAGCGTCGACTGACCGCTAAAAAATGTATGTTCCTATTATAATTGGCTCAAAATTATAAACTGTAACTGTTGAATGAAGTAGGTACATTATAAATGAATCAAAGTAATAAGTAACTATCCATTCCATTCCATCAGCTCTTTTTTATACCCCACTGCAGGGGCTTAGGCCTCCCCTCAAGATGAGACGGTTTGGAGCTTGAATCCACTACGCTGCTCCAATGCAGGTTGGCGGGTTGTGACGACCGCCGTCTATTCACAGCGTCCGGGACCTACTGCTTAACGTGCGCTCCGAGGCACGGAGTCAGTGACAGTTAATGTACATAAGTCATGTACATGATGGTAATGATTTGTAAAAGCAAGGTATATTAGGTTTGCCAACCAACTAGAATCCGACATTTTTATTATTTACTAGGGGCTGCCCGTGCCACGCCCGCGTGGACTACACAGTTGTATTGGGACCACTAAAGGGCGCGTCGTGACAGCCGGAGCGCAGCGGAACTATTTCTGGTTTACAAGGCCATGCGGTCTTGGTTCGAATCTGAGCATATACCAATCAGTTTTTGCTGACTGACACTGACTAGGTACCTCGGAGAGCATGTTAAGCTGTCGGTCCCGGTTGTCATCAACAGTTAAAATCCACCAACTCGCACTGGAGCAGTGTGGTGGATTAAACTTCTATCCCTCCCCTCACCCTGGGGGGAGGCCTAAGCCACAGCAGTGGGGCATAATGAGCAGGTGGAATGGAATGGACAAAAAAGGGACGCGACGCTCCAAGAAATATAGTAAGACTTCCTAGAAAATAATAAAACACACTACCTAAGAAATCTCTATACCTTTGATCAATATCCGTTGAGTAGTTTTAGCATGAAGAATAGTTATCCCACAGAAACCTTGCCTTATTTTGGAATAAAAAGTAGCCTAGGTCAGTAGCCCACAAACTGAATCTATACAAAAAATAATAGTGATTCGTTGCTCCGTTGCTGCATGATTGACTGACAGGCATACAAACTTTCACATTTATAATGAATGATCATAGGAACTTACCTGTAAGTAAACTTCGATCACAATTATATGAAGTAAACGCCTCATCTGAATTTTACTACGTAGTGGTGCTTTTCTGTGGTTAAACACGAATTTGAAAGATAATAAAAATTACTATAGTGGCAACACAGCATTCCCGTCCGATGATGTCATTGTAAGTTGAAAGTGACTTAGTACTATTAAAAAAATTATTATTACATTAACAATCTTTTCTAGGGTTGGGAGAAATATAAAGTAAGATGTTGTCAGGGAGGGTTGTCTCAAACGAAGCGTTTACTTCATATAATAGTAATCGAAGTTCACTTACAGGTAAGTTCCTTTGATCATTCTATTATATTCGTAAACGCCTCATCTGAATTTCACTATGTAGATGTTTAAAGAAATTGAAAAGATTGTTCAATCATATTATTTATTTACATATATACATTGACATATATATATATATATATATTTGTAATTTACATTATTACAATCTGTGACATATAATACAAGATATTGCTGTTGTATTGTCTGTTCGTAACAATATTTCAGTGCGAAACATTGTAAGCCTATCAGTGCAGCCTGAAGTTCTAGGAAGTTAATATGATGCAACTGATCTTCTGTATTCCATAAACCATGTAGTTTTTTGTCTTTGCATACAATCCCCCATCCAGATCTTGATGCATCAGAAAATATTTTTAAGCAATACTGTCCTTTCCTAATTGGATCACTAGTCGTATATGTGATTTCCACTATCGTAAATCATTGTGGGCATCTTTAGATATGATAACATTACCATTGTATGTTTCCATGTACCATACAACATACCAACAAATATTTTTGTATATTGCTTTTTCTAATAAATAATAAATAAATGAAATGAAAATGAATTGTATGTATTTTATTTGATTTTAGTGCTAGGTATTTGCATCTTTCCAGGTGTTTTGTGTAGAGCCAGCCATAGGCCATTGCTGGACAAATAGACACTAATTTCCCTGTCAGTGAAGCAAATTTTCTAATTTTACATTTTTTAATACTACTGTAATAATTTAAATATTTTGCTGTTGAGTTTTTTTTTTTCTTTGGGAATACAGAGTTCAAACTTTTTACAACAAGAGGAAAACCTAGGAATTTGCAAATTTATGATGGTTGAAGTACACTTTTCTCAAAATTAATAGAAAAAACCTAAAGATTTTAATAATTCACATGTAGTAGAAACATTATATTCACATATTTTCGGGGTGTTCCCGATACATAAAAATCATCTAAGTAATTTACTGAAGATAAACCTTGGTTTCGAAGGTGTGTGACTATTGGTTTTATGATTTTAGTAAATACATAGAGAGCTGATGAAGGCCAAATAGAAGAGTTTGAAATTCATAGATCTTTCTTTCAAAGTAAAATCTTAAATATTTTTTTATATTTTTGGTTTACTGGTATTAAATAATAAGCGTCTTTCAAGTCAATTGTTGCTAAAAATGACTTTGAATCTATCAACCGCAACGCTTCTCCGATATCTTCCATTTTAAAATGTTCTAATTCTACAAATTCCTTAAATTTTTTTTTTCATTTAAGATAAATCTTGACTTTCCATTTTGTTTAGTTATAACAAATATTTTTGACAAAAATTGTTCTTTACATGGACGAGATATTTTAATAAATATCTTGCTTAAAAGGTTTTTAATGCACAAGTTAATATTTTATTTTAAGTTAATATTATCCAATTCAGAATCATTCGGTTGTTGGACAGAGTACACCAAGTATCATAATATTTTGACAGTCTGCCCGCTGGCTGCATTACCTCTATTTCGCTCGCCTCACAGAATGTGGGTGACCTCGTCCTTTGTAATGCTGTTGTTGAGGTTTGTACTGTTGTTGAGGTCTGTATTGCTGTTGGGGTCTGTATTGCTCTTCGCGGTACTGAGGCAACTGTTGGCGGCCGCCCCATTGTTGCCTCACAACTCGAGATGGGCCCCTGTAGTTTAAAGAAGGTGTTCTAGATGTCAATGGCTGTGATTCTTTATGTAAATCTTTCGTTGTTTTTTTTATGATCTTTGTCTCCTCTCCATAACTTCAGTAAGGTTCTCTCTGAATAAATTTTGAGATATTACAGTTTTTTCTAAAGTTTCCTTCACATTTTTGTTTAGGGTGGGAAGAATAACTGATCTTCGTGTCTCTGATTCAAATTTAGGGTTAGGATAACGACACCTATTAAGTTTTTCTACTAGTCTGTCATCTCTTTTCTGACGTTGCTTAGACCACTTTGTATTTCTTTGTTTAACGCCGGTGGTTTTACAAAATTATTTTTGGGATCTGGCAGTCTAGAAAAAATTTCGGTTTTTAGGTCTGTTTTTAATCCGTTTTTCATTATTTCTGTCCAAATTGAAACAATTTCAGGGTGAATGTCAATAACTTGTTCCTTTTCTGGCTGTTTGCCTAGTAGTTGCAACAAAATTTCACTAATCCCGGATGTTGTTTCTATTTCATTTCCAGAAGTTATCATTTATATCTTGTTCCTCTGTAGAATCTGAATCTGACTCGTTTATTCGCTGCCTCTTCCGTATTGGCCTACTCTTCTGAAATTGTCAATTTATAATTATTTAAAAATTCCCTGACCTTACATAGTCTGTCAATATCTGAGTTTCTCGCCTCGCTTTTAATTCAGAAATTAGATTAATACTACAAGGAAAGCCTTGTGTAGTCAATCAAGATATTCATAATATCTGTTTTAAAGGTAAAATCTGTATGTGAGCAATAGTAGCAAACAAAATACTTGTTTATTAATTCAGAAATTTGATGTAGGTACCTACTACAAGGAAAAACTTTGTAGGTATAATTAAGGTATTCGTAATATTTATTTTACAAGTAAAAAACCTCTATGTGAAAAATAATAATAAGCAAAAAATTTTTTATCAATTTAAAAATCTTGTATAATCAATATATTTGTAATATAATTAGCCGATAATTATGCATTTTTGGCATATCGGTCTGCCACATTCATCAAAGACAACGCAGTTATTACATTATTATTGAAGCCTAATAAAAGTTGGTGAGTTAAATATGTGAAGATTTATGTATTCTTAGTTATGTAATTAGTAGGTACACGCTTCGCCACTTGTTTATAATATGCGCTTTGTTAACATAGACTTCTTCAACAAATTTGTTGAACTATTAACCCTTTGTCTTCATAGAGACCGATATCGGTCGCTAATGACTTCCAACGCTTCGGCTTCCCTGCGACCGAATTCGACCGCTAACCGCTCGCTTAATACCGCACCAAGAAAATATTTTTTTCTCTTTCTTATACATAAGTAGGTAAAACGAAATAAAAACTAGAGAAAGACAAAATATCATAGAATTTAAAAATCACTGCTAACGGTTTTGTCGCAGACGCTACCATTGAAAAAAATATTCGTTTATTGTTCATTCATTCCAAGAGTGAATCAGTGAGCGTCTAACTTTTTTTAGCACCGTATTTCGTACTGTATTCTTGTGTAATTTGATTACTTGTTTATTTTTATAGTTGCAAATGTGAACACATATCTTGTACTTATAAAATCGTACCTGTTTCTGTAAATTTGTGTTACAATCTAATATATATTGTGGTTTGAGAAAAACCTAACCTGTTTGATACTTATTATATATTTTAGTGTATAAAAAGTGATTTGGTTTTTATAAGTGATTGTTTTATTTTGTTTTTGACTTCTATAATAAATTATGTGTGTGTAAAATGTGTTCTCATGTCATCCTGTAACTTTTTTTATAAATAATTTTTGAGTCAAGGCTCAATAAGACGTGTAGATGCATCTAGACACTAAACTTTCTTCATCAATCATTACAGTTTTTTTACAATAAATCTTTCTTTGTCAGAAAAAATCAAAAAACATTATAGTTAGTATTTTTACTAAGCTTTCTATTGGTATTATTTATTTTTTAGATATACTTATAATATACGCATAATAACCTTCGAATGATCTTTTGGTCGCAAATTTTAAGCCCATAAAATTCATACGTGTTTTTTTATTAGATAGGGGAGATTTAAAACAAAAAATAGTTTGCAACTACAAAGACAATTTACTTAAGATTACATTACATATATTCAAAAATAAACTTCCATAAAAAAAAAATTATATCATTTTATTTCTCGAGGTGATCATTCTGTCATAAGAGCTTGGTAGGCGAAGGATTGTTTTGAAAAATATGTAATAAGACGAAGGGTTAATAATTTTATAAGTAGGTAGGTATATCTTTCCCAAAATGTTCCTCGTTAACTGAAAATTACGATAGACAAACAAGACAAAACAAACAAGATGAAAAACACCTTGTGACATTACTTACAAGCAAAAACTTGAATGTTATTGTTGGGGCAACTGATTGGTTACTGCGTAGAAGTATTATACGTTTATAAATTGTTATTGGGCACTTACCTTCATTAGACGAATCTAAATATCGTTTTAACTTTTTCTTCAGCTTTTGTAGTTTCTTATATTTCTTCTCAACATCATTTTCCTTGTGTTTTACCATTTTACACTTTATTTAGAACAAGACAAAGAAAGTAAACACACCGTGTTTTCGCCAGTGTTGCCAACTCTCAAAAATATTTATCCCTAAATTTGGGTCAAAAACCCCTAAAATCGCCTTAATTATTGAGTTGTGGCCCTAAAAAATAAATAAATATAAATTCGTAATGATTTAGAATTGAATTGTTTGTCTTGATCATTTATAAATTACAAAAATGTAATGAAATCTATTTACCTTTTAGATGTGGATCTGTTTCCCAAATCTTCGTGTACTTCTGACTGAATGTTTTTTTATATTTATTTTCCTTAGGCATCATTAACACATTTCTTGTCGACACACAATACAAACCAAAATCGAAATAACAATCGTTGTAAGAATATTCTTATCATAACCTATTTTTTTGGCGGTATTCTATATGACATATGACATAAGCTAATGTCAAACATACGTTCAAGTTTCAAGTTCAAGTCACAGTCACAACAATAACCAGCATATGCACAGACAATAAATAAAATGGCCGCCAGTATTGCCGCCAGTCACCACAGAGTGGTTGTAGAATTACGTACTAGATGTCGTTATAAGTCGCTAAGTCAAGAAATAAATAACATAATATTATCAATTTAAAAATATTAAAGAGTCAAAAAATCCCTGAAAATACCCCTAAAAATTTTAGAGCCCTAAAAAAATCCCATCTCACTTATTTACGCCCTAAATCTAGGGGGAAAACCCCTAAGTTGGCAACACTGGTTTTCGCACGAAAAACATCAACAAACATCAATGACATCAAATCAATCAAATGACATTAACAGACGGGAACGCTGTGTTGCCACTATAGTAATTTTTATTATCTTTCAAATTCGTGTTTAACCCATGTTTAACCCATGTTTAACCACAGAAAAGCACTACTACATAGTAAAATTCAGACGTGGCGTTTATGAATATAATATTATATAGTACAATTTTTTTTAGCTAATATTTATAGTTACTTACCTACTATGCAGAATATAGGTAGGTAGGTAACGAAATTAATTATCAGGTCAACCCACAAAAGAAAAATACCCCTAAATATATTTCTGGATAGAAACGACCTTTTGCTAACATAAAGTTTTTTAAAAGTCATATAATTGTTGGTTGGTCTCGTCGAAATAGCGCTAAGTAGTGTGACCCCATGTGGGTGCATGAAAAACTAAAAGTGTACACACGTGTGGCGCCGCGAGTCCGTCGAGACGGTCAAACACGACGGCCCAATAATTCCACTTGGGTTTTGACTTTTTGGCGGCAAATACACTCGTATACGATAGACGGCCTCGAACTGTGGATTGTCGAAGCACGGGAACATTCTCCTCGCGCGGTCCGGCGAAAGCCTTGTTGATATCAAGTACCTGTGGACATAAAAATTGTGAATCAAATTAAATCAATGGTAAGTATAATAGTTACGTATGAAAATCACATAAGAGATTTCCTCACTGTCACCCGTAGACTTTAATTATATAATGTCTGGATGGACCCTCGTAATACGATGTCAACAAAAATGACAGGCCAACTTTTACATACTTATGTGTGTGACTTAACAGACCACATGCTCCACTGTGGGGCCTGAATCATCAAAACATGGCATAAAGTCAATTTAAAAATTCAACCTTTTTACGGTTTGCTTATGTCTTTGATAGAACTAGTAAATTGCTTTATTATTTGCCATACACGCCTTCTCATTACCTACACACACAACGCGTTCGGCTAGTGCCAATCGAAACTCGATTCTGACGCTCTTACATTACATTATTTGTCGCCCATGAAGAAAGTCAAAACATGCTATTTGATTTAGGAATGAGTGACAATATGAAAAATTCCTAGAGATATGTACTTCTTATTTTAATATTCGTTTGTTTGTCACATTGTTATTATAGAGAAATTTCATAAGTTATGTATTACTAGGCAAAAACCGGTAATGGAGTTTGTTTTTCGAAATTACAATTAGACTTATAGTATCCTTCCGAGTTCTTTCGCGCCACGAATTTTTCATCAACTTACACATTAGCTATCTGCCTTCTAAAAAACATGATAGCATTTAACCCAAGCGTAGACACTTTTACAAAATAGTCCAGGTGCGTGCGAACACTTAATGCATGTTTGCACGCACTTGGCCTGTTTTTTAGTAGTGTTTGTTAAATTTAAATTATAATTATTTATTATAATTTAAATATAATTTGTTTCGTTTTTGCCATTTAAAAATGCAATATATCCATAAAAGTACGAATTGACTGAAGCCCTCTTCTGCGTTTACCGTCTATCCACTCATACCCTAGATAGCTCGTGTAAGATGGCGGGTTTCAGTTCGAGTTTCAGTGCGCCGGTCTTCACCCCCGCAAAATCACCGTGCGCCGCCGGTCTTTAACCCTGCAAAATTGCGTAATGTCACTTACATACTGTGAAGTGACATTTATGACTATTAAAACCAAAAGCTGCTGTCAAATTAATTTACTAAATGAATGTATCAATTATATACTACTTTAAGTGAAAAAAAATCACTACGTATTAAAAATATATTCAATTTTTTTTTTTAGGATCTGGATATAATGATATGTTTATATCTAGAAGGGAATTGTTTAACTTGATGAGATAGTGAGGCATTAAAACAATTGACGGTCAAGCTCAGTATTTGGAAAAATATTTGGAGAAACTAACTAATAACTAATCACACAGAAGGGTCTTCTACTGTTCTCAAGCATAAACTTTCGTATTTTATATCTGATTTTTAAAAAGAAATGGCTCGTACGTAATCCAACAATGGAAATGTTTTTCGCTAAAACTAAAAAATGAAATAAATCAAATAAGTTAAAATAAAGATTTTTTACGTATTTTTTTTTTCGATCGACACACATGTTGTTTTTTATCCCCCAAAGCATTTTCGGGTATCAGTTGGTGTTTTAATGACTTAAAATACTTTATGCCAAGTTTTTATGGTCCAGGCCCCACTGTGAGCTCTCGCTATGCTATACTAACTAGGTATGTACAAACCGTCTCTGTGTGCGGGAATTATAATCGAACAGTTAGGAAATATTTATATCTACGTTTTTTGACGTCGACTCCCTATCCAGCAGGGTTTACAAACACACCGCGACAAAAAAATTATCTCGTTGCGGAACGAGATATCGACGAGAGTCATATAATGTCTGCAGGGCTAACATACATGTTAGCAGACATTATATGACTCGAAGCACTAGGTACAAAAAATTTGCAAAAAGTTGATACCTAAGTGGCTCAGTAAGTGGAAACAATTTTAAAGAATTCGCTCACACATATATATAACTAGATCGAAAATTGTGGACTTTAAAAATCGAAATTAGATTTTTATGTTTGAAATATAGATGCTCATAGAGATACCGTGCTCTCTCAACAAAAACATAAGCAAAAAAATATACGCCGTAGACCAAATATACACCAGATGAGGTTTTGAAATATTCACTGTGATGTAGAATTACGTGTGACCTACATGTAAAATTCGTACTAGAAAAGAATATTTATTTATTTATTCTTATTACTGTACATAAAATACAAACAGAATATACCTAAAGATTCTGAAAATACTTTTCACATGTAATTTAACAAAATGTTTGATTGGAATAATGATAATGATGCATGGTCTCTCTACTCACTGCGTCTAATATTTTGTTCACGTTTTTGATAGTTTCGAACTATTCTCTCTAGCGTCGCGCTCAAAACGGCACCATATCTGTTGCGCGTCGGCCCTCAAAATAGGGTTTCGCGATTTTTCTTCTTGTTCTAGTCTTTTGACGATTTCTTGGAATATTCTCATTATAACTTGTGTAAATGATAAATTCTTAGAAATATATATAAGATTTCCCATCTGATATAAGTATATTTTTGTCAAAAAGGCAAAATTTGAAATAAAAATCTTAAACATAGAAATAATCTAGAATCAAACTTAGAAGTTTATTATTTTTTATAATTTTCTGTTTAGTATGTTGTAAAAACTAAAATACCTAATCCAATTATATATTACAATTATAATTTTATTTATTTATTTATTTATTTATTTATTTCTCATAATTCAAAGACATAAATAATAGTACAGCTAAATTGTCGGAGTCTGGAGCCTAAACTAGGTCGAACCTGTTCTTATAGGTCTCCAGACCCCATGACTTATTAGTTTAAACAATTTTTAACTTAAAATGTTTAATTAAAAAAAATTAAAAAGAAAGAGTTAGAGAGTATTTGGGAGTGTATGTGAAATTAGTGTCATCATAGAGAGATTGCGTCTGAATGTAGAGTGATAGTGTGAGTGAGTGAATGTTAATGTGATGTTTATAGTCAAGGAATTATGACATAATGGCTAAAAGTGACTCCGTATATTCATAGGTAAGTTCTTGCAACCATGAATTTAGTTTCTTTTTGCATTCAAATTTGGACAAGGAGAATATTTGAGTATTGTTGTTGACTTTGTTGTATAGAAAGGGACCAAGGAATAAAAAGAATTACTTAAATTGTTTGATACATTATTTACATGAATTAGTTACACTAATAAAACCTACAACGTTAAAACTAGAAATGCAACCGAACTGACGAATGGAGTGACCTTACTTCACATGTGTTCAAACTTTATATTCGTCATTACAGACTAGCTTCCAATTAAAGAATAGGCTATCCTGTTTCTTCTTGAACAATATCTTATTCATAAAAGTGAGATAGACATAGTTATTAATAAATAAAACAAAATTTTGTATCGCGAAACTGAACGGACGCCCAGCGGCAGTCGACGCTTGTTTCTTATTGAGTGTTGCTGAGCGGCGTTTGACGTTAGAGAGGCTATGAAACACTCCATCTTGATTATTAGGCTATCTAAGGTTTGGGTGGACACATTTAAACAAATTTGTAGACAATTTTATGATTCACTTAGATATATGGTAAAATAAATATAACAACGTGTATTTTTTTATTTCTAGTGAAATAAATTTTGTATGGAAATTAGCGGCATCGCTTAAGCTCGAGGATAGTGTATAGGTACCTATACCGGCGAATTTCTATACAAACGGCATTAACGGTTGCACCCCATTAAACCTTAACCGATTGCCGCAATAAAAAAATGGCATTCAGATCAGCAAAAACTAGGTACAACTGTTTTTATTTTTTTAATTATTTTGATACATCGAAAGAAAAAAAACTTAACTTTTTTTCACATAGTATAAAAAATACAATTAATTTCATGTCGAACATAATGTGAGAAATAAAACGATTTAAAGAAAAACCACGTATTTAGTTTTTTATAAAAAATTATTTTCGATCTAGAAAAATAAAAGAGGTTATGATTACCCTATGCCTTAGTAAGGTGAAGCGCATATTTTCTTAAATTAAACACTAATATAACATAGGTATGTAAATACCCAGAAAAGTAAAAAAATATATTACAAACTACAATTTAAAAAAAAACATAAAAATCATTGTGTTTATTGCTATCCGTTAAAATACCATTGTACTGATATAACAATAAGATTATGATGTTTCCATGTTACATAATAATCGCTATAACAGTAACCTATTAACATAAAAAATTTATGTTCCACATTCTATTAATTTAGGTCAGCTTAGCATTTAAGGAAGGTGGATTTACTTCGAAGCCCGGTTTGATAGATATCCTTATATGGTGGAGCGGACAAATGACGACCTTCATCGAACACAAGTAGATCTACCCACATGGGGTTGCATACGGAAAAAGACCGTAAATCGTATAAGGAACAGCTCCTATAATTTATAGATCTGTTATGAATTTGTTATAATATTCGTTAATAAAATATTGTATTGATTGGGTATGATAGGGCTCTTTCATACACCTTTCCTAGAATCCTCGAATCACTTCAAATTTTGAAGTGCGCAAGTACCGAAGCAAATCAATTGAAAATCATATAGTAAAATAATTTGACAACAGCGTATGGTTTTAATAGAGTCATAAATGTCACTCCACAGTATCGAAGTGACATTACGCAATTTTGCGGGGTTGAAGACCAGCGCGCGGGGATTTCACGGGAGTGGAGACCCGCGCGAGTCCTTGCGCACTGAATCTCGGGCTAAAACTTGCCATATTACACCAGCTAGCTATAGTACGAGTGGTTAGACGGTAAACGCAGTAGAGGGCATCCAGTCAATTCGTACTTTTATGTTGAAAGTGTATAGATTTAAATTTAAAAACATAGAGTAATTGGAAAACAGCAAACGCGTAAAACATTGTGTATTAAAAAAAACACAAAAGGAATACTGCATTATGATCCGGTTATAGAAGCCAGAAACATTACGACCTAACAAAGATTTCATAAACGCAGTCATAGCACATGTCATAGTATTATAATATCGTAGACTTAGAGGGCATAATAATCAAGATAGAGCGAAATCAAAACGAACAAAAACGTGAACAAAATATCAGATTCAGTGATTAATAATAACGTATACATGACAACAACGTCTAGGCCCCAAACTAAGCATTAGCTTGTGTTTTGGGTACCAAGCGAAGACACTACATACATATAACAAGCATGACCCGGTACCGGTATCGATATTCATCATATAAATACTGACCCGACCTGGGACTCGAACCCGGGACCTACAGTTTCGCAGGCAGGGTCGCTACCCGCTAGGCTAAGCGGTCGTGATTAGACAGACCATATGTCATTTTGGTAAATTACGTAAGAAAAGTATTTTCAGAATCTTTATTCTCTTTTCTAGTACGAATTTTACATGAAGCTCATACAAAATTCTACTTCACAGGAAATATTTCAAAACGTCTACACGTGTACATTTGGTCTGCGTATATATTTTTTCCTCACATTTTTGTTGTCACAACGCGATATTTCTATGAATACCCATGATCGTAGATCGTAAACATTTCTTAAAAACAACTTATTCATAGTCGAACTAATCGGAATTGTGCTTTGAATTTGTTTTTCTTGTCTTCGTCACATTTGACGTCACATTGACGATCGCTTGGTCTAGTGGGTAGCGACCCTGCCTACGAAGCTGGGGATCCCGGGTTCGAATTCCAGGTCAGGTCAGTATTTATGTGATGAATATTGATACTGGTACCGGGTCTTGGTTGTTATATGTATATGGTGTCTTCGCTTGGTACCCAAAACACAAGCTGATGCTTAGTTTGAGGCCTAGACGTAGTTGTGTAGTGTACGTCATTATTATTATTATTTAATAGTAATTTATATAATAATAAATTGTTATTTATACGATTAACACTTTTATTAGTGTTAAATTCAATAACTTTACTCTTATCGTGAAGTAATATTACTTCCGTGAATAATGCAAGTACACTTTCATATTTAAATAATGCGACTGGGGGTAGAGGGTTAATGTTTTTCGAGTGCATGTGTGCGGGCAGAGGGTAATTATTTTCGAGTGCATGTATAAAGGTAAGTATGAATAAATTCGTTTTTGGCACGCTCTGTGTCCTAAACGGCTTTTATGATTTTAACATATGATATGTCGTTGGTTTCGTCTTAGTTGTAACAATGACGTATAGTGTAAATATTTAAATACGATGTCTGCATATTAAAAAAAAATGTTATTTCTGTCTCTAGGGAGCCAGAGAAGAATTTTACGTAAAAATCAAATCCAAATTTATAAAGTCCAAAATGAAATAAAATTCAGATAAATCACTTCATAACAGTTAAATAACGATTTCTTTAATTTATACTTGATATCAGGGACTTACTTAATATAATGTTTAATCTAATTTCAGATAAAAATATGATAATATTTTGTACACATGTTATAATAAACGCATTTTTCATGTGATAAATTTTTAAAAATAAAATGGCACACAGGAGTTTTATTCTTGCTTTTTATATGATGTTTACCTACTATTAAATAAAATAATTAAAAAATCAAGACCGTTTTTGAGGTATAATTTCATACTGTACAACGATAAATTTTGTTTCCATGCTTTGTCATTTCTGAGAAAATTCGTATAAAAAACGCTTGCAGTTTCAATAAATCGGATAACATAACTCCGATGTCATTTAGTGCTTAATTTCATTTATTTATGTTTTTTTTTCTATTTGATAAATTTGTAATACTATAATTGTCTATTTAAAATCGTGAAGACTCATTTATAACAAAAACTATATTCCTTATGAGTTTAAATTGATTGGGAAATCACTGAAATATTTCACGTCCTACATTTAAATATTATGAACTTGGATTTTCGATCTTGTTTTTAATTAGGGATATCCGCTCTCTTTCAGCACACAATGATCTACAACAGTATTGATAAATTATCCTATTCGTTGGAGTTAATGCGCCGGAACGAGTCCGCGAATGACGGGCCCAATTAGACGGAAAATATGTACCTGAATAAATTACTATTGTTAAGAATTATTATTCCAAATCATTACTAATATCTACAAACGATATAATGTTCATTTATTTTACGCTTTAATTTTGATATATAAGTCCATAGGTATTTTATGGGTCATTTTGTTATACATAGGACATGAAAGTTTTCGTACTTTATACTAAGTCCCCGAGGGACGCAATCTCATGTAAGTGCAAGTTGTACTCACATGATAAAAGCTCCGTAGGCAACCGTAATAAATTCTTGTAAAAAATAAAAGTTATTAATATAATAGTAAATTATGGTTATAAGCGTATTTCTATAAAGAACGATTAACTGATGATCAAAATCAATAGAGAACTTCCGGTAATCCTAAAATAATAAAAAAAAAGTACAAACGAGATAGATAGAACAACAATTCATTTGTTATATTATTATTTATTTCAAGGTTTTTGTAAGTTTTAATATAGTTTTATCATAGTTCTATTTTGTAGTGTTACATTAACTATAATTTTAGTTAATAGGTACATTTAATGTTGGAAATACATTCATTTTAATTTTATTATAAGTGTATTATAAATATCATTGTATATATATAAGTGGACTACGCGTTTGTACCGGAAGCGCTAAAGCTACGTTTTAGGGCATTACGAGATTTCTAGGGAATTCTGAAATTTTCTTACAATTTTATTTACAAAATTTAATAGGATTCAAAGCAACAACATTCCGCAACGTCACGTATTTAAGAAGAATTCTTAAGGAATACTTGGAAGACCACGATTTGTCTGCCATCACAACAGAGTGGAAAGCAGTGAGAAGTTTTTGAGAAACACGAGAATTTACAAAATACGTCTTTATTTTATCTCCCTTTGCGCTAAAAAACCTATGTCTGTCTTTGGAGTATAAACTATCTGCCTGCCAAATTATGTTAAAATCGGTTTAGCGATTTACCCGTGAAAAGGTAAGAAACATACCGACAGGTTTCAGCGTTAAAAAGTAACATATTTATTGGATTTTATTTTCGTATATATTTTTGTGCTATTATGCCAAAGTTACACCAAAGCCTATTTTTTTCAAACTAAGTGAAATTATTTTTTTTAAACTGCTTTTAATTGATTACTTCTAATCAAAAAATTATAACTGCATTGCTTAGATAAAACCTGCACGATTAATTTTCAACCATTTTTATTGAAAAAATTAACAAAGAAAAATGTTTTGGTAACAGTTTTTCTAATTAAATGTAAAATACTTGCTTCCTTGCTACCATGACACAGTTTAGAATATAACTTCTCTATTACAGGTATTATTATCGTGAGTATAATACCTATCTAAATTCATGTCATCTTATTCTCTTAATAAATGTATCCATCGGCGAGATATTACCGATTAAACTTTTAGCAAATCCGTATGAAAATTAGATAAACTTTTAAATTTTTAGGAAGAAAATCTAGATGATGAAGTAATGAAAAAATATTACGATGAAGTGATACCCACCGCTAATTTCCCTACATAATGCATTTCACCAAAAGTAAAAAACTATACGTTGTTGTGTTTATTTTACCATTTTAATAAGTTAACTGATCACCAACTTGTCGGTTTATAATATATGTTTTTTCTAACACTAAACGATTCTAATTCTGGTATTCAAAAAAAATTCTATGGCACATACGTATCGAAAATTATGAACTTTAAAAACCAATGTGACGACCGCTTAGCCTAGTGGGTAGCGAACCTGCCTACGAAGCTGAAGGTCCCAGGTTCGAATCCCAGGTCGAATCAGTATTTATATGATGAATATTGATGCTGGTACCGGGTCTTGGTTGTTATATGTATGTGGTGTTTTCTCTTGGTACCCAAAACACAAGCTAATGCTTAGTTTGGAGCCTAGACGTTGTCGTGATGTATATGTCATTATTATTACTAATATTAATATTGGAATCGTTTTGTGTTAAAAAGAACGTATATATTTTTATGAATTTAACGAAAATGTTACCATGTATTTTACTCATTAAGATAATTAAATGAATATAATATCCTTGAATCTATTACTATTGGTCAAATAAATTTTGAATGAGAATCAGAGGTATCGTTTAAATAAGGTTTAAATATTTTATATTAGGATAGTAATAAAAGTGCATACTACTAGTAGGTACAAACAAAAATCCAATGTGAAAAAAATTGTAGATTTTTTTTAAAGTTGGTAAAATTGTTTTTATAAATATCCACAAGTATTAAGTCTTCAAAGCTTAAGATTTAGGCATTAAAATTTTTAAAATTTTTGTAATATCTCTCATAGTTCAGAACTGTCAGAATAAACTGTGCGTCAAGTAGCAAGCGATTTAATAATAAATTAATGGTTAAAAAAAAAACGTGTAATAGTTGAAAATACTATTTCCTTTTAGTTGATGAAATTTAACCGTTTACCTTTGGCTTTCAATGCGGAACATGCGAGTATCGCACGAAAGTCTAACCTTAAACGGAGAAACTTTAGTTGAAAATTACAATAAGCAAATCTGATCCTATAAACGCAGGACATGGTGCATGCATACGACGACATCAATGAACGAACTAAAAAAAAATACAAAAATGTGAAGACACTAAAAAAACCAAAATGATATTTATTATATACGTAGTTACCACAAGGTAGTATAAAAATTAGCAAAATTACATTATTTTTTCCTTTTATTATCATATGCTTACTAATGGTTTTCCATAGCAGCAATTATTACTGTTTTGAAACGTAATTTTACAAACATTCACACTTCCTTGTTGTGTATTTAGTGAAAATTGTACTAATTATAGATGTTCGTCAAATTAACATTCCATGAATAGTTTAAAACAAGTTATCACTTCACATCACGAGCCATCGGGTTATCACGATTTTTGCATACATTGATTGCCAAAGGCGAATGCCGCACGATAAATTAACTTACTACTCATATATATATGTTAGTTTGACCGTCATTATTATTATTTAATAATATGATAATAATAATCTATATAGGGTATGACTCAATCCATGTACGGTGCTAATTTTTTTAATTACAAAACCAAGTTAAATAACCGACATAAAAAAGTTTTCAGGGTTCCGTAACCAAGTGGAAAAAAGGAACCTTATATCTTCGTTATGTCTGTTTGTCTGTCCGTCTGTCACAACCATTTTACTCGCATACTATTGGCACTATATATCACAGATGAAATTTCGAAGATAGGTATAATCTATGGACCACTTACAATGGTATAGCCACAACAATAAAATAATTGGGGTAAATAAAGAAATTTCTAGCGTAGATCAAGGTATGTATGAGGTACCTATAGAATTTTGAAAAAATAGTAAATGAATAAGATTTCAAAATCACTTTTTGTTCATGTAAATAGTTATTGAAATATGCACTCCTAAAATCTTAAGAAATATGTCCCCCTTTTTTTTTAATGGAGTGGAAAAATCTGAAAAAAGCTAGTACCTAAAACTTAAAAAAAATATATATAAATCCGTTTGAATAAATGTTGAGTAGTTTTAGATACATTTGTTTTCAAATTTATTTGGAACTTTAACCATGTACGTTCATCTCGAATAATGTTCATTTGAGAATATTAAATGATATTGACAATAGATGTTATACTATGAAAATAGAAACAATCCTAAAATTATTTTGTTTTTCGATTCCCTCAGGAAACAAGAATTATTCGTGAAGAGAAATTGCTTGTAAAATGTGTTTATGGCGACAACAACTTATTTATTTAAGCAGTCTTAGGGCCACGTGCAACGGTTGATTGACGTCTTAATTTTTATTGTTTTAGTCAAATTACAAGGTAAAATGCAGTTATTTTAATTATTGCGCTCTTTTTAAAGGACCACCTATTTAATATTTTTTACTTGGTGCGTTTCTTACATATAAATTATAAATGGACGACGGCTCGGCCTAGTGGGTAGCGACCCTGCCTACGAAGCTGGGGGTCCGCGTTCGAATCCCAGGTCGGGGCAGTATATATATGATAAATATTGATACTGGTACTGGGTCTAGGTTGTTTTATGTATGTGGTGTCTTTGCTTAGTACCCAAAACACAAGCTGTAGCTTAGTTTGGATCCAAGACGTTGTCGTGATGTATACGTCATTATTATTATATATGTAATTTTTATTTCTTTAATCATTTCAATACCCGTGTCACTTCAATATCCTTCAAAAGTCATACAACACAAGAATTGAAATGTTTTCTAATTTCGTTTGTTTACTGGGCATCGTTCGTTTCAGAATCACGAATATATTTAAAACGATATCTGAGCTGTAGATCTTCCAGAAATGTTTAACAATGCACCGTTTACCTCTAGCATAAAATAAATAATATTACTGACGCCATAATATCTCACGTCTATTTCAAACGCAATCGAATAAACTTCACACAAATTCGACTGTTGTGTAGATGTATCAAAATAAAAATAACACCATTCATACTAAAACAAGAACGCGATTCAGAAATACACTCAAAAATAAACTAACATTTTTTGTAAAAAAATTTAATTTAATATCTCACCTATTTATTTGATCTTCATTGTATTGAGTAACGAATATGCCATCTTCTTTGAATTCGAGCTTTTTTCTAAAAGATATTTTAATTAAGTACTGACTTTTCTCTACACGGTATAGCTTCAAGTCTTCCTTTAAATACAAATAAAGCTTTCCAGCTTTTTTATCATATTCGTAAGCTCTTCTATTATCGATTATATTCCTGTTTTCATACCAAACGCCGATATTAGCACTGTTTATCTCCAAGTCCACCGCGTCCAGCTCTATGACCCTGACTCCTGGTACGTTTGCGATGACAGTGATAGTTACTTCCCCATCGTAATAAAATCTGTTTTCGGCGTATATATGTGGTATAATAGTTAATTCATATTGCACCGGATAAACAGTATAATTCAAACACTCTTCGTCCACCCAAGTATATCCCTTTACAGCGGTGAATGCAATCAAAACGAAAAACACGTGAACAATCATTATTATTATTAAAATTTATTTAAAGGTTTGGTTATTTTCCCGAGGAATATATTTTCCGCGGACGCACAGAGCGCGTCTGTCCACGTTGACGGTGGAAACGGCTTTTCCCGTGAGCCGAAGCGACTCGATCGCCCCCGCCGCGCTACGTACAAGTGCACATAGAAACAGCTGTATTACACACGTCAACAATAACAAGAAACGTGTAGATTCCTTGAAAACACAGCTCACGGATTTGTTTACAAATAAATGTAGATAGAATAACTATACATTCTAAGAATGTTATGATTGTGTCCTGAAATTATTTTCGTAATTTTAATTTGTAATTTATTAATATTGTAATTTACTTTGGGAGTAGATGGCGCTGTGTGGGATCTCCCAGGTATTATTATTATTATTACTAGCGGCCGCCCGCAGCTTCGCTTGCGTAGACTACACATTCCTGTTTTAGGTACTATTAACATTCGAAATGGTTTATACGTACTTTTTGCTGAAACTAATATTGGGTACACCCATTCAAACTTTCAATCTTCATTCTTCCCACTCTTTTAAGAAAACCGATACTCTCATACTTTTCTCCTCCCGTTTCCCACCCTTAAAATGTGGAAATCCAAAAACCAAGAAACACGTCATTATTTATTTATGTTAAAATTTTTATGTTTCTAACTTTAAAGAACAAAGACTCTCATACAAAGCCCCTCCATTCCTCCCTCCTTAAATTTGAAATTTCTAAATATTCCTTCCTTAAAAAGTTAATACTCAAGTTGCAAAATAAACCACTGTTCCAAATTTCGACTTCCAAGACTTAATAGTTTCGGCTTTATCTACGCTGATAGATCAGTGAGGACAAACGACAGACAGCCACAAAAAGTAGCTGATGTCACTCTTGACAACCTTCTTTCACGATTGCAAAGTTTCATTAAAATCTGTTCAGCCGTTTTGGAAATTAGCTCGAATAGACACATAGACTTACAGACAGACATACTGACAAAAAGTAACGTATGCCACTTTTGACCACCTCGTCTTTATACCCGTGAAATTTTATTAAAGTCGGTTTAGCCGTTTTGGAGATTTGCTCGAATAGACAGACAGACATATAGTATTATTTTATACATATAGCCTATAGCCTTCCTCAATAAATAGACTATCCAACACAAAAAGAATTTTTGCGCGTTCAAACAAACAAACAAACAAACAAACAAACAAACAAACAAACTCCTCAGCTTTATAATATTAGTATAGATTTAAGAAATATGAAGGCTTCAATAAATATATTACATTAGTTTCATCATAACTTTTTATTATTGATAATAATAATAATAAAGCATACATCACAACCACGTCTAGGCCCCAAACTAAGCATTAGCTTGTGTTTTGGTTACCAAGCGAAGACACCACATACATATAACAACCTAGACCCGATACTAGTATTAATATTCATCATATAAATACTGACCCGACCTGGGATTCGAACCCGGACCTCTAGCTTCGTAGGCAGGGTCGCTACCCACTAGGTTAAGCGGTCGTCAAGTACACGCTCATCTAAATAATTAACATTGCCATACCCATTTTTATTACAAAATTTTGAAAATATCTCTTGCCTTTTCGAGTCCTCAGCAACACTGCCAAAAATTATCTTCAATTATAGATACCACAGCTTTCATAATTGGGGTATTTTGTGTTTAAATGTTGCATCATAAAATGTTAATCTCATTTCATAAGAAAGCCTAAAGTAAACAAGTACTTGCTTAATTATTTTAATCCGAAGTATCTACCGAATATGTTTTGAATTTTAGCATTTCTGCTTTAACTATGCTATACACAAAGAAATATCTAAGGCAAGATGTACAAGAATCGATCCACGTTCTATAAATCGTTAAGTGTAAACACTACTCATAAAACTTTATGTGTAAAATTAAATGACATTAAAAATACGCTAAGTGGCGTGGCAATAAACGCGTGGGCCTGACGCCTGTCTACCACCCACTCGACAAACTAAACAATTGTCGATAAGATGAACCGGTAACTGCATTTTTTAATAATAATGGTGTATGCGCGACCACACGTGTAACGGTAAAAATAATGACTTTTTTATGTTAATATTTCTATCTTTTTAATATATTCATATAAGTCTAAAAGGTAGAAAATGAAATCGACTCTCTGCTTTATAATAAAACGCAAACGTTAAGTGAACTAATTAAAACAAATAAACATGACGCAACTTGATTAATACGAATTTATTTGCACATTTAGTGATGACAGAGCACAAGATGTGTAAATATGTAAAGAAAAGAAAAATTCAGAAAATTTGAATGAGATCTAAGTAGTAAGTATTTAGAAGTTATTTTGCTTTTGCATAATCCGATTCATGGGCATACATAATGTAGATGTATAAAATATTAAACTTTATATCAAAATTATAATTTGAAAAAAAAAATGTGTAGCATCCCTACTGTTACATTGCAGTATGTCATTCTAGTCTATCAGATTACCGCCCTGGCGCGCTTATAGATTTCCCAACACTACACCTACTTATATGCGGAATCCATAGGTCTAAATATAATTTACACCTTTGGTCAACGTCGACCTTTTCATTCGAAGGACTTGGCGGAAGCTGTAGCAGGACAGTAGGAAAGAAAGGAAATCGAGAACCCGCTTAATCGGTTATTCGCTTTCAACCCGAATTATCGGCGTCAACAGCACAAACCAAAGTTGACCAATACACAGTTTATAGTATATAACAAATTTATTATTAATTAAATTAATATTTATTATAATATTTATTAATTATAAATTGCAAATGTTCAGCTGTATCACATACGTTATACACAATATATAGAAGACTGGAATTTTCTTGTTCTGTTTCAAGCGAAAGAGGACATGCAAGAGTTTTTTTTTTTTAGTTGCGCAGACATATTATTTTTATTTTGATTATGTTAGTTGTTATGGGTACCGGAACTTTAAGATGGAAGATAGTAAGGAAACAATTTTGGAAAGAATAAAAATAAAGCTTTCAAAGGCGACTCTAATTTGGCGGCGACAAGTTTATTCCTTACTTTCCATTGACAGCCTAACAACTGGATGGGCGTCTTTGCCACACTCATCAACATAACGTCCTTTCGTCTGATATTTGTTATAAATCTCGTTAAATAATAAAATAAGTTGATGACTACCCGACCTGGGTAACTTTTAGCCAGTAGTTAAAAATGTATTTAATTTCTGTTTAATTCATGAAATATACAATACTTTCTTTATTTTTTATTTGTAATAAATAGTGTATATACTTCCACGTGAAATAATAGTTATTAAAAATCGAACGCGATTTTGTAAAGTCAAAGAAATCAAAATTAGTAAGCGGCGGTGCGGTGCGGGCGGGGACACACTTCTATTGTCGGGAAGCGTTTTCCGTCTGGCGAGAAAAGATGTTCTGCTTATTCCTCTGTTTACTTTGCATGAGTGTACAGTTCTATGTCAGTTGATAATCTTTGCCCCAACGAGCCAGCGCTAATCGTAAAGTATTTGCGGACGCTCAGAGGTGGGAGAGTGGGCGAATTCAAGAACGAGGCGATTTGTGCGCATCGACCTTGCCACTGACAAAATAATGACGTATACATCTGTACTTACATAATAATTACAAAGATATAGGTAAAGGTTAAGTGTGAATCGGATGACGCTTGGTTGGGTTCCGAAGCAATGTCAAAAACAAAAACCTTTTATAAACGAACATCAATACCTCGTGTACTAAATTACTCTAGACAATTGTAATAATTTTTTAATTAAATTTTCAATTATAGATTTTTGCAATTTTTTCGGAGCTGTCAGACCAGAGCAAATAGATACGCAACACACAAAAATTCATGTTTACAGACAAATATTTCACGTACGGGACCTAATTTTGGAAAAAAAACCATCGATGCGCCAGATAATTTTGACGACCGCTTAGCCTAGTGGGTAGCGACCCTGTCTACGAAGCTGGAGGTCCCGAGTTCGAATCCCAGGTCGGGTGAGTATTTATATGATGAATATCGATACTGGTACCGGGTCTTGGTTGTTATATGTATGTGGTGTCTTCGCTTGGCACCCAAAACACAAGCTAATGCTTAGTTTGGGGCCTAGACGTTGTTGTGTTGTATACGTTATTATTTATTATTATTAATTTTAAAACTCTTATGCAACGATACTTGAGACATAAATAAAATTATTGTATATTTTTACTTTGCATGAATTGGAGTACCGCGGATTTTATCATTTTCATACACACCTATGTATCGATTGTACATGCAAAATTGCAGCTTCATTGCACTAACAGTCTGTGAGTAAAATGGACGTGATATATTAAAAAGACTGACAAGCGGAAATAAAAAGAGAAACTATAAGGTTTCCTTGTTGGTCTACTTAACCCTAAAAAAAAACAATAATTAAACATTGCGAAAAAAATTTTATAAACATGAATAATATTGGTGATATTTAATTAAATGAATATATATTTAGTACACTTAGAAACAAAACATAGTGGAATTGGATCTCTTTATCATTTTCTTATTAATGAAAAAGGAATTACAAACGATAACAATAATATTTATAGTTGTCCCAGTAAACTAAATTTACTAGCCAAAGTTTAGAATAACGCCTAATAAAAAAAATATTCAGTCCTAAGCATAGGTAGATACATAGGTTGGTAAAAAAGACATGAAAATTCACATAGTCATCACATTTTGCTACTTAATCAAAAAAGTAACCACTACAGATAAAATTAGAGTAGTAATCGAGAAAGTGGTAAATTTTGCTGATCCCCTCAAAGAACGGAGTATATCCGAAACGTGATTTTCGGCCCAAATGGCGTTGGCACGAGCGCTCGTTACGGCTTTTCGCCCTGACGTTTTTACTTCGTCACTGCATTCGCTGCATTCGTTTAGCCAGGCTTCGAACTGCAAACAGAAAAAAAGCACACTCATGTTTTGATGATCTTATAAAAGGGTCAATGGATTGGCCAAATTAAAACCAGCGAGCATGTACCTATGAAAGATTGGTGAATATCAATAAAGAGAAAAACGCCGATCTGTGCGGCTCTGAAGTCACATAATTTCATAAATTTGCGGCAGGAGTATAATGGACCAGCGCAAACGCGCATGCACATCGTATTCAAGAGTTCAACTTACACGTACCAGTGGCAATTACTCTAAGAACCGTACCAAATGGGATTTATAGTCTCTGCTTACTGCTTTAGGCAACAGGCGTGAATTTATATTGCATGTACACACGCGTTCAAGGAAATGTAAACCAATTGTAACCGTTGTATCGGCTGCGCGGACAGTGGTTTCGTCATAGCCGTTGTAGAGAATGGTATAGTGGTAAATATGATTGGTGCAATAAGAACACTGCCACTAGAACGAGAACGTCTTTAGGAAAATTTTCTTAGATCTTGGTGTAATTTAAATTAAAAATATTTTATATTAAAAATTAAATTGTCAACGAGAAAACAACATTTTAGTTGTGATGGAAGACGACATTACATTCGTTTAAATTTTTTGGCCGCCTCTATAATATTCTTGTTTTAATAATAAAAACTATTAAGAGATTATAATGAAAGTTCAAAGCTGAACATATAGAGAGAAAATGGCATTTATTTTGTTGGACAACAGTTCCGTCGAATCGCTGTGACGATGGCTGCCCTCTGATTGGGCGACTCAAGGCCAAACATTACCCTTGAGCTGGGCAGGCGTAGGGTAGAATTCATGTAACTTTTCATGTGTAGTGTTAGTATGAAATTGTGTGGACGTTCCTTCAGTAAACACGTCTCACACCACCGCAGAAGGGAACGCTTGGTCTCTTACAATAGTATCTCTATATAGTGGGAACGGTGTGGGGAGCATCGCTATCTCTACCTTACCTTACCTTACCTACCTTATCATAAAAGCCAACAGTAGCATAATAATTAACTTTTGTCTGAAACGGCCAAACAATATAGTAAAAGGGTATGCAATTTTAATGCTTTAACTGATGGGCAGATACCAATGGGAACCTGTGAGACCAATCCTGCGTCAAGAGGTCAAGAGCCTTGGTACTGGGTATTAAATCGCCTATCCGTTGCGTAAAATAAAATTTTCATGAACAATAAAGAATTATAATGGAATCAGTTCGTAATAACATACTTCATCGAAAATTTACATAACTGATTATTAACTTAATTTCAAGGTATGTGTTATTTCAAAATACAATAAAATCGAGTGTTCACTCAAAATATATCGATCGCTATATTGAAAAATTTATGAAATAGAGCTATTAAAATATTAATTTAACATAGATATTTTTCATTTATTATAATATAAATTAAAATTTAAATTTTAGGCAGAACATATAAATTTGTATCTTTTAATATGACTTGCGATCTTGTTGGTATGAACACATATTCAACTATATAATATATAGGTGCACAAACTCAAATAACAACATATAAAATAATACATATTCTTTGTGTAAATGTTTCGCAACCGTATTGTATATATTAAAGATTGCAAGCTACGGGACTTATAAATAACTTTGCGGAAGGTCGCGCCACTTTATAGTTTTGGCCAATAGCCAAAATAATAATTACAAACACACACAAGAGGACCAATGAGTCTCCGATGACTCGGATCCGCTTTCGATATTTCTATAACTAGCGGGTATGCTCAGAATTATTAATTTTGAACGGTATTTTTAGAGTTCCGTAGGCAGTGCAAAAAACACAACAATTATAATTTTGTTATGTCGTCTGTCTGTCTGTCCGTATGTCTGCTTCAAACATTTTACTCGCAGACTATAGGCACGACAAATATGAAATTTTCTAGATAGGGTTGAAGGCTTGAAAGTTTGAAGGTTTGAAGTGTATTAACGTGTGGGATACCTATAGATACGTCTTTAAAATTATAGAGCGGTTAGGCAAATACTTTTTATTAAAGTGAATAAATATTTTTTGAAACATGGCCCTGAAAATTGTTCTTCCTTTGAATTTTCAACTATAAGGTGGAAAATCCTGACCGAAAATTAAGTTAGTTTAATTTAAAAAACATTTTGAACTTTTCAACTTTTGACTTTCAATAAGAGTGTGTAAACATCTTATATTGAATAAAAACTTTTTGATTTTGATTTTGATTTAGATTTTGAACTAAACTAAAATTGATTACAGGCACTATAAGTTAATTTACTTACGCACTAGATTAATTTAAATTGAGATGATATTCCTTAATAAGAAAGAGAAGTTAATTCTGCTGAGATGGTATTACGGTGTTACAATAATCCTATAAGAGTAATGGAATATGAAGATAAACTTGAACTCCTCAGCAGATAATAATAAATGCTTAGTGATTGGAACAGTATCAGTTACTTACCTTTTAAATTAAAAGATAAAAATATATTGATAAATTGTAAGAAATCAAAGAAATAAATAAAAATTAAAAAAACGGCCAAGTGCTCTTCGCTCATACGTCAACTGCAGGTTCCATCATATTACTACAATCAATCACTTTACAATCACCAAACACACAATTTTTTTTTTGTTGATAACTAAAACTTTATCTAAAACCTGTTAACGTTTCTTGTTCAAAATATTATTTGTTGGGAGTGTTTGTTAAGTAAGTACCACTTCCTCGATTTATTTCCGATTTTTTTTTAACGGACGATTGAAAAATACGCGAATTAGGCATCTAAATAAATTAGTCACTAAAGATACGTCATTGCATTTTTAAATATCTTTTTACTGATACCCCACAAGTGAGGTCAGCAAAAAATGTTTCCTTCTGTATTTCGATGTAATTATGGTAAACCACTTCTAAATAATTTATTTTTATCTTATGTTTCTAATTTTTCTACAAAATTGTATGGTGGTTATTTTAAGACAAAAAATTCTAAAAAATACAATATAATTTTACAGACAGAATGACAGTCATACAGACGGACGCGACTCAACAGAAAGAAGTTATAGTTTCCATTTTTCCTATGGCTACGGAACCTTACACAAATTATAATAATAAAAAGACTCTAGTCTGACGTACTAAACTTGTTTTTAAGTCGCTGTCTTGGTAGACTTTGTGAACAATTTGTATATACTTCACTTCGGCCCACGCAGAAAAGGAGACATTAGTTTAAAAGTCCGTCAATCACTAAACACAGATTAATAATGCGATTATGTTTCCAGAAACGTTATGCTACAACACGATTTTATAACAAATTAAAAGTGAAAACTTGTGCTAACTTTTTAGGCTATTACTAAGACTCCGCTGTCCGTCCGTTTGTCTATCTGTCTGTCTGTCTGTCCGTCTGTCACCATACTGTATCTCGTTATAGTTAGGCAGTTGAAATTTTCACAGATGATGTATTTTTGTTGCCGCTATAACAACAAATACTAAAAAACTGAATAAAATAAATATTTAAGAAGGCTCCCATATCGTCGATTGTAATTTCAATTAGCGTAAGGGACAAACATCAATTTTCCAGGAGAGCGAAGAAACGTATTTTTTAAAATTGAATTGTCTGTAACTTCTTTGTTTATACATTCACGTCGACCATGTTTAAAGAGAATGTGCTTAGCTTTTAACGTTCTGTATTACGAAATAAATAAAATTACTCAAAATAGCTTATTGCATGAAATAAAATCCCTTACGACCTGTCTATTTTGACCAGAAATGTCACTTACAACCCATGAAAATGTGTAATAATACAGAATATTATAAAGTAAAGGTTAAGTTTGCTGAATCATACAAATATTCAGGCTGTAACTACATTTGAAAAATAAGTAAAAAAACGTAAATGACCAAAACGGATTAATTTTATTAATAAGGTATAAAAACTACATAGTATTACTATATATAATTAACATACAGGACAAAATATATAATCAATTTTCATGGTCTTTCTAGTCTAACACAATATAAGGATTCAAATTACTATTGACATTATGATAAATTAGAACACAATACCACTGTTTTCGCTATATGGTAAACTATTAAGGACACACGATATTAAACTTCGTTTATGACGTCATCAAAAAAAAATTAAAAAAAAAATTATGCCTACCGCTCAGAAACTAAAAATATTCAAATCAGTTTAACATTTATTTATATTAACACCATAATCTTAAAAAAAAAAATACTACTAGGTACCGTATTACAAAAAAAAAACTAAACCTTATCCACCTACTCACTCACTCACTTTCACTATTTTCGTCGTCTTCATCGGTTTGTGGTAGGGCGTCTTTAACTGCAGACGACGATGGTAGATCGAGATATTCTTTTTGAAATCGTCTTGGAATTATTCCTTTAGTACACAAATCTTTTAAATCTTTGTATTTCGCAGACGAAATGGGAAGTTGTTCCTGGTATAAATCTACAATAAACACAAACTATGTCTAGGCGTTAAAACGCTGTCCCCAGGCGTGAGCTGCTGGCTGTAACAGTCGGTCACTCCCGAAACACAAACTACATCTAGGCGCTAAAACGGTTTCTGTTAGAATGACAAAGAATACAATTCTCCACCGCCACCGGGAAGCGTGTCGCAAGGGGCGACTAACCCAGGTTAGCAGAAGATGGGCAGCAGCATCTCTCTGTGAAACTACATACTGCGATCACCATTCCGGTTCCTGGGCCGCCACGATTAGTCGTGTTCGGTCCTCCGAACGCCTTTCTGCCCCGCGTGGCCCATGTGTAGCGGCCCGTTGCCGAGATACCAGTGACAACTACGTAGTAGCTGCGTGTGTGTGTGTGTGTAGTGTTTGTCGTAGAGGTTGTCGCGCAGCGGCAGTTAGCCTTCGTGGCGACGTTCCGTCGTTCTAGCTCCAGCCTATGCGCATTTCGCACTCCGTAGTCCTTTCTGTGTTTTCTGCACCCTGGTGTGCCCTATGGCAGCTCACGCCTTTACAAGCCGATCGCGCTCCCCACTTCGTGAGTTAAACTCAAATAACCGCACTAAGATTCCTGTGCAGCGGGAGCCGCGCAGTCGACAGTTAGCCACGTGCGGGGGCACGTGGAGTCGCTCCGAGTTCCGTGCTCCGGGTTTTTGATGTGCATTAACTCAGTAACTCCATAACTTCTATTCATTTACAGTCACTTAATTATGAATTAAAATTTGTTATTACCTATAATAATTACATTTAGTCACTGCAGGGATTACTTCCCTTCTGAACCGGAATCGTCATTACTCCTTCATTACCTATCCAGGCGTGAGGTCTGTCCCAATTAAAGTCATTCCACGTTATATTAATAACGATAATCTTCACCGGGGGCCCGCGCCTCCGCCATTATTTCGCCTTGAGTAACCCTTAGGGGTAACCGGCAACTTCGCGCCGGCAACACCCTAATGTGCCGCCTGGCCGCTCCGATGAAATCGTTAGAACTTTCGGGCTAACGACACGCGTCCTTCTGTTTCAGGCGGTTGTTTAGTGGGTGCAAGTCCCACATACCCCGCGCGCTCGGGCGCGCGGAAGCTGTAGAGTTTAATCCGCCTTCCCATCGCAAGGGTAAAACAAAAAAAAGTTAGAATGACGACGGCGCCCGCACCCCGGGCGTATCGTATATCTTCTTCGTATGGCTATGTCTCTGTCACAAAGTTTTACAACAAAGACGTAGCTATACTAGTGAGCGAAATGAGGATGTACTAACGTACAGTCGCGTTGGTCTTTAAAATTTTAGATTAATTAGGAAACGAAAATATTGAGGCACACAATTGAGGGTAACGTACATTGTATGGTGAACTGTAGTACAACACGTAGTCATAAAGGACGTAAAACCATTGAATGTAGGTAATTTACAACCGGAATTCTTTTGTAAAGAATAATATTAGACGTAGTCGTAAAGGACGTGAAAACATTGATGGTCACTTATAAGGTCACTTACGACCTAAATTTCTTTGTAAACGGTAATATTAGATACAGTCGTAAGGAACGTGAAGACGAAGTACGACATTTACAATCTATGTTTTTTTACATAATGTTACTTACGAACTCATTGACTGAATTTAAAGTTCCTTAAATCGTTTTATTTTCCGAAAACGTGTTTAAGACTCTAAAAACATCCGGTCTTAAAGGACAAATTTTGCAAGATATCAAAATGTTAAATATAGTAATCGATAGAGAATTTAAAACTGAATATAAGAAGCTAAAAAAGTGATTTTCACATTTTGTCCCTTACGTCAATTGAAATTACAATCGACGATATAACAAACGTGGTTATTTGCACGTTTTTGCTCGATATTGATAACGGCATCAGGTAGACGCTTGAAATACACATAATATTTAGTTACATATTCATATTAAAAATCAATTTATTATTTATAATAAAACGAATATTTAAGGGGGCTGCCATGCAATAAAGCGATTTTTGTTTTGTACGGTGATACGGAACCCTACGTATGCGAATCTGACTCGCACTTGACCGGGGTTTTTTAAACGCGATTTCATAACACATTCAAAGTGAAAACTTGAGCATTCTTTTTTTTTTAAAAAACAGAAACGAATACCTCTTCAAGTAGGATGACCTTATTCGAAACTAATTGCCTTTGCCCAGTGACCCAAATGACTCCCATGTCAAACACCACTCAACTATCCGCAAACATACATAACGAGACTTAACTTGATTGTTTGACATGTAGATATTGTAACAAACTAATACGTTAAGCCTAAAACCAATTCTTGTACCACAAATACGATATACAATAAATAATTATTTTACGTATATCGAAATTTCTAAAATGATAGGATGCTACTACATCCATAACACTGGCGTTGATCGATTAAAATAAAAAAGCGGAATCAGTATCGATTCCTTCACAGTGACACCGATACATCGACACATTCAATCGATCGGCTCGATTGGCCGTTCGGTTCGATTACTCGAGGGCAATCGGTTCGTCATCGAGCATCGATCGATCGCGGACGAATCGATAAATGGTAACCTTATAAATCGACACCGATCGACGGCCGATATAGTATGATAACTATATACAAGCTAGAAAATAACGAAACAGCAATCAATACCTTCATGAAGTCCTCCTCGTCGTGCATCGAAGCAGGGAAATATGCCATTACAGTATCCATGGAAGAGACTCTGATAAAAGATAACGATGGTTATTGTTATCATCGGATCATTATATTATCAGATTGTTTTAATATGTCTATTACACAGATTACATTCAACAAACTTGTTTTGATTAAAACCCAAGTACGCAAATTTTTTAAAATTAATAGATTGAGATCTAACTACATTTTCTTTGGTTGTCGTCATTTATCGGCTTGAAAGTTTTTAACACCAATACTTTGTTTGCTATTAAGAATTTTTAAAAAGTTGTATGACGTGTTCGGCTGATCGCAGTCCAAATTTATGAAGCGTGTAGAGCTTACCGAATTAAACAAAATATTACAAAAAAGTAAGATATAAAAAAATGAAACTTAAAACATATTTTTCTCGGTAACCGTTAGTTTACGCTATCTGGTAAACTTCACACGCGTTATAAGTTTAAACTATGTTCAGCCGAACACGGTGTATATTTCTGTTTTATTTTATAAACAGAAGTAGATTGAAAACGCGAAACTACGCGACACTGTCCAAAACGAGACAACACTGACAACATAGTAATGCGTCAGTGCCACTATAGCAACGTCATTACGTATGTTTCGAAAAAAAAAAATCCTTTTTGGTAGAAATTACACGAAACACGTGTACATATTACACTAAAATCTCGCCGGCCGCGTTCAGTGCCCGTCAGATTGGTGGTGTAACAAAAAAATAATTCAAATGCGTAAAAATGTGTAAAAACTAATGACGCTACAAAAAAGCCCGTCTGAGCTTGTAAGTACGAACTCCGCTTTATTCAAACAAAAGAAAAATAAATTTAAAAATTATAATGGAAAAACAACTACTGATCTATACATTTCTTAACTTACTTCTCACTCAGTTTTATGTAATTTTCTTGCAAGTACTCCAGAACAAGGTCAACGTTACTATGGTCTGCCAATATGCTCGCGAACGGCAATGTCACGTCTTGAGACCGAATCGGTGAGTTGGCATCTGTCACTGAATCAAGGTAACTGGAAAAGTAATAAACATGTAATAATTAATTTGTGAAATTATACTTGCCGAAAGAAAATTTCCGAAAATTCGTCTTATATCAAAAACATAAGTACAGTTTAATATAATAAAAAAATAAAAATATTTTGGAATCTATAAAACAGGTCACACAAGTACATAACGTATTGCGAGATATTTTAACCGAAAACACTCTTCACTTCACTTCATCAGCTCATTTTAGCCCACTGCAGGGGCTTAGGCCTTCTCCAGGGCAAGGGGGGGCTTGGAGCTTAAATCCACTGCGGGTTGGGGATTGTAACGACCGCCATCCATTGATAGCGCCCGGGACCGACTGCTTAACGTGCTCTCCGAAGCACGGAGTCAGTGACAGTTTTGTAAGTTAAGTTAGAAAAATTCATTGGTACACGCCCGGATTCGAACCATGACCCTATGGCCTTATAAATTTGAAACAGGTTCGTTGCGCTTTGAGCTATCACGACACACTCACTAAAATTCAATTTTAAAATTAGATTAATTAAATTTAAAAAGACACTCCCAATCTAATTCCTAATATTAAGAAGGCGCTGTGCGGAATGTCCTAGGTATTATTATTACTATTATTATTATTGTTATTATTATTATTATTAAATTGACTTGTATGTAATAAATAGTTACCTAACGAAAAAAATTACTTTAAATGAAATGTTGTATTAACATTTGCCCATAAATCGAGTTGACTACAAATTCTTAAAAATTATTTATTTTTATTATTTAACATTACTTTTTTTAATTACACCCAAATTACCTTTTTAATTTGTCTTCTACTTTTGTGCATCCTAATGCTGATAGTATTACTAAGGCTTCATTGGCGATATTAGTTGACAGCATCCTTTGCCAGATAAAATCATAGTCTTCAGCGTTTCCATATCTCAGTGCATTACAATATACAACCGGTCGCAAACTCGGTGGGACTCTGTGATTCAAATGAGCAAGGTTTTGTTTATTAAATTGTACGTAATTACCTTACTAGATTTTTATTACTTTTCTAGTTACCCTGTTCCGTTTTCTTTGAAATGTGTAAACAAAGATAGAGAATAATCTATGCAGCCACTGTGACCAAGTTTACATGCAAATTCCAAGACTTGCATTCGATTTCTTAAAGTAACGAAATTGTCTTGTACTTTGATTTCGTAACCTAACTCAGCGACAACGTTTTGCATCAATCTTAGAACGTAATTCTGAAATAAAAAAATATTATTCAAACGTAAAAACAGTGGGCAATAAAAAAAAAAGACTTGTCAAAATAAATAGTGATAAAATATATAGTCAAGTGCGTTTCTGATTATGCTTAACTAGGTTTCGGTAGTCATTGTACGAACTTCAAGATGATCTAAGTTCTTTACACAAATACAGCAGACTTTGATTTTTCTAGGAAACAATAACATACGACAACCAAACAATTATCAAGAACACCTTCCGAAGTTGGAACTATCTTGCAGTAATACAAAGATACAAGAAAGAGAAATTGCAAACCATTTGGAAGCCTAATATTTTACAAACGAGGTCTCAAAATATAAAGAAACTCATTGTCATTTTACTTGAGTGAATTCGTGTCCTCTTTTGACGTAAGAAGAGGTAGGTACCTAAGTTTTTTGTGGTTTATGGCAACCGAGATCTTTATCTGTAGCATCCAAATCTAATTTCAATGTGCTTAGTTCTAAAAAGTCAATATAAACAGAATGTTGGGGTAAACGTGGTCCAAACTTACAAAGGTATAAAGCTTTCCTAACTAAACAAAAAGTTTCAAGAGAGCAGATGGCGCAAACTAACCGTTATCGTGAAAAACATGTATATATTATCCTTTTTTATTCACATTTTTTTTGAGATTTTTTGTTAGTTTGGTAAGCTCTACACTTTCTATAATTTTGGACGACGTTCAGCCGAACACCCCTTATATAATACATCGCGGGTTCAGCTGAACGTAGTCCAAACTTATAGAACGTGTAGAGCTTATCGTATCAAACATAAAGTTTTAACTAAGTTGATGGCGCAAACTAACGGTTACCGAGAAAAACATGGTTAATATTCCATATTTTTCAATTATGTTTTTGTAACGTTCTGTTTAGTTCGGTAAGTTCTACACGCTCTATAAGTTTGGAGTACGTTCAGCCGAACACCTGGTATATATACATAATATTACAAGTATAATAGGTGGAGAGATGGACAAACAAAACTTTAAGAGCAGTTTGGTTACAGAACCCTAAAATACTGAGTTATAATAATACATCGAAATCGTCGACAACGTCTGTTGCCATCAGCTTGGTTCTTAATGCGTTGAAACCGCTGATAGCAGCATACCACACAGAGTAATCATTTTCTTGCGTAAGAAACTCCAGTATGTCATACAACGCGGAGAATTCAACCAAATCGGCAGCCAAAAATGCAAATAAGTCGTTGACTATCTGCAACAATTTATCAAACATTTTATAAATTCAAGTTATAAGTTTTAGAAAAAAAAAAATGATAAGGAATATACTTTTAAGAAACATACTTTTGCTCTATTTATATTATCAATAACAGTACGCGTATCGTTGTTCTTCAAATTCTCGCCAATTATTTTCCAAGCGTTGTCATCATAATTGACTCTGTAAAATCCTAAAATTAAAAGAAAAAACAAATGAAAGTTTTTATTTTATGAATCCGATATATAAATATCATCATCATCAGCCCAATTTTTCCCCACTGCAGGGGCTTAGGCCTCCCCCAGGGTGAGGAGGGGGTTAGGAGCTTAAATCCACCACGCTACTCCACTGCGCGTTGGGGATTGTAACGACCGCCATCTATTGACAGCGTCCGGGACCGACTGCTTAACGTGCTCTCCGAGGCACGGACTCAGTGATAGTTAATGTACTTAAGTCAAAAAAACTCATTGGTACATGCCCGGATTCGAACCATGGCCCTATGGCCTTATAAATTTGAGACAGGTTCGTTGCGCTCTGGGCTATCACGACATACAAATACAAATTACATATAAATATGTAATGTATACATAACAAACATTACCAGTTTCTTGGACATTAAAGATGACCCAACTGCGGCTTTCACTTATATTTGGAACATTTAAAACGAGCGTTTTGTCGTCCATCAGCAATACAGGTTTAGTATTTTCAAAATCTGGTCTCAATTGGGTAGTGTATGTAATTGGTATGGTATACAATTCATTTGTCTCAAGTGATGAATTAGTATAGAAGCGTTTCTGAAATTACGAAATAAAACTAAATTAGTAAAATCATTACTGAACAACGATATTTCTTCACTATATGTCACAGCACTAACCTGCGTCAGTGTTATTTGTTCAGTTTCATAATTAATATCGACTTGTAAAACGGGATGTCCAGGTTGTTCTATCCAGGAACTCATTATATCACCAACTGTGTACCCAGAAAAACTGTTCAAGGAATTGGCTGCGTTTACGCCTGTTTGAAGAGACTCATACATACTAATCGGAGTCCCTACACCAAATTTGCTAAAATTAATGCGTTCGTTAATAGATAGATAGAACACTTTAATGCTTTTCGATGACAGATATTATAAAACTTACTTAGAATTCAGATACAGATTTAAGCCGTATTTAAATGCATCATCGCCTATCAAATGATGCATCATCCTTATTACAGATCCAGCTTTTTGATAGGATATTGCACCAAAGTGACGGCTTATTTCCTCAGGAGAGTTCACATTATTATTTATGATTGCTACCGAATCAGCAATTTCATCAGCAACGTACGCTGTGTAAACAGAACTCGTGACTGATATGTCACCAGATTCCAATTCAGGCTCTATCTGAAAGCAAATACATCGTTTAACATACATATAAATATAATAACATACACACACTCTTTGACATATAAATAACCTGAAATCATATTATTATAAGCATATATAAAGCTTCATTTCAACGTACTTGTGCTGTGATGTAGTTTTCAAAATAATTAGCGAATCCCTCATTCAACCAAGTGTTACTCCACCAATGGCAAGTGACGAGATCTCCGAACCACATATGAGCTGTTTCGTGTGCCATAATCTGTGAGGCACGGTATTGGTAATATGGTGTCGACTCTTCTGGTACATAAAGAAGTAGACCTTCCCTGTAATCAAAAAGAAAGTTCCAAAAAAGAAGAAGTGTCAGGACATGTAAAATAATATTTTATTTTAATGTACCTATATTTCACTAGTCCCCAGTTTTCCATAGCTCCAGCACCAAAATCCGGCAAAGCAATATGGTCCAATTTTAAATTGACATCAGTTGAATAATAATCGATGCCTAAATAAGTACTCATTGCATCGACAACGCGTTTTCCGAAATCGAAAGCATATTCAGTTTGATTGACAGCCTCAGGGCGTGTAAAGACTCCAAATTCTTCGGGTCCTTCAACAGAATATGCTGCTGCTCGGAACTGTGACACTAAAAATGCTACTAAATACGTTGACATCCTTGGACTGGGATAAAATACTTCTCTTACGTATCCATTTGACCTGTTCAAACAAAATAGTTAAGATTAAACAATAACTATTTAATTTTTAGCGTTCCGTACTTCAAAAGGAAAAAAAATCCACAGATCTTGCAGTCCCCGCAACCATCGGTTTCATTGAAAATGAACCTACCCAAACCCGATTTTCACAGATTATTTTATTTTATTACCACGAAAACGTGGCATTGCCACGACAACGTGGCACTATTCTTTTCAACTCTTTAAACTCAGAAATAAATCAACGAAAAAATTCTCTGCTACCCGTGCGAAGCTGGGGCGGGTCGCTAGTTCAACGTTAAACGTTCTGAACTCTAAAATTAAGCATTCGAACGAATACAGGCCGAAAGGCGATGACCGTAATGTTAACAAGTTACCGATCGTCCATAAAATCTAACATGTGATGTCAAATTTCTTGTTCGATTTCCAACCGATTTCCAAAATTTGGTCTCAAACTGTAGCTACCGACGCCTTCTAACCTTTGGTATAACACTTTGAAGCGATCCGACGAATACCCTCTGAAATATAGTAACTTATATCCACAAACACAAGCGATCGACCAAAAAATCTCATCTTTCGGAAATAATTTCTCTTACAATTATCAACCGATTTTCAGAAACTTGGTCTCAAATCGTAGCTACGTTCATGGCCGAGATACTATTTTTTTTATATTTTCGATATCGGTCCCCGTTCTTGAAATATTTTGGATTTAGTAAAAAAAAATTGCGAAAAAATCCCGATTTTCTTACATTTTCCAGTTTTTTTTCAAAAACTACTTAACCGATTTCCAAAATTTTGATGTCATATAATACACAATTAAATTCTTAATCTTTTAAAACCTTAAAATTTTGGCTAGACCCCATACTCTCGGAGTTATGGCCAAAAATGCGTCTCCCATGAAATGGATATGATAGTCATTTTCAATGACAACATTTTCAATGACAAAAGAAACCTTATAGAATCACATCGTTTTCGTTCTGTCTGTCTGTTTTTATGTATGTCAAGACCGTTTTTCTCAGGAACGCGTGGATGTATCAAGTTGAAATTAACATCAAATATTTATGTATACAGTTTCTTAGAACTGTGGGTTGGGACTTGTAACGACCGCCACCTATTGACGTGCTCTCCGAGGCACGGAGTCAGTAATAGTTAATCTACTCGAATTAGAAAAACTCATTGGTACACGCCTGGATTCGCACCATGGCCCTATGGCCTTATAAATTTGAGACAGGTTCGTTGCGCTTTGGACTATCACGACACAGCAGGGTGTATGTCGTTGACCTGAAATTGTAAAATTTAGCAAGTAGCAAGGTCTCATAGCACAAATAAAGTGAAAATTCGAAATTGTCCAACTGTAGTTATATTACTTTTTTTTTATAATTTATACATTAATATATTTGTTTACGAGTCGGATTTGCACTTACCAGTTTTTTTATATGTAAACACAATTTTAGTAAGACTGCGTGAAGTGACAAAGCATTTTCTCTATTCAGGTGCGTATGAGACATATGAGATTATAATCAAGATTAAATTCAGTAAACAGTCTGATAACTGGCAACATTTCAGGTAAATTTTTTACAATCTATACTAATATTATAAAGCTGAAGAGTTTGTTTGTTTGTTTGTTTGTTTGTTTGAACGCGCAAATCTCAGGAACTACTGGTTCGAATTGAAAAATTATTTTTTTGTTGGATAGTCCATTTATCGAGGAAGGCTATAGGCTATACTACATCACGCTACGACCAATAGGAGTGGAGCATCAATGAAAAATGTTGCAAAAACGGGAAAAATTATTCCTTTTGAGAGCTTCCGTCGCGCGCGCTGCGTAAACGGTTGATGTTAAGCAAAAATCATGTATTACGGAATTGTACCCCTTTAAAAGTTCTAACCAAAAGTCCGCAACAGCATATGTGTATCTTTTAAGGTTAACTTACTATAACCTTTTTTATGACAATCAAATTTGTTCAACATAATGTACTATTTGCGAAGATGTTTTTTAAACGTGATATTAATCCTTATCCAATTAAATACGTTAGTTGTTTTAAGCATTTCATGCATATTATAATTGCCCTTTACATCATACAATTTAAATTAATATCTTAACAGTTTTTATTGAAATTTAAAAACTATAGCGGGAGAAAATAAATTCGCTGTCTGCCTCTGTTCGTTAACTTTTTACTTCCAAACCAATAGACTTTGATACGGTTTTTAGTAATATCTTATTTTCTTACTTATTATAAAGCTGAAGAGTTTGTTTATTTGTTTGTTTGTTTGATAGATTGATTGTTTGATTGATTGATTGTTTGATTGATTGATTGATTGATTGATTGATTGATTGATTGATTGATTAATTGATTGATTGATTGATTGATTGATTGATTGTTTGTTTGTTTGTTTGTTTGTTTGTTTGTTGGTTGGTTTGTTCGTTCGTTCGTTCGTTTGTTTGTTTAAACGCGCAAATCTCAGGAACTACTGGTTCGAATTGAAAAATTATTTTTGTGTTGGATAGTCCATTTATCGAGGAAGGCTATAGGCTATACTACATCACTCTACGACCAATAGGAGTGGAGCATCAATGAAAAATGTTGCAAAACGGGAAAAATTATTCCTTTTGAGAGCTTCCGTCGCGCGCGCTGATTGATTTCATGATTGATTGTTTGTTTGTTTGTTTGTTTGTTGTTTGGTTGGTTGGTTGGTTGGTTGGTTGGTTGGTTGGTTCGTTCGTTCGTTCGTTCGTTCGTTTGTTTGTTTGAATTTGTTGATCTCTGAAACTACCAGTCGGATTTGAAAAATTCTTTTTGCCTTTGATAGCCTGATTCTAGCGGAGAGTTATAGGCTATATACATGAAAACGAACTGTCTGTCTATTCGAGCAAATCGGCTTCGGCCAAAACGGCTTAACCGATTTTGATGAAACTTTACACATATAACAGGATGTATTCTTTTCACTACACCCTTTCCATATGTGACATACAGAACTTTTTGTATGTCTGTCTGTACGTCCATATGTCTAAATCTATTTAAATGAAACATCAATGAATATGAAAAGAAGGTCGTTAAAACTAACAAATGTTGCTTTTTGTCCGTCTGTCTGTCTGTATGTGTATTTGTCTATTTGAGCTAATCTCCAAAACGGCTAAACAGATTTTAAGGAAACTTTGCAGACGGGAAAGAAGGTTGTCAAGATATTTGACATTAGCTACTTTTTGTCCGTCTGTTTGTCTGTACGTCTATTCAATTCAATTTTATCTATTCGAGCTAATTTCCAATACGGCTGAACAAATTTTAATGAAACTTTGCAGACGTGAAAGAAGGTTGTCAAGAGTGTCATAAGCTACTTTTTGTGTTTGTCTGTCTGTCTATCTGTCTGTCGTTTGTCCTCACTGATCTAGCAACGTACAGCCGAAAGTACCTACTAAGTCTAGGAAGCTTAAATTTGGAACATTAGTTTATTTTATAACGTGAGCATTATAAAGTTAAGAAAGGCTTTTTTAGAAATTTCAAACTTAAGGATGGGAATGGAGGGACTTAAATAATGACGTGTTTCAGGGTTTTTAGATTTTCACATTTTAAGAGTGGGAAACGGGAGATGAAAATTGTATCGGTTTTTTAAAGGGTGGGAGGGGAATAGTGATTGAAAGTTTGAATGGGTGTGACCAAAATTGGTTCCAGCAAAAGTACGTATAAACCATCTCGAACGTTAATAGTACCTATAACAGGAATTTGTAGTCTACGCAAGCGAAGCTGCGGGCGGTCGCTAGTGATCATATAAAATCTGAAAATATGTTGCTTGACAACCTTAAACGTCGCTACTGAGTACCTACTTTTAAATTAATGTATGTATAGAATAAAGCGAACCATTTATGCCACGCATTTTACGTACTTACATAAGAAGTGATGTTTGGAGTTTAGTATTAGTCAAAGATTGGCTAAAGTCCTGCGGTCTGTCGATCACGAGGGCAAATGTAGCCTTGTACTCGGGCTCGTCAAAGCAAGGGAACACCTTCCTCGCGTGCGTCGGCTCCATTTGGGTGGCGCCCAGCCATCTGAAATTAGGTGAATTGCGGACCCTTTTCCGAAATTGTTCGCGACTAGTCAATATCCAATATTTACTCAATCTTTCACAGGCATTATGGTTGTTTAGCTATTTAGGTCTAGTAATGTGTTTATTGTCACGCTATAATATGATTTGATTGATTTCTTTGAGTAACAACAACTGAAAACCTGTCTAAAAACCCGAACGTACAGGCTTATTGTGTGAGTTATACGATTTCAGTAGAGGATAGCTCCGGCTACGCCCTGTATTTTGTTTGGACTTAATTCGCCTTCACGTTTTGCAATAATGGTAACCTGGTGCTGCCTATGACCTCAACATCCGAATATATCCATCCAATTCTATTCTTGTTCCCAAGTCGATTCCTGTTTTCGTGTATGGTTGCGGAACATTCTTAGAAATCTCTTCATTACTTGATTATCTTGATAGATCATGATAACCGAACTTATCATTTTCTAAAATCATAACTTAATGCAAATTCAAAATGATATTTCATAAATTTAATTTAAGTCATTACTGGATTTCGTAAAAGCGTGTGTTTTAAGTACACGGCGTTCAACAAATATCTTTTGAATAGACTTGAGTATTTTTTTTTTACTTTGTTCGTTAACTTATCATTTGGGAGGCAAATTGTAAGTACGTAAATACATTTGGAAATAATTACTGCATTCGCATGAACTTTGTAAACGGTAATTAAAGTAAATGAATGGCAACGCTAATTCATTACCCAATCAGTGCATTGGATGTAGCACGGTTTGTACTTCAAACTTCAGCTGTAATTCTATAACATAGGCCGTCGGCCGAGGCCTCACGATATCACCTTAATTTTTTATGCGTGAAAAAGTTTTTCGTGATCCCAAGTATATATAAAGAAGAACACTTGACAGCTTTTTTCCTACTCGAATCACTTTTTAGAGCACTTAAATATCTATACAACGACGCACATATATCTTGTCCAACCATTTCCGTTGCGGAGTTATGACTAATTTCTTAGGTCGTATAGAGTGTATTTCGAGGCCTTTTTCGGACCCCGGACCCCGTTCAATGACACAAGTTTATGATCGCGTAAGAGCACTGACAGATATAGGATATTGTTTATTTTCAAAATATGTTTATCTTTTGGCGGTACTGATTCAGGAGATATGTCAACGTTTATGGCACCAATAAAATGTCATCGCTAATTTGGGCAGAACTTTAGAATTTTAACGTTTTTACTTTAAAATAAATTGCGTAGGGTATCCACTCGTGGTGGTCGGTGGCCGCTTCTAGACCAGTAAACATAATGTGTATGTTTATAACGGTTTCTTGTGAGGGAAAAAATGGTCCAGTCGAAATAGTGGTTTTCCAATATTTTTTTTACTGCCGACGACATTTTTATATAAATATAGGCCTAAATCTTCCTAAGCAGAGAGAAAAATTAGCATATTTGAGGGCTTTCGTATCTGCCGCATTAAGTAATTTAGCGCGATACGATATTAGAAAATCAGTCTCAGCGGACGGTCTAACACAGTTTACCGTTTAAATTTCAAGCAGTCTAGCATCAAAAATTAAGTAATGAATACGCCACTACAGTTAGTTAATTAAAATGTAACACTAGTCCAAATATATTAATCTAATATTTAAATGCACAGTTAAGAGTTCTAATTATTAATATTAAATAAAAGAATTTTGTATAAAATATAAATAGTAAAAATTACATATTTAAAGTTCTATCATAATAAATTTAATGCATTATTTATCTAATGTACCTCATCACAAAAACCAAACATCCGAGCTACCTCAGCAGTCACAATATCACAAGTAGCGCAAATATGTTGCCGTAAGAAGCAGCTTTGGGGCCGTAGCGGCCTGAAGCACGTCGGTTTATCATGATTTATCGACGCGCCTGGTCAACGCCACCGAACCGACCGAAGGGCTGGCGCTTATCTCGGGCAAGCACTTCTTATAGGGAGGTAATACTGCAAGCCATTTGGGCTATCTGCCGCACGGCCAGTTTTAAATGATATGTTTCATTTGTAGTTTTAGTTTTTAATTCGATTTAATTTATTTTAAGCATTCGTTTACAATTATTTTAAGTTTATAATTAGTTTATAATCCTGTCGCGGTTTTTCTTATATATAAAAAATTAATGCGACACATTTACAGTATCGGTCTGGTTTCTTTCTAGATATAAAACCATCGATGCCGTTAGTATATTTTTTCCACTCCACCAGCCCATTATGACGCACTGCCTGAGGTGCAGGGGCTTAGGCCTCCCCTCCGATTGAGGGGGCTTAGTATATAGTAATATCGTATTATATACTGATAAAAATTACAAATAAATTAGAGTTTTTCTAATGATAACTAATAATTAAGTTAGCTAAATGTGCATTACGTAAAACATTGAAACTGCTTAAATTGTTACTCACTTCGTGACTCCCTGTTCAACGTATGAACTTCGATAAAATCCATTTAAATCTTGCCTGATATGTCCACGGTACACAATATTCAAAGTGTACTCGGTCGTAGCTTGAAGTGTTGTAGCGAGATTGATATAAACGAACGAATACGTTTCGTCGAATTCCAATGGGCTCGTCGAATTGAGTCCTACGGAGCTCTGCCCACTAGTAAAAGTTATATCGTTTGCAGTGAAATTGAGATCTTTCGCGTGTAACTTTATTTGTGTCACATTTTCCAATTGCGTTTGCAATCTTATTGAGACTTCTCCATCGAAAGTGAATGCTAGACTATCTCCGGTATCAAAGTATGGTGTTATCACTATGGTGTAAGCGGTTGGTGTGACAAGAGGATTCAGCCGGTAGTTTGTGTCACTGTTCACATAGTCTAATGCCAAACCTAACACAAAGACTACTAGAACAGACCGATGCATAGCTGAAAAAATATTTGATTATTGAAATCACATTTTTAATAATAATAATAATAATTGGGACAATCCACACAGCGCCATCTAGTTCCAAAGTAAGCAAGTATTATGCTTGTATTATGGGGTACTAGACAACTGATGTCCATACTTTGGAAACTAAGAAAATATATAACGACATACCTAACCGACTTAAGACGACACCTCAGCTGACACTGATTGTTCTCAACACAGTGGTAAAGTATATAAAGATTAAATGGCAAACGTATGCTCTCGTCGTGTTTTCATCTATTGATAAGATTTTCTCTAAAGCACTTTATCAGTGTGCCATCAGCACTTCAGATAAAACGTATAACGCGAAGAAATTCAAGGTATTTTATCCTCTAGAAACACTCAGTAATTTAGAAGTGACAATTGAGATTCGTTTATTTAATTGCTACATTTCAATAATAATAATAATAATAATATCTGGGTCATCCCACACAGCGCCATCTAGTCCCAGAGTAAGCAAATATTATGCTTGTATTATGGGGTATTAGACGACTGATATACATACTTAAATATTCTTTTTTTATATATATATATATAATGTATACATATATATATAACCCACGACCCTCGGCTCCGCAGTTAGGGGTCTCTAACTACTCGGCCAACAGGTCAGTCAAATCTACATTTACTTTAATTTTATTCCTAAGCAACACTAGAATTAAGCAAGATATTAGAAAATTACGTACAATCTGCATTGTGCTGGGAACAAAGCAGACGAAATAGTGAAATAATAACAAAAACTAATAAATTTTGTTGTATTTGTAGTTGTAAGTTGTATTTACCCTGAGGTTTAATTTTTGGTAAGAATTTACCCTAATGCTTAAAAACATAAATTATATATGCTTAATAATTATTAGATGAAAGAAAATCCAAATTAAGTATCGTTTCTCGATACCACCGGTCGGTTTACATGGATACGGACAAGATTTAGCAAATAATATTCAATGCTACAAAGTTATCTTACGTAACACATACTATATAATGCTTATGAAAAAATACCCGTAGATATGATAAAACGTTCTTTTATTTATGCATTATTAAATATTCATGTATGTCTTTATAATATAAAAAAAATGTAATCTGTCACTCCATGCAGATCATGGTCTCTGCCTTCTAACGTACAACAAGGCCTGCAGGGCATTACCTTATAGATAGATACTCTTGTTGCACTCAACATTTATTTATTTTGTATACAAATCAATAAAATAACAATATACAGTGATCCAACAAGGATTTCTAATAAATAGTTATTGAAACAAACGCTTAAAAGTATAAAAAAATATATTCCATAAATAAATTTTTATCGATTAAGTTTCCTCACAATAAAATATAGGGACGGTTAACGAAGCATGATAGCCAATAAGGCCGGAAGCATTACGAAGATAGTGGGCAAAATCAGGTGGCCTGCTCCCCGTGCACCTCGCAGCACTTCTTCCCACTGGCGATCTCCCCAAGCCATATTGTCACGAGCTAACTGAACAGCGTTGATACCCACAGAATATTCGAGGAAGGAATCTTCATTTTCGTGCAGCCATTCTTCCATCTATAATTTAAATAGATAAATTCTTAATATTTAATAAAACTGCAAATCGATATGTCAACACATACGGGCACATTATTTTTCCTAAGATACTAATTGGGTAATTAATTTATGAAAACTGTTATAAGGAAACTATCGAATTTTAAGAGTCGCTTCTTTTCAACAGTAGTCACTTTTAGAAGCACTAGGTTGCCAGCTGTGCTTTTTAAAATAAAGACATCGCCTATGCCACATATTATTTTCAAGTTAAATTATCAAAGAATTTATCACGATAATCAAATCTATAAACTAATTGTTGATGTGATCATCATCAGCCCATTTTACCCCACTGCAGGGGCTTAGGCCTCCCCCAGGGTGAGGAGGGGGGCTTGGAGCTTAAGTCCACCACGCTGCTCCACTGCGGGTTGAGAACTGTAACGACCGCCATCTATTGACAGCGTCCGAGACCGACTGCTTAACGTGCCCTCCGAAGCACGGTGTCAGTGATATTGTGTACTTAAGTCAGAAAAACTCATTGGTACACGCCCGGATTCGAACCATGGCACTATGGGGCCTTATAAATTTGAGACAGGTTCGTTGCGCTCTGGGCTATCACGACATGTTGTTGTGGCTAAGGTATAATATACTTACGTCGTTCAGGCCGTCTGCGTCTAAGTAGCTAGCCAAATTATTAATAATGTTGCTGAACCAGTTGGATCCGAAAACTCTGAAATTAACTAAATATGTGAACTTTTACTCACATTTTCATCTGTATTGAAAGTATAATTGTAAAAGTTTTAGTTATTGTTACATTACAATGTAATTCAATTTCAATACGTACACATTATTTTAATTCTAAATGAAATTAGTTTAAATTAGGCATATTAGCAAGTAAAATATTACATTTGGTTAATTCGTTGATTTTGTTGTCTGTTATAAGCGTTGTGGAACGATTGGTGGTGGAAGGGAGAGTCCCGTGGCCGATAACCTACTAATTGGACAGACCTCATTAAATCGTCTACGAAGTGTTCCCTTATTGAGTGTACACGCAATGCCACGAATCTATACTAATATTATAAAGCTGCAGAGTTAGTTTGTTTGTTTGTTTGAACGCGCAAATCTCAGGAACTACTGGTTTAAATTGAAAAATCCTTTTTGTGTTAGATAGTCTATTTATTGAGGAAGGCTATAGGCTATATGTATAAAATAATACTATCTGTCTGTCTGTCTATTAGAGCAAATCTCAAAAACGGCTGAACTGATTTTGATGAAACTTCACAGATGTGGGAAAAAAAGTGGTAAAAAATGGCATACACTACTTTTTGTATGTCTGTATGTACGTCCATCTGTCTATTCGAGCTAATCTCTAAAATGGCTAAACCGATTTTAATGAAATTTCACGGGTATGAAAAGTAGGTGGTCAAAAGTGAAATACGCTACTTTTTGTCCGTCTGTCTGTCTGTACGTCTATGTATCTATTCGAGCTTATCTCCAAAACGGCTGAACAGATTTTGATGAAACTTTGCAGACGTGAGAGAAGGTTGTCAAGAGTGACATCAGTTACTTTTTGTGGCTGTCTATCATTTGTCCTCACTGATCTATCAGCGTAGTTAAAGCCGAAACTACTAAGTCTAGGAAGCCGAAATTCGGAACAGTGGCTTATTTTATAACGTGAGTATTAATTTTTTAAGAAAGGAAAATATGGAAATTTCAAATTTAAGGAGGGAGGGATGGAGGGGCTTTGTATGAGAGTCTTTGTTCTTTAAAGTTAGAAACATAAAATTTTTAACATAAATAAATAATGACGTGTTTCAGGGTTTTTGGATTTCTACATTTTAAGGGAGATGAAAAGTATGGGAGTATCGGTTTTCTTAAAGGAGTGGGGAGAATGAAGACTGAAAGTTTGAATGGGTGTACCCAATATTAGTTTCAGCAAAAAGTACCTACATATAAACCATTTCGAATGTTAATACTACCTAAAACAGGAATATGTACTCTACGGGCGGTCGCTAGTAAGAAATAAGTCAGAATCATGCTTTTTTATAAACGTTTAATATAGCATATTGTTGATGTACCTGAATAAATAAATGAATAACTACATACTCGTAAAACTAACGAAATATTTGAATAATTATAAGAACATGTTTTATCAAATATTAGTATTAAACATTGAGTAAATTAATTTGATCGCAGCATTTGGTTTTAATAGAGTCATAAATATCATTTCACAGTATCGAAGTGACATTACGCAATTTTACGGGGTTCAAGATCGGTGCCAAGGGATTTCACGGGGTTGAAGACCGGCGCGTGGGGACCTCGCGCACTGAAACTCGAACTGAAACGAGCCATCTTACACGAGCTAGCTAGACTATGAGTTGTTAGACAGTAAACGCAGAAGAGGGCTTTTAGTCAATTAGTACTTTTATGGTATTAAACATCAAACAATTCAATTATAGTTAAGAAAAAATCATGCAAGTAAGTAACAGTACCTTTCTCTAATGAGATTATGATTTTCCTTAATGAATTGCAGCGCGAACTTGGAGTTATCTCTGTGACCCATAAACAAGAACGTGAAAGCGTTCACTCGATCCTGACCTCTCACGTCTGGGCTTAGTATCATATCTAAATATCTGGAAACAGAGGGAAAGAAGAATTTAAGGTTGCGCCAGTCGGATACGTTTCCATACAATTGGCGAAGATTGATTACTCTTTATTTTATTGATGCAGGTCCAAAATCAAACTATTTGTCATGTTATCTCATTTTAATTGGTTTTGTAAAACATAAAAATGATAATTCTTGAATTGCAAATCTTATTAAACCCATTGTTGTAGAAGTGATGAATTGTTAACCTTAATCTCTGGTTTTAAATGATCGCCGAATCCCAATAGAGTCACATGGCCCAAAGTACCCTTTGTCTTTATTACGAGCACCAAACCCACGTAACGAAGACAAATTGACGCATAAACGGGGATTTTGTACTGAGTTAGTTGCCGAAATTTTAATACGCCATAGCGTATTTCAAATCTCGTCAGTTACTTGAGAATAAACCCTACTAATTTTTCTGAAAATTATAAATTTTGAAATATCTGTATTGTAGCACCAATTTTAGAATTTTGGATGTATAATAAATAAATTATGTAAGGCACGTAAAAACTGCAAAGTGATTTTTTAGATACTTAATTTAATCATCTTCACATCACATCACTTCATCAGCCCATTTTTTACCCCACTGCAGGGGCTTAGGCCTCCCCCAGGCTTGGAGCTTAAATCCACTACGCTGCTCCACTGCAATTTAATCATATTTTCAAGTAATTTAAAAAAAAATAGGAATGAACTATGAACCAATAAAGTGGTGCCATTGGTGGTGGTAGGTTTATGTTGCTGAAATCAGCCAAGACAATGTAGTTAAAAAAACTTATGATATGCCTGAAAATGTTGATATATTCGTTTAATAAACCCGAAAGTCATCAAATTTCAGTGACACTTTGTTCACAATTTAAGGAAATATATACTGACGACTGTATGGCAGTTGGGTCCTGAGTGCATCCCAACGCACGCAGCATCACCACCTCATCAGCCTGGTTGTTCGAATCCAATCTCCTTTGATAGAGTTTCTGCCATTCACTGTTCCCACCCGCTAATAATCCAGAACAATACACATGACGCCTTATATTCGGGTTAATACTGAAATTAGTAATAAAACTCGTTTAATGCAATTATTCTAATTAACCAGTAGTTTAAAATAAATAAATAAAATCTAAAATGTATTTATAATTCGGCTATAGTATTGTATACGTATCATCTTACATATCAAACTTGGAAGTTTTTCGTGCACAAATTGTCTCAGAGATAGCAGGGCGAAGAAATAGATTTAAAGTAAGGTTAGAATAGGTCCGGACCATGATCGTGCACAAAATGGTTAACTCAAGAGTAACCATATGGATTAAGGAGATGTTAAAGTTTAGTAGTATGTGGGAAAACTCTATATAACGCACATATTTTCGACATTTACTAAACAGGCGTTGAAACACGTATTTCAGAGATGTAAATTCGACTGTTGAGAGAGTGAAAGAAGATGTAAAAACTATGAAAAAAATTATAAAGAACGCGCATATAAACTTGATTTGTTTTTGATGTTTGAGGGGGGTCAATATTTCAATAATACAAACGTGTAGTTCACGCGGATCAAGTCAAGGGTGGTAAGCTAGTTAAAACTTTTTTAATGACCGTATTCTCAGAATGGTTCAGCTGTTCCACGCGCCATCATAAAATAAAGCAATCACTTTATTAACTACCCATATAATATAATGTTAAACAAATTGGCTACGATCACGCAAAGATAATTTTGATGGATGACCAAATGTAAGTTAATTACGCAATGTAGTGAAATGTGGTAGTCGAAAATATTCACCTCGCATCGTTGTTGTAGTATTGATTGAATTTTTCAACTGCATCGTCTACACATCCTTTGTGTCCTATAGTGCAAGCGAACGACATTATGTAGAAGCGATTCATGGTTCTAATCAAACCCTCATCTGGCGTTACATCATACGTCAAGTCAGCTATTATCTTGTCCAAGTACTGATGAAGTATGTTCTGCAAGAACACATGGAATATTAGAGTGGATTGGACAGTTGAATTTATTCATCATCATCATCTTCAGCACATTTTTACCCCACTGCAGGGGCTTAGGCCTCTCCCAGGCTTGGAGCTTAAGTCCGCCACGCTGTTCCACTGCGGGTTGGGAACTGTAACGACCGCCGTCTATTCACAGCGTCCGGGACCGACTGCTTAACGTGCCCTCCGAAGCACGGTGTCAGTGATATTGTGTACTTAAGTCAGAAAAACTCATTGGTACACGCCCGGATTCCAAACATGGCCCTATGGGGACTTATGAATTTATTGAATTATATAATTTTTGAATGAAATATCTTACATCATACTCTGATATCGCTCTGGGTATATGTAGAAATCTGTTTCGAAGCCAACTAAAACCGGAGATAGCGGGGTACCAAACGAAGAAATTGGTTTCTTCTTTAAGGAAATCTAATAGTTTGAATCCCAACAGGAAGCTAATTTTTTCTGAACGCATTAGGGCGAATACGTCGTCAACGATCTGAAAATTGAATTTTATTTTAAAATAGTACCAATAGTGAACCTAGTTGTAATTTGTACTGTATATTTGAGTCGCTGAGCGTAAGAGTGGCCTAAGCAATAAGGAAATAATAAACAATAAGTGATTAAAAAATTAATGTTTATTTTCCTTTTTATTTGTTCATTAAAGTCAAAACCCTATTAAAAAGTATTACATTATTATTGTCATTTACCAAAATAAAAACAAAATCAAATAGCTTATTGGTTAGGCCATTATAGCACAGAAAAATAAAATACTAATCAAGTTATTCCTGGGTTAAGTAATTATCATAGAAGTACATTTTTTTGTTCTGTCCTGAATTATTCGTTTGAAAGTTCTGGTCAAATACATATTGCACTGGAGGCAAGAGTTGTAAGAGATCATCGTATTTTTATTTTATTAATGGGGCGTCCATTTGAATACAAAATATCTAATTCTAGATCTGATAATGAGCATAAAAATCGTATTTTTTCTTCTTCTAGTCAATATTAGGCCCGTGTGGTTTTGCCATTAATACCATATATCTATACCACATGAAACCATGTTAAAAAGTTAGGTCATTTATCCGCTGAGCGACTCATTTATACTTTTATCATATCACCTGAGCTCGATTTAAGTAGTCAATATCACCAGGAGAATTTTGTAGGGTATTGGCAATCAGCTCCCAGTTGTGTTCGTCGTAATGAACACGGTATATGCCTGTAATGTTTAAATATTATATAATAATAATAATAATAATACATGGGACTTCCCACACAGCGCCATCTAGTCCCAAAGTAAGCAAGTATTATGCTTGTGTTATGGGTTACTAGACAACTGATATACATACTTAAATATTCTTTATAATATACAGGGAGAGATTTTACTAATCAGCCAAAATGTTCCTAGATGATAGGTATCACCAATAGACCTCATTACGTAAATAAAAATATAGGTCAAATATTTATAATCAATAAAAATATCCTAAATATTTTTTAACAATATTTGGCTTCCTTCTAATACGACATAACGATACCTAATACCTACGTCCCGCCGCATCAGCTGATCGCTGAGGCGCACGGCTCCATTCATTGACCCCATTCCCACCTTGCGCGGACGCCGGACGGCGGAGCGCGGCGCGGAGCTCAGTCAGCTAGACTTGTACTTGCTCGTTCATTATTCGGATTTGATCATCTTCGGTCGGTCAGTAAAATGAACTAGTTCGGTCTGGTCGTTCACTTGCTCAGTTGCTCCACCCATAAAGTCGTTTGCACTCTGAGCGGGAAACAAAATAACGGACGCGACGCGACTTACAGTCGCGACTGATGGTCGTGAGTGCAGTCTTAATTTTTGAGAGATATTATGGGGTGTTCTAGTTGCCAATAGAATTGAATAGACCAAATACTAATTGTTTGGCGGAAATAATTACAAACAGCAATTTTTTATTTGTATTCTCATTAAAATGACCCCAATTAACACTATATTTTCTACGCGGAGGCATTTTTAGTTTATAAGTTGTTGGTATTGTAATCAATTACATAATACAACAATATTTATTGGTTTGAAAAGTTTAGTCAATGGTAACAAGTAATAACTATGAAATTATTCTCTTTAATTAACCCTAAAACTTAACGATAGAATTAAATTTATTATTTACAACTAACAATATTGTACACTAAAATTATTGTAACGCTAACAAAATACTCATACAGAAATATATTAACAAGGACGAAGTGTGAACAATTACGAGTACGACGACCGACCGACCGACTAAGCGAGCGAGATGAACTAAATTGAACTAACTAAACGAACGACCACTAACCGACCGAGCAAAGTAAATGAGCAGGCGAGCGGCGAACGACCAGAGACCGAGTAAAGCAAGCGCTCCCAACTGACGACGACGAACGACGAGAGCTGTTTTACCGACCGACTTTGAACTAGTTCGGTCGCTCAGTATAATGAAGCGGCTCAGTTAGTTCGGTCGTTCGCGAACGACACAAGTCTACATCTACAGTCAGCTATGCGATTCTAAACCGAACGTTAGTATTCGCGGGCTACGCACAAGGCGTAGCCCGCGATACTTTACAAATCGCGAATATTACGAAATGGTGAGATGTTACATTTTAAGTGGACAAACTTTACGCGGAGCCCAAAGATTATACTATAATCATTGTGCGTGCTTTTAGTGAAGTGCAAAACAACACTGGGGTACTTCGTAAATTACGAGACAATGTACAAAAACGTGCTAGACTCGGTTTGGAGATGAATGGCTTACATTTTGAACATTTGTTAAAGTAGGTTAATTTTTTGAAGTGGTAAGTGGATTTTAACTCGATTTTAATGATTGTACATAAGTTGATTCAAATTTTTTAAATACGCCTGATTGCGAAAGGAAAAAGGACTGTTCAGAATTGTTAATCAATTATCGAATGTACGAGTACATTAATCAAAATAGATTAGGTATGTACCTATTCATTTTTTCAATTTCATTTATTTCGATTCTATTTTAATCGCAGATAATAACTAAAACAAGCCTTTTGCAATTTGACGGTCTTATGCCCGTTAAGTATGAAGGGAAAATTTGCAACTTAAGGAGCCGTATTTTTGAAACTCATTGATAATGTCATCAATTTGAATCGTCCCCTAGGCCTTGTCAAACCAAAGTTTTCAAGAGAGTTTTTACGACTGAGTAGGAGCCTTCATAAATGAGATCATTCGATAATCATAAATTTTCAAAAATACGACGTGCTAGTATTATCTATGGTGGTCGTACTGCGAATGCAGAGCGAAAGGGCGGAGCTTGGGCGGGGCGTCTGCACGTGCACTGAATGAGGGCGGGGCGTGTGCACGTGCACTGGCGTCCTCGTAATGTGACTAGTAATATTGGTAGTTTTGGGAAAGGTTTACGTAGGCTTAACTGAATATTTTCCTATTGAACGATACTAAAAGGGAACAAGACGGCCAACGGATTTTTATCAAAGGTCATTATATTGAAGTTTGGCTGGTCATAAAAATCTCACCCTGTATACATATATAAATATATATATATATATTTTTTATATATATATAACAACCAAGACCCGGTACCAGTATCAATATTCATCATATTAATACTGACCCGACCTGGGATTTGAACCCGGGACCTCTAGCTTCGTAGGCAGGGTCGCTACCCACTAGGCTAAGCGGTCGTCAATTTAAATATTAATTTGTTTTTAAATACTATTATATTATATTTAACAGCGTTGCGGAAGTAACATATTTTACATAAAGAATTCATGTTTTAAACCGTTTTAATTTAATATTAACTAACATCATTGATTTGTCTGTGATTCGTTAATTCAATAATTAACCACTCAAACATTCACCCTGGTTTGTTTATGATCCTAGAACAAGAACCTTCTGACTACCATTGTACAGATCAATGAATTCAGAAATGTTATGTCAACTAACACATATGTATGGAAAAGAATGTTGCTGGTTCCCTTTGAATAGATCTGCAAATGTTTGCAAGTTTTGTTACGGATGTGGATCTAAATATAAGTCGATTTAATAATTTTAGTTTCTACAACTGTGAAATTTCAGCGAAATAACATGAAGGAAATAGCTAGCCAGTGGTGACGCGGCGGTCGACTACGTTTCTCTGTTTATGTAGGTACTAAACACTATACAACAGTGAGGTTTTTTAGGCTACTAGTGCCATGTCACCATGACATTTCTAAGCTTTTATTTTTTCTATGCTGGAGCTTTTTTTGGACATTTGTCTGGATCCGGTACCTGGGCGTCATATTATGCCCCAAGTAAGTAATCTTTGGGGATCGGTGACTCATTTAATCCAGTGAAGTATGTGTATCAAGACAATACTACATATTATCATTTCACCCGATTAGCTCGAGCGCAGCGAACCTGTTTCAAATTTATAAGGCCATGCAACCGTGGTTGGAATCCGGGCGTGTACCGATGAGTTTTTCTAACTTAAATACATGACTATTACTGACTCCGTGTCTCGGAGAGCTCGTTAAGCAGTCGGTACCGATTGCTGTCAATACATGGCGGTCGTTACAATGCACCAATACGCACTGGAGCAGCGTCGTGGAACTAGACTCCAAGCCCCCTCACTCTGGGAGGAGGCCTAAGCCCCTGCAATGGGGTATATTGGGATGATGGAATGGAATGTAATCATTTCACAATAATACTTATTATTATTGTGTATCCTCAAAGACTTACGCAAAATCACCATACAGTTGTGTAGGTTATCACATTAATGCTACAAAATAAAAAAAACAGTCCAATATATTACCATTTTGTTTGATATTAAATATAACCCATTCGTCTTCGGCTATTGTGGCTTCAATAGTTTGCTCTCGTAATGTCATGAGGTCACTCGCTCGACGGTTGTTCCAGTTGGGATTATTACTAGTGGTGTAGGTCAATGGCAAAGGCCAAATTTGGTCAGTGGACGTTTCTGTTGGATTGTTGAAGAACCTGTCCTTTAAAGGAATTGAAGAGGCGTCAATAAAATTAAATTTATTAATTGAATATATACAGAATACACAATGTAAACTTTCATTAAACCTCAAGTAATATATATAATAATTTTCACAAGAAAATGTAAACCCACTTCAAAACTTTGCCTTTATATGCAAACTTATATAATATAAATAGTTAAATATAATATTTTAATTACATAAAATAAAAAAGTATTTATTGGGCGGCGTATAGTTTATGAAGTAGTGTCAACTTAGACACTCATAATGGGTATTTACCAGGAGATAACAAAACAATGATAATATTTACAACTATAACAAACTATTATCACAAATATGTGATATATTATAAAATTTTAATTTGTATACATATATAGCAACGTTTTAAAGTTGAATTAATTTTTTTGTAAAACTTTACTTTACATATATATGTATAAATATGAATTATAATACAGGTCGTTTTGAAATGTAATTTGTTTGCATGTGCAATGAAGATGCTACACGTTAAATGATTTTAAAATTTTTATTTATCACCGTTCAAAATCGACGAATTTACCCTATACCAAAGTAGGGATTCTTAACGTAGAACATCTTGGCGACAAATAGGCGACACAAGTGGGAAGAAGCGGTGCGGTGAGGCAAAGACGCTTCCCGGCCTTAAATGTTTAGTTAATTAAAAAAAAGGTATTAAAATGTCACAGAAGTTTACGTTCGTCCAATAGATTTGATATATATACATAGCAATGAAAAAAAAAGATATTCGATCGTAGCTATGCGACGTCGACATCCCTACACTAGTGTCTTGCACTAAATATGACTAAACCCGCGTTAGTATCGAAGAGACTTACTTGGGGCGCGCGCTTCAATTACTTTGCCTATACTATGTATTATTAATAAGCTATTATGAAACTAATACTTTTTCTTGTTCTTTATTATTATTTTCAATCTTGCTATTCTTAAGTTAAATTTATCGAAGTTTTAAATAAATTCCAGTATTCTAACACTACTGCTAACTAATAATTTCATATTTTTGAACAGGAAGTGGACACCTGTGTTAACACTTAAAAACCATTTCACGAACCCCATCAATATTATGTTACATCGATACGCACTAGAACACAAGCGATAAACAGGGAAAAAAATACGAATAATTAGGCTGCCTTTAAAAACCTTTAAATCTACAAAAACTTTAAATTTATTTATTTCTTTATTTATTTATTAGACATACCAACGGCATATAGACAAGTGTAAAATATATTGAAACTAAATAATAATTACATACAATATTCTGAACCTGTCTACACACTATTAACAGCATTCACAAAAATTTCATAACATTATATTTAAGTACTTATTTACGAGTATATTGTTTAATTTAAATGAATCACTACTTCTTGCAAAAGAACAGAAAAAAAGAACTTTAAAAGAACAAAGAATAAATTCCAATGAGTGGTTGAAAATAAACTTCCTAAAAATAATGGTCATAAACACAAAAATAGAACCCTTGAGGATTCAGCGTAAAATACAGGATGAAAATTCCTCAAACAATAAAATTTACAATTTTAGACAGTTTTCAACTTCAGCAATTTATGTTCAAATCACTCATTAGTGTAAAAGAGACACACAGTTGAAAAAAATGCAAATTAAAAAAGTTTATTTTTACAGCAGATTAGCGATCTACAAATTATTTAAAAAAAAAAATTTAAAAAAAAACAGTAAAATACTTCAGCTATAAGTAAATTCTTGTACTATCCTGAGTAATGTACTGTACATGCCCTGAACTGAACGAAAAAGCTGTTTTTAAATGTCATTTCAATAATCGTAGTCCAAAGCTGTAAGCTTTTTAATAAATAAATAGTAGAGCTCAATTCACACTTTTGTCCCTGCATGATTTTCACCCATTTCTAATTTTATTATCTCATCATTTTTAAACTTTCCAAATATATGTCATTCTAACGACAATATACTAAGGGAGCTAGAAGGTAAGTACTGCAACCTTTTAATAGCTACTAGTAAATTAGAACTTCAAGTTTTTTATTTCCAATGAAAATTTTAAGTTAAAAAATATTCCCAGCCATCTTACATCCAACAGCAATGATCTTACTGTTTATTGCACTATAAGTTTATATATGAAGTACAAAGTAAACGTCATCAAATTGAAAGTATAATGTAGGCATGAAAATAAATATATTATATATACATATTAAAAAGCGTAATTAGGATATGTTTAATTTACCTGTCTGAGCTTAAGAACGCCCTCTTCACGATCAACCCCGACAGTGAGAAGTGGATAACCAGGTTCATTTACCCAAGTGCTCAGGAAACTGGTGATATTAAGGTTTGAAAAGTTTTCAGGAAGTTCTTCATCTGCTAATACAGCCTCGAATGCAGCATACAAATGTTCTGGCAAGGCGTAGTCATACGCACTGTAACATAATAATTTAACGAGTCAATATACTTTTTTTTAGAGAATTTTTGTTAAAAATTTCATCTTTATAATCGTAAATGTCTGACATTCATATGACCCTGATATTTGGCCACTGCCAAACAAAATAGATAATAATAACGTATCCATCAAAACAACGTTAAGGCCCCAAACTAAGCATTGGCTTGTGTTTTGGGTACCAAGCAAAGACACCACATACATTTAATAACCAAGACCCGGTACCAGTATCAATTTTCATCATACAAATACTGACCCGACCTGGGATTCGAACCCGGGACCTCCAGCATCGTAGGCAGGATCGCTACCCACTAGGCCAAGCGGTGGTCAAATCAAGATAAATTAAACCATGGCTGATGACTTCCGTGGGATATTGGTTTTAATTACCTTTACATGGAAATTGATTCTTTATAATTTTCAATAATTTTCTGTGTTCTATACATGTACACAATACATACCGATCTAACAAAAAGTAGTTGAGTGCCTTCCGGAAAACTTCAGGAGTTAGGAAATGGTTCAACATCATTAGTAAGGAAGCGCCCTTAGAATAACTGATGCCTGAAAAATGACCGGTGACCTGTGCGGGGCTGTTAACTTCGTGTTGTAATGCTCTAGTATTCGCTGCTGAATCCGCGGACAACCCACTATGCAGATACATTATATTGAATTGATCATCAAATTGCGATAACGGCTCCACCTGAAAAGAAGTATTAAAAATTCCCAATGTCATGCTTGAATACTTGGCTATAATATGTAATATCACACACGTTATATAGAACTCTTTGATACGTCATAGAGTTCCTACATATTCTGTGATTTATCCAAGACTTGCAATTGTGAAATAATTACGAAATTAGAATATTATGGATTATCAGGTAATTTTTGGATGTAAGTGAAATATATAGAGCTTAGAAGACCACATGTGATAGCAGCATGTGGTATAGTAAAGTATCTGTTTGCAATATCTGTTTGATCTATGGATCGAACGTGAACTAAAACAGCAAGTGTGAAGTCAGGTGGACGGAATCCGCAAAAACGGTCGTCAGGTGTTTCGCTGACAAACGAAACGAATTAAATGCTACCTCTACTTTTCTAAATTCAGATGTCTATATTGTGTTCTTTTGTGTATTGAGTTACCGAATACAAAGAGAAAACGTAAACAAGTAAATATTTAACAAAACCAACATAGTTATTGGAGGTCCACAAGGCTCAGTTCTAAGCCAAACATTGTTTTAATTAGTATATGTACGGAATAGTATGTCCGAATGAGCTCAAATTAATTTTTACGTAAACAAAACGCATGTTGGTTTTTCAAATGCAAACTAAAATAAGTTTCTAAATTACTAGAAGCTATGGAATTGCTATTGAAATTGATTTGTAGCTATGGAATTTCTTGACACACCGGAAACACTATGATTATGAATTTAAAACAAACTTAACTACAGACACTGTGGAGCAAACTAATATTTTGGGTGTATCATAGATAAAAACGTTTCCCACAAGTATTAAAATGAATCAGTTTTGAATAATTTAGCCTAGTTCCACTAAGCTCAGCTATATTTAAAATTGATTGTAGGCAAAAAGACTTTAATTGATGTTAACTATACTTATTTTCAATAGGTAATATATTATGCACTTACTGTATGGTGTAAAGTTAGAAATATAGGCAACGTTCTAGATAATTAAACTGGAAATAGTGATTCATAAAGTAACAGAGGTAAATGAAAGCGAGTTATCAAGGTCACACTTTCGTATCCTAGGCATGTGTGGTACTTCGTTGTATGTTTAAAATCCATTTATTGATATTTTTAAAAGAAAAGCTTCTACTGACCAGAGACCGGCATGCATAATCATATTTAAAAAAACAGAGATAACTTATCAGTAGTCGTATCGAAAACGAGATTTAATTTATCCAAAAGCAAATACAAGAAAAACTGCAGTTCAAGGTAACAGTTTGAAATTTAGTTTATATAAAATTGGTTTGACCGAAATAGGATATAAAAGGAACATTAAAACTCTTTAATAAATTATATAATCCATATCACTCAATGAAAAAGTATTAAGAAGAAAAAGTAACTGAAATTTGATATAATAATATCATCTCAACAACGTCTAGGCCCCAAACTAAGCATCAGCTTGTGTTTCAATCAATATTCACCATATAAATACTGATCCGACCTGAGATTCGAACCCGGGAATCCCAACATCGTAGCCAGGGTCGCTACCCGCTAAATTAAGCGATCGTCATCACATTACACATATTATTTTTACATTTGTACACAGTAGACGTATTTTATATGTTTTTTTTGTTATATTTGTTTTCATTGTAATTAAATGACGTATCCGGATTATTACCTCGTGCATTGAAAAATATTCAAAATAACTGGCGAATCCTTCGTTAATCCAAACGTTGTCCCACCACCTGGCCGTCACTAAGTTACCGAACCATTTGTGGGCTAGCTCGTGAGCCGTGATAGTACCAATGCTCACTCTGTCTACAACATTAGTTTCACCTTCTTCATATAACAGCCTCAACTCCCTGTATGAAAAAAAAATTTAATACCCAAAATCTTGGTACTTAACTATCAAAATCTATCAGAACGTAAAAAAAATTGTTTTCAACTAACCTGTAACTAACTAAACCCCAATTTTCGGTAGCACCAGATGCCCAATCAGGCGAAGCAATTTGATCATTCTTCATTTGTTCTCCCATTTCATAATAAGGTATACCTAAGAACTCTTCGAGCTGTTCTGTTAATTTAATACCAATATCCAGAGCATACTCTCCTTGACCATCGGCGTTGGGTCTAGCCAAAATTCTATAAGATCGATCCTCATCGTGATTATCAGCAATTACGGCATACTCTTCACTGATATGTAAAGTTACCAAGTATGCGGACATTTTAGGTGTGGTCATGAATACTTCTTTTGTACGCCTCCCCACTCTGGAAAAATAGTTTAAAAGTATTATTTGAAATTATTATAAATAAATTAGGTATATTTTAATTGTTATTACTTACGTTTCATTATACGCAATATGCATATTAGAATAAGTGGAAGTAAAGCTAGTAAGTCTGTTTACTGTTATATTAAAAGTTGACTTGAAACCTGGTTCATCGAAACTCGGGAAAGCTTGACGAGAATGCGTTGGCTGAAGATGAGTTGCCGCATACCATCTATAAAGCGTAATAAATACAATAATTGGGATTAGATAAGATAAATTTATAACGGAAGTTTTAAACATAATCCAGATTATAAAGAAATACGTACCGAGTATTTCCTTCGCTATCTTTATAACTACCTCTAAATACACCCCTGGATAGAGGTGTTTCGTTTATATTTCCAACATATTCAATTCTGATAAGATAGTGTTCATCTCTAGTCAATGTTAGGCCATCTTGGAGATTGATTATTAAATATTGATGAGTTTGATCGCGATCATATTCATTGTCTTCATTTAGTAGGATCGCTGTTCCGTTAAGGTCAGTAACCGAGACATTAACAATTTTTCGTACATTTTCTTGTATCACGAGTCGTGATATATTATCTTCCACAGCCTGTATTAGAAAACAGTCAACATGTTTAACTTTTTTACATTTTATTATATTGTTAATGACATATGCCGCAGATACATGACTTACCCTTACTGTTATTTCAACAATACCATCGAAAGTGAATGCTTCTTTTTCAGGTTCAGCTTCGAAATAGGGCGTTATTTCTATGTCATAATGTATAGGGTCGAGCACTTCGGGTATACGATAGTACGTCAGATCATCTTCATTTCGCCAAGAGTTACTATCCAAAAATTCGGAATCTATCGGAAACTCCGATTTCACAACAGCGAGTAATATGACCGAACACAGCGTCAAAAGAAGAGCCATGACGCTATAAATATAAAACAAATACACAATACATAATACTCATTATTGCTGATATAATTAAAAAAAATCATAAAGATATCCAATTTAGAATTATCTGACAATATATGGGATAAGTAACATTGCAATACACAATCCTGATAAACAATAAAATTGCAAATCGAACTAGCAAAAACCTTATATTAGGGGAGGATATTTTTTTTTATATATTACCTATCTTTAGGATAGTTGCTTAATTTTAAAAGTTTTATTACTTCCGAAAATTCAATAGACATAAAATGCCGCTGAAAAGAAAAAAATAAGAAAGTAAAAAGAACAGTTTTTCCGACTGCTCTTGAGATATTTGTAAAAGGAAATTAATTATAATTTTCCTATAAATATAGATAAATCTACACCTACTTGAAATTTTTCTTATTTTTACAATTGCTAACTTCAAGATAAAAGGAGGAAAGAGAGACGGCGATAGCTAATTTCCTAAATAATTTGAGAATTACTCGAAAAATAAAGACATAAGAATTTAACAAAAAATTGTGTAAATATATCATCGAGTTCTTCTATATGAAAATACGAAAACTATATTTAAAAAAATCGAATATTTTACGACATTTAGATTTATGTTTTCGAAGTTAAAATATTTGAGTTCTACGTCATACGGGTACTGAGAAAAATGCTGTGAAAAACAGATCGAAGGGCAGACAGACGTTAGAAGGGTTCTAATTTATCTGAAAGGTCCGAAATTCTAAAAAGAGGGAGAGTTATTAGTGAGAAACTATGTACGAATAACGCAAAATGGCGCGTTTGTGAGAAATAGAATGGACTGCGAAATAAAATGTGTAAGTTAACACATAAATATAGATTATATCTTATTGAATACACTGAAGGTGCATCTGAATTAAAATTACTTAGAAATGTTCAATACCGAATACATATTTACATAATACTGATGACTCATCGGACTCGAAATTTCTAAACTCATAAACAAGATAATTTCTGCGATAGAAAGTGACCAAATGGTAAAAATAATTATTGTGCAACTTTCGTGAAGTGTTTACTTAATATTAGAGTGAAAATAAAATAAAAATAATAATAGCGATAAAAACTTGATAACTAAAGTGGGGTCGGCTATCCATTGTTGCCTGATGAAAATTGTGTTCTTAAAAGTGATCAATTTGAAATCTGGCTACGATAGGTCGATGGTCCATCATTACAAAAAAATAAGTCAGGTTATGGATTGCTTGTGATAATGCGAGAAACGAAGCGGAGCGGAGCGACGAGCCACTAATAATCCTTATAATTATTTTTTCCAGTTCCTTAAAAAAATTTAATTTAATTATTTCCTGCATGAGGTTCCTACACTCCTCCCCTATAAGCCTGATTAAATATTTTGTAACTTTTCAACAGGCTACATTGGAAAGCGCCAACCTAAAGTGGAAAAATAAAAATCAATCAATAGCTTACCCTTTAGGTTGGATGGCGTATTCAGACTAATAGCGGAAACGCGTATAGTCCTTAATATTTTCAAATAATCGAAATGATAACACCTATCTCAGATTAACGACGTAATTTATTATGATATGCAATCTTGAATATTGTAGATTATATACATTTTCGATAACAAATTGATACTGTGAAAACTAAATACGTCTAAAGCTATACTTAAATTATTGCTGAAATACCTAATTAAAGTTTTGTTTTTCGAACGCAGGCATTTGGGGGTAGCTTCTGTCACGACTTCGGATTAGGTCTTGATAATAAAATGACGTAAGATATACGCTCATACAGTTCTAAAAAGTGTCCCCTTTAGCTTTTTATATACGAAATAGGAAATTTTGAAAGAAATTAATTTAGTACGACTATAAAACACTTAACACATAAAACACATAAAAATTAAGTTTAAATAAGGTTTATAAACATATATAAATTCAATACGTATATCAGTTGTCTAATACCCATAATACAAACTCTGCCTACTTGGACTTCCATAAATATATTACAGCCAGACACGTAACAAATAGACATGTCAGGTACATAAATATCGTATTTGTCCAAGATGGTAGTCGAAACAACTACCTTTGGTTCTGCAGTTAGGGTCACTAACCCTAGGTTTAGTGGGTAGTGACTCTGCCTGCGAAGCCGGAGGTCCCGGGTTTGAATCCAAGTCGGGTCAGTATTTATATGATGAATATTGATACTGGTACCGGCTCTTGGTTGTTATATGTATGTACGTGGTGTCTTCGCTTGGTACCCAACACAGAAGCTAATGCTTAGTTTGGGGCTTAGACATTGCTGTGATGTAGACGTTATTATTATTATAACCACTGGACCATTTGGTAAGTTGTCGTCATCCCTCAACAAGAAAAATCAATAGTATTGAAAATTTTATAAGATCAAGATAAGATAAAATTAAAAACTATTTAACCAAACTTTTGTTTGTTTCTCTTTGAATGTTTCTCAGTCGTTTTGCACAGTTAAATTTGCTTTTACTTTTAGGTGATACTTATTTAACGCAAAAAACCAAGTCAAGATCCTCCCAGCCGTTTTATAAAAACATCTATTGCAACACCCCTGGTGGCTCACAACCACAAACCTTATCAAAGAACCCGCTCATATGTTATATCTAAAAAATGCGATAAACCGCGTCAAGATGCTCCCAGTCGTTTCGAAGATACGCTTCTACTGCAGCGCCCCCTGGCGGTTAATAACCTTTATCATGCGTGGGCGACTGAGAACTATGTCGGTCGGTGGCTGCCGGCGTGGTACTCCTCCCCGCTACACCCGCCGTCATAGTATTTTCTTGTGCATAGTATTTAGTTTCACTTTGTAACCATTGTATCATATTCATTAATATCAGCCCATTGTGCCCCACTGCAGAGGCTTACGCCTCCCCTCAGGATGCGGGTATTTGGAGCTTAATCCACCACACTGCTCAAGTGCGGGTTGGTACAATTTAACGACTGCCGTCTAGTGACGGAAACGATTTTTAATCACACTGTATCAACATTATTATTACATAGATTAGTTACTTGTATTTATTATTTATTATTGCTACTGTATTCTGTGTGAGGGAGAAAATAAAGATTATTATTATTATTATTATTATTATTATTATTATTATTATTATTGTTATTATTATTATTATTATTATTATTATTATTATTATTATTATTATTATTTCTTCTTAGAAATAATTTAAAGCTTGATACATATATGAGGCTTTTAAATAAAACAACATTTTACAGCTGCACCCAAAACATTGTATAAATTAAAAACATTAAACATACAGAGCTAACGTTGCAAGAATAGTTATTAATGTTAGTGATGCGACAGTCAATGCTGCGCCTCCACGAACCCCACGCATGATCTCTTCTTCGTGCTGGGACCCCCAAGCTATGTTATTTCGAGCTGTAGTAATTGCGTTCCTCGCAGTGTTATATTCTAAGCTTGATGTTTGGGTTTCCAACCACTCCTCCATCTGAAAAAAAAGTGCCCTTATATATAGACTGACCGAATGGCCGAGTGGCTAGAGACCTTAACTGTGGAACCAAAGGTCGCAGGTTCGATTTTAATCTGGTACAAATGTTTATGTACATAAACATGTTAATACGTTCCGTGTTTGGGTGTAAAATATTTTATATGTTTATATCACAAAGAATATTTAAGTATGTATATCAGTTGTTTAGTAACCCATACAACAAGCACTTTGGGACTAGAAGGCGCTGTGTGGGATGTCTCGTATATTACTATTATTATTGTTAATACAATAAGCTTTTAGATTTTGTGATCAATTAAAGCTGGTATAATGATATTTGTGATATTTTAAGTGTTCCGTACCTCGAAAAGAAAAAAGGAACCCTTATAGGATCACTTCGTCGTCCGTCTATCTGTCTGCCTGTCAAAACCCTTTTTCTCAAGAACGCGTGGATACCATAATTTGATAATAAAAACAAATATTTAAGTCTTCGGTCTTTCAAAACCGTAAAAAAATCAATCTTCTAAATTCAAATCAAAGCAATAAAAAAATAAGGTAACTTATGCCGCATATCTCAACACTCGCAAGTAAATCAAAACCTATAGGGTACCTACTTCCCGTTGACCTAGAATTGTGAAATTTCGAAAGAAGAGATAAAAATCCGAAAATCGTTAATTTGTAGTTATATCACATATGTTTTTTTTATAAATACCATTTTTTTAAGAATACAGTATCCAGTTGAAATTATATCTAGTGCTTTGGTTTACGGTCCCTTAGTGCTGTAAGAAAATCAAGTTTCTAAGTGGACCCAGTAAAAAAGTAGAGCCGTTTATACCGCTTTGAAACTCGCAAGTTACTTAAAACCTGTAGGGTACTTTTTGTTGAATAATAATAATCATACTTAAAATTGTCTAGAAAGACCATTCTACAACAAAATAAAGGAACAAACTCAAAAATCGTTATTTTGTAGCAATATCACATCCATCGGCCCTTTTTATACCCCACTGCAGGGGCTTAGCAGCCTCCCGTCAAGATGAGGGGGATTGGAGTTTAAATCCACCACGCTGCTCTAATGTGGGTTGGCGGATTGTAACGACCGCCATCTAATGACAGCAACCGGGACCGACAGCTTAACGTGCTCTCCAAGGCACGGAGTCAGTGATACTTAATGTACTTATATCAGAATAAATTCATTGGTATACGCCCGGATTCGAACCACAGCCACATAGCCTTCTAGATTTGAAACAGGTTCGCTGCGCTTTGGCTATCACGACACTCGCTATATCACATAAAAAAATTAAAAAAAATTAAAAATGCATTTACGTGGCGGATAAACACGGCAATATACGTTAATAAGTGTACAGAACAATCAGGACCGGCCGGTATTTGATGATAATTTGATCCGAGGTAAAATTACAATAGACTGGTGGCATTACCTCGCTGCCCGAAGGAAGCGCCAGCCCTCCGCGGTCATCCATTGTGTCAATCAAGCGCCTCGATAAATTATATTGTGTATATTGAGATATTAATTTAATAAAGTTAAATATTTAATAAAATCGATGAAATTAACCTTATCCAAGCCATCTTCATCGAGATATCCTGCTAGACTCGACAGACAAGAATGCACTGGTGTGTTCGGTGCTTCCACGATATAACTGCCAAAAAAATATATATATGAATAGAGCTTATTAAACTTTGCACTTCGATATCGATTACGCTCATACTCACGCTTCTCTTATGGCTTCTATATTCTCGATGACATAATCCAACACGATGTCAGCACTTCCGGGATTTCCCAGAAGCGCGTAGTTAAAAGCGTTAACTTTATCGTGTGGACGAACTGCGTTTGTCAATGTCATATCCATGTATCTGGAAAAAGGATAATTAATAATTCAGTTCGCATACTGTTAATTAATGAATATTTTTCTGTTTGTCACTTCACTTCTTCACTTCATTTCATCAACCCATTTTTACCCCACTGCAGGGGCTTAGGCCTCCCCCGGGGTGAGGAGAGCTTGGAGCTTAAATCCACCACGCTGCTCCACTGCAGGTTGGGGATTGTACCGACCGCCATCTATTGACAGCGTCCAGGACCGACTGCTTAACGTGCTCTCCGAGGCACGGAGTCAGTGATAGTTATGTACTTAAGTCAGAAAAACTCATTAGTACACGCCCGGATTCGAACTATGGCCCTATGACCTTATAAATTTAAGACAGGTTCGTTGCGCTTTGGGTTATCACGACATAGTCACTATATTTAAAAATTTTAGAAACATAATTTACACTTATAGGGAGTGTTTTGAAATTGATCGGCATCCAAACAATGACACGATTGAAGCATTCGATTTCTATTTACGTATGTGGGCGGCTATACATCTGTTCGGGTTGGCGTGATTCGGCATACCCGAGCCTGGCGGTACAAACCGAATACATGTGCAGGTTAAATGTTCGGCCTGCCTGAAACAGCCCGAATGGTGGACGTTATGCCGCTGCCGCCCGACAAAACGAAGCGCTCACACACTAACATACGGCTTGGATTGTTCGGCTTTTGATGAAACACTTATCTAGTTTTATTAAAAACGTAGGACGACAAAGACGTGTTGTTTTGTGCAGTTTTAGTTTTGTGCAAATATATTTTATATAATTCATTTCTTGAGTTCCACAATAAATTAAGTGATCTCATTTCGATAAATTGAATAGTTTTTTCTTCTGACGTCCATTTCTTATTACAATGATTCAATAATTAATAGTATTAATATGACACGTTTTAAGGAGAAAAGCCGAACGGAATCCGAATTGTACCGATCGGTTTCGTTCGGGTTGCATTCGGCACGCCCGGGCGAGGCAAACCCTCCGGTCTGTGCCGCGTGAGTTCGAATAAGTGGAGTAGATACAACTGCCCGGCTTTGCCGAATGAAAACAAAAGCTTAACCGAATGTGCCGACCCGAATAGATGTGTAGCCGCCCTAACTGTCGATTGTGAATTAACTGCGTATGAGAATAATTACTATATTGACTCTCATATTGAAAAGTAATTAATGCGTGTCACGTCCGAATCGATATTGTGAACTGACATTTATGACACTATTAAAACCAAACGTTGTTGTCAAATTTATTTACTGTATGGTGGTAGCGCTTCATTAATTTACCCTTTTAGTACAAGAAATTTTAAATTTTGTTTTGTCAGTTCGGTACTTGTATATCTAAATAATAAACATCCACGCAAATTCTTATTACTCCACATTTATTACGTCTCCTCTATGTGCTCCAATATGCTGCCGTGCAGGTGAATGCACGTCATGCACTCATGATTTATATTTTAAAATTAAGTTAATATGTTTCACTTGTTGTTAACGGATAAAAAGGACATATTGCTTACTATTGTATTTAAGTGTTGAATAAAATGGGTTAAGGACGTATGTACAAAAAGTGACAGCTCGAAAATGGGTTTTACTTGACAGCTTGCTTACTACTACATGCGCATCTGCATCAGAGGCAACACATACTTGGCTCTATACCAGAACTAATTAGTCTTGATCATTATTATTTTTATTTATTTAAAAATTAGTTTTCTTTTATGTCAGGTTTTTAATGTTGCTTTATTTTATATAATAATTAGCGATCCGCCCCGGTTTCGCACGGGTAGCAGAGCCATAATGTTTTTACGGTCGTAGTGTCGTATCAGCTTGTTGTGTCGAACATGTGGACTGGATTTCATTAGATTTAAATGTAACGCAAGTTCGTCCAACTTGGATTATTTTTAATGTATTTTATTTCGAATTCTATAAATATATGAAAAAGTAAAGAATAAATACCTAAAAACAAACTAAAATATTTCTTTGTATACAACATTGATAACTTCAGCCTAACCACGTGTGTCGCGTCGTCCGGTATGGCTCCTAAGATATTGATTTAAATTGTAGAATACAAACGGCGATCATAATGTTCATGAAATGCTGAAGGTAAATATCGTATTTAATTTGATAAGGATTAATACCATATCCGTATAAATTGTTTTCCAATCACCTCATCATATTACATCATAAAAATAGTATAGTAAGCTATCCATAAAATATAGACATATGCTATCGCGGACTTTTCTTTAGTCCTATAAAAGAGACACAATTCCTCCATACATTATTTTGTTATATCTCAAAAGGATTAGGCCGCATTTTCGATGAAAGTTCCCAACCAGCTTGATTTTTTTCCGACTTCTTCAACAATAATCGTCATATTTCAACAAATTTTCTCTTGAATCACTCTGTCCATTGATGTCAATAATATGCCAATCCGTTCGGTACTTTTTGAGTTTGTCGCGTTCAGACAGACAGACAGACGCGGCGGGGGACTTTATTTTATAATATGTAGTGATAACAATAATACCTGGGACATCCCACACAGCGCTATCTAGTCCCAAACTAAGCAAAGCTTGTGTTATGGGTGTGGGTTACGATGTCTTTTAAAGTTCCATAAAAAAAAATTATTAGACAATACTTTACGGTGCCATAGTTATCGTATGAGGAGTTTTGCAATACGAGTGCATTTTGTTTGTGATACGTGGCGATGGCGAAACCGAGGTCCCATTGAATGAGGTGACCTTTTCATTTCCCATTTCGTCAAATTCTACTGTTTTTGATTCTGGACCGATTGTTTTCAAAATCAATGTGTAAGAGTCTGTATGGTCTTCGATTACGAATCTGTGCTCAGAACTAAAAAAAATTACTGCCTTAGAATCTGTTATAGTTTTTGAACTGCTTGCTTTCAAAATCGATATCTATAGGTCCATGTGGTCTCCCTTCACAAATCTGCGGTCAAAACTGAAAATAGTGTCTGCCATTTTGAACTTCTTTCTTTCTGGGCCTAACACTAATAAAATAAAGTCTGTTTCGTATAGATTAAAATTTTATTATTATTTGGTCCACATTACAAAAAAAAACAATTCTGTATGCGTTATTACAACAACGATTAATACTTTTGTCAATACAGTTACTATTAATACGTTCTTTATGACATCGAAACTTGTACCGCAATGTTGTATTTTACAGTACTAAATCTTTTTACTTTACACCAATCACAAGCGAGCATTCTGTTTGCACCGCATGCGTAAACCGCGAAAAGCAACCCGCTCGCGCCCTTAGCTCTTACCATTATTTATTTCTATAAATTGAGGGACCGTGCGAACACCCCTGTTTTGACTAACTTGCCCTTCAAATTTCACGATCATTCAGACCGCCTTCTACAAACATTATCCCATCAAAAACAATACTTGTCAAAAAAACCAAATCTCGCAACTCAGTTGTTCTGCGGTAAAAAGTTGTGAGATCCATGTAATACCAAGTCGGTTATTAATTTATTCAGTCTCTACTTGTAAGTCTCTACTTGTAACTATGTAATGTTTTATATAAATATATTGAGACTTGGCCATCGCACTAAATAATTGAATTTACATGTGTTTTCAGGCGATTGAATTTACACGTGTTTTCAGGCGTGTAAATTCAATCGCCAAGTCTCAATACATTTATATAAAACATTACATACTTACAAGTAGAGACTTAAAAGTAGAGACTGAATAAATTAATAACCGACTTAGTATTACACGGATCTCACAACTTTTTACCGCAGAACAACTGAGTTGCGAGACTTGGTTTTTTTGACAAGTATTGTTTTTGATGGGATCTCATTTCTTTTTGTATTTTGTAGACAGTTCTACTTTTTTCCTTTTCGGTACCTTCTACTTATTGTATATATGTATATCTACCAGCAACGAATTTTCTTAAAGCCCTCTCCCGGACTTATGAACTTTTCTTATTTTTGTAGGTAGCCTTCCGTTTTCTCTTTTCCGGTACTACTTCTTGAGCTTCAGCTACAGTTTAATATAATAATAACTGCCGTAATAAAACATCGTTACGAATAAAGCCAATATTGAAAAATTTAACTGAAGACTTGGCTGTATGGGCTTAATTTTCTTTGCGGTCTTTTCTAGATTTTTTAGTTTTTCCTTGATTCATACACCAAACACTACTTATATTCTAAATTTGAAGCTTCTAGGTCTGCTAGAAGTGCCTTAGAATTTTGATGATCGTTGAGTCAGTGAGTGACAAAATTAAGAAATTTGACCCGTTATAATTTCTTAAAAATACTGGTTCAAATTGAATTAAAACGTGTAATATGCTTATATAATATGCCTGCATGGTTACTGAAAATTTCAGTCTTCTAGTTTTATCCACAACGAAGTTACAGGGGGTCGAAAATGGTCTGAATTGCTTCGAGAAAAGGATGGTACGGCCGTGACGCTTTTTTGCTCGACTTAGTGGGGGCACGGCCGTGCCCCCAGATAGTTTAAAAAAACTAAGAAACTTGCGCTTTGATACCAAATCGATCTAAAAAGGAGAAAATAACTTTTAGAATAAGAATAAAGTGTTTAATGAGGAAAAATAATGTTATTGTGACAAAACGTGGGGTGCCCGATATCAGTTGTTTTAAATATTTCATTGCACTCCACGATTTTTCACAATAACATTATTTTTCAATTTTTTTTCTACTTATTTTCTTTTTTAAAGTTCGATTGTCTATCAAAGTCGTATCAAAGTGTAATTTATAAATTTTTTTTAATATATTATTTTTTATCTTTTTTTAGTCTTAATATTTTTTAAACTACATTCCATTAAAATTTACAAACATAAAGGTGGAACTCACAATTACCTATAAAACGATGAAATGATACAAACCGACACAAAGCTTCATGTCGGTGCTAATCTAACCACTGAGGAATTCCCTTGTAAACAAATTATCGTGGTGCATCATCAGTTTATAGTGAAAATCATGGACAACTATCGAAATCCAACCTACATACAAAGTTTCGTGTTCGTGCTATTAACCGGTGAAGAGTATCCTTATGAGGAAACAATCCTGGCTGCAACATCAAGTTATGTTTATCATTTTAGTGTATTGTCATCGAAGTTACATATGTATTCTGAATTTCAGCCCAATATCTTCAGTGGAAGTGGGTGACAACCGCGTTTAAAGATTCCATTAGATACAAAAAAACATACAGGTGGAACTTATAAAAGCGTATTAAAATTAAAATAATTACACCATTCCAAGAGGTCACCACTTTTTACATATGTTTTAATTTAATTTTTTTATCATAAAAAAATTATTAGTTGGTCAACTCGGTAATGTATATATTATGTACATTGTATATATAGTGTAAGATTTTTATTTTAAGTTTAATAGCTTTCCGCCTTGGTAAAAAAAATAATTCAAACTAATTCAATTCATAAAATATTATAAAAGACAATGGGCGGTTTCGTACCCAGTGGTGTATCAAGTTGTGACATATGTCATTTTAAAGGTCTTAATAATAGCTTCATTTTATTGTATGACACCAACTTATTATTTAATTACTGCCTTTGAAATTTAAATTTAAAATTATTTAATTTTTATTTAAATAATCATTATTTCTAGCTTATAAAGTTCTTTTTAAGCGACTTCAAAAAAAAAAGGAGGTTACTCAATTCGACCGTATATATGTTTTTTTTTTTATGTGTGTTCAGGGATAACTTCGTTGTTTATGAACCGAATTGGATGATTTTTTTTTTTTGTGAAAGGGAGATATCTCCGAAATGGTACCATGATAAGGAAACCAGGATCTGATGATGGCATCCCAGAGAAATCGAGGGCAACCTTCGAAAATCGTATTTTAAAGTATCGTATTTTAAGTATTTTGATAAAGTACTACTACTAGTACTATTTAATGAAGGTCGGGAGTCGATCTAAAGAAGGAGCTGAAAGACAGTCGAGGGAACTCCTCAACGACTGGCAGCAATTACCTGGTGTTTGGACTTGATTCATTTCTATTGATGAGATCTTTGCACCCATATGGATTATAAGTGCCATTACAGGTCTGATGATGGAGACCATACACAATCGAGGGAACTTCTCAACGATTTACAGCAATTACCTGGTGTTTGGACTTCATTCATTTCTATTAATGAGAACTTTGCACCCATATGGGTTATAAGTACCATTACAGATCTGATGATGGAGACCATACACAATCGAGGGAACTCCTTAACGATTTACAGCAATTACCTGGTGTTTGGACTTAATTCATTTCTATTGAAGAGAACTTTGCACTCATATGAGTTATAGTGCCATTACAGGTCTGATGATGAAGACCATAAACAGTCGGGGGAATTCCTCAACGATTTACAGCAGTTACCTTTTGTTGAGCTTCCGTCATACGGTTGAATATGCCAAAATGTTCAGTTCGCACAAAAATAATAATTAAGATTGAAGTTTTACATAGGGATACCACTGCCTACTAGGCATGCTGATTCGTCAATTTGACACTGAATTTACGTTGCGTAATCGCGGTGCTGTCTCATTAGAGTAACGCGTTTAGTAGCCCCATTTATACTAAATACAAATAAGTTACAGATGCGTTCAACTAAAAATTGAAAAATAAAATAATTAAAAAAAAAAAAAAACTGACTTCAAAAACTTAAACTAAAAAGTTAAAAATAAAATTTTCACTTTAAAGAAAGGAGCATTAACAGGCAGCATATAGTTAATGAAGTCGGTGCCAACTCAGACATTTTAAATGGGTACTTACCAGGTAATAACAGTTACAACAATTATATATTTATAACTATAACAAATATGGAACACAATTTAAAGTGTCTGAGTGAGTAGGCACCGACTTCATTAACTATATGCCGCCTGTTAATGCTCCTTTCTTTAAAGTGAAAATTTTATTTTTAACTTTTTAGTTTATGTTTTTGAAGTCGGTTTTTATTTTTTACTTATATTATTTTATTTACCATGTTATATAGCATACTGTGCGCTGCGGCTACCTGTTAGTATAACTCTTACACCGCCCTGCCCACACACATACATACTACTAGAGGTTGGATTCAGTCCTGTCATGTGTCGAATCGGATATATTACTCCTATATTGTAGTAACTACAATAACGACGGGAAGGGAGTCGATAATTACTGTTCGTGCCTAATAGGGCGAAGAACAGTCGGCACATGTTCACATATAATAAGCATTATATGGTATTTGGGGTGGGCGAGGCATCCAAATTATATATTGTTGCCAGCAACTTTTTTAGATGATATAATTGTTGATCTAGATTATTAGTTCAATAACAATTTTTTTTAAATTATTTCGACCTACGCAATACTAGCCTTTAATTATATTTTTTAATAAGAAATCCAAGAACAACATGCCTACACTAGATACAGCATGGAGACGAAGCCTATGCAAAACCTGCAATTTTTTTGGCCAGTCTTAAGAGTATGTAGGTGTGCAAGCGGCGGTGGAATAGCGATTGGTAACCGTATAGTAGGTATGCTTAGTAATAAAGTAATATTGTACAATAAGTAACATTTACACTAAAAATAACATTTCATTATATGAGATATAAAATAACTCATAGTTATTTCCTTGCACGTGTTTCATGGTTGGTGCCATACTATAAAATAAAGCTATTGATACGACCTTTAAAATGACATATACCACAACTTGATACAACCTGGGTACGCAGGCCATACAAAGATGCCCATTCACTTTTACTTTCACCCACGTCTCAAGATTGATTGAGTTCAACTTTACCATACGTACAGCATTTGATCGGAGAAAAACGAAGACGTACACCCGACCTTTCAATAGCGCTCCTCGGAGCGGTCTGAAGCACGGTACCGTGTGCGCTTGGTTTTATGCTGTCAGTGTGCTGTCAATTCATACAAAATAGTATGGCGAAATTTCGGTGAAATTGCATATTATTGATGATTTTTTTCTGCCACTTTTCCGTTTATTATCAAAATTTCCTCTAACAGAAAGAAAGGATGAAGTATTAACAATACTTAAATGATTTTTTAATCTCAAAAAACCTTGTGATGATGGTGTAATATGTACCGAAAAATGTTAATTTTCCGCGATTTCGGCAAAAGTGGGTTACAAAATAATATTTTTTCAGTGTGAAAGAGTGTAAAATATGCAAATGTTTTCTAACACAATTGTAAATTAAGAACTGATCTTTATTTTAGAATTAGGTTTATGACCATATACCTTTTTAAACTTCCTAAAAATGTACCTAAACATGCCGTTTTTTTGTAATTGCCCCGTTAATAATAATAATAATAATAATAATAATAATAATAATACATGGGACTTCCCACACAGCGCCATCTAGTCCCAAAGTAAGCAAGTATTATGCTTGTGTTATGGGTTACTAGACAACTGATATACATACTTAAATATTCTTTATAATATATACATATATAAATATTTTTTTTTATATATATAACAACCAAGACCCGGTACCAGTATCAATATTCATCATATTAATACTGACTCGACCTGGGATTCGAACCCGGGACCTCTAGCTTCGTAGGCAGGGTGGCTACCCACTAGGCTAAGCGGTCGTCGTAATATTTTTCCTAAAGCCTAAACAGCAATAAAGTTGAATTTTTAATATATTTACCGTATTAGCGTCGTTTCATCTTTCGTGGCGGCAAGACCCCTAAGCATTTCCAATTGATCGTTGGCGAAGTTGGAGTTCTGGAAGCGATTCAACAGGAACTGATAATCCTCTTCGGTACCCTCTCGAATGCCGACCACATAGACATTTCGTCGAATTCTAGGATCAATCCTGTGAGTAAAATAAGTCATTTAATACGTATATACATACAGAGTGTAACGTCTGTAGTTGGAAACTATAGTCTAATTATAAGTTTGTACTCTAATACAGTACCCGGCAATAAATATTGCGCATCGGCAATCATCGCGTTTCCGAATACAAATGAATGCCAATGTCCACGTCCATCAATTATTAGATTTATCGTTTAGCAGAATTTGAATTCAGAACTAAATACTTTATTGTTGTTTTTAGTGTGCAATAGGGATAACGCTCTAAGAAGCCGAAATTAGCCGGTTGTCTGTTTTCAAAATTCGATGTGCAATATTTACCGCCGGTTACTGTATTTAAAAATAACTAAACCAAATCCGATTATCTAAACTTTTACATTTACTTAAATGATATCATTCAACATATAGGGAACCTACGCTGTGATTTTATCTCACATATCACATAATAGATCTCAAAATAGTTCAAAATAACAGAAAAATGTTTATCTTGTGATTAAAAAACATGTTTTTGTGTAGGTCACAGAGTAAATAATGCGAAAAGTGAAAACCTTGTAATCACAGGCATTGCTAGTTATTTACAAGTTTTGAAAGGGTGCAAATTCATTTGAATTTTCTTTTAAGACACTTGGTAAAACTTCTCTGCGGTACCTAGAGATGCGATAGATTACGCGCCATCTATTCGTCCTTTCTCACAATAATTGCCAATTGAATTGACTGAAAGCGTGGTATCACCCACCCCGCACCTTGTCTATGCCGCATGAAAATCCAACGTCAAACGGTAAAACCATTAGCATAACGCGAAAATTTTCCATGCGTTTCACTTGTAAATATTTTTGCGAGTACAGTTGCTTCGCGCCACATTTTATAACTATGTCAATATCATTGCTTGTATTATAGGGTTATCACATCAATATCACATTTTTATGTCACAATTATTTTAAATAGACTTTTAAGAGCAAGAAAAGTATTACAAATTCGATGTTACCAAAGTATGAGGCACCAAAAACAACTATATTTATTATACTCGTTAGTGACAGATAATTAAATTACCACGTATTGCTTCTCATGGTACTGAATTTCGCTTGCGACTCTTGAACACATTCCTCGTGACCCAGCGTACAGGCAAAGTGCAAAACTTCTTGACGTGTTAAGCTCACAGTAGGACTTTCATTTTCTATCACATCGAAGGTAAACTTATTGATCACGTGTTCCATGTGAGACAATACTAAACTCTAAAAAAAAAACAAATAAAATAATTCCGTTTTATATCATATATCCAGTTTAACCTTTGTAGTACCCATTTCAGTTGGACTACGACGAAAAACCTAAAAGTGTCATCTTATTATTTCCAATTGCTGATATATTAAATGGTTTTATATTTCATATACATCGTTAATTGTGTTGTTACGTTATAAGATATGTGTACCTTATACAAAGCAGTTTTTTTTTTATTTTATTGGTGCGCCTTGGAGCGTTCTATCGAATGGCAATAAATTGCTATCAAAACGTTTTAAAAACCTTAGAAAAATGAAAGGGAAATGACCGATTTTATTCAATTATTATTAGTAAAAAATTGTCGCTATTTCAAAATGTTAAATCTTGTACAAATCAGCCAAGGTATCAACTAATAATATAGATAACATAAAAAAACAAATGGGAGTATGATAAACGGTTTTTTGTCGCTTCTGAACAATAATCGAATCATGTCATTTTTGCATTTTATAGAAATATGTTATACTTATCAAGAAAAACTAATAAGTGAAAGATTTTCATTGATATCTACAAAAATGCCGAAGATAATGTTTTTTTAATGGTCACTCGTGCGGTCACCTTACTATGGGCTAGCGTGGATAATTTGTACGTAGCGGCGGCACCGAGTGACGTCACGAGCGGGAAACACAAACTTTGAATTTATATCTCCGGTAATAATCGGTATTTTCCCGAAATTCAAAAAGTTTAGTGATTAGTTTGTTATACTCTTGTGTGTCAAATAGCTTGTGATACATAAATTCTGTTGAAGAGGACGCGCTTATTGAGTTCAATGCTTTTAGATAGTTTTGTTGGCCGACATGTTGTACCTACAAACAAATATTTGTCCCTCGAATCGGCAGTCGATGTCTCCAAAACTCGACTAACCTAATCAGTCATCATCAATCAGTAAGATGAGTCATTAGTATTGAAAACCTTTAAGATCGAAATTAAAAAACTTTCCACTAAACTTGATGTTTCTCACACAACCAGTATGGACCAAGGCTTCAGTTTAGTGGATAAACTGATATCGTAGGTACCTATTCAATTGCTTGAATATACACCGTTAGTATTTAAAAAAAATATTATTTGTGCTATTTTACTTAGGAACAGAAAATTCATAAATCTAAACCACCGCAATAAATAAACATAAATAGTAATCTCTGCAATTTTAATCTACATTTTGTTCTTAAAATGGCTAATATATATACAGTACCTAGTACCTACGCGATAATCCACTTGTTGGCTCGGGTGCATATAGAGCAGGTCTCTTTCCACGAAATATATTTTTATATTTATAGCTTACTTTAATAAAAAGATATCGTGTTATAGTTAATTAATCTAACTTCAATCATCATCATCATCATCAGCAGCAGCCCGTGTCTCTCCACTGCAGGATATAGGCCTTTCCCAAGGCTCGCCACCACACACGGTCCTCCTCCTTTCGCATCCAACTACCCTCGGTATGGTGCTTCAAGTCATCTGTCCACCTGGCCGGTGGGCGTCCAACGCTTCGCTTTCCAGTACGTGGCCTCCATTCGAGAACTCGTCTACCCCATCGGTTATCAGTTCTATGGCAAATGTGACCGGCCCATTGCCACTTCAGCTTGCTGATCGCTTCGGCTATGTCGACAACTTTAGTTCTTTGACGGATTTCAGTGTTCCTGATTTTATCCATTAAAGAAACACCAAGCAAGCATATGGAACGCCATAGTGCGCTGAGCGACTTTAAATTTGTAGATCAGTCCTGCCGTGAGAGTCCGTTTCGGCACCGTACGTCATTGTAGGTTGGACGCATTGGTAGAAAACCTTGGTCTTCAGACATTGTGGTAGTAACGACGAGAACAGAGGACGAAGCTTTCCGAAAGCAGCCCAGCCCAGCTGAATTCTTCGGTTGGCCTGTTGGTTGAAGTTGTGTTTGCATAATTGGATAGTCTGTCCTAAATGGACATAGCCTTGCACAACTTCTAGAGTCGCACGCACCCTCTACGGTTACCGGTCTCAGGAGGACTAACTTCAATAATGTATATTATTTCGGAAGGTTTCGTAGTAAAAAGTTTTTTACAAGTTCACCTTAGCTACCAAGTAAATTTTCTGTACTGTACACACTTACATCGAACTCTGCATGACTTTCAGGAAGATGTCTAAGGCGGTTACGTAGCCATGTGAAGCCGCTAATCGCTGGATTCCATACATGATAATTGTCTTCAATACTCAAAAATTTAAGGATATTGAAGCCAAACGTATATGTCATCCTTTCTGATCTCATTAAAGCAAATATGTCATCCACAATCTGCAAAAAATTTAAATGTTTTATTTTGATCCATAAATGGTTGAAAATATGCTAGCGCTTATATCGTGCGAGATTCACGCTGGAATTAACTTTATTTTTATCCACTGGTGCAGTAGGATTATCTTGGGATTGGGCAATTCGGTTCTGACTTTAAACAACATAAATGGCGCTGGTTCGTATGTATAGGTCAAAGACTGTATAGGTAGTCCAACAGATGCTAGATCAAGCGATTTACTAACTCATATATCCATTCCATAAACACATGTAAATGCATATGCATTTGTAAATCGCTCGTGCCAGCTTTCCTTGGACTACCTATATATAACAATAACAACCATCAGCTACAAAATAAACATATGGCAATGCGGAAATTTTAAAGTGCGAATCTGACTCTGATTTGACCTGTGTCTTATAGTAAAATTTTGTAAAAAGAAAAAACTTTTGGGATTCCGGTACGTCGAAGAGATGAGGAACAGTTAAGCGACGTCGTTATACTCATAAGAATCGTTATTTAGTACCAAATGTAAGCTAAATGAATATTGCAACCAGATAGAGTTTAATTCATTAATTACGTTAGAACTATTTTTTCCCGGTTAAAACAAATGTTAAACATAGAACTAATAGTGTTAAATGAGGTTTTTGTTTGTTAGTGAAAACCAGTTGTTTTATTATGAAAAACTAGTTTCTACTAGAATAAACCGGCCAAGTGCAAATCGGACTCGCAACGAAGGGTTCCATACCACCGTACAGTATTAAAAAAAATACGTTTGTTGTATGGGAGTACCCCTTAAATATTTGTTTTATTTTTATTTAATTATTTATTTTTAAAGTAAATATGTAACTAAATATTCTGTAAAAATTTCAAACGTCTACCTGTTGCCGTTTTCAATATCGAGCAAAAACGAGAAAAAAAATCACGCTTGTTGTATGGGAGCCCTCTTAAATATTTATTATATTCTGTTTTTTTTTTATTTGTTGTTATAGCGGCAACAGAAATAAATCATCTGTGAAAATTTTAACTGTCTATCATGGTTCATGAGATACAGACTGGTGACAGACGGACAGACAGACAGACAAACAGACAGACAGACAGATGGTCAGCGAAGTCTTAGTAATAGGGTCTATAAGAAATATTCTTGTTTTTATTTGAACTAAAGGCCCATATGTAGCTATGGTGAAAACCGAGGGATATTTTATCTATATGGACAAAAGGCGTTATAACTTTGTTACTAACAACGGATATAAATTGTAACAAATACAATTGTATGAAAATTCAAACTTTCTTGTCATTCTTTTGGAATACCAAAAAGAGAGCTCTTATTTCATTTTTATATATTAGTATCAATTTATAGATAAACATGTATAATGGTATACCTGTGCTCTGTTTAAGTGATGTATACTATCCCTGTCATTCATTAGTGCTTCAGAAATATGCTGCCAATTATGGTCATCGTAGTCTACTCTATAATGTCCTATGAAACAAGAAATTTAAGGTAAAACTTCTAAAGTAAATAATAATAATAACTTACAACACAACAACGTCAAGGCCCCAAACTAAGTATTAGCTTGTGTTTTTGGGACCAAGCGAAGACAACACATACATATAACAACCAAGACCCGGTACCAGTATCAATATTCATCACATAAATACTGACCTGACCTGGGATTCGAACTCGGGACCCCCAGATTTGTAGGCAGGGTAGCTACCCACTAAGCGAAGCGGTCGTTTAAATTAAAATTTAATTATTTCTGAATCAGTTTAGCTTCTTTCTTTCTTTTACTTAAATATCTTTAAATAATGTACGCATTAAACTAGTCGTAATAAATGTGATAATTTCGCGGAAATTTAAGATACTAACCGTGTTGTAAATTGTTGAATATTACCCATTCATGGCCTGGTTCCTTGGGCAATATTATAGACTCTGTTGTCATTATATAAATCGGTTTTACGTTAGTGAAATTTGGATTACTCTCCGTCGAGTACGTTATTGGTATAGGGTAAATTTGTTCCGTTCCCGGTTGAGTCAAGAAGAAGCGTTCCTGAATAAAAAAAAAATAATAATAACGTACAGTGCCGTCTTTACGCAAAGTCCTAATAGGCCCGGGCCTAGGGCCCCAGGCATGTTGGGGGCCCCCCAATCGCAAAAAAATCATTTACAATCATCCTTTAGAAAGAACGTTGAATAACAAATCGTAAGCTTTAAAACCCCCATAGTAATAAAAATAAAGTAATTAATTACGTTAGTCATTTAATTTATAATATAATATTTATTATGTAATATGGAAATGTAACATTACAATTTTTTTCTTGATTTTTTGTGAGCGAAATCAGAAATTATGTCTTCAAAACTTATATTATTTAAAATGTCCGATTCTATAAACATAATCGAAAGATAATTCAATCGAGGATTTAACATGGCATTTTGATGATCATTTTTCAGCTTCCGCGCCGCGCCGCATATAGCAGTCCAGTCGCGCATGTGCGCGCTACCAGAGCAGAGCACGCGGTAAATTTGAAAGTATTGAAAGACACTGGACAAACTTACATGAAGATAATTTTAAACCGAACTTGAAATAATTCTAAACAGATATTTTTTACACAAATAAAATCTACAGATTTATTACGCAGAATTCTTTTATCTACACTATAGCAAATATCTTGCTCTATGTAAAATCATTTCACAAATAATTTAGGGTTATTTTTAAATAAAATTTGTGTCTGGTGTCATTTGAAATAGTTGCTTATGTGCATAATTAAGTGATTATGATCTAAGCTTCTATAAAAGCGACTTAAAACTATAGTGTTACGCTATAAGACTTAAGGTTTTGATATTCGAAAGGTTTAATTTATTCTACATTTATTGGGGGCGGGCCCCGTCGATACTTGGGCCTAGGGCCTCATACCTTGTAAAGACGGCACTGATAACGTATACATGACAAGAACGTCTAGGCCCCAAACTAAGCATTAGCTTGTGTTTTGGGTACCAAGCGAAGACACCACATACGTATAACAACCAAGACCCGGTACCAGTATCAATATTCATCATATAAATACTAACCCGACCTGGGTTTCGAACCCGGGACCTCCAGCTTCGTAGGCAGGGTCGCTACCCACTAGGCTAAGCAATCGTCGCTCGAATAATAATTATGATGTGCAACAAATACGTCAAATTGTCAATCGCTAACGAAAGCATTCATCCGTTGCTATTAGCTATTGACAACCGTAATTACACAGTACTTTTGTTATTATTCTGAGGCGATAATAAACTTCGAATTTGCATTTCACAATTCATGTCAATTCATTTCAAAACACGTAATGGCACAAATAGCTATTTCCACGTGAGTAATACTAAATATAATAGAACTGAACTAGACTATAGTGAATACGGAAGAAATTTTCTTACCTGACGAAGGATCATTTCATTACTATTATAATCCAATTCAACTTTCAAAATGGGATATCCCGGCTCGTTGACCCATGTGAAATAATAATCAGTAAAATTGAAATTCATATATTCAGTTAGTGTACCATCATCTTTAACCGCTAGATCGAACGCTTCGAACAAGTCGTACTGGTCAACAGGCTCGAATGGACTGAAAAATAATCAATATAATATCCACTTACTATACTGAAGATACGTTTTACTTTTATGGTAAAACTGGTAATATTGTTGCCGCTTACTTGCTGAGTAAAAAAATTTGACAAGCTTTTTGGAATGTGCTAGGGGTGATCATGTCAGCCATCATTCTAAGAAAAGCAGCTCCTTTAGAATAACTGATTGTTCCGAAATGACCTGTGACCTGTGCGGGTGTGTTGACATCATGATTGAGGGGCACAGTGTTCACACCAGAGTCAAACGCCAGAGAGGTCTGTAAGTATCTCGAATTAAAATGTTCATGCAGTTCATATTCCGAGAAGACCTAAAAAGGAAAGCATATAAAATACGTCTGCATCAGAAAACGAGCTTAAGAGTGGTATCATAAAGATTACGTTTTTTATTAGGAACAAACCTTAAAAATAGAATATTTAATTTGTCCAAGACTTACCATCTTATAAATACTTATCGTGAGCAATAGTAAATATGACCAACTTCGACAAAAGCAATTACTTATTTTGTTATAGAGAACTCTAAAGGATACTTTTTATAATACATACCTGATGTGTAGCGATGTACCCAAAGTAGCTAGCAAAGCCTTCATTAATCCAAGTGTTACTCCACCAAAAGCACGTGACTAAATTACCAAACCACTTGTGAGCCAATTCGTGTGACACTAAAGTAGCCGAATAATGTTCTACTGACATAATAGTTTCGCGTCTATCTACGAGTAGATTCAATTCTCTGTAAAAAATGAGATGTGTGTTTATTTGTTCGCTAATGAGAAGAAACAAGACTGAAATTGAAAGTATGAGATTTACCTGTAACTAACCATACCCCAGTTTTCTGTGCCTGCAGAAGCCCAATCTGGTGATGAAACATGATCATTGTTAAGATTGGGATGTAAATCAGCATAAGGTATACCAAAGTAATCATCGAAGTATTTTGTCAACTCTACGGTTAAGTTAAGCGCATGAGTTCCAAGTCCTTGGGCGTTAGAACGAGCAATAATTCTCAAGGGTGGAGTTAATTCATTGTTCTCTGCAATAACTTCAAATGTTTCACTGACCAAAAACGTCACGAGGTAAGAAGACATTCTTGGAGTTGGAAGAAAATTATCTTTAATACGATCGCCGTCCAATCTTAAATACACACAAAATGTATGTTATTTTATTATCAAATTTGTTATTCATATATTTACGAAGGTAAACTGAGCTTACATGTCAGTAGGATTGATACCAGTATTAGAAAATGCTTTGCTGTATCTAGAAGGCCTTGTAATATGTAGAGTGAACACCGCTTTGAAAAGTGGTTCGTCCCAGCATGGAAACGCTTGTCTAGCATTGTAAGGTTGGAAATGTGTCGTTACATAAATCCTGCAACAACATGACTATAACAATAATTTTACGTTTTCGTGCAGCCCACCAGTTGGGTTTTTGAGATCAAAGCTACAAAATAACTCACCTTTCAACACCATTTTCATCTGTATATCGACCTCTCCAAATACCGCGCGTGAGAGGTGTTTCATTCATTCTACTATTATATTTAATTACCAAGGTATAATTTGCACCTACATCTAAATCGTCTAATAAGTTGATTTTCAAGAAATGATATTGTGGCTCTATATCCACTCCCTCTAGTAGTAGAACAATCCCATCTGCATCATACAGTGTAACGTTACTGACTTCATCAATATTTGCATGCAAAACTATTTGTCTTACATTTTCTTCTACTGCCTGGAAATGCAATCGTAAAATGTAACAAATTTTATTATCTTACACTTGTTTTAGCAAATTCGGAATTAGGATACTTTTGTCCCATGCGTTCCGTTTAACCATTACTTGGCCTGTCACAATTTCACTGCTTCTACAATTTAAAGCTTTCCATGTGATATTTTCATATAGATGCATCAGATAGGGACCAGTTTATTTATTACTTACGACAAACAATTTAAAAAAAATAATCGGGTAACTGAGCTTTGCTCGGTTCTTTTTAAAAACAAATATTGCTTTTGTAGATACCTTAAACGCGGCTGACGTATAAGGTATCTACAAAAGCAATATTTTTTTCATTCACTGTGTCGAGTCACATAGGTTTAGAATTGAGTTCCATCGATAACATTCTGTTTTGTAGAAACACTACGGAACCGTAGGGTGACCCTAGTGTATGGGTATCAATATGCATTTGATCGGTTTTTATAATATTATTGCGTACCTGTATAACGATGGAAGCAATGCCATCGTAAGTATAAGCTTCTTTGTCTGGAAGATCGTCAAAGTACAATTCGATATCGATGTCGTATTCCAGCGGTACCACATTCTCCGGCAAACGGTATGACGTGTCACGGGTCGAAGTGAACACTTGCACAGGCACATCTAGTTCTCTATCCCAAAACAGAGGTTGGTCACTGTGAACAGTAGAACTTTGTAACAACAAACAGCTTAAAGCTATATAAAGTAACATTTTTATTTAATTAATATATTTCTGAGGAAAAGAGAAACATGTACAAGTTTTTTTTTGACCTGCTCTGAACATAAAAAGAACTTCTACATAATAAGGTATTTGTGATAATGATTTCCAAGTTTCATAATACTATAATCAAATTTATAATTTCTTGCAATGTTATCGATAATCTGATATTAACTGGTCACATAAAGGAATACGATAGCAAAATTATAATCGTACAGATATCATATCAGTACTTCATTTCATATTTCTGTAATCCTTTTAGACAAATATCGATTTAGAAACAAAATAATAATCAAAGGAATTTATTAAACAGAGGCCAAACGCGTGGTGATCTATTTCAACGACTTACACCAGGCTGGTGTGATATGAAAACACCATAACAGTACCTATATTAAGGGTTATTAATCTTCTCACGGAGTACGTACATAAGTATTGCAGTCAAAGGAGATGTTTCACAATGTATGGGCACCCGGGCTAGGACACTGTACAGTACTTCAAAAATACGCAATTAAGGAAATTACAAGTTCTACTACGAATTACAGCAGTATGGTGTGCCTTGTAGCTGTACACAATATGTACTGAGTTCAACAATTGCAAAACTCTGAAATGAAAATGGTGAATAGAGAATGGCAATCAAAACTGTCACATATCCTAACACTGTCATCTCCCAGGGCAGTGACACTCCAAACAAATTTTTTGTCGAGGTAGCACTGCCTTTGTTTTGTTAAAAAAAGTAGGTATATTTCGTGTATTTCACATGTTAAAGAGATGGATGCCTAACATAGGCAGCGCTAACTCGCTAAAAAATTTGTTCGGGGTAGATCTTTTGACTGATATTGACATTAGTCTATAAATATATATAGGTATAAAAGGAGTGTGGTCTTTTTATATTGTGAAATATAGATAGAAATAATTTTTGTACAACGAAGATACTAAACAAATAGAATTTTGTGTATTTTTTCTAGGATCCTTCTATTTTTTGCAATTTTTTGATAAGGTGTATAAAAACCGAGCCCAAAATGAAACAACTCCTTTGCATAGTAGCGAACTGAAAATATTTATATGTTTCATATTTAATTCACGAAAACTGCAACACGGACAAGCGAAATTTCATCACATGGCACAGACTTCACAAATATTAAAAACTTTTTTTTTTTAAGACAACATGAGACGTCATAGTGGAATGACAGAAATAGATGAAAGGTACTGTGAATAAATAGTTCTATGCAGGTACTGACTGGTTTTTGATAGGAAATCACTGGTTTTTTGACGCACAGATTCACAACTTTTATGAGCCTTTAGTATGCCCCCTGGATTATGAGCGCGCTATCATTTATCGCGTTATCACAACAATCTTTCAGTTGATTCGAAAATTTCAATATCTCTAAATTTACAATTACATACAGTAAAATATTTATTTATCTGTGACTGTTCCCGCTATCCCCATATTATCCCCTTCACAAAATTATTCTGACTATTCTCGCTGCTATTAATTATCCAACTAATATCTATTATTTTCGGTACTTATTAATGTTATTTAGGCGCCTGTATAATTTTTGAAGCAATTTGTGACTATCATGTGATAGAGTAAAGTCATTGAAGGCACTTATTCGTGAAAATAATGTAATCTGTTGATATTATAAATTGTATGTTAAAGACAGAGAAAGATTTCATTAAACATGATTTAAGTTCAGACAGGGGAGTCCCGAGGCCGAAGCGTAGGGTAATAAAATTTTAAGAGCGCCCATAAACCTTTCAAGGATTGAATAATTTTTGGGGCGCATAAAATACTAGTATAATAGTATAAATATCTGTTATGTGATTTACTATTTCATTAATATTTCTTTCTTTTATATATTTTTTTAATTATAACATAGGTTTCTATTGAGTTTGACAAGTCGAGGATTCAAGTTTGTTTTTTATTTCTTCTTTGTTTAATATTTATTTATCACAATTTGTACGTAACAACAAAGCGCCATACTGAAAAAAAGCTAGGTACCAAAGTTACTTGAATCCACTATTGTTTTCAGAGGTCAAAAGAAACATTTTCTTATGTAATTAAAAGTGATACAAAATAATTCGGTCAATGTCGGGTTATAAGCGGAGCCAATAGGTAAACGATGTGTCCTTCCTTGAAAGAACAATTATATCGGCGATAAGTGACTCATAGAACGATATACACCTGTCCATACAACTTGTACCGGACTAATCTAGAACTTTTAATTGATAATTCATTTAAGTAAATCCTTATAAAAACATTAATATGTATTTGGTTTTAATCGACTTAGAAAAAAAAGAGTATTGTCAAGCCACTTTACCAGGGATACCTGCTTAGCAGAGTTGATTATTTGTAAGAAACTGCCTCGTCCTTGGAGGCGCAATACACTGTAGCTTTGAAACTTTGATTCTACTCTTTTGCAAGATACCTGTTCCCGAAGTATTTTTGCAATGCATTACTTCAAGTAAATGTACCGATGAGAAATATCTATCCATGTAAATGGTACATCCTGGGGGAAGATATTGACTGAGGCGTACAATCACTTTTCCACCTATATCCAACAATAGCACATCCTCATTGTTTATAATGCTTTTCCCTCGTACAAAAAGAAGTCAAGAGATCACCATCAGGGAAGCTAAAACAAAGTTTTTTCACCTTCAATTTCCGAATCATCCCCATTGATGACATCATTTAGCAGCTCTTCAAAAGAAGGAGTACCTGGAGAGTTAAAATAAAAAAATACATGCTTAATTCATGTCAAAGAGCTAGATAGGCACAAATTTATTGAACCATTAAATATAAGAGAAAATTAAATTATTTTTTTAGTTATAATCCTCAAGTGGATTATAGTCGACATTCGACTTTTAAGTAGTATGAAGTAAAAAAGTATTGAGCATGTTATTTTCAATACCTAAAGTTAGAAATGCTTTGGACGTTTTGGACGAACGTCCCCGCAAAGCTACCACACATGTACTCCGTCTTCTTCCTATTGACCCTAAGACCTCTCTTTTCCATTCTATTGCACCATAAGGACAGTTCCTCCTGCAGCTCGTCCACAGACTCTGATACGAGTACTATGTCATCCGCATACAAAAGACTCCATGGAGCTGGTCGCTGCTAATAAAAGTTAAATATTAAACGAAAAATGCAAATACTTCCTTTTACGTAGGTATTATAAAATAAACAAATAAACTACGACGTAATAAAATTATAATACTTTCATGAATCATATAGTACTAAGGAACTTTCACCACGTTATTTTTGCGATAGTTTATTACAAATGAAATAAATTCAATATTTCATTTAATGCATCCCTGTAGAATTTTTATGGAGGTAAATTGTCGATTAGACCTTTTAAGTATTTCTTAATAACTATAATTATACGTTTGCCATACGTTATTATTCAATAGATCCGAAACTCGATAATTTAATAATTTCTAGGGTTCCCAACCTCAAAAGGAAAAAAACGGAACCCTTATAGGATCACTTTGTTGTCCGTCTGTCTCTCTGTGTGTGTGTCAAGACCCTTTTTCTCAGGATCGCGTGGAGGTAACAAGCTGTTTATATCAAATACACAAATCTACTGTTCCTTGGAGCTGTGAAAAAATCAAACTTCTAAGCCAACGCAATCAAAGTATACAGCCGTTTACGCTGCAAATTTTTTATACTCGCAAGGGAATCAAAACCTACCTACTTCCCGTAAACTATAAGAATCTTGAAATTTGGTACAAAGCAACGTCTTATAGCACAGATAAAGAGAAAATTGCGAAAAGCATTAATTTTTAGTTAGATCATATAATAAAAATGTTTTTAATGATTTAAAACTTACTACCCCTTTCCTCATGAACACGTAGAGGTATTAAATTGAAATTCATATCAAATACTCAGATCTATAATACCTTAAAGCTGTAACAAATTCAAACTTACTTTTACTTATATACCTACAGGTTTGTACGAAACCCTTTGTGCGCGAGTCCGTCTCGCACTTGGCCGGTTTTTGACTATCCTGTTTACTAGATGTTGTTGACAAATTACAATCATATTACTTGTTTATCAATTATTAGATTGTTTGGGAGCAATAACGTAATACACAGAATAAGTTTCAACTTACCGAGTGTCACGCGATGACATATTTACAAAGAAGACAATGTTTATTTCTCCGATATAATTAGACAGATAACCTTTAGTCTTTACGATGTTATAAAATTGTGATAAACGATTTAAATGTTCCCATTATACGATTACTGTAAAAAAAATTAATACAGTTCTTATGCTGACTTCATTTGAATATTTTAACCTTGCTTTTGTTTTAATTTAAATGTGTGTTTAAATATTATAACAGCAAATTTTAAGGATGCTCAAAGGTATCAAGTATGGAAGATTTCTTACAATGAAAAGGTTGTCACCCTGGATACTTGTCCCGTTCTAGAAACTGTAACCCTTTGGTATCAATGAACCACTTATTCACTTGTTCGATTAAAGTACAACTAAATGGCGTAGAATAACCCCCCACTAGTTTGGGTAAGTTCACACAGTTTTAGACGCTTCTGAGAAGTATACGTGTATGTTTATCGTCATTTTATTGCTAACATTTATTTATCCATAGCGCGAATTTACCGAGTACCTATTTTATTGCCAAACCAGATAGTTATGGTTGATAGCTTAAGTACTTATTTTTCGAATAGAATATACCCAATGATAAGATTAAACAAATTTATCTAAAGTTTTAAGCCTTATTATAGGGTGACCGGAGGGAATTCCGACAGGATTTTCAATGAGATTGACAGGGAGTTTCTATTTCGGTCAATCATTAAATGCCTAACCATTTTTCTATCAACTTTATATTACTTGTTTATTTAGGAAACGAACATGTGCTTTGTATCAATAAATCCCTGATATATCGTTGGGTTCCATAAATACAAGTATCAAAAAATTTTTTTTTTTATTGTACAAGGGATAAACAAGGGGAATTCCGAAATATGCTGGTGTGATTCCGAATAACATTAAAAATATTCACAAAGGAGTTCTATTGCATCTTAACTTAAAATTCACATTTCTTTTTCAACCCCAATCACTCCTCTTACTAAAATACTGTTGCATTCCTTCAGAGAATAGCTACGCTTTCCGCTCTCGAAAGTCTCGAATTGGAATTACCCCGTAAAAAAAATGATTTTTTATATTTTTTTAAACGGGGATGCTGTATGCGTCTAATCACTCTATTTACATCAGCTAAATCGGTGGGAAATTCATGACGGTTTCTAGATGAATGTTGCCTTGCGTTTTGCGTGTTGCGTTTGGTAGAACTTTCAAAAATTCGGAATATACACAAGTTCGGAAGTACCCCAGGTCACCTTACCTATGAAGTGTATATGTACTCATTTATTGTGTAGTATCGTCTTCGCGCGTACTGATCATCGCGTATTTCGAAGTTCAAAATTAAAACAAACAATGTGCCAACTGGCAACACCAGCAAGTGTTACGATTATCATTACGTTTAGAATAGAACTTCACTTCTATTATTATATAATCATATCATTATATTCGTGTTTAGACCGAGATAAATTGTGTAGATGTTCAGAGGGCCCTGTGAGGATGTGATGATTTCTGGCTGCGATTTCCCTGTAGGCATGTAATTAATATAAACAATTATGTAACACGCGAGAGATTTTGTTCAGTCATTCATGTTGTTCGTTTAAGTTAAGTTTTATTCAAAATAGCAAATGGAACTGTTAACCTGTCACATTGTTAACGCTCAGTGCAATACTATTGTTTTACTGTTTATTTACTAGTGCAGCGATTTTAAAGTAAGACTTAGTACGTCACACACGGCCTTCCTTTCTGTGGACACGCGTATGGAATTTTAAAACAACAACTTTATTTAAAGACAACAGGTTTATAAACAATTGTAATAGTACAAAAACAAAAATATGACCAACTCAATTAACGTAAATATGTTAAAAAAAAATCTTGAGTGCGTAAGCGTAAAAAATTGCTGAAAACAGGTTGCCCGACTCAAATTAGTGAGAATATAAAATTTTTATCCTTATCCCAGACGGAAGACGGAATATCTTGTTTGTGATAGACAAATTAATTTTCCATGATTAGCAGCAGTCGCATAAAATTTTTGTATGCGTACATAATTTTCTTTTAACTAATTGTACAAGTTGTTTTTCTTTGATTTAAATAATCACAACAAAATATTTGTACACACTTATTGACAATCAAAATGAATCGATTAGGCACTGGTTGGGACAACTAGAAGGAGAAGTACCGGTAAGAAACTTCTCCCTGTTTATTTTACTTACATACTAGCTTTCCCCGCGGCTGCGCCTGCGTAAACTACACAGTTGTGCCGGGACAGCTAAAGGGACGACACGCTCCAGAACATAAATCAATCCTACCTAAATACCTAATTTTATCAAAATCCATTTAGCCGTTTTAGCATGAAGAATAGCGATCCCCACAGGTCGGTCCCAAAATCGGTCAGCCATTTTGGAAATTAACAAGAAAATACTAACAGACACTACGATTTTTTGTATATATAAAAAAATTACTTGTCACTCCTAACAACGCCCTCTTTGCGTTTGCGAAATTTTAGTGAAATCGGATCAGCCGTTTCGGCGATTAGCTTGAACAAACGGACAGACAAAAACCAACTTTCGTCACTCCTGATAACCTCCTTTTTATGTTTGCAAACATTCATTGAAATGGTTCAGTCGTTTTACAGATTAGTCGGGACAAACAAACAGACAGAGAAACACACGGAGAAAATTGAGAGAAAAAAATACCTATATCACTCCTAACAACCTGTTTTTAAAGTCTGCAAAGTTTCATTAAAATCGGTTTTACCTTTTAGGAATTCAGCTCAAACAGACAAACAAACAAAAAGTAGCGTATGTCACTCCTTACACCCTTCTTTTTACGTCTGCGAAGTTTCATTAAAATTGGTTTAGCTGTTTTGGAGTTTAGTTCTAACAGACATACAAACGGACAGAGTAGAAACAAAAAGTATTGTATGTTACTTTAAATAACTTTTTATCACATCTGTGAAATTTCATTAAAATGGCTTCAGCCGTTTCGGAGATTAGCTCGAACGAACAAACAGACGGACAGACAGACAACAAAGTAGCCTATGTTACCCCCGATAATGCCCTCTGCACGACTGCAAAGTTTTATTGAAATCGGAACAGCAGTTTCGGAGATTAACCAGAACACAGACACTACAATTTTATTAATATAGTTTGATAACCTATTATATTTACGTTCGTCTTTTTTTTAAATTTCAAATGGTTAAATCTATTACAATGACGTCTACGAGCACTCACCATTTAAATATTCGTTTATTTTTATAGTTTGGTTACCATTTGACGACCGATTGGCCCTCGGGTTCGATTCCCGCTTGGGACAAATATTTATGTGCATGAACATTTTTATTTCGTCCCGGGTCTGGGTGTAACATATTTATATAAAGAATATTTAAGTTTGTATGTCAGTTGTCTAGTAACCCATAATACAAGCATAATACTTGCTTACTTTGGGACTAGATGGCGCTGTGTGAGATGTCCCATGTATTATTATTATTTAAGTCTAACATTTCTCTTGAAATTTTGATACTTTTGCTTATATCTAGTTTCTTAAGATTTAATGTAGCCCATACACTAATTTATTATATTGTCTATGGTATAGACAAATAAACTTCAAATATGTCATTAATTCAATAATACATCATTAATGCACGTTTCGTATTGTGCATTTTAGCGCGTGACTAGATTCAAATGTTTCGCTTGAAATTGCTGCAACATTACACGCGCCATCCACGAAGGTTGTATACCTCATTGTGTTTCGTCCTCGCCCATCCTTTTTGCCTGATTAGACACATTTGCTTGGGCAAATACAGGTAGTAAATATTGCTGTTGATTTGTCGTTGAAAAACTTCAAAATTCAATTTTTTTCTCCATCAAAATAAAATCCATTATAGACTTATTGAAAGTAAAGATGCATTTTCGTGTCATGGTATACAATATTTTATTAACTAAACAATTGACGTAACTTTAGTAATTCATATACATAAAATATCATATCCTGACTAACTGACAGGCAGACTGTCTTTGATTCATTAACCAGCCGAAATCGCTGAAGCTAATTACATGAAAGGACATTAGGTTTTGCGTGACGTAAGCATCTACAAACAAATGATTTTACGAAATCCTAACTCTAAAAGATTTAAATAGAGAATCGAACTGTGTGAAACTAATCTATAATTTTTTAAACTCAGGAAAATAGGTATTTCACCTTTCGATTAAAAACTAAGACAGACACATTTTAGGAATTTTATACACCTATCCCATAAAAGGATAAAATGCGGCGAGAAAGTTTGTAAAGGACTTTCTTTATTTACAAGATTAAATCCATGAAAATGGATATTTGGCTTATTCGTTAGAAATGCTTTACTGCAAATCATTCCATTGTTAATTAAAAGTTATTAATTATTAAACCAAACTCTGTGGAGGGATGATACTCTTTACATGCATTAACTTTTTTATGTAAGTAATATTACTGGATTTTTTTGTAGGAATTATATGTTTGACCCACTACTACAACTAACATTTTAATAATAATGACAAGTTGTGTTGCGACTGACATTGTCTTTGATACTTTTCCTCGATACTAAAACTACTTAATAAGTAGCTAACAGGATGGTCAGATGATCCAATATGTGAAGAAAACGGCTGCCAGGCCTTGAGAGGTCACAAGCCTAGTCATATGATCGAATGATTTGCCACTTAATGGCACCCCTACAACCAATTGTGTATAACAACTGTAACAATTGGCATACACGTTACGTTTCAAGCAGTGAAATAAGGCTAATTTGTTTTATTGTTTTTGTCACTGGAAATGTTGTCATTGGAAATAACTTTCATTTCGTTGGAGTATAGGGGGCATTTGGGAGTTTTGTGAGACAGGCAGATTGCACGAAGAGTTTTCAAGATATCGAGATGAACGTGGTGTCAAAAAACGCAGCTCGGCGAGCTCTACAAGTCGCAATTTTTTTCCCCGATTTTTATTTTGGGAGCCCGATATCTCGAGAACTAGATACGAATAAGAAAAAAATAAAAAAACGGCTTGGGGTAATTAAACGGGGGATCAATTGAGACTAAAATTGTTAGAATCAGACAACTGGAAGTAATGGTTAAGGGTGCCCTTAGTTGGAAGTCGGATATGCGTCGCTGTTACATTTCGTACTAATTCGGTTTGTTCGATCGAAATGTCGTGCAGAATGTTATATTTCGAAGTTTTTAGCTTATTTAGATACAGTCGTGTTATTTTTATTGCGAAAAAAAATTATTTCGAAAAATATTATCCAAAATATGTGTGTTTACTTTATTCCGTTAGGTTCATTTCCAATGTCGCAAGAAGTTCGTGCGAAAGCAGGAGATCCGTTGATTTTTTTTAGTGTCACATCAAAATCAAATAAAAAAATAACCATAAATAAGTTTCATGAAAAACGTTAATACGTTGTATTAAAAAACACGGTAAATGCAATATGAACTATCATGGTAGCACAAAACAATACCACTTATAAACACTATTAATACAATCACATTTTTTAATATGGTTTGAAAAATTAAAACGCTACAAGACCTATAAACATGCAACCGTAATTACGGTACAACAATAGAAATAGAGAAATACTGTTAATAAAAATAAAGATGATAATGATAATGGCATTGGAAGCTGGAGGTCCCGGGTTCGAATCCCAGGTCGGGTCAGTATTTATATGATGAATATTAATACTGGCACCGGGTCTTGGTTGTTATATGTATGTGGTGTCTTCCCTTGGTACCCAAAATACAAGCTAATGCTTAGTTTGGGACTTAGGCGTTGTTGTGATTGTGTGTGTTATTATATATTTATATTATTATTGGTTATTAAAATAATAATAATACCCATATAAAAAAAACAATGTCTACCTATGTAAAATTTGCTTATATTATGTCTTCATTTAAATGACTTCTGTTATTATTTAAAAATACTATTGTTTTGAATTATGTCGCCTGAAAGGTCAAATAACACTTTCAAGCAAATTGTCATAAAACTTCAAACTGACTCACATACAAAATTTACTGCCTTTACTATGCTATCGCTCTCTTTTAAGAGACTTCTGTTTAGAAAATCTTTTAATACCTACTGTCTGCCTAGGACTAATAACAAAGTGTTAACAATATATAAGTTTAGAGACTTTACACATCACAATTACATAAATTTATTCCGGAACCGGAACCGGTCATCAGGTCCGACACAACCTCCATCTTCGGCGAGGGTATATGCAAACGTGTAATTAGTTGTAGTTGGAGAATGGGTTGAATTCTGGCATATACTTAAGCACTATCAGCACTTGTGAATGAAAATTAATAAACGCATTTATTTTTAGGGTTTCGTACCTTAAAAGGAAAGAAAGGCTCTCATAGGATCATTTCGTTTTCTGCTTGTCAATGCCCTTTATCTCGGGAACGCGTGAAGGTATCAAGCTGAAATTAATATCTAGTCCTTGCTTAGGTCTATAGTACTCATATGTCTACAGTTGACGCAATCAAAAATCAAAAATATAACTTCTAAGCCAACCCAATAAAATAATAGGGGCATATTTTATGCCGTATATTTTGGTAGTCGCAAATAAATCAAAACCTTATAGTGCATTTCTTGTTGACCTATAATTATGAAATTTGGTATGTAGCAAGATCAGACGGCATAAGTAAAGGAATAATTCAGAAAATCATTATTTTCCAGTTACATCAAATTTTGTTATATAAATAAAATATAATATGTAAATATTTTACACTCATATCCGGAACGAAAAAAATAATAATAATAAATAAACATGTTCATGTACAAAAATATTTGTCCCGGGCGGGAATCGAACCCACGACCCTTGGCCATAGTTATAAATAAATAATTTTATACTTTACCCATAACTAAATGCAAAACGTTTTTATCTATTAACTATCAACAGGTGTTTAACAATGCAGTTAAAGCAAACGCACGTGCTTGCACACCTTGGCCATTTAAATTTATTTAAAACTAGCGACCGCCCGCAGCTTCGCTTGCGTAGACTACAAATTCCTGTTATAGGTACTATTAACGTTCGAGATGGTTTATACGTTCTTTTTGCTGGAACCAATGTTGGTCACACCCATTCAAACTTTCAGTCTTCATTCCCCTTCCACCCTTTAAAAAACCGATACAATTTTTCATCTCCCGTTTCCCACTCTTGAAATGTGAAAATCTAAAAACCCTGAAACACGTCATTATTTAAGTCCCTCCATTCCCATCCTTAAGTTTGAAATTTCTAAAAAAGCCTTTCTTAACTTTATAATGCTCACGTTATAAAATAAACTTATGTTCCAAATTTAAGCTTCCTAGACTTAGTACTTTCGGCTGTACGTATCAGTGAGGACAAACGACAGACAGATAGACAGACAAACACAAAAAGTAGCTTATGACACTCTTGACAACCTTCTTTCACGTCTGCAAAGTTTCATTAAAATCTGTTCAGCCGTATTGGAAATTAGCTCGAATAGATAAAATTGAATTGAATAGACGTACAGACAAACAGACGGACAAAAAGTAGCTAATGCCAAATATCTTGACAACCTTCTTTCCCGTCTGCAAAGTTTCCTTAAAATCTGTTTAGCCGTTTTGGAGATTAGCTCAAATAGACAGATACACGTACAGACAGACAGACGGACAAAAAGCAACATTTGTTAGTTTTAACGACCTTCTTTTCATATTCATTGATGTTTCATTTAAATAGGTTTAGACATATGGACGTACAGACAGACATACAAAAAGTTCTGTATTTCACACATGGAAAGGGTGTAGTCAAAAGATTACATCCTGTTATATGTGTAAAGTTTCATCAAAATCGGTTAAGCCGTTTTGACCGAAGCCGATTTGCTCGAATAGACAGACAGTTCGTTTTCATGTATATAGCCTATAACTCTCCGCTAGAATCAAGCTATCAAAGGCAAAAAGAATTTTTCAAATCCGACTGGTAGTTTCAGAGATTAACAAATTCAAACAAACAAACAAAAAAACGAACGAACGAACGAACGAACGAACCAACCAACCAACCAACCAACCAACCAACCAACCAACCAACCAACCAACCAACAAACAAACAAACAAACAAACACAAACAAACAAACAAACAAACAAACAAACAAACAAACACAAACAAACAAACAAACAAACAAACAAACAAACAAACAAACAAACAAACAAACAAACAAACACAAACAAACAAACAAACAAACAAACAAACAAACAATCAATCAATCAATCAATCAATCAATCAATCAATCAATCAACCAAACAAACAATCAATCAATCAATCAATCAATCAATCAACTAATCAGTCAATCAGTCAATCAATCAATCAATCAAACAAACAAACAAACTCTTCAGCTTTATAAGTATTTCTATTATATAGATTAATAGATTATAAGATAATAAGAAAATAAGATATTACTAAAAACCGTATCAAAGTTTGGAAGTAAAAAGTTAACGAACAGAGGCAGACGGCGAATTTATTTTCTCCCGCTATAGTTTTTAAATTTCAATAAAAACTGTTAAGATATTAATTTAAATTGTATGATGTAAAGGGCAATTATAATATGCATGAAATGCTTAAGACAACTAACGTATTTAATTTGATAAGGATTAATATCACGTTTAAAAAACATCTTCGCAAATAGTACATTATGTTGAACAAATTTCATTGTCATAAAAAAGGTTATAGTAAGTTAACCTTAAAAGATACACATATGCTGTTGCGGACTTTTGGTTAGAACTTTTAAAGGGGTACAATTCCGTAGTACATGATTTTTGCTTAACATCAACCGTTTACGCAGCGCGCGCGACGGAAGCTCTCAAAAGGAATAATTTTTCCCGTTTTTGCAACATTTTTCATTGATGCTCCACTCCTATTGGTCGTAGCGTGATGTAGTATAGCCTATAGCCTTCCTCGATAAATGGACTATCCAACAAAAAAAAAATTTTTCAATTCGAACCAGTAGTTCCTGAGATTTGCGCGTTCAAACAAACAAACAAACAAACAAACAAACAAACAAACAAACAAACAAACAAACAAACTCTTCAGCTTTATAATATTAGTATAGATAATATTAGTATAGATTACGTCAATCTATACATTATCCTTTGATAGAAAATTTAAACTGTAAAATTGTGTAACGAGCTTTGATAAGCGTGAAGTGAAGAAGGCTGGACCATCTCATTGTTCGTGCCAGCTTTCGGTAGACTATAGAATATGTATTGATTTGTGTAAAAACTTATATTCTGTTTTAATCGCTTTTTTACATTTAAATGTTAAAAACGTTCTCATTTAAGCCTGATAAACTTTTGTCAAGGATTTGGCCAATAGGTCTTTATCGAAATGTTTATAATTTTATTGCTATTCAGAAATACATACTTAAAAGACATTGTCGGGTTTATTCATCTTTAAGCCCGAAAACTATGTTTTAATTTTTTTGTCCATTCAAACGTTTATAACTGAAAAGCCATAAAAAATAGAAGGTTAGGTTTAAATTCACTAAGCGGACCTCACGTCTTTAAGAATCTAAAATTATCTGAAAATTAATAAATATGGATTATTTCAGACTTTCTAAGTTTTACTTTAGTGGCAGTTGATTTTTATTTCAAATAAAATTTTCATTTAAAATTTTTAAAACTTAACCACAGATATGTGACTAAAAACTTTTGAAGATTTTTTATTTAAAATATATGTACTTATAATAAAATTTTTTACCTCAGAATAATTGCGATTAAAGCAATTTCAATCGGTCGATCCGTTTGGGATCATACCACAAACAGACATACAGAAAGACATAGGATTCATACTTATAAGGTGCTTCTTTTTTGTTGGATTTATAAGTCATGATTAATCACACAGCTATTTTAGGAGCAAAGTAAAAAAAATTACATAGAGCGGGGTTTATTAAAATGGTTCACATGTAGAAATAGAGTATTAATATTACAAGCCGTAAAAATTATAGGTTAATATTTAATTAAATTAAAAATTAAAAGCTATGGAAACCATAAGGGTCGAACTAGTAGGCAAAAAGAGGTACCTACCTACTTCATTTTCTTTTTCTGCCTTTATCGTGTGATTGTATACAGTCGATTCAAATAAAACCAAGTAGGGTTTAGTTTCGAGGTAAACGTGTCTCGAATCGGCTTACTACACTCGATTCGATTGAAGCAAAATAAAAATCTTTTATTTACATAGGTGGTGGATTCATATCTGTAAAGTTATATTTCACCTTGTGTGATATAATGTGACATTGGTTTGTAATGTTCACGTACATCACACTTTTATTTTTAAAAATATAATTATTTACAGGCAATGGGCTGGTCATATTTGCCGTAGAACCGACAACCGATGGTGTAGACGAGTTCTCGAGTGGAGGCCAAGTACCGGCAAGCGAGCGTTGGACGCCTCCCGGCCAGATAGACAGACCTGTAACACCATACCGTGGGTAGGTGAACGCAAAAGGCGGAGGACCATGTGTGGTTGCGAGTCTAGGCCTATATCCTGCAGTGAAGAGACACGACACGGGCTAATGATGATGATGAAATATTTACGTAATCGCTTCTAGATTTGGATGACCACAAAGTTAGTTCTTCAAAGTATTATATAAAATACAAAAATTCTCACAGATATGGAATTTATTTATTTATGTAAATATATTTATACTTCTAATAAAAAAACAGTGACAGACGTATGCCCGTCACAGTTTTTATTACTTAAACGAAATTAATTGCGCATAACTTTAGAAATTAATTAGCTATAGAAAGTAGTAGAAATGGCGGTGTTTGTGAAGAAAATAAATATTTTTAAATAATTATCGCATAAAACCGCATCTAAATTTTTAGTAGGTAAATATTATTTTGTTGTCGGAGAAACATGATATCAGCTACCGCACGTTCATACCACCGGCCTTACGATGAATTCACTTTATATATAAATAAATGTTTTTTTTTTTACATTGTTGTGATATATCTTGTTAGAACTTGACGTTTAATATGGCTGGCTTATAATTGTATCTTCAGAAACATAAAGCGAATTTTTGAAGTTACACTTTTTTCGGTTAATTGATATTTGACGGTTCTCCGATAAAAACTCAAAAACGGGTCAGGAATTTTCATTTCTTACATACATACATACATATACTCACGCCTGCTTCCCATTGGGGTAGGCAGAGACTCATCACTCATATCACATCATCAACACTCATCACTCTTCTCATACACGCTCTCCGGACACTCCGGGTACTCTGGACTTGACCCTTTTCTAATGTCCCTAATCTGGTTCCTGTAAGTTTGTCTAGGGCGACCCATTCCGACCATACCATTCACCTCCGCACAGTAAATTTCTTTCGTCAGTATTGTTTCATTCCTTATACATATATAATTATTATTGTTATTAAATGTTATTAATATATATAATATATTAACATATAATATGTTATTAAATAACTGAATTACACGGATTGAGTTACAAATTAATTAATGAGTTTATAAGGCTAATTTGAATAAAAAAACAATAACACAAATTACTAGAAACTAAATGAAACTTTCACTATAGTCTATTATATTTTCGTCTTTGGCAATATTTAGCAACCGATACAAACTTATGGACAATCAGGGAAGCCCACAATTGCGCCATTGCCACAGTTTAGTCACAGTATAAGAACGAATAACAGTATGCTCATTAGGAAGATACTAAGTGAAATCATGGGTGTCGTACACCATACTCACAGCTTACAAGCTGCATATAGAGGCCACTAAAATAGCCACTTGCAAACCATTTTGTTATGGGATCTATTTTAAAAATTAAACAAGTTAAGAATTTGGGTTTTTTACTATACTGCGTTTAAACAAGAAATACTGAAAACGCCGATACATATTTTAGTTTGTAAGCTGTGACCAAAACAAACAAACATTTGTTCCCGAGACATGACAAAGCCCTAGTAGTCGCGTTAAACCAATCTATGTGTTTGCCTACCATTGCTCTAGACGCTGACACCAATATTTTCAGCATTAGAAGACAGCACCCGATAACAGTGGCTGTCTCGTTCCACAAATATGTGTTAAAATCAAAATAAATATGAAGCTATCCTAAAGAGAATAGTACCTATTTGAATAATATAATCTCGAAAAGGCAATCTCTTCTGTACGTTTATGACAAATGGATGAATATCTGTACACTTAAGCACTGCACTGTTTGGTAAACAAAAACACTCGTTTTCTGGCTACTCATAAATTGGACATGTGAGGAATCAGAACATTCCATTAACAACATTCCATTACAAAACAGTACTTCATTTTATACACATATTTCCATAGACTTCCACACATACACACATATTCCACCTTCCAAACTTTTGTAGTGAAGTCCAATTTATAAAATAGGAATAAATAAAAGTGTTTCATTAAATTTAATTAATATTATTTCAAGCATTTTTACTTGCAGTTTAAATAGAAATAGAAAAATTTCTTCTCAAAGGACGGGCGACGCCTATTTTAAAATCAATATTTTTTTTTATTCGCTGGTTGTTGTGATATACAGATCGGAAAAATAATAATTTTATTAAACACACAACACCAATATAACTTGTGGTGGTATTAACCGACCTGCATTTGACCGGTTTTATACAGATTTTTCATTCAGACGATTTGATTCAACGTTTTATTTTTTTCCTAATATTTTCAGTACCTTATTTGAACACAATCACAGCAAGTGAAAAAGGCTAAACAGAAAAGTGTACAACACATATCTTATCGGTCAGTTGTACAATCAATTAAGCCAACGGCTGCAGCGCCAACCTTTATTTAAATTTTTGCGTCAATTGTCGCCGATGTCGAAGTACTGTGAGTCACTGTTATATTTGACATAGAAATCTAACATACATATAATAATACATGGGACTTCCCACACAGCGCCATCTAGTCCCAAAGTAAGCAAATATTATTTATGCTTGTGTTATGGGTTACTAGACAACTGATACACATACTTGAATATTCTTTATAATATATATAAATATTTTACACCCAGACATTTACATTAATTTGGTAACGCATTCAGGCATTTCAGGCGACACGATTTTATAATTTCTGGCAATGGAACATAACAGCACATCAATAGCACGAAAATAAGTATGGGTAAGCCACATGTTCGACTATATCTTACAAGGTGATAGTACTTACAATTTTCTTTACACATCTAAGAGGGTATTTCGCCGACAGCATTCACACGATACGAGTAATATCCACCGGATCCGGTTTTCTCGATGTCAATATGGGTTTACCATTTCACATATATGTATACACAACATTGTTGAAAAAGTAATATTGAGGTAAAGACTACGGTAATTAACGATTAACATCTGCCAACAAATCAATCATAAACACTTCCATTCATTGACAATCGGCTAGTAGCACAATATATTCAATTATACCTACTAATTGAGTCGCTCAGATTGGCCTAAATTTACTCTATATGATATGGAGATAGAGCAAACAGTGATTAAGGTTGTCATCCGATATTGTTTTCCGCCTTCCACATCCAATTACCCACTGTTTGGCACTTTTTAGTAGGGGAAAATTTTATGGGTCACAAAAAAAAACAACACAAAACTTACAAAAGTGAGTACTAAATAAATATACAAATATTTTTAAGATGAAAAATAAATAACCGAAAACTATTTTAAATCTTCGTACCTATTTATTTTGAACATTTTGACCACATAACCAAATTTTTAAAAGCATATATTTTCGAAATCATCAATCGCAGACTTGTCGTATTGGTAGATACTAAAACTTGATGTTTTGGCGAGATCTATGTGACCACGTGACCAAATTTTTAAAAGCATATATTTTCTAAATCATCAATCGCAGACTTGTCGTATTGGTAGATACTAAAACTTGATGTTTTGGCGAGATCTATGTGACTACGTGACCAAATTTTTAAAAGCATATATTTTCGAAATCATCAATCGCAGACTTGTCGTATTGGTAGATACTAAAACTTGATGTTTTGGCGAGATCTATGTGACCACGTGACCAAATTTTTAAAAGCATATATTTTCTAAATCATCAATCGCAGACTTGTCGTATTGGTAGATACTAAAACTTGATGTTTTGGCGAGATCTATGTGACCACGTGACCAAATTTTTAAAAGCATATATTTTCGAAACCATCAATCGCAGACTTGTCGTATTGGTAGATACTAAAACTTGATGTTTTGGCGAGATCTATGTGACCACGTGACCAAATTTTTAAAAGCATATATTTTCTAAATCATCAATCGCAGACTTGTCGTATTGGTAGATACTAAAACTTGATGTTTTGGCGAGATCTATGTGACCACGTGACCAAATTTTTAAAAGCATATATTTTCGAAATCATCAATCGCAGACTTGTCGTATTGGTAGATACTAAAACTTGATGTTTTGGCGAGATCTATGTGACCACGTGACCAAATTTTTAAAAGCATATATTTTCGAAATCATCAATCGCAGACTTGTCGTATTGGTAGATACTAAAACTTGATGTTTTGGCGAGATCTATGTGACCACGTGACCAAATTTTTAAAAGCATATATTTTCGAAACCATCAATCGCATACCTTTCGTATTGGTACTCAATACGACAGGTTTGATCCATCCGCTTCGCTTGCTCGCCTCGCGCGAGTTTTATTTTATATTCCTAATAGCTTCTAATACTGTAACTTCAAAAAGTACATATTACAATTACATTTCTTTTTGTTTTTAATTAGGACAATGTTAAACACGCGTTTCAGTGAATCAATATTTTTACATTCTAATTACCTAAACTATACAATTACCATACTAGATGGATGATATTATGAGCCAGGCTACAATGGAAAGCCGACCCCGTTTCATTAAAGAAAGAAGGCAAAAAATGTTGCGACTCTTGGTCTAAACTCGTAACATTTTAAACATTGAGCGGGAGTTGACCTTTAAAGAGTGGTTCCTGGTCTTGTAGAAAAAAAAATTGGGCCCTTGGTCTATAAAAGTCGGCTCTCGGTCTATTGAAATATTTTCATGAACAGTCGGCTCTAGGCCTACACAAACAATATCAAAAAAAGACGTGTGGCACTCGAGGACTGCCGCGGTAAAGCTATTGCCATTTTGTATCAACTTATGCAATTATAATTATTTATTTATTTTACTTATGCAGTATTTCTTTTTCTTTGTTTTTGAAGTAAAACTTCTTTAGGCGCGACTAGGAGTAACTCAGATTTAATACTGCATAAATAAAATAAATAAATAATTATAATTGCATAAGTTGATACAAAATGTTATGCAATACCGCGGCAGTCCTCGAGTGCCACACGTCTTTTTTTATTAAATTCTTGTCGTTGGGCAGCAAGTAACGATGCAAACATCCCACGCATTTCTTCCTTTAAATGCGGACAACTCATTGTTACCAGTACTAGTGCTAGGCTGCGATAAATCAGAGGGACTGTCGTGTTCTTATCTCTTTTTCACACGAACGAAGACAGAGTTTGGTGGGGTTTAGTTGGTTCAAGCATAATCGAGTCGTTCAAGTTTGATTCGGACAAAGACTTATTCATATTGCCACCTTGTACTAGGAGAACAAAGAGCACGTAGAGATTATAGTCAAGTAGGTCACAATGGAAGTATATTATTTGACGTTAATAAATTATGTGGGTCCCAGTCACAGACAATTTTGTCTGTGGTCCAGCGCGACAATGGCGCGATTCCGCGCGTAGTGGTATTATAAGCGCAGTACCAGGATCGCATAAATTAGAGAAAGTTAGGTCGACGTGCAGTGATCAGTAATCACTCTTAACGATTTATGCACTCCTATTTTCTTGCACTGATTATGAGCGTGAGGTTTTTTTCGTTACGAAATTTCTCGATTCGGTCCCCGCGCTCAAGGCCCGCGATAGAAGCTATGCAATAGCTTAAAAAAAAGACGTGTGGCACTCGAGGACTGCCGCGGTAAAGCTATTGCATAGCATTTTGTATCAACTTATGCAATTGTAATTATTTATTTATTTTATTTATGCAGTACTTTTTTTCTTTGTTTTTGAAGTAAAACTTCTTTAGGCGCGACTAGGAGTAACTCAGATTTAATACTGCATAAATAAAATAAATAAATAATTATTATTTATTTATTATTTATTTATTTATTTATTAATTATTTATTACGCACCGAGCACGAAGTGACGTAATCACTCTTAACGATTTATGTACTCCTATTTTCTTGCACTGATTATGAGCGTGAGGTTTTTTTTCGTTACGGAATTTCTAATTTCGGTCCCCGCGCTCAAGGCCCGCGATAGATGTAGCTTAAAAATCGGAACCCTAAAAGATTTTCGTTGCCTATCTGTACACCAAAAACCAGGAACTCAGGAATGGCTTAAGGTATAAAGTTGTAATTAATCAAAACACTAAGTGTCTGTCCTCCTGGTCATTTAATATTAATTCAAACTATTTCAAAACTTTATTTATTTACTAAATAGAAACTAAAAAATAGGCTTACTAAAAATTATATTTTGTTACGACTTCAAATTAAAAAAAAAAGGAACTCTAAATAAAAACTTTCATTGTCCGACCAATTTTCGTTGTCCGACTACATCAAAAACCAGAAACTCAGGAATGGCTTGAGTTATAAAGTTGTAATTAATCGAAACACTAAATGTCTGTCCTCCTTCCTGGTCATTTAATGCCAATTCAATTCAATTCAATTCAAACTAGCTCAGTATTAAAACCATTTCAAAAAAAAGAAATTATTAACTAAAAATAATAGGCTTTTTCTAAACTTGCTTACGATTCGTACTTTCATTCAAAATATTTAAAAAAACGGAACCCTAAAAGATTTTCGTTGTCTAACTATTTGTACAACAAAAACCAGGAACTCAGGAATGGCTTGAAGTATAAAGTTCTAATTAACCTCAACAGACATTTACATGTCTGTCCTCTTGGTCATTTAATACCAATTCAAACTAGCATAAAAAATGGCTTTAAAAACTTAACTAGCCCTAAAAGACATTTCGTTGTCCGACCAATTTTCGTTGTCCGACCAATTTTCGTTGTCCAACTACATCAAAAACCAGGAACTCAGGAATGGCTTGAGTTATAAAGTTCTAATAAATCAAAACACTAAATGTCTGTCCTCCTGGTCATTTAATGCCAATTCAAACTAGCTGAGATAACCATTTCAAAGAAAGGCTTTTCTTAAATTTACTTATTTTTATTACGATTCTTGTATTCATTCAAAATATAAAAAAAAAAACGGAACCTAAAAGATTTTCGTTGTCTAACTACCTGTACATCAAAAACCAAGAACTCAGGAATGGCTTGAGGTATGAAGTTGTAATTAATCAAAACAATAAATGTCTGTCCTCCTGGTCATTTAATACCAGTTCAAACTAGCTCAAAAACAAGGCTTTCAAAAAAAGTCTAACTAAAAATAAGCTTAACTAGGCTTTTTCTAATATTTTGTTATATTATTTCAAAATGAAAAAAAATAAATAAATAAATAAAAACGAAGCCCTAAAAGGTTGATTTCGTGGTCATACTATCTGTGAATCAAAACCAGGACCTCAGGAATGGCTTGAGGCATGAAGTTCTAATTAATCAAAACACTAAGTGTCTGTGCTCCTGGTCATTTAATACCAGTTCAAACTAGCTCAATGTAATAAAAACAAGGCTTTCAAAAAAAGTCTAACTAAAAACTTAACTAGTCTTTTTCTAAACTTATTTTGTTATGATTCTGTACTTCAAAATGAAAAAAATAAAATAAATAAAAACAAAGCCAAGCCCTAAAAGGTTGATTTCGTTGTCGTACTATCTGTGCATCAAAAACCAGAAACTCACGAATAGCTTGAGGTATAAAGTTGTAATTAATCAAAACACTAATTGTCTGTCCTCCTGGTCATTTAATACTAATTCAAACTATTTCAAAAGTACTTACTAAATAGGCTCACTAAAAATTAATTTTGTTAAGACTTTCAAATTAAAAGAAAAAACAGAACCCTAAAAAGACGTTGTCCGACTAAATAAAAAACCAGGAACTCAGGAATGGCTTTGACTATAATCTCCACGTGCTTGTTGTTCTCCTAGTACAAGGTGGCAGTATGAATAAGTCTTTGTCCGAAACAAACGTCAAATATGACGTTAATAAATTATGTGGGTCCCAGTCACAGACAATTTTGTCTGTGGTCCAGCGAGACAATGGCGCGATTCCGTGCGTAGTGGTATTGTTACGTGTTAGGGTTTGAAGAATTTGGAGAGAAAGACCTGCTGACTCTTTTGAAGAATTTATTCACTAACACTAGGTCCAACACAAAACAAAAAGTCCAAACACTAAGCACTAAGTCCAAACACTAAGCACTCACGATGTATTAGGTCGTAGCCAAGTCGTAGGTTTCACTGGGATCACTAGTTTTCACTTAGAAGTCGCTTAATTGTAGCCCAAAACAGAACTGAGATCGCTCACGCTCCTGCGGCTATTTATATGAGTCGTAAGGAACTCGAGAACATTCCAGAAATCACTCCACTCGCACGAACGTAATCGATCAATTTGGATAATCCTAGAACATTCTTTTTTCTAACGCCATCTAGTATTGAGTAGGGGTTTCGTGTTGTCCTTGTTGTAAAACCTTTCTACAAAGTGATTTTACTAGTTGACGCTAGATGGCGGTCATTACTCTGTCCGTTCGTAACAGTATTATAAGCGCAGTACCAGGATCGCATAAATTAGAGGTAGTTCGGTCGACGTCCAGTGATCAGTAATCACTCTTAACGATTTATGCACTCCTATTTTCTTGCACTGATTATGAGCGTAAGGTTTTTTTCGTTACGGAATTTCTCGATTCGGTCCCCGCGCTCAAAGGTCCGCGATAGAAGCTATGCAATAGCGTTGGGCAGCAAGTAACGATGCAAACATCCCACGCATTTCTTCCTTAAATGCGACAACTCATTGTTACCAGTACTAGTGCTAGGCTGCGATAAATCAGAGGGACTGTCGTGTTCTTATCTCTTTTTCACACGAACGAAGACAGAGTTTGGTGGGGTAATAGTTGGTTCAAGCATAATCGAGTCGTTCAAGTTTGATTCGGACAAAGACTTATTCATATTGCCACCTTGTACTAGGAGAACAACAAGCACGTGGAGATTATAGTCAAGTAGGTCACAATGGAAGTATTTGACGTTAATAAATTATGTGGGTCCCAGTCACAGAAAATTTTGTCTGTGGTCCAGCGCGACAATGGCGCGATTCCGTGCGTAGTGGTATTATAAGCGCAGTACCAGGATCGCATAAATTATAGGTAGTTCGGTCGACGTGCAGTGATCAGTAATCACTCTTAACGATTTATGCACTCCTATTTTCTTGCACTGATTATGAGCGTGAGTTTTTTTCGTTACGGAATTTCTCGATTCGGTCCCCGCGCTCAAGGCCCGCGATAGAAGCTATGGCTTTCAAAAAAAGTCTAACTAAAAACTTTTTTGTTACGATTGTACTTTAAAATGAAAAAAAAAAATTTAAATTAAAACGAAGCCCTAAAAGGTTGATTTCGTTGTCGGACTATCTGTACATCAAAAACCAGGAACTCAAAAATGGCTTGAGGTATAAAGTTCAAATTAATCAAAACACTAAGTTTCTGTCCTCCTACCAATTCTAATTATTTCAAAAGATATACTTAAAAACTAAAATAGGGCTTCGTAAAAAATAATTACTTCCTCAAAATAAAAATAAAAACGGAACCCTAAAAGAAAAGATTTGCGTTGCCTATCAGTACATCAAAAACCAGGAACTCAGGAATGGCTTGAGGTATAAAGTTGTAATTAATCAAAACACTAAGTGTCTGTCCTCCTGGTCATTTAATACTAATTCAAACTATAAAAAACTAAAAAAATGGATTACTAAAAAATATATTTTGTTACGACTTCAAATTAAAAAAAAAAAGGAACCCTAAAAGACAAATCGTTGTACGACCAATTTTCGTTGTCCGACTACATCAAAAACCAGGAACTCAGGAATGGCTTGAGGTATAAAGTTCTAATAAATCAAAACACTAAATGTCTGTCCTCCTGGTCATTTAATGCCGATTCAAACTAGCTGAGATAACCATTTCAAAGGCTTTTTTTATATTTACTTATTTTTATTACGATTCTTGTATTCAAAATATTAAAAAAAAACCGGAACCTAAAAGATTTTCGTTGTCTAACTACCTGTACATCAAAAACCAGGAACTCAGGAATGGCTTGAGGTATAAAGTTCTAATAAATCAAAACACTAAATGTCTGTCCTCCTGGTCATTTAATGCCGATTCAAACTAGCTGAGATAACCATTTCAAAGGCTTTTTTTATATTTACTTATTTTTATTACGATTCTTGTAATTCATTCAAAATATTTAAAAAAAAACGAAACCCTAAAAGATTTTCGTTGTCTAACTAAGTACCTGTACATCAAAAACCAGGAACTCAGGAATGGCTTGAGGTATAAAGTTGTAATTAATCGAAACACTAAATGTCTGTCCTCCTGGTCATTTAATGCCAATTCAAACTAGCTCAGAACCATTTCAAAATAGCTAAAAACTTATTTTTTTTTATTACTATTCGTACTTTTATTCAAAATATTAAAAAAAAACGGAACCCTAAAAGATTTTCGTTGTCTAACTATCTGTACAACAAAAACCAGGAACTCAGGAATGGCTTGAAGTATAAAGTTTTAATTAACCTCAACAGACATTTATATGTCTGTCCTCCTGGTCATTTATTACTAATTCAAACTATAAAAAACTAAAAAAATGGATTACTAAAAATTATATTTTGTTACGACTTCAAATTAAAAAAAAAAGGAACCCTAGAAGACAAATCGTTGTACGACCAATTTTCGTTGTCCGACTACATCAAAAACCAGGAACTCAGGAATGGCTTGAGGTATAAAGTTCTAATAAAATAAAACACTAAATGTCTGTCCTCCTGGTCATTTAATGCCGATTCAAACTAGCTGAGATAACCATTTCAAAGGCTTTTTTTATATTTACTTATTTTTATTACGATTCTTGTATTCAAAATATTAAAAAAAAACCGGAACCCTAAAAGATTTTCGTTGTCTAACTACCTGTACATCAAAAACCAGGAACTCAGGAATGGCTTGAGGTATAAAGTTCTAATAAATCAAAACACTAAATGTCTGTCCTCCTGGTCATTTAATGCCGATTCAAACTAGCTGAGATAACCATTTCAAAGGCTTTTTTTATATTTACTTATTTTTATTACGATTCTTGTAACATTCAAAATATTTAAAAAAAAAGGAACCCTAAAAGATTTTCGTTGTCTAACTAACTACCTGTACATCAAAAACCAGGAACTCAGGAATGGCTTGAGGTATAAAGTTGTAATTAATCGAAACACTAAATGTCTGTCCTCCTGGTCATTTAATGCCAATTCAAACTAGCTCAGAACCATTTCAAAATAGCTAAAAACTTATTTTTTTTTATTACGATTCGTACTTTTTTTATTCAAAATATTAAAAAAAAACGGAACCCTAAAAGATTTTCGTTGTCTTACTATCTGTACAACAAAAACCAGGAACTCAGGAATGGCTTGAAGTATAAAGTTTTAATTAACCTCAACAGACATTTATATGTCTGTCCTCCTGGTCATTTAATACTAATTCAAACTATTTACTTACCTAAAAAAAAACTAAAAAAATGGCTTACATTTTGTTACGACTTCAAATTAAAAAAAAAAGGAACCCTAAAAGACAAATCGTTGTACGACCAATTTTCGTTGTCCGACTACATCAAAAACCAGGAACTCAGGAATGGCTTGAGGTATAAAGTTCTAATAAATCAAAACACTAAATGTCTGTCCTTCTGGTCATTTAATGCCAATTCAAACTAGCTGAGATTATCTATTTCAAAGGCTTTTTTTAAATTAACTTATTTTTATTTCTTGTAATTTTCATTCACAAAATATTAAAAAAAAAAAACGGAACCCTAAAAGATTTTCGTTGTCTAACTAACCTGTACATCAAAAACCAGGAACTCAGGAATGGCTTGAGGTATAAAGTTCTAATAAATCAAAACACTAAATGTCTGTCCTCCTGGTCATTTAATGCCAATTCAAACTAGCTGAGATAACCATTTCAAAGCCTTTTTTTAAATTAACTTATTTTTATTACGATTTCATTCAAAATATTTAAAAGAAAACGGAACCCTAAAAGATTTTCGTTGTCTAACTAACTACCTGTACATCAAAAACCAGGAACTCAGGAATGGCTTGAAGTATAAAGTTGTAATTAATCGAAACACTAAATGTCTGTCCTCCTGGTCATTTAATGCCAATTCAAACTAGCTCAGTATTAAAACCATTTCAAAATAGCTAAAAACTTATTTTTTTTATTACGATTCGTAGGTACTTTCATTCAAAATATTAAAAAAAAACGGAACCCTAAAAGATTTTCGTTGTCTAACTATCTGTACAACAAAAACCAGGAACTCAGGAATGGCTTAAAGTATAAAGTTCTAATTAACTTCAACAGACATTTATATGTCTGTCCTCCTGGTCATTTAATACCAATTCAAACTGTTTCATACTATAAAAACTAAAATAGGCTTACTGAAAATTACTTATTTTGTTATTACGACTTCAAATTAAAAAAATTAATAAAATAAAACAAAACCCTAAAAGGTTGATTTCGTTGTCGAATTATCTGTGCATCAAAAACCAGAAACTCAGGAATAGCTTGAGGTATAAAGTTGTAATTAATCAAAACACTAAGTGTCTGTCCTCCTGGTCATTTAATACTAAAGGCTTACTAAAAATTACTTATTTTGTTAAAACTTCAAATTAAAAAAAAAAAACGGAACATTAAAAAGACAAATTTCGTTGTCCGACCAATTTTCGTTGTCCGACTAAATAAAAAACCAGGAACTCAGGGATAGCTTGAGGTATAAAGTTGTAATTAATCAAAACACTAAGTGTCTGTCCTCCTGGTCATTTAATATCTTACTAAAAATAACTTATTTTGTTAAAACTTCAAATTAAAAAAAAAAAAAACGTAACATTAAAAAGACAAATTTCGTTGTCCGACCAATTTTCGTTGTCCGACTAAATAAAAAACCAGGAACTCAGGGATAACTTGAGGTATAAAGTTCTAATAAATCAAAACACTAAATGTCTGTCCTCCTGGTCATTTAATGCCAATTCAAACTAGCTAGTATAAAAAAAAGGAATTATTAACTAAAAAAATACTAAATTATATTTTTATTACGATCATATTAAAAAGGGCCTAAAAGATTTTCGTTGTCTATCTGTACATCAAAAACCAGGAACTCAGGAATGGCTTGAAGTATAAAGTTCTAATAAACCTCAACAGACATTTATATGTCTGTCCTCCTGGTCATTTAATACCAATTCAAACTATTTCATACTATAAAAACTAAAATAGGCTTACTAAAAATTACTTATTTTGTTATTACGACTTCAAATTAAAAAAATTAATAAATTATGTGGGTCCCAGTCACAGACAATTTTGTCTGTGGTCCAGCGCGACAATGGCGCGATTCCGTGTGTAGTGGTATTATAAGCGCAGTACCAGGATCGCATAAATTAGAGGTAGTTCGGTCGACGTGCATGAAGTGACGTAATCACTCTTAACGATTTATGCACTCCTATTTTCTTGCACTGATTATGAACTTGAGGTTTTTTTTCGTTACGGAATTTTTCGATTCGGTCCCCGCGCTCAAAGGCCCGCGATAGAAGCTATGCAATTTTTCAAAAATAAGCATATACTAACTAACTAAAAACTGAAAATAGGCTTTTTCTAAATAAAAAACGATTCTTGTACTTCAAAATGAAAAAAAAAACGAAACCCTAAAAGATTTTCGTTGTCTATCTGTACATTAAAAACCAGGAACTCAGGAATGGTTTGAGGTATAAAGTTCTAATTAATCGCCAAGAGGACAGACATTTATATGTCTGTCCTCCTGGTCAATTAATACCAATTCAAACTAGCTCAATGTAATAAATATAAACAAAAGGCTTTCAAAAAAAAGCAGTACTAAAAAACTGAAATAAGCTTTTCTAAATTTATATGCCTGTAAGTTCAAAATAAAAAAATAAAAACGGAACCCTTAACTGTACATTAAAAACCAGGAACTCAGGAATGGCTTAAGGTATAAAGTTCTAATTAATCTAAACAATAAATATCTGTCCTCCTGGTCATGTAATACCAATTCAAACTAACTCAATGTAATAAAAAACAAGGCTTTATGTATGTATATAAATTACTCACTCATTTTCTTGCACTATTTTTTCATGACTTTCTTCATTAATAATAGGTGCAACAGATTATAATAGATAGCGCTGTTTTAAAAAGTATATTGTTTGACGTTAATAAATTATGTGGGTCCCAGTCACAGACAATTTTGTCTGTGGTCCAGCGCGACAATGGCGCGATTCCGTGCGTAGTGGTATTATAAGCGCAGTACCAGGATCGCATAAATTAGAGGTAGTTCGGTCGACGTGCATGAAGTGACGTAATCACTCTTAACGATTTATGCACTCCTATTTTCTTGCACTGATTATGAGCGTGTTTTTTCGTTACGGAATTTCTGGTTTCAGTCCCCGCGCTCAAGGCCCGCGATAGAAACTATGCAATAGCTTAAAACTAAAAAAATAGGCTTACTGAAAATTATATTTTGTTACGACTTCAAATTAAAAAAAAAAAACGGAACCTAATAAAAGACATTTCGTTGTCCGACTACATCAAAAACTAGGAACTCAGGAATGGCTTGAGGTATAAAGTTCTAATAAATCAAAACACTAAATGTCGGTCCTCCTGGTCATTTAATGCCAATTCAAACTAGCTAGTATAACCATTTAAAAAAAAAGGAATTAAATTACCAAAAAAAATACTAAATTTTATTTTTATGTTCATTCAAAATATTAAAAAGATAGTTGTCTAACTATCTGTACATCAAAAACCAGGAACTCAGGAATGGCTTGAAGTATAAAGTTCTAATTAACCTCAACAGACATTTATATGTCTGTCCTCCTGGTCATTTAATACCAATTCAAAATATTTCAAAAGTACTATAAAAACTAAAATAGGTTTACTTACTAAAAATTTAATTCGGTAGTAATACACAAAAATAATAATAATAATAAAAAATAAAACTAATCCACCCCTCGTCGCCCCCGACGCAAATGTGCCCATGACGCTCATCGCATTGCCGCGCTGAATTGCAATGGCAATTCTTTGCACCAGGAAGGTACCGGAACGTGGGTCGAGTCCCCTTTCTTTTAGACGACGGCCGATGCTCGCGACGAAGGCGTACTAAAAATTACTTATTTTGTTACGACTTAAATTAAGAATAGCCTAGACAGGCTAAGAGCCGATTTTTAAGCTATTGCATAGCTTCTATCGCGGGCCTTGGAGCGCGGGGACCAAATC